>OX381705.1:60754564-62091303 GCA_947462335.1 Harmothoe impar | reverse complement strand
ATTGAAATGTAGGTTTTTAAACAAAATGTGAGTGGTATATAGAAGCAAGGGTTTGTATGAATATATATCCTTCCAACTGAGGAGAAAATAAGTAGAATGTAGAGAACGTCTTGGTTTTCATTGGGACAGGAGTGTTATTGGTTACAGGGCTAATGGCCACCGTCCTTTGAGGAACTTTGGCCACTTGAGCCAATACAGTTCCTAATACTTCCGCTGGTTAGAACCCAGAGAACGGTGGTCATTATCAATGCACTACCCAGTGAGTAAGTAGAAAGCACTAGTCCACTAGCATAACAGGGCCTTTAATGAATACCCCCAAGTCGGTAGAGACTAAGTAATATATAGAAACGGGGTTTTGAGTCAGTAAAGTGCCGAGTGAGTGAACTGTAAGTAGTAAATCGAGCTTTGTATCTGTACACTTCCAAGTGAGTGAACTGTAAGTAGTATATGGAAATCGAGCTTTGTATCTGTACACTTCCAAGTGAGTGAACTGTAAGTAGTATATGGAAATGGGGCTTTGTATCAGTACACTTCCAAGTGAGTAAACTGTAAGTAGTATATGGAAATGGGGCTTTGTATCAGTACACTTCTAAGTGAGTGAACTGTAAGTAGTATATGGAAATGGGGCTTTGTATCAGTACACTACCACGTAACTAAGGGAGTGCTCATTTTTTAACAACAGGGGGGGGGTGGTGGATTTGGGGGGGGGGGTAAAAAATTTGGACCCCTTGACCGGGGGGGGGTAAAAAATTTAGACCCCTCTTGGGGGGGGGGGTGAAAAAAATTCAACCTGTTTTGAGGGAAAAAGCCTGCGCGTTACGATGCTACAAAGGGGCGCGAACGTGCGCGATTTTCGGCCTGCCGGGGGGGGGTAAAAAATTTCGACCCCTCTAGCGGGGGGGGGGTGAAAAAATTTCGCGCGCTCCGCGCGAAATCTCACCGCCCCCCCCCTGTTGTTAAAAAATGAGCACTCCCTAAACTGTAAATAAAGTATATGGACATGGGACTGTAAGTAGTATATGGAAATAGGGCTTTGTATCAGTACACTACCACGTAACTAAATTGTGAATATAACATATGGAAATGGGACGTCACTACAAAGTGGGTAAATTGTAAGTAGTATATGGAAATGGGGCTTTGTATCAGTACACTACCACGTGAGTGAACTGTAAGTAGTATATGGAAATGGGGATTTGTATCAGTACACTACCATGTGAGTGAACTGTAAGTAGTATATGGAAATGGGGCTTTGTATCAGTACATTACCATGTGAGTGAGCTGTAAGTAGTATATGGAAATGGGGATTTGTATCAGTACACTACCATGTGAGTGAACTGTAAGTATAGTATATAGAAATAGGACTTTGGATCGGTAGACTACCAATTCCGAATCTAAGCTCTTAGTTGTCTGTCCTATACTTTCACTTTTCACCGGAAATTCCCATCAATGGTATTAACAGGTAGTTGGCTAATGCCAACGAACATTTGAAAACTAGATGAATATTACATTCTTTTTTAAATACATATACATAGATTGTGAATCATATGTGATTTAGAGATCATTGGTAACAGCCCAAAGGCACCGCTAGCAGTTGGGCTAACGATTGATGGTGAGATCAGTAGGGAGAGCCATCTGGTGGTAGTAGTTCAAATCAATATGATCCTCCCTAGTTCCTTAGTCACTCACAAGGTGGTAGTCCCGTGCACTAAGGGTGTCTATCAGCGTATTTCCTGCCACTTCACTTTCCTGTCTCGTCATGGATGACTCACTCACTCACTCACTCACTCTCACTCTCACTCTCTACTCTCTACTCACTCTCTCTCTCTCTCTCTCTCTCTCAATCTCTCACTCACTCACTCTCACTCTCTACTGTCTCTCTCTCTCTCTCTCTCTCTCTCTCTCTCTCTCTCTCTCCCTCTCTCTCTCTCTTTCTCTCTCTCTATCTGTCTTATTCCTTGCCTCTCTTTCAGACCTGTATATCTCATACTCTCTCTGTCTTCTTCCATTATCCCCCATTCTCTGTGTCTCTTGCTCTCTCCTGTTTCTCCTTGTCTCTCCTCATGCCTCTGTATGTTAGTATGTATATCTGCCTGTGTGTTTGTCTATATCTCGGTCTGTATGTATGTCTCTGTCTGTCTGTCTGCCTCTGCCTCTGTATGTCTGTCTGCCTCTTTATGTTTGTCTCGGTCTCTCTCTCTGTCTCTCACTCGCACACACAGGCACGGACACACACAGACTGATAGCTACATACATTACGCCTACATCATCTAAGTTCTCATAAAATGTTTATTGACTCAGGCTGTATCATGTTTATCTATTGTCATTTTACAAGTCTGCTGAAAATTGGTTTCTCTTCATCGGCATTGCGAAACTGTATAATTGAGTATAAAAAAGACATGCAAATAGTAACCGGATCTATGCACCCTGATCGGATATCAGTTACATGTTATTAGCCGGGTTCGGGCGTATTGTTATTATTCTGGATACCATCATGACTTGAACATTGCACAGTGAATGAAACCTTCCAAAGATTCTATGGTGTATCAGTGTACCATGGCTATGGCTATATATAAAGAATGGCCTCAATAAGAATACAACAGCACTTTGACGACGGGGAGTTCACATTCAGTTTGCAGTATCTGTTTGTCTACTGTACACAGGAGACGGCGTTTTCCCACCGGGGTGAAACGTCTTATCTTAACCACCCTATTAGATCACCATGGAATTATCAAATGTTAATAACACCAAAACATGTATATGTAGGTCTTGTGAAACATGTATGTTACCCAACGAAATGTTCACTTATATAATCATGAAATCAAAGACACCAATGTGTCATAAATTCACCTATCATACGTCACAGGTATCCATCTGATTATCACATAATCCAAGGTTAATATGATAGCATACTTTTAGTCCTCCGCCATAATCCAAATAAGCGCTTACACAGGAAAAGGACATTTGCTTTTTGTGAATCCCTCGAACGAAGTCCATCAGTAATCACTAAACATATTCTTCCATCTCGTGTTCGTTGGGTTCAAAATCCTCAAAGTCTATATCCTGTACGTTAAGACTAAGGTAGGTACTGCCAACACAGAGCGATATCTTCCTGCAGATAATGCTGAATATGACAGATATACACACCATCTCCTTCACCACAAAGATAAAGAAGAACCCTCCTGTGGCCATATCAATAGCAGACTGTGTCCTGTGCACTAATAACAATCTCAGGATTAGAAAGGGTATGTCCAGGAGAGCTGTGCCTATGTAGGAGGCAGTCTTGATGTATTTATTAGTGATCTGGTTGCCAATGTAGACCGGCGGGATAGCGATGGTCAAACAGCCCAGACAGATGACCAGAGTGGTGATGTAGATAAAGCTCTGAACTGCCACTCCCCATAGTGAGGGCTGGGCACGCACGAAGGTTTTCATCATAAAGGCCACGTCTAGTGCCTGGAGGAAGAAGTAGAGGTTGCTGTGGAGGAAGGGTTGCCATGACATTTTCCAGCGGAACCGGAACATACGCAGTAGGACGGGAAGCACTATAGCACACTGCAGCATGGACACCCATTGTACCTGTAAAAGGAGAGAGTTGGCAGAGGTATATATTATTTTCATGGGAATATCATTTGATATTGTGTCTAAAGCTGGTCGCCCACTAGCATATGGGACGGGTTTAGTCGGCCGATTTCTTTTTTATTGTTTTAAATCTTTTTTTAAAGATTTGTGTAAATAACATAGGTTGTCCTTGCCTTAAAGCAGTAGAATAGTGGCTTTAATCACATCGGTAGGCCAACATTATGATAGCACTCACCAGGAGCCCTTCCAGTCTTGTCTCGGTGCGGCGGTCAAGGAGGCGGCCCTCCTCCCAGGTGGAGGAGTTGGCATGTATCCAGGGGCTGAGCAGGTCCACACAATTCACCCCAGACACCAGCCCAACACCCACACTCCACGGCACCACGTCAGGCTCCTCCCCGGTCTGTCGCGCCCAGGAGGCTTCCTGGGCGTCCACCTGGGCGTCCAGGGCGTGTGGATCACTGGAGGAGTTGGTCGTGGTGAGTACCTGAAGACAGTGGTACATGGAGGCAGCCCGTGACAGCCCACGGATTAGGAGGAAGGGGGTGAAGCCCAGCGTCACCAGACTGGGGTCAACCATGAGGTGTACGAACCTGGAGAGAGCAAGGTGCATGTTAGTGACAACTATGGTATTAAAGCTGCTGCACTACCTCAGATATATAGATAGTTCAGTTTCTGCATAGTTGTTAAGAGTCTGCTTGTTGGAGTGTATTGGTAGCATCCCAATACATTTTGTGTCTTTTAACCATGCTAAATTTAAGGAAATATATGAGGAAAAATAAAATGCTTCCAGCATTCTATTCAGCACTTAATTATATCAACAAGGGAGTGCCATCTACAGGGATACACCTGTACTAGTTTGTGAGTTGAGCAATGGAAAACCTCCATGCTTCCCTCCACTCACGACTGCCACCTGATGGCTTTGGTCAACACTAAATATCCAAGCCCCTCCAGAATATAAATAGTAGTTGAGATTGGAGTCCTGTCTAACATGATATTAAGACTTTCTTGTCAGAATAAATGACAGATTATAAGAGGGAAAGGATTATACAATCATCTGAGAATCAAATGAGGAAAATGTAGGTTTGAGAGTGGGAGGACGTATAGCAGCTTTAACATGGTATGTCGAGTGTAGTCACAGCTTAAAGCTGCTTGAAATATCCCATAAGTCCATCTGTGAGGGGTGTATTTTAGATGAACGGAAAATATCTATGTATACATCATATTTGTTATTGTTTTAGATTTAAGTTCTACACTTTATCATGTTAGCCCTATAATTGATACTGTGCATACCTAGAACGCCAAAGAAAGGCAACAACGACAACCTTCTCTACCAGATGCACCAGCCAACAATTAATAGTGTGGTATGTATACAAATAGAGCGATGAGAACATGTAATATGAGTATCCATATCATTGGATATGCTAGACTGGCATCATGCAGGGGGTGAGGTGGAAGGCAAGGAGCCAAATTGCAACTACTTACTACACAATGATATTACCATGACGGCATTTATGGTTGCGGCCCTTGGCCACTCAGAATAATTATCATTACCTCAGGACGTTATTATACCACGAAATGTCACATGAGATGCATTACCTAATGACCCATACGCCTACCAGAGAAGGTAATGCAATTCCGTATAGATTGGAAGAACTCTAGGCCACAGATGCCAGGTTCAAGCAGTAAGAAAACGGGTGGAAATGTGTTTTATGTCTTGTATGTATTGTATGGGGACGTGGGTGTTCCTAATACAACGGTGACCAACTAAACACCTTCTTACTCTGTTATAAGATTACAAAGAAAATGTGGACGGACACATGATGAATCATATATTAGGCTTGTAGGCACAAATTCTTACATCAGTGTACATGTCTCACAGCTAACAAAAATACGTTATTACGTCAAGATAACATACGTTATTACGTCAAGATAACGTCTTTAATCTAATATATCTTACGTTATGCTATACTAAGGGGCCATACAGGAACGTTATATAACGTTGTATAAAGTTTTCTGCTCATTGGGCTGGTTATCATTTATGTCTGGGCGTGGTGGAATGGAATGAAACATGTATGATTAATGATGTGATTTGCCAGTATGGTGAGTCATACTATAGTATAGGTCTACTCCCAGCCTCACCCCATCGCCAGGACCCGTCACTACCCCTACCAACCCTGTCCTATGCACACAGCCAAGGGACATAAACACAGCCCCCTTACCTTGATCCCTTTTCGCCTCTAACTGTAAACTGTCCACACCTCATTACTCACTGTTCGCTGCATAAAAAGGGGAAGGTAGGTACACATACAAGCCACAACCAAGGTGGAGGCCTTCCTAGTAGTGCTGCATATATCTTAGTCTGTCCCCTATATTACCTACTGCTCGGCCCTGTCCACTCTCGTGACTTCTATAGATCAAGCCCAGGGGTGTGTGGCCGCATTGTAGTAGCCTCGACTAGGCCTGCTGAGGCAGCTAGAGGCTAAGGTATGGCAGTAATAAATAGCAGTTATGTCAAGAACTAAGCTAAGGTGAAAGATGTATTGGTAACCATGTTTATTTGTTGTGCCTCAAATATGCTCAAGGCAGTTAAATTGTAGAATAAACTTTTAATTGTTTACTTCATGCACCATATTGGTTGACATAGAATCAGGCCTGCTAATTAACTGGGGGAGTATAAAAACCATTCTCCTCCAGTGGCTTTTTGCAATCTAAGCCCTGTCGTCTCTAACAAAGAGCGTTGGTGTTTCCTGGGACTTAGTGCAGTCACCTATTACTATAAGTATAGGATTTATAGACTACCGCGATAATGTCATATACGGATGACACCAATGGAAAGATTGATGAGATGTTCCATCTCACACGCTGATCCCTGAGCTTTCGTCTGAGGATGTCTTTTCAGACTAACCGGGTGCAATTCATCATAGGGTGTCACCTAAAGGCCTGAATTCTCCATCGTTAAGATGAAGGTACCTGTCTATGTGAGCCTTAAATAAGGAATACCATTAGGGAGTACCACAAGAGAAGTACTATTATAACATGGTGAATACGAGACTAACAATGCTTTAAGTAGTGTAAATGAAGGCTCGTTTAACCTATTTCAGATTATTCTGACATGTAATAAATGCAAAAGCTAACTCAGCCTACCTAGTTTGTTCAGATTTACGGACAACACTGTTCTCCAGAATTTGGGTTCATCGCCTCGTGTGATACAACCCAGGTCGATCTGTGAAGAACGTTCTTCACAGAATCCACTGCCGTGTGTCTTTATATCCACTGTATTATTCCATTGGCCTGGGGAAACTGTCGCGGACAAGATAATTCACAGTAATATGTTACCAAATATGGACGTTAGCGTTCAAGAAAAGTGTATGGTATTATGATGTGGCTGGGATTCGTCCATGCCGTTCTATTAACACTGATATTGCTGAATAAAAAGAGAACTGATATGAGTTATATTACTTCAGTCACATATAGTTACCTCATACACCCAACTAGAAAAAAGAAAAGCATACCGTATTGGTTTGTGTACTGTGGGGAAAAGGTCATAAAGCGTCGACAGTCCCGTTGGCTCTGGTTACAATTTGCCAAAGCCGTCTTTATTTTAATCAAATCAGTTTGCCACACCTTTAAAATGCAATAGGGATTTGCCAGCAGTCTGTCCCTGAAAAAGGACCACACGCTGGGGTACCCTGGTAGTGTCATGTGTCCACGCAGAGAAGCCCCTCCATCCCACTACCCAGACCTCACCCAGGTTAGGTATCGTAAAAGTGACAGATGATTTCCAGTTCTGTGCTCCCCAAACCCTATCTAGTCTCAGGGAATTCCCATGAATGTTGCATCAGTCCATTGGCTGTGAAATCCGATGTAGGCAGCAACTGAAAGTGCCCACCATCAATGACTCCTACTGGGCTTGACGGTATACATCACATATGAATGGTGGGAACATGTCAGGAAAGCAGGATCATATTCAAGGGCACTTTGCACTCCAATGCTGAAGCATATATCCACCATTACCTGCCTTGACTACGGATAGGCTGATACTGACCTGACCACTAGTAAGTTATCCTTTACAGTGGAATGTGCTTATGGGTTACAGATAGGCAGTGTCCCAACATGTATTGTGAGCCATAACGTGAATAGGATACCCCCAAATCCGGTAACCTTCCCGATAACATGTCTTGGCCTATCGGTGAAAAACAGGAAGAGAACGTGACATGCCATTCGTCCATGTTGATGAAATATTATGACCACAGGTGACTGGACCTTGTAGTTTTAATATTGATGGTTCTTCAGGTTACACCATCAGATGCAATATAAGGATGTGTCCGGAATGAAATAAGAGTTAGGTTTCTCCCACAGACTCGATTTATCTGCGGATAAAAAAGAAAGATAGAGATTTAAAAAAAAGATAGAAAGAAAGAAACAAAATAGAAAAAAAGAAAAGGGGATAAAAGGAGACAGAGAATCAGTGGTCGCTAGGTGTCTGAATATCTGACTAACTAGCAGGACTGTCACCGACGGCCAAGAGTCTATCTCAATGGTCCCCCGCTGCCTTTAAGACGTGGGCAGGACTGGAGCGGTGAAAGACCACACACTGAGATTCGCCGCACACATTGCTAGCTCCCAGTGATATCGGCTGAAATGAGGCTGAGACCTAGGCCACCCCTTGCCTTTCCCTCCTGCTGGCATTCCGCACACAGTCTTCTGCACCAAGGTGAGCCAATTAGCATTCCCAGACTAATAAGGTAGGCCAATGATTAAGAACATGTGCAGTGCCTTGTAGAATGCAAGGGAGATTGGTAATGAAGACTTATTTCTGCATTATATTCAACTTACGATGAGTAGGGCTTAAAAATCTATGTTCTTGGAACAGGTCTAAGACCACCCTTGAGTTCAAGCCGTCTTGATATTTTGATCTTATTCTGTATTACTTAGCTTCTATTTGATCCAATTTGTCCGATTCATGCTCACTGTGATATTTTATGGAATACGTGCTTTAATCCGTCCTTTGAAACTGTGAAAGACCATCGCCGAGCACCATGGGACCCAGTTCTAATGTCTTACTATCCATGGATAACATCAAATAGTCCCCCATTCCGTTAATAGTATAGTTTAACCGTATTGGGAACACTTTGAAGTAGAATGTAGAATTGGGAGGAGCAAGCGGACATAGCAATTTCAACATTGTCTAAATGTATCCTAGGCTTTAGAATCTTTAAATGGTTTCAAAATACATAATGTATGTACAACGTCAAAATCTTAACCAATAACTATCTAATCTAGAGCACAGCATTGTTCTTCATGCCTTATGTCTTCCTCACACCGCCCCTTCTAGTCAGGGAAATAAGGAAAGTGAAGCTTCAGAATACCGCTTTACATAATAGTGGGTTACATTAATATTCCGGACATCATGCTCACATCAACATGATTATGGTAAAACTTGTTTTAGGAGCTTGCTAGCGAAACTCGACGTGTTCCATATAGTAGTATAATGAAATGCGAACTCTCCCTAGTGAGGACAATGTTTGTGAGTCAGCGAAGGTATCAGACGGCCCTGGTGGTCGAGTCCCACGCCTGTCTGTGAGATTTATAACGGTCGTAACATCCCTCCAGGGCGTCTATATCCGTTAATGCACCAAGGCAGGAGACGAGTAAGGATGAGGCCCTCATAACAATAGTTCAAGATTACAATAAGGGAATCCCACTAGGAGAGACTAGATGGAACCTTATTAATCCTTTTAATGCTCCACTTCAGATCATTGCTTGGAAGAATGATTAAAATGTCTTGCCGTTATGATGAGTGACTACGAAGCCTTTGACGTTTATACCATTATAACCGACTCGGAATGGGAGCCGATCGTTCAAGGACGTTGTAAAATTCAGACTGTAATTCATTTAGAAATGAGCGTGTTCTCCGAATGAAGTTATAGATAAATGAGATAATAAAGTTACAATGCAATTATGCCATCCGAATAGCATAGGGATTAGGGGATGGATAAATCCGATAATTGAGTTTAGATTCGTTATCTTCGGCTAGATAGCAATGGAAACAGCACGAAACCGAGTTATAGCTTGGGTAAATTATTGCTTGACTGAAGTATGGTAAATCCAAAGGACATAAACTAACCATAAACTGCGTATGGTTCACTCGAGCCTCAAGCCATATCAAATGAACATCAAGAATCCTCGTGTACATTCTGATCAAGAGCATTATTATTTCCTCATACTGCTGACACGTTCTGAAACAAGTGCAAAATCCAGTGATAACCAAAGTAAGTTTTTATCCTCCCACACAGAACATAGACCAAACATTAGATACCGTTAAGACGATAGGATTCATGAGTGAGTTTAATTACCATGGACAGTTAGGGGCGTGCTAAAGCCTGAGAAGCTCTGAGTAGATAGGAACATCTGAAGAGTAGCTCACCCGGCCAGGGCGTTCCCACTCAAGTGACACGAGGCTAATGACCTGCATGGTCCGGTTCCTACAAGAGGCTAACACAATTATAGCATTGGGGCCCTCGCCTAATGGACCCCACCCTAACTGTCCATGCGGCCTGACCTGTGGCCTCATGCAGTAGGACCTGTACCCATTGTGTGAGAGTATGGTATTCTATAGACATGTATCCTTCTGTGCTATATTCTCATGGTAAAACGCCCACGCAAAGAACCTGGCTTTGGGTGATATATATCCCATATATATGCATTTATACTTGTTTCTATGGTTATTAGTATAACCTACTATCTCGGTAAAGTGGGTTAATCTTTAGGCATATGGCGAGGGGATAACCACTGATTTTCCCTACTAATTTAAATAATTAAGTTGCCTAGGATACTGCTTATCAGCACATATATATGCCTATAATTGGTGTGTACAACTTAAACATGGCTGCAATCTTATCAGAGTTGGTTATGATATATGTCATATCCGACCCTGGAAGCATCTATAGTTTTCAAAGTGCACGGGAAAAGGTCTTGTATAGTTCACCCTGGTTTAACCTTTTAAAACACGTTATAAACCGCGTGTTGCCTGGGAACGGCACGCGCCTGTGGGCTGGCCGCGGCGGCAAAGACAGAAATACGTCTCTGTGCTATTAGTGGGCGATATTGAGGCGACCCAAAGTGATCAGGGGACAGAGATCCACAAACAAATTAGTGAACTAAAATAGACGTTGGCCTCAAAGTATCTGAGGCAACTGCTCGCTAGTCATTCTAAACTAATCATGACATGATTATATTAGGGTATATAACTCGTTTCCTATATTATGTTCATGAACAGGGATGAGACAAAAGTCGAGTTGTATTCAGTGCCAGCGCGAACACAGCATCTGTCCACAGCTATATGAATGACTGAGATATAGTTTCCCATCTGGGAACTGTAGCATAGTACATTGACCTTTAATCACACACACCATGCATTGTAGCAAATGTATAGCCTATTAGACTTGCTATGTTGCTATAGGGCACCCCCTGTTGAGACATATGTATATCAAGTTACCTCCAAATGAATGTAGAACATTTTGCTGTACTACCCTATGGGCATACAATTTCACCACTTCGTGACCAATCAGCTTTACCGGGCCATTTATTGCCTAACTTCCGGCAATTTTAGCACGCATGCGCGAATCGTGACATTTCCTTCCTGTGGCTCTAGGGGACGTGGCAGACTGACTTCCGGTATAACGCTAATGCCCTCTGGGCTTAATTTTTGCTGGTCGCTGTCTGACTAAGTAGCAAAAGCCCTTCTCCCATCGTTCCTGAGTGACAGCACGTGACTTCCGGTCATCCCAAGTACCACCTGGGGGCAGCATTGAGCACGAGCAGCTCAGTAGTTTAAGTAGCCATCGGCAGGTGGCAGTTTGGTACCTGAGAGCTGCTCATGCCGACAGAAAGGCCACTTCCTGTACAGAGAAGTTCCCATTGCCTGGGGGAGCTGAAATTGTCCCTGCTTTCTATGGCAGACTCACATGCCGAAAGGTATCTACAGTTGCAGAAAACAATACTTAGTCTACTGAAACTTCACCTAGCTCTCGGTGGTTGTGCTGTCGAATGCCAAATGGATGCACGGTTTTGAAACTATGAAAGCGTACATATTTAAACGAGTAAATTCTAGGAATGTACATTTCATGAAGGACTAGTGGGATGAGACAAATAACTATAGGCAGTCGTATGAATTTCCTTTTTAGCTTTGCTGGCTTTGCAGCTTAGCCTTATGAACCTAATGCATCCCACTGTAACTTAACCTGTTATGCATTGATAATTACCCCATGACCTTTCCTCGCATGCTCCGACACTTAGCGTAATGTTCGGCATTGCATTCCGATGCGTACAAAAATGTCACGTCTCCCTTTATAGGCGCTCCAATTCCCACCACAGGATGGGGACGCAATAACTTTGAAGTGCTATGCACTCCATGTCCTTAAAACCATTGCTTTTACCAGTTACTATGAAGGACGGTGACAAATCCGACTGTGTTGTGCTCCACCATTGAAAGGGGACCCAACGGCTTTGACATTCGTTTGAACACATGACATCTAAGAATCGCATTGCTCTATCTTTTTCTACATACAACACGTTGGTTGTGCTTCATTCTGATTCATCACACGAGTGTAGGATTACTCACAAACCCCAGTGGATTTCTTTATCTAGTAGGCAGAGAACACCATCAAGGACCGCTTTACAGGACCTAGTCGCCTGGGGTAGGCATATAGAGAGCGCTTTAGTTGCTTTCGCTACTGCAAATCCTGATAGTTTTCCCTGGGATTGAGGGGGCTTTAATTATTCCACCACTGTTGATTCCCCTGGCAGAGACTCATCTGTCCGACCGGCGTTACTCTACCCCCGGGGAATGTAGTAGTAGTAGCACGAGAAAGGACAACTCGGAAAACAAGGAAGCCAACGTGGGTACTGCTAGAAGATAGCTGAGAAGGAAGGCGTAGGAATTCAGAGAAAGGAAGGAAGGCGTTGGTGGGAGGACTACGAATCAGAGTGGAACTATAGGGACCGGGTTATGAGGACCACGGGAGATATTGATCAATGTAGCAGCAGCGGGAAATGTGGAGGGGACATCGTGAGGGGAAATGGAGGGCGAAGAGTAGTAGATTAGGAGAGTAGCAAGGCCGTTGTTACAAAAATACTTCTGGGGTAAAAGTTAACGTAAAAGCATTGGTCTTGAGTGAGACCATTGTGCGGGTTATAAACCCAGGAGGACAGAGGGCTAGCACAATCTGACCGAAGAGGGGAAGCGAGGGAGGTGTGGCTTTCCTCCAGTGGATAGCACCATGGCTTTAAATCCTGCCAAACAGAACCCCTCCATTCCACCGATCCCTTCTCCTGGATGCAAATACTGTCATCCTGGGAGATCCTTAAAGCCAAGTGTTGGGGCAGGGTGGAGGGGGTCTGAGCGCTGTCACTGACCCTTCTCCTCCAGGGTCTATCTCCCGCCTCCAGGCGTCACAGTCACGTGACCTGGTCACCACCTTCCTCCAGGGCCTCCAGTGGGGGTAGGACTCGTGGCGCCCTGTAATCCGCCGTCGGTGCATGTCGCGACGTGTGAGACGTGTACGGCGTCAGTACTTATGAACAGGGATGGATTTCAGTGGTAACTGTTCTAAACACCTGCTATTTGAACTTCAGTAAACCAAGTATAAACTTGAATCTGGAAACTTGAATCTGCCGTGCATATATGTCGTCTACTGGCACGCTTGTCTACACAGCAATGCAATATCAAACATAATGACGACATTCTGAAAACATATCTCCATCATCAACTATTTTTCAAATAGAATATTAAATAGAACAGTTTCAAGCTTCAAGCGATTCAAGTACAAATGTAATTGCATATAATTACACCTCCTGAACAAACGATATTAAATGGATTATCTTGGAGAATCTGATATGACACGCTATTCAAAGAAAATTGAGGAGAAGCGTGTGCGACAAACTGAATTCTGCTCGTATTATTCAAGAGGTAGATAGTTTTTGGACAAAGTATAGAAATTCTGTAAGAGGTAGTTTGTGAGGATGACATCGACACCTCTTGCATTTCAGGATTTCGAAGCTGAGAAACAAGATTGAGGGAGATCCGCTGGAGGGATGCTTTGGAGAATGCTGAGGTAATACCTGAAGGAAAGAAAAGGCATGGTGGGCATGGAGACAGGGTAAACATTGAAATGAATAAAAATTAAATACAATAATGTAAAGCTAAATAAGGGTGGAATAGATATTAAGTGGGCTAGTCATGGTATGTTGGTGAGAAACTAATGGTACAAGCGAAAAGGAAGGCATAAAATTAGGAGACGATATAAAAGGTAATGTAAATATATTGATGGAAGAGTACACATAGACCTGCAAGGGCGGAGATAGAAATGTAGGCATTAGACAAATAGGCATATAGACCGAGATGGAAATCCCCCAAATGGATTCATGTAGGCTGATCTAGGTAGATCTGCTGTATATATTACTTTAGCAACCTGGTGGTGAGGTAGTGAATGGTGGTATGTGGCGGCAGCAGCAATACCACAAGCTGGGTGAGGAGGTTCGTTAGTGGCATTGTGTGCGTGCAACAGTCCATCAGTCCACACCCAGACCTGCTTAGTGCAACGCCTGCTTTAATCTCCACACGAGCTCATGCAGTGTGGGAGGGCTTGGACCGAGCAGGTTTCTAATGAGTGGTGATATGCTGTGTGCACACCTCTTGGTAAAGAACTGCTGTGCTGTTTCTATTACTGGAGAGATTGATATTGGGGAACGTGTACGTATACTGCTTATGTCAATGTCTAGAGGGACAAGTTGCCATACATGAATATTTGATCTGGTTAATAGGAGAATAAATACCATACTGTGCTGGTGGTTAGGGGTGAGACCAACAATCAAATAGCTCTCGCACATAGAGTATAAAAAGAGAGGGATATGTTTGTTAGAGTGGTAATAAACAATTACCAGAGGTGCCCATAATGTCTTCTAAATAGATAGGCTCATTCTATATACCTAGGCATACGGTTAGTATTTCCCCCTACCCTACACGCCCGCACGTCCAAAATGTCTGGCCTACACATTGCATATGTGTAGATTGAGATACACCACACATGACCTGTGATATTACACGTCCGCGTTGCTGTTCACATCCATATCGTAAACTCCCTAATTACAGCTTCAGTCCCCTATGTTCAAGAAACCGAGAGAGCGAGGCATGAATCTCCTAGCGAGTGAGGCATGAATTTCCTTTAAAAAAAAGGGAAGCATGAATCGCCAAAAGAGTGAGGAATGGACCTCCTGGCGAGTGAGGCATGGACCTCCTAAATAGCGAGGCATGGAACTCTTAAAGACTCTTTACCTGTTGGCAAAACCAGAACGCAATGGTAATAGGATTCCGGGGGCTGAAACCTCCATCCCTCTATCCCACCAGAGCCGATAATCTCCGATCTGCCTATTGCGGATGATTGGAAGCCATCAGGTTGGCCCTCCAAATACAATCCTCAAGAAATGGTTCAATTTTGTGGATTGCAACCAGGAACCATTAGGGCATATCCCCTAAAAATATTAATCTTAATATTAATTATTCGACCCCTGCAGCGACTCGCCACTAATATCCTAATTTCAGTTGTAGCTGCTTCTCCTCCAGCGAGAGTTGTTACTACACTGCAGCTTGTAGTAATGGGATCTGGCATTAATTGGGATGCATTAAACCAGACTGTTGCCTAAAGTATTAATGAATCCCCCCTTAAGTTGTCTGTGATTACGAATAAAGCAGCCTGAAGGGCTGAATTTTAAACAAGGCGTGTGCTGAAGAATATTCAACAACTGAATAAAATTAAGGTTGTGTTTTTTTTAAACTAAACACATTATATGGGGTGTTTGTAACATCATGTAAAAGATAAGACTCTTTCTGTATGTAAATCTTACATTAATATTGCAGTGGGCAATTACCTTTGATAGTTGACAATGGGATACATTTTAAAAAGCCACTGTTTGAATTACAAATACATTTCGTATAAGAAACAAAGAATAGATAATGAGCAATCACAGCACAGCAGACGGAAATATAATGAAGACATGCAACTTATTATGGTAAGTCCTTTGCCACCATTGAAAATGAACTGTAAGAGAATATTCTATTTCCTGTGGCAATCATTCTGCAGTTGGCTTACTCAGTTACCATGGCGGGATATGGATGAATGTGATAGGTTTGCTTGTTGTAGGCGATATCATCTATTCTGGCATTTGGTCATATTGCTGTTAGATCCTAGGCCGAATGCGATATTGTGACTGGTGGAATATAACGTATTCAGTCCAGGATGCCGAGAATAAAACGGGAAGGAAGAAGAAACTGCATAGAAACTGGATAGGTTCGGTACGGTTAACTACTGATAGAGCTGTCAGTGCACAAGAATACCAAATGGATTGGTTGAGAGACTCAGGGTGATAACCTTGACGTTCATCTGTTCAGTACTATAGACCCAAAAGCATGTACTATATGGACTTAACGTATTAGGGAATAGCATCTCTGCCCGTTGGCGGATTTATGCCTATAGGTTTTTCTTGTAATGAGATATTCATGTCTAAGTAATATTACCCGTTTTCTAGAGCATGATGACCAAGATAGATAGCGGGGGAGAGATGAACAATGGCAGAATGAAAGAAACTACGCTTAAGAAAATGACAGCTGCAGGTGCACCAACACAGATGTCCATGCCTTGTAAAATATTGAATCTGTAATCAAGTTGCCTTTTCTCATTATAGATGTGTTTCTTTTACATATGGGGGTCTATATACCATTGCTTGATACATCTATTTATTTCCTGCTCCATATCTACATGACTTCATCATTCTGAGGAGACACTATGTCTGCCTGCCCATACGAGGGATTGGTACAACATAGCTGATAAAAAAAAACAGCACCGTGTATACTTGGCCTCTTTGTATCCCATCCATCCAACACTGGAAGATGGGCAGTCCACCCCAACGAGAAATAGTCTATTATCGGATTCTGTCTACTTGTACATTGTAGTAGGGGGGTAGGACATTGAGTATAGAGATTCCCTTAGATATTAACAAATCCTCCCTTAGATATTGGGAAATGTAGACAAATCCCTGCCCTCTACGTTATTACAATCACTTGCGTATAGTTTCTATATCCAATTAAATGCCCAAGTCTATCTCCTTCGCATATTAGACCCTGTTCTCATCCAAGCCTATCGTGCCATGGAAATGCAAGATTATCCTAATGCCCACGCGAATGCTGTCATCTGACACCTACCCCGCTCTAGGAGGCACGTTCTTACACGTACACATCTGACACCTACCCTGCCCCAGGAGGCACGTTCTTACACGTACACACCTGATACCTACCCTGCCCCAGGAGGCACGTTCTTACACGTACACATCTGACACCTACCCTGCTCCAGGAGTGCACATCTGATACCTACCCTGCCCCAGGAGGTTCGTTCTTACACATATACATCTGACTCCTACCCTGCCCCAGGAGGCACATTCTTACACGTACACATCTGACACCTACCCTGCTCCAGGAGGCACGTTCTTACACGTACACATCAGACACCTACCCTGCTCCAGGAGGCTCGTTTTTACACGTACACATCTGACACCTACCCTGCTCCAGGAGGCTCGTTTTTACACCTACACATCTGACACCTACCCTGCTCCAGGAGGCACGTTCTTACACGTACACATCAGACACCTACCCTGCTCCAGGAGGCACGTTCTTACACGTACACATGATGATGGTAGCTCCAACCAGCAGCACGAAGAACAGGGCTATCTCCACCAGCACCCAGAGTCCGAAGACGATGTACTTCTCCTCCTCCGGCAGCTCAGGCTCTATGTCCAGGAACTGGGACGACGAGGGAACCGTCACCATGGAGAAGGTGGCCACGTTGAGCAGAAGCCAGCCGAGGAAGAGGAGGAGGTAGCTGAGACAGCCGCCCATGGCCGACACGTGCTTGGTGTTGGTGTCCACCAGCAGACTAGGGTCCAGCTCGGGCGGCCCGCCCCCACTCTCACCGTCCATCCGGACTCTGTCAATATAACCAAAATACAAGAGGTTTGTGTTAGAATGGGTGTCCATGTTAATGGGATTTACACAGACAGTTTGCTAACAGACAGGGTGTACTTACATACTCAAACTTACATAGCGGCGCCGCCCTAATAAAGGGATAATCTTGCAGTAGACAGAAGAGCAAATTTTCATTATAGACTTAAGTTTAAGACTCCTTAAAAGGACCGAGTATATCTCTATTCCAACTATTTGGCTGTGGAATGAACAAACACTTTAGTGATAGAATGTGGGAAATCCAGATAATGTGGAAACTCGAGTTTCTCTCAGACCCCCAGCACTTCCTCTCCAAACCTGCCCCTCTGATTTCCTCTACCTCTTATCCAACTGATTCATACACATCTTGACACCAATTGCCATTAAATGTCACCCCGTCCCCAGGCTGTTCACCGATATATTCACACATTTCGCCTCTAATCTCCGCGCACTGCCTTGTGTGATCCTGCTTTGTACCATGTCTTCCTTCCCTCCCTTTCGGCGCACCTGTTTTCTGCAGCCCTGCTCTAGTTAACCATCTGATGAAGTCCTAATGATGCCGTTTCCAGGGCAGCAGCTTCCAAGCTGCCAGGTCCCCCCCTCCCCAACCCTCACCCACCGCCCAACATCACCCAGCCTTTTCAGTCCCCCCTCCCTTCTCCACCCGCTGCCTCTCAGCACCCATATACTACCATGGTGATCTTTTCAACGAACTGATGGTCTTCGCAGAGATTGTATTTCCTATAATGACATGTCATATAGGTAGAACATTCTCTACGGGCCAATTCTCTGCGGACCAATTATCTGTTAATGAGTCTTCATCGAATAGAGGATGGGATGTTTCATTTTCAATGTGGTCTTCAACGTGGGGTTTCAATATGAACGGTCCATTATCTATGGGGGGTGTGCACCAATACATCAGGGTTTTGAACTGTGCAGATGTCAGAGTGGGAATCATATAAAAGGTATGTTTCCCTGCAGATTTCGGGTCCTCAATTGAACCAGCATTAGGGGATCAACTACTGAAAGTAAAATTGAGCTAATTAGAGAGGAACAGTGACCTGCCATATTGCGCTTCATTATGACATAGTAATCAAGTGAGGGTTCATCTACATACGAAGGGAATGAGTTCTTAAACGGCTGTGGCATAATGCAGGTTAATTAACAAAACTAAAATGTGCCAATATTTCAATGGAAATGCCCAAATCGTTGTCCTCATCCTTGATGCCGCGATAAGTTGAGCTGAAATTCCTATCAGAGGCTGATTCTCATTTTGCGCACGCGCATGATATTGTTCTGTAATAATACCCGGGCAATTTCACTGCGTTTTCCATTAAGTGCCTAAGTACAACAGTTGATTCGTTCCTCCAATTTCTGATGCGATTCTGATGAGAGTATTTATTGGGTTTGGGATTAATTGAGCATGTAATTCGACTCAGATTGAGCTAATCATCCACCAATACTGTGAATTAAAACAAGTTCCTAGCCTAATACCCATGAGGTCAGCATCCAGGCTTACTGCAAAGTCTGACCAATCTTCTCTCCTTACCAACGAACCGGAGAGAATGTGATCCGATTTAGTATTGATTCGTGAATATAATGCAGCACAAGATCATGTTGTAATGAGGTCTAGGAAATATTCAAGGAATGTTAAGGAAGGAATATAAGGATATGCTATATCATATGTCAGGGGATATAGATATTATGTGAATAATGTATAAATATTCTACTAGTCGTATATCTGCTCTTCATTTCTTTTAAATGCCAATAAAGCTGAGTGGCTTCAAATCCACACAGCTGTGGCTTCAATTCCACACAGCTTGCAGTCCTATTACGGATATTACATTTCAGTTCAACAATTAAGACTGGTCATTCAATGTCAATTGTGACTGGGCAATGATTTTTTAAAACATAATTGCCTCAGGCTAATCAGAAGGTCTTACAAACATTTGAATGCCTCAGTCTGAATGTTTTCCCACGTATTACCTGCTCGGCCTTCTCGTACACGGCCCTCAAACTCCTTTAAGTGCTTAAGTGCCTTTCCTTTCGGTGCCCCCTCCCAACCTAGTGCGCTGTAACATAAAGGGAGAGTAGAATGACTGCCCCTCACCCCCAACCTACCCTGCTGCCATAAGCACAATGGTGAACGAAGACAGCATGCACATCCACAGCCTACAGCCAGCAAGAGCATGACAGGATTAACTAGATCATGTCATCAGCGGCATTTATTCTACAACACACTTAATCAAATAATGGGACTCTTTTCTCATTGTGGGGAATGCCTTCCCACAAGGCAAACAGAAAAAATGTCTCATTGTCCTTTTTAAGCCATTGTTCTCAGACCACATTACGATTGTCTCATGAGATCGGATTAAGGACTGAGTTGGAACCTATATTCTAATAGTAAGAGGTATCAAAATAACAAATATGTATGCAGAAGTTTTGCCTTCTTTAAAAAGACAAAAGGGATCAAGCTATAGATCAATTCTGTAGGAGTACCAACACAGCATTTCCTTGATATCATATCAGCTCTAAGATGACAGTGAAAATGTGTATAGGACATGAGAGAAGAATCACAAGGACTCACCTTTATGTGTGAAACCAAGCCTTGAAGATAAGATAGCAGGCACCTGCTGCTCTTGCCGCTTACGCCAGAGCGATCACGCCCTTGAGGGACCCCCTGTTTTGTCCTGACATATGATCATACCCTGTATCATCAATAAAAGCAGGCCTTGGGCGGCCTCTGATGTAAATATAGAGCTGAGGTGAACAGTGAGTACTCCCTTGTGAAGCAGCTCTATCTCAGTCTGTGAGCTGCTCAGCAATGTGCCTCCCGGACAGTGCCTGTGGGGAGCTGCTCATCTCAGAGTGGCTCGCTGTTTCTTGTGGCTAGGAGACTGGGGTAGGAGAACAAGGCCTTTCGCCACCTTCTGTTCCTACTCCTACTTCCCTGCAGCCTACATTGTCAGCTGTGCTACCAGTCCACTGTGTGTTAACTGCTCCTGTGAGCTCGTGGGAGGAGCTTGGGAATTGCTCAGCAGCTGCTGTCGCACTCTGAGCAGTTCATGAGCAGCTCCCACTCTCCAGCCGCACCTTCCCACTCTGCTCCTGTTGCTGATGTCGCAGCAGCTCAAGCCTCACCTACTGCTCCCCCCTCCTGTCGTGCAGCCCACCTACTGAGCTGCTCGGTCCCCAGTGCTGGGCCTCCTCTGTAGAGCGAGCAGCTCATGGTGGGGATGCATGCATACAGGAGCACGTGGTGGCAGGCTTCCCAGTATAGGAGTCGTTATCCCAGCTAAATCACCTTAGTCAGCCTTCTACTTAAGCGGCTCACTATTTGACTGCTACCAATACCTTCTGAGTTGCTCCCCTAATAAGAGGTATATATCACCAATGACAACCTGCTGCTATAACATAATCAGCAGCGATTACCATCAAAGTTGTTGGTTTATTGTCATATGGTGCACACCTAGAATGTCCTATAGTTTTGACGCTTGATCTCGAGACCCTGCAATCTACTCTCGACTGAAACTGTTATTCAAAAAGCATTGATGGTACATTTGCCTACACGCCCTTCTCTCCCCAGCTAATGTAGCCATTGTTAAGAAAGCAATATTGCTATCCTTAGAACGCCCTTATAATACAATATCGACACTTTATATTATATGAAATAGCAAAGGGATATGTGTGCTTTAGCTAGATATAAACCAATAACAGCTACTCTATATCATCGCGTTTATGCAATGGCCGATGCATAACTCATACAAGGGAAACCAAGACGTCCATGGGACGCTCACGGTTTGCAATAGGCTGGACGTTCTGACCTTTGCTCATATATGAACAAGTAATTGGGGAAGGCCATTTGTGCTGTTGATAAGATGAAGAGACCCAGAGAGGGGGAAGGAGGTCTGGAGAAGGTAGGGATAGTCCCGTTTCCTTGGTAACGGTCTCCATTAAATGTCAGCAGACCATTACAAGGAGACGGGATAAAGGGATTTCAATTAAATGATGGCGTACTGGGAAGGTAAATCAGTGCATGGGCATAGAGCACCGGAGGCTACTGGTCCTCTTAATAGCAAACCAACATGTGCCCATTGCGAATATTCAATGTAAGAAAGCTGATTTAGGTATTATTAGCTAGCGACAGCATAGCTTAGATTATACCATAAAAGGCATCATACGATCATGGGTAATAAGAGTAGACTAAATCATTTATTACTGGACATCGATTCTCTGTCTCTTTGTAGCTCTATAGTGATCGATGCCCAGTTTTATACTTCAGACCAGTGGCTCATTTTGGCTGTTTTTCGCCTCACAGATTGCTCCTAGCGCAAAATCCTGACTAGGTGTCAATATATTCTCTATGCCAATGTGTAATATGAGGGTAGAAAACAGTGGAACCTCAGTTAGAAAAAATCCTACTGAACAGTTTTTGAGAAAATTAGGGTTTTGTTGCCCTTTTTTGCTGTTTTTAGTACATTTCCTACATAACCCGTGAACGCCAGCATTTCTCAATTTTCAGGTATTTAGAATTAGAATTTGACATTTTTTTATTCGCAGTAGGATTCCTGAATACCGAGCCATTCTAGAAAAGCTATTCTTTGGAAAAAATACTTAGTATTTCTTGATGATTTTCGTTGCACAAATTTAGGTTGTAATATAAAAACTGCATTGTCATCCAATCAAAGTGTTTATGCACTGTTGAGGGTCACCCCCTCCCACCCTCTTCACTGTGCATTGAAGGAGAACAGGCAGGGGAGGTACACGTGTCTGTATATAGCTGTTGACCTGGGTGCTGGGTGCATTTTTAATTTATGGGGTGCCAACTGTTCATGAAAGAAAATTCAAATAGATTTTTTTTTTTTTAGTATCAGATTAATGCAACTACAAGTCGTGACAGCACTTAAAGCATTCTATTTGCATTAATATGAATGGTGGCCACCTTATGGGGTGCCAAATATTCATGAAAGAAAAATTGATAAGAATTTGTTTTTTATTAGCATTAAATTGATGCAACTACAATTCGAGATTGCATTTCAAGCATCGGGGCATTCAATGAATGGTAGTCATCTTAAATATATGGGGTGCCAACTGTTCATAAATAAAAAAAAGAATAGAATTAGTTTTTTTATTAGTATCAGATTAATGCAACTACAATTTGTGATTGCACTTAAAGCATTGTGGCATGCAATGACTGGAAGTCACCTTGAATGTATGGGGTGCCAACTGTTCATGAAAGAAAAAAAAGAAAGTTTTTTTTAAGAATCAAATTAATGCAACAGCAACTCAAGATTGCATTTAAGCATTATGGCATTCAATGATTGGTGGCCATCTTGAACCTATGGGGTGCCAACTCTTCATGAAAAAAACAACTAAATTGGATGTTTTTAACAGTTTAAAATTAATGCAACTACATTTCAAGATTGCATTTAAAGCATTGTGGCATTCAATGAATGGTGGCCATCCTAAACCTATGGGGTGCCAACTGTGTTTGAAAAAGGTATCAAATAGAAATGTTCTTATATAGATATCAAATTAATGCAACTACAATTCTTCATTGCACTGAAAGCATTGTGGCATTTAGTAAATGGTAGCCATCTTGAATGGGTTGAATGAAGGAAAAATCAAATAGGATTTGTTTTTTTGATAGTATCAAATTAATGCAACTACAAGTCAAGATTGCATTTCAAGCATTGGGACATTCAATAAGTGATAGCCATCTTGAATCTATGGGATGCCAACTGTTCATGAAAGAAAAATAGAATAGATTTTTTTTTATTAGTATCAAACTACTGCAACTGCAATTCGAGATTACATTGAAAGCATGGTGGCATTCAATCAATGGTTGCAATCTTGAATTTCGAAATGAACATACACACAGACATATAGGCATGAACATGGTGTTCTCCTTCATATAGATATTCATGGATTTCTACTTCTAATAAATATAGCTTTCTGTTACATGGATGTCGATGTCCAGTTTTAGATATATATCCATATAGTGCATTGGAGTGCTATAATGTTGGACTGCTGTATATTTCAAGTTGATCTCAGATTCTGACACAAATTGAGTACCAACAGCCACGTCATACGTTAAGAATTAAGATGTTGTAATGTATTTATGTGAGTACTTTTGTTGACTGTCATTTAGCTTTCATTATAACTAACAAGAAATGAATCAGCTTCACTTTACCAGTGGTGTCTATAATGTGTGACTGAGTATGATGGATGGTGGAGGTCTGAACTTGGAGCCCAAAGGTCTGGTTTTTACTGGCAATGGAGGTGTCAGTTTGGGGGTGGTAGCAGTACGGCTTCTGATTCATTCCCTGAGGTAATTATAAAACAATGCTTGTGGTACAGCCCAGTACAGTATACGCTTTCAGTTTCCCATTTCATATCTGACATTCTGTCCGACAATGTAAGAGTGTCTTTGGAGATTATCCACAAAGCAGATTATGATATGGAATGGGCGGCTTACATTTAATCAATGCCTGGTAGAGTAGAGTCGGGGTGATGTGTCTGTTTATACTTAGTACATACCATATATAGGCATGCATGGCTATCAATGGCGGAGGACCTACATGGCTCAGTATCCAGACCTGCCCCCCCCCTCCCCACCCACGCTAAGGTTGTGGTAGGTCTTTCTCCCCTGGGCCAACAGTGTCCGTAGCTGCCCACAAGCACCACACCCCACCCACCTCGCCATATGTGTGCCTGGGACAAAGGATAAAAGTCACAGTAGGGGGACAGAGACAAAGGGACAGACATACAGGCAGAAGCAGGGGAAATGAGAGGGTAGAGGGCAATCATGTGGGTGCATGCAAGGCATCTAATGCCCACCGTCCACAGGACTCTATACGGCTGCCTATTAGAGCCTAGTGGACTGTGGGCATAAGGCGATAAGCTACTTTGGCGACAACTTGCTCGTGCCTCCCCTTTTCTATTCCCCAGGCTGATTGAATTACAGGAGGTAGGCTTAACTGTGAAAAGCATGGACGCTTATATGACTGAGAATCTAATGAAAATATCAGCCGAATGTTGGAGAGGAAAATGAATACAGAAGAATGTTGGAGCTGTAAAGCTTTGTAAAGGAGCTCTCTTTATAGCAGTACCATACACTTAGGGACATGTGGCATGTGAACGCACATGTGGAGCCTCACAATGTGAATGTCCTCTCGTGGCGCGCTTGAACTGGAGAAGGCCCCATTTTGTCCTAGCATTTGTATATACTCAGGACGCCAACATTGCAGTACACATATTTATATATATATATACACTGTAAAAAAAATTCCCTTGAATTTACGGAGAACCTCAGTTAAATCTGACCGTGCATCACCGTTTTTTGGTTTACAGTGAATCACTGTAAATCTCATCAATTTTTACAGTGAAATTCTGAAATCCATTACAGTGAAACGTTATTTCTTTTACAGTGAACCTCTGTTTTCTGGGTAATTCTATCTTTTCCTACCAGGTGGCAGCTTATTTCATCAGGTGAGTTTTCTGAAGGTTCTAGGTTCTAAAGCAGTATAAAAATGCCAATATCCTAATATTTTTCAATATCTTAATTCACTATAAAGTAAATATACAGATGTAATTTAAATTAGATGAAATGTTCCCGATCAATAACAGATTCAATTGTGTGGGACACCAAGCAGTAGTTGTAATATCATAGACACCCATCTTGTGATAATAAGAAAAATATATATGCTCAGCACTGTAGCTGGTGTTCTATAACAATTCTAGAGTAATGTTTGCTCATGAATTGTGATTATAAAGTGCTGTGTATGTGCTTCATAATAATTATGAAGTAATGGCACAAGATGTCTTATGGAACAAAATTGGATATGGTTGATCTACGGAATATTTTTTTACAGTGAACGGTGTTCTCCATTACTGATGCTGTTCAACTATTATATACACACAGTGATATCAAAATCTGATACATGTGGTCCCATCGTGTCTGCGACACTTCCTCTTTACCCAGTATAGCACTATCAAAGCCAGTATTCAGAGTAGTCTCTATCAGTGTAACATCAGTCACATTATTAGGTCTGCCTCTCTCAGGGTGTCCACACCCTCTAATACCCCTTCACAGAGATCCAAGGCATGCCTTAAAGGCAGCGTTATTTATGAGCGTTGGGATGTATATAGAACACAGGACCTCTGAGAGAAAGAGCAAAGCGGACAGAGGAGTAGGCCTACTCGTCAATACACCCAGGGGTGTAATATGGTTGGTGGTCTCATCATCATAGATTCCCCGTCATATTATGTCCTCCCCCTCTTATTCTCTTATATCATGGTTTGGCTTGCAAATTATCCGCTGAAAATGACACAGGACCGCCCTATGATTATAGACGTTAAATCATAATGCCCCTGATCTTTGACTTCATTAAAATTATAGATCGTAGCTATACTTCTTATGTGAATTAGCCATTTGATATGGTAATGATTTTGATTATTACCAAGCTACCAGGTTATTCAGATATGCTGCGTTTTTATGTTATTTGTAATTACAGTATTCCCATTATGTAGGTCGTTTTATATCTGCTTGTGGCTCATTTATTTGATATAATATCCCACTTTTTGAAAATACTACTGCTTCCCTAAGGGTTTATACTTACCGAACATTTAATATCCATTGCAGTTATCCTTCCGCGTATAGAGATATATGCTTCCGCTATCGTGCTTTGAAGTCATCCTATTAGTTTGTCTTTCTTTATAGGACACATTAATCAAAATAGTATTTGTTCGAACTCCAGGTATCTTGGCCCTACTCTGTTCCAGGGTCTCCCTTTAACGGTCGTTACGGCCACAGAGAGAGACTCTGTGCACTAATAGTGCCCACAGCTAATCGCTACCTCCAGGGTAGTGGCCGCCAGCCAACTACTGGGCACACTGCAGAGTCAGGTCACATATAGGTACCACCAGGGTGCACGAGGCGGCTCAGTGTGGTTCACAACCCACAGGGAGGGAGGCTAGATAATATAATTAGTCAACTGTTGCCGACACCCTCCCTCCTGCCTGTAATAGTAATGATTGCAGGACTCACTAGATGGTGCTGAAAGAGTGTTTGCACAAGGCCTCAGCATTTGCCGACTCCATTGCACCCCTCCTCCTCCATCCACGGCTCCCCAGCCACCCTTAGTGCCACCTCCCCTTCACAGGCATGAGCTACTCCCCAGCAGAAGCAGATCGGTTGAGTGAGCAGCTCACATTCTATGTAAAGTCACCAATTTAGCATCTGCGAGCTGCTCCTCCCTAGTTGTGCTAATAGTTTAATGTGAATGCGACTCACTGCCTGCTACCTGTGTGATTTCCTATCTAATCTGGCGTTCACTAGGTGCATTCTAAGTACATGTAATTACGTGTGCCTTCTGCTGTGCTTCAAGTATAGGTACCCAAGCCTTGTCAGTAAATGGGTGAGTGTCGATATAAACATGGCATGCAGGAGGCACTCTACATGATCTGCGTATATTCAAGGGCACAGATAACGAGGGAGAGATATACTCTTAGGTCGTGGAATCTTGGAGTGACTCAATCTAATCTCTGTGTGGTGTCAAGTAGAGGAAGGATGTATAAAAAGTCAAGAAAAAAATGTGTCTAGTCAGCAGTGAGCGCGATGCTGGGTGGTGAATATTCTACACCCGGGTCCTTAATGGCATGACAGCCAACGTCTTTGTTGTTGTCATTGCAGTCTCAGTAGTCTTTGATGAAGAGAACGGTGTTTTATACTCCTTAATATAGAAGTCTAGTCTATTTTCTTCACACGTACTGTGGTCTTATAGAATGTGTCAGTTTAGGCGTCCAATTATGAATAGTGTATTTATGATTGTATTGTGAGACTATTGTCGCTGTGTGACCATTTGTGAAGTGATTACTGCCCTTGTGATGCCGAACATAGTGTGCTCCACCCTTTTCTTATGGTTACCTGGATATTCTCACTCTCATGTCGACATGAATCCATCCTCTATGCTATTCGTTCCTTGGTTCATGCTATAAGTCTGGATTGTTGTGGGATATTTGTGTCTGTCCCCAGTATAGCAGCCCTTATCACACGGGTTTACCGTCTGTGTAGAGCCTTAATTGGCAATTCAAGCCGGTCATTATGGTACACTAACTGTCTCCTGGCTTGTGAAGTTGACAGTTTTTCTGTTAATAAAATCGCTGCAAATGGCCTTTGGTGAAGTATATATGCTGTTCGTTAAAGAGAATATTAACAGTATCCTCCAGGTGCTTGCCTGTAGGAGCTCTGGTCTTCTTCTGATCTTTCCAACCTGAGAGACGCGTGCTTGCTGATGGAAGGTCGGGTATGATTTGATGGCCACTGCTTGACCCTCCCCCACACAGGGCCCTTCTGCTCTACCTCCAGGCGGGGGACTGAGCCCATTAGTCCCTCTTGACCTGGCTCCAGTGTATGCCAGGAGCCCCGTCTTATGGCGGCCGTTGTTAGAGGGGAGTTTGATCTTCAAGTGGCCCCATCCTGTGACACTATAGGTCCATCATTAATCACAACACAGCGGTACCCAATAACCTAAGTACCTCCTGGCAGTACCACCTTGAAGGGTCTGGCAATACGTACCTTATACGCAACAATATTATAAATATACTATATTGATATGACTGCAAGATTTGCTACTGCATAGTGACACTGTCACCAAATAAAGTTAAATCTAAGGGATTAACTCCACCCCGCATAAGCTAAACACCGGCAATAGCAGCCGTTAGGACCCCTCCCCGCCCTTTTAAGTCTCTACAACTCATGACATGAGCTGGCATTTCTCAATCGTGAATGGCTTCTGATATCAAGGCTATACAGGACAAGGAGCCTGCATTAACAAGGGAGGCTTGACGCCGGAAGAGAAGTAGAGTGCATATTTTAGGGTCTGGTTAGTCAGTGTTGGAAAGGCAATATTTCGGAATATGCAAACATTACTACACATCGATATTCAGAGTAGTACCTTAGGCATATGCTGTAAAAGAAACGAATGCCCTGAACTAGCTTAGAATTGGACGAACAAGTTTTCTGAATTTCCTGCAAAATACATGAATAGAAATAGCAATGATATTGGATGGAATTAGGCAGTTCCTTGGAATTAGGGTAGGCCTATACCGTTGGATGCAAATATATAGACAGGCCAGAAGTCTCAGTTGATTTAAATAGCAATGCTTTACTTCACACATTAAGCCCTATTCTAACTTATAATGTCCCCATCCCCCACATTCTTTATTAGATAATGGACCATTCATGCTTTTTATGCCCAAGGCCCAGTCTGCCGTGGACAATGTCCCATGCCAATGTGGCTGTAATGGAACCATCAACCATGTGTCTACTCACTTTATGGGATAATGCTCCAAGTAAATGTTTGAGGCATGCAAGTCCCAAATGACTTTCCATAAATGCCTGTTTGTGTTGGGAGGTCACGGCCATTTCATGGCATCTCTTTATGCCCTTTTCTCTGCTGCAGAGTAGACCCCATGGGAAATAGACCATGTGCACTGTATGATGGCTTATTCACGTTGTACCCTGCTGGATTTTGCCTATGCCCATCCTGTCAGTAATTAATATATTGCCATTTCCTATTCAGAGGCGATATGAGGAAATAAATTGTAACTGGAACTTTCTGGCAGCATCCCTACACCCGTATGACAATAACTATAGAACTAATAGAGTATCTAACTGGTATCCACGCCATGACACAAAGAAACAACATTGCTGATTTAAAATGGGAGGTTATGTTGTAACTCGAGATGAGATTTATATAACCATGCATGGAAGGGAGGGCCGGAGGTTGGCTTGGAAATACATGAGTGCTGCCCGGTTCCATATGGTATCTCCAGGACATATTCCCCTGTATATACATACAATTCTTATAGGACAAGTACGTTATTGTGTATGTATGTCAATTTATACTAAAGGTGATAAGGTAAACTGAAATTATGTCATAGTCAGTTAATTATCCATATTGTGGCGGTAGCGGGGCTACGCCCCGCAAGTTTCGGAACTTGCGGGGCGGTAGTTCCGCGGGGCGCCGCGGGGCGCCGCGGGGCGCCGCGCCGCCTTATATAAGGCGGCGCGACGCCCCGTGAGCGCCAGTATCCCATACTCGAGCTTAAGAGACGGACGTGTCTCGGGGTACTCTGCAGCACTGGTATCTCCATACTAGGACTGTAGCTAACTGATATCACATATCAGTTACTGTTTACTACTTAAGGTATCACTATACCTGGGGGGTTTCTAGTACTACTGTTTACTGCTGGTATCACATACCAGCCTTAGTTAATAAGGTATCGCTATACCTGAGGGGTTTCTAGTACTACTGGTATCATTATACTAGTCTGGCATCCTTATGCCACTGTGTTTACTGTTATAGCCACAGCCCTTGTTAGTGGTATTCTATTCGGTATCCTTATACCGAAGCCTATAACTGTTTAGCTCTTGCTGTTAATGATACAACTAAAGCCTCATGCTAGTATGCCTCATGCAATTCCTGAATGTAACTAGATGCTAAGTCACCCCTTAATAGAAACCGACCGTTACACTATAACCAGCCTGTGTTTGCGTTCTCTCTGGTCATAAGTCCCCCCCATACATCCATATCCCCGTTACAATATATTCATTGTTGATGAATAATCATGACATATAACCAAGTAGAAAAATAAATAAATAAAATAAGAAGAGTTTTGACTCAGAAAAAGAATATAGGTTGCTAGTTTCTATGACAGTAGGTGCTTAATATACATGGGGCATATGCTCGGAATCAGTTATAGGTCTTTGGCAGCTCTCCCATTCAGTTCAAAGTCCACCTATATTTTGATATCCCGCATCAATATAATTTCAGACAGGTACTACAGTGAACATTTATCAATCTATGATGGTTATTAATGTCCCTTTATCTTGCTCTTGATGGTGATTAAGATACTGTAAATGGGAAAGACGACAATCCAATTACGTAAACGGGTACAGGGACTCTTATATCTATGAAATAACTCCTTAAAGTGTACATGAAGCTCTTCCAAAGCAGATATAAATCATCTAGGTGTAAGCCTCTTGCTACTGAGATATGCATTGCCTGCTTCATTGATCACTGCGAATGGCTCTTTATTAAGTCATTTATGTGCTCCTTTTCCATTCTGTTGTATATCAAAATACCATAACTGTCTGACATGGTATCCTTTAGGACTAACATTGATGGAAGCACTCACAGATTACTTTTTGTGGAGGTAAGGTGAAACACCACATGGATACATCAAGTCCTTGCCGGATAGAATTTACATCTTTTTTTATAAAGGTTGAAAAGTGTGCTATGTTTTGTAATGGGGAATTTACTAGACATAGGCCCTATCTATTAGTTCAATGCATCTGACAAGAACTTAAAATATTGCAGTCTTTGCTTCTGATAAGCCTCAGATTGCTTCAGCCATGGAAAGACTGTTATTAATTATTGAAATAGGATATGTTTCCATATCCTCCTTGCTTCTTAATATTAATATTAAAACCCAAGATGAGAAACAACACACATGGTATACCGTCAGGACATGCCATCAAGAGAAGTAATTGGAAATACATATATATCTGAAGTTCCCCTTGGCAAGGACCATTTAATTGCTGAGAAAGTAATATCTGGTAACATCCTTTTATGAGAAAAAGGACATGACACAAAGAGAGCTACTTATTTTGTATAATATGTAGGTTTTGTGTATCGTAATTGGGTATGTGTATACAAATTCTTCTTCGCAAGGTTAGACCTGGATGCCATCAATTATTTTTAAAAGCCGTTAAGGGAATGGTTTAAAAACCTAGAGTTTCACCTCATGAAGTGTACTGCTTTATACACCTATGTATGTCGTCATATTGATACTTCAGCCTATTATGGTCAGAAGTGTAAGTTGAGTTGATTTATATTGCAATGTTTTACTTCACACATTAAGCCCCATTCTATCTTGTAATCTCCCCTTTTGCAACACCTTATTGGATTGTGGACCTTTCATACTTTTCATTCCCAAAGCCTGTCTGCCATGGACAATGTCCCATATATACTAATGTCGCTGTAATGGAACCATCAGCCAGGTGTCCACTAACTTTATTGGATAATGCCCCAAGTAAATGTTTGAGGCATCCAAGTCCCAAATGACCTCCCATGAATGCCTGTTTCGTGTGGTAGGTCACAGCCTTTTCATGGGATCTCTTTTTTGCTTTTTGGGTGCTGCAGCCTAGTCCCCATGGGAAATGGACTGTATGCACTTTCCACATGATGGCTTTCCACATTGTCCTGGACATCGTCCCACCCATTCCCACCTTGTCAATAATCAATGTGTTGCAATTTCCTACTTAGAAGCAATATGAAGAAATAAATTGTAACTGTCATTTACTATTGGCATCCCCACACTCATATGGCAATATAGAGATAATATGATATCTAATGTGTATGCAGGCCAGGGCTAAAAACAGCAACATCAATGACGTAAAAATAAGAGGTCGTGTTCTTAATTCAAAATCAAATTTTAGAACCATGCATGGACGGGATGAGCGGGGGCACAATAATACTTCTTGCTGTAGGTGGGACTGGCTACATAAGGTCCTTAGGTTGATACAATATCTCTAGGGCACATTCCCCTTTGTAAAAATACCGACTATATTATAGGACAAGTATAATGGGTATTTATATGAGGGGTAATAACCTACACTGAAAGGGGTATATGTGGATCAACAAGGGAAAAGGGACCTCCGCGGGGGATTTTTAGTACCAACTTTGGCCACCAGGGGGCTCCATATAGCCAACAGTGTTCAAAATATCATAAAAATTGTTCTATACTACTTTTTGATGGAGAATGCAATAAGCTACTTTAGAAAATTCCAACTTAAGTGAAAACCTTCCATATTTGGAATGTAAAAAGAACGTTTTTGGGGCTAAATTGATGTTTTTGCACTTCTTGGTTGCCATGGAAACATAATTTTCATTCTAAATTGATTTTTTCAAGAAATTAATGATTACACGCCCCACAAAGATTTCTATGCTGAAAACGGAATGTAAATCCCATTTTAAGATCAAAAGCTGTGACCAAATGTTTGAAAAAGTTTGGATATCGGAATTTTCATAATTATGCTAATTAGATAGAGATATCTCTAAAACAAAGTAAGATAGAGCTTATTGGCATTTGAGATTGGACAGTGCCCACACATATTCAAGGAGCCAGTTCTCAAAAACTAGAAGTGGTACCTGCTAATGAAATATAGCACTTGAAAGCTGATGACCTCAATTCTATTATTGAGTTTAACCTTTGGAGGACCCTTTTCCCTCGACTGTCCACATATGTCTTTGGCAGCACTCTTTCTCATCCAATCCCACCCATATTATGATATCCAGCATCAATATAATTTCAAACAGGTACCAGCCATTTATCAATCTTTGGTGGTTTTTAATGCCATCTTATCTTCTTCTTCTTGGTGATTAAGATGCTATAAATAGGAGAAACGACAATCCAATTATGTGAACCGGTGCGGGAACTCTTATATAATGCAAAATAACTCTTTAAAATATACATCAAGCCCTACTTCAGTGGTTCTATAGCGGATGTATAAATCATCTAGATGTAAGCCCCTGGATACTGAGATATGCATTGCCTGCTTTATTGATTGCTTTGAATGGCTCTTTATTAAGCCATTTCGGTGCTCCTTTTCACATTCCGTTGTATATCAAAAGACCACAACTGTTCACTATAGTATACTTTAGGACAAGCATTGATGGAAGCCCTCATAGATCACTTTTTGTGCTGGTTAGGTGAAACACCACATTGATACATCAAATGCTGGTCGGATAAAAATATGCTATATTCTGCAATAGGAGAATTAACTAGATGCATATTATATTAGTTCAATGCATCTGATAAGAACTTATACTAATTCAGCCCTTGCTTCAGATTACTTCAGCCATGGAAGGACTGTGATATTGGTAAATTAGGATATGTTCTCATCTCCTTCAAGCTTCTTATATTAAAACCCCGGATGCGAAACAACAAACATATAATGTACATTCAGGACACACCAGCAAGGGAAGTAATTGGAAGCAACTACCCCTTTGAAAGGCACATTTTATCGCCGAGAAAGTAATATCTGGTAAAATCCCACGTGGACAAGAAATACACCAAACAAAATAAGCTAGTTATCGTGAACGTTGATTTCTGTGCATCGTATCTGAGTATGAAGTACGTTTTTGCATGGTTGGACTGGATGCCTTTAGATATATAAAAAGAGGCCTTTGAAAGAAGGCTTAAGATCAATCAGGATTTTCACCTAACGATGTGTATCAGTGCCATCAGTCGTTTCATCTAACGTTGTGTATCGTTATACTTAGAATTCACACCACTGTGGTCAGCAATGTACGCTTTCCTTAGTCCATCCTACTTGGAATCCGAATCTAGTTCTAAGGGGGAGGGGGTTGTGTGATGGGAGAGGTAGGTGGCTGGTATGCATTGACAAACTGTCTTCCGGCTGACCCAGGCCACGCCCCTTCCGGTGAACCCTTATGATTGACAGGCGACCCCCTGGCTTTACTGGCCTCTAAGGCAGCGGGCGTGCCCCGATGCTCCCTCTCCAGTAATGACAGGTCTCTAAGGAAAGCTGCGGCTCATACATGGCTTCTACAGTGACAAATGTGCAGAGTGGGCGGCCCTAGGCACGTACCCATCACCCCCACCCCTCTACACAGTTATCGGACCATGCTAAACTATAACAGGTTTTCCAAGAAGAGTGGACATATTCCCTACTCTTAAACGAGACAAGCACTTCTGGCAAGGCCACAACGACCGATGGAACAAGGACATGGCTTCACCCATCTGTCCTATCTTATTGCATTTAGTTTGGCTTCCTACATGGAATAGGATCATTGACTTATTTTGCCGTACAAAATAATGTCAGCCACCTTCACATAGGCCAAGGCTGTGGTGTTCCCAGTCAGCTCTAATGTCAGGGAAATGTTTGTTTAGGCCTTTCCCTCTACGATATTACATATCCCGACGAAATTGCATAGGCTTGTAGGATAAGATCCCTGATTTTGAAATTCCTTTATTTATGAACCTTCCAACAAGTAATGTGAGATGTCTGCAGAACTATATTTATATAGAAGAACATGCTCTGTAAAAGGTGAATCCCTATCTATATATCATATAGGATAAAGCTCTAAACGTTGTTGCGAGAGTTTGCTTTTCTGATTACATAAAGGCTCATACATAATGAACGACGGGTTGAGAGTACAAATATTACTTGTGTTGAAAGCAGCTCATTCTTAGAAGTGAGTAGTCTAATTTAAGAGCTGGTCCAATTGAAGCAACCTCCTTCTTCTGTCAAAATGTGAGCACATTGAGGATGGGACCATATCAAATAGATGACCAATAGGTGAAAGTTGACTGTAGCGTTTAATTATCTGTACATCTTTATCGACACTTCCAATGTCCATACTCAACGAAATTCATCAAGACAGATGATAAACTTTGATCTCCTTGTCTTAACATTATTCATGTACACTCAAAAAGTAAACTTGTCTCCAGACTCTTCAAAGTGAAGGTCATAAAATAAACGAGTCAAAACTCGTCTAAGTGACAAGGAAGAGGGTCTTCTAGCTGGAGATAGAAGACCCATTTGGCATGTGCCAGCCCAAAACCCGACATTTGCCAGCTCCAGATTCTATTTGTGGGATGGTAACCTGATACGTTAGACAACTTTTGACTCGTTTATTTTATGATAGTCACTTCAACGAGTCTGGAGACAAGTTTACTTTTTCAGTGTATCATAAATGTTTATTAGTGACAGGTTGATTCAATTGTCAACACCGTAGCTGCGGGGTTCATGTTTCTGGCCATCTGTAGATACACTGTATCATTACCTAACGTCTATTCTAGCCCGTTCTAGTAGACCCACAAACCATTTAAAATTGTTCTTATTACCCAAACACAGTGAGTTGTCTTGCCTATGGTATTGGTAAGTGGCCATGGTACGTAGTAATAAGTAGGATCCGACACCACGAATTCCTGATCGCTCCTTGGAAAGACAGTCATATGTGAGCAGGCAAGGAGAAAGGGTAATCCGAGGGGAAATTAAAGATTGAAATTTGTGGTCTGATCTTTCAAATGGTGTATCACATGCTGCGCTAGTCCACATAGGGAGGAAGTACTGGCCCCCTGAAGATGGGGGTATTCAAAAATAGCAAAACCATGAATTTGCCATACCACATACTATAACCACAATAATCATAAGATATGTGTAAATATTCGTAAGATATTTTTGTCAAACTTCATGAAATGGTTTTGTCCATAAATTCCATTATAGAAGAGATATTTATATTCTGATTTCAATGTTAGATGCCTTATGGATCCTTTCTTTGACCTGAATTACCTTTATTGCATTTTAGAATGAAAGAATGGTTTCCATGGCAACCAGAAATAGGTCAATTTACGTGAAAAACGTTCCAAATAAGATATAAAATGTTCCAAATAAGGATATTTTCCCTCAAAATGGAATCTTCTAATAAGCATAATCAGAAGCAGCATAAAAAGTTCACCCAAGTTAAATTTTACATTACTTTGAGTTCTTTTATCAATATCTCCCTTAATATTATAGCTATAGAGCATTTTGCCTTTTCCCCTCGGATTACCCTTTCTGCCTGCCTGCTCACATATAGTGCCAGTTGATGGTTCAATTGGTAGCGTTTATGAGAATATAGTCGTATGAGTGTATACTCACCATAGTGTTGTGCAGCAGGATTGATTCAGCCAGGCAGGACTATATTATACGGGAAACAATCATAACAATAATTTCTGCTGGGGTAAGCATCTTATTTGCTGAGAATCCTTATGAAGCTAATTCATGTAATGATGCAATTTGCATAGTTTTCCACGTCATTTAACTAATTATAAAGTCCCTCAATGCCAAACCTTCCTATAATTTTACAATCAGAAGGTTCTGGTAATTATTACCTTCATTTATTATCCCATTCAATGTGTTCAGTCAGTTGACCTCAACAAGTATATATTGCGTATATGTTCATACATACATTCTGCAACACACTAGGGTGCTTTCAGTCCAGTGGGAACGCTGCAGTGTAAAGATATTGAGATGCAAATACAAGCAGACGTCTGTATGTAGTTGTTTACCCAGAGGTTCTTCTGCCTTCGTGCCCCATTACCATAGTTTGCATGGTGCTTTACAAGGCATACAGACAGAATGTATGCTCTCCGACATGTATTTTCGCATATGAAATTCACATCTCTTTCTGATGCAGATGAAATGATCTCCGCCTTTTTTCCTATAGGGTAGGTTCACCACTTTCAACCGGTCTGATTCATGTTTTTTCATGAGCTACCTTTCAGGTCTAACTGCTCCTAGAGTTTTTTGTGCATATCCTTCACAATTGAACCAAACTTTAGGTATTGCTCTGGAGAGTAACTTTCATGATGTCTTACAATGCCATATATCAGTTTACAGTATTTAATTCCATGATTTATCAGAGTATTCAGAATTGCCCCTTTTCACCCTAAGTCAGCCAAAATGCACCTTGAGTCAGCCATATTTCAACCACCAGAAATATGTGGAATAAACCAGTAATTTTCTGATTTTCATAAATGGATGAATGCATGCATCATATATCAATATGTTACAACTAACAATAGGGAAGAAAATGATTTATTGAATATGGAATAATCAAGACAAAGTAAGTACTGTACCTTAGGTGAATACAATTGCATTATGAGCTATCAATACAAGTAAATATTACTTGTATGAGCAATGAGGACCAAATATAACATTATAGACATGCAGTATGGAGTTCTATTGAATATATCGGGGGCCTTCTCACCCCCCTTTTCCCCCCTCTTTTTGCGTTTCACCCTTGCCCTCTATACAATACACAAGTAGGCCTGCTATACTTAACCCTGTAGTAGAAGAGGGTATTCTGGAAGGAGGAGGTATTCACAAGGGTAGGGGGAATGTTCTTGGACAGAAATTCAAGGTAAGAGAATTCCAGGGGAGATTCCCTAGAAGAAAACCGCATGGTTGACTTAAGGTATGATGTGGCTGACTTAGGGTGAATTCATGGCTGACTTAAGGTGAAATGGGTATACCTTACGAAATCAGTCCTAAATATAATTTAGGAAATTAATTTTGCTCAATAAAGACATGATTTGTGTGATTTAGATACATATGCAGCTCACAAAACTGATTGACACTGTGTATGAAAGGGACAGACACTTCAAATCAACTACCAAAGAGTATGAACAGTGGGGAGATTTTCATTCTCTGTTTGCCAAAATAGGTCAAACAGGAGTACTTCTGACTGATTTTACAGTATGAAAAAGAGTGATGAAGTGGATGCAATATGCAGTATATATTTGGAAAACACTTGAATTCTTAAATCAGTGGGAGTTTAATGTCACCAGATGCATATTGAACTTGTAATTTCATGTCAAAAGTGGTTGACTCAAGGTATGAGTTTGACTCAGGGTGAACCTACCCTAGCATAGGTCCCTCGATTTGAGATAAAACACATTGACTAGTCGCTCACTTAAGCCCTTTATGTGCAGCATAGTGATGTAATGTGTCGCCCAGATACCTGCCTACAGCATGCATGCATTCGTTCATGCATCATATTGACCCTTTGGAAGTGTTATCGATTCGGTATAGGGTCGGCATGATGCTTGGATGTAGCGACTGGCATTCATGCGTCATGAAAACAAAGCACATACCAAAGCACTATGCGGCCATTAAAGAGTTAAGTGCTTCAATCAGATTCTAATTGTCTATGGTTTACCTTTTTCAGATGGCGCAACATTTCACAACTTCTTTTCCATTCACTTCCCCGCCGCTAGGTTCCATGAGGAGGCATTTAGGCATTGTCTCGTCTCACTAGAATTTCATGTTAGCCTAGCTTTCAGAAACACGAGTCGTAACACACGCCTACATGGAATCGTTTTAAATCATTGATACAAATGTGAATAGCAAAAAAAAACGCAATAAAGAACGAATGAGAATAATGTGGCTTTTCTATTGATAATTGTGACGGTTTTTTCTCCTCCTTCCCTGTGTTAAGCGGCTCCTTTTCAACTGAATGCTTACTTTCTGCTACTAGCAGCTCTGATTCTCTCATATTCTGCTGCAATTAATGAATGACGTATGGATCTACTAGAGTTATAATATATGCCTGATGCTTTTTCGCAAAGGTTCGAGAGATGGCCGTTCTACTTTTATAGTGACTTGCAATTTCCTCTCAGAAATTATATTGTGCGAGCTTGTTGAGTTGCATGTACAACTCACTGGTCCTCAGATGTGTTCCCCCTATCGGCAGAGTTCTCAGACCTAATATTTGTGAATTGAATAACAAAAAGAAGTAGACGTAGAATGCTTCATCTAATTACACCATGATGTATACTCACCTGCCTGGGGGATAAGAAGTGCTTTCTGGATAATTAGCAGCAGAGCTTTCAGAATAATTAGCCCAGCATATGCCTATTTTGTAATTATTCCTCCCGACATCTCTCTCTCAGTTAATCAGCTCAAATCCCTCAAAGCTTATTATCTTCTAAACTGTATGTATCCAGCCATCCTACCGGTACTCAACATATTCCTATGTATATCTATAAGGGCGGGTATAACTAAGTACATTTGTGCTACTACATATTTAAGATAATGATCTCCTCACTCAGGGAATCCTATCCATAGTCCTGTCTTTTCGTTACAAAAAGAAGCTCTATATATGCCTTGATTTGTGTACAAGCCTACCATATAGGAAGAATGGTACCTGCGATAGTGAATAAAGCTGAAGGTCTTTGGCTTGCAGGGATACATACAATGTAAATAGTTGGTTGCACTTTTTGTAGGTATTGACTAGAATCTACTCTAGGTGTACAGTTCAGGGTAGTTACACCGGGGTTTGGGCGGAAAGTCTTTTTCACATAAACCTATAGAAATGTTTGCATCCAAACGCTTTCCAAGCCAAACGTTTGCAAAAACGTTTTTTGTAATAGCTGGGTCACAATTTAGAGTCGGTGGCATATTACTGTTCTCTTTCCAGTCGGATTGTGTCAGTATGAGCTTGCCATCAAATTAGTGTAAGCTTATTGCATATCTTGACTGTGTGTCAGAAAGCTAGAATCGTATCTGAGACGTGTTCTTTCTTCTATGTGAAGGGGCTGAAATGCTTCCTGCTGCGTGCTACATGATATAGATATACTGGAAGGTGTCACTCTATCAATAACATAAACTAATAAAATATTGTACTCTCCCACGCTCAGGCTCTACCTAGTATCATGAATGCAAGACTTATAAATATGTAACTTGAAATCTGTATTCTCCTTGCAGGTGCAATCGCCTTTGCCGGGATGATGGTGGGAGCTGTGATATGGGGCACAATGGCTGACAAGGTGGGTCGGAGGGGCACCCTGATGACAGCTCTAGCCGTGAATGCCATCTTCTCCACAGCAGCCTCCCTCATGCCTACCTACTGGCTCTTCCTCATCTGCCGCTGTATGTCTGGCCTAGGGTAAGTAGACTCCAGGGGCTCCAGGGGCTGCCCGAGGTTGTGTGTTGTCCTGTTCAGCCCTCCAGGCAAACACCCGTGCCTAACATAGCATATTGAGCCCAATCAGGGAAGGGGGTTGCTGCAAGCATGGACTAGCCTGTTGAAAAGGGCATTGCAAGAGATGATACTCCTAGGGCATGCCAAGTATGCTTTTTTTTATTATTGTCTTATATTTTGTACAGGAATTGAATAAGAGAACCATTATGACCATGTAGTTTATATATTGGAGTAAGTATTTGCTAAGCCAAATAGTTGAGGAGTATAACAATATTTTGTAGTTCACAGATACCGATACACTATAATAAACAAATGTGAATGAGTTCTTCTGGTAAAGACTTTATTCTTCTTCCACTCTTAAAATGGGAAGTACAAAATTATTCATAATAGAGTGCCTGGGGATGTCACTCTGCAATGTAGAAAACACCACTATTTATACAGGGATGACTATGTAAAACGCCAACTGGCTGACAGAAATATGAAATAGGAGAGGACAAGGATAATACATACACCTCATATTACATCCATAGACTGAGCTAGGCGCTGCTGATGGCCGATGTTAAGAGTGTATGACAGTTTGCCTGGTGTACGGTATCCTACTACATTCAGGCCATCTCACATCATGTTAACCCGACAGCACCATGCACAGTAACACTACTGCAGTTGCAACTGCATAGCCACACATTATTTACTACATCCAAAAAAATGACTATGTCCATGTTTTACCAATATCAAAAGCAGATTGCTTAACATTTATAACGTGATGCACCCAGAAATTAATAGTATTCGATGGGTGCGTATATGTGCCTTCCTGAGTCTCGCATACAAATACGGGGATTTATGATAGCTGGTGCACTATAACTATAGCAGATGGAAATATCATTTATTGGCATCATGTCGATATGCTTCGGTCTGAATAGAAAACCTATGTCTATCCTGGTATCTAGAACCAACATCATTTGCCTCTGCCTCTGTACCGACTGCGACCTTTGTAAATGTATAGTAGCAGGCACCCATACTTATTCCTCACCATAAGTTATTTATATATAGGAATTATACACCTAGGACAGAGGCACCCAAAATTAGACGGACACCTTAAGTAGGACTTACCATAAATAAATTATTGATATGAGAGGAATGACATCTAGGGTAGAGGCACTAATAGTCGGACAGACACCTTAAATCGGACATATACAACATCTAAATACGTGTTAGATAGACTACACCTGTAGCTTGGTATGCCTCATAACCACTGCCCCACAAGGTCAAGACGAGGTGTTATACACCGAGTCGATGACCAGTGGGCAGTGGTTATAAGGCATACCAAGGTACAGGTGTTGTCTGTCTGATTTAACCCTCGGGTATGCGATGTACCCAACGTGTGAAGCCTTTGTTTCAGCCGCCCACCGTGGGTTAAATAATTAATACTACCGTAGGCTACATGTACCATCAATGCAAATGGCACATCCAATTGGACATCCGTGTATTTACCTCGTTCGCAATGAAATTATTACAAAATGAAATGAGATGTTAACGTTACCAGTTTGGATACTGACCAATGTTTTTTTCTTGTGAGTTTTCTGTTTGGCTTTATTGTAAAAAAAACTTACAACCTGTATATCCAAAGCTACATGTGTGTTTCAGTCGAAAACATATTATACCAGATTTATTCTATGTATTAATGGATTTACTGCAATTTCTTTAATATAATGGAATTGCCTTTTAATGGCTCCTCTTTGTGAATATGGGCCACCACCCCCTCTCGTGCAATAATAGCGATATAAATTACCTTGGTAACTGTACTACATCTGCGACATCAACAGTTCCTGTAGATAACGATCAGCCATACATAATAGTATAGGGTCAGCAGTCTAGATGCATGGACGCCTTCATACTAAGATGATCAAGACCTATATCAATATGATCTGACCTTTCTGACAGCTAGTACCATGCTAGACAAAGTAGAGAGTTGGAGTAGGCAATCCCCGCTCTAGAGCTCTATATAGTATCACTGGCATACTTGAGAATTCTCCCCATCCCCCTTTAATGTTTGCTAAATTTACATCACCATAACTCTCTATTTGTAGGATCGGTGGCTCAATCCCTATCGTATTCGCCTACTATGCAGAATTCTGCCCTCTGCATGGTCGAGGCCAGAAGATGGCGCTGCTGTTAATGTTTTGGGCGTGCGGGGGCATCTACGTCTCCGGGCTCGGGTGGCTTATAATTCCAAACGACGGTGAGATAGGATTATTAAGAAGAGCAATGCGATCTGGAAAACAGAGATTACATTTAATATAAAGTCATATCGCATGTAGGCAGTTGGACACATTTGACTCCATGTGGACTTTTATTCATCTCATATAGCGTATGGGAAATTGTTAACTTTAGATCGATTTTCTAACAAGGGTTGTTTTTACCAAAATGTATAAATAATCAAAGTGTATGTCCATTGCAATAATTATGTGATGAAGCTGCTACATAGGCCGTGCAGACTGTTTATCTTATTCGTCATACTTTGTCCTTTATTGGCAAAAATAATATGATCGTGCCAGATAGTACTCCAGCTCTGATTTTAAGTCTGTAACATGCCAGTATTGTTTTTGCGATTGGCAATTGCAGTTTGGTACCCGGTAATCTTCATTTCCTTCATAACGTTCAGTAATTAAGATCGTCCTGGGTACTGAAGGCTTAATAAATAATGGCCTCAGCAAGAAATCCCTTTATACTAACCAATGCTCAGCATCAGGTTGAATATGTTCCAGCTATCACAGAATTATCTTATACATATTTTTTTAAGGCAGGGATATTCTATATTCAAAAAGAACGTATTTCTCTCAGACGTCACTTTTCTGTAGTTCTCAGTTTTATTGATGTGTTAATGTAAATGCAGGTCACGTGTGAATAAAATGTTTTGCTTTTTCCACAGACCTTGAGTTTTCCTTAGTGACTGGACACGTAATGGGTAGCTGGAGGATCTTCATGCTTGTGTGCACCATCCCAATCTACTTGTCCATCCTGGGTCTAGTCTTCATGCCTGAAAGTCCAAGATACCTTCTACAGGTAAGTTGTCTGTTGAAAGTTGCATTTTCTGTGTTTGCATATAGGATAGAGAAGATGCTAATGAGACCCTGATAATTTGACCACCCCCGTTGCAAGTGAAATACAGCCAGATATCAAATATTCCTGGTTATATTATTGAAGCATATTTTAAATGCTTATGTGTAGAACTGTCCCTGCCTTAAGCAGCCGGATCCCGGGGCTGACGAATTATAGAGGGTCGGATTGTCGAGGTCTGACTGCATGATTGTTTCTATATTGTCTCCATAGCTAATCAATAATCTGGGTCAGAGGTTTACACGGATGTGCTATAAGTAATGAATAACCATCCACACATTGGCAACCGCAATGATTATAATGCTTGAAGTATGTATACATGTACTTACTAGGACTTCACCGAACTGTTCTCTTTCCACATTTCTGGAAAGAAAAGAATCTACTCAATGGAAATGCCCTCCTTTAAATTCTGAGCCCACTTGTCACTCAGGGAAGAGCCATTTCCCCGAATCCCATGGGAGGCATCTCTCCTGGGAATGTCTTGTTCTTGGCTGCTTAGCAGGCATATTTTACTAGAATTCATAGAACTACTCATGACATACATTTGTCTGCCATTGCCGTGAGCGTTCCCAGTGATCCTGAAAGGTGAATATTCAACAACTTTAACAGGGGCATTTGCACAATTATATCTTAGGGTACTGTCTGTCAAACTGCCATAAATTATAGTATCCACAGTTACATTTATTAAGGCATTACATCCTGGAGTAAATACTCTGAACTTCACTCTTGCGAAGCAAAATGTATTAGGTCTCTATCCTCTAATTACAAAGGGATCATTTTATTCACATAGTTTATTAGGATGGCATTGCCACGGTAATTATTCAGTGAGCCTGCTCCCCATGCAGATAAAGACACTGTGTTGCTTACGAAGTCTAAAAATCAGAGTCTACTCATTTCTTTAGTAGACCATCTGATGTTTCAATGTTCGGCCTATGCGAAATTGATTAGCAGCGCTGATAGTAAAGCAGTGAATGTTTAATTAGATATATTTTTCTTTACCAGATTTACTATTCAGGGAATTGTCGGAATTCCGCCCCAATGTCGGGGGATGAATGTGTATAAAATGTACTGCTCATAGAATGAGACATGACGGGATTCCCTTAACAGAATCAGGCTTCTTGTGTGTAATTATAAGGAAGGACTGTGGTTAGGATAGCATATCTAGAGCTTTGGACAGCCAATGCTTTAACATTCAGTTCAGTAACATGCAGACATTTCTATGAGGCGAAAAACTCGTGCACTGATAATGAGACAATCAAGTGGGATTTACTCGCATAAACACTTCCCGTTGGGCACCAAATTCACTTCAATGTTGAATCAATGTTGAATCAACATTGAGTCAATATTGAATAAACCTGTTTTCAATTTTGATTCAATGTTGTGTGCCCACTGGGTTAGAAGCATGCTTTATGTCTGCAGAACATGATATTTATATTACTACCTATAGAGCTCCTGTCCAATAGGTGTGAATGGGTAATTCTCCAATCTAATAGCCTATTCCAATTTGAGGTTATGGTTTGATGGAGCGTCTGACTGCTAAGGAGAATCATACACTAATTATATTACAGTAAAACTGCCTTAATTCGCCTAGGAGTCCTGTAATTTAAGCCAAACTTCATTAGACCAAGAAAACATCCCCTAAGTAAGGATGTCTGTATAGGATTCTCTGGGGACCATGCTTAGACTTTGTTATGAAGATAGATACAGTACTTGCCAGTCTGTCTAAAGGACTGTAGTTGTAAATAATGTGGAACTGGTCCCAAGTGACACGTTTTCCTTATTATCGTTCAGCCATAGATTACCCAGGGAACAAACACCCATCTTATAACAGTCAAGATCGATGTCCTCAGCTCAGCTCAGCCTAGTGTCTAATAAAGAGGGCTTTGGTGTGCATTAAGTAAGGCTTACATTTACCTGTCAGCTACACATACCAAGGTCATAAATTGTTAAAACCTTGACTTTAGTAAGAGCTCTGTGTCCATGAAATGTGCATCTCACCCCCATTCATCATTAAAAAGATGTACACCATGCAGAATGTTCTTTTGTGCTGCGATCTATTCCCATGCCACAATACAAAAATAAATGTATATCTCAACTTTCATGGATCGTTCGGAAGAGATAAACATCAAAATGTTGTTTTTCCCCTATATTGTTATTGTAGACACACGTTTCACTCTTGAAAACCATGTGTGCACAATACTATTCTGCGCTTAATGCTAATTGGGACAATGTGAAAGACAATGATGGGTGAGGCAGATCTACTACCAGTAGTTATTTGTTGTCTCATAGCGTAATTTTAGAAAATGACATGGATTGAAATATCAAGATTGTGTTCAATAACGGATTTCGAAGCTTCTTCTTAGGGAAGATCACGCCCACAAAGTTAACAGCAGAGACAGGTGATCTTGGATAGAGAAGATTCTGCTGAACATCGATATTCCCATTTTTATTCTGAGCCACTTGTCACTTGTCACCCTTTTCCCAAATCCGAAGAAAGCACGTCTGCTCTTGGTGTCCCTTCTATGACTTTGCCAAGTATTTCCTTACAAACACCGAGGCAAACATGAGCGTCGGCCCATGTCGCCAAAAGCACTCTTATACAAGGGTCAGGCACTGCTGGACTATGATAGATGGGTCAAGGGACATTTTAGTGACGGTCAGGGGCTATGCTATACCTTTAATAACAGGCTGGGCTATGGCAAAATTGCTTGAGAGCCAGGCCATGTTGGAGTCATGCCAGAGTCTGATCATGCTGGACGCTTGGAAGTTGGAGGCGGCAAGAGACTCTCCCCAAAGTCCAGCATTGCCAGACTCTGGCATGAGGATCCAGCATGGCCAGACTCTCGAGCTCATTGGGTGAGTCCAGCAATGCCTACCCTCACTAAAATGCCGGACCCTTGTATACTTTCAAATTAGCATATATAGTACTTACTCACCATTATATTCTTTATACACTTTATCTGGTGAAGTGAGAGAGAGTGGTTTTGAACCTTTCCCTGCGAGCAAATCGAGTCCAGTACTTCTTGGTGTGAATCAATTTTTCAGTGACCATATTATACAAAATTCATGAACAGCATTGATAGGAGGGCAGTGTGTGAAAGATTCTTCTCAGCTTTACTATTTAGGGATTTGTCGGAATTTCATAGAGACTTCTATTACTAATTGCCATTGCATCCACGTGGGTGTAGAATTTGCCGCTTCATTAAATAATAGTTGTGTATGATATTTAAAATGAGTATGGTCAAGATACCATGTATAGAGTCTTAGACAACCAATACTTAGCTTGACAGCGGAAACCATACACTAATTCCATTACAGTATAATTGCATCATTCACTTAGGAATCCTGTAGATGGCAAACTCCATTAGACCAAGAAAGCATCCCCTAAGTAAAGATGCGTGTAGGTTCCTCTGGGGACCAAGCTGAGACTTTGTTATGGAGCTGGGTACAGTAATTGCCGGTCTGTCGAAAAAAATGGAGTTGTAGATAACCCAGAACTGGGCCCAAGAGACACATTTTGCCTCCTCTCCCTCAGTCATAGATCAACCAGGAAACAAACCCTCGTCTTAGAACAGTCAAGATGGATGCCCCCTAGCTCAGTTCACCCCAGCGGCTAATAAAGAGGGCTTTGGTGTGCATCAAATAAGGCTTACATCTACCTGTCAGCCTTACATACTAAGGTTATAAATCGATTTTAAAGCTTTCACTTTGGTTACAAGCTCCTAGTACCTAGTGTGCGCGTTTCATGCCCAGTGTCATTATCATAAGCCCCAAATACATAGACTCGTTCATTTTAAGAGCGTAACAAGCCATTTCTATACCATAATAATGTTGCGTTGGTGAATGTTCTGAGAGTGCAAAAGCTATGTTCGTCCTTTTATCTAGACTCATCACATGCATTTCACGTTTTGTGCAGTTCTCCATTTTGTTATTTGATTGGAGAACATGTCTTGTTCTTGTGGATTAGTGTAGATAAATGAACAAATGCTATACGTACGTAGAATGTAACAGTGAATACAGTGTACTATTATGGGTATTATTGAAGTAGCCTTATTCTGACAGTATGTGGAGGGTAGGCAGTCCTTAATCATTTTAGGGTCATAAATTGTATTCTAGCAAGAGTATAGTTGTCCCATGCTCAGTATAGAAAACAATATGGGACAGTTTAGGCACTTTATATCGAACAAATTGTCTATTAGGATGTTATATCTTCAGTGAGTTCACTGATATAGCATCCCTGTTAATCCTTGGGAATAGGGAGGCGAGTTGTTGTCATAGAGATTGGTAGGCTCATGGGCAGACAGATTAATGTGGATTAGGTTAGTCAGGTAGGTGGTGGTGGTGGGGGGGGGGGGGGTCAATTTGATAGAGGGTGTGAACAGTTACACACTTCACGTCACCTCAGGTCAGGGCCCTCTCGGGGTACAATGACGTTGGGCGAAAGTCAGCAAAGGTCATCGTGACGTCAGGGGGCAGCCTTTTGCCTCGCACCACAGATGCAATTATACAGAAAGGGTGGCATTGATCTGACCGTGGCGTCATGGGGAGGGTGTGTGTGTCTTCTCCCTAACACCCACACAGACACCCACACAGACGTGAGGACCAAGAGCCACTCGGCGAGCGGATATGGAGAGGTGTCCCTGAGGGCAAACCACGAGACGCCTCAAAGCGTTCTACGTCGACTCAATGACGTCACAATGACATCCTGACAAATGACGCCGTCAAAGACGATGCCAGGCGGGCACTGTTGGGTCGGCTGTTCCCGAGGGTCCGGTGATGGGATTATCTGCAGGGATGCCGTGTTGTAGGGCCATAGGCAGAGACGTCCCATTCGGCAGCAATGTGCAGCCCACAGAGTGTATATGTACTGTGGTATGGTGTGGGAATGAGGAAATGGAGGGGAGGAGATTCAGGTACTGGCCTGGAAGCGCTGGCTAAACGATGATTTTGATGAAGACCCATGTGTCTATTTTAATCGGTCATGTCCTTTATTCGTCTGTGCTAGACTATGGACAAGGGGGAATTCCATTCATGAAAATGACTCGTTGTGTTTTTAATAATACATTCCCCTCGCGTTCCTTGCTGACTGCCACTAATCAGACTAAAAGAACAAAATAGAAGTGTAGGTCCTATTTTCGGCTATATTATATGATTAAACATATATATGTACAGCTGACACTAATATCATCACATCGTCTCTGCAAGGGCGAGTTCACATTTTAAAATGCCTAAATTATATAAAGAGACATGCCTGTATAATCATGAACAACGGTCAATCATTTCTCAAATATTTTGATTCAGCTATAAGGCGCTGACAAGATTATTCAATGTTGGGTCAACACGGGATTGAAGGCTTCATGAAATCAACTTGCAGGAATGGAATTAGAAATCAGTCCTGGGTAACTTTTTTTTCACCCAAGTTAATCTTGGAGGGTAATGAGGTGTCAGAGTAGCTGATGGATACCCCCGATGGACTGACAAGTCACAGTAATCAGCTTTTATTGCGATGGCCATCTACTCGAGCGTTCCATTACCAGCAGTTTAAATCCAGGCATTAAACGTCACATGGTGCTGTTGTAAGCCGGTTGATGTCGTGAAACGTATTGTCCTTACAGTTTTGTGTTTCTGTTTTAGATGTTAAAATCTCCTTTGAGGAAGAGGAAGGGGTAGTCAAAAAGACATCCTCCATTTTTTCATTTAAATTTTATTCCACTATACCCAGAGAGTTTAGCCTGGCATTCATTTTCGTGATAACAAGCGACATTCTAGGTAATTGGTTATAGTTTTATTGTTTTTGGTACAAGATTTGCCTGACATTCTGAAAAAACTCATCCATTCTCAAAGGTTCAATTATAGGCTTCTATATCCTGTTCATGACTGATTCATTAAACATTCAAGGAGCCGACCATGATAAAAATATGAGAATGTCACGAGAACATGAGAACCTTGGGGAAAAAAGAAAGCTTTCAACTGATTCTTTCTTAGAATTTCATGATTAAGATCAAACTTGTCATCGTTGTTACCGGGAATCAGTTTTTTACCTGGGCTACATTTGGAATGGTATCATTATAGGAGGCTTGACGCAAAGGTCAGTTCTAATGATCATTAACTGTAATACTAGCCATCACTTCTGTCGTCATTCATGGAAGTATGTTGTGAAACCCCCATTGCTCTTGAGACGAGTACTCGCGCAATATATAGATATTATTTAGTATTTGCATAGACACAGAGGCGTAGGAAGCAAATCTTCATGGGGAGAGAGGGATAAAAACGTAGTTTTGAGCCCCCTTTAGTTTTGATTGGCGGCCCATGCAATTCTGTCCCCACTTTTTCCTATGTGGGAGAGATACGATTTCTGAAATGTGTATATTATATTATAGGGTCTTGGCAATTTTTTTGCGGGGGGAGGTCCAAACATATTCAGGTCCCCCTCCTCTGTGTTTGGGGAGCACAGCCCCCTTCCCCTGCCCTCCCTTTTCCTGAGACATATATTATTGTATGCGCGGTTTGAAATATAAGGATTATTTCTTCTTTTTTCCTAATTTTTATTAGGTCCTCATTAAGATACAGAATGATCTTCCTCTTTCAAGTATTGTTCTTACTCTGTTGTGTCTATATGTTATATCTGTGTACCCTATGCATGTTTAAGGTCCTGAATATCAACTGAAGGTTAATCTGCATTATGTATACTGATTCACTTCGTTTATTACAGAGAGGTAAAGACCTGGATGCATTGACAGTGTATCGGAAGGTGTACACTTGGAACCATACCGAGGCTGGAGCTGAATACGAGGCACGTATGACCTTGAATCTCTTAGATGTCATCCCCTATTTCAATAGTGTGTGTGTGCCCATTTGACGCGCATTCCATACACAGTACCATACTCATCCCAAATACAACCATGTTTTATCAGACTCATTATGAATGGATCAGCAGAGCCCCCAAGGCGAGGCTTCACTTATTGTTTTCGTGCCACACTAAATCGTTTGGATATAACTATTTTCATCGCCACAGTGTTTACGTTATCAATCTTACCAAACGATAATCACAGTGCGTACTCCATGACCGTAATTCCGAATTACGGTCATACAAGATGGCGGCTGCAGGAGAGTTCAGTCTATTTCTTCTCCAGTCCATTGTATCAAATGTATAACATATTGAAGGCTGCTTTTTGGCCAGGTTGTAGTATATATGACAATGCTACTGACCAAACACTCGGATCTTGTTCACATGTACTGGTTTAGGCATAAATCAGCCATTTAGAGCTGGATGGTATGACCGTAATTCAGGCAATGGTATGACCGTAATTCTGTCATGAGAATGTCAGGTATGACCGTAATTCAGTGTGCAGGTATGACCGTAATTCAGTGGAATGCTCTCCTACTATAAAAAAAAACTATAATGGGGTTATCTTGAAAAGGATAGAATTAATTAGAGTGTGCCATGTCTGTGCCTCTACATGGGTGCTCACGATTTTGACCGTGTCGCCGTGTCGATTTTTAGCAGAACAGCTTTGTCGCCATGTCGATTTTTAAGTACGTCGACTTTTTAAAGTGCCGTGTCGCCTGTGTCGACTTTTAAAAGGGCTGTGTCGCCTGTGTCGATTTTTACCCATGTAGGGGCACATGTCTGTTAATGCGATACAACGTTATAGACAATAGTCACACTCTTTCTACTGATGCCTTGCGTCACGTTTCTGTTAACCATTGGGGAATAGGGGCCATTTTAAGATACATTGTATTTTGATTCCCTTTTTTCCCCATCTTTCCCTGCATCTACAACATTCTAGTTCCTTCTGTGTGTACACAAGATCAGGGAAATATGTTCTACCTGAAAGATACAGGCAAGTGCCAGAAGGAAAGTAATGGGAATGTTGTGTGACTGACAATTGGTACTGAATTACGGTCATACTCTATTTGTAAGTGAGAATTACGGTCATACTGTGTGAATTACGTTATACTGTATGAATTACGGTCATACCTGACCACATGGTTGGCATTTTGTTCTCTAAGGATGTTTGGTTAAAACTTATAGGGAGAGGAGATGTCCTATTACTCCTGAGCACATGTCTCATATAAGGGAACACTGAACAAGGCATTATAGAGCCAGAAATATGACTTCAACTGACCATGAACTGACAGAATTACGGTCATACCTGAGGTGAATTACGGTCATACCATGTTTTGATGCAAACTGAATTACGGTCATACCCACCAGTTCTAAATGGCTGATTTATGCCTAAACCAGTACATATGAACAAGATCCGAGTGTTGGGTCAGTAGCATTGTCATTTAAACTACAGCCTGGCCAAAAAGCAGCCTTCAATATGCTATACATTTGATACAATGGACTGGAGAAGAAATAGACTGAACTCTCCTGCAGCCGCCATCTTGTATGACCGTAATTCGGAATTACGGTCATGGAGTATGCACTGTGATAATACAACCAAGCAGTGTTGTAACTGACGGTTTGACTTTTTTCAGTGTAAAAGAAAAAGCACACACATTAACGTTAATGTGCACTAGTGAGAAAATAATTGTGAACATGCTAATTGATTTATCACCTCCATCACCTCTACATTCCCTGTTCACAATGTTGAGTAAGAAAGCGTAGAATTAGTCTTCTCCACTATAATAATTATCGTGTATATGGAAATGAAGTAAACCATACTGACGTACAAAACAGCAAAGACAAGAAAGCCTCACTCTGTAGGCCTTCTGCGGCTGACTTATTTTCAGTCAGTATATAGGCAAATTATGACTAAAGAAATAGAATGCCTTGAAAATAGTTTATATAAACAGAATTGTGACAAAGAGAGTATCAAGAGAAATTTATCCTCAATGGGGGGGGGGGCACCTTTACAGATCTATGATCCTATATTTGGATGACAGAGGCCGTCACAATCTTACATCCATACAAAATAGTTTTTATTATAATTGAACCTCTTAAGGAACCTCTCCCTGAAGCTGCATCGTGTCATAAACAGATTCAAATATTTCCCCTTACATTTTAAGAAAACCTCAAAGTCCCTGAACAGTGCCCATTCCGACAGTGATGTCAGGGGCACTATTATGTAATTAAACGAATTTGGGTTTTTATATTGCAATATCGACCATTGATGAGTCTCTCTGCAAAAGGAAGAAATAAATTGAGTTTTGTTTCTTCGATTTCCCAGGTGATTTTCAGCAAAAGAGTTTTATCATAAAAGCAGTTCAATTTTGGTGGTTTTGTCAATAATGGGACATGCGTTGTTTTCTTTTTCTCTCAGATGCCGGAGATAGAGCTTCCATCGCGGCCGGGCATCGGGCGTAGAGACCCCGCCCCACCCCAACGTTTTGTTGAGGAAGTTTTACAGGGGCTTGAGAGTGTAAGTACAAATTCAATTATCATTATATATGTTGCACATGGCACCTCCCTAAAGGAGCACTGTAACACTAACAGTTCTACTTTATTTCTGATTAATATAGGGACCAAAAGTGTGGCTCGGTATATGGTATTGAGGGGCAAGCAACATCTATGAAAAATCTAAGACAATCTATGTAAGCTGCCTATAATTATCATTATGGTAAACCCCTTGACTCCTTATTCCCTCACCCCTCAGTTTTTTCTTAAATCAGTGCAAATCAACAGTGTTAAATAGTGCCCTCCTTCTCCCGAACTGCCTTTTTTTAATAATACCATCAAGAATATAAAACATCCAGGGGCCTAACCTTCCTTTCATGGAAGCCTAATCGGCCTTATTATAAAAGGAGGATGTCTCCATTTGCATTGTCTTCTTCTGCCACCCATTACATAACCACTGAATGACAAGTTGGATTCTCTATTTTCTTGCAGTTTTGGAACTCCATTTTTCAACTATTCTTCCCCCCTCTCACATATACTACGCTCATGCTTGCTGTTGCCTGGTTTTCTACTTCATTTGGGTGAGTAAAAGAAATAAAAATAGATGAAGCCTTTCACAGAATATGGGCTGACCTAAACATTCCCTTGATAACCATTAATTAAGATTAAAGAAATAGAATCCATTTAGGTTTTACAAATGGCATTACGGCATCGCAAAGTCAATCTCCTTTTTCGATGTTGATTCAACTCTGAGTACGCCTTGGGGACAACTCACCTATTCCCAGCTGGGGCATAACTTACAAGAGGCCCTCGGTGGGGATTTTATTTGGTAATGAACATCCATTTTGGGTGGGTTACACTAAAGGTTTGAGCTCTGGCGACTACACATCAAACTATGTATGCGATTCTTGCCAGGTCTAGATTACTTTGAGCGTATTGCATGGTGAGGAAAGCTGAAACAAATTTTCCGTCAAAACAGATCCACCAACGCCAGCTAGTCATAAATGAAGTAAAACTACCCATCGAATCATGGTTTGTGCTTAATGGAATAGGTAGAATTTCTATAACTAATTTACCAATTGGTATTGCAGGTACTATGGTCTTACCATTTGGTTCCCGGAGTACATGAAGAAACTGCAGGAGGATGCCTTCACCGCCCACCGCACAATGGTGAAGAATGAAACCATCCGTGCGGAAACCTTCACTGGCACTCTGGCCAATGTCTATTACTACAACTCCACCTTCCGCTCTGTCCACTTCCGGGACCTTTTCCTTCAACACGTGACATTTGACATGTGTCTTTTCCATGGAGTGACCTTTGAGAATGTCACCGCCATCAAGACCTACTTCGTTGAGTCACTGGTGCATTTCTGTTCTTTTAATAACACCAATTTCTACATGTCCCGCTTCCAGGGCACGTTATTCAAGAACACCACCATGACTCACATGAAAGAGGGCTGTCAGGTGGACTTTGATACAAACTATAGTAAACGCCAAGTCTTCCTTGAGAACTTTTTAGCTCAGTTAGCTGTGGTTCCTGGTACAGTCATTACAGCCATGCTGGTGGACAAGGTCGGACGTGTCAGATTACTAAGTAAGTACATGTATTAGAAATAATATGGCAATTATATGGCAATTACCTATCTCATTACAGGTTATTCCATTAGTAATTGTCAGTTTTCATTAGACGATTAGTTGCAATTAGTCTGAAAATGGGGCAGAAAATGTCCAAATGAACCGTCTATTGGCTGAACTAAGACCGGTGGATTGCAGTTGCCATTGAGGGGATTAACAGACCCATTAGCTATATGGATCAGTGACATCCCTATATTCAGGAAAGTAGTTCATCTCTTTATCAGATTGCAGTACATCTAGCTTTAGGATGATAGGAGGAATAGTATCCACTGGCGCTAGTGATGAATTACATGAAATATCTCATATATAAGGTATCAAAGTACCATGGAGGCATACATACACGAGTGTATTTTGCTATTGGAATGGCAATCTGACCAAGATTTGAAGTTGAATTGTAAATGTACATGTATAGTACAATGTATATAATTATACTGAGATGATTGTCATATCCAGGCTCAGATTTAGATTAAAATCCATCAACCGTCAACGTCTATGGTGAGAGAGTTGACTTACCCGGATTCTGAATTTGAAGGGGATACCATGTTGGCGCATGGAAGTGGCGGGTATTAAATAGGCGCCGGTCTTGTATAAGCACGGGTGTTATGGGGGTCTTGCCGTAACTCTAGTGATAGTAAAATGGTTTCAGAACAAGCGCATGTCTCGTATAAGCGCCGGGGTAACCAGTTCTTCAAAATTAAAAGTGACAGGACGATTATACACGCGACGGTAGGTAAGGGAGCGTTCATTTATTAATTACAGGGGGGGTGGTGAGATTCCGCGCGGAGGGGCGAAATTTTTTTACGGCCCCCCCTCGAGAGCGCGTGTAACGTTTTGCGCCCCCCTCGCCGAAGGCGCCGAAAAATTTTCGCCCCCCCCCCTTTGAACTATAGTAACACGCGGGCTTTTTGGCTAAAAAGGGGCTTAAATTTTTACGCCCCCCCCCCTCAAGAGGGGTCAGAATTTTTTACGCCCCCCCCCTCAGAAGGGGTCGAAAATTTTTACGCCCCCCCCTGTAAATAATAAATGAACACTCCCTAAGCAGTATATAATGAAAAGGTTGTGGGAAACAGGTAGCCTACGAATGGAAGTAGTATAGTGAAATGGTTGTTTGAACCCGGTACAATGTAAGTAGTATACGGGACTAGCGCATTAGGTTATGGGGGCCGCCATCTTAACTCAGAGCAATGCATTCTGGTTAGGTCCCCGACTCCAGAACAATGCATTATGGGTGAATTTCTTATCAGTCCCTTTGTTCCAGGTGTGAAAGGAGGGGATTAACTTGATAAGGAGATGGGGGTGTGGCCCCCGACTACCTATATTACCAGGATGTGCTAGTCCCGTATAGGGAAAGGGTTGTTTGAACCAGGTACAATGTAAGTAGTGTAGTGAAAGGGTTCTGCGATCCAGGAACAACGTAAGTAGTATAGTAAAAGGGTTCTGTGATCCAGGAACAACGTAAGTAGTATAGGGAAATGGTTGTGTGAACCAAGTACAAATGTAAGTAGCAAAGTGCAAGGGTTATTTGAATCAGGTATATATGTAAGTATAGTCCGAGGATTGTGTGAACCAGGTACTAATATAAGTAGTATAGTGAAAGGTGGTGTGAAACAGGTACGAATGTAAGTACCGGTAGTATAGTGAACGGGTTGTTTGACTCATGATATACATGTAAGTAGTATAGTCTAAGGGCTGCGTGCACCAGGTCCTAAAGTAGGTAGTATAGTAAAAGGGTCGTGTGAACCAGGTACGAATTGAAGTAGTATAGTGAAAGGGCTGTGTGCACTAGGTACGGACATGAGTATTATAGAGTACAGTGAAAGGATTGCCTGATCCAGCTATATGTCTAGGATGTGAGTATATGAGATAAGTTTAAAAGGGTTGTCCTGTCGATGTTTCAATTTAGAGTGTTGATAGTATAGTGAAAGGTTCAAGCTAGGTTTAAGAGGGCCAGTTTATCAAAAGGAAAATATGACGATGTTTCGAAATCATAATTATCATGGTAAGCTTTGTTGATAATGATAGTAAACTGAAAGTCTGACGTATGTTCCGTGTAAATGTGACGTGGCCTTTGCTCACATAGGCAATATTCCTTTACCATAGAACGATGCATTCAGAACATCGCAAATATCACCATTATATATACAGCAGCGATTTTCTCTTTACATGCCCTTTAGTACTGTGAAACACCTTTCTGCTGCTGTGCCCTTATATGGACATGTCTCATCTCAGTAACAATGGCAACCGGGAACGTTCCATCCCTTCCATTTGTAAAACTTTGTACTATATTCAATGTATACTTTCCACCCATGGAGGAAGGCTTGAGTCCGCTGTCATGCAACAATGGATTTTTTGTTTGACATCGACAATATAGGAATACTATCCAGTGTATAAAAGTAGTTGCACAATTGATTAGATACCCCACTGTGTATCAAATATGAACATTATTATGGAGAGGGAAAGTTGGGCTTCAGCAAGGGAGCTGGCTAGGGAATAGAGATGTATTTATATATGTTCCTATGCAAACCAGTATAAAACTTTCATTAACTTTCGGATAACCGTGCCATATATGTACAAGGCTGAATTCACCACGGAGTTGTCGGTATGTCATTCGGTGGTAGAAATTTAATATTCATATCAATATATACGTCATTGGGCATGCGCTTAACTTAAAACAAAATACCACCATATTTAAACATGTTTTTTTTTAATCAATAGTTTTCTGACATACACACTATTAAAGTATCTATCAAGCAGTAACAATACCTTAAATAAACCGGGGACGCATATACTGTGAGGAACATCACAGTGTGTTCATTGATTGGTTTATCGTCTAATCCATTGATTAGTCTATACTCAATTATAATGATTAGTTTGCCCATAACTAATTGTAACATTGATATCTATGACTCTATTTCAGCATGTACTCTCTTCCTGTCATCTATCTGTGTCTTCTTCATCTGGGTGGTGAATACAGAGGTCGGCGTCGTTGCCATGAACGCCATCTTCAACTTTGTGGTCAATGGTGCCTGGAATGCTTTGGACATTCTCTCTGCAGAGAGCTACCCTACAGAACTGAGGTAGGCTGATAAAAATGGCACTTTAAGGCATGTTAATGTATACAGACTATTATATAGGTTTAGATGGGCATAGCCTGGGAATTCATGATTATTTTGTGTACGTTATAATTACTTCATCAAGCATGTGAAATCCCATGGTAAGTATATTTAGGATTACCCTCGTTGGACAGTTTATAAACTGTAAATGCTTTGATATCCTATCTTCGGCCCAAATACTGTCAGGATAGGTTTTTATTTTCCAACATGTGTGTCATTCGTTGGTACTTCAGCCCTTTAAAAATGTAGATACCTACAGATCTTACATTATCCCACTCCTCACATACAGTTAATAACTTACTTGTCTTTTTCAGATCAACCGGCTTTGGCTTCCTGACCTGTCTAGGTCGTATAGCAGCCATTCTTGGTAATGTGACATTTGGGAGTTTCATCTCTGTGAGTAAGGCCATCCCCATCCTTGTCACAGCCGCCATTATGGCACTAGGAGGGCTGTTCACCATTAAGCTACCAGAGTCCAAACACAAACTCATCTAGAAGTCTTGTCTTGTAAACTGTATTTATATAACTGGTGACGTGCAAACACAGATTTCTCTACACTGTATAGGACGCATCTACACACCCAAGGCTGCTATAATGTTGGTCTGTATAATGTATTATAAGCTGATGTTTCTCAAATGGGTCCTTAGTCTAAGCCTGTGTTCTGTCAGGTCCTCCTAAGCCACATAGTACAACTATTCACGTTCAATATATATACGTATAGCCATCTGTACACGGTTCTCCGCACCACACTCAACAAAAGAGTGATCTTTATAAACATACATCGAAAATCCTACATGGATGGCGATGTATATTGCCTGTATATAAGCATATAAGCATCCGCATCCAAAAGAGACACATTGTATACAAATACTTTTTTGGCTAATTTTTCAACATTGTGGATTTATATTAAGGACATGTGCCCTATAAATTGTATTTATAACCGAAATGTCATTATCGTATAGGTCATTTCAAGCCTGGACTTCATGAATGGAGCTGGTTTTGATATTGCATGTCTTACAATTCTACAACACAAAGCAAACATCTGTCAAATTGATGCGTAACTTCATGCAAAATCGTCAATGACCACGGGCTATGTAATACCAGAATGCATTTATTTTCAGTGTAGTATACTGGACTCACACGAGCCGTACCAAAAACAATTATTCTCTTTGTTGGTCAGTTTGGATATTGTAGTATTTTATCCATAGACATCCCTGTGGTTGCGAACCGGAGATGTTATGTTGCAATATCTTTACCGGATATCAGCCCTTTCCGTCGGTCATTTCTCGTGGGCTTACCTTAACGTGAGTAACCGGACTTATAGTGTGGAATGAGATATGTGAGTCTAGTGGGAATACATCTTGTCCACTATCTACATATTAGAACATTATACGATGTGTAATTGAGATTCCATTGGAGGGTTGTCCAGATGAGAGAGGTTGTATATATATAGAGAGAGAAATAAATGAGGTATCTTGATTATAGACACTTAATTGTAAAGATCAAAATCCATAAATAAAGAAGAGTTATGTATATGTATTTATTTGTCTGTATAGGTCTATGTTGAAGGCCGAATTGACTCCACCGCCATAAGAAATAAATGCTTCCTGCGCACCTGTACCATATTGAAAACCATATATTATTAATTTTGAATCCGACACGCCATAGTGCTGAACCTTATGTGCAAGCCTTTTCTAAAGACATTTTGAAAACGATTACTTAAATAGCTTTATCTAAACTGCACCCAAAAGATATGATGGTATTGCCAAATCTAGACGACCGTGGGAAGCGGGCATTACTGGTATCCGGTGGAGAAATACCTGCCTACAATTAATACCGTTTGAATCTCTTTGTGATACATTGTACCAAACATAATGCGTGTTACCTACTGCAATAATTACCCATGAAGCCAACCATAATGTTCTTTAAAGTCACATAAACATGTGGGCTTTTTTGAGACGCTAGGTCGATGTTTAACAATGTAACACGTGTGAGTATCATCAATAGCATGCTCATTAAACATATTATTTATCATGTTGTAGAGCTGATGGAATATTATTTATTATAATCTTTAATGGATGCCATTATATAACTTTGTAGTACGTATACATGCATGGTACTACTAATGAATGATGACTTAATGCCACCAAATGTTACACATATTGTGTTGTTCATGGTTTATCATCGTATTAATTAGGAAATTCCCTCAGTATGTCTATCTGTGTCTTCACCACTGCCTTCTGAACTGAATGTGGACCTTACCACTAATATGTACACTTTTTGGGTGCTGTTTATTAAGAGAACATTACTGTGTTTACATGTATATGCCTTTTTAGTGTGCACTTAAGTTGGCAGAGGGAAAAGTTAACTGCACACGAGGCCAGAAAAAAAAGAGACCCTGAGTTGCCTTTTTTCTATTGTGATATAATATGGTGTCACCACTGCAATAGTCTATGTCTTATGGGTGATTGTGCACTTATCTGCTTTATGCTAATCACTGACATGGACTTGAAGTGTGCTTTCATCAACGTATTTGCCTTTGGGAGGGCCTCAAGTTGAAGCCAATATTGGACTACTCCGTGAAAGGCAAAGTGGCAAATAGATCCCTCATTTTCAATGTGGATTCTAGTACCTTCTGAGACTTGGCAAATCTTGATGTTAATATGTCTTATATCAATTTGTATCACGGAGTTTGTTTTCTATATTTGACACGACACTAGTCATTTCTATTAATAATCAGATCTCGTATACATATGTATTATATAGAGGTCGAATATTTTACTTGAGCATTCTTCATTACAATACATCCATATGAATACCCTAAAAGGCAAAAAAAAGAATAAAAAATGGATAATAAATATGTCCACAATACTGATGTTGAATTAAAACCTCATTGTATTAAATATTAGGCTCCTGTTCCCTCTGTACTCATACATACATAAAGCAACATTCCAACGGGTACCTGGAGAGGTCGGCCCAAAAGGAAAAACGACCCCATAGAAACGGCCCCATGGAGCAACCGACCCCCAATTTAGTTGATAGCTGATTTATAATACAGTAGTCTTCTGGCTAATTTCTATGTTATGGAATTTCTTTCATCATCATCTAAAGGCACCTTATGGCAAACTAACACAATCACGAAGCAAGAACCCCAATCGTAACGCTTTTATTTCAATTGTACATCTGTAAAGTAAAGGCATGTCTGCAGATTTTCAGAACTCACACTTCAAACGGCTGTCTAATGCCCTAGACACCCACACTTGCTTCCCATAAACTTCTAGAGCAGCCCAACCGATGAACTCAAGTGGAGCCCACTAGCGGAATCTTTCTGATAATACATTCACACAGGTTGTCCTTTCTATGCTATATTAGAAGGCTACCCAAATGCCATAATTTCCGCTGCGGTATTTGCTAGGGGACAGTTATCACTGGATATTAGAGATCCAGAGATCTGAGATGTGGAGAACCAGCTAAACATCGGCACATAGAGCTACAGGTGGTGAATAACCATGGCTAATAAATGTGGTGAAATAATTCAAGGCAAATTAAGGCATTGGAAATAACTGTTCGTTTCTTTTTATTTCAACATAACTTGTATACAAATACACAAAAGAATACCCTTAATGTGGCATGATCATCGGCATGTCTTAAGCCTACCTCTGGTTCTCTTTAATACCTTGCCAGGCAAGCGGCATAGGATAATCGTGAATCCAAATTTACCTTGATTTACAGTTATGTACATGTAAAGCTTTACTTTCCCATCGCAGTCTGGTTATTAAGACAACTTTCAACAAATCTCAAGAACTGCCATTACATAGATAAAGCACACTGAATAGCCGTCTATTGCCTATCGACATTTTCTTACCTTTAACATATGCTAGTCATGCATAGTCTATTCAGAGGGCTACCTACACTCGACCATTCCCCCCTTGTTCAAATACCACTTCGGTATGGTATATTTTATGGAGGGCAAATTTGCAGTTATGTAACGACTAGAATCTAACCGAGGGTCAGGCATAGTGAACATTTAGCGCGAGGCCCGGGATAGGACTACAGTTACGAGGCCTCCTACAATTTGGAGCCAGCTCCAAAGTATCCACTATCCATGACCATGCTCTTACACAATTTGCAAGTGATGTGCATAACAGCGAGAACGGAATCTCAGGTTAAGGCTACAATAGTACAATGGGCAGGATTCATTTTCTTGATTCAGGATTTCATGAATTAAATCAAACCCAAATAAACAGCTGTCTTTTTGAATGACCTTTAACATGATGCACCATTTTGTGCAAAACAGCTAGCTGTGTGTGATGTACCAAAATATAAATCTGTCTTTATAAGCTAATAACATAATATATCTTTGCTTTATAATACAATCATATAAAACATCTCTGGAGAGGACGTCGAGTTTACTATATATATATATATATATATATATATATATATATACGTAATGGCCTATCGCATTCACAACGCAGATTTTACATATCAATATAACTGAGCACAGTATGTTCCCGGGTGTCGCCAGATGGCCAAGTAAACACCATGATATGGCACATAGCTTCAGACCATTATACACACAACACACGCTTCTCTCAACTTTCTCAACGCAAACACTGTTTAGCAAAATATATTCATATTGATCTTATGACATCAATAACATTTTATCTATAACAAAATAGGATACTCTTTAACAGAAAGACTTGCTTAATGTACAGGAATGTCTGTCTATAAATGTGTTCAAGCAAACCGTTAACAAATATAGCTATCAGTATCTTTCAGCCAGTGCGATTACTTCTTTTAATCTTCAGATCACAATATCGCTACTACTAGACAGATACTGAGACTACACAACATATAGCTTTTGTTTGCATCGGTCCGTAGGGAGCCTTAAGCCGACCACGTCAATGCCCAGGCAGTTCGACAGGTTACTTTATACTTCTGCAAAGGTAGCAGTAACGACTACCGAAAAGTCTCGCATGTAACACATCTTGTGTATGACCCGCACCTAGACTTTGAGAAAATGATATAATCCACAACTGGGCTATTGGGTACTTTTAGAGCCTGTTGTATAATCTGTACCAACAATTTGGAAATTGAGTATAACCCACACCTGCAGTTTGGTTTCCGTACAACTTGCGCGTTATATGCGAGACTTTATGGTACAATATATACTTTCTGGAATTGTTATAAACCAGTGTAAAGAGGTTCTATAAATAATAAGTCTCTCTTCATTGTGGCTTTGACGATACTCTTCAGTAGGATATTCGGTTGATAGAACAATCTTTTGCTAAGGACAGTGGCCACTTTGAAATGTGGCTAGTTTCCTAAGCCACACAAGCAAACATAGAATTATACTGTGTGCATATATAGTCTATATAGAGGTTAATTTCTGTGCAGTATCCCAGGATATCTCTTGTTTTTCAATCAGCATTTCCACGACTCATAAGTGCTTTGGTCCCCTATATGTTACAATAGTGTTTTCGTACTAAGTCATCGTTTACAGGTTCTATCAGAATATCAATTTGTAAGTATTAAATGCCGTCATTCTGTGAAATACCCATGAAGTAAGCTGTGTACAATACACGTTTTATTTAGTTCTTAGTCCTCATCGTTTCAAATTATGTTAACGTGATCCAATACATATCCGGTGTCATGGAGCGTTTCAGAGTACCTACTAAATGCATTTCGACAGACATTAAAATCGACCTACTAGTCCAAGTCTAATGCCAACAATACATACATTTTACTTGTAAGTTGCATATATATAAATAATATGACACATGACTACTTCTTTTCCTACAGTTTTCCTACTTTACTTGCAGAACTTTATGAGCCTGTGTTCCACAGGTTTAGCACCATCGTCTGCACACATCTACTCACAGCGTTGCTCTTATGCTTAGAGCATCAAACCAACGTGGGACTTTGTCCATACAAGCACACCACATAGGCATCTGTTAACAATGGCATCTGTTAACACTACAAACTTAAAACATGAATAAATGAGAGTAAGTAGTCTTTCCATCGTTAAGAAAACGGACGGTAGTTTGGACGGTTGTTCATTTACGCAATACCGTATGAGGCAGTGAAGATTCCCTGCTCCTTGTCGCGTCTTCCTCCCCGACGACCACCGCCGCCGCCGCCTCCTCCAAAACCGCCTCCTCCTCCGAAACCTCGACCTCCTCCGCCACCACCGAAGCGGCCACCACCGCCGCCACCTTCTTCCCGCCGTCTCTCCTTCATGCTCTGGAACCGCTTGGCCATGACGTACAGCTCATCCGGTACGTTCTATTGGTACAAGAACACATCAAGTATCAGCAACCGATACTATTTCGCAGGCATGAGACTGGGGTTTGAAGAAATTCAATGGGGGATATTCCTGAGAATTGGTAGTGGCTAAAACTCTTCCTCTATTTATGTTGGAATTTGTTTTCACTTGATCTGTATAAATCAGAGGAGTGCCCCTTTAGCCTAAAACAAATCTGGAAATCCCGAAGAAACCAAAGCCTGGTTCTGCCACAAGTCAATACTGCTAGGTCATCTTTCGAACCTTGAGCATCGACTTAAAATACGGACTTGGACGGGACAGACAGAACATGCCATACCTCATGTACCATATTTCTTTCATCTGAACTTTGCGGCGAATTTTTAAAAAATCAATCAAATTCCTTACCTGGTTGGCCTCTTCCATGATGTCTATCAGCTCTTTGGCCTTGCTCCAGTCTTTGCGGGTGAGCAGGGATAAGGAGACACCACTGCGGCTGTATGAAATGAATTATATCACATTGTTTAATCTTATCAGCAAAAGTATCCTTCAAAGGAATTGATTTTTTTTTTTGTGTCTTTTAAACACAGATGGTCCTCCTGATTAAATGCCTGCTCTGTCCTATACTCAATATGACAAAATGTGTAGATCACAGTTCTACTCTGTACTCTGCTTGATTATTTCTTTATATAAAGATTTCCACATGTCTCTGGCGTAAAATAAACAACTTACCCTGCACGACCAGTTCGACCAATACGGTGGACGTATTCCTCCATATTCCTCGGGAAATCGAAATTGAACACGTGGCTGTAAGATAAATCATTTTGTTACTTGATTTGCTATTCGTTAAGCAGAAAGATATACTTCAGAATTATTCAATGAAAATCAAATTTATACAAATTATTTCTGTCATAGTTCTTCGGTTGCCTGCAGGGATAACACAATCTTCTCAACAAGTTGCAGTTTGTCCTCCTAAGCAGTTTGCTAACTCACGTTATATCACAGATATCAAGTCCTCGTGAGGCGACATCAGTAGCGATAAGTATCCGGACGGTGCCGTCTTTCAGGTCCGCAAGAGCCTGCTCTCGGTCACACTGTTCCCGATCTCCGTGAATGGACTGGCACTCTATACCCATCAGCACGAGATCTGAGGTCACATCATCAGCACTGAAAGGATTATCAAAAAGTAAATGCATCTAGTGTATACAATATCTACGATATTTGAATGGAAACATCATATCATGGACATATGGAGTGGCACTCCTTGAGGGAAGGACCCCCCAAATTAAATACATTCAGTGGGTTAGTACCTTGACATTGTTGTGCATGCTCAATTCCCATTGATTAGTATAGACGTAATAGATTACTCACGTGCTCTTTCTGCCGACGAATACAAGCACTTTGTCTGTCGGTCCCAGCTCACATTCAAAGAATTCAAGGAGCTGAAGTAAAGAGCAAACTTGTACTACTGCGCTAATATTAACGACAATGTATAATTCACAATAATTTAATGACATTCACAAACTGCAGCATCGACTGTCAAAGTCCTAATAATGTCATGTTCATTACCGCCTCAGTAGCGATTGAATTTGATAAAATAGACCAGGAGGATCCAAACATACCCGCTCTCTTTTGTCCTCCTCATCCACGATCTCAATGTATTGCCGCACGCTGTGCACGGCCTGAAAAAAAGGGAAAAAGTTCCATTGTTAATAGTGAATTTACTCAAATCGTGATGTATGCCTACCAAACCTCGCGCAGCACCTCAACTTTGGGCCGATCCTTTAAGTCGCACCGGAGATCTGACTCACACATTAGCCGCGGCTTCTACGCAAGTTTTTACGGTAGTAGTACAGTATAAGTTGGATAGATGCTCATGTATAATTTTTACTTTATAACACAAATAAGGGAATTTATTTTGTATTGCACGTACAAACTGAGGACAGGACTAATGAACACCTGGACCTTCCGATAAGGGTTACTCGGTTACCCTAGCTTCTTACAGGGTAAGAAGTGAAAGGGGACTCCGGTGAGAACTTGATAATCATAAGACGACATTTACTCACTGCGAGATCTAACGTGCCCACAAACACCTGGATCGGGTTCTTCATGTATGAGCTGGCCAGTCGTCTAACACCTTCCGGCCAAGTGGCACTGAAAATATGAATAGTAATTGCATGATATGTGTACTGTTAATAATACAGGTTCTCATTTATTCAGCCCACTATCTTTTACATATATCTGTATAGAATATCACTCGCATCAATTAATTTGATAATGACGTTGCCTTATTGACATAACTTAGAATCTATATAGTGGCTACTTATACCAGCTTTACGTTAATGGATCACAATATTTGCAATGCCATGCCAATAAATGACATACCTTGTCATAAGTGTTTGCCGGTCCGGCCTGATGTCAATCAGAATCTTTCTGATCTCCGGCTCAAAGCCCATGTCCAACATTCTATCGGCTTCATCCAGTACCTATAGTGTAAACAAATTAACAGGTCAGTACAATTGTAATGCTGATTTAAAATAACGTCCAATTCTAAAGACATGCTGGTGATCATATTCATTTACATGGACATTTATATAATTATTATAATATTCTGTACACCTTTATTATTTTCCTTAAAAAGAGACATGATTCAACTTACCAGATAGGATACGCTCTTGACGTCAATGATCTCGTTCATGATGAGATCGTTAAGACGACCCGGGGTGGCAACGACAATCTCTACACCTTTGCGTACAGCGGCGATCTGTTCACGCCGGTTCCCTCCGCCATACACGCACAGACTGAAGAATCACAGATGCAATATAGGTAAATGATCCACTCTCTGAGCGATTAATTTATGTTTATGCTAATCCTACATTCTATACAGTACATGTATACCACTTTTCATGCATAGAAAACTGAACAGGATGGCCTGAATCTCCTCCAATTTTGGCTACGGTATTACAGTAGCGGCCGGGGGGAATGTAGCCTGTAACTCAACTGGCTCACTGAGATAGGATTACTATGGTTTCTGCACATATGAAACACAACCTTCATCTGAATAACGATGCAAGTTACGTCAAGAAAGGGCTTTAGGTAAATCTAACTAATTTTGATCCCTGTGGATGAAACACATTGGACTTTGGATGAGACACATTTGTAAAACTCACCATTTTATTCCTCTGTACGAGTATTTCTCCGTCTCAGAGCGAATCTGAAGGGCCAATTCTCTTGTTGGGGAGAGAACCAGTACGGTTGGTCCTGTCCGTTCCTCACGCGGTCTGTAATCAGATGTGTAATTAGCAAAGCTGGATAGTTAAACGTCATTACGACTGAGCATTTTTTGAAAGAGAAGATTTTTTTTTTTTTTTAATGTAACATTCTCATTTGAAAGAATATCTCGGATATAAACTAGGACATTTGTCTATAGTATATCTATGTTTATACCAACCTAAAATATGACTCACTCTCACCAAATCAGTGCAACTAAAAAAGTGACGTACATGATCAGTGGACGTACATGATCGGTGGACGTACATGATCGGTGACGTACATGATCGGTGACGTACATGATCGGTGACGTACATGATCGGTGATTATTGACTGCCCCAGTCTTTCTGATCATCATATAACACAAGCAGGCAACTGATGTAAGGTATACTGCCAGAAAAATTGTGTCTCAAAACCACAAAGGAACGTGTCAATGTCTTTAAGCCAGAAATGTTCCATAAATTATTGTGATGTGGGAACCCTAATATAGCTCTAATAGCTAGGCTTATTAAATGTTAGGCCTATCCTCCTACAATTAACGAGCCTAACGAAATTTAGGCGGGGGGGGGGGGGGGGTTGAACCCAGGGATCACTTCCTAGAGTCATTTATTGCCAGCTGTAGGGCTTCACACAGATTTTCGACTATAGCATTGGTCCCTCTTTTTTTTCAATACCCTAGGCTAGTTAGTAGGACTAGGCCTACATTGCCTATAGCACCCCCCCCCCCCCACACACACACCTTTTGTTAATAGTCTAGGCTACAGTTTAGTGGGCCTACATTGATAAAATTACCTATAGCACTGCCCCCCCCCCCCCTTTTTTTTCAATATGGTAGTATAGGCTCCAGTTGGTAGGCCTACATTAAATATATCGTTATACCACTATAGCATCACAATTTTCTATGTACCGGTAGTAAAATAAAGGGAGGGGTTACTTGCTATACCATTGCATTCCACTATAGGCCTCTCTAGGCCTAGGCTACTTACTACCCAACATAGGAAAGGTAGTGTGCCAGGGTAAAATACATTAGGCCTATACCATCTGTAGGCTGTCATGTCCGAGTATGTTCCACATAGGCCTAGTTTTTTTTTGAATATTCACCTTGCTTCTATTTTTGTAGGTCTATATTCTGACCCCTGTCCCCTAGGCCTATAGGGGCTTGAGAAATTTACGCCCTAATTCTGAGATAGGCCTATTATCATCATATGAATTAGGCCTAAGTGGGGGTAAGGCCTATTATCATCATATGAATTAGGCCTAAGTGGGGGTATTCACTCAAAATAATTTAGTCAACTCCCCCTCCCCCTATCGGGTAGGTAGGCCTAGATCTATTGTTTTGTAATTCTGACTCTTATTGACAATTCATGACGTCATGACGTACGTTATCTTAACCCAGATATTATTTGGCCCAGTTAGCTACTTCCCACCGTCCCACGGTCCGTTTGAATCTGATCTAAGCAGCTAAAGCTATAAATAGAACCAGACAGGCGCCCGGGGCTTGCTATACTATCCCATGCCGTCCTGAAAGGGAGGGCGCATAGTCACGTGCCTAGGTGGCGCTACGATGACCAGAAGTGGCATGGCAGGAGTGAAAAAAAAAGTATTTCTTTATGAAAGAAACAGTATAAAATGTAATAATATCAGTCAAAATAACGGTTTTAAGCTGGTATCATGTGTGCATTGACATATAATACCTATAGCAGAAGCATCTAAGCTATAACATGCATGAAAAAAAGTTTAAGATGGCTCTTTTGGAACACAGTAGTATTCGTGTTGAGTAGGAAACAAAATGTCGAAGAATGGCGAGATCGGGAACGTAATTCCTGCCGATCCAACCTGTTCTACGATATGATAGAGAAGAATGACCAATTCAGGATATAGGTAGTGTATTGCCCGAACATGTCAAGGATATAGAGAGATAGGAATTGATTAGAATTGTTTTCTGTGTTATGAGTGAGACTGATTGCTGTACTGTGTACAGACTATTTTTTCCCTATGGGTTTTTAACATGGGATGACAAAGAGGTGAAATATCTCCTCAATTTTGCACATGATCGGGCAACAAAAAGGAGATGGGAGGTATCCAGTACCTGTGGCCGACACCTATAGTATCTGAATATATGTATTAAAATACAACTTCCATAGAGTTATTCCACCCGAAATCACTTTGAAGAAGGTGACAGAAATGTGCAAAATGACCAAGGGATGAAATAATCATGGAAATCAGTAAAATGTGATAAAGCATCTTATTGGCTGATGGCACTGGGACTAAAAATGGAGACAAAGTAGACATAGCCATACTACAACATAAAATTGACAAAAAAATGGAGAAAAAGAAATTTGAATGCAACATTTCAACAAAATACCAAGGTAGAATAGTGGCTCTCAAAACGTCAGTCATGTTGCATAGGGCAATATGAAGTGACGTAATAGGAGCTGAAACTCAACATTGACACGTTAATAAGTAAACCTTACCAAGGTGTTCATATAATGTCTGTATTGGTATTTAAAATGGTTTAAATGTGTAAATGATTCTAGTAAGAGTATTTTACATGACATTTCAATGCCGATCATGTACGTCATGTGACGTACATGATCGGTGACGTACATGATCGGTGATTATTGACTGCCCTACTCTTTCTGACCATAATAAAACATTTATAAACCTTACCAAGGTGTACATATAATGTCTGTCTTGGTATTTCAAATGGTTTAAATGTGTAGATGAGTCTAGTAAGAGTATTTTACATGACATTTCAATACCGATCATGTACGTCATGTGACGTACATGATCGGCCATTATTTATTGACTGCTTTAATTACCTTTTCTGACCATATTTAAAACATAAATCAATCATAGTGAGGTGTACATACGAGTCAGACCCCACATTTATGTACCAAGTCGTGTTTTTCAGTGTTTTTCACCTTCCATGGTCTATAGAATAAAGAGTTCTGGACCAAAGTAGGTGTTGTTTGTTTTAGGTGAGAGTAAACACTCTAGGCTTTCAGGGAAAAAAAATTTTTTTTGTCTCGGACCAAAATTGTATGATTTATGGCCCTCCAAAGTGGAAAAATACCCCAAAAACAGGTTTCCAGGCTCTTTTTTAAATTTTCATTAGTCTCCCATGACCAGGAAACCCATTAGAAGTCTCCCAAATCAACATGCTTTACAAGGTATATGTGTTAGCTATCAGATCCATGAGTTTTTACCGGGATATCGGTTCTTAATTTTTCACCCCAGCCCTCTTCTTAAAAAATGCCACTCGTGTAATGTCCGTAACGATAACTTTTGATATATGATGTAGGTCTAAATATGTGTAATCATAGACAGGTCAAGCAGTGGGTAAATAGGAAATTTTACATGACATTCCAAGCCGATCAGGTACGTCATGTGACGTACATGATCGGTTACACATTGAGCCCCCCCCCTCCGGCCCCTATACATATTTTTGGAGGGTTTTTTTCCTAATAAACTCCCCAAAGATACATTACAGCCTGTAGGTATGGTTGGGAGAGTTAAACATCGTAGTGCAGGGGGTAAAAGACGGATTTTGGACTCTGCCGATCATGTACGTCCGCCGATCATGTACGTCCGCCGATCATGTACGTCACTTTTTTAGTTGCACTGATTTGGTGAGAGTGAGCCATATAACTTTGTCCATAAACATGCAGTGCGCTAAAGAGGTGGGTTGGAGAACAATGATAACTTACGTAGGCTGTCCCTCTATGTGGAGGAACGCTGGTAGAAGAAACGCTAAGGTCTTGCCTGTTCCAGTCTGAAAGATGGAAATAGTGTAACTGTGTTTAAGATACCGCTAAATTCAATGATGTATTTTATTCTTAGTTGTTCTTAATGCGCAGAATATACAGCTGTGTGTAACCATTTAAGAGTGACATAGTGCTTTATGCTACAATTCCGAAAAGGTGGCATGATACTTGAATACATCCCTAGTGAGAAGACACGCCAGGGATGCATTTGTGCATCATGACGAAAAAAGCAGTGCATTAAAGTACCATACGGCCCTTAAAAATACAAGTGCGATTACGTGACAAGCGCATGGCGAAAAATATTATATCATACATACACCTAGCGTTGAGATTATTGTACATGCACCATTCAGAAATAAATCAATTCGAACTCAAAAGGTTAAATCTTTCTGATGATTACAAATGGATGAAACGTAGAGAAAACATGGTCATGGTGATAATTGGGGCATCCCTAAGCGTATGGAGCCCAGGCATCATGCACAAAGTATTACTTACTTGTGCAATCCCTATTAGATCCAGGCCTTGCAGGATTATTGGCCACGCCTGCTTCTGAAACCCGGAATAGAACTTGATATGTCACAATTACCGATTTAAAGGGGAAGTATATATTTTAGGGTCCATCAAGAAGATTGACCAACACCTAATTTGCGTGGGAGGAGGGGCATCTTTATCATATCGAGTTACCGTAAAATCAAATACATTTTCCATGTTATGTTACTACAAGGGAGTGCAGTTTACACAGCGCAATTATGGATGATAATCTTGATGTAACTGTTAATAATGCTCGGTAATAAAGATAAATGTTTCAAAACAAAGCATATGAGTGAACATTAAATTTGAAGTCAGTGGTGTATTGCATGTACCGGGGTAGTCAACACGAAATATCTATTTTAGCAAATACTAACATTTATAATACATTGGCATGGCGGTGTGGTGTACATCTTGATTTCATGCAATTTTGATTTTAGTCTAATCTATCATGCTTTCCTCACAGTACATGTTTTGTACATGTCATCACCGGAGGTAAAAGAAAGGGATGGGGTAGTATAATATTGAGGGCATTGAGGTTTGAACACGTACAGTAGTGTCCAGTGAGTTCAAACAATATGTGGTACATAATAACCAGATAGCTGCAGGTTGAAGGTTCCCATTATTCATCGGTCACAGTTCTAACTGACAAATACATGTGTTAACTGACAGTTAAAAGGGTAGAGGTATTTCGGAAAATCTTTGAACATTTCTCGTTACATTTTGAAAATGTTGATCACAATATATTTTGAACTGACATTCTCAAAACATGGAAAATTAAAATCAAAATGCAGTTACAAAGTATAACAAAGTTATTTTTAACTGACTTTGAAGTGACAGGTGGGAACCCTGACTGGTATTTTTTTGTTAGTGAAACATTTTTCTTTCCAAAGCTAGAACATATCATATGTACTTGTATGGGTGAAGGTTCGTTAAAGCCAGCCTTCTCGATCTCAGCCAGGATGTCGGCTAAAGAAACAAAACAGGAGGTCCATTAGAGCACACACTATTCTCCAAACAGACTCACGCTCATGTTTTAAATATTTGACATGTGTGGGTAGTAGGATAATTAGTCATGACAAATGGAAAAGACGAGTTGTTTCCATCTAATCATAATCCATTTCAATGACAGCGGGTTATTTTCCTTGCTCCAGCATTTATTTATCTAAAGGTGATTCAAATAGTAAATAACATAATTAACTTACGATAGTGCGCGAACGCCTGTTGAAATGTTACCACTGGGTTTGGTATAACCCGTTGCTCGCCTTCCTTCAAATCAACACATTGAATGTTGTTGTTGCTATCCCTGCAACATGCATTTTAAAAGTCGATCATAGGGTTAGACCAGTAAAGGGTCCATGCAGAATAAACAACTCTAATAATGGAACGGGGAGAACCAAAGGGGCCGTCCATTTATTATGTACGCATCAAGAGGGGGTGGGGGGGTCAAGCCAAATGCGTACAGATGCGTACAGGGGGGGGGGGGGTCTGGGGTCATTTTGGCATACGCATTATGTACGCATTAGGGTAGTTTTCCTGATTTTTTTGGACAAAAAGGGGTACTTTTGGGCCCCAAAACCCAACTATAGAATTCTCAAATTTTCCGAGGCATATGTCCCCCCCCCCCCATACCTCCTACACATCCTCTGTAGAAGGCCTAACAAGTGTATCTGCTGTAAGATGGGCTACTAGTATACCCTTTTTAACATTTTCACAATCTTCTGGATTATGATGAACCTTAGAATCTTAGTTCCGGGGGGGGGGGGGGGCAACTGAACCCCTTGGAACTACCCCTGTAAGAATGATGATATCATGTGGGGCATTGTACACACAAGGTCAAACAATTTACAAAGCTTGTTGGGGTTGGGGGGGGGGGGGCTCAGTTGATTTTCTTGATACCTTCCTCTGGATAAAATCTTAGCAATCTTGACAGCCCCTCTACTTAGTATCTCTTTTTATTAGTGAAGGAGGTGACTGTTCCCTCCTCTTCAAATTTTAAATTTTCTCTTCAAAATGCACTTCTTACTTTTCTTCCCCCAGTACCCCCCTGCTGAGGCTGACAATGGTGGGGGGGGGGGGGGGTATCCCAATGCGTACATGGTGCAACAGGGGGGGTGGGTGGGGTCAATTTTGGCCAAAATTATGCGTACGTAATTAATGGATGGCCCCAAACTGATTAAAACTATTACCTGGTGCTAGCTATCATTTCAGGATAAGATGTGATAGGTATGGTACACATGAGTGTCTGCAGAAGTGTTATAAGCAAAGGACAGGGTTATTGTCCGAGGCGCTAGCTGGGGTTAATTACCTTTGTTCAAGGCTTTTAACACTTATGCAGCTACTCACGTGTATTCAATCTGGCTTATACCCACGAATTTGTCTGTGATTAGTTTGCACGTAATATACAGTTCTCCCATCCAACTGTGGTATAAATGACTTTATGAATACTAAACCTACCGGATAGCTTTCACCTCATGAGGCAGCATGTTGGCCACCTCGGGGTCCTCGATGTAGTAGTTCTTTATGACTTCAGGGAAGTCTGATGGAGAAAGAAGAGATTTAATGTGTTACATATCACCCACATGGGTACAAGGTTAAGGATAATAATTTAGTATGGCCTAGCAACTACAAATCTGTGATTATACACCTGTTTGGGGTCAGGTCGGTACCGACTCTGGATAACTCTTATAAATGATTATGCACGATGTATAACGAATTAATCATTCCTGCTTTTGCTCCCTGGAAAGCCCATCATTGGCATTTACAAAGATTTGGTAGAAGACATTTGTTATGGTATATCTGATCCAACATAATCCAACATAAACATAGGTACCTTTCCATTTCTCTAGCTCAAAGACCTCTCTGTTGGCGTGAAGATTGGCCCAGTCAATCACCGGTCGTACCGGGGGCTCCTTTAGTTTATCCGGAAGATCTGTGGCTGTAGAAAGAGTATATAGGCTTTCAGCTTAGTGTTTTCAAGTCTCCACCTCCATTCACCACCATAGCTACCTCGTTTGTGTATTGGCAACGATGCCGTATCCAACCTTCCCAGATTGGATCTCTATGCAACCATTGTAAAAGCATCCCAGGTTGACACAATATGTCACTTGCGGGTCACAGGTTACTGAATCAATATCAAAAAAGATTGAGCGTGTGAGTGACCTCACAGTTGACTCTGGGTAAGCTGTATTTGTAGCTTATCATGTACTTAATAAAACTCCCTTATAATCATTCATTGGTCAATTCTGGCATCAGAAATGAATTCCTTGTTCAAAAGTACCCTCAAGTCATGTGTCTTACATGTATGTTATTCCATATCAGGCCAGCAGGTGGGTGTGGGAGAGAAGGTGGGTGTGGGTGTGCAGGTGGATCTGGGCGACAGTTGCAGGCTGCGAGCGTATACCGCCTTCTGTCCCTATCAAAAAGCAAGTCGATCAGACTATAAACGGCGAAGACATGGGTGGTACAATTTCGCTCTGCACACATTAAGATCTAGCGCAGTACGAGAAGTACTAGTGGCGCCACCATGTGCATGACAGCTGGAACAGGAACTATACTACGCGTGTTGTTTTGCTTTGGTTTTGTGTAGTACATTGAAATTCAAATTAAAGAACCTAGATGCTTTTTTTCTGTGTATATGAGGGTATTTCTAATGTAGTAGATGGGATTCCTGTATGTAAAGACAGAAATATCAGGCAGTGTAGGCTAGAACCTCATTTCTATCTTTCGTTTAACATTGAAGTCTATGTACCGTAAAACCCTGGCTTTAAGACAGATTTTATTTGGGATTTATTTTTCCTACAAGACGGATTTTTTTTCAAGGTTAGGGGGTCGTCTTTGTACAAGACGGATTTATTTCCCCAAACTGGGGGGTCGTCTTAAAGGCGGGGTTTTACGGTAGCTTTCATTTAGAGGGTAGCAATTTAATAGTAGTTAAAGAGTTTATGCAAAGAGAGAAATTCATGTTGAAAATCGCAGTTCAATATCATATTGAAAAAAAGAGATATTTTTGTCCCCCCCCCCCGATCTTGCCCATCTATCCCTTTGGTCATCTGATGTCTATCTATAACACAGGCTCAATGATAGACATTCTCCTATGTAACAAAAACGTCTTAAACCATGCTTCAGTCGACGTATATTACTCAGTTACCCCGAGTCAAAAATCTAGCGTGTGACCCTAATCACAAAAGACTCCGGGTAGGTGTCTGTAGTATGCTGCCTGTAGAGTGCATGCCTGTAGTGTGCCAGCCTTGATCAGCCAGCCCCTATACTCCGCCCACTGGGCTGTATGGGGCCTGGACCAGTACCCATGTCTGGGTTCCAACCTCATTATAGCTCATTATGTATGGGGATCCTTGGGTGCCCATTCAATATTAGACAGCTCATTTGTCAAGGGGTGATGAATATTCATATTACTATGCCTGTATGGTCTACCAGTACCTACACCCCTCAGGGTCATTAAAATATGTTCTGGATGAGTGGAGCCAACATGACAGTCAATCCCCAATTGGTCAGATAGCTGCACCATGAGTAGACAGTATCCCATAAGATGGACAGTTATATGTGTGTTTCTTGAAATAAAATATATTATTTTGCTTCCGTCAATTCTATATGTTGAGAGATATATCAATGTACAACATAACACTATAATAAGTGCATGCTTAGTATAGATGTCTGATTAACTGAGATATGGTCCATATACCCAATATGTCCAGTGGTGTGCTTGTCTGCTTGTCTTGATTGGTATACGCTGCTTTGAAGTTTGGTGAGTGATTAGGCCGTTTTATTTTGATAACTTGGATTACGGATCCGCCGCCCAGATATTTGGAATTTTGCAAAAAAAAATTATTTTACCTAAGGGAGTGGTCATTTCTTAACAACATGGTGGGGTCGGTGGATTTTTGTGAGAGCGGGTCGAAATTTTTTTGGTCCCCCCCCCCGCGGGAGGGGTCAAAAATGTTTTGGTCCCCCCCTCAGGCATGTTGAAAATGAGCGCGGCCGACCCCTTTGAGTTATAGTACCGCGCGGGCTTTTCTGCTAAAACGGGGTGCAATTTTTTCTGTCCCCACCTCAAGAGGGGTCCAAATTTTTTTGGTCCCCCCACTTCATGGGGTCCAAATTTTTTTGGACCCCCCCCAAATCCACCAACCCCCCCCCCCTGTTGTTAAAAAATGACCACTCCCTAATTCCCTCCGAGAATTTTTGAAAATGTTTACCAAAAAGAAAAAACCGAGCGTGTGATCCTAATCACAAAAGACTCAGGGTGGTTGCATGTAGTGTGCATGAGAAGTGTGTGGGCATAGTGTAGAGGTGTAGTGTGCATGCATAGTGTGCATTTGTAGCGTACATGTGTAGTGTACAGGTGTAGGATGCATGTGTAGTGTGCATTGTGTAGTGTGCATGCATACCCCTACCCCTGCCCCTACCCCTGTACACCACCACACACAGACCCTACTATACACAAGCTTTGTCCACATATCTGTTCCTAAGCCATTCTGGTCTGATGAAAAACGTCTCACCCAGCTAAAATCTGTGGTAAAAGCTGTGGCAGAAGCTGTGGTGATAGCTGTGGCAGACGCTGTAGCTAAAGCTGTGTCAGAATGTTTGTTTAACATTTCCCCTTTGCCATGGATACCCGGTCTCAACCTGGTCTCACTCACACACTTCTCTTGTATCCTGGCTGCACTGTTTCGGATAGCATACCCGAATTGTGCGTCACAAGTATAACATATCAGGAGCTGACAACACACTACCTCCAGGCCTGCACCCCACAACCTATAGGTCGCATGACGCAGGTGCCCTGAGAAAGTCACACCGAGTGAGGCTAGCAGCGCAAAAAAAGGGTATACTCAGAAAAAATGTGTGCATTGACTTTTTTTTGGGGGGGTACTTGAGCCCTTATTCACATTTTTATATTAGCCTAAGCATGCTATATGCTTATTAAGGTCTTAACATGGCAAAAAAGAAATTTGATATGGTGACATGAATTCTTTTTTTTAATCAACAGGGGGCATGAGGACCCCCTCCCATCAAGTGCCCCCCTCCCCAACTGACATGTTCAATATCACACACAATACAAAATTACCATGCATTAACCATTCCCAAAGTAACCCCCAGTCAATTACCCTAAGGTTAGAGCTGTCAGAATCAGAATGTCTGAAAAAAAACGTCTCACCCCTGTAGTGTCACTGCAGATAACCCTCTCCCATAGAGATAGCACTGAGCCCGTTCAATATGTAAATGTTCAATGTTAAGGGTTATCTACGGTCTGCCATAGGGCTCTATGCTGTAGCAAATTACCACCATTTTAGACACAAAATTGAATCATGCTTTTTTGGGGGGTAGCATTTGAAAATGGATTAAAGCGCGACTACATAGGAAGGACAACATTGTGACGGATCTAGTGACACAAAATTGAGAGAAAAAGCTCCAATTTTGAAGGAATGAGAGCAGTTTTAAATTTTAGGCTGAGAGGACCACTGCTACCCGTCGCACAAGACTCAGGGTAACCCTGAGTCAAAAAAGTAATTGTTGACCAGCAAAAGGTGGAATGAGGCCTTTCAGATTGGGGATATTTCTCAACATACCTTCATTAAATTACTCAAAAATGAGGTTTTCCATGGTTTTTTTTGGCCTCTGCCCTTTGAGAATTTTTGGTATTCCGGGTGGTTTTTTGTTTTGTTTGTTTGTGTAGTTTAACGTCCCACTGACAATGCAGGTGAGACTTACTCAAGTTTCAGTTTTTCATAAGTAAGAAGTTAGGCCGAAGGCCTACCTCGGATGATCGTATCCAGGATGATCGAATCTATGAGATGAGCCAAAAGATAGAAAGCTCGCTCCTACACATTTACCGAAGCAAGGGTTCTTTAAACCTCCGACACCACATAGACATGGTGTGAGAGGGACAGGCCTTTGTTATGCTGTAAGTCTACCACAGCATGGGAAAGCCCCCGGGGGCACTCACTGTCAGAACCCGCCGACCGCCAAACTACCGCTTGCCTAAAAACAGGGGCCGCCAAACCACCGCCCCTAAAAAATACAAAGGACCGCCCCCTGATTCCTCACACATGAGCCACCGCCCCTGTTATTTCAGGTACCCCTGTAACACTACTTGTATTTCCTGATGCAAACAATGCAGTAGACATGGATAATAATAGTTTTCTTTACATTTTATCATTTATATGTAACTGAGACCCAATGACTGGCCCCTCCTCTAGAGATACCACCCCCTATTTTTGAGGGTACAAAGAGTAACCGCCCCCTTATTTTTAGATCCACCGCTACTGCTTCCGTGGGGCGTTTAGAGGTGGGTAGTCATTTCAGATCTGAGTGCCCCCCCGCCGGGGGGAAAGCGCAGCCATAGGTATAGTCGGGAAGCAATGAAAACTCCCAGCTAATACAACTGTGTGCCATCAGTCTGGAGTGATACATCCCGACTCGCCAAACTACTCTCCCCCATTTTTTTTCTTTTTGTATTTTTTATAATTTTCCCCCCCTTTTTTTGTCTTTAATTTCTATTTCATATTTTGTCCCATAGTTGGGTTTCCTTTAAGAATTTTAATACATTTTCGTCATTAGTGGTGTTGAAAACACTGTATATAGATGTTGTGTCTGCAAGATGTTTTCCTCTACTCTCTGCAGTCCTTCTACAGTGGAGTAGAAGATCCACTGTCAGACGGGTACTGCAGTCTTGACATCTTGGTTCATATTCCCCATTCAGTCTGTACTCCCCTTTGCCCTCCCAAGATATTTACAGTGAAAGCCCGTAATCAAAGTTATCAAAAAAAGGTGGCCTATAGGGGCAGTATCCAGTGAGTGGGGGTGGATACTAGTGAGTGGGTCAGGGAGGGAGGTGAGGTAGTCTCTCGCAGTCAGACCCGCCCACCCGTGACCACACACACGTCCAAGCAGGGTCTGACCCAGTGCCTTATCAGGGCCGGGGACGGCGTTGGGTTAGCAGTACTGTTTCCTAGCAGATATTGGTATATACACCAGCATTACCAAAACTCTGCTGGAGAGTGACGCGCATGCACGCTGACTGCGCCTGCTACAGTTGCCAAGCATATACTTTGTCACAGCTATGTTTGAAGAGTGTAAGTCCGCGCTGCTGCTGCCCCCCAGTCTGTATTATACAGACGGGGGCCGAGTCTAGAGGTGAGGGGGACAGGTGGGGGCATTACAATTACAGTCACGTCACCCTAGTCCGGGCGACGATAGTCTGGGTACTACACCTTCCGGGCAGGGTTCCTTCTGCACGGACCTAATTACACTATAATAGTCTACAGAAGTCCGGGTATTTCATGATCCGGCCACCGGTCGGTATATCTACTGTACAAAGGGTTGTTTACCATCAAAATATGGCTCAATATACCGGGTGAAGGGTAGGTTTTTAGGATGATAATAAACAAACCCTAGAAACAAACTGATACTACTTATAAATTAAACACAGGAGACCAATATCCGTGTACAAGGGGTCAAGCTGGGCGTCCTGTGATGGGACTGATCAGTGTCAGGGGCTGAAGGCGGGGAAGGAGGGGGGACCTGTCACACAAAAGGTTACTGGATATTGCACTGGATGCAAGCTATGGTCTTGGTCCATGTAATTGTATTGTTTGTGGCTTAATTTATAACTTGTGTTTTGTCTACCGGAGGCGGCACTCAGAACAGAGGGAATACACACCAAGGTGCTAAATATCCTAAATGCTTTGAGATATAGTAGCCTAGATATATCACAGGATAACGACTTATGGGAATATACCCTGGCAGATGTTCATTCACGGATTTTTGATTCCCAATATGCTTGCTTACATAAACCTATACATGCAGTATACTTTCTGAACAAAATAATTAGGGAATAAAATGACGAACCAACCCCCCCCCCCTACCCCAACATACACCACCACGTGATGTTCCAGGCACCCGGTCATTTTGGCTTCCGGTCGGTCTTGGCTTTGCACGGTACTGGACGGATTACCGCTGGTAGTGTGCATGCCTGTAGTGTGGTGTCTGTGGTGTGTTGTCTGTAGTGTGTTGTCTGAAGTGTGTTGCCTGAAGTGAGCTGCCTGTAGTGTGCTGTCTGCAGTGTGCTGTCTGTAGTGTGATGCCTGAAGTGAGCTGCCTGTAGTGTGCTGTCTGTAGTGTGCATGCCTGTAGTGTGCTGTCTGAGTGCACCCCTGACCCCAACTCCACCCCAACCTCAACCACACCCCAATCCCTAACTCCCACTATTATTTTTGCCCACAGATGGCAAACTGGTTTGACAAAAAGTGTCTCAGCTGAAAAAGAAAAATTCGACACTCCCATTGGTTTAGCACTAAATAGCAAAGTAGACGAAGCGTCCACACTAGTACATTCATCTCTACAGTCCCAAAAAATGCCATTTTTTTGGCAAGGTGTACGTTGGCCAATTCTTAAGGGGATAAATAGTGGACAGAAATAGATAGTATTTACGTCATTGGAATGGAAAACACTTCAACTTTCAGGCAAAGTGGGAAATATTTTGATAGGCCTAATATTTTTACCCCCAAAGAATCAACCAATCCGACCCAAAGCATCCTGCAGAGCCGTCGCATAAGACTCTGGGAGCATACCTCCCTGAGTCAGTTAAAATGGCCTCCTGGGTCACTTTTAATTTAACATGAAAAAGACTATGGGTTGGGTAAAAAGGTTTCAGTCAGAAATGTGGGGGTACCATAACATAAGCCAGGCATTGATTGACTTTTGTAGTGGGGCCTCCGTGATAGGCCCTTTAGTAGGGAAATTTCGAAAAAGTGAGTTAAAAAATACATATTGGTTCCAGTAGCATAGATCCATATGAGAGCTTTCCAGATCTGGACACAGCAGTTGAGGGTACTGTAGCACTGGACCTCAGCACCCTTTCAACTCAGACAAAACAGGTCCAACTAAAATGGCTAGGGACAGCATTGGGCAGGGCCATACACACCTGAATTTCCAACAATTACCAACACCCACGTGGTACAAAGTTTATACAAGTCATATTTATTCATTACATTTTGAGGGGTGCCTCAAGGTAGGGCACATATTGGATCACAGAAATGTGCAGACCACAGCTGCAGTGGCAGCTATATTTCAAACTCCCTCCCTCTAGGTATACTACTTATCTAACAGCATCAGACTGCATGAAAAAATCGTGCACCAACCCTATAAAAGTGTACTTTTACAGGATTGGATGGGAAGGGTCCATTGGGTTTGGGCTATGTTACGAATTTAGGTCCACGGTGCGTCCACTAAAGTCATGCCGAAAAGGACTTGGGGCCACAGTTTGGTAATCCAGTCCCATTTTCTGGTTTCATAACCGTGTGACGTCAGTGTTACTCCCAAGAATTGTAGCCCACCTCGTTTGTACCTCAATACATATATCAGTCTCGGGCATTAATCACATCTTCATTCACGGGTGGTAGTCCAGTCTGCCTTTGGTCAGGCTCAGGCTGCTTGCTCAATACAGCAGTGATCGCATCTATGAGATTTGTGATTGAATCTATGGGGTGGGGGAGAATCAGGGACACGATGAATTAATTTTAATGTAGATCTCTTGTCCAGGTGTAGACAAAAATATTTGACAGTAAGCCATCAAAATATTTGTAAGAGTTGGGGCGACCTTGGTACCCACAGCTGTGCCACCTTGTATACAGTGGCTCCCGTTAAACTCCAGATTTCTGAATACTACCGGGTAGGACTGGGAGCATTGGTAAGATGAAAGTGTTTAATGTGATGGCTGACAATGTAGCAACCATTAAGCTACTGCCATTCTTATGCCTCTACATGGGTACCCACAATTTTGGCCGTGTCTCCGTGTCGAATTTAAGCAGGAGGGCTGTGGAATCGTGTCGATTTTTAGGTATATAAGAACTTAAAGAAAAACCCCTGTGGGTCGATTTTAATCCCCGATTTTCTTGTGTCCGTCGATTTTTAAAATGGCCTAAAAGGGCCGTGTCGCCCGTGTCGAATTTTACCCATGTAGGGGCACATTCTTCCCGCTTCGTTTGGGATGTTAGTGCACAATGAACTCACATCCAAAGTGCAGAGAATGCAATTTGCATATTTACATATTTTTTCTACGAGGGAACGTTTTTGGATTAAATGTCCTTTATCTTTTGATGGTAGGATTTGATTAATGGGACAATTCAACTTAATATTATACCTATGAGGGCTGCTATTTTCTTAGTAGCACACCCGTTGGCTGATACAATGGGTCTACCTAACCAAGGATGGGATTTTGTTCTCATGTATATTGGGCAATGTATATAATTAAGGCATCCTCGGGTCCTCGGTTCCGGTATTACCTTTTTTGCACACTTCTTTTTTTAGTCTAAGAGCTGTGTTAGATAACCATTGACAATTTTCGAGAGAACTTCCGTAGGTCTCTGCTTCTTTAATGTACATGTACATGTTCATCATAGGCCAGACTGTCTAGTGTTATATTCAGCTAAGGGCGTGATCATTTTTTAAGACGGGTCAGATTTTTTTCACCCACCCTCCTCCCCAGTCCCAAGTGGGTTCAAATTGATCACAGCTGACCCCTTTTAGATATCTAAGCGCTGGGTTTTCATTGGAAAAAGGGCGACCTTATTTGGTCCTCCCTTTCAACTTTCAGGGGGTGAAAATTACTTTGGTCCCTGCCCCCTCCAAATCCACCAACCCGTTGTTTAAAAATGACCACTCCCTAAAGATAGATTCTAATTCTTTGGCCTCACTCCTTAACATTTTTGTGATTCAAATTCGTTCATGGTTATGAAAGTTTCAACACAAGAGTTCCATGAGGTGCCGTGTTTCTAGTTTTAGTGCTAAGGGTATAGTTATCAAAACGGCCATGGTCATTTTTTCGCCCAAAACCGGTGCTTCAAGGGGAAAAGGGGGTGCAGGCCCTTGGCCAGAACTCGTTCTACTGGTTTCAAAACCCTGTGGGAAATGTTCATAACCATGTTTTTTCTAGATAGTGTATTTAGATAGAAAAGAAACTACAAAATTTACTATGGTGTCTTTATTTGGATAGTTCAGCAACCCTTTTTCATTGTCTTGACAATTTACATATCATGTTGGTTGAGGAATTGATAAAGGGTTGGCAACATATTGTTTCATTACAATTTCAGAGTAAAGATGCGAGACCTGTTTGGTCTCAGTGAGTCTCACTAAATTACCGTCCCCATATAGACATTAATGGGTTTGGTGTTATCGATGTTGTATACACATAGTTTCTGGCTGTTTTAGTTTATTACTCGTTGGAGCGGTATGCTCCTATTAGAGCCCACTTCGGTAGTAAATTGCTCCCCTGTCTCCCTTAAGCGGGGGCTTCAGATTACAGATGAAGACTAATATTGATTACATATTCAAGCTGTTTAAACTTCCACCTCTACACTTTAGGGGAGTGGTCTATTCATAACAACGGCAGGGGAGTGGTAGATTTGGAAGCTGGGGTGGTAAAACCCAATTTGGATCGCTGTCATGATTGGGGGTGATTTCCGACGTGCTCACACCGAAATCCACTAGCCTCCCACTCCCTTACACGTATTGGCAATCCGACCGTTTGAAGGCTGGTACTGTGGTTAAATAAAGCTCTAAATATGTTTCAAGAGATGTAGCACGAAGTCTAGATAAAGATCTTCGGGTTTCAGGTAAAATTCAACACAACCATTAATAGCTGTTAGAATTACCTGAGAACATAGACAAATTGTCTGATACTAGCTCATCGATGATTTCCTCTGCCTGTTTCCTTGCCTCTGCTGTGCCCTGGAGGAATACAGGTGCCTCCAGGCCATCTGCTTCTTCCCGTGGGACCTAGAAAAGTACAATTGAACCATGTACCGGTATGTTGTGTCTGAAATGTTCTGCTTGTATATGTTGATATCTTTGTCGCACAAGAATCACACAGAATGAATAAATCAAAGAATATATATTGTAAATTGAATGTAAGAAAGATTGACCGGGTGATTAAGTGATAGAATTATAATTGACTGAAAGGTTGAATCTGTTAATTATTTTAGTAGTAATGAATTATTTGTCAACTCAGAGCAGAAACGTATTCCAAGGTCAGAACTACCATCAAATCATGTGTCACACTTGTATGTTATCAGATTACAAGCAGGTGGGTGTGGGCAAGAAGGTGGGTGTGGGCCAGATCGCTACGGCACAAGCACCCGCCAGTTTCCAACCAGATCACACATGCAGTCTCTGCCAAGAATCCAGTCGATCAGAGTGTAAACAGCGACAATATTTTCTTAGACGGAACTCCGTAAGTTTCAGTCATGCATGTTGCTGGAGATCTCAACAGCTTCGGGCCACCGCAAACGACGTGTTTGGATCAGATGTCTCGATCAGTATCAAAGGAAAAGCACTGTTTGCAGGCCATCCCACTGATCGAGTCAGAACGGTTCAAACATGGTAGATAATGCTCTGATCCGACACTTCGGGACATGGGGGCTGCCATATTGGAGAACACCAGCTACAATCAAACTCACTGACTCGATCGAAATCGAGTATTGTTGCTAAGTTGCCGAGTATTGTTGTTAAATTGCAGTCTGCCAAATGATATCACATTCACTTTCCTATATAGCAGGTTGTGGCTTACACTCTGGGGGAGGGCAATTTGGTGAGTTTACTCCTATTGAAATAATTCTTTTAAAGGAAATCGATGAAAAAATGTCAACTGTGACCTTTTTTTTGTTTGGCCTATTTCGGCCAAATATTGACCCTATTTTTATGGATATATTTGGATAGGTATTAATTCAGAGTTGTCATTGATGTTTTTTAAATTCTATTGATAAACTTTATCTACCGAATCATTCAAAGTGAAAGTGATGAAAAAAGAAAAATTCTGTGGAAAGATGTGCCCTGGGTCAAAAAACGAATACCTCCAATATCGCCTTTGCCATTTGATAAAATACTGTGAAGGCTTCGCTAACATTAACAACAAGTAACCCATACGACTGTATACTTACATTGATTTTACAGCCAGTGGTGTCCTGGATTTCGCGAATCTTCGCTCCACGTTTTCCTAAGAGAAAAGGTCAATACATTTTAACCTACAGTGATATTAGAATATGCATGGACGGAGTCTTTAAGTACTATCAGGGACATAGAAATGTTGAATGTATAAGTTGTAAGGTTTAAGGTACTACAATATGTATGCCTCTTAAAGTCTAATAAACCTTCGAAAGGAGGAGCGGGCCGCTAAGGATTAACCTTTCATATATCTGCGCTCATTTCAAAATGTTACTGCAACCATGTATTTCAATGTAACAAGATTTGAACTCCTGCACAGGGACAGCGTTAAGATCAATTTTATTTCCTTAATTCAGTACTAGAATAGACTACGGTCTAAATGTGTGTATGGTGTCTGAAAAACTAACAAGACAGAAATGACACTAACCTATGACCATTCCTATCTTAGACGTCGGTATCATAATTTGTGAAGTATCATCTCCCGTACTGCCTCCACCAAAGCCATTTCGACTACTTGAGTCATTTCCTCCCCTCCAGGAAGAACCTGACCGACTGTCAAAGGAACCTCCAGACCGGTCATCACTCGTCAGATCCAATATGAGGCGTTTCGCATGGGCGCATGCATCTTCTGTGCCGGACAAGTACACGGGAGTCCCCTGGTCAGTCTCCTCCTCCTTTTTGATCTAGAAAAAGTACCACAGAGATTTTTTAAGGAATTCTTATAAGGAAATCTACCCACAATATGAATATATTTCGTTTGCATTTATTTTGGCGGGAAAAATAGAATGTGGTGTATCCACATGAAAATGTCGGAAAAATAGAATGTGGTGTATCCACATGAAAATGTCTGAAACCCAAGAAAGAATGTCAAATATTTACCTTAATGCCACACCCGGTGGTCTCCTCCAACTCCCGGATTTTGGCACCCTGTCTGCCTGAAATAATAATACACACAACCATTGAAAATATGAAAATGAACTAGTCTGCCTCCCCTATCAGCAATTGAGTTAGATATCACAAGGGCTAATTACTTTTGCTGCCCTAGGTGCATCACTTGGTTTCAACTTGGGTGACTGGTGCACCTTGACAAGTATCAATAGGTAGCCATTCGTCAAAAATATCAACCCATTTTCCCAATTGCTTATAGAAAAGATATTTAGGGAATTAAAACTCACCTATCACCCGCCCAACGTATTGTCTCTCTACCATGACAACATCACTGCTCCCACTAGATTGTCCACCAAACCCACTTCTCGCTTCCCCCCATGGGGCTCGACTCCTTGAGTCATTTGAGGTTGAACGGTTGTCATAAGAACCTCCTGACCGGTCATCGCTTGTCAAATCCGTTATCAACCTCTTGGCATGTGCGCATGACTCTGCACTTCCTGATAGGTACACTGGAGTACCAGTGTCAGTTTCTTCTTCCTTACGGATCTAGAAAAACAATTTGTCAATGATTTAGCAGAAGCAAAGGTCATGGTGGGAAGTCAAAAGTCAAAACAGTTGGTCTTCTCCGTGAATCATTGTTAGAACTACAGGGATTGCGGAAAATCTGGTTTCCTCTAAGTCTACATTACAGGTAACAGATTTGAGGACGTTTGGGAGGGGGGGGGGGTGTAAATAGAAAATTGGGCAAAAATGTCACTTGCTGGCACCATTATTTCAAAAATGTAATCTGTAGACCAACTTTGTGTAGACAAGGTGCCGGCCTAGTGCCTAACCATTTGGAAATGTCTGCCACCCAAGAGAGAAATATTAAACATTTACTTTTATTTGACAGCCGGTTGTCTCCTCCAGCTCCCTTATTTTGGCCCCCTGCCTTCCTGAAAAAATAATACACACAACACTGAAAGTATGAAAATAACCAAATTCTATATTCTTTATGATTGTTTTTTAGATATTACACAGGATTACTTTTGCTTTCCAGGTTTTAACTTGAGAAGACTAGTTCACTTTGCCTAGACATCCTCCCAAAATATTTTAACAGGGTTGCCACTGACAAGGCAATTATCAATTCCCCGACTTTTCCCTGGCTTCATATCAAGTGTCTCTGACAACGTCGACATAACCCACTGATCTCCAACCATGAATTAGGGTGCAGAGCCCCTCCCCCCACCCCGCCCCACTCCGAGGTTGGAAAGTCGCCAAACTTAAGGGTCATACTATCGCTTTTTCGGACCCTTTTGGCTTCATCTTATTATCTTAAAAGTCGCCAGGTCGTTCAAATCATTGCCCTATGTCGAAAGTGGCCTGGAATACGGCCCAGGTCACAGGGTCTCTTTTTCTATAGATACATAGATAGTGGCCATTATTTACGAACAACGTTTTGGTGGATGTGCGAAAGATTAATGCCACCCCTAGAGGATGTAAACAAGAAGCACGTTAGCCCACTTTCATTTTTGTAAACGAAAATGGGTTGATGCATTCCTGAGCCAATCTATATGACGTGTTTCATGACCATGAATGGATATTTTAATTATTTATCTTGTGGAATTGCTTATTGAGCCTTTAACCTTAAAGGGTGAGCACTGACCGGCGGCCACCAGCCCCTCAACAGTGGCCCTATCCACAGCTGGCACCGCTTGGTAGAAATGTTAGAATATTCCCCCTTTAATTTCTGATGTAATCAACTGAATGAGATCAAAAGGTCCGCATAAGATCTGAAACAGAATGTTGGCATTTCTGGATGATATAAGATTAGCAGGAAATTTATTCCATTCCTATGTGACTGAAATTTTCCTGCCAGCCAAAGAGAATTCTGATCACCCTTTACACTGTGATAATACCTAAGGAGACCATTTGGGTGAATTTCAAAGATTTTCGCCGACAAAATTTGAAATGCCCTGACATGGCCAGAAAAAATTATTTCCCTGACAAAATGTGAAATTCCCTGGCCTGGAAACAATTTTTTCTCCTCACATTTCCCCTGACGATGGCAACGCTGACATAGACTAGGATATTTGATTTGAGAAGGGTATATCACTATAATTATAGACACCTTAGATTTTCACCATCAACCCCTTATCCAAAGGCATTATAGGGTAGATATATAAGGAGTTTAAACTTACCGATCACACGGCCCACATACTGTCTTTCGACCATGATAACATCACTGCTCTCACTAGATTGTCCACCAAACCCACTTCTCGCTTCCCCCCACGGGGCTCGACTCCTTGAGTCATTTGAAGTTGAACGGTTGTCATAAGAACCTCCTGACCGGTCATCGCTCATCAATTCCATTATCAAACTCTTGGCATGGGCACAACCGTCGGCTGTACCAGTGATATACACTGGCGTGCCTGCATCAGTTTCCTCCTCCTTCTTAATCTAGAAAACCAGATTTGCAAATGAATCATTAGAAATAAGGCCACACCAAAAAAAAAAGTTGGTCTACGGATTTTCATTTTGAAAAAATGGTGCGAGCGAGCGAAATTTTTTTTTTTTTTTTCCAAAATTTTTTTTTGTCTGCGGATTTTAACCTTGAATCAAGTGGAGCGGGGGCAATTTTTTTTTTTTTTGAGGGAAACATTTTTGCAAACTCCCAAATTTGGCTAGCGATCAGAAAAAAGCCACCCAAAAAAAAAAAAAAAAAAAAAAAAATTCAAATTTCTCAAAAAGTGGTGCGGGCGCATCCGTAGACACTTTTTTTTTCAAAAAAAAAAAAATTTGCATTTTCAAAAATATGGTGCGGGAAATCCGTAGACCAACTTTTTTTTTTGGTGTGGCCTAATAACTATGGTAGCAGTGAGTCCATGTTGACAATTCAGCTTTTTTTTATAATCATCCTTTATTAGACACATACATGCAATGTATCTGTTGGAAACAATACATTTACAACATATATAGATGTCAACTTCATAACTTATGTTCACTACGATTCTGCTTTCATACCCGCCAGAGGGACTAGGTCCTGTTGGAACCAGCACCATTTTGATTAAGACTGCGGGTACTTTTATGAGAATGAACAATGCAGGAACTGGCGGGAAATACCGTCAATTGCCATACCTAGCTTAGTAAGAAAATTATTTTAAATACTTGTGGATCTCGACATTCCGACATGGCTGTGAGGTTATTTCTCGCTCATTGCTGCCATTTCTATTCTCAATGGAACACTTAGTTATCCAAAAAGGGTAGCTGCATACCGACTAGAGAAATCATGATTTGCCCAGAGATGACAAAGGAGTTTCTGGACTAAGACATGTGTGGCACCCATTAAAAAGTATAACATATTTACCTTGATCTCACAGCCCGTTACCTCCTGCAGCTCTCTTATTTTTGAACCTTGTTTACCTGAAAAACAATACACAGTAATGAGTCTGTCATCCAGATTCATCAAAAGTGAGGGATACATTGTGTATCAAATCCTCGGTCATCTCCTACTGTAAGTCAATGTGGACGATATACATCATAAAATGGCGCACAAAAATATGCTTTAATTTGATACCAAAGATGCCTGTATGGGGTGTACCTTAAACCAGAGGTAGTAAAGCAGCAATTCTCAGACCACAGGTCGACCACGGGGCGCCATGCGTTGCAGATGATTTTGACTGGTGGGTGTGGGCAAGCAGGTGGGTGTGGGCGTCAGCGCCCTGCAGCGCGTAACCTCCGTTTTACGTCTCGGCCGAAAAGCGAGTCGATCGGAGCGTCAGCAGCAACAGGGCGTCAGCGCCCTGCAGCGCGTAACCAACGTTTTACGTGTCGGAGCGTCAGCAGCGACACCCCGCCCCCAGTCTCGATGCCGTTTTCCCATTCTCCCTTTCCGGTCCCCCCGCCCCCGCTCCCTTTTCCTCTTCCCCCTTTTCCTAATCACCCACCCCTGACCGAGAGTCTCGACGCCAGATGTGTGTGCCACTGCCCAATGCTGTCCCTAGCCATTTTAAGTTGACCTGTTCTGTCAGAAGGGTGCCTAGGGCCAGAGCTACAGTACCCCCAACTGCTGTGTAGGTGCCCCTCTCTAGACTCGGGCCCCGTCTGTATCATTACAGACTGGGGGCCAGCAGCAGCGTGGACTTACACTCTTCAAACATAACCCTGCCAAAGTATATGCTTGGCGAGTGAAGCATGACCAGTCGGCGCCCATGCGTGTCACTCTCCAGCAGATCTTTTGTTATGATGGGGGTACATGTATATGCCAATATATGTTTGGAGAGGGTACTGCTAACCCAACGCCGTCCCCGGCGCTGGTAAGGCACAGGGTCAGACCCTGCTCGGCGTGGGGACACGGGTGGGCGGGTCTGAAGGTGTGAGACTAGCCCCTCTCCTGCCTAGATCACAGAAATGGGAAATATGTTCAGATGCATTCACCATGATATTTCTGTATCCAGGTATGATAGAAACCTGATCTTTACAGATCTGAAAAGCTCTCATAGGGATCTATACTAATGGAACCAATATGTATTCTTTATCTCATTTATACAATGGCGGTGTGCTTTGTCCACCTCCTGTCTGCGCATGCGCAGTGGGTGGCGTTCACTCTGGCTAGCTTCACTTTCCCACGCGGACAAAGTCGGTCTCTGATATCATGCAGTTTCACGTAGGAGACCTCTACTATTATGCAGATCTGCTAGTTGTGTGGTGGCGATATATCTTAAAACCGCGTCTCACCTGAGCGTCCCATAGACTTAACATAGAATCTTACACTACCATGTGAGGAATGAAGCTTAGTCCACTGTACATTTACATAGAACTTAGAAGCTTCATTGCAGACAATGTCAGAAAATTTTGTGACACTTTTTGTATTGCATTTTTCAATATGATATTTATGTCCAATTTCTTCTGTTGTGCTATCAATCTCTTCGTATTAATGCCACCTATCTTCTCCACCCATTGGCTCCCACCCACCTGTCTTGATGGCTCCCCTGCCTGCCCTGAAAGTTGGACTTCTAAAATGAGGGAAAAAATGGTCCATGGGCGTCTCCCTTAGACTCAGCGGAACCCTGAGTCAATGAGTCAAAAATGTACATGCTTTATGGAAACCCCTAGTCTACGTAACAGTGTTAAACACATAACGGATGTTTGTTTTAATATATTATAGTAGCCTAAGTAGGGAGTATTCGGCAGTAATTTGGTCCAGAAAATCAATATTTAAAGGGGGCAGCTAAGAGTAAGAAGCTGAAATATGTATTGAGAATTCAGACGGATCCCCCCCCCCCCTAAAAAAAGGGAGGCGGGAGGGGAGGGCAGGTATCTTGTCGTTTGCCCCGCCTTTTGACTATACTAAATTACTATAGCCTAGGTCTAATTATCACAGAGTCAGAGAACGTATTTGTAACCGGGCCGTAACTAACAATGGAATATGATACCGGGAATGTATAAGCCTACATTTGTAGGTTTGTTTCTTTTTTTGACTGGCCTTTAAACTTTAATCCCTATAAAAATCGATAGACTAGATTATAATTAAGATATCTAGATCATCTAAGACAAGGCACCTTTAAGGTGCAGAATTGAAAATTCAGTATTCATTATATTGCTTTAATTTAAAACTTACCAATTACCCGTCCGACGAAGCGTCTTTCAACCATCAGGACGTCACTGTTTGTGCCATCACTAGACGAACCTTCATCTCGCCAACTTCGACCTTCACCGGCTGGACCTGGACGAGATTGTCCCCTGTTGCCATATCCTGAGCCGCTGTCATCTGTTGCTCCAAACCCGCGCCCAAACCCTCGATTGGACTGTCCATTTTGATTCCGACTGTTTGACCGGGATTGGAAGCCGGTTTGTGCCTGTTGTGAGTTGGAAAAGCCAGTTCCGCGCCCGCGCCCCCTCCCGAAGGAAGGGTTTACGTTCGCTATGAATGATTTCTTGGCCGGTCCCTGGTCATTGTCCCAGTCTTCATTTCCACCCCAACTCATGACACTTGTGTTTTTTTGTGGCTCTTGGTTCCTTCGATCAATTTAAGCAAATTTCGGCGGCCAAGTGGATGGCGTAAGTGGATGTCCGCGAGTAGCACATGGAGAAGAGGCCTTCGCTGGTGGATTTTGAGACGGCGTGCTCGATACATAAGAATACAAATCGCGGGAACCAGCGAAACTGTGTCATCGTGCCTCGCAGTACAGACTTTTTTTTTAAATATTACCTCGAAGAATAGATAAGAAGAATTGAAAAGGCATTATTTACTCTGATACTTTGTTTATCGATATAACATATTATTTGCAATGATAGACAATCATTTCTACAACTTTTTCAGTCAAATAGACTAGATTTACGTGAAGTTGGTTATCCGGTGTGATCCGAGAGAAGGGCGGGAATCCCCACTTTGGCGCAAACTGGGTCACAGCGCCGGACTATAACCTGGACCGGGTGAGGATGACTTTGGCGTTGAGGGAAGGGGTTCCCCGACCTACATTTGGCAGGCGTGGTTGTCAACCACCTGTTTACATTCGCCGCGATAATAGTTACTAGAAATCTGCAGGGATGAATGAGATATAGCTCAGCTACCCACTTCTGTCCACTGTAAGTATTCCTATACGTGAACAAAACATGTTTATATCAATCAGAGATCGTCAATGATTTTGAATTTGAGATCTACAGCCAGTGCCAGTGCCAGTCACACAGGCACTGGCACTGCCAGGCTGGGACTTGAGCACTGTCCAGTGTTCTGCCTCTGTAATACTGTAGTTCATCTAATCTGAACTCGTCGCTGCGGGCCGTGATCTGATGCCTGATGGGGCCCTGTCAGCCTAGTCTGTTCGTGCCAGACTATTAACAGCAGCTGTCAAAATCGGACAGGGCCCCATCAGATCGGCCTGCATCGACGAGTTCAGATTAGATGAGCTATGTCAGCCCGGCTACTGTTATGGTCTGACACGAACAGACTATGCCTCTGGCTCTAGACTAGTCTATATCATTATATGTTAATAATAAAAGTTATAGATTCAAGATTCAAGATTCAAGATTGGCTTTATTGACAAATGAGAGGTACATTTACGTCAGCGCCGGGTTGATGGTAATTGGTTCACAATATTGTAAATGTTTTTTATAAAAGTACATATATATCTTTGAGCCTCTGCCCTGGTCTGTCCTGTGCTTGGCAGTCAGGTTGTAATGATAGTACCTGTCTTAGCTTCTGACAGTTCTCTATAGTTTTGTATTCCTTAATAGTACCACAGATTTTTTGTTCAAACACATTTCTTACATTACATAGTTCAGTAATTTCACATTCAAATAGGACATGCTGTACAGTTTGTGTTTTCTTACATGTCTTACAATCTGTATCGATGGGCTTTATACCTCTATAACTTCTACTTATGCTATCTAAAGTACAGTTTGTATCTACTCTAAGCTTAGTTAACATACTTCGTACCTGCGGAGAGCGCACACAACTTAGATATTCTTTCACTCCGTATGGTAATTTCTGGCACCCCTTAAGTACTTGACACCTGTCAAGGTTGGCATCATCTTGTATGTATTGGTTGTAATTTTGGCTATGCATATCTTCCAGTCTTGTTTTGACTCTAAATTTTAATCTGGCCTTAGTCCAGGTGTCAGGCCTTTCCCAGACATCACGACATCCTATTTTGAACAAAAGGTATTTTATATTTTCTAACCATGGGTGCTTGTCCCCTTTAATAGTAAGAAAAGCTTGGTCTAGAAGTGGGTTTGAGGACCCATGCTCAAGTCTAAGCCAGTAAAAAAGGTTAAGTAATATTATTTTAATTTCCATAGGGAATCTCCCTAATTCACCTAGTGCTAGTGTCGTGCTAGCATACTTTGATAAACCCAAAGCAAACTTACAAGTTGAAGAGTAAAAAGCTTCACTTGTAGAATATTTTCTCTCCGTTTCCTCAATTGTAAAGGGGACTGGCCGTTTTCTGTAGGCTGACATTACCTTGATTTTGTCACATATATTGTCTAAAACCACATGGGCTTGCATTGTGTTTCTATAAAATTTATAAGACTTGGTGCTGTAAGGGAGTGCTCCTTTTTTAACAAAAGGGGGGGCGGTGAGATTTAGCGCGGAGCGCGCGAAATTTTTTCACCCTCCCCTAGAGGGGTTGAAATTTTTTACCCCCCCCCCCGCCGGCAGGCCGAAAATCGCGCGCAATCGCGCCCCTTTTTTAGCATAGCAACGTGAGGGCTTTTCCCCTCTAAACAGGTTGAGGGATCTAAATTTTTTACCCCCCCCGGTCAAGGAGTCCAAATTTTTTACCCCCCCCCAAATCCATTCCCCCCCCTGTTGTTAAAAAATGAGCACTCTCTAAGATAATCAGTCTAGCCTAGGCTACACTAGCCTAAATTAGTCTACAGTTTATAGCAGTGATGTTCGGTGGTTTTTGTTTTACAAGAAAATACATAATTTAAGGGAGTGTTCATTTATTTATTACAGGGGGGTTGGTGAGATTTCGCGCGGAGGGGCGAACATTTTTTACCCCCCCCCCCCTTGAGAGCGGGTGGAATGTTTTGCGCCCCCTCTCGCCGAAGGCGGAGAAAAAATTTCGCCCCCCCCCCCCCCTTTGAACTATAGTAACGCGCAGGCGTTTTTGCTAAAAGGGGGCTTCAATTTTCATGCCCCCCCGCCTCAAGAGGGATCAGAATTTTTTACGCCCCCCCCCCCCCCTCAGGAGGGGTCGGAAATTTTTACGTCCCCCCCCTGTAACTAATAAATGAACACTCCCTAAGGAGTATAACCTGGGAATCCAATAAAGGAGAAGTCCATTGCGACAACCATTAAATTAATAGTTGGAATGCAACTAACAACCATGAACCTAAACTAACGTATTGACGTCCATGCCACAACCCAGAAGAAAATACATTATCTCTGTAGACTTGTGTGAAGAGCAAGAGCAGTTTAAAGGTGCATTTTTAAGCTCCAATCTGCCTAGTTGACTACATTGTAGTATACTATGAAAGTACTTAATTTCGCTAGTTACATGTATATTATTGTATATATTTCCGCGTACAGTATCAAATACCCACAAACTTGCCTTTTCAACTATTCCGCAAAAAAATGCATACCAGGGTAATTTACAGGTAGACTGGAGGAGGTATCCCAGGCAGAGCAGTCAAAAGTGGGGTGCATATACTAGATATCGTGTTTCATAACAACTGCTTATGCATTTGATTTCTCATAAATGGGTGTTCACAACTACAAGCCTTTCATTACATATTCTCGAGAATTATGAGTCATAATGAAAGGCTTATAGTTATTAGATCTCGAGAGATCATAATATAGATATAGATATATATATATATATATATATATATATATATATATATATATATATATATATATTGTAGCGGGCGGGAGAGGGGAGGACGGTCACGCGAGGCCTCCCCTGTCGCTACACTCTCGGGCGGGGCGGGTTCGTACGAGGACAAGTCGTACGGAACCGCCCCGACCCTTTTCCGGACGAGCGTATGGACGCTGGGGTGGGTGGGGACTATATAAGGAGTGGCACCGCCGCAGTTGTTTCAGTTTGTGTTACACGATATACAATAAAGGATCTCTTGGAATACCCTACATGGTCAGCTGTCGTGTTCTCTATCCGATGCCCTTAATTTCCTTACATTGGTGACAGCGGTGAACAACAGGCATAGGACCCACGGACATTACACAATGTTAAGGGGCGAGAACGGGATGGACAGCGGCGAGAGGGGAGAGGCGTTGCGGACGAGTGATGAACACCCGGAGGGAAGACGCACGGTGGAGATGCGGGACCCGGGAACCGCGGTGGAACCGAGAGGGGAGGCGCTGGAAGGGCGCTTGGGCGGCAACTTGGTCGAATGCGCGGACGAAGATGTCTTCCTGCGGAGGAGCAGGGACACAGAACGGACGCCGGACGTGTGGAACTTCGGACGGCCGGACTCAGCGGGCGGGGCTCGAGGGACGGCGCCGTGGCGCACAGACGGTCGGCGACGGACGGGATGGGGCTCAGCAGAATCCGCAGGGGCCGGTGGCGACTTGCCGCGAGAAAGGACCGGGGGGCGGCGGAAGGAGCCCGTCCGGAGAGGGGAGAGACCGAGAAGTGGCGAGGGGGACGAGTTGGGGGGCCAACGGATCGTCCGGGAGCAGGGACTGGCCGGGGGACTGCAGGTAACGGTGCCTAATACGCCGGCGGGGGACGGGGGACGCCCGGTGGTGATGCCCGCACAGTTCGACGGTACGACCGATCTGGATGAATTTATGGCGCACTTCCGACTTTGTGTGCAGGCCAACAAGTGGGACGACCAAACGGCGGGTATGTTTCTGGGAATAAGCCTCCGGGGGAACGCGAGACGGCTCCTGTCCCGCCTGGCGCCGGGGGAGCAGCTGGCGTACGCGGAATTGGTCGGGGCGCTGCAGCAAAGGTTCCAACCGAGGAACCAGGCAGAGTCGCACAAGGCTGTATTCCGGGGGCGGGACCGACGAGCAGAGGTGGACCTGGTCTCCTACTCAGAGGAGTTGGAGCGGTTAGCCAGACTGGGATATCCGGACGCGGACGGGGAGACTATCTGCAGTCTGGCAAAAGACAGGTTCCTCGACGGCCTGAAGGACAGTCAGTTGAGGTATTTCATATTATATTCCCAGCCCCGAACGCTGGAGGACGCGGTAACCGTGGGGGTACGGGCGGAAGCCCATCTAACGAAGGACCGGCAGTCGGGGAAGAGGAACGATCGGGTATTTGCCACAGACGCCACCATGGCGGACGAACTCGAGTCCTTGCGGAAAGAGTTCATACGGGAGCTGGCGCCCCTGAGGGCGGACTTCATGCGGGAGCTGGCGAACCTCCGAAAGGATTTGTGCCCGCTGGCCGGGGGTCCCGGGGCGGCGACGGGAGGACAGCGGCCCTCCGGAAGGGGATGCTTCAGGTGCGGAAAAGACGGACACTTCCGGCGGGAATGCCCGGAGCGGCCCCCCGAGGAGGGCCGGCAAGGACAGGAAGGCGGGAAACCGGTGGAGGGGAAACCGGCATCGGGAAACGGCCAGCGGCCCCAGAACTAGGGAGTCCTGGGGCCGAGAAAGGACGACCGGAGATATCCGTAACGTCGGTACAGGGCCGGGAGAAGAAGGGGACAGGCCTCATAGTGGAGGGAAAACTCTTCGGACACGACATCAGTATGTTGGTGGACACGGGCGCCTCGGCCAGCATGCTATCCACGCGGTGGTGGCAACGACGAAATGCCCCGGCGGCCCTGGTGGCGCACGACCGGACGGTAGTGTGCGCGGACGGGAGGCCCGTACGGAGGGGGCGCTGCAATTCGCCGGAGAAAAGATGATGGGGACGTTCTTGGTCGCCGACATCTCGCCGGAAGGGATACTGGGAGCCGACCTCATAAGGAGCAACGGGATACTAGTGGATATGAATGGGGAGAGGTTGCTGTGGGAGGAGTCGGGCGAGGGACCCCCGGAAACGAAGAAGGCTCGGACGGGCGGATGCGGGGCAATATTAACGCAAGACTGTTGTATACCGCCGGGGGAGCAGTTGGTGGTGACGGCGCATATAGCCGGGTGGGACTTCGACGACGGGCTGTATTGTGTCATCCAGGGGATACCGGAGAACGAACGGAAAGAAGGTTTCCGGGTCGGGCGGGGGATAGTGGCACCCAACAAGAAGTGCCGTACACCGGTCATCCTATTGAATGTGGGGGCCAGGGCGCTCTGGCTAAGGGAGAACACCCGCCTGGGGATTGCGCAGCCCCTGGAAGATTACGAGTCGGACGAGGAAGGGGCGTCGTGTGCAATGCTAGGGGCGGCACCGGCGGGTTCAGACGGAGCGGACGGGGTGGTCAACACACTGCTGGACGGGGTGGACGAGGGGGCCCGGCCGAGTGTGGAGGCCATGATCCGGGCGAACATCGGGGCATTTTCGCACTGGGAGGACGATATGGGGGAAACGCACCTAGTGAAACACGGCATACAGACGGGGGAGGCTACCCCGGTGAAACAGCGGCCCCGACGATTGGCACCCCACAAACGGGCGGAAGCTGAGGCAAAGATCGGGGAGATGCTGGACCTCGGCATTATCGAACGCTCCACAAGCCCGTGGGCGTCGCCCATAGTCCTGGCACGAAAGAAGGACGGCCGCCCGAGATTTTGTATCGACTACCGGAAACTTAATGCGGTTACGAAGAAAGATGCCTACCCCATTCCGAGGATAGACGACTCGCTTGACACGCTAGCCGGGGCCAGCTGGTTCAGTACCATGGACCTGACTAACGGATATTGGCAGGTGGCCATGGATGAGTCTGATCGGGAGAAAACGGCGTTCGTCTCCCATAGCGGCCTTTTTCAGTACAAGGTCATGCCGTTCGGCCTGTGCAATGCGCCGTCTACATTCGAGCGGCTGATGGAGGTAGTGTTGAAGGGGTTGCACTGGAAAACGTGTTTGGTATATCTCGACGACGTCATAGTGTTCTCGCCGGACCTGGAGACGCACCTTCAGAGGGTGACGGAGGTGCTCCAGAGGTTGGTGGGGGCGGGCCTGAAAGTGAAACCGCGGAAATGTCAACTAGCCCGGAGGGAAGTGTCCTTCCTCGGACATATAGTAAATAAGGACGGGGTGGCGACGGATCCCGAAAAGGTACGGGCCGTACGGGAATGGCCCCGACCACAGACGGTGGGGGAAGTCCGGAGCTTTTTGGGGCTGGCCGGGTACTACCGGACGTTCGTGCGGGATTTTGCTAGCATAGCTAAGCCCCTCTCGGCGGCGGCGGAGAAGGACCGGAGGTTCACCTGGTCCCCGGAGTGCGAGGCGGCGTTCGAGGAGCTGAAGGTGAAACTGACATCTTCGCCGGTTCTAGCGTACCTTGAACCGGAGGGCCAATTGATCCTGGATACCGACGCCAGCAATTTCGGCCTGGGGGCGGTGCTCTCCCAGAAGCAGGGCGAGGCCGAGAGGGCGTTGGCATACGCCAGCCGCACCATGTCTAGGCCGGAGAGAAATTATTGCGTCACCCGGCGGGAACTGCTAGCAGTGATGTTTGGGCTCAAAAAGTTTCGACACTATCTGGTGGGTCGGCCGGTTCTCATCCGCACGGACCACGCGGCCCTCCGTTGGGTGACGGACTTTAAGGAACCGGAGGGCCAAGTCGCCCGGTGGCTGCAGGTGCTGGGGACGCACGATTTCACGATACAGCATCGCCAGGGGAAGGACCACAGCAATGCGGACGCCCTCTCCCGACGACCGTGCCGGCAGTGCGGGCTGGGGGGGTCGGAGCCTACCGCGTGCTTCGCCCTGACCCGGGGCAGGGCTCAGGCGGAGCCGGAGGAGGAGGATATGGAGCAGGGGGCGGATGAGACCACAGTGACCCGGCTGGGGAGCCCGGCAGAGTGGAAGGCGGCACAAGACCGGGACCCGCTACTGGTCCGGGTCCGTGAGTGGGTGCGCGGGGGAGACCCAGCCGCCGGGGCGGACGAACAGACGGAGTCATACGATCACCGGACGTATGCCCACCAGGTGACCCGGCTGAGGGAGGGGCCTGGAGGGGTGCTATCGCGGGCATGGTACACGCCGGGAGGGGCAGACAGGCTGCAGATACTGGTACCGGCGGAAATGCAGTCGGAGGTCATGAAGGGGCTGCACGGGGACGGGCTGGCGGGGCATCTGGGGCGGCGTAGGGTTATCCGGAGATGCCAGGATTTCTTCTACTGGCCAAACTTCAGGAGGGACCTCACCAGTTGGTCTGCCCGGTGCGTCCCGTGCAACCAACGGAAGCCGCCGGCGGCCCCCCACCGCCACCCTATGGGACATGTCCCCGTCGGGATGCCGATGGAGCGGATCGGGGCAGACATAATGGGGCCATTGAGCCCCTCGGCGGGCGGGAACGTATACATACTGGTCCTCGTGGAGTATTTCACGAAATGGGCGGAGGCGTACGCGCTCCCGGACCACCGGGCCCCCACGATGGCCAGGGCTATCGTGGAGAACTTCGTGTGCCGGTTCGGCACCCCGGTGACTCTGCATACGGACCAGGGGAGAGAGTTTCAGTCCTCCACCTTCCGGGAGGTGGTGAAGTTGCTGGGAGTCAACAATCGCGTACCTGCCCCTTCAACCCGAAGTCGGACGGGATGGTGGAGAGGTGTAATAGGACCATAGGGGCCCTCCTCTCCACCGTTGTGAGGGAGGACCAAAGAGACTGGGATCGGCAGCTCCCCTTCGTCATGGCAGCGTACCGGGCGACGGAACACTCTTCGTCGGGAGTCTCGCCGAACGCCATGATGCTGGGGAGGGAGACGGCAGCGCCCTTGAGCTTAATATATCCCGTACGAGAGCTGCAGGATGTTCCCCCGGGGGAGGGCTACGTCGCCCGCCTGCAGGGGTGGATGGCGGGGGCGCATGCCTCGGCTAGGGAAAGCCTGGGCCGGGCGGTGGAAAGACAGAAGAGGAATTATGACCAGAGGGCGGTGTTGGACCCCATCGAGGACGGCGCGCAGGTGAATTTCTATCACCCGATAAAGAAGGTGGGGCTCAGCCCGAAACTACAGAGGTACTGGACGGGGCCCTGGACGGTTCTGAGGTGCATCGGCGGTCCCGTGTATGAGATAGAGATGGGTCGAAAATGGCGGGTAGAGCACTACGACAACCTGAAGGTGGTGCCGGGCAACCCAGGAGAGGGGGCGGACCTGGTGGGCATGGTAACCGGGACGGCAGAGGACCCCGCCGGCCGGGGGGGGGCGCCCGCGTCGCGGGATCCAGGGTCCCCGGGCCGGCCGGAGGGCGGGGCGGGAGACCGGGGCGGCCCGGCCATTCGCCCCGGGGAAAAAGGCGGGGGTAGCTATGGCAAAGACGGGTCCCGGGAGGGCTATATAAGCCCGGGGGATAGCTGGGAGCAGCCAGTCATGGCTTTACACCCACGAGACGATTTCTACCCGGCTATACTGAGTGGGATGAGAGGCTGGGAGTCGGGATCTGAGTCGGCGGAATCGGGAGAGGTGAGAGAAGAGGAGCTGGCGGAAGAACAGAGGAGGCAAGTACGAAGCGAGTCTCCGACCCACTGGGGGGCGATAGCCCGGAACAACGTTCCCGTGGTGCGGAAGTGGGTAGAACGGGTGGAGAAGGGGGACCAGGAGCCACCGCCGGCTGAGTATTATATTTGGAAAGAGGCCCACGGAAGGAAGAGGGAGTTCCAGTTGCTGAACAACATTTCTTCGGAAGAAGAAGACGACACCGTACGAATTCCGGTGACGTGGGAGACGGCTGCAGCGCAGCGGGACAGACCGTGGAAGTCGAGGCGGAGAAGAGACGAAACGATCTCCGTCCCGGTACTACCTAAGACGGTGGAGGAAACCCGCACGATCACGGTGGGGGGACCCTTCCCGGGGAGGGAGATGCTGCAGGGATCCACCAAGAGCCGGGGCAGGTCCCGCTCCCCGGGGAGGCCCGCGGGGGATCGGCACGAGGGGACGAGCCGCAGGAGGGGAAGCGACCGCCCGGCGCCGGAGAAGAGAGGCCGGAAAAAGGACAAGTCGGATAGCAGGGGGTCCTCCCGGCCGGACAGGTCGAGGGACCGACGCCCTTCGGGCTCCTCCTGTACAGACGGCTCGGGAAGCCGAAGATCGTCCCGCACAGAGAGGGGAGAACGACGGTCCTCCCGGGAGGGGAGGGGGAAGAGCACCCACCAGAAACGGGCAGGGGATAAGAGGGGAGCGTCCGACGAAAGAAAGGGGGATTCCCCACCCCGGTCCCGTGCGAAGGATGGGAAAGGCGACGACATGGGCGCGAAACAGACACTTCCCACGGCGGAGACCGACGACAGCCGGGGTGGCGCTGGTCCCACACTCCGAGCGGACGCTGCGCCGCACCTTCCCACGGTCCGGCCAGCGGACGCGCAGCCAATCAGCGGTGTGGAAATCTTCCGCACGGACGGAAGTCACCCGGCTCCGCGGGACGGGAGCCAATCAGGAGGCGAGGAGGTAGAGGAGCCGGGCGGGACGCCAGTATTTAAACCGGAGGGGGAGTCAGGCCGGGACAACTTCTCTTACGACATGGCCACCGATACTTACAACTGCGGCTTCTGCCACCAACTCGACCCCGACCTGCCCTGGGTGATACCGGCGGGCGAGTGGGACGCCCACGTTGCGGCCCACCCAGTGACCATCATCGGGTGGAATTGCCCGGAGAAGGATGAAGACGGGAACCCCTGCCGCATCCAGAAACCGAAGGACCGGAGGGCGGACTTGGTTACACACATGAAGCAGCACAGGGAGGGGGGTGCCCGCAGCAGCAAAAAGCATCCGTGGGAGAAGCCCGGGGGGATGCCGGACGCCACCCTCCTTACCAAACGGCCAAAACCCGCCCCCAAAGGCACCGGCACCGGGAAGTCCTCCAAGAAGCGGAGGGCGTCGTCCGACTCGGCGGGGGGGAGGTCCAAGGCCTCCAGGGAGGAAGAGGAGCAGGACGACAAGCCGGGGAAGAAGGACAGCCGGAAGAGCCGCCAGAGGAGGGACTCGTCCTCCTCTGGCCGGACGACTTCGCCCTCGCCGGAGAAGAGGGAGACGCCGGTCCGCAGCAGCCCCCAACGGTCCAGGTCGCACTCCCCGGTCACCGGAACGGCGACCCCGTCACCTCTCGTGGAGGGGCGTAGCCCCCCGAGCCGGCAGAGTACCAGCGGGGGGATCCGGGAACCGGAGGAGGGGAGATCCGCCCGGTTAGCAGCGGTCGGGGGGAAAGAGGGACTGATGCACCTCCTGGCCGGATTATCGGAGGAAACGATTAGGGAGGTGATGGGTGCCTCCGGCACCACCCAGACCACAACCCTGACCAAGACGCCGGGAGGCAGTGTGACAGTCCTCCAGGAGTCGGTCACGGAAGTCATCGGGACCCCGAAAGCAGGGGGGGCCTCCCCGGATAAGGCAACCCCACGCTCCTCGCCCCGACGGAGGTTGTACTCAGACGTATCGCCGGGACAGCCCACCGCCCCGGACACTAGTACCAAGATTACGGTGGTGGCCCAGGTGCACGAGGAGGGGAGCGGAGAGGAGGAGAGCAAGACCGCCCCGGACGGAGCCGCCGCCGACGGGTCCGAGGCGATCGAGGTGTTGGAAGAGGGGGGCGGACCGGACGACGACGGAGAGGAGGAGACCTCCCCCGAGGGACAGCCGCCGGGCGACACGACGCAGCGGCTGACCCCGGAGAAACCCGACGAAGGGCGGAAGGGGACGAACCCGCCAGACGAGGCGGTACCTGGCGGCTCCGGGGGGGCGACGACCCGTCACCCCACACCACGACCACAGGAGGGCCGGGGCGTGCCGTCGACGGAGGCGGTCCACTGCGGGGTACAGGTGGCACTACCCTGGAGAGCAACCGTGCCCCTAGACCCAGAGCTCGAGCTGCGCCGGCACCTGTCCACCACCGGGCTCCACCTGGACCAGCGCCCCCTGACCCTGGTCGGCGGCCGAAACACCACCTCCATAGAGGCGCGCGGCAGAGGGGAGTGGCTGGTCGAGCAACGACGGGTGTACGTCTACACCGAGAGTAACGTGGTAAGTCAATTAATACTCCCGTACGAGGGGCCTGTACCGGCCGGAGGGGAAGTACTGTGAAAGTACTTATATTCACGGGTGTAAATTTTCGCTGAGGTGGCAAAAAAGACTTATTCGCGGGTATTTATTCCATACTGTAGCATATAAGAATTTCGCGGATTTTTCATTTCCGTGAATATAGCGAAAATATATACCCAGCGAAATAAAGTACGACCACAGTAGGACGTACTCAATCGCACGAGGTGGGGGAAAAGGAGCCTGTATTGGCAGACGAGAGAACGACCGTGTATACGGGGGAAATGCAGTTCGGGCCCGTATCGGCCGAAGTAGGCACCGCACCTGTACGGGTGGCGGGGAGTAGGGAGGCAGAGACGGGAACGGCATGGGCAACTCCAGTACAGGAGACAAGCCCCTACATCGACTTGCTGTCCGAATTGGTGGCGGTGGTGGGCCTGTAGTGGCCCGCCCCCCGGGGAAGAGGTATCCGGACGGGATTCTGCCGGGCGGGGGTAACACGACCGGGTGTAAGTTCTTACGAGGGCATCATTCCTGTTTTGCAGCCGAGAACAGCACCGGAGCGGCCGTGAGCCGGGGGCCGGCACCCGGGTGGGTCCGGAGGCGGCGGGAGACGTCGCGGAGGGCGGAGAGGCCATTCCGAGACGAGGGCGACGGGAACGGAGGGCAGCGGAGGCCCCCTCCACGACTACGCAGTGTAAATAGTTAGGTGCAAGACGGAGGGCAGCGGAGCCCCCTCCACGACGATGCCGCGGACGGCGAGCTAGTGAATTAAGATAGTACTCAGGGAAACGCTAAGGGAAGGGAGTATTTCGTACGGGTTGGGGCTAGACGTAAGTTGTATATATATAAGTTATGATGACTACGTTGTTGATGTTGAACCGTATGTATAAGTTAAGGGGACATGTTATAAAGTAGGGTGGGGAGAGTGTAGCGGGCGGGAGAGGGGAGGACGGTCACGCGAGGCCTCCCCTGTCGCTACACTCTCGGGCGGGGCGGGTTCGTACGAGGACAAGTCGTACGGAACCGCCCCGACCGTTTTCCGGACGAGCGTATGGACGCTGGGGTGGGTGGGGACTATATAAGGAGTGGCACCGCCGCAGTTGTTTCAGTTTGTGTTACACGATATACAATAAAGGATCTCTTGGAATACCCTACATGGTCAGCTGTCGTGTTCTCTATCCGATGCCCTTAATTTCCTTACAATATATATATATATATATATATATATATATGTATATATGTATATATATATATGTATATATATATATATATATATATATATATATATATATATATATATATATATATATATATATTATTAATCAGTACCACACTATGCACCCCAAAAAGTAGTTATGTTGATTTCCAAAGAAAACTTATGTGTCTATGTCTAATGTTATGAATATATATTTTACCTTGCACATTGCAATTTATGAAAATCATAGGCTCCCAAGTAATATTTACTTTTTTCCTGTAAAATTAGAGGACACAAATCTCTTTTCTTGCATAGAAGCTCTCCAGTTTGTCCAATTGTGGGGAGCCAAGGTGCAAAATGACAGCGTGCTAATTTTACATGTTCCTATATTCTAAATATTGATGGGTAGACCCATCATTTCAAAAAAAGAAGACTTCATAGACAGAGCTCTCGGTACACATATGCCACCTATGTTGGAATCAGTGAGTGCCAATATTACTAGGTGTGTGAGTAGTGGGGTCACTGCACCCCACGCAGTTGGACGTCCCTACAGTTAGGCCCACAAAAGGTTGATTCATGGTCTACCTAGATCGTATTTAAATCCCTTGAGACAGTTCACTATAACATATATTGAATCAAAGCCGAAGCCAAATAAGGAAGCGATTGACCATCCCATATTTGAACTTCAGATTTCCCCGGGGAGATTTCCACAAAAATTGTTAATCTTTTACATTGAAAAAAAAAGACAGTTTTCTGTCCTAAAGCTAATGACATGACATTTGCTAAATATGGGCTATGTACCATTCATCAGACCTAGTCATGAGTTGGGAGACGTATCCATTCTCTGATTCTATGATATATCAAACAGAATGGGTAACTTATGAATCAGAAAATGAATATCCAACCTTCACCTTCCTGATCCAACCTATCATTGTCATCATTGAGATGGAATCTTCCAAACTTAATTAGTTATGGACCGCTGACTATCTAATGAATAGGCCTTGCTTGCTGACACTTGCCTGGTTAGCTCAATAGGCAGGCAGCCTGCTTCAAAATCCGAGAATCGAGGGTTGGGGCATCTGTTGGGGAAGCTTATTAAAATACTTTCTACAACGGACCCTCAACCAACAGACACCAGCGGGAGTCAGTGAGTTTCTGGTGATTCTTAAAACGTCCACCAGGGGGAGTTAGTGAGTTTTTTTTATATAATTATCACGAAATAGCTGCAAGTTTCACATCATAGTATATGATGCATGGAAAGGTTGCTTCCAAAAATCTATCCTGGCCTTTACTAGACACTAAAGGTTTCCAAGAAGATAAATGCTCATTAATATACATCTCTGAATTGGGTTCTGCTATCTAAGAGGAACCGAGAGCCATAAAGGGAGTTTTTTTAAGGTTCTGAACATTGTACTACATCTTGTTGGTACTACTAAGTAGTGAATTGTTAGCGGTGAAAGTGCAGGTTTAAGTTTATGTGCACCCACCCTCTTCTACCAATATTAAACATGACACTCGTTACATGACCAAAGCAGTAATAGAAAGTTGCAAGTAGACCCTTGGTAAGAATGACACCGCTCTATCCACTTCGCTCTCATCCATCTATAAAAAAAGATAAAAAAAATTCGGCCCTGATTTCAAGTTTATTTTTGTGTCGCGAAGATCTGTACTTAACTTTAGAGGCAATATGAACATTTAATTTTTCTTAAGATTGGTCACTTTAATCCCTGATTTATACCAATTTTATTACCATTTACTGCTGATTGTGATTCATGTATGTACCTTTTTTCTTCAGTTTTTATTAAAAAAAACACGACATTTACTGTAATTCCAGGGAAATTTAAAGACAGAAACATAGCCATGTCAAAAGTCGTTGGAACGGCCGAGGAGTCTGAAATGTCGTCTGTTACTGATCAAAATCCCCCAAATGACGAAATAACCCAGGAACCAGCTTCAAATGAAAATGCTAACACGGAGATAACCGAGGGTGACAAACAAAGTAATCAGGAAAACCAAGCAGCAGAAAGTAGTACTAAAGAATCACCACGTCCTTCCTCTAAATCATCACGGCCTTCATCTGGGACACAACGGCCTTCATCTGGAACACAACGGCCTTCATCTGGGACACAAAGAGTCTCACCACGCCCTCCGTCAGGGACACAACGACCACCGTCTGGGACACAGCGACCATCGTCTGGGACACAGCGACCATCATCTGGGACACAGCGACCATCGTCTGGGACACAGCGGCCATCATCTGGGACACAGCGACCTTCTTCAGGAACAGAAAGACCAGACTCTGCTACACAGAGACCTTCATCAGCGACAAAACAATCAATTTCCAGTAACATTGAGGAACGTAAAGAAACTGAAGAACCAAATTTGGAAATAAAGAGTATTGATGAAGACCCCGCAAAAGAAATAAAGAGTAGTGATGAAAAATCAATATCCGAGAATGATAAAGAAGCTGATGATAATATAATTGTACAGAAAAGTTCACAAGAAGAAACCCAGGCAGAATCAACAAACATAAAGGAGGAAAATACGCCGACAGAAGAATCCAAACCAACTGAAACCGAAGAATTCACGGATAAGAAAGAAGTTACTCCTCATTCAGATGAAACTGAACAGACGCCGGCACTTGCGGTGCCCAGCAGTGACACTTTCGCTGCAGCATCCTCGATCGTAAATGAACTACTTACCGCTCGGACAAATGAAACCGGAGAGGAGGCGGCGCCACTTGGCCGAATGGCACAAGGACTTGATACATCGTCTTCAGGCCCAACTGCTACTGGTGAGGTAACAGAGAAACCCAAAAAGCCCAAAGTGGTAGTTAAACTCACTCTAGAAGAAGCCCAAAAAAGTACAAGAGAACTGATGGACACATTGAACTCTTTTGAGTCGTACGATAATACAGACACCGTACAGGCATTGAAATCTCTTGGGCGACTATATTTTAATCAGAAGTCCAAACGGAAAGCTATCTGTGAGGTACTCATGGAGACAGACTTTGCAGGTAATGTTTATTGAGATTTAACACTTAGGGGTATACCCGGGGTGGGGGGTATATGCAGCCTCGGCCAGCGTCTATCCTACAAGGTGGATAGCTTGGGAGCAGCCTATCATATCGCCCAATACACATATTTTAAATTAGCCCTTTCATCACGATAAGAATCTATTTGTAGTTGGATGTGTATTGCCACTGCACAATGATTTGCGCCACCAAACTGGCGCAAAAGTGAAATGCAGCCCTGCTCCCAGCCCATGCTTTAGTATTGGGCTGGAGTCCGAGACTGGGGTATATGAGGCTCAAACTGTGAAAGAAGTTTTCTTGATTTAATTCACATGCCATTATTTCATTTACACTGTAGCTTTATACTAGAGACATAGTGGCCTACTTGAGGCAACAAGCCTTGGTGCATTTATTGGTATATACATGTACCCCTTCTTCATGAACCTCTTCCCTAATAGGCTACATTCCACATGGTTTTCATTACGTACAACACTGTTTCCCAGTGTTTCATTTCCGACAATTCACATGTAGTTATCTCAACGACATCAAATCATGTGAGTGAATGTGTACATTTAATGGATGAATTTCCACTTTCAGCATTGGTGATGAAACTCTTGGTGATGTTCAACAAGATTGGTATTTTCAAGAGTGACGATGTCTGGTTCCCTGCATACTACACGCTTAACGCCACGTGGAATTACACAGACGCATCAAGAGAACTAGCAAAGGTACAGCAGTGTGCATGTGTTTTCAAAAGTAGATTTATATGTGTAGGAAAAAACCTTAGAGGACCCTTCCAAATGTAATTTACTCATGTACCTGTAATGGCCCAATTAAGTTATTTTAAGTAAATCTCAAATGAGCGTAGGTCTCGTTTAAGCACAGATCTAGGACCCCCTGAAATCCCAAATCTCTCTATAAAAGGACTCATATAAGTGCAGGTTCCTGTATAAGCACAGGGGGTAACATGGACTGGAGATTAATGGGCCCAGAGTGCTTTAACGAGCCATAACGGTATAACTGTTCCCTCACAGACCCACCGTTTCCCCGTAGTGTGAGGAATGCTAGGTATATGGATGAACGTTTTTACCCCTGTATTTCCAAGGTTTTAAACTCACAAGTAATGTAGCGTACAAACGTGTAACATCCCTCTATTCGGGCCTCCATTTTCAACGGCTTGCTTTCATAGTACGAAAAGCAAAAGAGTAACTTCTTTTTTCTTGGTGTGTAAATGTCTACCTGTGATTTAAGTTTCAATTTGTCTTTCATTTAGGCTCTCGCAGATAAAGGAGTCGTTCAGCTGATGCTTGCAAACATCACCCACCAGCCGTACCTTGATAACATAGGAAGCAAAGTGAGTTTTGATGTGTCTGCTTTGTGTATGCATTGTCTTCTGGTGTTAGATGAACTTTTATTTTTCTTTGGTGTAATAATCATCGTGCGTCGTCTTAAATGCACTTTATCTAGGAAACGGGCGATAGGAGAGACGAAGCCTTTTTGTTTATATACATATAGATAGTGAGCGACAGTTTCTCTGTTTTTGCTAACTCCCTGTTTGACGCGTTATCTAATACTTATACCCGTGTGCATAATGTGTGCATTCATTTTGACTTTCACGTGGTGATATGGGCCGTGCACCCAAACATGTCCGCACATTATGCCAGCCTATTAAATATGCCACCACACTGCAGGGGTAGACACTAACTTTTTCAGCTGTGGGCCACCCGGGCCCGTAGCTCCAGAAATCTATGGGCCCGGATTTTCAGCTGCGGGCCAGGAAATTAATTCTACTTTTTTCAAAGAGAAAATAAATATATATATTCCTGATTTATCTATGTTAAAATAGGACCGAATTTCCTCATTTGTTCAAGTTTTTCTCTTTCCAACGACATATTACATGACTATGCTTCCTAGGTACATTCCACTCAAATATGTTGCCAAATTTCTTGTGGGCCACCCGGGCCCATGGCAGGGCAATTCTGGGGAAAACTACGGGCCCGGACCTAAAACTACGGGCCATTGGCTCCCGGGCCAGCGTTAGTGTCTACCCCTGCACTGGATAAGTTTCCAATGATATAAACGCAATTACAACATTTGACAGTCCTCCATCACATATGAATCGATTAAATGTTGATTGTCTTTTTAAATCATTACTCAGTTGTCTCCCAGCAAGGATCCTCTTACAGGGAAGAAGATACTGCGCAAACCTGGACCCCGGGCGGCAAAAAGCCTAAATGTAAAGTAAATAGAGAGATATACATTTTATACTTACTTGAATAAGTGGCAGTGGATATCACATAGTTAACTAAGGCATGTTGTTGTAATTGCGCTTTATCTATTGGATAAGGTCTCGCTTGCAGCTTATTTAATTCGAACAGTTGCATGCACATACGCAGTTCGGGCGGTAGAGCACGATAGACAACATTGTCTCTCAGCTTTTGTTATACTTATATATGCTAATTGTGTCCAGTGTACATTACGTATCTAATAACACACCCAGAGATAGAACCCGGATTTAAAACATGTAACACTAAATTCATGTTACAGGAAATCAGCAAGTTGTAATACTCCTCCCAAGTTCCATTTCACAGATTCCAAATTTTATGAATTAAATAAGATTTTATCTTTCATGTTTTGCTGCTAAAAACCTTAATGGTCTGATTTAGACACCGTAAAAACTGACATGTAGCAATGGAAACGGAGTTACAATTTGATGTCTATTGAGGGGGTTTTCAACAAATTAAAGATAAAAAGTGTGACTTTTACAATTTACATCTAGACTGAAATGTTTAATACATCCATAACACATAACTTCCAGTTAATTATTGAATATGTCTTCTCATTTCCTTTAGTAAAAGTTCAATGTCGACGTTTGTCCTCATATGAAGGTTAATAGCTTTTATTTTACCATAACCACAATCGTTGTTACATTACAGAACGTGAACTATGTCGTCAAGTCTTCACTCAGCATTCTACAAAACATCAGCAAAGTGCCAGAGGCGAAACCTGTATATGTGGAAAACAAGGCCCTAGAGGTGAGGCTGTGAATGTCACTTGAGTTGATTTGTATTGTATGTGCATGATGAGCCATAGTGTCTTATGGGATGTGGAACGTTATCAGACCAATAGTTGTCATATTGGCTAACTCATTAACCAGATTTTCAGGAATGAAAACTATGGTGATGTAATATTATCAGAATGCTACAGATGGGGTAGTTCAAGGGAACAAGTATATTAAATATGTTTTGGTTTTCTGACCAAGGTTTTTGAATTTACAAGATACATAGCCTGTAAAGCTAAGGATCAGGTAAGCTATCATGACTACACCAGGGGATATGATTCACTTGTGTGCCCTGTGTTGTAGATAACATATTGAGTTTCATTTCAGGCTATAAAACCATTTACAACATCAGACAATGACTTCTTCAAAGCAATTTCTATGATGATAGTAACGACTATAGCCAGTGAGGCGGATAATGCCGTGCTAGAAGATACAGGTATGTATTTTTAACATAACGTTAAAAAGCATAAAATATTTGAGCAATGAGGCTTGAAGCTATCCGTACCCTTTTCATTAAATTTAAGATAGGCGTTTATAGTAAATCATTGACACTTCTAAATTTGTTGAATGAAAAGGTATTTCGATGTAGACTCAATGTAAATAATTTTGTTGATTAGAATACACTTTCGATTTTGTTGAGAGAATCCCACAAACCTAAATATACTTTCACATATGTAATTGTTACAGGAGCCATCCCCTTCATGGTTCGTGGGATAAGTCAAGCACTGGCGGCCAAAAACCGCCGGTACCGAGGCTTCTCGCCTGGGGAACTAGCAGAATGCCTGGGTCGCATGGCTGTGAATGATAATAATAAGATAACGGTAAGATTTAAAATTAAACTACCAGAAGTTCAACCTTCCATATGTGTGCCATAGAGTCTCCCATACAACCCGCGGGATATATCAGAAACAAACCCTCAGTGCGGGGCTACTGACTCAGGGTGTACCCCTGAGTCTAGTGAGTCGATTCTAAACGAATGCTTAGATCGGTACACCCTACAATGAAAGAAATCAGCCGGAGTTCCCATTCTGGTATTTTCTGTAAGAAATAAATCAATTATCCGATTACTTATCATATTAGGAAACAAGCATGTGTACTGTATTCCCTTTATTATCATATCCCCCCAGCTCCTTTGGGCCTAAGTTTTGAATTCGTTTTAATTGACTAATTTAACTGATATCTTCTCATCCGCATAGATCACGAATGAGGGAGCACTGCCACATTTAACTGAGATGCTTAAGGCGAAAGATATCGACGAACAAGCTGCTGCTGCCCAGTGTCTATGGACATTGAGCTTCGACAAAGATGTCCGTGCCAAGATTATTGAAGAGCCTGGTTGTATCGAACAACTCGAAGTGCTGACATCGAGTGAAGAAAAGGCGGTTCGTCAGTCAGCTAAGGGCGCTATGTGGAAACTCCGTGGAGAGGAGCAGCATCAACAAAACACTGTGACAGAAGGTGACTAATGTAAAACTTAATGTATAACTTGCACCTCGCATATAACCCGCACGTATACTATGAGAGGAACCTCTTAACCCACACATTGGGTCTAATTTTGGCCATTTTAGTACTACCATTGACTCTCGCGTAGAAGCTCCGGCTTGATAGGGTCCTCCCAAGGCGGGGATGAGGCTTATACGAGGGGTTTTGCTAGTATAGTATAGTACTAAATTAGCAATTATTAGACCTCCGGTGTGGCTTATATGATTCTCCAAAGTTGGGGTGCGGCTTATACGAGGGTTTAGGCTTACCGTATTCGACGTAATAAGCGCCCTGGGCACTTAATTAAAAAATTATTTTCATGCCGTTTTTAGTGGTAGGTCGATACCATTGAAAACGGGACCACTGCGCATGTTCCCGCGCATCTACCTTAAATACGTCAGAATGATGCCATATTTTGTTATCAACCATATTTATCAACTAATAAATGGTATAATTTGGACTTAGGAGGTGGAAAGATTGCTTAAATATATCCTGGGCTACATAATGAGACCATTTTATAAATGATTATTAGCATTTTACCCATAATGTAATACTTCAAATATCATATTTAGCACACTTTTGCAGTACTATTTTTACTTCAAAGGCCCAAAACACCAAAATAATGTGCGGGACCCTATGTTAAATTTAGTCTTACTAGTTTGCAAAAGACCTTAAGATTCTTTTCATGAAGTTTAAGAAAAATGACAACTTTTTTACTATTGATTTTAATCAATTTTGTGTTTAAATAATGACAAATAAATCCATATTTTTAACAAAAATTTAAAACATGTAACACTAAAATTGGAAGAATCCTATAACCTGCACTGAGGTCCTGACATGCGTATAGCCCAGACGTCATACTCAGTATGTCAGGTTCTATTGTAGTCTATTTGTGTACATTATCAAGTCAGGGACATTTTTACTGCCAGCTAATAAGCTCAAGACGGGGACTTGGAGAGTACATGTACATGAACTGTCTATGGTTACCGGGGTGAATAAAGATAAGTACCTGGATGGGGCAAAATTGTGTGTACCAAACCAGTTTTTAAAGTTGGTATCCCAATTGGGTGACTAGAATTGACCCCTCTCAATAATTACATGAAAGTCCTGAATGTATGCTTTTCTTCTGAAATGGGTGGCAGGATACAACTTGTTACGTTAGCTCATGCCCTCAGGGCCGTGTCCGCTGCCGCCCCAGGCCGACGCGTATAATATGCGCGTAGTGCTATATACGCGCGGCAATCTGTGATTTCTGTGCAATGCCCCGGGGGCATATGGTACATATCATCAATTCCCCCAGGGCATAGCCGAGACTTATAAGTTATATAGCCTATGGTAGACTACTGCTCTATGCCCCGGGGGAATGGTAGGTACCTATAATCGATTCCCTCAGGGCATAGCCTAGACTTATATAGCCTTTGATAGACTACTGCTCTATGCCCTGGGGGCATAGTACCTATCATTGATTCCCTCAGGGCATAGCCTAGATTTATATTGCCTATGGTAGACTACTGTTCTAGGCCCTGGGGGCATGGTATCTACAATCGATTCCCTCAGGCCATAGCCAAGACTTATATATAATTATAATAGTAGACTACTGCTCCATGCCTTGGGGGCAATCACCCACATCATTGATTCCCTCAGGGCATTGAAAAACTGCAAGTTCAACAGTAGAGTGATATATAGGCCTATGCCTAGCCCCCTCTCCATGCCCCAAGGGCATATGCCAATAGTCTTTAGTTAGTTCTGTCTTTAAAAATATAAGTCACGGCTAATGGCTTAAGGGAATCAGTGATATGGGTGATTCCCCCAGGGCATAGAGCAGTAGTCTACCATAATATATAGGTCTAGGCTATGCCCTGAGGGAATCGATGATATGTACAATGCCCCCGGGGCATCAGCATACAGTTTAAGCTTGTAGAAGGGAATGCCCTGAGGGAATCATGCAGTGAACGATGCCCCCAGAGCAACGCCCAGAAGCATACAGTTTAAGTTTGTAGAAGGCAATGCCCTGAGGGAATCATGCAGTGTACACTGAACAATGCCCCTGGGGGGCATCGCCCAGAAGCATGTACAGTAGGCCTACAGATCCGCGCGTAGCATACGCGTCAGAGCGGCGCGGCAGCAGCCACAGCCCTCAGGGCATGAGCCAACGTAACAAGTTGCGTCATGCAAATGGGTGCTTAATTCTGGTTACCAAGAGTCTTAAAGGCTTTAATATAAAGTGTGTAATAACATCTAGATCTACAGCTTTCATGGAGAAACTCAAGCATTGGGAAACCATCTGAGATATGCTGCCACCTGTGCAGATGTCAATGTACTAATGTGTTCATGAATGGAGATGAGCTACTGGGTATGCAATTCCGCATTAGCGAGATACAGTGGCTCCACCTTGTAGACCACTGGTACTAATCTTAACCCTTTGCCCTGCAAGGACCAGCTTAGCCAAATCTCGTGTCCGAGATTAGGGTGCAAACAGTGTGCAAGTACTGGGAATTGGTTGTAGGTAGATATTCCATATATCATCTGTCCAGGATAGGGTAGTGGTTAGCATATTGGACTCATAATGCTAGGAGCCCAAGTTCAAATCCCTTCCAGGCCAAATAGGTGTATGTCCTTTAAATATGTATTTCTATATTTTCATTAGTACTGTGAAATAATGTATTCTGTTTCCAAAATGGCTTTTCTTATGAATTTGTTTACCATGCATTGAATGGAAGAGAAATGAACTCAGGTACTTTGCATCATGAGCCCACAGTGCTAACCACTACCCTATTCTGGACCAGGTGATATGAGCATTGCCCAGGTAAAACACATGCACAATATCTGCACCCTGCTTGACCCCCTAATCTGGGACACAAGATCTGGTGGAGCTGGTTGTTGGAGAACAGTGGGAATACAGAGGGGTACCATTGCAAATGGCGCTGTACACTGGTCATCTCGCTAATGCGGAATAGGAATATATTGTAAACACTATACACAGCTGCCACCTTGTGGTTTAGAAGAGAGGCATGCTAATTGCTTTATTTTTGACTGCTCAGTGGAAATTAATTTTTGCTACTGTGTGGGGATTTTTGTATGGAAATAGTTCTCGTAGAGCTTTAATACTTTCGCATATGTCTTACAACACCAGCATGCTTATCCCCATGCTGGAAGTGGAAATTCGTCACCACAACAGTTGGGATACCAACTTTAAGGGGATAGACTGATCACAGTTTGCTATACACTTCTGGATTTCTCTGTTATATGAAGCCAACTAATCGGAATATGGTACATGTATTTGGGATCAATGTTGAACCTAACAGTTTACATAGTAATGTTTTGATGAACTTTCATGGTTTGTACGTGACCATCGATTTATTGGATGTATCTGTCTTCCGCACAGTAGAAGAAGGTGAAACCAAAAATCATGTCATGATTTCATACAATTGGGACCACCAAGAACTTATCCTCAAAATCGCCGCCAGATTAAAGGTAAATCATGATACCCACTTTTTCCAGATCAAAGTGTATACATGTAGTAGAAACAAATCATATTCAATAGAATAAATATGATACCATGACCAAATTGTATCTTGTTTAGCCATATTTAGTCAAAAATGATATCAGAGTGACACATATCTACAAGCATGTCTTATGTACTGATACTTATTTGTGGTCATCGTTTATGGCAATGAGAGGCAGAGATACATTCATGAATTATGCCGACCCTTTGCGAGTGTACCAAACCGTAGGGTTGGCATGATGCATGACAAAGGAGACGATGCATTGAATATCATATACAAACTCTGTCTACACAGAGTGAATATCTATCTAAACATAATTAGAAGGGCATGCTGCATTAATGCACTATGCGACCCTTTAATTTTAAGGTTTTCAGTTGCTAACATGTTGGTTGCTGACCTATTACAGGCGGACGGCTACTTGGTCTGGCTGGACGTGGAACAGATGGGTGGCTCTACACTGGGCGCTATGGCTGAAGCTGTGGAGAAGGCAGCAGTGGTGATAATCTGTATGTCAGAGAAGTACAAAAACAGTCCCAACTGCAGAACAGAGGGCGAGTACACATTCTCGCTCCACAAGCCCATTGTACCTATACTCGTACAGCGCAGGTACAGAGCGGACGGTTGGCTCGGGATGCTCGTCGGTGCAAAACTTTACACTGACTTCAGCAAGCACGCTTTCGACAGGGCATACACTATGCTTATCAAGGAACTCAAAGGGAGAGGCCATTCAAAGGCTGCAAGGGGGGGTATGTGACTACAACTACATTCAAAATTTTAATTTTTAATTTTATTTAATCACTCATCTCAGTTCAAGATGATCTTCTTGACTAATTCTGCGCCTACCTGCGGATAAATTGCTCAATCGGAGATAACTTTTTCAAGTGGTATTTTTATATAATAGGAGTTCTAACAATAACATATGCATACTTTTAATTATATTTCAGATATGTAATTGATAAGTTGATGTACTTCAATATTGATTCTTTAAAGCTAATACATTATACATGTCCTATTCATATAGATGTTCCGCGGACAGAGACGCCCGTTATGCAGAGGGTACCTGCCTTGACCTCTACCCCACAAGTCTCCTCCTCTGCTAAGATCGCTGCCTGGTCAGCTTCTCAGGTGTCACAATGGCTTACTGATCACGATCTTCAAAGGTAGCGGATCATTTCTTTACACCTTGTTTAATTCTTCAAACATATTTAAGTGATCTATTAGGCCATTACAGTGTAGTTCATGACAGTAAATCTACTATCCAAAATGGGGAAATGAAACCTGACACCGAGAGCGTCTGTGGTCACCAGGACACTGAGACAAGGAGAGGTACAGGGGCCCAGTGTAGGTTATACAAAACAATGTATAACAGGTTGATGTAAGAGATGGATTAGATAGGCCGCTCTCCCGAACTAGACGGATAATTCACGATATTTATTCAGGTGTTGAATGGCTCTCAGAGATTGGAAGGGAAGTAAAACTAAAATGAGTGGGCTGTGAGAGTAATCTAAAAATGAACTGTCACGCAGACTCGACCACAAAGGAGTATACGCTTAGTATGTATAATGGGAACAGGAGTATAATTATTCAATTATCGTATAAATAAAGTGAATGGGAGATTGAATTGTTTCGTATCTCAGAATATAACTGTCTTGTTACCTATGTATAAGTGAGGATATTTTCTTTAGAGACGAAAGCAAAAAGCTGCCTTCCTCTGCTGCGATGTTAAAAACAAATAAATAAAAATTTTAATTTAAAAAAAAGAGGATATTTTGGTTTATTCCAGTTGCAAGGACTCATTTGCAGAAGTAGACGGAAAGCTGCTGGCAGCACTGTTAACTCTGAGGTCTGAGGTAAGATAGTACAATACAGGCTGCTTTAGTTCTCTATATATCCATAACTCAGAATACATGGGGAAATTATGAGTTGATATCAATATGGTAATATGATGTAGGGTGATTAGATTTCGGCAACCATTGTTCGTATTGTAATACTTGTAATACATTTAGTTAATATGGATACAGATAATAGACCCTACGCAGTGGCCTCGAACTCGATGTACGACTAGCGATGTCTCTACTTATCGTAATCTGAGCACCTTTATCATGCCTTACCTATTTACACATTATTATCTTGTAGGCACCAGAATACTTCTACCAAACCCTTGAAAAGAAGTTCAGTCTGGACCTAATCAACATTCTACGCCTCATCAACGCTATGTCTGCGTTGCCTTAAACACCACTGCAGTCAGTTACTACATTTCGTCGTCAAGGCTCAAGTAGCAGTTTTGTCTGGATATAATCATATAAGACCGCATAGTGCATTATGAATTGCACCCTTTATCGTCATGATGCATAAATGCAGCCTTTGCGATTAACTGGCCAATAGACTTACCACGGCTGCATCCATTGCACAACAATTGGCAGAGTTAAAATTAAGAATCACATTGTCGTGGTCAAGACCATGATAAGACTGCTTCAATGAATCTCACTCAACCTCGATGTATTATGAATACGCTCAGGTTTTTGTTCTGTATACAGAACTTTTATGTGATATATAATCTTACTATGTCCCTCAATCTGGAGATCTCAATATCGTGCCATCCTGTTGAACTATCCACTCACCAAATAACTCTTCCATGATTATTTCCCCGGGTATTTCCATGATATATACTGGCTTCATGAGGTCAACCCATAACATTTCCTCTCATGCTATATTGTATAACATCCGACCAATACTGCTTTGCCCTTTACATGTTCCATTTGGAGGAGCCAAATGATCTCAATATTGCTCAGGCCATTCTGTCTATATTTGCGTATGTTATCATAGTTAGGTCCCTCGTGGGAATCACCAGTATCTTATATATGTGTATAGCATCACTGTGTGCAGCCATATGGTATTCCAGTACTCATGAATCTTTGTATCAATTGCCACTCATTCTCATCACATTTAAAGGAACTGGTTTTAGCCAAGTGGCTTGTATAGCCTTTTGTACAAAGTCTATATCATTTTTTCTATTACCATTATATAAGCTATGGACAGTACGGTCAAGGAAGTAGGGAAGTGGGCAAGTGTTTGGAGGCATACTTCTTTTTTGTGGTATGAAAAGATATTCACACTCAATGCCACTTTGACGCTTGTTCACTTCAAGATGTTCCGGAATAATGTTGAAAATGAACATAAATAACTTGCTTGAAAAAGATATGCTTTCCTATACAAATATAGCTAAGCTTAATAATCATAGGTCTCATAAAGTAGCCATACACTATCTTTGTTTGCATGTATACAGGTAGTTATATTGAAAAGTAATATGTATTTCTCACTTATTGTAGTAATTTAGCCTAGTATGGGTGTTTCTTGTCAAACCAAACTATTTCTGGCTGTTTACCTTCCAGATGCGATGTTATCAAAAGAAAAGATATTCCAAGTACTCAACTGTGATATGCTCTGTTTATAAGTGTTGTTCCTGTATATAATTAGTAATGTGGTGATAGGTTGTGATGTGAACATGTTTTAAAATTTGGTGTTCTGTTGAAAAATGATATTATCTCACCAGAGTAATGTATCGGTTTTGTTCTGCCCTGGTCTGTTAAAATGTGTTACAAATACATTAAACCAACTCTTGTTTTATCAAATAGTTTTCTTTATTTTATACGATCTCATGATTTTGTCCAACAAAGCACTATTTATAGACAACTTTAAAACTATGGCAATGCCTCACTGTCTGCGTGGCCATCAGTCGTCCCCTGTGGCAGGCGGGTGTTCCAATACCTTGTCTAGTAGCCCGAAGTCCTTTGCTTCCATCGGGGTCATGAATCGATCACGCTCCATGCTGTTTTCTAAGAAATAATGGGAGGAAATTATTCATACACATATTACAGTGTAACATCTATTACATTTCGGCATAATTGTTGAAGATAGTAAACATGAAGTTTAAATCATGGCGTCAATTGAATAGAAATTCCATTGAATATGCGATCGCGGACTGAAATCCTCAATGTTCATGAATTCTACTAGTGAATATGGTTAGGAGCCATTTTATTTATCGACTAATGGCACACCCCACGGATAAGAAATCAAGAAAGTGAAATGCATACCTATTAGTTCCAAAGGTTGCTTCGTATGTTTCAAATATAGTTGATTTATTTGTTTCTTCATTTTCATAATTTCTTCTGCTTGGATCTGGATATCTGTTGCTTGTCCCTAGATAATAAAAGGAAAACGTAAACATGTATGCAAGCTATGATCGGTGATGATAAGAACGCGATCTACCGGTAATATTTATATAGTAGCATCTAACTCTGCAGAAGTTAATAACTGCGACTGATGAAATCATAGTTTTATTCCACAATGCAGTAACTCAAAATGGAACGTAACGTGGAATCGTGAGATTTACCATACATATTTGTACTTTCTGACGTTGCTACGTTGATTGTACAAATCCCTCTTCACTCTTAAGCTTCTTTTGGTATATCCTGAGCGGTCGTAGGACTAATGTCGTAATGAGAAGAATCTTTCTTATTAAGCAAAGAAAGGGTAGCGGTACATACCTGTGCTTGGCCTGAGGGTTGGTGGATCATGACGCGTGAGTTGGGTAGGGAATGCCTCATACCCTCGGCACCAGAAGCCAGGAGCAGGGAGGCCATGCTGCATGCCTGCCCCACGCACCATGTGGCGATAGGAGGTAGGACGTACTGCATCGTGTCGTAGATCCCAAGACCAGCCGTCACCGAACCACCTAACGCAACATATCACAAAATACAATATATCATAATATCATGATCTATCCAAGTTTTTTTAAACTAAATTGGCAAAATACAAACTGTCTAATTTTGGGGTGCGGCTTATACATGTATATAGGTTGACTTTGCCAGAGAATTAAAAAATATATATTGGTAAACCTTAACATATTGAAGTCAATTTATTACACTAAAATTATATCTTAGGTTGAATGTCAGTCAAACTAGACATGTACTGCATGTCATACCTGGGGCACTACAAAATATAAACTACAGTATACCTGATACAAATGTCAGTTATGGAAGGATATCTAATGTATAGGTGCTGGGAAAAAAAGTGCCAAACACATACCGGGGCTATTAATGTACATATGGATAGGCTTCTTGTTGCTTTCTGCCTGCAAAAACAAGAGCTGAGCGACCACAAGACTGGAAATGTCATCATTGATCTACAAATAGAATATAACATCAAATGAGTTGCATCTCAATTAAGAATACATGCCATTATAAAGATATACTAGTAGGCCCAAACTAATGAATAACGGCGTAGGAAGCAAATCTTCATTGGGGGGGGGGGGGGGACTCCAACCAACTTTAAGTATCAGGTTTTATGCATGATGTATCATATACATGCTTATATTAGATTGTATGGAAAAGTAGTATTTGAGCTCCCTATAGGTCTAATTTGGGGGCCAGGCCCCTCTGCCCCCACTTTTTCCCTATGCGGGAGACATAAGGATTGAAAATTGTGTGGATGTGGATGGGGGTAGGTGATAAACAGGAAATATTTCTGCTTACCGGTCCCATAACACAGATGATGCGGTCTTTCAGAAGGCGTGAGTAGATGTCGTAGGCTCGCTCTCCCCGTCCGGTCTGCTCTATCACTATAGGCACCATGGGCATCATGGTCCGACATGATGAATGAATGGAGTGACTGCCTACTGGGCTCAACTTGCTGACCAGACTCAATCCCTAAAAATGAAGAGTTTGATTTTGGTTTAATCTTGATTTCATTGCATCTGTAATATATGTGGATTCCAGTGGCGGATTTAGAGGGTGCGCGCGCCCCCTCCTTTTGGCCTGTGGTTAAGAGTTTATTTGTCATTTTTACACCCCAATTCAGCCTAAAATGTGGGGGTGCGTCCCCTCCCTTTACCAAGAAAAGGGGGCGCGCCCTCTCCTTTTCCAAATCCTGGATCCGCCACTGGACTCTCATATGGCAGCGAATTCTCCAGTGACCTACGGTAGGCCTAGGTTTAGGCCTTCTAGATCCAACAGAATCCCAAACAGCTGCGCCCTTTAGCCTCAAGTTTAGGAAGATGCCACTTCTACTTTTGCAGGAATTCCTGCTTTTTCGCTAAAGGTTCTGTATTGAATTACCGGTATATTAATTTCCTGCAAAGTGTTTACCGAAATCTTAAAGACTTTATTTTCCTTCTTTTTGTTGACTAGAGAGTTATATTTAATAGAAAAGGTTATCTTTAAACATGATAACAAGTGCAATTACACTCTTGTCATATAAAGAATGTCTGGTAATTTGCTTGTGCTGCCACCTGGTGTGGAATTCCTGTGGGTAGCTGGTTATTAGGCTCTAACACGATGCCCCAGTGGAGCCTCTGGAAGGGAGCAGCCATCTTGTAGGACATGAAATCTCGCTCCTTTGGCAAGATTTCTCGCTCCTTTGGCGAGATTTCACAGCTTTCTTGGCATGGGGGAAGGTAGGGATGTGTGTGTAGAGCACTCACACCTACCAGCAGCTGACCACTGTACACACCCCTGTGCCCAAGTGTTAATGGGATGGCCATTGTTTTAGGGGGGCTACTGAGTGACCACACCTGATAAATCCACACCCTGTCTGTAGTAACAGCACCCACTCAGTGTACTACCAACAATCATCCTAGACTCACTGGCTCTGTCCTACCTGCATGGCTTTACTCTCCATACAGTTTTTTAGTCACTCTCCAAGCAGAATTTAGTTTTTTAATTCTTATTTATTTCAGTTTTATGATAAGAAATTTAAAAAAATGACTTGGTAGATGCATACAGGATGATACACAGTTTTCATGTATGCATAAACCATAAGTTAATTAATCAGAAATACACAGTAAGAAGGGTCCCAAGTAGACTATACAAAGAGGCTCAGTGCCATCTTGTCCTACCATTTAGATCTGCTGTGTGCCACCAGGTGGCACCACCCCTTAACGTGTTAGAGCCTAATAGTCAGAAGTTAGTAGTTCATCTAATCTGAACTCGTCGATAGGCGGGCCGATCTGATGGGGCCCTTGTCTTGACAGCCTGGTACCGTCCGATTTTGACAGCTGCTGTTAATAGTCTGGCACGAACAGACTAGGGAGTGCTCATTTTTTAACAACAGGGGGGGGGGGGCGGTGAGATTTTGTGCGGAGCACGCAAAATTTTTTCAGTCTCCCCCCTAGAGGGGTCGACATTTTTTACCCCCCCCCCGGCAGGCCGAAAATCGCATGCGTTCACGCCCCTTTGTAGCATAGGTAGTAACGCGCGGGCTTTTTCCCCCAAAACAGGTTGAATTTTTTTGACACCCCCCCCAAGAGGGGTCTAAATTTTTTACCCCCCCCCCCCCCGGTCAAGGGGTCCAAATTTTTTACCCCCCCCCCCAAATCCACCCCCCCCCCCCCTGTTGTTAAAAAATGAGCACTCCCTTAGTGAATTCTTAGGGAGTGATCATTTTTTAACAACAGGGGGGGGGTGGTGGGTTTCCGCGCGGAGCGCGCGAAATTTTTTACACCCCCCCCGGTCAAGGGGTCAAAATTTTTTACCCCCCCCCCTTAGGGTCGAAAATCGGCTCGCGCGCGGGCCCTTTGAAGCATAGTAACGCGCGGGCTTTTTGGCTCAAAACAGGTCAAATTTTTTTGCCCCCCCCCCCCAAAGAGGGGTCCAAATTTTTTTGCCCCCCCCCGGTCAAGGGGTCCAAATTTTTTTGCCCCCCCCCCCCAAACCCACCACCCCCCCCCCTGTTGATAATAAATGATCACTCCCTTAGTTCGATTTACTAACTGTGTAAAGTTAGTCATTTTCACTAACATAACGCATAAGTTAGCATTGACTAATGTCCATTATTTTCAGTGTGTTGAAAATGGGCCATATTTGTGAAATTGTGTGACGGCATTTATGAACGGCTCCTTTAGTTTAGGCTTTACATAACAATTTACATCTCTGGAGCTATTAAAATGGTAGGCCTACTAGTACGAGTAACGTCTACGGTCAGTCTATGTCTATGAGTATGAGGACTTCCATACCACAGTGCAAATAATCATATGCTGGGACCGGACTAATGGTGTAGACAGGCCCTATCGTTATACATAGATAATTTACAGATACTAAGATAGCCTTGAACTACAATTTGACGTCAGTTCAGGCTTTTGGTAACACATGAGCGATAATAGGGGAATTACCTTCAAACTTGCTTATATACATATATCTAATTCAATTATCTATAATCCTTTGATACATAGTTAACTTTATTATGTCATTGTTACTTACCCTGGTAAGTCTGGAAAACATGTTGATATTTTCAGACTTTAGCAGCACTTTAGTTCGTGGTATCTCAGGGGTCGCCCGGTCAACATGAAAATGACGAAAATTGTTGCGATGACGCCCGATGCAATATTTATGTTCGTTTAGAATCAGTCCGCTAGAGGGCAGTACATCCTAAATCGTTCCCGCGTTCCCCCGGAGCTTTCTCCAAATGCCTTGCAGGCACGTCCCCACAGGTGTGAGACTCGAACCCCCGTGACCCCTACCCTTGCTTTGATAGGAGGATTGTGCCCGATGGATTCTTCAAGAAATTAAACCCTTGCTTGAAATCAGCATGTTCTTTAATGGAGTTTTTGGCCAAATGAAGAAGCGAACCCTTGACTTGTGAATAGGTCGAGAAACCCACCTCTCCCCTCCGTTCAGACAAAGACTGTTCAGACAGTTCGAGCCTCTACGATTTGTGAAGGGAAATGTTGTGACATTTTCAGTGATTTTGCGCAGACCACTGACACCATAGAGCGACATTATAGACACCGAGGCATCAATTCCTTCTAATTCCTTGCTGACACTAAACCATCCTCTAACACGACCCATGATTACAGTATGATATGATATGATATGATATGATATGATATGATATGATATGATATGATATGATAGGAGGCCCCCCCCCCCCCCCAACCCCTTGCGGATGATTGGACCCCTTGCAGGTGAGGCCTAAAACCAATTTGTACCCCTCTCGCGGGGAGAAGATAATTTCTGTGCATGACCCCCCCCCCCTCCCCTCTTGTTGTTAGAGCACCCCCCCCTTGTTAAAATATTAGTACCACTCCCTAATGTAATATGATATCAGTAGTCCACAGGGGTCCTAGGCCTATAGTCGGCTATAGGCCTACACATACTAAAGGCGGCCGAATAGATCCACATAGACATCAATTGGGCTTTACTACACGGGATAATTGCTTCAATCACAAACCGTTTAATCAATATAATATTATTCATACAACCATGCATGATTAATATAAGAAGGTAATCCATCAGGTTATCACTCAGGGACTCATGTAAGTGCAATCATGTAGGCGGGATTATAGCTAACGAAATCCAGCTTACATAATACACAGATGCTGGGCCATCTGACACTGACATCAGGTAACCTATAGTGACATGGCCTCTGGTTCCTACTCATGGTAAAATATATTCTGTTAAAGTTTCGTCAAATCAGGGTTCAGGTTGTTTTGCAGTTAGGATTATAATGTACTGGCAGGTACGATCGAAATTATTCCGGTACTATTTTATTGTTTTATTGTGCTTTTATATCTATGCCTAATTCAATTGGTCTCATTCATCTTGAACCCCGGGCTTGAGCCTAAACATGGCTAAAGAAAACTCCCATATAATATAATGTTATTGCAGGGGTATAAAAGGGGTCCTCCAATTAAGGTCATGTAAATTCCATGCTTTATCGCAACGGCCAGCAAATCAAAAAGCAAATTCATGATACATGTAGCAGTCTTTCATTCAATAGGACCGGTCAGGTTTTTGCAGGTCCGAATACTCTCACAAAAGTTTTGCAGAGAAATTTATTACAAAACATATCTTACATAATGAGGCAAAAAAAGGTGTGTTTCAGGCAAAAAAAATTAGGGTATCAGATTCCTTCTGATTTTATATACATTGAACGTACCAGGAATGTTTTGCGAATCCCCACATTGACTCATAGGTAATCACTGATTCCTCAAATATCTAGGAATTTCACTAAATTGTAGGATATTCTTGTCAAAAAGCATCAGACATTCAATTAGTTCACCTCCCAGCTAGCACCTTATGTTAAAAGCACGTCTTTTACTGGTGATATTCACGTTGATACGTCAAAATGACCTGATCATGACGTCTCAAGGGAGTAAATCCTCGTACATAGCAGTTTGACAGGAAACTGATGTACTGTTTACATCTTAATGGCAATTAGAAAGAGACATAACCATTTGATGTCATCCATACATATCTATGTGGTCATTATTTGATGTAACAAGTGATTAAATCTGGATCAGAATATCACATCTTTTTTTCGAGAAATTATACACATAAAACATTTATGAAAGCTGTTCCAATAACCTTTGTCATGCTAGGCCCTGTGTATGAAAAAATGGAGATTTTGGTAACCATAGCAACCAGGAACATTCCATTTGTTTAATTCATCAAACTTTATACTAGATTGGTTGTAATTTGAGCCATGGAGGAACCCTCTATTCCATTGCCATGGCAACAATTAAATTCTCGTATCACATCTCAAAAATGGGAATGGCATACGAGGTATTAAGCTCAGTTACATAGTTTGATGTACATTGCCCATATTGCATTAAGAAATATATGATAATAACTAAGATGAGAAATAATAATATTATCACGGGGGAGAATACTCAGGCTCAGCCAGTGGGCAAACCTGAAATTGCAGATATTTATTATCATTTTCCTACTTTATTTGCTCTAAAATTGAAAATATCTGTCAGACAACAAAAACAAGCATGTGTATGAAATGCTGAGGTCACCCCAGAAACGTTGGTATGTCTTACAGTGCTGCACACTCAATATTAATATGATAGAACCATGTCAGACTTGAGATATGTGCAAAATACGCCATTTCACACCATTTCACGCCACTGGGCCCCTAAGGGTTAAGGTGCATGTTGAAATGACATAAAAGATTTGACATCAACATTACGCATACTTTACATATGTAGTACATCTTTATCTTGTCAGATTATGACGTCTATGAGACATCTGTTCTTTAGCTCCCAAATAGTTCACACTTTTGACACAAGATGTCTCCCTCTGCCAATATCAATAGAATACAATCTACATTGGCAGTAGTTTGACCATAAATTAGCATCTATTCAACACAATGAATCTACATAGAAAATGAGACTTGAATAACTTTTTTCCTGGCATGTATGATCTGTTATTTTTGTTTCTATAGAATAGTTATTAAAGTGAGAAACAGGAGATAAACATGAGCACACCTTTTCTGTGGTCGCTAAATCTATTCAAATCACATAGACTGACCATGAGCTGACATCACATCTTGGCCACTGTGCTAGGACCAATGTGCAAAGTCTCTCCAGGAATATTGGTGATGTCTACAGGCAAAATACCTCATTAAATCAATTGCCTTCGATGTTACCTACTTCTGATGGAGAAGTCCTACTCTAGTTGTAGGGTAGACGTTAGATACATGTCTTTTCATGATGTCTAAAATGTGTTTGCATCTGACATCTTATTTATGAAATAAATTTATACCACAATTAAAATGATTTTGGAATATACCCGTCTCACACAATGTTACAATAATTCCACTTACTAACATCTTTATTTCGCATCTTCCTGATGTCTTTCAAAGCAGGTCATATTAATATCATTATGTTACATCAAAAGGATATCTGCAGAATGATGTCTAAACCATTTGCATATAGGACGTAATGAGGCTAAGAATACGACGTAACCAAATGTAGTAAATATCTATTGAGAAAAGATGTAGAGATGACGTGATTAACTACGAGTTTTGCTAGCTGGGCTGGAATCATAAAACAATGCTAAAATTTAGGAAAATATTAATATAAGGGGGAAAATCTATGATAGTTGTCTGAAACACACCTTTTCTTTGACCTAAAGCTATAGCTTATACTCCATCCAAAAGAAATTGATTGTATAGACAAACTGTTTACAAAGAAAAACGTATTATTATGATACCAATAATTGTATTCCTGTTTATCCTAGCACAGTTTCCTTAATAATGCTCCAATTAATACACAGCAGAGACCAAAAATGTAGGTAAAAGTCCTGGGAATCCAGCTGGACATTCGGTCCAGCCACATCAGACATTCTGCTGGACCTGTGACATTTCTGCCGGAGATTTCCCATGTCCGGCAGGATTTCATAAAGACCGTGATAGCAAAATCATAGCTCCTTCTGAGCGTTTTGGTTGTGGTGTCGGTATTCTTCTATATTTTAAAGACATAATTGTACATTTTTTGTGTAACTGAGACAAATGAGTGTCTAGAGATTATATGTCAGTTTTCTATCAGACCTCATGCATGTTTGTTTGCACTGTTATACTGTTGACCTAGTACCATAGGGACGTATATCTATCCAACCCTTTCGTGTCAGGGCACGTCATGGGACTTTTAATGAACGCACGGCCAAGCACGTCTCAAGTGATACAGTGTATACATGCTATATACGGGACTAGTGCATTAGACTATATGGGGGCCGCCATCTTGACTCAGAGCAATACTATGCATTGTGGTAAGGCCCCATGAGCAGTGCATCATGGGTGAATTTCTTATTTTTACTCCCCTGATCAAGTACATTCCCTTTGTTCCAGGTGTGAGGGGAGGGGATTAGATTGATAAGGAGATAGGTGTGTAGCCCCCGACTACTTGAGATACCAGGATATGCTAGTGCCGTAAACATCCACTTGACAATTCTTTGCTAAGGGAGTGTTCATTTATTAATTACAGGGGGGGGGTGGTGAGATTTTGCGCGGAGGGGCGAAAATTCTTTACGCCCCCCCCTCGAGAGCGCGTGTAACGTTTCGCGCCCCCCTCGCCGAAGGCGCCGAAAATTTTTCGCCCCCCCCCCCTTTGAACTATAGTAACGCGCGGGCTTTTTGGCTAAAAAGGGGCTTAAATTTTTACGCCCCCCCCCTCAAGAGGGGTCAGAATTTTTTACGCCCCCCCTCAGAAGGGGTCGGAAATTTTTACGCCCCCCCCCCCCCAAACCCACCACCCCCCCCTGTAAATAATAAATGAACACTCCCTAAAGCACAACATGTCGCCCAAAGATGCATAGAGAGAACTATCATCAACCTCCCCATCCGTACAAAATATAAAGTAAATGTCAATGTTTGAATGATATGATATTATCGTATGGCTCCGCTTCATCCAGATCGAAATGTATGCATAGGCCTATATGGCATAATTCTCATTTGTCCAATTATCATAATGGTAAGTGACTATAATCTCCGTCCGGGTCACCAGTTTATAATTCGATGAACAGGTGTGCCACAATATCACTTTATTGTGTCAATAAGGTATGGATTATGGATTATGATAATGACAGTTTACGTCATTAAATATTAATCACCTACAATATTTGTTTCGGTGTACACTGTAGTCATGATGCACTGTCAACATACACCAGCTTCAGCACAGCGGTGCATATATACTACTAGTATAGTAAAAGGGAAGGTCAACAGATACAACAGGTGACTGCACTGCTAACATAGAGCTACATACATGTACATAGTTTAATGATATTTTAATATGAGCAATGCCACTCGTCATACATATCACACCTAATTAACATTTTGTAATATATCGCAATAGACTATTTTCGCATATACTGTTAGTCGGTAATACCATGTGTACAGTATATGGGTCGTAGTCATCCAATGAATATATGTGACGAAACCTGGGAAATCGTAACATTAGGGGGAATAGCCATAAATGCTCTAAACATGATATTTCAGGAGATCTAGCTAAAAATGTGAATACTTAAGAGAAAATGACCTTAGACTAACTTTTCCCAAGGAATCTTTTGAAGCTATTATCAAAATTCTATTTTCATTCTAAATTGGTCTTATTTGGAATGTAAAAAGAACGTTTTTAGCCATTTTTAGCCCATTTGTTGACAGTTGGTTGCCATGGCAACCATCAATTCATTCTTTTGGAATTCAAATCATCCTTATCCAATTGCCCCATCCATGAGGATTTCAGAACTGAAAACAGAATGCCAATATTCCTACCAGATCCAAATCTATGTACAATAATATGCATTAATTGGTTTAATTTCTAATAATTATGATTTATATGGATTATTTGAAAATAGATTGATATGTAATCACATTGCAGTCAATTCTGAATTCCTACATGTCCCTACCATCCCATGTTTGAGATGTCATTTCTCAGCAACTATTTCAAATATTTTGATGCTTGAAGTATCAAATTGTAGCTTAAGACATGAACTTAAATAAAGGTGTTTTCCCCTAATGTCACGTTTTCCCACGTTTTGTCACATATAATCGCTTATATTTCGTATGTATTAATAGGGTGTTATATATCTGGTTTTGACATTTGCGTGTTGACTTGCCATGGTTTCATACTACAGACCCATATGCCATATGGTCACTTTAGTATGTTGTGTGTGATGCATGGGTTAACCTTTGTGTAGCAGCTAGGGAACATTTTGTGCCATTGACATAGGTTTAGAAACCGGATGATGGGCTATATCTTATAAAGCGCTAGCATTTTTCGCAATTTTCACCCGCTCCCTTTTCTTATCGATGAGGATGCCATGGTCGCGATGTTATTGAGAGTATGGGTCATTTACTCGGTTCTTCATAATGGGACTGGGCCTCTAGATTAGGCATGGCGACATGTGTAAATTTGGCCAAAAGTCGCCAGGTCAAAAGACATAAAGTCACGAAGAAATTGCGCCAGGTCGCCAAGCCTCGCCCTGCATCCACACGATGATCATAACGTGTTGATATAGGACATTGGGATTTACGTGACAGCATGGGCATGCTTGGCCCAGACCTCCTATATGATAGTATCCTTCCATGGCATAATTACATGTTTAATTGTTGGGCCCTGGAGGGGGGGGGGGCGGTCCCCACGGGGTCCCCATCGTGCATGGCAATTTTACAGAGAGCGGCACAACGGTCTCAGAGTGCCCCAGGCTGGGATGTGTATTGTGATACCATGCAGACCGTCTGTGGTGAAAGATTGGGTCATTTGCACGGGGTAGGGGTGAATTCTAGGAGAGACAATTGAACAAAATTGCACATTTTTCACCGCGAATTTAAGCGAGGAAAACGTACCCTTCCTATTCAAGTGAGACCAGGAAAATATGCCCTTATCAAATGCGATCAATGAAAATGATAGGAAAAAAACACAATAGCCTTGGCTATAGGTAGGTCTAAATCCTATCCTGGATATTATTATTAAGTTTGTATCTCTAATGTTGAAAACAGTTTGTCAAAAATGCCAAAAAGCCTAAGGCACCCCTTTAAAAAAGAGAAGCCTACCCTATACAGGCAATCGTCATGTCACTTTTTTCTCATATCTGTATATATAGCTCTACATAATTACCAACTGTCGAATTGAAGAAATGTTCATGTCGCCATGAATTTAGGGGTCTAGGGCCATTTTGTTTGTGTGGTTGCGTTGGCAATGAACTCACAAACAGTGGGCTGTGAGGAGCTTGCGAACACAGCCAGTATGTGAGTCATGCCTTCACCTAGGTGCGCTCTGCTGTGGATGCTTTCGACGATGCTATAATCCAGTCTGTCTGCACTGCGCAGCGGGCACCTGCTGGCGTTCACTACTAAACCAAGCGCACGATGCGCCCCTGCGTCAACACCCACTGCTGTAATGGTGCGCCGCGCCCTGTGTGTGTGGGACTATTGAACGACTCTCCCTATATATACCGCCGCGGCAGGGACGCTCGCCACACAGCACACCGAGACGCATTGAGTCCACAGTGTGCATCATCCACAGTCCTCTGTTTTATATCTCTAGAAACCGGTTTACACCAGAACTCCAATCATGGTAAGTTTCATTTTACGCTTATAACATGCGCATTTATACACTGCATTATCCTATCATACGTGGATTATTGTGATATCAGTATGTTCTGTCTAAAATCGACGATTGTTTTAAGCGGGAAAATTTTTCCTAAAACCGTCACCTTGAAAACCAGTAGGGATGGTATGGCCGCCGCTTCTTGGTAGGAGTGTTGTTCAACTTGTTGGGGACACGAGGGGGTTGGGTCCGTGGGCGATTGCCGCGGATGCCTCGTGCATGTCGCGTTGGTTTCCTACGTGCGTACTCGTATTTTACATATACATGTACTATGTATGGCCATGTATAATGCGTATCTGTAACTACTTGTGGTTTGGCAGGTCAATTATAATTAGTTTGCCTTACCCGCATGACAAAGGGAAATAGGTTAAGTTGCGTAATGATAGCCTACATCTGCAGTCACTGAGTCAGGGCCAACGGATCTATTTCATATATTAGTATATGGCGGGCATTGCATCCATTCAAGAAAAATATTATTTCTACCTATGACTCAGTATGCGCGCCATCTGTGCCTTGTAGGAATATTCCGCTGTTCCAGTATTAAACAGACTGACGCGATTAACTTGCTAATCAGATTGTATCATTGCACATGTGTATTTATTCAAATTATTCTGATGAATAAATCAGGGTAACTTGAAATGACCCTAAAACCACCCTCAAAAGTATAGGCCACAGTAGTAAAGGAGGGCAGGCATAATCTTTACTAAACTTGCTGAAGTCTCAATAAAATTGCATAAAACTTTTTGTTTCGATTGATAACGCTGGATATGACAAATGGTAGGTTTTAGACGGAGGCGCGCCCCTTCCTTTTGCCACTTCAAATTGGGCGTTTGTTTTATTTTAATAAACTCTAACTTAATAGTTGAATAAATAGAGGGCGCGCTCCCTCCAGAGACGGGTATCTGTCTAGCGTGAGTCATTTGTAGACTAGTGTAGTGCGTACTATGGCCCGCAGACTGCGTTCTCTCTTATTGATCCGGCAGGGGTTACACTCATCATTAACCATATCAGGTGGCAAGCGCTATAAGTATGCAGTGGGCTGGCATGCCAACGCCCAGGTAGACACTGACTGTGTGCAGGTATTGCCTGGAGCACCTGGTATTTGTGTACCATCGTACTTTGAACGCCCTGCCTGCTCTGTTTAGATTGTGACTCCCAATGATTATATGGCCCCAATATACATACAAATGTTGTAGAGGCCGCTATACCAGGCCTAACCTGTGAAGTAACAAAATTAATTAGATCCTACCCACGACCAGCTTATAATTTTCAGCATCTTGCCACAAACGTCTAAAATGTTGTTTTATAAATGTATGGCCACTCAAAAAAAATCTGGTTTCTCATCACCGCGCGCATCATGAAAATCATGATTTGAGGAAAACTTTTTGTACAATTTTAATGAAGAAATGTGTTGAATATTGAAAAATATTGTCATATTTGGTATCATATTAAAGCTTATAGTGTATAACGTATCCTGTCAGTAATGCAGTGGCCTGGGAATATCTTACATTTTCCAACTTCTGTAAATTCAATAAACACTTGAAATAAAAAACGCCCTCGTCAATTTTTTCAGTGCTTGGTGATGAGAAACCAGATATTATTTTTGAGTGGCCTATGTAGAAGACTATCTCATCCCAGTTGTGAAATTGTCCACTTGCTTCCTTTTCTTAGGATCAGAAAAACAATACCAACGTGTTTATAAAATGCAACTGTTCCCAGCTATATGATTTCCCAATAAATGGTAACAATGAACAAATTTTATCTCTTGCACTTTTCAGCGCGAATGTATCTCCATCCACGTTGGACAGGCCGGTGTCCAGATCGGTAATGCCTGCTGGGAATTGTACTGCCTGGAGCATGGTATCCAGCCTGATGGGCAGATGCCCAGTGACAAGACTATTGGAGGGGGAGATGACTCCTTCAACACTTTCTTCAGCGAGACTGGAGCAGGCAAGCATGTGCCCCGTGCTGTCTTCGTGGACTTGGAACCCACTGTTGTTGGTAAGTCTTATGGCTTAGTAGTGCACAGGTTAAATTACTGTAAATGTAGATGATTTTGGGTGAATACATTTTTGCGGATTTGCTTAGGCCAAAAAAAGAAAGGTTTTGTTTCACATAACATGGGCAGAAAATGTAGGGTCGGTAGGTGGGATTTTTAAACTTTTTTTTTTAACATGAAAGTACTGGCCAACCACTCCGAAGACCCTAAAATTGACCATAAAATGGTAAAAATACGGAAATTTCGTCAAAATTGCATATAAAACGTATGGTCGACCCTATTTTGATAGGGTCAGTCGGGTTACCTGAAACAAACCTTCTTTTTTTTGGCCTAAAATGGACAATTTCACATGTATTTAGGCCAGTCAAGAAAATAAACTGGTTTCTCATCACCGCACGCACCATAAAAATCAGGTTTTGAGGGAAACTTTTTCTTCTTTTTTTGCCAATTTTTTATGAAAAACCTGATAAAAATAGACAAATATTGTCATATTTGGTGTCATATTAAAGCTAATAATGCCAGCAATTCAGTGGTATAGAAATAACTTACATTTCTCCACTATTAAAGATCAATTAATTCTTAACCAATAAAATGTGAATTTTATCACGAAAAACATAGATTATCCTATACATTTTAGCTTGCGAGTTAAAAAAAAAAAAGCCTCCCTCATCAGATTTCTCAGACCTTGGTGATGAGAAACCACTTTCTTTTTTGAGTGGCCTTAAATTTGCAGATTTTAGAAGAGGCTAGTTGTATGACTATACAGGATAAATATTAGCTCTATACATAGTTTATGTATAGTTAAAATATTGTATATACAATTCTCAGGCAAATATTTTAAAGAAGTTGCAACTGATGAAATTGTGAGAACTGACCCTAACTAATAACGGAAAATACATGCTCAAGTTTTCTCTAACTCAACTTTTGTTATGCCCATGCAGATGAAGTGCGCACAGGCACCTATCGCCAGCTGTTTCACCCTGAGCAGCTGATCACTGGCAAAGAAGATGCTGCCAACAACTACGCTCGTGGTCACTACACCATTGGAAAAGAAATTGTTGATCTGGTTCTGGACCGTCTTCGCAAATTGGCAGATCAATGCACTGGTCTTCAGGGCTTCCTCATTTTCCACTCCTTCGGTGGTGGTACTGGGTCTGGTTTCACCTCTCTTCTGATGGAGCGTCTATCAGTTGACTACGGAAAGAAGTCCAAGTTGGAGTTTGCCATCTACCCCGCCCCACAGGTTTCCACTGCTGTTGTAGAACCCTACAATTCCATCCTCACCACTCACACCACCCTGGAGCACTCAGACTGTGCCTTCATGGTCGACAACGAGGCCATCTATGACATCTGTCGCCGCAACCTTGATATTGAGCGTCCAACTTACACCAATCTCAACAGGCTTATGGGCCAGATTGTCAGCTCGATCACCGCCTCCCTCAGGTTTGATGGTGCCCTTAACGTCGATCTTACTGAGTTCCAGACCAACTTGGTGCCCTACCCACGTATCCACTTCCCCCTGGCCACCTACGCCCCTGTCATCTCTGCAGAGAAGGCCTACCATGAGCAGCTGTCCGTTTCTGAGATCACCAATGCCTGCTTCGAGCCTGCTAACCAGGTCAGTTATTGTGACTGTGATATTATCATAGCTTAGGCCACACCAAATTAAAAAGTTGGTCTACGGATTTCCCGCACCATATTTTCGAAAATGGAAATTTTTATTTTTTTTTGAAAAAAATTGTGTCTATGGACTGCGCCCGCATCGTTTTCTGAGAAATTGGATTTTTTTTTTTTTTGTTTTTTTTTGGTGGCCTTTCTGCCATTGTTAGCTAGAAAATATCAGTTTGTAAAAATTAAACAATGATTTTCCCTTGGGAAAAAAAATGATTTTCGTCCGCCCCCCTAATTTAAGGTTGAAATCCATAGACAAAAAAAAAATTTGGAAAAAAAATCGCCCTCCCGCACCTATTTTTGGAAAACTAAATCCATAGACCAACTTTTTAATTTGGTGTGGCCTTACATTGAAAATATATCCAAGGTTTACAATCAGAGTAGGATCTTTGGTACTGCTGGGTGCCTTGATGTAAACAAGTTATGCATTACCATATTAATGTGTACCAAGGCTATATGTAGAGGTGTAACGTAATAAATGGTTGATAATATTTATGCTGTTATTGACTTTTCTTCATAGACATTAAATCTGGTAGCTTCTGTGTACATATATCTGAATTTATTCAAACAACCTTGTTAACTTTGTGACATTGTTCTTGCAGATGGTAAAGTGTGACCCACGCCATGGCAAGTACATGGCTTGCTGCATGCTGTACAGAGGGGATGTTGTTCCCAAAGATGTAAATGCTGCTATCGCAACCATCAAGACCAAGCGCACAATCCAATTCGTTGACTGGTGCCCCACTGGATTCAAGGTTGGCATCAACTACCAGCCACCAACTGTTGTCCCTGGTGGTGACCTGGCTAAGGTGCAGCGTGCTGTCTGCATGTTGAGTAACACCACAGCCATCGCTGAGGCCTGGGCCCGTCTTGATCACAAGTTCGATCTGATGTATGCCAAGCGTGCCTTTGTCCACTGGTATGTCGGAGAGGGTATGGAGGAGGGAGAGTTCTCTGAGGCCCGTGAGGATCTTGCTGCCCTGGAGAAGGACTACGAAGAGGTTGGAGTTGACTCTGTGGAGGGCGAGGGAGAGGAAGAAGGAGAGGAGTATTAAATTCCACATGTCACGGAACTGAGACATAGAACGGAGGACTATTATACTGTTTCATTATGCTTGACTTGTCAAGTATTTGTTGCTGAATAAAAGTGTCCCTTAGTAAATTGTTTTCAGTAGTTGGTCTTATGGAAAGTTATCCTCAATTAATGAGTTGTCATGTAAGGTCACACAGTAAACCCCACACAGTAAACCCCCATAGTAAAATCTCCACTTAAATAAAAGTGCTATGTGTTAGTTTTTATAGGTTGTAAATCGGACTATCATTAACGTTTTTCTGGTAGGACATGGCAGGTAGTACCCCTATATGATATCCAGCATATAGAGCTGATACATGTATATGTCCACTTGTCATAAATTAGGCAGAAATGACGAATTTCTGTAGTTAGTTACATGAGAAATTAAATCAAAATTTTGACATTTTTGACAACAGAAGTTGTGTCAATAAAATAATTGACAGAGTTTGTGTCACGTAAAAGTGTAGGCAGAATTTGACAGCAGAATGTGTGACTGCTGGAAAGGTGAGAGTAGAATGTGCGTCACCAAAACTGTTGACAGCAGAATTTCTGACATTTAGAATGTTGAGGATCAAAAATCAAGTCGATCAGAGGGTAAATCGCGACAATGGCCAAATGTCTGTTCCTCCGACCAAAAGTTTTGTGTATTGATCAGCCATTAGGTGGTGTAACGTGAAAGACTTTTTAACCTTTAAAATTCTAATCATAATCTTTGATGGCTTTTAGGCCACGAATATCCAACCAAAGATTCCAAAAGTTCCTGTAAAAAGCAGTGTATTTTATGGGAATTTGTCCCAAATTCAGGGTGGTATCACGTGAACGGGGGCCAAATTTTGACAATTTGACAAAGTGAGGTTAGTTGAGCGGCAATGTAAGTTGAGCTATCCCCTGTAAGAACAAAACCTACCAAAGTAATGTCTTTGGCACCATACAAAGTCAAGTCCTTTACTAAAGGCATCCTGTGTTGAAAAAATTAGGTCAAGATGTCAAATGGTACATAGTACGGCTCATTACTGCCCCTTAGTGTATTGATAGAGAAATCCCTATATTAAACCCTACAGAAGGCTATGCACATGATGTTATCCGGCTAGAGGCACATGTGCTGCCCTGCCCTCTGGTATGTGAAATGAGATGCAGTGGACCTGTTCTCATCCTAGACAGCTGCCTTAATCATGTTTCTATCAGACCTATGACTGAAGATCGTGTGTTACATATAATCATACTGAATGTTAGGCCAGACCAAAAAAAAAAGTTGGTCTGGATTTCCCTCACCATTTTTTCGAAAATGCAAATCATGGATGCGCCCGCACCATTTTGTGAGAATTTTTTTTTTTGGTGGCATTTTTTCTGATCGATAGCCAGTTTTGGGAGTTTGCAAAAAAAAATTCCCTCAGAAAAAATTTAAATGTTGCCCATTTCACTTGATATAAGATTAAGATCCGCAGACAAAAAAAAAAAAACTTGAGAAAAAAAATAAATTCGCTCGCTCGCACCATCTTTAAAAATCCGTAGACCAACTTTTTTATTTGGTGTGGCCTAAGGTAAAGCGAAATGATGTTTCATTGGTTAATAATCACACCATTTACATTGTCCCAGTTCTCCCTGGGTTGTGTCCCAGTTTTCCCTGGAATTTCTCAAAATTTCAAAAGGCCCTAGCCGGCAATCATGGCAGGCTAGGATGAATCTGAAAAGTACATATGACAGGTTTATTGGCAGTCTTTCTTCATGAAACAAAAGCATTTGGTTATTGTTGGCATTGTAGAAATCCCAAGTAGGCCTAAAACATGTTATGATTTTAATTTAGGCCTATTGTTTCAATTCTCCCAGGATTCCCCTACAAATTGCCATATGTATCGGCTTTGACCCATATTACCCCACAGAAAGATGGGGTTTGGGTAATAATTATGGGACACCACATGAATTCCTAGACACTTCACAGAAAATAACCAAACCATAGAGTAAATGTCGATAATATTGCGCACCTAGTGACGATATTACCCAAATGTCCCTCTCCACCCTAATCCACTGTCAGTAACATTTTTATGTGTTTTTTTCAAAAAAAAAAAATTTTAAAGAAAAGAAAAATCGAGAAAAAATTTAGGCCAATTAAATAGGGTATATAGACCGGAAACACGGGAAAAATTGACTTTAAGGGGAGGTGCGCTATATTACCACTATGCGCGATATTACCCACATCTAACTCAGTTCTCAGCTATCAATTCCATATTTTTGTCAAATTGGCTCATATAATTGATATAAATAACAAGTTTTAAAAGAAAATGTTGATGCTGCCTATGGTATTCCGGATTCCAGAAAGAAAGAACAGAAAGTAGAGATCTTGATCTAATTTAGCAAAAATCAGTTTACAAGCTACTGAGAATTTAAAAAGAGGTAAAGGGCCTATATGATAATGTTTTATGGCTAAAACAATGATATTTTGTTGATAAAATATTGTGTAATTAATGTGGATCAACAAGGGAAAAGGGACCTCCGCGGGGGATTTTTAGTACCAACTTTGGCCACCAGGGGGCTCCATATAGCCAACAATGTTCAAAATATAATAAAAATTGTTCTATACTACTTTTTGATGGAGAATACAATAAGCCACTTTAGAAAATTCCAACTTTAGTGAAAACCTTCCATATTTGGAATGTAAAAAGAACGTTTTTGGGCCTAAATTGGTGTTTTTTGCACTTGTTGGTTGCCATGGAAACATAATTTTCATTCTAAATTGAATTTTTCAAGAAATTAATGATTACACGACCCACAGAGATTTCTATGCTGAAAACGGAATGAACATCCCATTTTAGATTAAAAGCTGTGATGACCAAATGTTTGAAAAAGTTTGGATATTTGGGAATTTTCATAATTATGCTAATTAGGGAGTGGTCATTTTTTAACAACAGGGGGGGGGGGTTGGTGGATTTGGGGGGGGGGACCAAAAAAATTTGGACCCCTTGAAGGGGGGGACCAAAAAAATTACACCCCTTTTTAGCGAAAAAGCGCGTTACTATAGCTCAAAGGGGTCGGCCGCGCTCATTTTCAACCTGCCTAGGGGGGGGACCGAAAAATTTGTGACCCCTTCCGCGGGGGGGGACCAAAATTTTTTCGACCCGATCGCGCGAAAATCCACCGACCCCCCCCCTGTTGTTAAAAAATGACCACTCCCTTAGATAGAGATATCTCTGAAACAAAGTAAGATAGAGCTTATTAGCATTTGAGATTGGACAGTGCCCACACATATTCAAGGAGCCAGTTCTCAAAAACTAGAAGTGGTACCTGATAATGAAATATATCACTGGAAAGCTGATGACCTCAATTTTATAATTGAGTTTAACCTTTGGAGGACCCTTTTCCCTCGACTGTCCACATATTTGCAAATAAATTGGAAAAAAATTTACCCGAGGCTACAGTTAGGCTATTTATTTTGGCAAGATCATTTTTTCACATATTTTTCATGAAGCATTTTATTGAAATGCATGATATTCAAAGATCATAAAAACCAATTAAATTGAAAAAAGATAGATAAATCGAGATGTCACCACAGAACAAGGAATATATATCTATATACGATAGTAGACTCCCACCTCTTTGATGTCACCCCCTCCCCTTGTGACCCCGCCGATTCCCGGGGACGACACGGGCAGAAGCAATTATAGGCGCTGTAGTTTGTTGCTATTTTTCACTAGATGGCGCCATAGATGCTGTCATTCTGAGACACTCCGATTACAGGGAATTGCTTCTCTGGCGTAATCACATCTGTGGCAGAGGTGGTACAGAAGCCTAATAGCCTTAGCTTAGTATGAGCGCGAAATGGTACCTGTAGTAAATCAAATACATGTACATGTAATAACCACAAGTAGTTATATAAGTAGCATATCATATACAGAGAAAGTGTCAACTCAAGCGGCGCCATTTTTAGTTACAGAATGTACGGTCTGCAGCTGGATCTCTGTAGGTGGCGCCAGCAGAATTTAGGAGATTTTCCAGCCGGCAGGCTTGTTTGCAATTGTTCATTGTTTTTCTCGAATTTCCTGAATTTATCAATGCTGCAATGAGTAATATCTACATTCAAGAGCCTCCTACCAACGGGAAGGTAATTGCACCTTAAGATTTAGCAATTTAAAGTTGGTTTCACGCGTAGTTATTACAAAATGTTGAATTCCACTGAGCGATAATACAGTTTATTTCACTAAAATCTGAGCAAGTCTTAGACTTAGTTTTTGCAGTGATCGCTATGTTTAACACTAGGTACCGGTAGATGTACTACATGCATTGATGATTGGATCCATGAATGGGGCCCTTGATGGGGTGGGGGGTCCTCATGACTTAGGCGATGTCCAATGCCATAGGCCTATCACTATTTATGTATTCCCCCTGTCCAACATTACAACTACATTGTCTACAAGCCCCAAAAAGGCCCATGTAAGGCATGTTGAATTTAGGGGTCTAGGCCCATATCCCCGGCCCAGGGGTCACTTAGTATATTTTGTATTATACTTGTGTGCGGCTGGCAAGGGTAGTCTGCTTTTGCTACAAAATTTCCCACGACGCGTCTGGTTTCATGAAAATCTACATGACAAAGGGTCCCGGGGGGGGGGGGGGGGCACTCCCTCAGCATTATTGACTATGTGTGAACATGATTCTAAGGGAAAGGGTCTATTTTTGGGCCCTAGAACGGACCCGCGAGGGTCCTTGATAAGGGGTGCTTTTTAAGCAAATTTGGGGGGAAAGGGCGGGTACATTTTCAGACCTAAGCTTCATGGTTTTTTATAAGGTATTTTCACTTAATTTTTCTACAATATTTCTTGGTCACCCTATTTTTTCAGGGTCACCCTGTCATTAGGATATATTTTACAGGGTCATTCGTGATTAGGGTCCTTTTTTCTGGTAAGTTTACCTTGAAAAGGGTAAAAGGATAAAGTTTCGGGGGTAAAAATCGCCATGGCAAGGGTAGGACATATAAGGGGTGTTGAAGGGCCAGCCGCACACCTGTGTCAAAAAAGATTCAAGTCCCCCACCTGCGGGCCCGGGGGTCATTCATATGGAGTCAAAAAAATGGAATCATGAAATGAATACAACAGTGTTGCCGAAATTACATCGGCACATCGGCTTTTGCCGATGTAGAATCGTAATGGCCGATGTAAGGGCCTTGGACACCAGCCACAATGGCCGGCCATGATCTTAGCTTCCCAGCAGTGAAAGAATTCTTCAGCTAGTTGGTTGGTGACATACCCACCTGCACACCCACACCCACCTACTCTCCCACACCCACCTGCTCCCCTTGAATAACATACATGTATGATACATGACTTGAGGGTACTTTTTAACAAGGAATTCATTTCTGATGCCAGAATTGACCAATGGATGATTATAAGGTAGTGCTATATCTAAGTACACGATCAGCTACAGATCCAGCTTACCCTGAGTCATCTGTGAGGCCACTCACACGCTCAATCTATATACTGTGTTTAGGCTAGTAATAGTATAACGGTATCATGCATACTCCAAAGCCATTTCTAATTGTACAGGTGTTGATCGTGACAACGGTTGGCGATATAGACATAGAGCTATGGACCAAGGAGGCACCAAAGGCATGTCGAAACTTCATCCAGCTGTGTATGGAGGGTTACTACAATGGAGTCATCTTCCATCGGGTCATCAGGGACTTCATCGTACAAGGTGGAGACCCGACTGGCACAGGGGAAGGCGGCGAGTCCATATGGGGTAGACCCTTTAAGGTACTATATATTGTTAAGTGTTTAATAAGCAGTTAAGTTATGCATGATGCAATACCTTGTGAAGTCAGTTATACACCTATTAATTGACAACCAGTGCAGTACCTTGCACGAGGGGCCGGGTTAATTTCTCCCATTCCCTCTGATTTGTAGATATATCTGGTTAAACTTTAAAGCAATAGATTATGTTTCCACGATATCACTCTTGGAATTAATATCAGTATACATAATCGTTTTACCTTATACTTTGGAACAAACATTGAGATGTGCTTTTTCTTCTTGCAGGATGAAATCCACTCTCGTCTCAGGTTCACTAGGAGAGGACTGGTAGCCATGGCAAATGCAGGTTCAAATGACAATGGCAGCCAGTTTTTCTTCACACTTGGCGCAGCTCCAGAATTAAATAATAAACATACAATATTCGGAAAGATAGCAGGAAACACAGTCTACAACATGATAAAACTGGGAGATTGCGATATCGGAGAGAACGACCGCCCTGTATATCCACACAAAATTCTTAAAACAAAGGTAAGTTTGTGCAAATGAATCTTTCCGAATATTGCTATGGATGCAGGTAACAGATGAAGGAATTGAGATTAAAACATACATTGAAAGAATAAAGTGTGTATACATAGGGTTTAAGAAGGTACCTAACTTCAATATTTGATGTTAAATCAATAGTTCTGACATAACTTGTCTCTGACCACACGTGGTACTCAAACACAACAGCGAACACTACAGATGAAGTATATCTATCAACTTCAAATATGATGACAAGGAAATTAATTTGAAAAATGTAAAAACATTTAAACAGATATTGGCGTCACCATTTAACGATATTGTACCGAGGGTGTTGGCCACAAAGAAAGACAGAAGTGATGAAAGCCAGAAAAAGAAAAGTACTGCCAAAGCAACCAAGTAAGTAATCTATCTAACCATTGACAGTGCTGTGACAATCTGAGCTTCATGCTGATTCTAAAAGACAAACTCCAAAACTGTTCTTCTGTCGAATTCACAAGTTACCAATGTACCAAAAATGAGTCTCTTAGTGACAACATGTTCTTATCATTAGAGCTTCTGAGTAATAGTGACTTATTGAGACCACCTGTGATCTTCATGAGAACTTTCTTATGGATCACCATTCTAAGCGTTTCTATGGGTTTTGGAATGGTAGATTTTTGTAAAATTAATATTCATATCCCCAAAAAGTAACTCATACCCCATCTTTGTCTAAGGTAATGTCAATTGTCATACAATGTAGATGCTATATTAGACTACTAAGACAACTTGTATCCCTTAGAAACTTCAACCTGTTGTCGTTTGGGGAAGAGGCTGAGGAGGACGAGGAAGAGGTAGACAAGGCCACACAGGTACTGTTCCTCTACAACACCTGTACTGAGAAACCATATTCAACCGTCGACGCTGCACACATGATATGCAATAATTACCCTTTGATTATAATTCTGTCATTTAGCTTATCAACACGATCAAGCTATTTACGCCTCAAACATAATACCGCTATGTTGAAATGTAATTGGTTCATTGTTACTGGACATCGATTCTCTGTCTCTTTGTAGCTCTATAGTGATCGATGCCCAGTTTTATACTTCAGACCAGTGGCTCATTTTGGCTGTTTTTTGCCTCACAGATTGCTCCTAGCGCAAAATCCTGACTAGGTGTCAATATATTCTCTATGCCAATGTGTAACATGAGGGTAGAAAACACTGGAACCTCAGTTAGAAAATATCCTACTGAACAGTTTTTGAGAAAATTGGGGTTCTGTTGCCTTTTTTTGCTGTTTTTAGTATGTTTCCTACAAAAACCGTGAACGTCAGCATTTCTCAATTTTCAGGTATTATTAATTCGGATTTGACTTTTTTTTATTCACAGTAGTATTCCTGAGTATTGGACCATTCTACACATGGTGTTATTTTGAAAAAAATTATATCATTTGATAGTGTATTTGGTCTCCGAAATAGAGGGAGTTTTGTCATAGTTTAATTGATTGTTGATAACCCAGTTAAGGGCTATTAGGTTCAGTTCAGTGCAAGTTGCAAAACAAGTGACTTGCATTTTTTAACTTGACCTCATGTCCACTATGTAGGTCTACACTATGCATGGGTCTATGTAGGTCTACACTATGCATATTTGTGAGAAAAAAGTTCAAAATCCCAAATAAAGTGAAATTTGCCTAAGGCTACACCAAAAAAAAAGTTGGTCTAGGGATTTTCATTTTGAAAAAATGGTGCGAGTGAGCGATTTTTTTTTGATTTTTTTTTCCAATTTTTTTTTTTGTCTGCGAATTATAACCCTGAATCAAGTGGAGCGGGGGCAATTTTTTTTTTTTTTTGAGGGAAACATTTTTGCAAACTCCCAAATGTGGCTAGCGATCAGAAAAACGCCACCAAAAAAAATAAAAAATAATAATAACAAATTAGATTTCTCAAAAAGTGGTGCGGGCGCATCCGTAGACACCTTTTTTTTTCAAAAAAAAAAAGAATTTGCATTTTCAAAAATATGGTGTGGGAAATCCGTAGATCAACATTTTTTTTGGGTGTAGCCTAAAAACACTTGATTTGGCGAGAAAAAAGTTCAAAATCGCACATGAAGTGAAATTTGCCTAAAAAAAACCTATTTGGCGAGGAAAAAGTTCAAAATCACAAAATAAAGTGAAATTTGCCTTAAAACAACCTATTTGGCGAGAAAAAAGTTCAAAATCGCAAAAAAAGTGAAATTTGCCTAAAAAACACCCTCTGACTGTAGCATGAATGAAGACACTCATGGGCACAGACTCATGTACACCCACACAGACATACACATAGGCATGAACATGGCCTTCTCCTTCATATAGCAACCTATGGATTTCTACTTTGATGAGACTGAATATAGCTTTCTGTTAGAAGGATACATGGATGTCGATGTCCAGTTTTAGATATTTACCCATATAGTGCATTGGAGTGCTATAATGTTGGACTGCTGTATTTTTTTTTTGGTGTGTTTTTTTATAAGAGAAGATAATCAGGTTAGAGGAAAACAAATACTGGTATCGTATGACTGAATTTCCACTTTTTCTGTTTTCAGTCTATGCGAGGAAAAAGCAAAAGTAGTCACGATCTCCTTGACGATGAAAAGCTTAGTGCAGAACCTGCCATTCACCAAAAGCGGAAACACAGTGACAGCGAGGAAGTATGTGAAAGATGGAACAAATATTGCATTTAAAACATTGCATTTAAATGTTTTATATTATGTATATTATTTGTACTCTTGTCGTTGGTTAAAACTTCACACCGGATAGAGACGAAATATTACTAGAAATGTTTAGGGCCCTATTAGCCGCCATAATATGATATGTAGTTAGTTTCTTTGTAAAACAAATAGCCAGGACCTATGGTTCGATAAGTTTTCACGGTATTTTACCTACGGGTAAGATGATTCAACAACTAGGACCGAAGCCAAATTAAGGACAACAGGAAAAGCATTGACAAATGAATTCTCTTCTCGCCCAGTCATGAACTACTAGTACTCAAATCGGTATGGTATACCTATCTGTTCTTTAATGCTTTTCTTTGATTATTTTTTCAGTCATCAGACGAAGAGCCCCTTAACCCGGTTAAAGCAGAAGACCTGGACTCCATAAAGAAGAAACTAAAAGGGTCTGAGAAGGAAAAGGACAAAGATAAGAAGGACAAAGAAAGTAAAACAGAAGCAGCTTCAGCAGTAAAAGACACCCCCACGAAAGACAAACCACCAAGTCGGGTGTAAGTTTAGTCTAGTTCATTTACATGTTTATCTTACAAGACAAAAAGATAGTGCCCATTGTCAGTAAGCTGAAATTACAAATTCATGACTAGAGACTGTCGACCTAACTGCAATTTTTTTAAATTATAAGCTGATATAACTGAATAACTTAATCATTACCCCTCACTGTCATCGAGGCTGACTCAACATGGGGTTCTTGAATCAATGACCATTCCACCTATACTAACTGTTATGCTCTATTTTAGTTTAGCATCATGTTAATCCTAAGCAAAAACCTAATTTACAGTTTGTCTATCGATCTTCGCCTATTGACTAATATTCACATAACTGATGTATTTTTTCATAGGGAGGAACTTAGGAAAGAACAAGAGAACCTCAAAAGAGATATCGTAAAACAAAAGCACAACAAAGAAAAGGCAACAGAAAAGGCAAAAAGTGGTGAAACAGAAGGTAAGTCCTTTTGATTACTAATGGCTGTCTGGTAGACTCATCTGTGATATATGTATGTGGGTGAAAGGGCGGGGGGGGGGGGGGGGGGTAGTCTTGGAACCTGACTTGATTTGCGTTACTGTAAACTATTGCTTATAACTAGTATAAACCTAACCCATATTTTAGCCGCACCCCTGACTTGGTGCTAAAGGAAATCAATATGACACATGTATGATACAGAAGTATGAAAACCAAACATGTTTTATTGTATACCTCTTTGTATTATGCGTCACTACTAACAGTAACACTTGCTGGTAACATTGATAACCAAAAGACAAGTTCTGGAAAATTCCACAAGGGGCCGAGATGGTGCAGTAGCCTTGACCTATCTAGCGCAACATTGCGACTAGGGGATGGCCCGTGCATATTAAGCATAACAGTAATGTTCCATGGTTTGTATCTGTAGTTATGGTAGACACATCAACGCAATTGGTTATGTTTATTCAAACCGCTGGTACGACTATACTGTACAACCCCCCCCCCCCTCCGCCTCCCCGCCAACAAAAAGGAAAGAATTGGGGATTTAGGGATACTAGTATACAACATGTAATAATTGGCACACAATTAATAATTTTGTTTGACTTTCTTTCAGATACAAAACCAGAGGAAACACCAATAGACAGCAGTGATTTAATAGGTGCCCATAAAGCCGAATATCGTAAATTCAAAGAGCAGAAAAAGCAGCAGAAATCAAAGGGCTCTGGCCGCGAAGCACAAACACTGGCTATTTTAGAACAGTTCAAGTCCAAGCTCAGTTCCGCACAGCAATTGCACGATGATGATGAACCAGACCAACCTGTTGCTACTACAGAGCTACCGCCAGACGATGAGGGTGATGCTAACGATGACATTACTTGGTAATCTTTTACTTCACAATAAACTTTATATATAAATATCTATCAACTTACATTCTGTGGGCTTCCCTAGCCCATCTATCAAATTTATTCTAAAGTAGCTTTCTCCTCATGAATATGACTTAAGCTGTCGGAAGGGCGTTAGATAATCATTACTAGCTCACTCACATTCTGACATTTCTGTACAGTATTCACGCTATGTATCAACGCTACAGAATGGCCGCTTAAAATTGATTAAAAAGGATAGAAGACTGTATTTCAATTTATTTGTGCAAATAGAACCTCTTATCTAGACTTACCGATGCAAAATTATATAAATTGTATTTTACTAAGATTCCGATATATGATCATTTTAGAATATAATAGATATTCTTGGGATTGCAAAACGGTAGAGCGCAACTATAGGAACTCAGAGCTGCAGAAATTTCTGATATTTTTTTAAAACAATCTTTTAAACCATGAGACGTCTTTGACCTATGTTGGATATAGCTGGGGAAAACAAAGCTGATATATCATGATCTCTTTTAAATGGTCTAACGTACGTGTATCGTATGCTGCCCTACCGTAGAACCTACGTTTACTTTTTATCCAAGAATCGTAAAAGAAAAAGAGAATTGTAGTCAGGAATTCACCCTTTCTTCTATTGTCATTATGAATAGGTTGGGACACAAGTTGCAGTTCGATGACAAGGCAAACAAGGTCATTGATGCTAATGTCGACGACTCAGACCGCTACGAAATTTACGACCCAAGAAACCCATTGACAAAGAGGAGACGGGAGAGCAGCAAACAAAAGAAAAAATAATATTTCTCGTCAATAATTTTAAACATTCTTCAGTATATCTAATATACGACTATATATATGCCACGTCATGTTAATCAATGAAGTAGAGGCTACTTCCTCTGGCCCAGTGTAAATTACCACAATAAATGAAGAAACATATTTGCAGACGTTCAATTTTGATTATGTAGAAATATTTATAGTAAAATGACGTTTCATGTACAGTAAATGTAGACTTTTTAGCTTAAAGGGGATGATAATTTTTTTGTTCTCTACCCGACCCCATCGAGATTAACATTTATTTTGTCACCCCCCCCCCCCCTCCACAGTAGTAGCATAAACATATCACTTCCTAGATACATGTATGTGGAGACCAATATTTTTGTCCTGCGAGATCATGTTCACGTTTTAGAAATTAGTCTTCGCGAAAACGTGCAGGACAGTGGCGATATCCACCTAAAATACCACCGGTTCAGCAAATTGACAAGTGCAGCTGGACCGAATGTCCAGTTACATGTTGGACTTTTCTATACTAAAAGAATTTAATTGGGTTTCTAGAGCTGAAATATGTTTGGCAATGTACTGTGTAAAACTACCCGTATGTATTTATCCTAATTTGGCCAAAAATAATTACAAATATGATGTACTTTTAATGGTATGCATAAATCATCAGATAGGTGTGTATCCGGTCCTTCAACATTAGCAATTTGAAGGACCAAATTTCCTGTTGGATGAAGATGTTTTCGCAAAGACTGAAACTAGTAGCACTTCATTAATACCTAGGAGATCTATTCAATGCTTTAATAAAGCTATAACAAAGCAATATTCCAAGTACAACGTAAAACTTTATTACCGGTTCTAAGTACAGTAAATCATGTAGTGGATTGCATGTAAAACTTTAGTATTGATTGCAAATTTACGTAATTTCATTGTTCTAATGGACTTGAAATTCATTATCTTAATCCATAGACATTTCACCAACGAACTATTATCATGATTTGGCACGTGATTATCAACAAGAATTGTAACAGGCATGCATAAAAGGTAACATTATCCATATGGCTGGGATAAAATGTTCCAGTAACTAGTAGCAATATGGGATGTTTATGTAATACTGAGATTCCTCAACAGTGCCTGCATGATGTGCTCACGTTGCTCCTGCTGATGCACAGTGCCTTTACACAGCACCTTCCAGGGCATGGTCATGGTGGTACAGTGCCGCCAGTGCACACCTTCCGGGAAATCCCAGATACGCCGCATCAGCCAAGGGCTCTTGAAGCTACCCCCTGATGCAAACTGCACGGCTTGCTCTAACTCCTCGGTTGCATGCGCATGCTCAGAATCGCCAGCCGCTGCGTCGTTTTCATCCCGGATAGCCGTGCCGTCCTTGACCCAGCTGATCATGGCCAGCTGTGGCGTAAACTGGCACACAGCGATATTGGTGGGTGCAGGTTGGATCTGTTCGCTGCTGAATTCACTCCACTGGTTGGTGTCTAAGGTGAAGTTGAAGATTTTGCCTGACTCACAGCTCATGACGAAGAGTTTCCCCGATGCCAGAGGCAGCAAGCTGTGGCCCTGTTCGGGCTTCAGCATTTTGGGTAAGTCGCTCCACTCGCCGGTAGCGGGATCGTACATCCACATGTCCCCGCTCACGCTTTGATCTGCTCGGATGCCGCCACACACATACATCTTTCCTCCAGTTTCACACGCGGCATGGTTGGTCACCTTATCTGGCATATCCTTCACTGGAGACCATGTATTATCCTTGAAGCTGAACACCTCAGCTGCTGATAATGGGTCAACAGCCCTCCACTTGGTGGACCCTCCTAGAGCGTACATCGCCTCCCCGACAGCGATCAGCGGGAAGTCGACCCGAGCTGTGTTCATCGGTGTCATAGGGAGCCAGCTGTAGGATCTGGGATCGAAGATGGCACAATCATTTTTGACGTCATCGCCCTCCGACAGAAAGCGGCCTACTCCACAGGCCACCAAGAAGTTATTGATGACGAGGACGGACGCGACACCAAGCGGTTCCTGTATAGCGGGGAGGCTGACCCACCGGTAGTTGAGGTTAGCGCCAATATCCAGGACATATGGAACTGCAAAGTCGTTAGCGCCAACAGATGCCGAGTAACCCGTCGACAGGACGACATTCCGCGTGATACCACGAACCTTCGTCCTCTTATTGTTTACAAGGACTTTAGCGTGGGTCTCCAGTTTCTGGTACGCTCTTGCTTCCTCGATCAGACTACAGCAAGGCTCTGTTTTCAAGAAAGGCGTAGATTCCTGGATCTCTTCAAGTTCCTGCTCTGACATTAGGGGGAATTTAATCGCAGACATGATTTCGCCAACACATTCCATTTTCTCTGGAGATGACTCAACCCAGCTTTTAGCAATAGCGAAGAGGTCGACCTCGGAATCGCAGCAGAACTGGCCACTAAGTAGTGATATCAGGTCCTCCTTGTTCAGTTTTACCAGGGACTCCTTTATCTGAAGAATAAAATCAAGTTTAGAAGGATACTGTGCACCTTTATTACCAGGGACGTCATTATAATTTGCTTTATGATCAATATTCGAATGTTACCCATATTTTCTAAAGCATTGTAAAATAGATATATTTTTTTTAAGTTTCTATTGATTCTCCCAGATCAACCAATTAATTCTTTTGGCTTTGGTTTCTTTATCGGAGGCTAGGTAAAAATGAAGTCGCTCACCCCCTTTCCCTGTACAAAGTTTCCTTAGTTTAAAACTATCTCCATATAAAATACATTACCTCGTTCCAGTACTCCGAAATGAATGTCAAGGCTTCCTGATGGACTTCTTCAAGGCGGAAAATTCTTGAAATCTCCAGAATCTGAATAAGAAATTCTTAGATGTAGTTTTTAGTAAGATGGTCACATGTAATTGATATCATAAGATATTAAGATATTGCATGAACCAATATACCAGGAGAAATGAAGGAATATCTGATGGGGCGTTTAGTTATAGCAATATGAGTATGAGTGATTTCACCTTTCACTTACCTCAAGTATAGTATCCTTACTCAGGTGCTTGGCCAGGAAGTTACCGCAGCGAATGATGAGGGTTTCTAACTGAAGATGAACACTGACGTGAAGCACAGTGCACAGGTTGGCCATGGTCAGCTCAAGATGCTGCTCATATAAATAGTCGAATACTGCCTTAACGTCATCTGCCTCCACTCCCTTCAGCTCTACCGTCACCTAGCGGATATCACACAAGAAGATGTTAGGAGGCCCGCTAGTTAGCCAGTAGCCTGTCCATGAATATGGGGATAAACCGATCTAAATATGTGGTATCTGTTATAAGTGTTTTACCTGTCAGACACAGCAAAAAAGACTTGAAAGACTTGCATCGCTGGACCGTTCCGTTACAGAAATACACGGTTTAAAGTACAAAACTGTGCTCGAGATTGTCTTACTTACAACGCCGGGCGTACTATCTTCCGTCAGTATTTTGTTGAAGTGTCCACTAACTGCAGCCATGAAGGCTTTGTGTACCTGAAATTTAAGGTAGAGGAGATCAGGTATTGTTTATATAGAGTTAATGGGTGTAACAAAAACATGTTATAAAAGTTAGAGCCTAATATGGCAGGAGGCTGCGCCTTAGACTTAGTTGGATTTCCTTTACTTACTCTTTGAATACTGAGACAAAGTCCGATCGTCTTGTACTACTCACTCTTTTAATTATTGACTCAGGGTAACTGAGTAATACTAAACGACTGAACCATGCTTTAAGACGTTTTTGTTACATAGGAGAATGTCTATCATGCAGCCTGTGTTATAGATAGACATGAGAGAACCCAAGGGATAGATGGGCAAGGTCGGGGGACAAATGTTTCCTTCGAAAAGAAATCTGAAATGTTTTTCCTTCACCCTGTAATTTGGCTGCGATCTTCAGGTACTGATTTCTCTCTTTTCCATAAACTCTTAACTATTCTTAAATTGCTACCCTCTAACTGAAAGGCACATAGGCTACAGTGTTAAAGCAAAGATAGAAATGACTACCTCTGCCAAAATCCCCCATATTTCTCTCTTCACACACAAATATGCCATCTTGTACGGTGGAAATACCCTCAAACACACAATAAAAACCATCTAAAACATTTAAATTGAATTTAAATTAAAGTCACCAGAACAGAGCAACACAAAAAAACTCATTTTCTCTTTGTGATATTCACCTGCGAACTCCCACAAGCCCCAACTTCAACATGCCCCCCAACCTCTGACCTGCAGGAGACTTTGCACTTGACCCCCCCCCCCCCATAAAAAATATAAAAGTCATAATTTTGGGTTTTGGTGAACAGATTTGGCAAACAAGATATTTTATTTTTTTGATCTCTAGTACAACTCACACTCACCAGGTCCATCTTGGACCATCTGTGATCATCCAATAGGGTCCATAAAGCATATCTGGTTTGGTAGATAGTTAAAGTATCCGTAAGCCTGAGGGCGACCAGAAATTGGTATGGCCAGCTCTGAAGACGAGAAATTTTGCAGGAATAATACCTAAGGACGAGACATTGCTGAATCCCATAGAGTTAGGATGACTATAGTCAATGCTTGCCCTGCCATGGTATCAACTATAGTTGATGCTTGCCCAGCCATGGTATCAACTATAGTTGATGCTCGCCCACAAAGGGTTAAATTAGCTTTTTAGTTCTCTTTCCACACATCAACAAAGAGTGGCGCCACTGGTAATTTTCGTACTGCGCGAGATCTCAACCGTCAATGTGTGCAGAGCAAAATTGTACCACCCATATCTTCGCCATTTATCGTCCGATTGACTCACTTTTTTGTAGGGACAGAAGGCGGTTCATGCCCGCAGCCTGCAACTGTCGCCCGCACCCACCTGCACACCCACACCCACCTGCTCTCCCACACGCACCTGCTCACCCACACCCACCTGCTGGCCTGAATGGGAATAACATAGATGTATGACACATGACTTAAGGGTACTTTTTAACAAGGAATTCATTTCTGATGCCAGAATTGACCGATGAATAATTATAAGGGAGCACTATATCTAAGTACATGATAAGCCACATATCCAGCTTACCCTGAGTCATCTGTGAGGCCACTCACACGCTCAATCTTTGACACAATTCTCTATTGTAGTACATGTATACTCTTTTAATACTCGCTAATTATTATTGACACATAGAACTTTATCAAGATCTTGATCACTCTTGTACTTATTCTTTGGGTACTATCAAAAGTTCCATTGCCCTTTGCTACTTACTCTTTGATTACTGACACAAAGTCCTATTGCACTACAGTACACTACTCAGTACTTACCCTTTGATAACTTAATGACAAAACATGATCAAGTTCCATTTTCCTATACTACTTTAATACTCTTTGATTATTGACACAAATTCCCGTACTACTAAATCTTTGGTTATTGACCCAACGTTCCATTGCCTTATACATGTACTACTAAACTCTTTGGTTTCTGACACAAAGTCCCATTGTCCTCTACTTACTCTGATTACCAGTACTGACGCAGCATACCATTATCCTATACTACTTACACTATGATCACTAACACAAATTGACATTGCCCTGAAATGGTCTAGTATTTCTAATTTGATGGACTGACCTGGAAGACAACATCTCCAACCTTGACATTGAGGTCAAGTAACGCCCCCTGCTGTCGGAGGCGGCCAAACCCCTCCACGGTGTCAGCGCCAAGGTCCAGGATGGACGCCAGGTGCGCCTCGTCATGACGGCTGATGTCGGACTCCGAACACAGCATGCTGGGACTTGATGTTGCTATAGGGCCACAAAAATAATTGTGTTCAAGTTTGGTTGTTTTATAGAAAGTAGGGAATATGCTCTCATAATCCTTTTTTTTTTTTTTTAAAAGGTTAAAAAGAACGGCCTTCCCATCCTATTTTCTTTTGAGTGAATAGGCCTACAACTTCTTCCTTCTGCTTTTTAGACCCAGAAAGGGCCTATTCAAAGAAGGCAACAAGGTATTTGTGTTGAAAGGTTAACTGCTCTGGGGGTGGTCTTCAATTTGAACATTTATAAAATGGTAGATTTTGTGATTATAAATATTAATATTTCCTTTTGTATCATTTCCCATGACTCTGCCTGACTCACGAGATTTCACAAGATTCATTTCTAGGCCTAATAACGCCGCCTATCTATGAGTACCGGTATGGCTGTCCCTGGCTTTCCAGCAGGCAGGACAGTTTTATCCGCTAGGACAACTTATTTTTCATGGCATTCCCTGACTTTTCATGACACGTGGGAACCCTGGACTGTACGGTACGGGGTAGATCTGTCTCGATCTGTATAGATGAGTTCATTTAGATAAAAAGCTGAAAAATAATATGATAATGATAGTACCGGTATCAAGACCTACTACTCACCTAGGCCCTAGATCTAGCCTAATTTATTCTAGGCCTGTTCAAAGTTACAAAACAACGGCACGTTCTGTCTGTATAGTGTGAATCATTTCGTTCATTTGGATGTGCTCTGCAGTATTAAACTCATTTCAATAAGTTAAAACAATAGTAGGCCTACTATTGACAATAGACTTATGATTGATACAATCGAAAGCCTTACTTTGATAAGTGTTATTAATATGACATCTAGGACTAGAAGTAGAAATTGAAATTGAAAGCACGGTGCCACGGACCCAACAGGTTTGGACTTTTCTATGTTTTAGGGGTTTGATTGCATTTAAACCATGGATAGTTTACCCTTGTATACTATACGACACGTCCTTTCTGATAAATATTGTATTCTGTGATAAATAATTTGAATAAACAGTATTCTGAATTATATGGAAATCGTTATGTACTCACCCGATGTGGAGTGCGACTGCAAGCAGAGGAAAAAGGCAGGACCGGGGAGCGCGGGAAATGTGGACCGGATCACGCACTATTGGACGCGTTCGACCCCTCTAATCAGTTTATAAATTGGGTAGTCTGGTATACTAAAGGTATTTGCGAGTAAATATTTCGGATGATGATCACTTAAGGAGTATATAGATATTGTGTTTTTTGTATGAGTTAACCCATAGAACAAATTATGTCTATTGGACTATGTTAAAAAGAACGTATGTGGACTAAGAAATCTTATCGAACACCTGACAGGAGTCCAAGGTGAAGGTCGTTTTTCACGCACCGAGCGCTCTGATTGGTGGAAACGATTAGACGGGAGGCCGGCCGACGATCCGCCACGCAAAGCTGTCACAGAGTGCTTGTAGGACCGATTAAACGGCTCCGATGTTTTCCAAAATGAGTCTTATCCTATTCCTAAGCTGTTTATCGATATTTGCAACCAACATAGTTGGTGAGATCGCCCGCCCGAGAGGAACACCCATCTCTAGTAAGTTGAATGCCGGTACAATAGTCAATGCACATTTTATCGCCCACGTCACTTCTGTCACTGTGGCTAGCGATGACAGCCCCAAAAAAGCATCTCACCAGAATTAGACAAGGAATAGCTCAAATGAAGGGCCTTGAAAGCAGCTTTGCGGAGCACTTTAAAGCAAGTTAAAATTCCAACTAGAAGAGATTCTATGGCACTTTAAATATCAATATTGTAAAACAGTTTCTGCCATTTCTCGGTTGGCATATTTGTCAAAATATTGAGATAACACCGACACTTAACCATGCGCTGTGCGCGCGGCATATCTGCACCTTTGTACATAAATATGGATAGAATTTGATTGAGAAGGCCTATCAACAAACCAATGGTACCTCCTTAAAGCTAAATATTAGCAGATTAACATATATAAGTGGCATTATATAACTATTGGTAAACATATTTGAATTCCCACATCAAAGTCACCAAAAATGTGGATTTTTTTTTTTTTAATCTCATTTTCACTGTGGCAAATCATGTTTAGCTAATTTTCGCTGGGCTATAGCCCTACAAAACCAGCTTTTTCTTATCCCAAAAATGCTATAGAAGAGCCCTATAGGTTCATTAGGCTTCTTGGGGAAATATTTTCTTCAGAAAATTGCCTCAAACTTCGGAGTCTGTCAGAACTCATATTTTCTTTAAATTTTGGCAGATTTTTCTCAAAAATGTCTTAAACTGTAGGTTACCATGTTGTTATATTCATATAAATGTAAGGTAATGTATAAACATAGAGTAACACTGTTTATTTCACAGTTGTCTGCTAAACGTACACTCATTACACCAAATATCAATGCATGGTGGAACGGCAGAAACTGAACTTCTCCCAACAAACCATAGTTTTACACATGCTTTAAATAGTTAATTGTATAAAACTTTACCCACTGATAGAAAGATCAGGCTTTCCTCTTTAAATACATACCACCCATTTGTGATTCTGACATACAGAGCCTTTCCTATAGCAAATTTACAAACACCTGTTTAGCATAGTGGCAGATACAATACGCAACACCCGTGGATTGGACTGTCATCGCTACTGTGGCCAATGCCAGCTGACTTTTACTGTTGTGGCCTCTGCGTGGCAGGTGGAAGGACTTCGATTTTTCTCACAGGCTTATGATATATATAACAGTTGCTTGCTATCTTGTCATGCATATACTGTATCATTAAAGATCGATGAAATATAACATTTTTCTGAATATTTTGAGCGGTTGTGAAATATTCCCAAAACCTTATTCAGGCATTTAGGTCTAAGTTACTTTAAATCAGAAGAGGCACATGGAGATGCAGTTCAAAGTGACCAACGTTTCGATCTTGTTCAGATCTTCATCAGGGTGTGAACTTTATTACAGAAAGGCTAGCTATATCACATTGGAGTCTTATCCTGTGGAGGCTCATCTTGGAGTCATTGGAGATTTTGTTATTTACCCTTTTAACCAATCATAGATGGATATGCTATATACAAGTGTAATAGGCCTATAATTGGCTTAGAATTAATTAATGACATTTGAACTAATTTATATAATTTGTGTAAAACATTGATTATATAATTATCGACCATTTTGAAGCTGATTTATTATTTTTAGACAACAAATGTTCTATACCGGTACTTTTTTTAAAAGACAAAAAAAACCCATGGAGGGTTCACCACCATATTGGTGGCGGGTGAGTCCTGGTCCAAAAGGACACCGATAGGCCTATGTCCATATTTGAGTCCATTATTTTTTAAATAGTTTTTTGGCAGCACTGGATCTGTCTTCTCGGCTGTTGTATGGTTGGTGACCTAAATTGCGCAGGAAGAAAGGGTGGTCATAGAATCTAAAATCCACCTTAGGCTTCTCACTCATGGGGCTGGGTATGGAGACCCAGGAGTCACTGTCTGAGTCTATGTCCGTTGTAGGGACTTGCACAAGGTCATTGTTGCTGTTAGGATCACAGGTTGGGCTCATAGGAGGGGTCCATTGGATCACAGGGGTACTGGGCTCCATATTAATCTGGCGATTTTCAATGGGCTCAGTACCGGTTGGTATCTCACAGGGCATTGTGGGTACCGGTAGTTCATCCAATAAGGGCGTAGATTCGTCTGTTATGCCTACCATGTCCATAATGAATTTTAGGTCAATAGTCCCAAAGTCCAAATTTTCCACTAGTCCATTTTCAATGGGCTGGGTGGGCTGTAATTGAGCTGTCACTGCTGGTAGTATCTGGGGCGGTGCCGTCACAGACTGAGTCCCTATTGATGTAGGCTGAATCGGTTGATGATCCAGAGGTGGACCCAGGAGAGTTGACGTGTAAATAAATGCATTTAAGTAGGCTGGGTGGGTATTGACATCTGATGCTACTAGAGTCTTGGGCTCCTCCTTGGTATAAACAATGATTGGATCATACCTTCTGCTGTCGTGTTTTCGTGTTTGGTGTCTCACAAAGTTTGTATGGCGATCGAACAAGGCGGGGCACTCACTACAAGCCAGTTTGTTGCGACTGTGTTTGTTTGAGAAATGTTTCCTAGCGCCATGTTGGTTTTGGAAACCCTGCGAGCACACTTTGCAGATTAGATACATTATGATTGTTCATTGATACCGTTCGGGGCCGCGGTGGACATTAGCTTAATCCATGCTTCTTCCAAGCGAAGACGTTGGTTGTAGCGTGACGTAGTGCTGTCTACGATCACCATGGTGATGTTAGATGACCCACATCCGGTGTCATCCCGGTAGTGGTTGGCAACCGGAGTGTCTTTTCTTGTTGTCATTTCTCCCGTAGTAGGATCTACCACCAACTGACTATCATTGATGTGTTGGCCTAATCTGACTTTTGCTGGGACGCTTGTCTGGCCTACATATTGTAGGCGACAGATCTTGCACGTTAAGATGTAGATTACATTGTTTGTGACGCATGTGTTGTGTCCCAAGACGCGGAACGTCTTGCCCGTCGTAGAACTGGTAACTGTGGATGTTGCTTGGATACGCGGGCAGAATTTGCAGCGGCCACATGGGCCACTGCCTGGTTTCAGTTGGGTATGTGGGTGGGCTGTGTGTACTAGGCTGCTTTTCAAACTATTAGACTTCTTGTATGCCACCATCAGTCTTGGGGGATAGTCATCAGTCTTGACTGGGTCAGCCTTGAGGACAGGTTCCAATTCTCTCAGTAAGCAGGGGATGGTGAGATGTTTAGGATTATAATCCGTGATGTATGTGGTGACCGACTTGTTTTCTTTTGGAGGTGGGTGTAATAGGGTATCCCTATCTAGGCCCCTTACTTTGGCTTGAGCTATTTTCAGTAGTTTAGAAGGATAGCCATGGCTCTTGAAGATGTCAATCATCTTTTTGCTGTGCTTCTCATAGTCTTCCGGGTTGGAATCAATCTTTTTGACCCTGAGTAGTTGTGAGTAGGGGATGGACCTCTTCAGTGAGAAGGGGTGGTACGAGTGAAAGTTTAAGTATGTGTGAGCATCCGTCGGTTTAGTGAAGAGTCTGGTGCGGAGTAGGCCCTCACTGTCTTTGTAGACTGTGGTGTCTAGGAAATTGACTTCCGAGACACTTCTCTCAGAGGTGAACTTGATGGAGTGGTGGGCTGAGTTGATGTGGTCCATGAATTGGTTGGTGGCATCCTCCCCCTTGACGATCAGAAAAATGTCATCTATGAACCGGTACCAGCATTTGGGTTTTACCACAGAGTTCTCTAGTAGTTTGCATTCCAAATCTCCCATAAACAAATTGGCGAAGTTGGGTGCCATCTTTGTTCCCATTGCTGTGCCATGGACTTGTCTGTAGTGTTGACCATTGAAGCAGAAGGCATTCTTCGTCAGGATCATGTGCATCATTCTTGCCAGGACGAAGGTGTGTGGATGTTTCAGGGTCCTCTGGTTTAGATACCCAATGGCGGCTGCTATGCCCTCACTATGGGGTATAGAGGTATAGAGGGCTGAGACATCCACTGTCATGAGGTAGTCATCACTGTCCAGTGGTGGCAAGGCACTTATCTTGTTAATGAAATCGGTAGTGTCCTTAATGAAGCTTGGTAGTTTGCTGGCAATGGGCTTGATTATTTGGTCAACATAGGCACTGATTTTTTCTGTGGGCCCTGAGCATCCTGAAACTATGGGGCGCCCAGGGTTATTTTCTTTATGGATTTTTGGAAGCGTATAGAACTTGGGGGTACGAGGGTATGAGGTACTGAGGTTGACTTTACCGTACTGTGGGAGGTGTCCACCCTCCTCCAAGATAGCCAATTGTTTGCCTATCTCAGTGTTGTAGGAGTTGGTTGGATCTTTATCAAGTTTCTCGTAGAAGTTTGTGTCATTTAGTTGACGTTCACATTCTCTGATGTAGGCTGTGGTGTCCTGTATGACTAGGGCTCCTCCCTTGTCAGCACTCTTGATTACTATGGTGGGATCGGATCTCAGATCATTATAGGCCTGCCTTTCTCCTACCGTGAGGTTGTCTTTAGTTTTATGGGGTTTCTTGAGTGATTCCACCTTATTGGCTAAGGAGGTGGTGAAGCAGTCAAGGTATGGGTTCCTACCTGGTGCTGGGGTCCAGCCTTTTTCAGGCTTGGGTGGATCGAGGTCAGGCTCATTGTTGGTGGGGGTGGTGGTTGAGGGGTCGAGTTTATGCAACTCATTAAGCCTCACCTTCCTAGTGAAACATAGACAATCCCTAAGGGAGTGTGCTGGGTGTGGATCACGTGGGGTTGGAATAAAACTGAGGCCCTTGGAGAGAAGTGAAACCTCGTCTGGGCTTAAGACCCTACTGGAGAGGTTAACTATTGTGTCCCTTGGTGGGGGGGTTGGTCTACTGTAGCGGCGGTTTCTACCACGCTGAGAGTTGACAGGGTTGTTGCCAGGGATGTGGGCGCCGTTGTTGTGTCCTGGTTCTTGGACTTGAGTTCCTGTGATGTTGCCTTCTGGAGTTCCTGGATGGCTTCCAAGACCTCTCTGGCTTCCTGTGGTGTGCATGATTGCCTCAGATTCTCGCTGTACTTGATGAATTCAGCCTCAAGGGTGGTGCATCTTTCAATATAGTAGTCCCTTAGTAATGAGGTCAATTTGGCCCCAACTTTCTGAATAGCACATGTAGGCCTAGGCCTACTAGGCCTAGCACATGATTTAATATCAAACTCAAAGTTTGAAATATAAAAAAACTGGAGCATTGCACTAGTTGAGCCAATGCCAATGAAGGGGGGGGGGTGATATCAGCTTTCCGACAGTGAGAGATTTTTTCAAATCTTCCTATTAGCAGCTGAGTTTGGTCCATTGAATTTAAGCATTTTCAAAGTGATATTGTAAAATGTAAGCTGTTGTCACATGCTGTTATTACAGAAGTACCTATTACAATCTGTACCGTATTCATTTATATTAAATGAGGGCTGATGTTGCTTGTGTAGAAGGCGAATGGCCTGTGTAAGATCGTGTGACACAGGCACATTGACCTGTGTGCGTAAAAAGTTTTCGGCAACACTGGAATCGTAGGGAAACGTGTAGGCCTATGCTACAATGTCATAGCCATAGCATAGACCTACACTGCCACTGGCCACAGCAATGCATATATATATATACAGGCCTGCAGTCCATTTCATACTATGGCAGCCTATGCATATGACCTGACACTGTCAGTAAAGAATCATTGCCTTGGTGAAACTGTAGGGGACTACATTCTTCCTTCACTCATTTCATATATTCGGTCACCGCCACCGCCCTTTAAAATAGATCTACGATACCCCGGTACTAATTAGCTGTTGACTAGGGTGTAAAGGAACCTGGACAACCGACCAACCGACTGATGCAACATTTGATTATGGCCCATTCGGGCCATTGATGTTGAAGTTAAAGGTGCTGAAAAAAAATCACCTTTTTATGATTTTAATTCATGTCATTAAACCAATGACCAGATATTTAGTCAGTTACTTAATATTCCTTAAGCCATGACTGAGTTTAGCATATTTTGAACTTTAGTCTATGAGCATTTTCCTGAAAATGACTATAAATGTAATATAGGTGCGGGTTAAAGATCTACTAGGCACCCGTCTAGGGGTGCTGGTTGTCCGAGAGAATTGTCATAGAGAGTATATCAATCATTACACTGTTGTTACATGCACTTATTTTGTGATATTTCAGAGGCGCCGCTGTATGCCCCAGGTGCAGAGTTTAAATGTCTAGATGGATCAGGAACTATCCCATTTAGTCGGATCAATGACGACTATTGCGACTGTGATGACTCCTCCGATGAACCAGGTACTGTAACCTTAAATCACTATTTGGCATGGGATGATCCCACTATCACTTCCTACTTTCACTTAACAAACTTGCATTATCACAACTAAGTGTAAAAATACAGTACGGCAATAGGCCTATTTACCCAGGATTATGATACACGTAATAATGTTGGAAGGTAAAGTGAACAAAGACTAGGAATAATAAATTGCAAGAAAAGTAAAAGGTTGAATTTATGTTTTTTTCAAATGTAATAAGTTAAAAGGTAATCTAATGCGATATTTATAAATGTTAGGTAATATTCTAACATTTTTAAATCAAAAATAATAAACCACGCCCAAGCAGTATCAGAGGCGTCTTGTATGCTATCAATCAATGTAGAGATTTAACATGAAGCTTCTTCTAATACATACATGTATTTTGTCATAATATATAAATGTATAACTACACCCTCTCACAGGGACCTCTGCCTGCCCTAACGGTTCCTTCCACTGCACCAACCCCGGCTACAGACCCAAGAACATCCCCTCCAGTTGGGTGAACGATGGCGTGTGTGGTAAGTTAGGGATAGGGCCTTAACAAAATAGTTGTGTGTCCGGCCAACCTTGATTTTTCTTTACGGACATTTTAGGGCATTTTAACATTTAAAAAACAAATTTGATTCCGGACCGAATCCCAAATAAAATAATATATTTCAAAAGCTGTCTGAACATACAAATTTGATTCCGGACCGAATCCCAAATAAATAGACAAATGCCAACGCCCATTGATACCGTATCTGTTGTATTTCACGAGTGGGGGCTGGGGCAGTATCCCATGAAGCCGCAGGCTGAGTGGGATGCGCCCCAGCCCCCACGTGTGAAATACATCAGATACGGTATCAATGGGCGTTGGCATTTGTGTTTATTTTTTTATTTGAAGCCATTTAATGAATGAAAACCAACTTTTTCTTAGCCCATTGAATACGGCCAGTTTGTATTCAATGGGGGCATTGAATACGGCCCTTCAGTGCTAAAGCATAGGACATCTTGTATTTCCAAAAAATAAAATAATATATTTCAAAAGCTGTCTGACCATACATAGCTTTTTTTCCCTCAGAAACAAACCTTTTTTAGGCCTACTATGTGTATGGTGTTCCATTTATAGAAGAGGCCCTCTATTTCCTTGATTTTTTTTTCTTTTCACTAGTGATTTACATATAGACACGTGGAGCAAGTCTTCTCTTTGATCGTATGTCGGAATCTTGCTCAGCTAAAGCTACATTCTTGTAATATATAGGAAATGAACATTTACCTTATTTTAATCCTTCATTTCATATTTCCCCAGATTGCTGTGACGGCACGGATGAATACGAAGGAGGCCAATGCCAAAATAACTGCAAGTAAGTGTCTAATACCAGAAATCACATATACAAGTTCGCTTATATAAAACCGAGGTGGACTGGACCCCTCTTTAAGATCACCCATTTCCAGTGGGGAAAAAACAGCATATTCAGACACATTTGAACCGCTGTGATAGGGGGCCGGGCGGTCCCGCATCCCAAAAGCCTTAGACCTCACCACATACAGTGCTGACTCTCAAAAGGGGGTATATCATTAACCAGTAAACGGTATTAAGCACACATAGTGACACATGTCTTGTACTTCTATAACAGAGAGATGGGGAAGGCGATGAGGGAGGAGGCGGACCGTCTGGCAGAACTACTGAAGGAGGGACACCTTATCCATCAGGAATATGTCCAGAAGGGACAACAGGCCCGCAAGGAGAAGCAGGTGAGTCGATGTAGAATAGTTGATGTTTTCATCCAAATAGACAATGTTGATGTAATACCATACTGTCATGTTTAAGCGCCCCGCCACTTATAACTTTGGAGGGCTGTTTACCCCGGCGCTTATAAAAGACAGACGCTTATCCAGGATCCATTTTTAGTGCTTGATAGTTATTTCAAGACACCCATACCCCGGCGCATAAACAAGACCGGCGCTTAAACACGATGGTACGGTATATAGATACCCAATGCAGAGAAAGTTTTATCCAGATTTTATTTGTGTACAATGTATATATTTAGATAGTGTACAGGATTGAATAAAAAAAGAAGGGACACGTGGGTTAAGGCAAATATAGCCAGGGTATCAGAAAGAAGACGTATTTAGAATGCCACGCATGTCTATCATACATTAGTAAGTTACCTATATTTTGTGACTGCTTTACAGGAACGTCAGGCGGAGCTGGAGAAGGAACGAGACGCCCTGGAGCTGAGGAGGGGCGACCTTGAGGGTAAGTGTGTGGTGGGTTATATGAAAGCGGGGGTCTCCCAGTAGTGATATCATGCAGCTTCTTTTATTTCTGTAAATACAAGAAATTATAATAGTTATGCAATGGCTTGTCTACGAAATAGCGTGTTTGAAATAAGAGAGACCCTTGTGGCCCATGTGAAATAAATGTGATATTCACACTATTCCTATTTCTCTTTTTAATAGTCGTAAAGGAAGAAGCTGAGAAGCCAGAGACGGAGGCCAAAGATCACCATAAGGCAGAATGGGAAGGTAAGTCGGAATGTGATATAAGGGAATTGGTACTTGGTAGATACATATCAATATTTGTTTGAAAGTTTCTTATTTTGTAAATGAAATAACTTAGGACGTGGTTATTTTCATACAACGGGAGTTCTGGAAATTCACAGGGACATGAGAACAGGAGGGGAACAACATTTTTTAACCTCGCAAGAGGGGGCGTAGTCTACCATTTTACTCTCCTCTAACCATTCCCTTAGAAAGACAACCTCATGGGGTATTTGTAAATATTTTACTGGTATTTCTCTTCTACCTGGGAATCCAGATCTATTTTGCGTTGAATAGACGTCATACCGTACAAAATACATATTATCATATTTTGTCCGTTATAAGCTGAAAAAGAACGCCGTAAGGGGGAGATGGAAGCTGCCAAAGGAGTGAATGCCTTCAAACACCTAGATGTAAACCAGGATTCAGTGTAAGTGTGATATGATCTCTAATCGTTATAGTAACGTGTGTATTAAATGTATCTAAAATGTATTCGAAATGCGTTATATTTTGACCTGGTTAATTGCCTCTTATAAGACGGTCAGACAATGGGATATGCCTCATATGTAAGTAGTATAATAGTTGATGTTTTATGACTGATACGTAAGTGGCATAAGAGTTGATGCTTTTTATCTGGTCCCCGGAATTAAACGTTAGTACATGTAGTATACAAATGTGGGAAATTAGGACAGGGACCGAGATTATTAAAAAAAAAAAGCAACAATTTGTGAATTCTTGTGTTTACCGAAGTAAAAAGACCAAGGGTATATGTACCATTATGGAAAGAGTCTCCGAACCTGGACTTTACCAATACATATTGTACGTCTTTAAAATATACCTCTACTCCTCCAGGGTGACAACTGAAGAGCTGCAGCTTCATACCGAGTTTGACATAGACACTAACGGGGAAGTCTCCTTCGAGGAAGCCAAGGTAAAACGTGACAAACAAACCTTTCTACAAAACTACGATTTACTATGTAGTGGATCAGATAACCAGTTGAATCGTGCAAAATGCGATACAAGCGTGAAAGTTGGTATGGTGCCTCCTTATGGGATATTCTTAAAATTGACCCATTTTGTCACCTGAAAATTCCATTTTCTTGTTACCATGGGAACCATTTTCCCTAGCAACCCTAAAGATCACCAAAATCAGTATCTATGCAACGTTTCTAATACCAATATTTATCCTCATTATTGAAGCATGAATGCAGTCCTGGCGAGTAACTCGCCTGCGCTGTGTTCAAGCATCATGCTGACTCTACGGGGTTGAGACACTTCCGAAGGGTTGGCATGATGCACCAATGCTGCTCACCAGGGTTGCATTGGCGTATCACAATGGCAAATGTACTCCTTTTAGCAACAAACATACCAACCTTAAAGGGTTAACGACATCTAAAATTAACATTGTATCACTATGGCAGGAGTACTTGGAGGACAACCAGCAGGTGGACGAGACCCTGTTTGTGGAGAAGGTGTGGCCCAACATTAAGGAGATCTACCAGGAGAAGAAGGACGCTGTAGCTGCTGGAGACGAGGTACCAGAACAGGTGAGGAGTCCTATACTGATGTCACACACTAAAACCAACCCAGCCACACATGCTGCACATTTCTCATTATTGTCTAAATCCCCCCTCTAAATACATGCAATCCAACCAAGTGTGATTATTCTAAGATTAGACTATTAGTTCATAAGCAATTTGTGTATTTTGAATTAAGTACGGGATATTTCTCATCACCGGTAATTGCAGAAATGGATTCTTTCCATTTTGTAATTTTGGAGATAAGAAATTGTAGATTGTATGAACGTCTTTAGAGCTGTCCCTTTAGTCGGCCATAAGAGATATGTAAACTTTGTTTATTATCCCTTACATGTACGTTATATGGTGTTGGGATGTGAAATGCACTAGATTAATAGTCTATAAAAATCTAGACTGTATTTCTACTTGTTTCTCTTTAACTCGCAGTAGTTCTCTAGAACGATTAAAAATACCTAAATCCCGGTAGGAGAAATCATCTAGAACCACCGTGTACTCGAAACAAAAAAAAATGCACTGGCAGTATTAGAACTGTCTATAGATGAGAGTTGGCAGCGTAGGAAAATTACATAAATGGTCAACCCAATATATGAGTTGTTCCGTTTTAATCTGTGGTCTGAAGCGGCACTTTCATCCCTCAAAGGGGTAAGTTTACATTAGCTGTCTAATGTAGGCAGGCTAGTTAACTGCCGGCGCCCTGAGCCTGCTACCTATGGTGGTGTAGCAGGAGTGCGGCGTTGATAGCATGACTTGAGTGGGTGTGTAGTAACAGTGCGGGTTATACCAGGTGCCGCACACGGAGGACAGCGGCACCCCCCAGGAGGAGGTCGAGTACCCGGAGCCAAGCGAGGGTTACACCGACGATGAAGAACAAGATGACCACGAGGATCCTGAGGATGACGATGACGAGGTAGACACAACCCCTGATTGTGCCTTTCTTTGCACTTAGAGCCGTAGAGTCCATGCTTGGTAGGACCGCCTGGAGAGGGCCGAGGGCCTCTTTGCCTTCATAGCTGGGACCGTATTTATAGGAAGGCTTTTTAGAATTCGTTGAATGTAGTCGTAGATATTAATGCTACGATTAGGAAGGAAAAAACTTGCAACAAAGAGACATAGACCGTGGCCAGAAATGTGACGGACAGTCTCTGCTTGGTAGTGTTGTCGTCTCGCACTAATTGCTGCACCACTTTACGTTTGCTTTTGGACACCAGCACCAATGAACATTAAGGCCTCATTAGTTGAATTCCTGCTTAATAGTTGTATTCTGATGGTATTTACCTTCCTTAGAGGGACTATGTGCATTCTGTTTGGTGGCGGTTAGTTGGTATTAAGTGTTATCTTTTCACAGTGCTGTAGAAATATTTTCACGTTGTTGGTTTATTGCATACTCTATCTATGTTTGCATGTTTATATGGATACATTCCAATATATTCTTAACAGGTTTTTCCGAAATAATGATTCAATTTATAAGCCGGAAAATCATTATGTAGACTGAATTACAGCGAGTCATCTGGCAGTGGGATACTTTGTGGTGGTCCTGTAAGCTTTTCAACGGCTATAGCATGTTTTCGGAAAGACTGCCTTACTTAAGCGTATATCGTTACTACTCTCCCAAGTATTTGACTACTATGACAGGCATGGACCTTTTTTATCTGCATTTCATTGGTTTTTGCACTTGCTATTTTCTAAAGAGGCACACCTATAATGAAATACAGACAGAATAAGCTACAAAATTAATGTAAACCTTGCAAAAAAATGTATTGATGAATTTTACAATCCCCGTAGTTATTGTAGGAACAAGGAGTCTTGTGTCGTTGACCACAGCTACAAAATCCTCAGTAGTTATCTTTTTTTTAGAGAAATGAAAATCAGTTTGTATATGGAGAATAACAAATGGATAAACCATCATCAGGTATCATTGGATATAGATATCAAAACTAGACTGAGTACTGTGGTTTGATTGACTATGGACAAAATAGGATCCTTCAGTCAGATTTTTCTTCTAGTACCCTCTTTAGGAGAGAGACAAAAATGTGAAACCAGACAATCATAATAGCACAGAAAATATTGATATATTTATATAAACACTAAACAGAGAAGTTAGGTACATTGTGCGCCATTTGTTAAATATGTATAGCTCTTGAAGTGACCGCCTTACTTAAGGGCTCTTGTTTGAGAATGAATGAACAGACCTGTTTGAGTACTTGAAACTATATTGGCCCTAGGACCCAGAAGATGTTGAAGATCGAGAGGATGAGGAGGATCCGATCCCAGACCCCCACCTCCTTGGGGATGACGATTACTCGGTACTGTTTGCTCTACTCTGCATGTAGCAGGCTGTCTGTGCACCCACTAGCCACCCGCCAGCTGACGGCCCATAATGATACATACCGCTCATGTGCACCGCTTCATAGATTTAACTATCGCTAATCTATAGGCTAGTTATGATTAAGGAATGTATGCTTTTTAGGCTCAGACGAAATCACCTTAAACACATACCTGATATGGGTATGTCAGTGATATGTTTGTATCACTGTATCACCACATTATATAAAGGAGATCTATGTTTCTTTTCGCCATTTCCCTCTGTCTGATGGTAGGTTCTATCAGAACGAGAGAATTGGCAAAATAATGGAGGAACGCAGTCATTGTTACGCATACCGGTACAGGGGTAGACACTAACGCTGGCCCGGGAGCCAATGGCCCGTAGTTATTGGTCCGGGCCCGTAGTTTTCTGCAAAATAGTATTCCTATGGGCCCGGGTGGCCCACAGGAGTATTTGGAAGACATTTAAAGAAAGTTTGCCTGACAACTATAGTCATGCAATATATCGTTGGAAAGAGGCAAATGTGCCGGATTCAATCATATTGATTTCAGTCTTTTATAGAACAATCAGAAATATACATGTTTTCTCTCTTAAAGAAAACATAATTTTGACCATTGGCCCACAGATCTTGGTCCGGGCCCGTAGTTTTCTAGAGCTACGGGCCCGGGTGGCCCATAGCTGAAAAAGTTAGTGTCTACCCCTGCCGGTATATGCACTGGGTGAATAGGGAGAGGTGTTATTCTGGATTTATAAACCCATATCTAAATATCTCAGATTCCTACCCCATGTATCATCCTATTCTAACAAGATTTCACGTCTGTTGCGAAGGTAGCATACCTGGTACCATGGTAGTTGAATTGTATGTTGTGAAATTTCATGGTTTGTGCGGCTTTCTTGAGGTGGCATGTTTATAAAAGTACTCTGTATTGTCCTCTGTGTGTGTTGACCGGTGCATGTAAAAACATAAATAGAAAAGCAAGCCAATTGATCTCTGAAATTGTGATTCCCAGCAGGAAAATAGAAGGCTGAGGCTAAGCGAAAGAGCAGGACAAATGCCTATTTAAATGCCCTATGAATCCGACCGGGTACATGTATCTAGAAATGTAATGCAAATAAGTTATGCCTTTATATGTTGCACGGTATTGTTCTGAATGTGGGAGGAAATGTTGTTTATGACTTTTGGTCTAGGAGGAGCTGATGTATGTGTGGTGCATGTATTTCATATGTGAGAGTTGATATAGGGTATCTGGTCTTCACCTTTTTACAAATTGATGGGTACATCTTTCTAGCTATATGCATCCTTTAGCCGTTACTATTTATGTGTGGTCATATGGAATTTATTTGAGATTGTAGGAACCATAGTATCTCTTCATCACCATCACAGTATGGAATAATTAGAGAGTATGCCTGCCTTTAAAACTAAATACACAACATATTATCTTGTTATCTCACACAGCAGTTAGATATCGGTAGATGTACTTAAATTGTGATGTCACTCACCCTAAAACAACGACATTTACATTTATCTTTGGGTGGTAAATATACTAAATCCTTTCTATACAAAACTCTAACATTTAGTATGTTGGCACTTCGTCATAACACAGAACCTATAACCAAACTAATAACGGTATTATACATGTTCCTATCTACGATGTTAGACATATTCTAACGACATTCTAACGACATTCTAACAGAATGTGTAGCTACAATCCATCTTAAACACTTCGGATAACCATGTAATGACGCCTTACGTTGTATAGTGAATGTCAACCCCAGTGTTCTGATCAAATTGTCTACAGTTGCTTTTTAATACACAATTATTATTGTGGCTCTATAAAGGAACTAATGCTTTTAACTTATGATTGTATACTTACCAGTTGGTTTGTCCTTTATTTGACTAGGATCCAGAGGTCAGTACGGAGCCGAAAGGTGATGAGATGCCTGAATACGATGACGCTACAAAGTTACTGATAGAAGGTAAAGCATTCAACTTACCTTCACAAATATAATCACTAAATTTCTTAGTAGTTATTCAGAAAGGTAGATTATTAGGCTAGAAATGCCATTTTTCCTACACTTATAGGAATTTCTACTTTTCTTCTGGAAATTTTGTGTTAATTGTGTTAATCTTTTGACCAAGTAGTATCCAATGTGTTTGGTACATATGCAACTAACTTGGTTCCCTATTTGTATATTCTCAGCTGCTGACCAAGCTCGTAACGAATTCAATGAAGTCGACAGACAATTCAAGGACATGGAAAGTGAAATAACGTAAGGAAAACTGACTTGAAATATAATAAAGTGTCTTATACAATTTCTTCGTCTATAATACAATTATATCATATTATATATGACATTTAATCGTAGAATGTGTGATTTCTAAAGTTTAAAGTAAAGATATAAAACCCATGACTTCGTAAATGGCGAACTGACATTTGTATCTACTTAAAAGGTTGCAGAATCAGCGTGTAGATATATGCTGACATTGTGTCACCAGTGTCAACGTGTAGATATATGCTGACACTGCGTCGTCAGTATCAGTGTGTAGATCCACTGAAATTGTGCCACCATTGTCAGAATGTAGATATTATTCTGACATTGCGACACTAGTGCCAGCGTATGGAAACTGACCGACGAATTATGACAGTCAGCATACAGCCATGCAGTCTGTGACTTAACTGTACCTTATAACTGCTTCCAGGATTTTAAATATTGAAAACCTGTATATATTCATTGTGATGCCAACAGCTTCATGAGATCTTTTCTAATTTTATGACAGTGAGCTCAAAAAGTTCCTTGAGATAGACATGGGCCCTAACTTGGAGTACTTCCCACTGAAGGGGCAGTGTTACGACTACACGGACAGAGAGTACACCTACTCCCTCTGTCCCTTTGAGCGCGCCTCCCAAAGAGGCAAGCACGGCGGCTCAGAAACCAGCTTAGGGTAAGTTGACAATGCACCTACTAATGTGATATGTGCCAATGCAGAAGGGACAACAACCGAGTGATGTTTAAATGGGATTTGTTATGAGATGCAAAAGGTTGTTGGTCAATAATATATGTACATTGTTTGTTGAATTGAGTTGTAATTATCAATTTAAACTGTATAGAATAAGTCCCGCGGCTGTCTTACAATCACCCAGCACAGTGCTGTAGCGATCATTCCGATTAATGGTACTTACAAATATGCTTTAGACCAGAGATCGACAGTAATGCCACTATGGCAATGAGAACGACTGAATACCAGCGTATCCTGTTTTACAATGTGAATCAAATATTCTTCAGGTCATGGGGCAAGTGGGTCTCAGAGGGTGAAAACCTATACGCCGCCATGAAGTACGAAAAGGGCCAAAACTGTTGGAATGGTCCAGATAGGTCAGCCAAGGTGAGTTTTATTAATTAAATTGAAATAATGTTTTAGATATTAAGGAAAAGAGTTTACGTGCATGCTAGATCTATACTGTAGGACATAGGCTTCACTTAACATTTGACGGCCACATAGTGCGTTAATGTATTATGCCCTTTATCATTGTGGTGCGTGAATACGGCACAGGGTTGATACACTCCCAAAGGAATGCAGCCCTGGTGAGTAGCTCGCCAGGACTGCATTCATGTTATATTGTGAGGATTAAGGACATAGCCCATTAAAGCGCTATGCGGCCCTTAAAAGGTCAATAAATTACATTCTTTGGTGTGCTATTGATTTACTGCTTCTTAAATAATGGTGTCTACAGTTTTATTTTGATATCATTTTAAAAGAAACATACCTCTCCTCTCAACAGGTGCTGATATCCTGCGGTAAAACATCAGAGCTTCTAGCTGTATCCGAGCCTAACCGCTGTGAATACGAGTTTAAATTTATTACACCAGCCGCTTGCTCAAAACCACCCAAGGCCACAGAATTCCCACACGAGGAACTTTGATTCGACCAGAGTGGGGATTTTTCATACATATATGGTGATGCCTCCTTTTGGAGCTTGTTCTCAAATATTTCTATCCTCAGATATTCCATTTCTATATGGTGGTTTAATATTATGTCTTAATTTGAGTGAAATGAATGAAAATGTCACAGTATTGGAATAGAAAAGAAGTGTAATTGTTTCTGTGTGAGCACCATACTAAATGTAACATACAGTGTCACACACGGATATGTGTAGCGTTCTCTCATAATCTGCCGGGTCCTAGTTGACGCCACAACGCAATGTGATTACTTCACCCCTTGCCAAACAAGATTATTGGCTATATATGGTCCAATAATTCATTATAACAGAATCGTGTAAGATTTGACATTTTAATCTGAAATGTCTTACCCCTGTCTGAAAGCCCATCTGGTAAGCTTTCTCGTACTTAACGGTCTAAACGGTACAGCTTTGGAAGGGTGAATGGAATGACACTTAATCTGCTTTTTGACTAATAAAGCAATAGCAACAATGGTGATAATCAGAAAACTGAGAATATATCTGTACCAGATGGAACCTTTAATCTATTGATTTCCCCTGATTACCTTGAGGTGTATATATGGGTGTGCAATGATGGATGTAGACATACAGTAACACAAATAATGTACATGTACCTGGTACATGTACTAGAAATACACATTTGTCAGCCATGACAGTGCGGTAAATGATATCATTTCACATATTATGAAGAGGAAGCCTTGTGTCCAATTCAGAATGCAGGGTGAATTATCAAGTAAACTATTCTAGTAGAGGGTGTATTGAGTAGTGTGCTTAAATTTAATTTATTGATCTTATCAAACGTCCCAACCGTAGTAAGTCTTTTCAGAGAATCAAACAGATGACATCAATGTTATTTCTCATTGGTAATCAAGGTGTACATGACAGTGTATATTCACTATGAAAACAACGACTATCCTGTTCGAAACCTTGTCGCAAACCTGTTGGTGGTTATGTATTGCCATATCGAAATATTTTTGCACAATTATTTACATATGAGAATTCATTTGACCAACGTGTAAGATGTATTTAAAAGCACATAACATTCCTTTGTGAATACGAGATCAGATATTGTCACTTTATGTTAGATGTTTAGAGTGTTCCTCTGCCTTCTCTGCTGTGTGTCTCCATGTTAAAGTATTATAAACAATTTCATAACAATTTGACCACACCAGAATGCCCCCTGTTGATATATAGCCATAATTATATCCAAGGAAAAGTCCTACGATTAAAAAGTACCTTCGAGGCATATACATTATAGAATGGGGATACAATGAAAATATATTTGTATGTACAGAAGAAATGTTCTATGAATATTCTGACAGATGCATGAATATGAAATAATTAAATTTGAAACAAAATCTGTTTTTCAATCATAATATTTGATGATGGGTCCAACCCCGTCGATTATTTTTTTCTTTACAGATCATGATTCCAATTGTGTCCTTGATCAACGTATTTCATTCTCTAATTATCACAGAAAAATACATGCGTTTTGATGCTCTGTATTTAGGACAATAAATTAAAATATTAATAACATATATCCTACCGTTTTACATGTTTGTATTTCACACCTTTTGCGCATCAAATGTACTAGTGCCATTATGAAATGGAATAATTTAATATCCAGTTCAATAAGGCCACACCAAAAAAAGAAGTTGGTCTACGGATTTTCTTTTCCAAAAATTGGTGCGGTAAGGCCACACCAAATAAAAAAGTTGGTCTACGGATTTTCATTTTTAAAATATGGTGCGAGCGAGCGAATTTTTATTTTTTTCTCAAATTCTTTTTTTCTTGTCTGCGGATCTTAACCTTATATCATGTGAATTGGGCAACATTAAAAAAAATTCTGAAGGAAATTTTTTGCAAACTCCCAAATCTGGCTATCGATCAGAAAAGGTGGCACCAAAAAAAAAAAAAAATCAAATTTCTCAGAAAATTGTGCAGGCGCATCCGTACACACGAACTGAGGAGCGCAGAGACTTCTCTGTCTCAGATTGCCCTGATCCCTAATATGGGCGTTGGAATCTTAAGTTAATCATGGAAGAGAGTTGCTTCCTCATGGACAATATATGTCTAGCTATATGGGTGGGTAAGACATTTGCCTAAGGCTAAAGTGGTCTGTCTCGGGCCACATGAGTACTCTGATCAGCTTGGTGGGAACGTATGGCTACATGATAGTGTTAGTTCTGGTCATACAATGATAATGATATACATTGTATAGGGCAATTTATTATATATATACCTTGACAGTGTTCACATCGATTGTTGTTAGAGGGCAACGCAGACGACCATCATCTTTCCCTGAATTGTTTGGCCCTATGATGATTTTGTCCGTTACCCTGATTAACATCCTCTTGTTGTAGCATGGTAGATGTGTCATGTTTAGTACCAAAGTTAACCTTTTATTGTGGTACTATCAGAAGCTTCTTTCAGACCTAAAGAAAAGATGTGTTGCCTACGTGTTTACACATGGATTTGGAGTGTTGGTCCCCTGACCAACCCATGAGGCCAAGATGGCGGCCTCATGGGTTGGTCAGGGGACCAACACTCCAAACCCATGTGTAAACACGGTTCTATCATTGTTTAATCAATTAATTAATAACATAGGCCCCTATACATCTACCTGTACAGGAGAATCACATTGTAATATGTTAAAATGACCCTATAACACCCTTAATGACGTCAGAGCATGGTGATGGTCCTCTGACCAACACCATGAACGTTGGTCCACTGTTTTCAATGGGAGATGCACAGCCAACCATGATAGAACGATCATCCCCAACCAAGCAAATGGTTTAAAAAAGCAGCCTCGGGACATTTTTATTATTCCTAATGTGATCTTGGCCAGAACCATTAAAGAAAACTATTTTGAAAAAGGTGTATTAGGCCAAATCAATGCCAAGGGAGATAATATCACGCACATAACCAGCTGTGTCCTTACCAAATATAATCAAACTTAGATGCGAAATTTGCTCGTTTCTGAGATATTTCACATTGAGATTTAGGAACTTGCTTTATATTTAGTGTTGGCCACAAATACATCATCATATTACCTTCATAACAGTCGCAGAAAAATCATCTGGAGAAAGCGGGACTCGAACCCACGACCCTCAGATTACGTAACCTGCTGCTCTACCAACTGAGCTACTTCCCCGTCTGACAATCTGACCGCGCCGTACGTTACTGAGTCGGTTCGGTGCGCGGAAGGGGATGGTAACCACTTCCCTTTATGGTTTTAGGCCAAAGACTAGAGGTTTGTTTTAGGTCACCCGACTGACCCTATCAAAACAGGGCCGACCCTGCTTTTTTTATGCAATTTTGAAGACATTTTTACATATTTTACGCGTTAATTTCAGGTTTACAGATATTAGCGAGGAGGTCTCAGCCATACCTTTCCACCATTTACACCTAGCTTCTAGTCTACCTGCTGGGTCGACGTAGCTTATAGTTATGCACTTTCAAAATTTTCAGATGGCCATAAAAAGCTACCTAGAGCACAGGAATTTCCCTTTTTTATCTTATACAATGTAGAATCATGACCTAAAAGCACACCCAATTCAATTTTTGGATCCTAATGATATTTAATTAGTTATTGCATTTTTCACATTTTGACCCCAAAAAATGTCCGAACCCTCCTTTCAGCAAAAGTGAATATCATTTTATTTTCTTAATATCCACGAAAATATGTTATGCTTTCCTTTCTATTATGTGGCATGGTCAACTAAAGATATTATAGTATTATGTATACCACGATTCATGGTACACTGGAATACCAAACATATAATCCCATGTCTGTATAGTTTACACATCTCCCATCCCTTCGTTTCAAAATTCAGTCGACATTTTTATTTGTGAGTCCGCCTTTCTCGTGAACACCCACGGGCGCTACTGGAGTATGGCCCGGCCAAGGTTCACTCGTACAGGCGGTCTCTACCGTGGTTGGAAGCCACATAATCACAAGTCAGATTTTAGGCAAACAAGGGGAGGGGAGGGGTTAGGATACCTTGGACAATATAGTATGACATTTTTACATTGTGTGGGCTATATAAGAAGGAAATTTGTCATGTTTCAGCTGAAATATGATCAACTCTGTCTCCCTTCACGAGGAGGATAAAATGAGAAGGCCCGGCACCATTGCTTTGAGCAGATGATAAAGAGGGAGAAAGAATGGCTCAGAAATCCTAACCTACCGTCCATCCATGAAAAATATCTGTGTACATGTAACAAAGAAACACTGTTTTATATAATTTTCCATCAGTTATCTCTCAACATGCTTTTAAACAGCATGATGACAGCAGATTAGATTTGCACCCATTCTACCACAGCCATTGGTATCCAACATGGCCGCATCTATCCCATAATGAGTGGTTCCAGTATCTCCCACCAGGTGGCAGCATGTACGCGCAGCGCACAGCTGCTGACGCCTGTAGGCCTGGGATTGAATTAGTTTCAGCAACCCCCCCCCTGCCCCCACCCTGCACATCTAGAGTAGCAGGGGCGGATGCAGGGGGGGGGGGGGTCCTTGGGGTCCAGACCCCCCTTTTGGATTTTTTTAAAGATTTTTTTTAAATGATAAGGGAGTGCTCATTTTTTATCAACGGGGGGGGGTGGATTTGGGGGGGGCGGGTAAAAAATTTGGACCCCTTGACTGGGGGGGGGTAAAAAATATAGACCCCCTTTTTGGTGGGGGGGGGGGTAAAAAAAATTCAACCTGTTTTGAGGGAAAAAAAACCCGCGCGTTACTATGCTACAAAGGGGCGCAAATGCGCACAATTTTCGGCCTGCCGGGGGGGGTAAAAAATGTTGACCCTGTAGGGGTGGGGTAAAAAAAATGTGTGCGCTCCACGCGAAATCTAACCACCCCCCCCCCCCTGTTGTTAAAAAATGAGCACTCCCTAATTTGATCCTTTTGAAGTGGCACATTGGTACTTTGGTGTTTGGTGGACCCCCCCCCCCCCCTTTTTTTTCAAATTCCTGGGAGCATCTGTAAGACCTCCGAGCATTTTTTGTCTGTCATGGCAAATTTTTCAGCATTAGTACACAAAACCACTTTGCTACCTTGTTTTGAAAAAGTTACTTCTCAAACGTGTGCATCACGGCTTGTCCACGTTTGGTACCAAGGGAGAGATTTCCGAAGTGCAAAAACACTTTTGATAGTTTTTTTGCTAGTAATTTATGATACCACATCTGAATTGATGCATAAAAGTCGTTTCTTCTGGATAAAAAGTCCTAAAATTGGAATAACTTCTGTTCTGATTGATGGATTTTCAAATTTCAAAAACCTATAGAAAGCTAAAATGACACCGGCGGTGATTCTGGGGTAATATGATGCCGGTGGCAATGAAAAGGACGCCGGCGGCCCGCCGGCGTCGTTGCAGTATGGGGAGAACCCTGAGTTATTGATTATCATCCAAATGACCAACAATCGATGTATACATCTACTATGGAATGGCTAGGACGTCTCTTGGTACAATTTATATATAAATTATGCATTATTGACGGCATATTATACTATCCATACGTGAGTGTCACGTCAGCCCTATGTCCCAAACGCGAAGGTCTAACCACTGTTTACATCCAGACGTGAGATCATGTCCCAAATGTATTTTTTATGGTTTAGCACGTGGGCTCTCGGTGCAATGGATGTACTGCAAGACTAAAGTAGTACAAGGGAATGGTACTTTGTGTGGCATCCTGCTTTGCTGGATGTCTTGATACTTTGTATTATTATAAGTGACAACAACTCTGAATCTTGATCTCAGGATGTATTGACCGACCTCCGGTGATAGACAAACTCACGTGCCGGATTGCACAACACTTAGTTCCGTATATGACACAAGGTGGCGCTACCATAGCGGCAGCGTCTGTGGTACGTTTTCCCGCGCTCTGCAGTAGCAGGAGCTGCGTCATACGACACTTTGTATCAATAATGGCGACCAAAGTAGTATAAGGCATTGGGACATTGTATCAGTAATGGCAAAGGTAGGCCATGTATAAGACAATATCAGTTAAGGCCAAATTATTATAAGACATTGGGACTTTGTATCAGTAATGATGACCAAAGTAGTATAAGAGAATGGGACTTTGTATCAGTAATGGTGACCAAAGTAGTATAAGACATTGGGACTTTGTATCAGTAATGATGACCAAAGTAGTACATGTATAAGGGAATGGGACTCTGTATCAGTAATGGTGCTCAAAGTAGCATACAGTTCCCGGTGTATGAGGTTCCGAACGTCCTCAACTGGGATAGGGGGACCTGCCCCTCACCTCCTGTGGTGGCCAGGATCGGCCAGGAGACTCCATAAACATCTGGAGGTTATGTAACTGTGTGTCATCACTCTGTATGGAGTGGTTCACTTGTCATCATTGTTTCTGCTACAATTTTTGAATGTCATGAGGGAAACTTTACATATAGGATCTCAATATGTATAAGTATATGTAAATAAGATAAGGTAAAAATGACATATTATTTATATGGTTATGATAGTTGGATTGACCTAACTCAGCTTCTAATAGGAATATTTGAAAAATCCTTTCACTGTTGGAAAGCTGAAGTCAAGGAGATACCAATACCCATGTTCTTTCAATGCAATATTGGATTTTAAGAAATATCAATACATCAACATCATAGTCCAGTCCATAATATATATAGGCAGTAATCTGATTATCTCTTTGAAGTTGACCCTCCTCTGGCGTCCAGAGATTTATTTGACCACATGGGCAATCTCCTGGATTAAGTCGCTATTCAGAGGGCCAGAATGATTAAGTCGCTATGGCCAGACAGCTAAGTATGAGAAGGCACAGGTTAGGAGGAAAAAATGGAATGTGTAGGAAGAAAACGGAAGGGGCTGCCATAGCGACCTAATCCGTTTGGGGTGCCCAATAGCGACCTAATCCGTTTGGGGTGCCCAATAGCGACCTAATCTGTAGGGGTGCCTCCCTGCATTATCTATTAAACACACTCACCCTCATCCCTCCTACTGAATGGTTGTCTTTTACTGAATAAGGGTCTCACTCCCTGCATCAGCTAACACACTTCCCTCCTCCCTCCTACTGAATGGTTGTCTTTCACTGGATAAGGGTCTTCCCTCCTGAGTGTGTTAGTTAATGCAGGGAGTGAGACCCCTTTTCAGTAAAAGACAACCATTCAGTAGGAGGGAGGAGGGTGAGTGTGTTAGCTAATGCAGGGAGTGAGACCCTTATTCAGCAAAAGACAACCATTCAGTAGGAGGGAGGAGGGTGAGTGTGTTAGCTAATGCAGGGAGTGAGACCCTTATTCAGTAAAAGACAACCATTCAGTCTTAGGGTCCTCCTCTTCCCTCCCCCTGGTAATGAATGGTTTTCTATCACTGAATAGATCAAATGATGCCATATAGCGACTCAATCCCTTTAGCCTTTAATAGAAATCTAATGATGGCCATATAGCGACTTAATCCTTCTAGGCTCCAAAATTGAATGGAACACACTTCCCATTGCGACTTAATCCTTCTAGCCTACAAGAAATGACTCGAAATGAATAGCATACATTTCCATAGCGACTTAATCCTTCTATAGCGACCTAAACCTACAGACATTTTCTATGAATAAGGCTGCGCCATTTACCTTCTATTCCCCCCAAAAATCCAAGCCCCATATTTTTATATAGGCCCCTTCAAAGAAACCCTCTTTCCCGGGGAAACTTCCCCTTGTAATAGATAATTTAATAAGGGAAATTTCAATTTTCCCTTATATATACTCCTGCTTTAGGTCGCTCCATTTTAAGTCGCTATTCTAAAGTCTATCCTATAGTGTAGAAGCTAAGATAAAATTGTGTTATATGCATTTTGGGGGGTTTCTGAGAGTGTTGGGCCCCCTTATATATACTCCTGCTTTAGGTCGCTCCAGTTTAAGTCGCTGTTTTAAATTCTATCCTATAGTGTAGAAGCTAAGATAAAATTGTATTGGATCAGCAATGGCTGAAGGTTTAAGTCGCTATAGCAGGGCTGAAGGTTTAAGTCGCTATATAGCAGGGCTGAAGGTTTAAGTCGCTATAGGGGGGCTGAAGGTTTAAGTCGCTATAGGAGGGCTGAAGGTTTAAGTCGCTATAGCAGAGCTGTAGGTTTAAGTTGCTATTTTGTTTTCCTGTTGTTTTCTTTTAAATCCAGTTTTCTATGTTTTTCACATAGCGACTTAAACATAGATATGGCCACCACATCATGTGGGACCAATTAGACCATGGGGCCAAGGTGGCCGGCGGCCACCTCAAGCAGCAACCTGATGTGCCGTATACTGCATAAGCAGGGTTCCCACAAATCTTTGCCAAATTCCATGACATTCCAAACAGCTTTCAAATTCCATGATATGTGGGAACCCTGATAAGACATTGTGACATTGTCTCAGTGATGATGAAAAAGTGGTATAAGGAAATGGGACTTTGTATCAGTGATGGTGACCAAAGTAGTATAAGATATAAGGACATTGCATCAGTAATGATGACCAAAGTAGTATAAGACATTGGGACTTCCCGGAGTTCAAGTAGTATAAGGGAATGGGACTTTGTATCAGTAATGGTGCTCAAAGTAGTATAAGACATTGGGACTTTGTATCAGTAATGATGACCAGGTAGTATAAGGGAATGGGACTTTGTATCAGTAATGGTGACCAAAGTAGTATAAGACATTGGTACATTGTATCAGTAATGATGACCAAAGTAGTATAATACATTGTATCACTAATGATGACCAAAGTAGTATAAGACATTGGTACATTGTATCAGTAATGGTGACCAAAATAGTATAAAGGAATGGGACTTTGTATCTGTATGCTATGTGTACAGAAGCAAAATAGTGTTTACGGTAATGGGAATTGCATCAGTATGTATGCCTGGTAATGATAACGGTTTAAGATTACTTAGATATTGTCACACTGTATCAGATATTGGGGCACTGTATCAGGAATAAATACTATTAAAGTAGTGTAAGACGAGGCAATTTTGTATCAGTATAAAGTGATGGTATCAGAGTAACAATAGGCTAAAGAAACAATCCTAAAAGACTGAATTCAGATATTTAATAACATCCATGAGTTTAATTAATATAAGAGTGCTTGAATCTATTAGAATGTTAATCCTCTCCAGGAATAAGTTTTAACAATATAAAAGAATAGCCATATTATGTATTATTGGACCAAACCCTTTCCACTAGATTGTTCATTAAACTGTCACGGTAATGGGAACGAAAGGGGTGTGATTTTCATATGGATACCAATGAGAGACAAAGGTGTATGGCTTAAAAAGTATTACTCTTGAACAGAGACGTAGGAAGCAAATCTTAATTGGAGCTTTAAGCATCAACTTTTGCATCATGGCACATACACATATTTTTATTGGAATTTCATCTAAAAGTAGTGTCTGCACTCCCTTTGGGTCTGATATGGGACACATGTCCCTTGGCCCCCACTCTTCCTGTGTGGGAGAGGTCAGGTTCAGGAATAATGTATTATACTACAAGTAGGCAGTTCGGCGACCAGGCACTTTGCTCTCTCCCTATCTGCCACAGTGCTAAAGAGCTTAGTTTTGTATTGTATTATTTTACCTGTTATATTAGGTCAATCAGCATGTGGGCTACCTTGTTGGAAAGATTGATTATACCTCTTTTAGGACTGATAGGACATGTACTTTTATTTGGGTACGTTTTCTAGAAAAATACACACTTTACATGTTGGACCTCTTGAAAAAAGCTGGGGAGCATGACTCAAAGGGCATACATGGTGCACAGTTTTATCTAAAAAAGGGGTCTAATATAAAGGTATCTGCACCATTTCTTGGGGTCTCTCACTAGAAAGGTCTAGAAGAGTGAGAATAAACTCTTCATGTATTTATCTCATGATAACAAGTGACGTGATCACTGTATTTATTTTTTTGAAATACAAGATGTCCTATGCTTTAGCACTGAAGGGCCGTATTCAATGCCCCCATTGAATACAACGTGGCCGTATTCAATGGGCTAAGAAAAAGTTGTTTTTCATTCATTAAATGGCTTCGAATAAAAAATAAACACAAATGCCAACTACATTGATACCGCTCTGATGTATTTCACTCGTGGGGGCTGGGGCGCATCCCACTCAGCCTGCGGCTTCATGGGATACTGCCCCAGCCCCCACTCATGAAATACAACAGAGACGGTATCAATGGGCGTTGGCATTTGTCTATATATTACTCCATTTCCCTCCAAACTATTCAAAGATATGATAATTGGATGCACAGAGACCGCCTCTGCAGTGTGCACCCAGGCCCATGGCTGCAGGTCCCGGTGGGACTGAGGGTCAGTGAGGCCCCCTGTGTGCCCTGCTACTGGGTAAATGACAGCCATAGGATAAAACCAAACCCATGGGCCATCATAAACACCTTATAATCCCTCAAATAATAGCTGAATTCCCATTTTTATTGATGCATACATATTTCTTCATAATAAAGTTCCATCAGAATCAATTATACATGAATATTCCGAGTATTAGTATTATTGGCCGAACTACCTACTACAAGGTCTTGGTAAATTTTAAAGCACCCAATCATATTCAGCCCCCCCCCTCTTTTCCTATGTCACTGTTGAATGTCAAGTTTCTCTTTCTTACCTATGTGTTACCATGGCCAGTGGTAAGACATGCCTGCCAAAGTGAGGTACCTTGGTTTATACACTGTATAAAAAGTTGCCATATCATGTATTATTGGATCATAGCTTTTCCACTAGTTGGTTCATTAAACTGTCATATGACGGCAATGGGAACGAGAGGGCTGCGATTTTCATATGGATACCAATTAGATACAAAAGTCTACAGCTTAAAACGTATTACTCTTCAACAGAGGCGTTGGAATTTTATATAAAAGTAGTGTTTGCGCTCCCTTTGGCTCTGATTAGGGGCACAGTTCCATTGGCCCCAACTCTTCCTATGTGGGAGAAGCAAGGTTCGGGAATAATTTATTATACTATACGGTAAATTTTAAGGGGCCCAATGACATTCAGGGCCCCTGCTCCCCTTTTCCAACGACACTGTTGAATGTCTAGGTTCTCTTTCTTATAAATGTGTTACTATGGCCAGTGGTAAGATATGCCTGCCAAAGTGAGGTACTTGGGTTTATCACAATTACCGCACAAATTATGCCATTCCCGCACTAGTAGTTATTGTACCTTGGTAGTTATCATTCATGATAGAAATGGTATATGATAGTGTTAGAACAGGCCTACATGGTAAGCATATGTGGGGCTGCTCCACTATGCCATTCTTCATATAACTTGTGTGGGGTTATTATTACGTGATTCATGTTACATGGGTGAGAAAGAAGAAAGACACAAGACACATGTTAGTTTTATAAATATGGTATGATGTCCAAAATGCTTTATTCTAAAAACAACAGGAGTCACATTCATTCATGAATAAGTGGTTTTCAGTTTATTTATTCACTTCTGTCAAACAAGAAGTGCAAATAACAAGAGTAAAAACAAACTCTCAAAAACGATGAAAACAAAGTTACCATTATGCATATTTAAATAATCCTGTTTATGACGTCTGCATAATCAAACATGCAATAACAAATGGATGAAATACCCATGATTCACAATCACGGACCGCATACCTTACATTCAGACTCGGTTTCCCATCGTGACTGGTCTAAACTGACCAAAACCGGTTTGACCCGGTCACAACTAGTGCCAGTCAGATGTGAGAACACCCTGTTTACAGTATACCATAGGGCCAACATGCTTCTGTTTTATGTTTAGTCTCTATTAAACGTCAGTTCAGTCTGAACGACCAAATCATGTAGATAAAAAAAGAACAGACACATTGCCAAGTTTGTTTAAAGGGTCAATTGTTGTATGTACAGCCAGTGTACGCGCTTTGACTGGTTCTCATGGCAAGATGTGTATTCATCATAGGAACAATACAGGTTTACTTCAATAAATATTTCATATTCAAGAAATACTCCCAAGTATCATATGTATATATATCCCCTTTGTCAAATAAATGAATCCATGTACCAACTTCAAATGACCATATCATGAGACAATGACAAATGATTGACCAATATACATTCTGGGAAGAATATACCCCCCTCATATGAGATGAATAGACTGTTTTTGAATATTATCTAAGTATCACCATCACGATGTGGCATATTTGTTATACCCCAGATGGGGAAAAGGCGAACAATTCGAGACAGCGGTTTGAGGAATGAGAACCAATTCGAACATGGTGGTCGTTCTCAAAGTATCTTTCTCATTTCATTGTAGTAATTGCCACCCCCATTACCTAACATACACTGCAACTCTTCGGCACTGAACACTCTGTTAACTACTAGGCTTCAATAGTTTATAGCACTGTAACATGTAGACAACCATTGTAAGTTTTTGTTGCAGGTTACCATCAGTCAACTGTAACATTCTGTATTTTCACCACTCGATCCCTTCTTAAGGCAAGGCATGCCAGAAATGAATCTGAGACCTAGACCCAGGTTTACCCTGGACCTTTAAGTACTTTATTACAACACGTAGGTCTTACACCAATCCCTGCAAAGCATAGGATATTGACGAGAAGAACCCTACAAGGATGGTATATCAACATCATCCAGGCAAACGATAAGTCTTTGTTTAAATATTAACAACTATAACAGCTCACAAACCTTGTAACAGAAAGTTCAGTAGGGCTTTAATAACAATCAACGACACCACCATTATCTGACATACCTTGCCTTGCGTATAATATCCCTTTGCCAAGTTCACTGATATGGCAATAACAAGTGTCAATCTACTCAGCTTTTGCTACATTTGTGTTTTCCATTTCCGATTTTGATTTAAATTCTGAGAAATTCACCTAGTTGAATTTGTTCAAAATATGACATTCCCTATGAAAATGATGTCTATGTCATTGTAGCTGCACTCAGATTGTAATTGCATACTTGCCATAAAGCAGTGAACTAGACTCACAGTTGGGTGTTAACTGCCCGTTTTCAACATCAACCGACGACCTCTGTATATTTGCGTAGCGAACATTTATTTCATCTTAGAATTCTTCATTCCATAACACCACAGAATAGTCCATGCTTTAAAAGATGTTATTTTAAATAGTTTACTTACAGAGGCCATTCCCTACCTCAAGTCAGAGACGAGGCTTGCCGGCCGCAAGGCCAGCTAACGATGCTCGGGGTTCAAAGTCAAAGACGAGGTAAGACATTGCCCGTCTACATTTCATTGCTCTAAATTGATCTACCATAGCACTCTGTAATCTCTCATCGACTTTCTACGTCATATTTCTGAAAAATAATTTTCTTCCCCCTATGCTCACCGAAGAGTGCATCCATGTCTCAAAACACAATCCTCTTCTGTCTTTGGTGCATCAAGTCCAATTAAGCCCACGTTCAATATGAACATGTTTTGTAGACTCGGGTAATTTCCAACTGGTACAATAATTTCGGCTTTTGGCAATTTTTCTAAAAACTATCGATATACTGTCGTCTTGTTTTATTTTGTGAGCGCTGTTGAGGGCGGTTGCTATTCATTATCTAACATTTCATCTTTTGGGTGGCACTACAATTACGTAAACCTCATTGAGCAGTTTCAGCTGTTCCTCTGCATGTTGGTATGCGTTCAGTAAGGGATCTTGGGATGAGCCCTTGCAATTAGCAATTAGAACATGTTGGCACGGCCATTACCTTATTGGCCAGGCGTTCAAAATCAATAACAGACTTAACATACAAGAGAGAGGGTAAAATCTTTGGATGGAATTGACAATAATGAAAATGATGGTCATCCCTATACAGTGTATGACCCTTGTAGACTCTGATGCCCTATTTTTACATTGAGCCCTGTTGTAGCGATTGAATGTGTATACAGTCTCATATCATAGGAACTGCCCTCACTATGTAGTTTCAGACCAACTTTCATTCATGAAACCAACATGGTGCAATATAATATTTCAGCACTAACAGACATTGATTGTCTACAGAACCAAACGTATCTGATTAGATGTGGTGGAGGCTGTAGGGTTGGAATCCAAATCAAACATACGTGACTGTAAAGCTCTTCAATTGTTAATTCTAGTATGATACACACGGGCAACCTAAGCTGAAGATAGATTAAGTTTAAAGAGGATGTACAGAAACAAACGCTTTGAGCTATCTCCAGGAGACAAAATTAATTATCAAGATTACTGGGGGCCCCCACACAGTAGACCCCCTAAGGCATAGATAATGTCCATAAATGAATCCAAGTTAAATATACATGTACATGAGCTATGTACAGTTGCTGACGAGAAAATTGTACGATACTTTATGTACATTTAACAATCTGTCGTGGTAGTGTTTTATGTTCCCTCTTCTCGACATCACTTGTTTAGACAATCAAAGTTCTTTGTCATACAAGTTTACATGGTACAATTGTGAATTATGATTGACATATGCATGTTTATGCTGTAATCTGCAAAAGTATGAGTACTGATGGTTGGCGCTGACGTCATATATTATCACTGCTACGCAGGAGCCAGGGTCAAGGGGGTTGGGGATGGGGTGGGAGGGGGCTGATTCCTTGGGAGGAGGTTCTGGTTAATAGTAAACTGTCATGGTCTGATGTTGTCTATTGGTGTGAAATGTCACCGTGTGTGTTGTGTATATATATTTACATACGCTCAAATCGACACATGCTACAAACGACACTCACTATCTGTACACATGCCCGACCTGCGGCATTGGCGCAAGTCAACAATAGTTATTCGTCTTGGTCTGAAGGAAGCACTAGGGTCAGGACGCGCCCATGGGGCTTGGCCGCCGTCCCCTGAACATTGTCCAGGCGGGGGACTATCGCCAAGGGCATGACAATGTTGTAATCGGTTCCTCTCCTCTGTTCTCTACCATCTTTCAAAATGAGATTTTTTGTATTTTATGTCAGTAATATTTACGTTTTACACTGTAGCACAGGCACTGTCCACAGCACCAACATATTCATTTCATTAGATCACTGGGCCCTGGTTATGACTAATGGCGCTAGCTATTTGTCAAATGTTTTTGTTTATCCTTTAAAGCAGGCAAAACTGAGGCACTAAAAGTTACTAGTTCTTTATATTTATAATCTACACAATCACTCCCAATTACCTATCAGACACCCGTCCACAATATATGCCAAGTAGGAATCAGTTTTTTATATTTTTTTTCGCAAGAATTTTGTTCCTCCTAATACTGATCACATATATAACACAACACACCACCATCAGTTACTGTAACAGCGCGCGATGAAAAGAATAACCCACAAACCAAATGTGTATATCAGAACTCACTACACGTACCACCGTCATATAGTAGTATATTATACCATGGCTCAAGTCTTCCCAACTTGTAGGTCTAAAATTAATACTTATTTAAATAAGGTCCTATGGTAATCAGGGATTCTTAGGGTTATGAATAGCCAGACTTTGTTATGATTCCCGTTGGTCATAACGGCTGCTAACCGATTCACTGATACATTGAAACGCATGGCATCCGTCATGGGCAAGTTACCATGGGCATGGGCAGGTAGACAATCTGTTTAGGACAAACACCCCAAACACAACCACCAATTACAACTAATACAACTAGGCCATTTGATCACCTTTCACCACACAGGGTCAATAACATACTCTTACAGAAAATAGGATTGACCATCCTTGTAATAAGAATTCTACAGTTTTCGAGTTAGCCTGAAGATGAAATGGACACTTGGTATATGCTTCTCGTTTTTGACAAATACGGCCAATGGGTTACGAAATATCATGTAGAATTCCGGATTCTATTTTCAAATTTTACTCGACATCCAAAATGCTTTGGATAGGCCTGGTTATTTTCTTTGCTTTTCTCCTACAGAATTCCATTACAAAGGGTCACTGATATGATTCTGAGAAATGAGGTGGTGTATGGGCAGATACTGGAAATTTATAGGCAAATTTTATTTATTACTTATTAGCTATTTCTTGCATATCTGCAGGCTACATCTTACTTGGGTATAAGTCCAAACATTTACCTCAAATGACGATTATTTTTTCTTCTTTTCATGAACTGTTTCGTTTCTATTGCCTACTTTTCTATAATAAGCCATATAGCTGTCGAAGCTGTCTAAAAACACCAGTCTAACTGAAAGTTGACCCCCGATTACGCCACACCGACTGCCTTAGAATCACATCAGCTTCACAAATAATTAAATTAACCTGTAGATGTATTGCTTGCAGGGCATACTGATGATACCAGGAAAAACCTCTACAGAGATGTTGAATTTGACCTTGAAATAGATATTCCTTACGGTTAATCTGCATAATTCTGATATTGTTTTACCTCATCCCTGCCTGGCTACATTCATTTTCAATCAGAGAGAAATTGAAGGTTGCAAATTGTTTTCGTCTATAATATCTCAAATACCCCAGAAATGTATAATGAGAACAGTGGTGATGGTTGTACATTGTACAAATGTATATAGAAAGGGAGTTAGTAGAGTAGCTTTCTAAAAGTAGAGTGCACACTGCATTCAGTGGCTCGCAGTAACACTAGATCTAGTTCACCAGTAACACGTCATTCATATATACACACAGGGAACGCCACAACAAGGATTATTACCACTCACTTATACTCTTTTGGCAACTTCACAGGAATAATCACTGTATAAACAACGGGTGGTCAAATAGATCATACGGAGTTGACAATAATCTTAATAAAAATCTAGCAGAAATCTAGTCTGCGAAGGAACTCCAAACCTGCAGGGTTGTGTACATAAGATAATGGACAATGAATTAATTGAGAACAGCAGCTGAGCTTTTTCATGAAGTGGTCTCAAACAAACACCAAACACGTGTTTCTTCCCTTTTTCATATAATGTACGTAATATTGAGCAGTAACCAAGGTTGGTGATAAATGAGATAGTGAATATAATGCAATTTACACACGTGAAATATAATAATATACATACAAAACTAACTTATCTTGTTCAATGTAGCATTAACAATCATATATATCAAGCCACGATAGTCATAAATATTACAATCAACCTGTATAGTGAACTCACATGAAGATCAACTCTGCATACCAAACGACATCTTAACTGGGCACCGAAGGAATTACCGGGGTAAATTCCATGTTCCGGATGCCGTTTTTTTATTCACAAGTTTTGCCTCGACTGCCTATGATACACATGAAGTAGTTTATTTGTTCTTCAAACTTTCCATGAGCAAGAAAAAGACAAGACACCCACACCGATCTAGGAAACACTAGGTAGGTCACCCACTGGGAGGCAGGGCCCCTCAACTATAACAGCAATGGTGGAGGAGGCTCTAGGAAGCATTTAAAAGGTTCAGGTGTAGTTGGAAAGAGGAACAAAAATTGCCAATTTTTAAAAACCTTTACAGGAGAAAAACTAATCTGAATAGAGAGACATTGGGTGTTTGCCAACTACTCAGTCTGCTCCTGAGCCGCAGTGGGTAATTCATACCATTATCACAGAAGTCATGGCGGTAGGTTATATTATTATCTGATACCGTTAGAACACTAGGAACAATTCAATCACTCTACAAGGAGGACCAACACCAGAACGCTGTTGGTGTCTCACATGGCAGGTTGTACACGTTTTGAGCGGAGGGTTTTTTCTATATTTTTTTCTTTTTTTTATGCAATTTTTTTTAGGCTTGTCCATGCGTGCGTTAGTAGTCTCAGAGGGTACATCACGCTGCCCAACACATTGCTTTCTACTCACAATTTTCAATCCACCTAGCATAACTGTGTTTATACTTAAGGTTCACAATTCACTTCCTCTAGTCCTCGTATCACAATGACTACATTGAGGCGGTTTGTTTGGGTAGCAACTCGGGAAATTAAGACCACGGTCTCTTAACTGGACGTGAAAGAAGGACATTGAGCTTTCAAATTTGTTGGTGTTGGAAACGGTTAGCTGGATACTCTCTTCGTAACAACTCATACAGATATATAGATATATGTATATGCATTCTGTGTTTAAATAGTCAACATGACTTGGGTGTGATACTGTAGTAATTTCAATTAACCTAGAATACTAGAACTGCACATCACTATTTTCCACCTCCTCACATCTCCCAGCCCTCCACCATCCCCATATAGGCAAGTAATACAATTTTATCACGTTACCATAAGTAATACCCTTTTCTCTTTCCCATTTTGTAATGTCTGCACGAATTTTGTTTCTTTAGTGGTGATTATTTCCTTTTCCCTCTTAGACCAAACAGGCCATGAAAAATATAAAGTGCACATGTTGATTTGAGAGTATTCCAAGATGGCGATGTGAGCGCTGGTGGCCAATGTGCATGAACTACTGCATCACGGTGGATGTTGGCGTGATGCCGGTACAATCGGTGAGGTAGAACCATCAAACACTACAATCACTCCTATCGGGAAGAATCGTACAAAAACAATGATGAAGAACGACTGGAAAACCCCATTTACACGCTAAAAAGATTCTTGCATTCGCCTCTCAAACAACGACCACGCATGAAAGAACTAGCCAATGGGAGCCTCCAAAACAAGGGGGTTATAACGCCATGATGAGGCAGCCAATGGCTAGCTCCAATAAATGAACCACTTAGATCATGTGGAAGTAGCCAGTGGTGGATTGTTTTACCATTCCAGACCTATGACACACCAGCCAGTGACAGTCCTCCAACATGATCCACTTGGGTCAGGGTGACACTAGCATGATGAGAAATTGTTTTTACATGTCAAACACCTACGATATCACTTGTTATTTGACTTTTCAAGTAACATGAAATTGTCTGAGTATTTTGAGTATTTTCAGTATTGTAAAATACTTTCCCCCTCAGTCAATTGGGTTATGTAAGCCACTGAAGGTTGATCATATGAGCAGGGCTCTATGCCTGCATGCAAAGTTGGCAGGAACTTATGGTCAGGAGCCCCTGCAGCCCAACAAATAACTGCTCTAAGGAATTGCCTGTCACCAAGAATAAAGGTACTAACAATAGCAGCACTGCGGTGCCTCTCTTTGTTTGTACGTATTTTCAAAGGTTTCAGTGAAACAATAATGTCTTCTTTTTCAGTACTACCAGTCCCCCTGTCTCTCCTGTCATATCTGGGGGGTACTACATGTTCAATGTTCCCATATTGGGTTCGAAATGATGTGACGATGCTAGGATCATTGTTAATAAGCCTTCAACATCCATGGGGGTCCCAGGAATAAAAAGTTGTTGTTTACTCTCGTGTCGGTGGGTCGGTCGCTGACGGAGTAACATGGATTGGCATGTGGCTAGGCGACGGGAGGGTCGGCCGGACGTCGCCCTGGTGGGGTGAAGTTGTACATGAGAGCCACATGATGAGAGAGATATCCCTCCCCCTGTGCACTGGCATACTGTACACGCACAGGGTGCCCGGAACTAACCGGTGCAAGGAAAGCACATGAGCACCCGCAAATATATCATCATCCACTCGGCATCCCCCTCTACAGTTACCCGGATGTGGCCAATGATGACGTCATAAAAAACGTAGGGAAGTCTGACAAAGAGTTGGATTAGAGTACAGCCTGAATCTCCTCATGGTAAAATTGACGAATGTGTACTGTAGGTATTAATTAAAAGTATGATGGAAAGAACACAAAATCACACGTTCAGCTGACAAGGAATGATGGCATCCAAGAGGCATGAATTTGTTTGGTATAGTCCATCACCAATTACGATTGAGGAATCCAAAATTATCCCCGCATCCGATGGCACAGGGCACTGAAGATGCGTAGTCGGAATAGTAGAAAACTGTACAGCAAATAGCAGTGTCCACATCGTAAGAGTTGTTTGGAGGATGCCCTATACTTTAGTGGTTCGTGATAATTGTTTCGTATCATTAGCCTGGGGTACAAGGGCAGCCTTGTTAATTGCGCCGCTTACTCGTCGTTCCAACCGATAGCTCATTTCTTGACCCTGGGTAGAGTGGGAAAATGGTAAAAAACGAAATCAGTCATGGTTATTGAAGGAATAATCATAAATATATGTAGTTTTTGTGTCCCATCACGTCTCAGACGTTTGCATTACCTAAGCATTCTCTTATTGATTGATGGGACTCAAAGTTCTAAGAAACTCATGACATCATTCTCGGTAGTTGGTTTGAATATCATTCCCATTCAGATAGTTGCTATCATTCAGTGACTAATCATTATAATCCATCAGTTCAAATGAAACTAACAGGATTTATTCAAATGGTGAACTTAGCTTCGAAACACATACCAACATAATGCTTTCTGATCGATTTTTCATGCTTTCCTTTCATAGTGCTTCGACCTTCTGTATCTTGTTTTTACCGACGATGAATACTTCTACTCAAATCATATAAATGTTTTCAAATAATTCTTTCTATTCATGGAAATGATTTGTACACAATAGTCTAATAGAAATCTGGTTTCACTAAGATTCTGAGATTGAGAGGGAGGACAGATTAATTTAGAGAAAGTGTAGTAAAATGGCTTTAACAAAGGACTTATATCTAATAGCTGCTTAAGAAATAACTCTCAGAATCTTAGTGAATGCCAGTTACATGTCATAATGCTATAAAGTATTGCATTCCTTTCCCTACGAAAATACCATGATGCATTATTGGTGTTAAACTACCTTTTCAGAAATATCAATGCACCTTGCATGTTTGTGGACTACAGTACATCTAAAAGTGTCTAATTGTAGTGAAACCATACTAAATCTAAATTAGAATTCCAGTGTGTGTAATCTTGAAAATGTCTACATTACGTTTTACCATGCAAGCATGCTAAGGAATAAGAGCCATAGAGTTCGAGTCAGTTCATCTGAGGTATCCAAGCTTGCCTTTTATATATTTGTGTGTGTATTCAGCCTAATAGGCAAGGGGGTCCTTCCGGGTTGGCAATTGCTATTTGGTCTTGTTGTCAGCAGCTTGTTGCAACAAGCTGTTTTCTATTGGAAGTAGGTCTGGGAGGAAATTCAACTGGTGATGGGTAGACAAATAATTCGTGATATCAATTCACTGGTACGTGGTCTGTATAATCTCTACGGTCTTAGACTAAAGCTACGGGAAACTAACCTAGTTTTGATAAGAAATAAAAGAGTTCACGTTCCGGAAGAGACTCATTTACGAACATATGTATATACTGAAGTACTTGATACTGCTAGTAGGGGTTTACATGTATTTCAGGCAACGAATAGCATTGCAATGGCATATCTAGAGTAGGAAGATGCACATGTCTTGAATGAATTGGTTGTATGTGAAGTATTTCCATATTTTCTGTGGGATAGTGGTAAAATGGAGATAATTGCTTGTCTGGGTGATATGTGACTTCATAGACTGTAAATATTGTCATTGTCTCTATCTTATTTCTGTGGTTGTGTGGAACTGCATTCAAACAGATCTACATTGAAATGTGCGGAGAGTATCCACTTCATTCGCATGCATTTCTTATCAAAAAGGAACATTGCAATATCAACAGCATTCACAAGAGGGGATACTAACCGCAACCATACAAATAAATGCATAATTGGGAGGTTCAGAACAAGGGATGAAACAACAAACGGGGCCATAACTCTGAAAATACCATTATTTTCAAAAGGGAAAAATACTAGCAAAGAGGTAACAATGACAAATATGAAGGAAAATGCAGGGCACAAAAAACGATCCAAAAAAACTAGGGAAATGGGCAAAGGCTCTCTACTTGCTGGGGGATCGGAGCTAGAATAGTCGGGGGTATACGGGATAAGAAGAGGAGGAGAAGGGTAGAAGAGAGGGAAAAGGAGGAGGGAGGAAGAGAGGAAGTGCATATAAGGCTGAATACAGTTAACAGCTGCTGGAAATAGGCAGCAGACCAGAAATCAGCAACACCACTGCCGCGCCTTCTAGCGGGCTAGTACCTCATCTGAAGACTGGTCACTCTTGGCACATTCCTTGCATCCGGCCCAGCCCACCTTGCGATGTTTTGAGCGGTGAGGGGAGGAGGGAGTTTCACTGCGACTTGTCGCCACTTCGTAAAGCTGCGCCACGGGTGAAGGAGACGGCGAGGGCACGGGGGATGACGTCACTTGCATCGACGTCGAGTCTGGAAGCAAATGGCGTTGTTAATAATCATGAACATGATATAAATGTGATAAGGTTTTCTTGATGTGTATACAAATAGAAATACATGTGTACATGCATGTGTCTGTAACTTGTACGAATGTATGAATACCAGGAGCCATATGTTCTATATAAGACAATATTTAACTTAAAAGTTGGAGTAGTTCTGTGTGTTTGCTTGTTTTGTTATCAGACCATCGCTGCTGCTGCACGTTTAAGATTACATATTGCCAAGGCCTTGTGTTCTGAGTATGCTATATGATTATGTTTCACATGACATGTATTACTGGTGACATGTAAATTATCACAGCTTAAGTACATTAAAAGGTACTTTCTTTTAGCAACCGCAATAGCCATTAGTTTGTATTGGGCAATATTTCCGGGAGTCATGTTGAGTGTGGGTTACTTACTAAAACCTTCATTCTACAATGACTTATTCCAATACCTCTGCAATTGTGTTAGTTCATGATTAAGAAACAACTGTGTGGGTGCCATTCAGAAACCAGATTGTGTGCTCAGGATATATATTTTTTGAATTCCATCTTCAAGCTTCACACGTGCTTTCTGTGACAACAAATGTGTGCATTCCCAATTTTCAAATTTTACCAATATGAAATTCCCGCCTGTATATGAAATATGCTGTGTTGAATCTGTAGTGTTTGTCTGTATTTCAAACTCATGCTCACTGAAAGGATTATTGATGTGCCCTAGAGAAAGATTCAGGTTCAGAGGAGACATAATTAACCTAGAGAGAGGCTTATGGGAAAAGGGACAACTCATGCAGGAGTTTAATCGTCGAAGGGTGTGGTAAAGTTTGAACACTCGTGGAAGAGTTCAGGACTATGGGTATGCTGTACCAACCATGTGTTTGCCCTCTGGATGCTATCTCCATGGGCCGAAAAGGCTACCCTCACCAATTAGATATGACGCAGTTTGGTGTCGGCTCAATGATCCGACTCGAAAAGACGCTATTGCATCTGGTTATATCATTTGAAACAGGGGGACTAGTACTCGTACTTTGGCCACTACTGGCGAATGATGATGAGGAATTTCTATAAACAATCTTTTCATTATTCCAAAAGACAGAGCGGTCGATTGGCTCTGGACCTCTTGGTTCTTGGTTCTTTCGGAGGGAAAGACGTCCGAAATCCAACCTGGGTTTTTTGTTCTTTCTGGGCTTATGGCTGTTACCATGTGGTATTCGAGAACCGCCATTGCTTGGTACCAGGTTAGAGTTATTGTCATTGTCATCAGCAATACAATCAGCACCAACTTCAGCCAATGCCTTCTTTTCAAGCTTTTCTATTAAAAGACTAAATTTCTCAATTTCTTTATCACGTTTAGCTAATGCCTCATCTCTTTTCTTCTCAATTTTACGAATTTTGGAATTCCAAAGCTCACTGCTTGGAGCTGTCTGTCTTGGGTTAGAGTCTGTTTTTATCTCTTTCTCTTGAACCTGTGTTATTTGAGGATTAGTATTATTTGAATCCACATTTGTTTGTGAATTGCTTTCTGAAACTGAAAATATAAAAGGATTGACACAATACACTATTAGTTATACATGTAGTGAAGTTTCTTTTGTACAATACTGCAGGAGTGAAGACTAAGTCACGACAAGTAATATTGTTAGTCTATACATGCTATGGAATATGCACCATTCATAACTACAAAAGGTGAGATGAATTGTGAGATTTGCGTTTTTCTATACTACAGTGTGAATGTACTCAAACAAATCTGTCAACATGATGAAGACATTGTAAATATATATAAAATCTTTTATCTATAATAGTCAATCCGTGATACGAATGGTGCTACCATTTTCAGCGTAATGAAGAATTTAATATGTTGTGCAATGATGTTTTAGTGATCTGAGTACCTAATAGATATACAAACAGCTGCTGTCGACATCAAGATGCTTTGGATATTTCAGGGAAATCATGTAATAAGGTATTCCAAACCATTATGTGTAGTAATATTAATTTATAACTAACTATATACATGACGTATCACGAGAAATGAAAGAAACATATGACTTACTGCACTTGTGTGTGGGTGAGGTTGGCGCGGTCCACTTGGCATCCATTTCTTGGTAATAGTTTTGTCGACTATCGCTGGGTTGTTTGGACACGGAGTTACCGGTGGTTCCGTTACTCTGTTTCCCCGTCCGTTGTAAAGACACATTGTTGTTCGTACTACTACAGCTAGATTTTGTCCTTCGTAACAAATGCGACAAACCTTGTCGCCACGTCATTTGTTTGTTCTTCTGATCATACTGTCGTAATAGTTTTTGTTTGCCTTGTTTCTGCAAGAGCATTGGCAATAGATATACCATCAGTATATTTCACTTTTCTTGCAGATAAAGAACACTTCCGTTTTATTTCATCTTCCGTATGTCAGCAGTCGTATCTCCATGTCTTACTTGTTCCACTGGGTTAATTTTAACATTCACCAATAATTCATTTACATTTTTCCAATTACATGTTGGTGCCTTAATGATTCAGAAGACTTCTTAAATGAGATATTTAGAATGATGTTTGTTTTTAAATGAACAATTTCAGACCAGTCAAATAATATTCTAATGGAAATCTCCTTGTGTGCCAATTCGGAATTTTAGTTTGCAGATTATTAATTGAGGGTTAATTGGAAATGATATTATATAGTGGATGCCATTGCAAAATTTCAGCCAAAATCAACCCCTTTGATTTAATCAACCTTGGTTAGCAAATATCCCTTAAGTTGTGCATAATATTTGAAGTTATATTTTTTACACAAATGGCAACCATAATGCTGTTGTCTTTTTTTTTGTACAATTAACATGTAATGATGAATAATATACTATTGTATCGAGAAATAGATTAGTTCTTTGTTAGGTGTCTAGTAGTCTGATTATTGATGGAAAAGAAAACCTTCAATACCAAATAAGTGTTACTCTACTCACAAGACACATAGCTAATCCTGAGCATTGGAGAAGACCCAAAAAATCGTAATGTAATGAATGCTATTGAGAATTCCATTGCGGCTACCCTGGTAATGGTAGAGAAGCCCGTCTAAAGATACCCGCTTTCCACTGTTGATAGAGTTATATTTTGAGTACCAAGTATTTCCTGTGATGTCCTGCCTATTTTATTAGGAGACATGGCTCAAGCCCAAACTACCTATATACTTTAGTACTACCATCACCATGACTATGTCAATATTATGATTCTGTTCTTATGTATTAAATATCATGTTCCATTCCTATTTCATTGTTCTATTACAGACCCCTTTTCTAGCATGTGTCCTCAGACGTGACAGACTTTTGATACATTAACCCATCTGCTTACCACATCCGAAGTAATTATTTCACACCTCCCAATGGGCTCTCCTTTATTGTGAGCAAGGTTCTAAGCTAGAGATAACCAACATCCCTTTTTGACAGAATATCCAATGGTTCAAACTTAGTTTTAGTTCAACAAAGCTCCAACACTAATGGGGAGCAGCAAACATAATTTACGCACTTGGGAGGGAGAATCCGGAGGTGCGGGATCATCGCTCTTGTCCTTTTTATCACCTGAATGACCGAGCAGACCGAAAACCTGTATCCGGCCTAAACGACCTGAGGGCCGGGGTATCCGAGACTTCAACAAGCCGCCCTTCCCCGAGTCTTCTTCTGCAAACAATCACAAAGGGGATTTACTTAGTTACTCAACATTCTCCAACTCAACTTCTATGTTAAATAGTCGCACAGTAAAATGTAGATTATAATAGCCATATGTATTTTAAATTGAAAATTGTAGACAAAATGTCCAGTGCCCACTCATCACCCAAACATTGCAAAATTGTTGATGATTGAGAGGATTTAATTGTTGATACAATGTCATCAGCAATTCCATGTTGTTTCATCTTTGCTCGAAAACGAATGCCAGCTATACATCAACATTATGTATCAATTTCATATTGAATACTCTGTTTTAAAGAAAGACTTCAATTTGGTGTAGACTAGGAGCAAACTTCATGACAATGAGAGGACTCTACATCCTATCTTAGATATTTCAAATGGCAGGATTTTCCAGAAGTCGTTATCTAAGTTAGTTATCTTGTAATCTGCAAAAGAATCATGTTCAATGATGTATCATACACTAAGTAGTATTTCTTTTACAGCAGTCTGAGTCAGTATAGCTGCTATGGTCACAACAGAGACCTTTCGACTAAGCAGTTGACAATACTGCTTCTCTTCCGCGGATTTCCTGTTCCCTGATAATCGAATTCGCTGACAAATAATTCATGGCAGAAAGACCAAATAGTGAAAGTTACGACACTATAGGCCAACTTGCATTTCTATTTGAATTGACATGATACTAGACATGAAGTATGTCAGGCTGTCGGTTTACTATTTATCCGAAATCGACTTAGTATAAGGCAAATGCAATGGAAGCCCGACAGGTATACCATGTAAACAGGTAGCTCAGTAATGGACATGACTCGAGCGGTACAACATGTCCAAGCAGGCACATGGTGATTGACAAATGCAGAACAATTGTAAAGAATTTGATGAATTGAGATGTGGTACGAAAGCAGTTCGGGTGTCATCCCTTTCCAACAGATAATAGGCAGTGAAGATAGGTTGAACAGTGTCAAAAGAAGGCAATTGGTAGAGAGTGAAACAACAAAGATCGATAAGACTGTACACATGATAATTGTTTTGAAGGGATTGACGAGTGAAAATGAGTTGGAGTCTCACTTGTATGAGTTGGAGTCTCACTTGTAAATCTATGTACATGTTTTGTCCAATGGGTACAGTAAAGTGTTGGAAACAGTTTGCTTCAATATATGCTTCAGTCAACAGTCGTTGTTCACTGAAAACTATACTTATTGAGGTCAGTGTTCAACATAATTTCCAATGCTTCAAATATTACTTTCCAAGGATAAAATATCCACTTCAACAACTTTACCACCAAGATCATATGATCAGATGAACAGAACTCAGTCCCATGTCAAACAAACCGGACAATGAATTAGAAGGTTTCTCTGAAATATTCAACTTCCCTTTTATCATATCTATCTTGTGCTATTCATATCTTCACATTCCACAATCATTTCTAATTAAATTCGCCTCCTTCTTCCTTGTTGAATTGGCCTCAACACCTTTATCAATTGCCTACTTATGGAGAATGGGAAATCCTAAATTCAGACAAACATAGTAGATTATTGATAATTCCAGTACTTTGAACTTAATTTACATTGAAACAGAGGCAAATACCCTTGTGATGAAATTAGATAAATCTGCAAAGTTTTGCTGATTTCCATATCACTGGATGGAGCACGGTACATACTCAGATAATACTGCCAGTACTGATTGCATCTACAGAGAAATACTAAACGGGAAACTGCCTGTAACCAAATATTTCAAATAGATATGAAACTGCCTGCACTTCTTTGGATAATAGAAATAGATTAGCATATATCCAAACCGTGACAAAACTGGAAAAAGAGGCATCTCGTTTGTTCAAGATTATAATCTAATGATCAGAAACATGAAGCATAAAAAGTGCAAAGCAATGACTCTCGTGGAGATGACCAATAATTACTTGGTGTGGGTGACATCCAAGACAAACTAGAATGTCACAGTACTAAGCACGTACACATTGTCATTTCAGTATGCTGTTATTGCTCACCCGATACGTTTTGCATCCTCGAGGTCCTGTTTCAATACTTACAGACAAGGAGTACTTGCTGGAGACACCCACCTTTGTCCTTGTCCATTGGATGGACCTTGGCCCGGCTGGCGGAGAGTCGCTCCGTGCTGCCCTCGCCGCGCTGGCTGCTGTTGGACCCGCCACTTAGAGAGTCAGAGGAGGCGGCCCCCATGGGCTCCAACCTAGGGACATGAAAATGTGCTTCAGCGCCCATGGGCTCCAACCTACGGGTATGAAAATGTTGTTCAGCACTAACAGGCTTAAACTGAAGTGGAATGAAAGGTGTGTGAGGGGAGTGTATGTGGTGATTTTGTGTTGGGTCCTGTATGTGGTAGATTGGAGTGTTTGTCAATAGGAGGCCGCTATATAGCGTAGCTAGATGGAAGGCAGGGTGTTGGTAGAATGGGAAAAAATGAAATTGCAAACCCAGTTATAAGCCCTCCCACTTCATCCAGTATTCTTCAATGGTATGCAGTTGTTTAATTGTTTTTCTAATTGTTTCCTCTTGTAAGATGTACCTGTGTTAATTTTGATAGTTTTACATATGAATGCCACAAAATGCCCCTATTATGAAAGTCTGAAATGGTGTCTGCAAGACCCTGTTTTCATCTTTACTTTTAGTCAAAGAAACGAACTGAACATAGCAGCTCATGAAACACAATTGTTTTGGTATAATACATTAACCCCACAAAATGTTCCCTTGTCTGGATGATATTTGCAGGACCTTGTTCTTTTTCTGTGTGTTCTTTCCAATCAGTAAAAATGAGGCAAATAGATATATTGGCTTATTATGTGTGGTAGGCCTTGAAATTATACTTCGACGATGTGTAAACCAGCATACTTGCATTGAAGGGTACATAATGTACAGATGGGTTTTTGCAAATTAAAAATTACAGGGAAGCTTACTATATGGTATTTATTTTTGGCATGTTGTTGTGGTGTTTTGATGCACTGTGTCTGGTGAGCAACATTCCAATTCATGTTAATCTACAACTTAAAACAACTAGTGAAATCAAAATTAAAGGCATACTATATATGAGACCGTTTGATATTAGGTGGTCTCTTCCCGAGACTTAGGTCAAGGATTTGCTAGATTAATTTCTGTATATATATGGGATATACATTTTCGGCCTGAAAATTCCCAAAACTAAATAGGTATTACACCCAAACGGTCTACATATATGTGAATCATTACAACTACAAAACTAAACGCATGCAAGCTATTTTAGCAAGAAATTATGATGTGTAATGTATAGATGAGAAACAAAAGTTGTGTCTGCCATTTAATGATGTCTGAGTGAGGAGACATTATAGCTGTGTTGATGAGTGTTCTGTACGGGTTAAATAAACAAAGCGGAACCATCACATATCTCTATGTGGAGACCTGAACACTAACTACAGCGAGCAATAGTGTACAAAACAGACTTCAGGTAAAAACAGCATTGTGTAGTTTTTGCATGTGTACACTTTCAAAAGAGAAAACCAGAAAACTTATTAAAAGGGAAAATGAAACATTGATGGCATAACCTGCTAATAAATCAAATGGTGGAGAACCAGGACTACAATATTTATGCATTTTCGTTTCATTAATGAACTCTATATTTCTACAAGTTTCACTTTAACCACTGCATACAGGATAAATTCCCTGAAAACTTACGACCACCGGGCAGCATCTAAAGAAAGACTGTTATTTCTAATTATGTATATGGATATCTTTATAACAATATAATTGATTATTATGTCAGCACTTTTACATGTTAGCATGCATTTGTGTAGTTTCTCTTCGGCTGGTAGCACTGTTGATCTTGTCACACCCACCTCAAACTTGTGTCGGGTACCTGGGCGAAGACGCCGTTGTCTGAGTACTTCTTGTACTTTTCTCGCGACGACTTGATCTTTCGCTCGCCCTTCGTTTTGCCAGAGGGCGTGCGTTTGAGCTGAGCTGTGTGACAGGCGGCAGACGTGGGTCGGGAGATGTGGGACGGGGACCCATGGTTCTTGCGGCCGGGCGGGATGAGCGGCTTGTTGTGACAGTAGTCTTCCTCTTCGTCATCGTAATCATCATCATCGTCATCTTCCCCATCGTCCGTGTAGTTCTCCATAGAGGCGATCGGGGTTTGCATAGGGACGCGCGGCGTGCCCGCGCCCACCTTGGGGAACCGGAAGACGGGGCTGTGGCAGTGGGCACCACTTAATCGTGTAGGCGACTCTCGTGACGTGCTAGCCACTACGGGTCGCCACAGCGGGCCGGTGGGACTCGTCTCGTCAGGGCTGACGAACAAGTCCAGCGCATGTGCGCCCGTATGGCAGAATTTCTTGTGGCGCTCCATGTAAGTGGGACTGCTCGGGCTCAACCCGCACATATGACAGTCCTTTCGGAGCATTAGCCTGTTGGGCAGCGATGGAGAACATGGCCTGGCGGCCACATCCTCATGGTCATCGTGGCTCAGGCCCACCGAAGTCAGAGGCTCGGAGCCACTCTTGGGCAAAAGACACGTTTTAGAATTGAAGAACTCTGATTCCTTCTTGATAGTGCTGATACTGGTATGCGAGAGGAGCCCCGACCCTGAGTCCCGGCGGTCAGCCGGCAGGATATGACTGCCGCTATGGGAACTCTGAGAAATCAGACTCGCGCTGTCCTCAAATCGTTCTGAATCACTCAAATGCTTCAACAACACATTCCGCGAACCTTTAAACTTGAGAATATCCGACGGTTCGTGAGAGTCTAGGTACGGAGGCAAGTCGCCCTTTTGGCTAGCAGGGTTTGGTAGCGGCCCCAACGACGCCCCTTCTACTTGCTGCTGGTCCTCTGGCTTCTTTTTGTCTACTTGGGCTTTGAGCATTTGCGCTTGCATAGTTTCCAGATTGATTTCCTCAGAACTGGAACTGAAAGTGGTGAGAGTCAGGTCCTCTGGCGTGGCTTTAGGAGCCACCAGTGGCTTTACAATAGAACTAATATTAGCACCCGTATTTGAAGGCCCAGCAATGGCGGCCTGCGTTGTCCGAGTCACTCCCGAGCCGCTCGCTTTGGCTGCTGTGCTTTTTGTATTGGCTCGGTAGAGTAATGTCGACGGGCGGACTGGTTGAGTCCGCGACATGCCGTCCAGCCCAGACGAGGAGCCGTCCGAATCACGGAGCGGTACCTTGGTCGTGGGATTCAATGGCCGGGGCTTCTGAAAAACAGACGACATAAGCATTGCACTACTCGCCGCCCTCAGACATGAGCTGCCTCTAGAAAAAGGTTTTCTCCTTCTTCTTTTTTTTGATTAAAAGAAAAATAGTCGAAAATAAAAATGAAAAATATATATGAGCTGCCAGACTCTCCTCCTGGACCTTGTCTGATGATGTGATAGGACGGACAATATCTTTATTCTTCTGTTTTGTGGCATTTCTTAATTATTTTGTTCTTTTGCCTTAGTTTTCACCACACAATAAATGATACGATAATAACAGACAACATAAAAACAAGACCAGACTATTCACTGACCAACTAGTCATGTTAGTATTGACAATGTTACAGTGTACAAACTTTCTCCCCGTACCACTCGACCACAACAAAGCATTCTTCTCCTTTCTGCCTTTTGAACCCACACCTGTACTTATCCACACAGGCTTTCCATCCATCAAACACATCCAGTACGATACCACATGACATCAGACAAGTTTTCAGGTTTATCTCCTTTCTTTTGATTTTGAATATACCATGAGGTTACACAAGATTTCAAAACTTGTCCAAAATTTGCCGTTCTTGCATTCGTTTTCAGATTTTTGGAAAAATTATGTGCACCACTGTTGGTTCAAACACCTTTGTACACTATCATGATAAACATAAATTCGTATCATTCCCATACATTAGCGTCTTTCGATTTACATCCAAGCTATGCTGTCCTTAAAGCTGCTATGGTATCACTCTGTCCTACGACTGCAATTCTATTATTTTAGGAGCACATAATAATGGTATCACCAAATAGTTTCAGGAGGGTTGGGCAATGGTCAGACCTGTCGGAGTAGGACCTACATACTGTTGATCACTGCAGTGCAACAATTTAAATAGACTGTTCCTATCATTACTTAGAAAACAGCTGACTGATGTTAAATTGCAGTGCAACAATTTAAATAGACTGTTCCTATCATTACTTGGAAAACAGCTGACTGATGTTAAATGCATCCTTTTTTGGTGGGGGAGGGATAGCAATGGAGGATAACCAAGATTTATCAGTTCTTTGTTTGAAAGTCTCAGGCTTTACTGAATGACAAAGGCCGATTGTCCCACAGGAATGGTTTTGAAGTAATTTCATCCTAAATATATTCATTTTCACTAACCTTATCAAAGATCTCCCAATTCTTTACTCACATTAAATTTAAACAAATAACAAAAAAATGTCAAGTGACCTGTGAAAGCCCTGTTATGGAATATGTGCCCGAAGACTTCCCCCTCTATTATTAGGCTTTATTCAACTATATTCAATATAAATTTCATTCTTGTGGAGAGTAGGTGAAAAGAAATGCTGCCTCTGCAATGGCAGGGTGAACACATCAAATGGGGTGAGGGGTGCAGATTGCATACTATCTATTACCCTTGATTTACAACCAAAAACTCTATTAACTGTGTGGAATAATTAGTGTGAAGCGATTTAAGAAACAAATAATACCTCTCACTTTACTAACGCAATCTCCCGCAATACCCATAGCAGCCTTAAGAAGCGTTGTCTTCCTGGGGCTAATGGACAAATTGAACTGTTAATCTGTCAACTACAGCCTATCATATGTATACCGTGAATAGTGATCTGAAACAAACGGTCCTTTAGGGTTGGCAAAACTGCCATCTATTGATAGGCTGAAGTTCTTGACACAATCCATTGGGGAGAGTTTGGCAGCAAAAAAGAGTAAGAAGAAAACATGCAATAAAAATGTGACCTGAACTTTTCACTCAGGGTTGCCGCCAATTAATTTAAAATATCAGTAATATTTGACAAGTTTCTACGTTCAGTGCTTTTCTGAATATATAAACTAAACTGGTGCTTATCAACGAAATACAAAAACGAATATTAGATAAAATTATTTTGTCGTGTGTCCTAATCGTTTGCATTGTTATTTTCTTTTAGTAATTGGGGGTCAGAGGAATTTTGAATAACATAATTTAATTATATTTTATGTTTTTTGAACAAGGATATATAAATTTAAATGATAAATCAGTTTATTGAAATGGCAAATCAGTTTATGAAATGGCAAATCAGTTTATCAAAAGAGAATCAGTGGGACTCACGAATTTTGATTTTGATGGAATTTTGTGTTACAATCAATTGATACTTTTTTTCATTTTTGCATTTAGCCATACCAGCGATACTTAAATTATCAAAATATTAAGTCTTTATTTAATGGTAATTACTTTGTTCTGTTGAAATTGAAATACATTTAAGCACTTTTAAGGCAACCCTGGAAGAGGCATTTTAAACTTTTTCATCGACTTAAGGGTTAGACATGTACATTTAATGTAACACATACAATTTTATCACAGAGCGTAATGATTTAGCTCCGTGTAATAATCATGGTGCAATGTAACAAGTTATTTAAGAATAAACCCCCCACCCCCTAGTATGTTCGCAAGATGTCCTAACCTCATCTACTATATGACAAGAGAAGGCTGGTTCTATAGCAAGAAGCATTCTGGTGTGCTGTTGTGTTTAGTTAGCTAAATCTAAGTTCTAGTGTGAAATGACCCCCAACGATACCCTCGTAATTTGGATGGTGGACATTGGGATTGAGCTTTCTCGTCTGCGACTTTTGCCAATATTTAAAAAAATATATATACATTCATATAAGTCCCACTTTCTTTACTACTTTGTTATGAGGAAAGTCTTGGCTTTTTCTGGTTGTATATATATTTTCTTAGGGTGTAGACTTTTCTTTCTCTCTCTTTTTCTTTTAAGTAGGCTCTAACTACTGACGCCATCTAGCGGTCTGAGGCGACACTACCAATGGGTAAGAGGTTGAGGGCGCTTTCTGCGGACGGAGTTTGTGGGGAGGGTCGCGAGAGGTCGCGAGAGATCGCGAGAGCAAGAGGATTGGTGACACAGAGCTAGAACAGTAAGGAAGCATGCTAAGGTATTTTGGCAGCTGATCCTTAAATCCACTCACTGCCCCGGATGGCGGAGGAGGAGGAGAAGAGAGGCCTAGAAGCGCAGATCCAATGTGCCTGCTCTCAACACCACCAGCATCATTGCGAACCACCCCCTCATTGCTTGTCACAGTGGCATTCTCTATCACTTCACAAGTCGGGCTATTGGTTACCGATAGATCCAGGGTGAGATTCAGCGGGCCGCGCCGTTGTGGAATGCGCGTAGGGCCGTTGGCAGTGGGGGGTGTTGCTGCGGCAGCGGCGGTTGTAGCGGCGGCGGAGGCTGCTGCTGCTACTGCTGCTGCTTCAGGAAGGAGTTGTTTCTTAGGCGTGCCCAAGGAGCCCGAAGAGGCGCCCACCGTGGTCTTATGCAACGCTGTCTTGTTGGGTGCAGCTGCAGGCGGCTGAGGGGCCACGTCGACGCTGGCGGTTGCGGTGGAGGTTGCGGTGGAGGTTGCAGTGGTGGCGGCGGTGGCGGCGGAGGGCGTGGCCGGGGCCGGGTTGCTGGACGTGGACACCTTATCCGGCGTCATCTCGGCTTCGAGCAGCAGCTTGGCCCGGTCCCCCTGCAACAGCTCCCTCTGCTCCGTGCTGCCCGATGCGACACTGCCCGACCGCTCGCCTGTAGAAGGACAAGGCAAGATAGAGGTGGATTAATACAGTTCTACCGCTCCCCACCTTACACCGACGTCAGCAAGGACAGATAAACAAAGCATTGGGATACTGGACGATGCTACATCCACATACAGGACGAGGCACTCTGTAAGACCTCCACCAACACGTAGAAATCAATCAGTAAATGAAGAAATCCCTTAGATAAGTTTATGACATCAACTTAATACAACCACAACAGGGATTCCCTGATTCTCTCCTCCCATTTCTTTCTGGCAACTTTTGGGATATAACATCTTTTCTCTAAGGCTTTATGTGATGGTTTCTATGGCTTCACCATGCTCATGTGCTGGTCAGAGGTGCGATATAAGTCTGGTTCTTACTTTGGACTTTCTTCTCCATTAATTGGTCCACTTGAGGCAAGGATGAAATGATGAAACAATGATACATTTTCGAGTTAAATAAAAGGGCATAACATACTTTTATATCTTAGCTGGACTATGTAAATCAAATGTTTTATCTACTTTTCAGGTAAATTAAACTTCTTTTCCATTATATATTAGCGGATTAGCACTAATAAAAACACCAAACTGGTTGTGATTGACCAACTGGAACCTGCCAGTGAAATTTGAACACAACAAGCATGACATTATATTATATGTGTAGAGAACCAGGGTGAAAGCCTCTGACAAAGCAGGATCACCAAATGGATGATGGCTGTGGCATGCATTGTCGCTGAGTGGCCAGAGCAACAGCCGCAACACGAACAGAGAGAACACACAGGGTGAGAAATTGAAGCGGCACTCAACAATATCAGCAACCTTCATTACCGCGGCACATGTCCATTAGTCAGGGTCTCGTCATCTTTTCATTATAGAATATTTCTTAAGTAACTTGCGGTGCAATTGGAATAGTCTGGTAGTCTCACATGTAATTTCTTTTGTGTATCTACAATGTTCTTCTATTGAAATCCATATGAAACACATGCATGAACACTTGATTTTAAATGTGTGATTGCATACGTAACATGTTTCGTGGTTGCTTTTTTTAAGATTCACATTTCCCCCATTTAGATAAGAAACAAAATATATTATGATAAAAATGGAATGCACTATCCTTTAATCTGACAGGACAGCATTCCCAACGAGATAAGTGGATTGTTTATGATCATTAAAGTACCATTTTAGGGTTGGTGTGATACAATTATGTCATACAAGGAATCCACATGTAAAACCTAAATAGACAGAATACGGTATATTTAAAGTTACTGAAACATTGATTGGGTGAGACATTATATAACAAAAATAATAGTATTATTGATTTAGTCAGTGCGACAATATTTTTTTCTACAAAGTGACACATAGAACATGCGTTTCATATATAGATATTGGCCTTAAAATGAAGATTTCAGAAGTGGCATGGTTATGTGATGCAACAATGACATGTTTAGTGTATATAGAAGATGCAGGTGATGTGTAGACGTGCCAGCATTTGAGAGTTATTGAATTATAACAGCAAATGTGACCAATCAGTCTGAGAGGAATAATAACTGATTTAGAGTTCTAAACATTTTAAATGTGAGTATCCATAAGGAACTCGCTATAAACAAAATCCAAACTGGTTTGAGTCACTATATTTATATGTGGACAGAGAGGAACTGAAGGGAACCGTTTTCCAGTCGTGTCAGAAGTTGCGATACACCGTGTCTATGACTACATAGGAGCAGTATATGTCAAGGCGCAACACACTTTATCATTATATGTACCTGTGTGGACCAAGGCTGCAGAAGAAGGGTTTTGTCAAAGAAGAAGGAGGAAAGAGACAAAATACAAATCAGTATGCATTCATTGCCTGGACCGGTACCGACATACATGACAAGACAAGGACAAGGACAAATGGCACACATATAGTAAAAATAAAGCATCTGGTTGCTCTCCCCAGTTCTCTTTTTATTAGAAAAATGTTTTCTTTCCATTAAACTCTTTTCTGGGTTAGATAGCAGGATATGACAATTCCTATCACATCACTTCCCAGCAGGGATGCCAGTGATGAGTTGGGACTGCCAGCTGAACAAAGAGCATGCCAACAATAATGACAGGTACATTCAAACAAACTCCCTTAAGTGCACCCCCACTAGCCCCATCATCATATAAAAAGACATTTACATACAAGAATAAATTATGAGTTTGGCATATCTACTTACCTTTTACTTTAAGTGATTATACTTTATATTTAACCCTGAATATTTCTTTTTTCTATTTCTTTCTTCATTATCATTATATTAATAATGTTACATTATACACATAGAAGTGGATATATAAGGTTATATATAGCATACGCCTATTGGGATAAACATAGCCATACCCGAGTTTATAAATTTGTCTACTTGTGAAAAAAATCAGGACCCTATACCTGCTAAGCAAGTTTAGGCTCTTCAACGGGGTTAGGGTGGGGACCTACACATTGTAGTCTACCATGTCTAACCAAAGTTGGATTGCAAACTGTCTGATTCTGATTATTGTCTATAGGGTCCACTGTGCTGGACCTATGTGTAAGGAACACCAATATGGGGGAAGAGGGAAGGAGAAGGTGGAACACAGATTGTTGATTCGGTGCAGTGCAGCAGGGAGAAAGCAATGGATGTTGTTTTCCAAGGGGATAGAGGGTCCAATGGTCATACAGAGCACTAACCAATATTCCTTATCTCATTCATTCGTGCAATGAAGGAATAGTTTCCAAATGTTATCCGCACCAAACATGAGATACTTGAACTTCCTTGTAGACATTATTGTTACTGTATATACTTTAAAGTTTTTGTTGTGTTGTTTACCACCCTCCGAAATAAGGTCTGATTTAATTTCAGATAATATCTCAAGTTCCACACTGATATTGGCTAAAAACTGCACGGATGGTGGGTTAGGGAGGTGCACAAAAGCATGCTCAGTACACATAACAGTGAGGACGACATGGAGAAAAAGAAACGGAGCTACTACACACACACAAAAGGAAAATGTGGCATATGAGAAAACTGCAAGTGGAAGGAAAGGAAACTGTGAGGGTGTAACATAGGTGGGACACTTACGGGGTTCGCATCGGAGGCAGAAGGGCCAAAGCTTCCACGACTGTGTGGTGGATGGCCCAATAGACAAGCAGGCCCCACACAGATCTGGAATCGGAAGCCACCCAAGACCACACGTACACAAGCTTAAACTCTGACTATATGTCCTTTATCTCCAATCACCATACACAGAGGCCAAAAGCCTTCATTTGAAAATTGCTTTCCGTCAGAAATGTAACCACCTGCCCCCAGAGGAGACATTTGGGCTTAAGGACTAAATGGTCCATGAGACTTAGATCGAAAAGAAGGCTTCCAAATATATATTGTTATCAATGGTAGACGGGCGACGCCCCGCCTCTTCACACACACATTGCCAAAAATTATGATGTACAAAAACTCTCCGATTCTAATGGAAAAATTACTTGAGGTCTACACTATATAAAAAAGAAACTATTGAAGTAGGATAAAATGTAAATCTACCACGTAAAGAATCGCTACGTAAGAAATTATGTAAATAGTCATTCTGAATGGGTAACTTAGGTATTCTCTATATATTGTCATGGCAATTGAATTGCAAAACACTGACTTAACATTAGTTACTTCGATTTCGAGGAGAAATCACATTATCCTGCATTACTATGTTCTTCCAGATGTATGGATCTAAAGTATTATACAACTTAAACTACCCACACATGCAGTTATCAACAAAATAAATCACCATCTTCAAACAGACATGCACTTCCTAGAAAGCCAACCAACAGGGATGGGACCTTAGCCTTACACAAAATACTATAAAGACTATGCTTATCAACAAATAGCATTTGGCTTGTGTTCCTCTGAGGTCCAGAGTTTTAATTTTCATTATCAGATTGATCATGTGTTTGGCACGTATTTTCCGCTAGGTTTACTTCTTTTTCTTTTAGTTTCTGGATAATTTAAGCATCAATGTTTGGGTAACATAATACACTAAGCTGGATATTGTGGAAGGAGGGGGGTAAATCTTCTTTTTTTTCCAGTGCCCAATAATACAGACAGCTTTGTTTATATGCCAAGTGTGTGTAATTGGAAGGCTTGGTTTTGTTCATTATACTTTCATCCCTAATCTTTATTTACGTTTTTTTTATCGTTGCTCGTTTATATGGAACTACAGTTCCTAGCATAATTATCTACATGGAAACTTTTTAGATATAGACTAGATAAAACATGAACAATGACACGAATGAGCTCTTCAGCAAATTCTCTCCAACTGATAAAATCTATGAAAGGAATCCACAATGATAAAAATGACAACAATATCTACTGTCACTACGAGACCATTTTTTAAGGTCAATGTGCATGATACCATTTCCTCAAATTTCTTTTCCATTCCCATATGTTTGAAATGTCTCAATGATGATTCCATTTCCTTTCTTGTCAGAGCAAAAGCCCTAGAGACTATCTTTGTAACGTTGTTGGTCATGGGTTTGATTCTGATTTTTTATGGTATATGTAAGGACATGAATGAACATGAAGCTGTGAACTCCGTGTGCGAAGTGTGCCCGGTATAGTATAACATAATAGGTCAGTCGTCATTCCAAAAGTCCAAACCAGATGGTAGTAGCAGCAGTTATAGTATTAGTACATCTGATTAGCTAACCAGGTTAAATAACAGTCACGTCTACTAATGCACCATCCACAGCACCCTTTTCTTAATGGAAGTCTTACTTATTAGCACTGATAATGACCAGGCGACACACTGGTTTCAAGTCTTTATTATTGCACACAACATTGCCTACTTTGTGCTGTGATTAAACTACCCAGGAATTTAAGGCACAGTGTGTGTTTTTGAGATCAACTTTGATATGTATATTTAAGCATTTACTTCTTGCATAAGGGAAGCCCAGATGGTTTTTGGTGACCTGGTGTGGTATGACGACTGACCGAGGTGGTGTATAGGTTAAAGTCATGGTGTAGGAACCCCAGGTTCCAGGGGTGATGTGTGCTTGGGCAGTATGAGATATATGTATGAAGGTTTATAGCAAGACAACATTAACTGTGGTCGACACATAGAAAGGACATGGGGGACTAACACAGGGTTGACTCTCCACGGTATACACAGAGGTGAAAATGGTACAATGTTGCTTGGTTTAGTTCACTAGGGTAGGGTATCAATATATTATGTTGTAATGTAGTCAATATTTATTTGACTGAAATGATATGGATAGCTGATATATTTCTTGCTGAGAGAAGCATGGGAAAATTATAAAAAGATCCCATAAGAGGAAGCAAATTATACAATAGTATAGTCCAACACAGAACTGTAGCATATGTACTACTGAATTAAAAAATGAATGCACACCCCACTGTATGGTAGCTTCTAAGAGAATTTCCTTGCAAATAAATGGATGAAGCTCATGGATTCAAATCAATATCAAAACGATTTAACTTAAATATAGCAAGAGACATGACAAACTTCTTTTGATAACTAAACCAGTGTGAGATAAATCATAAATGTTACCGCTCTATTTCTAGTGACACACTTCACAGCTGTGTCAAATGACTATTTGCATAAAACGCATTACTTTTCTAATGTATATTCTTGAATAATCGAAGAGGTTTGAAATTCAACAAATGTAAAATGATCCTGACTTCAAAATAGAGAAGAAGGAAATGACAGAAAACAAAGGCAAAGAGTGAATTTGAAAACTGGGAACGAGGAAAGGTAAAAGTAACAAATTAAAGGAGGTTTGGGAAAATGAGAAAACGTAACCCAAAAGGGTGTTTTATGTTCGTCTTCTGAAGAAGATCCTAACAATTAAGCTCCATACAGGCTTCTTCATTTTGACTATGACCAAAGGGCAAAATTTGGCATGACAACTGGCACTGTCATCAAAAACACAACAACCAATGCTGTCACCAGCCGGTGTGCCGACAGGTGAGTGGTCGGCGGTGGTGTTGTCGGACAGAGGAGAAGGCGTGGCCTGCATACCTTTTGTTTTGGTCTGTGTGGCAGTTTTGATCTGTGCGGTCTTGTTTGGCACTTTCTTTGGGCCCGGCCCCTTCCCTTTGGTCTTGTCCGGCGACTTGAGCGCCACCTTATCCCGCTCCCGAGACCGAGACCGAGAGTCGCGGTCTCGCTTCGCACCTTTCCTCATGGTGTGATCCACTTCAAAGTAACCTGGACAAACAAAGTGTTCCAGCTTTTACGGTCGGTAGTATGAGACTCGGTTCAAAACACAAAGCATATTTTGTATTGATCACATCATAATCATCATCAGTATGACCACAGAAGACAAGTATATATGCATATCTACAGAAAGTTGTTACACCATATGCACTCATTCTCTCCTTTCATTCACACATGCGCACCTCTTACCTCTGGTGTCTGTCCACCTCTTCTCAAACTCAGGTCTCAATACTGAAAACACACTGAGTGGAAACTAACCCCTGTGGGAGACCTCCAATGGCACCTACACACATAATTCATATGGAGGAGTTTTGAAAACATATTGGACGGGCTACAATGATAACGAGGATCTATATATAGATATATCCAGACTAGGCACTAAGCAGCGAACATAGGGTTGTATACCACAACAGATGACGCAATAAATAAAGCTTTAGTGACAATACTATTATGTACAAATTACGCTTATTTAAAATACATGTAAAATTAGGCTGCTCACGAAATACATTTACTTATATGGGTTTAGCTACAATCTATGTTCAGCAATGCTAATTTGTCTCTTTTTTTGCTTCATAATAAATGTTGATAGCTGTTGTACGATTATACTATATTATCAGTACACATGATGCTTTATGATTAATGAGGCCATAAATGGGCCTTTCTGAATGATTTCTTAATTATCATATCATTTTTTTATGCTGCAAAATATTTAAACACTTTTCCTTACTTTGATATCGATTATTCACAGAACTGTGGAGATTTATTTGTTTCCATATTCATTGACGAAAAACCGTCACATGCATGCATTTCGATATCGAAATGTCAAATACACCACCACCACCATCAGGTCCCATGCTACAGATCAACACTAGAGCAGGAGGAAGTAGCTTAGAGCAGCTCGGCTTCTCCAGTTAGAGAGGTCAATAGAGACTAAGACCTTAAACCATGCAGAAAGGTCGACATTCCATGTATGAAACCCACTTCTAGATACTGAAGCAGAGGCAACGTGACTTTGGAAGTATGGCTGTGTTAATGCTAATATAGCATGACTTATGAGCCTGTACTGATTCTATGCTGGATTAGAAACAGTTTATAGTCTAACTGTTGGGGATTTTAGCTACAGACCCGTTTTCAGTTGACTAACCTGCTATCTTTTTTTTGGGGGGGGGGGCATCGTTTTGATAAAGGACCCCTCACCTAGTGCTAGTCTTATATGTACATTACACAGTAACCAGTGGCTACTGATTAGCCATCAAACCGTGTCCGAGACCCATCCCCGCACTTAAATTTGAACCAAGCAGGCTTATATAACACACATCTATAAGAAATATACCACAGAAACACTACCAGTATAACCTTTCGAATAACTCCAACATGACAATGTTGTAAACCAGCACCATTACTTACAGTAATGCATTTTGCACTTGATTAACAAACACAAAGTACCACAGTGCTGCCCTCACCATGTCCCCAATTGTATACTACTTACTCCGAGTCGACCACTTTGTTGGCGTAGTGTTGTAATAAGGGCTGGAGTGATTAACGCCAAGGATTAATGTCCACGTGTGTCTCCAAAGTATTAACATTGAGGGAAATAATGGACAATCGCTACAAATGTTTGTAACAGAAGACCCTCACCTCACACCGCGAGGCACTACTTTTAGGGACGAGTCATTTATTATTATGTTGGTTTTTTGGATCTTCTCATAACAGCAAGGTTTTGCACATTTTAGCAATTTTCCGACACCTCCATTGATAACATCTGAGTGATTTTTATCCCCCCCCCCCCCCACATACACACTAAGTACCGATCTTGAGAAATGACATGGTGCTTGGTTGTGACTACATGTACATGGACCATACCATGCATTTAGTTTTGAACCTCTCAATATGGAGAGTTTTGGCACCCACCGAGTGCCCCTCCCCCTAGCTGTGAATAAATGACTCGTCCCTTACTTGCAAAGTAACTCGGATTTCGACTTTCCACATTACGCAGGCCGTGAGCGGACTGGAATAACCAATGTCTATTTGCTAGTTTCACCCTAGAACCCGGAGGTCCGGTATCCCGGGCTGATAGGCCCCCACCCCGCCGTCTCTCTACCCCCCGCCACCCTGGAGTAATCTCCGCTCCACGGCCCGCTTCGTTACGGGCATGGGGAAAGGCCGCAGAGCGGAAGGGGGTTGTGTGTGAGGGTGGGTGGGGGTATTGATGTATAGCCCTCCTCCAAATCCCGTCGTCACCACCATTCCAACAACTGCCTCTGCCTCCACCCCACCCCCGACCCCATGCAATCACCCACACACCGACCTATTGGTACGGGCAGCAGAGCCCAATTGACTAGGCTACCTTCTAACCCTTGACAATAATGGTCGGGTGACTAGACGCCATACCCGATAAAAACAGCACATCTCAAGCTGGACGACCAGCAGATGAAGGTCAGCCGGGACTAGGTCAGCTCATAGAACAGGTAGCAGAACCCAGCGCCCGTCAATAAGTCAAACCGTGGTGTTTAGTGCTGGACTGATGGGTGTACATGTAATGTATGCTTCAGGGTGTGCGTGCTCGGGGTGTTGAGGGAAGGTGACCCTGGGAGCTACCTTTGACACTGTTACCCAGCTTGTGTTGTGCGTGTTGGTACGGTTGGTACTGAAGCTGGGCTGGGGTTGTGGTTATGTATAGCAGTGAGTGCACTGTGTCATCTGTTTTCATTCTACAGTTTGTATATTCATGTGCAGGTTGCAAACCGACGCCATGAGAGCCTGGCTCCGGCATAAGTAGTACATACAAAAGAGATCTTTGGAGCAGACGCCTCAGACTGGTAGTATAATTATGAAAGGTAGCAGGCGCCTCAGACTAGTATTATATGAAAAGTAGCAGGCGCCTCAGCCACAGACTAGTAGTACATGTATATGAAAGGTAGCAGGCGCCTCAGCCACAGGCTAGTAGTATATGAAAAGTAGCAGGCGCCTCAGCCACAGACTAGTAGTATATGAAAGGTAGCAGGCGCCTCAGCCACAGGCTAGTAGTATATGAATGGTAGCAGGCGCCTCAGCCACAGGCTAGTTGTATATGAAAGGTAGCAGGCGCCTCAGCCACAGGCTAGTAGTATATGAAAGGTAGCAGGCGCCTCAGCCACAGGCTAGTAGTATATGAAAGGTAGCAGGCGCCCCAGACTAGTAGTATATGAAAGGTAGCAGGCGTCTCAGGCTAGTAGTGTAAGAAAAGTATGCACTGTTGAAGGCGTTAAAAATATACGCATGTGTACTGTTTTCTCTCTCTCCACACTACTTTCTTCTCTGTGGTGGATCTTTCTTATTCTTTCTACATCCTATACCCTTCTGTGATCGTATGCTAATACAGTCGCACCAGTAACATAGTACCCTAGCCCACCCCTCTGTATTTTGGCATTAACGATCCCCATTCTCAAGGGCTAACGTTGGCAGAGGAAGGGGAGGGCGTGCGGCAGTAGAAGAAGGAGAGGGTGGGGGCACTAGTCGGCCGCTGGACACGCCCCCTACGGACACGGTGGTTAAGCCCACTTTAATGCCCGGATGATCAATCAGAGCTTGCCACGGGGCGGCGCGCGTGTCGCCGAGAGACTCGGCTCCTGACTGGGTGACTCCGGTCACGTGACGGTCAAGATGGGGCTGTCTGCTTCCGTCCTCCTCTACTGGAGAGCTCTAACCGTCTACACGACCCCGAAGGTCAGTCTGAGCACTTGTCGTGTTGGCCTACTTTAGGTTGCACTCAATTCTGACCAACAAATAACTACCGTCATGTGCTGTGATGATGAGCAATCCATTTTTATTACCCAATCTAACTGAATTTGTCACTGTGGCCAAAATCGCTGTGTGCATAAACAGATACAGCTACAATAGCTAGAGGGTTCTGTTGGCAGCAAAGACATGGCTTCACCCCAGTCACAAACACCACCACTACCTGTCCTTATCATTGGACAATGTACACGTACACTCGTGGGTTTTTGTCTTTCTTATATCCAATTGTCTGTAATGAGACACGTTCTTGACAAACTAAAATGGGATGGAAATCATCGTTATTGCCGTAATACTTGGGTTGGATGATGGGAAGTAGTTGGGGGAGGGGGACGTGTAGGTCAATATAGGCAGCTGGTTACAGGTATAGTCCCAGTGACGGTGGGATTTTCATAGGTTATCTACAGTGCACTAATTAGCCTACGTATGGGCCGGAATGTCTGTGAGTGAACCCAAGGGGGTGGCTGGTATCGTGAGGGGCAGGGGTTGTACACGGGGTTGTAGGGTACAGCTGGCTGCAGTCCAACACGCCCAGAGTGGACCGGTGCAGCCTGGGCTACCTGGGCAGCTAGAGCACCTGGGCCGTGCTGGCATGTAGAGGCTTATACTATAAGTTATAGGCGTCAGCCTGTACTGTAACATGCATCACTCCTTTAGGCCTACATGGAACTCGTCCAGTACTGACATACAGGGGTCCATCTCTAGCATGATGATACATGCTACATCCTGTCTAAGATAAATTTGCACCAGTCCCACCGTGTATGACACCACGAAACCGGTGAGGTGGTTCTAAATAAGGTCGGGCGTGTGTCCCTCCCCTATCTCCAACTCTCTATATGTGATATCTGTTATCCACATATTTAATATTCTTTGCCACTTTCCCCCCAGTATTCCCTCTCTGATATCATGATATTATACCTTGTACTGTCCCCTAGTGTTCCAGCAACCTGTGTAACCCACATACTGCATATCTTCCTGTACACTATCCAGTAACCCAACACTATACATCTGCCCTACCGGTGACCTATGTGTGTATGCTGCTGCTGGTGGTGGTGTATGCATCATGTTCACTGACAGTACTGTAAGGCCCACTCGACAGGACTACCCCACCCCATCCTTCTTACAATCTATTTCTCTCTTCCCAATCCAACCCACACTCCTCCCAGTTCTCGGGCCATTTCTCATATTAATCGGCAACAGACAAGACTCCAACCCCTGTATTGGCAATGTCCCTACGAAGCCCCGACCCCTACCCACGGGTCGGAAGTGCAGGAGGTGGGACGGGGAGGGAGAGACCATAATAAATGTATGAATTAGAGGGTGGGGGAGGGCCAGAAAGCAGGTCAGGTCCACTAGTGAGGGATATGAAGTGGGGGGGGGGGGGGGGTCACGGCAGCCCCCATATCGTTACTTCAATGCTGTGTTCCGCTAATAACCCCACTAGGCGGCGTTGATATGTCATGTATTTGGCTTAATTGTGCTTTGAGTACACTCTACATGCCTGCAGTACCTGCAATCCCAGAACTGTATGCCCAGTTCTTAACATACTTAACAAGTCTCATAGTCATAAGCAAAGTGCTATGATCCCCATCGTTCATCTCCTTACCCTTCCCTATATCCAGACAGGTACATCTAGCATGCAAGGGCACTATAGTCTATAACGACCATTTTCCGTGCCAGTTCGGGATGTGAAGTAATGTGGTACATTTGTATAATGCAAATATCCCTTGGTTTTGGAAGACAATATGTATCCTCGCGTCATTGAATACTACCTCTTTACTGCTCCCTCATCACCTGTCCCCAGGCACTGGAAGGTGGTGGTGGGGGTGTGTGTGTGAGTGTGTGTGGAGGTATACCCGGGAGACCTGGTTCCCTGGAGGAAGCAGCATTATGCGCCGGGTCGGACAGCACCATGTATACAGAGGCATGCCTTAGGAGGGGGGGGGGGCTTGTTGCTGCAGGAGAGGGTGGGTGTGGCATGGAGACAACCACGTGCCGCCAACCCTGGAGGCAAGTGAATGGGACTCCCCTCTGCCCAGTACTCCAGGGTTCTGGCTCTCCTCCAGTGGCTGCATGCTGCAGCAGCATGGGTTGTGCAGACCCGCCCTGCAATATCTGGGACCTACTGCTGACTATGGTAAGAGATTAGTATGGCTCGATGATGACCCACCCAGCAGCTCTGGAGGACATTGTCTAGGTGGGGGGGAATTGCTGTTCTGAGGTACCTGGTGTAGACCCTGGAGCAGTTGCATGTAGGGCCTATAGCCTTATGATCATAAATGTAAGCATGTGTGGCCCCGCGACATATAGCTTGTAGGGTCAATGGTCAGCGGTCAGCTGGGGAAAGGAGTGAATGGTAGCGTCCATGTGCTTTAAACATGGTTGTTGACGTTAAAACCTGTCTCTTGACGAAGCCTGCTATATAGTATGCTATGAGTAATTTGGGGGTAGGGAGGATGGGTAGGTTGTGTTGTGCCTGGAGTGGTAGTAGGTGGAGGGTGTAGCAGGTAGAAGGCTGGGGAGCAGACAGTGGAAGGCTGAGTGTGCTGGGGCACTGCCCCCTCGTTTATCACCCACAGTAGGCAGGCAAATAATACAGTGGAGGATATCACCGGTATCAATGTTCCCCGAGCCCGGATCTCTGTTAATCCCCTCGTAGCTGCTGGAGACAGCCAATCTGTGATACAGCGCAGACACTGGTAGGGTTTTCAGGATCATGTGACGGCCAAGACGCTCAAAAACATCAAGAGCAATTGGGGAGGAATTTGTCACTTTTTAATCTTCAGCACAAAAGGTCAATTTAACCCAAATGTGAATTCAATTCTAGCTTTGACTTCACATGGGATGCATTAGAGATAAGTCAACCATGATCTAGTCAGATATAGGGAGATTTATACAATCAAATGGCTATATAAATCAGGTCCTATAGATGAAAAGACATGGATGTAAGATTTGACGCCAGCCCGTTATTTTTACCGCATCACTTCAGAGAGAGGGGGTACCATCCCCCGCCCCCAACTGCAGTTACAAAACGACCATATTATGACCGACTGTTGCTGTATACAAGTGTGGCTGTCAGGATCACCTTGTGAGATAGATGCTGTAGACGACTACCTGGAGTCAAAGCCTGCTAGGCGGCCTTTAACCACTGCAGCACTGTGAGCAACTCTTCTCGCCGACACAGCAGCGAGCTCCTCCTAATGAATTAGATAAAACAGCCCGAGGGCTATGTCTCCCGCTATAAGCCTTGCAATATGTTGATGTCCATACACTGTGGGGTGTATGAATACCCAATACTGACCCCCCCCCCCCCCACTCCCACACCCACATCCACACATCCCACCGTCACCTGAAGTACACCAACGTCCCACCGAGTGTCCCCCCCCCCCCTCTCCTGCTCCCCCATTGCCGTATGAAAGATCGTCCTTCATTGCCTCTGGCACATGTCACGTGATCACGTCACCCACGTGTGAGACGCTTTAAGCACGGGGGTCCCTATGGAATTGGGGTACCAGTGTGAAGGGGTGTGTATGTGTGTGTGTTAGGATGGGGAGGGGAGGGGAGGAGAGGGATGGAGTATATTTGAGGTGGGGTGGGCTATGTCCCTGTGCCTAGTAGTCCTGTTAGTGTGAGTCATGGAGGTTTTAGCATCATTGGATCCGTCTATATAACACATTCACAGTAAATACGAAATGTATCAGGCAGTCAGATCCCATGGTATGCAGACGGTGTTTTATATACATGTCCATTAATGGATGCTACAGATCGACCATTTCCATCAATGCATACCAGTTGTTAAATATTGTTCCATTTAGATTAGCCTTAAGAAGGCAGATTAGCATTATATTGTTTCGGCGTTCTATAGCCTATCCAAACGCATAGTTGGAAAGCATCTGTATATCTTCATGTAAAATAGTACATCATTCACTTCGTTCTTGTTTATATTGAAGGTATTGTGGGTATCAGTTGTTTCAACAAATGTTAGTGTTAAACCTAGATGGTATCTCGATAAGCTTTCCTCATAGGTGGATTTCTGGTGTAATATAAATTTTACATTGAATCTAAACAGACCGTTTTGGGGTTGGACGATCGTCACATTGAAAAATATATGATATCGATGATAGATATTAATTTCCCCAATGTAATTATCTATCATATGACACGTCCCTTTCCCCCTGTTAAGGTTGCTTTCTTTGGACATATTAGTAAAAGCTGGGCGGGGATGACACTGTGCTAGCTGTTACATTCGTGGGTTAATCCTCACAGCAATCGCTCTATCTAGAACTCTGTGGGCATAAGGTGCATCATCAAGGGAGGTATAGACAGCTCGTGTAACGTTAAAGATGTTAAATCTCTATTTGATCAAGGACACAAGACATAACACTCTTAGTTCTAAACAAAGGCATAAAAGGGGGTCATTCAGTACATGTTAGTACTGGAAAGCTACCACTAAACGTTTAATAAGCTAAAGTCGAGACAAAACATACAACAATCACAAGACACAAAGTAGTATTAAAATTATCATTCGCAAAAAAATAACTGATAAATCCCCGACTATGATAAGGAAATTATAAAAAATCGACCGGACCAGCAATAACGACAGGCAACATCTTCAAATAAAATGTTTAAATCAGGATTTACAATGTTACCACTGGTACATTGACGGCACATAACATAAGGCCAGGCACAACATATCGTAAAATATAAAGCGGGGCGAGAACATAACCAAGCAAGGAGATGGCCTAGAAAATCGGAACATATTTGCGCCCAAACAGCATACTTTAGTCTAAAATAATGCTATGGTAATGAGCGGGATTGAACAAGATTATTTTGAATGAAAAGGAAATTTGACGGCCTTTCTGACTTAGAACAGACTGCATCATACATGTTTGCCAAATGTACCAGGGTGACGGAAGGAGAATGAAACTATAGTGAAACAATGCTTCTTGAAAAGACTTAAAAGCATCCGTCCTCCTAAAATATATTAACTGAGCCTTTGTTACATAATACATTTAACGGTCGCAGATGGTTCTCCTCTGACCTTGATTTTATTAAAAACATAATTGGGTAGCATTGCAATCAAACTTCCTCGAGTGACAAAAAAATCAAATTTCAATCTCTCACTCATTTATACAAAATATCCACGACAAAATCCTCACACTCTCAAAGATGTGGACCAAAAATTCAATTTCTTCTTCACAATTTGTACAAAACATCAACAATTTTCGGTTATTGGGATGTTTGTATTGCGACCGCGCCAATAACAAGTTCTACTGCATCTTTACTCAGGCTTTTTCATTCAAGGTCGCGATTTAGTAGGTTAATAGGTTAAGGTATACTTATGTCATAGACCTTATCCAACATGCATAAGAAAGGAACATTGTACTCCAGTACCCTTAGCCTGAGCGATGCAGTTAGCCAAAACTATCCTATCAGTCTTACCTTCCAAGTCATCATCATCTGAATCGTCATCAAACACTTCTTCTGTCTGATTTTTCGCTACGAAAAAGATCAAGGAATTCAAATATATATTCACGGATTTATATTTGACCTATTGTCGGTACTTTGTTTTAGGAAAGAAAAAGTAAAGAAACAGAAGATAACCATGGTAGTTATGTTGGCGGGTGGCAGAGAAGGGTGTCTAACCTGCATTTTTCTTCTTTTCATCTATTAACATGTTGTACATGGCCGAGAGTTCGTCAGCCCGGTTCTCGTTAACCGTCTCCAGCACCATTTGCCGCTTCATGCTCATCATGATGGCGAGCTCACCGACAGCCTGCAGGAGCGAGAAAATTATCAGATTTTGGTCAGAATCAAACACAAGTAAAAAGAATTGTACTAACTGTGAAATGCCACTTGGCTGCCTATATTGAGGGTACATATCCAGCTGTATTTGGAAATCCGCCAGTAGGATATTTATCGTAAAGAGAAGATGTCCAATACAGCATACCGATGCCTCAAGTATAGTATTGATGGAGCAATATCACCACTCGCACAGCTACCACATAGTAGACTAGAACAGTACTAGAATTGTGAGTGGGATACGCTTGGTGATTATGCCACTTTAACTGTTTAAAGCTGAGCCCATTATTATGAGCAGTACAGCTGCATGAGTCGTCGTACGAACCAGTCTAAAATGCCCTATTCCATGAACTACTATACAGCGGTGTCAGTAGTCCTAAACTTACCTGTTGTCGCATGAGCTTGTCCTTGGTAGGGGGTATGAATGGATGGAAGGGGTATTTTCCGTTCTTGGAGACCCAGGGGTGTTGTTGGACCTCTTGTAAGGGTACTCGCAAGACCGGGTTAGGTTCTATGACTTGCCGTAATAAATTTCGGCAATCTGAAAAACATAATTCATCACAATGAATGGTATAGAATCGTCAATAGGAAGATTATAGTACCTGCATGCATGGATTCTCAGACACAAACACAGATTTAATGTGATACATACTGCCATACAAATGCGTATACGTATGTTGGATTGTTGCTGCGTGACCAACCACTATTTTGTTAAGAATTTTGGTCTAATCGAATTGACTTGTTAGAATTTCATAAATCCAAATCCTGATCATGACAAATACACGTATGACTATCTATGTAGCGCTTATATAAATATTAAGTGCTCATCTACAAATAGCTCAACGGGACATTCCTAACTATAGCCACCACTCTAGCTAGATCTGTTGGCAGAAAGTTAGAACGGCCTGGGACGAGTATGACATGCGTATATTGGGAGTAGTCATTATTCAACAACATGTGGATCGGGGTGGTGGTTGACTTTTAGATGGGTGGGGCGGGGCGGAAAGGCGTCAAAAATAATACGCTCCGCCACGATTTAGCAACTATAGCGTCTTCGCTGAAAACGGTCACATCATTTTATGCCCACTCCAGAGTGCCTGTATTTTTTTTAAATTACCCCCCTCCTCTTGTCGATAATAAAATACCCCTCCCCTATGTGGCGGAGAAGGGCCCAATGGAGCAGGCAGGGGGTATTGGGAGTGGGAGGGTGCAGGACCTGGTGCTTCCAGGCTGACATCTGCTGTGGACAGATAAGACACACCTCGGTGACGGGTGTAGACGTGCTCAGAGAATAGCCATGCAGGACTGGCACACTATACTTATCAACACAACCCTGGAGAAATGAAGAATATAACACCAGGTACTCAGGACTGCTACCATGTCTCTATGTTAACTTGACCATCATGAACCAGATAACTGAGTAAAAAAATAGGTCAAAAAAGAGCTTCGAGGCACACTTACACAACCCTGGAGGAATGAAGCATATACCACCAGGTACTCAGGACGGCTACCATGCTTCCAGGCTAACATGTCTCTATGTTAACTTGACCATTATGAACCAGATAACTGAGTAAAAAAATAGGTTAAAAAAGAGCTTCGAGGCACACTAATTAGAATTTGTATGGCAGATGAAAAGAGTGGTGTTATTTGCCATATTAGGTCACACATTATATTTGACCTTACCTGTTGATAGGCACTGCATTTCGCGGTCGTGATATCCGGACAAGCCTTTTTGTATCATTAATAGGAGTTGTTGGCGTTGGTACTCGTCCCGAAAAGGCGTCCGGAATGGTAACCTACCGATAATCATGGCGTATGTGATGATACCTCTGTAAAGGGAAAAGAAAACCATCGTCAGAAATATGCACTCTGAAAACAGCTCAATGTGTAGATCATGTCCAGATCAATCTACAATCATGTAACAAGAAGTATCATTGATAACGATAAAACATAGTATTTGCATCTAGTTTGACTTTTGAGTCATTCAGACTCTGCTTCAGCATAGAACTTCTATTGTTGACATCATAGATATACTAGAATACAGTCCCAGTACATAGATAAAGAATACCCCTGATGGTAATTAGATGTTTGGCATGACATCTTATCACGCCTTTAGTACGTTCATTGCGTTCTATCCAATATGTAGAATATAGACGGCAACGTGTGTTTGTACCTCCCACCCTCATTCATTACAGCACAATTTATAGTCATGTGTATTCCTTTTAACCCAGTAAAGAAAGCATGAAGTCAAACACACCATCACATGTCTGGCATGGGTTGATATTAGTCTTCAGAAAAACTAGCAACTACATCAGAGTTGTCCAGTTTCTTTGTCAAGAGCTGTGTCCATACACCTTGTATGATATTGGGGGAGAGGTAGGTGGGAGTTGGAAGCAGTCACCAACTGCATTATGCATGGCTGCATGCACGTCCCACCATTAGTCACAATTATATACAAGCCCCCGGCCGCACCCAACTCAGCCTCATTCCCTGTTCACTCCCGAGGGGGCGACACGAGCAGACAGGCACCCCTCCAGGGCGGGTAGAGGGAGGGGTAGGGGCGCCATCCATAAGCAGGCATTAACCCCAACCATCTGGACATGTTTTTATCCGTAGAAGATTTCCGATGGCTTTATACAGAAACAACCCCACCGATTAACCTGGGTTGATCAACATTAGTTCTATGTACATGCATGGCAGGTTTCGTAGCATGTACAGTTATGTAAATTGTAATGGAAGTGTGGATGGTTGATCATGTCGAAGCGTCCTTTTGAGTAAGGCATTAATCCTGTTATTTTGCCTCAGTCATTTTTGAATAACACGTTGTCATGCCTGACCAATGCTCCTATGACTAACCTGGGATATGTACTACAGACTAAGGGCCGGAGCATTTAGATTATCCTTGTAGAGACTCCACTGTGTGACCTAGCCTTAAAACATGAGGAGGTCATCAGGGGTGAGAGGGAGAAGAGTGGGGAAATGTCTCACGACTTGACTTGAGTAGAGGCCTGCACCGATCTGAAGCCTAGGGTGTGGGGTTCTTATTACCCGGTAAGCAGCATCTAATACCCGTTAACATTCTTTAATAGTAGGCCTGCATGGAGCATGTCATTAAGCCACCATCTGGCTAATACATGTAGATTCCCTTCTGCACTGAGGAACCCCTGTAGTTTGCCAAGAGGCGCCAGAGAAGATGTTTGATGTAGTTACCGTAGTGGCTTATATGAGCGCTCCTGCGCTTTCAAATTCCAACGACCCTGCACTTATACACGACACGTCCCTATTCAAGAGCCTGTGCAGTTTTAAGACCTCCTGGATAGTGGATTTCAGAGGGAAATTATGTAAAAATATGCCCAGGTTTTATATCTGTATGTTTCGGGTGTGTGTGTCAGAGTGTCCTACATGGGCAATGTGCATGGTTGATCATGAGACACACTGGGTAAATATTGGACCTCCAATCCACCGACCCTCCCCTCATTGGTAACAGATGCCAATTCCTTGGTCTTATTTTTGAAGGAAGTTTAAATGGAGAACTTCTAATAATCCTCCTATTATTTGCTTGTTGCGACGTTCTATGTTCTTAGTCAGTGAGGAGGAAGAGGAGGAAGAGGAGAAGGGGGAGGCTGGGGGTGAACCCCAGGTCGGGACCACACGTGTATGGCGCGTGACACGTGGTTGCAGGTCGAGGATCAATCTGGGATAGAAAAAACTAGGTTGTGTTTGTGCACCATGTCTAATGGGACGTACTGTAAGTTGATGAAGACTGGGGTAAAGTTGATGCTATGCTGAAGTGTAGTAGAGTAGCTTTACACCTGGTGAAGATTGCATGTATGCTTTAATAGGTGATATAGATATGTTTGTGATGAGTGAGTTTGGGAGGATCAGGATAATCTGGAATGATCTGGTGGCCAGGTGAATTGCCTGCACACTCCTTTCTTCCTTATTGTTACATATATCGTGTGGCACATGTTCATCAGACACTTTTATGCAAGTTTAGGGCAAAGGTGGGATGTAGTCGTATTGAGATTAGTATCTACTCAGCTGCTTTACCTATAATGCAGTGCAGTGCGCCTGGAGCATCCGGAGCAACTGCTCTGTTACAGGAGGGTCTGTACGATGACGCCGCCTGGTGTTATACGACAGAACCAACCAGCTGCTAACGGGAGGTTTGGATCTTCAGGTTGTTGGGATGAGCCATGGTATCCCTATGTTATCTCTATGCTATCCAACTAAAGGGAAAGATCAAACATGTCCTACAGACAATGCACATACATGTACATGTTCACCCAAGGTCCCAATTGCAATTTCCCACACAATGGTATACTCTCCCTCATGCAAGACCCCAATTGCAGTTTATCACACAATGATATTCTCCCTCATCCAGTCATGATTGCACAAAGAATGCACACTTTTGCATGATAAATAAATAAGCAATTTATGCAAACCCCAACGCTAACAGAACGAGACATTGATTGTGTGTAAACCTGGCCGAGGAGGGTGAGGCATGAGTTTGATAGTGAAAGAGGTTATTTCAACCAGAGTGACATGAACTCTACGTCTTTAAATACTTGTACACATTTTAGGAAGATAGCAAATATGCACCATTAGTACAGTTCCCCAGTTCCCCTCTTCATCGGTGCAGTCTGGTAACTGTAAACTATTGTCCACAAGCTTCTGTTTCCTCATATGACTAATGTCGTAGCCTGCATAAGCGCCAGGCGCTTATTTATTTCAAGTAGGCTTTACCCTCAGCGCTTATGCAAGACCGGCGCTTACTTAAAGGAAGGGGGAGAAGGTTTTTAAAACATCACTTAACACAACGGAAACCACTGCATGTGATAGTCAATATCATTAGGCAGACCCCCATATTCTTATTTATTTTGACTTGAGTCATTCAATATTTTTAATTGAGTTTAACATTATAAAAGTACAGACACGTTATGAGGGGGTTTCCCCGGATTTGTGACGTAGGCAGGGTAAGAGATAATGTATGCAGACAAGAGTTCCAGTGTCTAGTTAGGTAGGGGGACAGACACCTGTTAAATAGGGCGAATTTGGCAACATTCTGCATAGGTTGGGTCTCATCCAGACCTACAAACCCTTAGAAGACCCTTTATACATTATACATATTACCTTTAATCTAATGTAAACAATATATCTGCTTCACCAAGCACATAGAACTCATATTTGTGTAAAAGTGTGAGCAGATCTGAGACGCTCACCCCTCCCCCCCCCCCCTACCCCTCTCCTCTTCCTGCACGACCACAGTTTGTTGATATGAACCAGGTGGTCAGCCGCTTAGGGAAGGGGTGGGGACGGAGGGTCGCCATACGACCACCAGGGTGTTGGGTAAGGTGCTTTGGATTGGGTTTCATAGTCCAGTCCTTAATGTATACAGTCAGTTATCTCATCATCTGTTTGAAGTGGAGCCTCCTCTCCCATAAAACCCTCATACCATCCCCCTGTTTCTCCCACCACCTCCTCACAGCAGGAGACCAGAGCTGCTCATTTAGGGATGAGGTGACAGATACCACCTACTGTGCCCTTTATCTCACCGACATACCTACTCTAAAATGACACAAAAATACAGGAAAACGATTTTAACTACAAAGAATTCTAGAGAAAATTTAATGATGGCAAAAAATCATGCATGGTATGTTGTCCGCTGCCCACCCCCTGCCTGCTTGCAACTGACCACGGAGTGACACCACCCCTCTCCCCTGTTCCTTATCCGCCCCACTGTGCCTCTGTGGTCAGCGGCGTGATGGGGACGGGGGGGGGGGGGGGGGGCTGGCATCTTGGTGACGGCGTGATAATAAACATGGGGTGGGGTCTGGGATGGGGTGGCCTGTTCAGTAGGGAAGATATGGTTGTGTAGCCTACTGTAGGCTTAGTCCCCTGGTGACGTCACTAGCTCAGTTTTACAAAAGTATGAATAAAGTTACATTTGGCTTAATTGTAAAATTTGAGCTGCCAACAGATGTGTTCTTTTATCCCGGACCCATAACAACCTATAATCCGCCTTTTACATGTAAAAACCTTCTCTGCTTACCTTTAAAAAAAACAGAGCAGTCCCCTGCCAACCAGGGCCAGATTTACCCAGCGTGGGTAAAGGAGATCCTCCCCCCGACCCCCCGTGGTGGTCAGAGTGACCAGGAGGTAGCACATAAACAGCTGGGGTTATGTAACTGTCTGTAACCAAGTCTGTATGCATGTCTAGGGTACCAGTAGGTACCACAGGTAGTTTGAAGATATCCTCCCATGAAAAAAAACGTTATCTTGCTTACAAAGCTGATAAAAATTGATGAAGAATGGTGGTAAGTGTGTCAAAATCGGTTCAGTAGTTTATTTTATATGAATTTTCCAAAAATAAAAGTTTTAGTAATTTAGCATCTTTGATTCTCAATAGCTCAATAGTAATACACCTCTTTTGGTGTCTTTTTTAATCGATTTTGTGTTCTAGTATTGGCAAATTAATCCATATTTTCAACCAAACATGTTTGTTTACCCCGAATGCCATGGTACAGAAAAATCAAAATATACCGTAAAACCCCTGCACTGATAAGCCGAACCACCAACTTGAGAAAAAAAATAAATGAAAAAACATAAATATATATTTATATTGGCGTTTTTTGGTCATTATTGCCTGCTAAAAAGGGTAATTTACTTTTTTTTTTGGGGGGGGGGGGGGCTAAGTTCTTTCACCTACTTTAGGGAGGATTCATTATTTATGGCAGGGGTGGGCGTTTGGGAAAACAAATACATCAAAAATAATTGACCCCCCCCCCTCCGAATAGGTTGAAAAAAAAAGGCCCCCCCCTTCGGAATAGGTTTAAAAAAAAGCGCCCCCCCCCCCATACCCTACATAATTTTTAACTTAAGGGAGTGTTCATTTATCATTTACAGGGGGGTGGTGAGATTTCGAGCGGAGGGGCGAAATATTTTTACCCCCCCCCCACCCACGAGAGCGCGTAGAACGTTTTGTGACCCCCCTCGCCAAAGGCGCCGAAAAGTTTTCGCCCCCCGTTTGAACTATAGTAACGCGCAGGCTTTTTTGCTAAAAAGGGGCTTACATTTTTGTGACCCTCTTGGTCAGAATTTTTTAAGCCCCCCCCCTCGGGAGGGGTCGGAAATTTTTTATGCCCCCCCCCCAAACCCACCATCCCCCCCTGTAACTAATAAATGAACACTCCCTTAGGGGCCATCCATTAATTACGTACACACGTTTTTGCCCAAAATAGACCCCCCCAACCCCCCCTGTTGCACCATGTACGCATTTGGACTACCCCCCGTGCGTGCGTACATACACATTTAACCTTTACCCCCTCCCCTCCAACTGATAAAATAAAGGAATCTTAAGGGTTAATGATTAAAAGAAGCATATAGGGTAGATTCACCACTTTCGGATGCTCGTTATCACTGCCAATGCAACCCTTTTTCTTTTTGCGATAGAGAATGGAGTATTTCATCTACAATTGATTATGAAATACCAATGGATAGCGGAGGATTGTCAATTTATGTCCGGTAGTAAGTTTGTGTGAATGTACCACGGAAAGTGCAGGGACCCGAGGGGGGGGGCTCGTTTTGAGGATCTGTAGGGAGAGAGGGGGGGGGGCGCAGGATTTTCTAAGTGAATTAGGTTTCTCATGACTATCCCCACTACCAATAGGTTTAAGGCAACCTAGCCCCTCCCCCCCCCCAATGAAAAGAAGCAACCTATACCTTCCCTAATGATATTGAGAAATACGCCCTACACCCTAGCACAAACAACATTGAAGTATACTAATTGCATGCATGTAATCCTGGGCACGATTTTTACCTACAATTTACTCACTTGCAATAGGCCTAAATACATACATTTGTAAGGTGTTTTAGTGTAAAGTCTCGTTATACTGGCTGGTGAGGGATAATAGTCAAAACCCTATACTTCAGACACTCGATCATTGTTTGCCCCCCCCCCCCCTCTGAATACCCCTAAAAAAATTGCCCCCCCCCCCCTCAAATGCTCACCCCCCACCCCGGGCATAAATAATGAACCCTCCCTTAGGGATATTTGTCAATATACCTTGAGTCACAATTTAATTTTTGTTCTAAGAGAAAAAATGAAAGTTGCCCTGGATTGAGGTCGCAATTTCACCCCCCCCCCCCCCCCCAAGAAAAAAAAGCTTTTCTCCAAGACATGCTGCGCTCAATCTTATGATTATGTGGGTGTTTTTTTTGCCATCATTGCCATGCTAAATAGGGTAATTTACCTGACCTTATTAAATATTATGCTAATTAGGGGTCTTAATATGCAAATGCCAGAAGTGTCCAAGCAGATTCTGATTCTCTGGAAAAATGAATAAGAATCACTCATTGTGTACAAGAGTAAGTGAGGCTGGGGGCTAGAATCTGGAGGTGGACCAAGGGCAAGGGGTTTCAGATTACTATCTCACCACACCATGTTATCTCAATTACATAATGGGGCCGAGGTGGTTCTCGACCTCATGAGACAGCCTCCTGGTTGACCGGGGACTGAGAGCTTAAACAGGCCACTACGGTATATATGGTCTGTACCTTAGGCCTACATACAGTTGGGAGTGTTCCTTAGTCTGTGGTCGCTACTCTAGGATCTGCACCTACTGCGTACCTGTAGCAGAGTAATTTATTCCTCTCCCTCGTATACCGATCCCACACTAAGGATCCCCTTCCTCACCGCAAGTCATCAAGGCAACATGACCCAATCTACATTCACATTGAAGTCTTCTCAGTTTACTGGTGTGTTAAATTGACAGCAATCACTGCTGTATACCCCCTGTGGTTCATACTTTATGTTTAAACCATCACTGGTAGAGTCTGATGGCAAAGGTGTGAACTGGAGTAGCTGTGTCCTCCTGCTTGGGTTAAAATGAATATCAGAACCAGTTTGTACCAAGAACCCTGTATGTACTCAAACCAGATGGTCTCTTGTACTGAGTATACTAATAGACGGGAAGTAGAGGCCCCTATCTACCTGATGAGACATTTCTGGAGGGGGCTATGTAGGGTTACCTCGCAGGTGCAAATACCAGTAAGAGGTTATGGGGTAGTTTGTATCCTCTGACCCTGTACTAAAGGTGTAGGTATGTCAGACCCCTTGTGCCGAGGACTAACCTGTTTGGACAGTGAACGCACTTAGGGTGGGCATCTGGGCATCACTCAAATACCCAGTAACTTCAATAGGGCTACTATTTATGACATGTCTTTCTGCAGCTGATAGGATCGACTTTCGACTACAACGTTCACGTGTAGCCTATAACTTCACCCCATCCGACCCCATGGCCCTAGCTCCATCTAACGAAGCCCTGCATGCTAGATGCATATCTACTTCATAGGTAAGAAACGCCTCCAAGCCACAATCAATCCTAGGTTATAAAACAATCACGGTGGGATTGGGAAAGGCATGTTGAACCCTAAATTTCCAAAAGTCAGTTGCAGGTGGGCAAAGTAATGACCGAAGATACTGGAAGACAGGTATCTCATGCTGTACAGAACACCTATGGAGGCCTCCCTGGTCTGCACCTTACCGCCCTGCTGGCAGCATCTTCAAGCTGATATCTAAACCTAGATACCAGGACCACACCCTACTGCTAAAACTAGTAAAAGTTCTGCCTGCTGTGCCCTGCCAGAGAGTCGGCCATTCCTACACGTCCGCCCTATCAGCCCCCAGAGCCCGGGTAGGGGTTTTATGTGGCCTGAGATGGGGTGAGGGTATAGGGGTGAGCAGAGAAAAAGTGTGTGGGGGGGGGGGGGGGGCGGGGGCGGTAGGGGATATAGGGGAGAAGGATGAGAGGCTTCTCTACTGGAGCCAATTTATAAGTAATAAATTCCCAACGTATGCACATATTATCGGTAGTCGGGTGCTGACACCGATCACTTTAGAGGGCACGTAAACCTGAACTGTAGCTGAACTATGGCAGCTAGACTATTTCAGTAGCTTTTTGATACTGATCCTGCCTCAATAAGTCACTTATATACGATAACATATCATATACGCCAACGAACTTGTTTGATTCCACCACCGAGATGTATACGTATAAACCGACTTATATGACTTAGTGCACTTATATGAGGGTAAACAGGGTTACCTCGCAGTTACAAATACCAATAAGACATTACTGAAGAGTTTCTCTGAGGGTAATCGTTTTGGACAGGTGTGCTCATGCGCACAGGAGCTAAGACGCAAACTGAGAGGATTGAGCAGGGTAATAGAATCAAAATAAACTTCAGTGTCCCAATTCACAATAAAATGTATTAAGTATACACATGAAATCAACCCGTCAGTTGGTCACATTTCCAGGTTGGACTAGTGTTAACCCTGTGTGACTGTCTGCTGCCTCATGTTGTGACTGATGCCTCTGTGTGGTTAGTTTACAGTTGATATTGTCAATGTCAACAATGATTCAGCTTGCCGCAATGTCGGCCTAACCTCAGGTGGGCTGCTGCCACCTGCCATAACGCCGCCCACCACCAACACGCAGCCAACTCACACAGAGCTGCCCCATCAGTCCCTACTCATACAGTCCCTACAGCTTCACACCCTACTCACACAGAGCTGCCCCATCAGTCCCTACTCACACAGTCCCTACAGCTTCACACCCTACTCACACAGAGCTGCCCCATCAGTCCCTACTCACACAGTCCCTACAGCTACACACCCTACTCACACAGAGCTGCCCCATCAGTCCCTACTCACACAGTCCCTACAGCTTCACACCCTACTCACACAGAGCCGCCCCATCAGTCCCTACTCACACAGTCCCTACAGCTTCACACCCTACTCACACAGAGCTGCCCCATCAGTCCCTACTCATACAGTCCCTACAGCTTCACACCCTACTCACACAGAGCTGCCCCATCAGTCCCTACTCACACAGTCCCTACAGCTTCACACCCTACTCACACAGAGCTGCCCCATCAGTCCCTACTCACACAGTCCCTACAGCTACACACCCTACTCACACAGAGCTGCCCCATCAGTCCCTACTCACACAGTCCCTACAGCTTCACACCCTACTCACACAGAGCTGCCCCATCAGTCCCTACTCATACAGTCCCTGGAGCTTCACACCCTACTCACACAGAGCTGCCCCATCAGTCCCTACTCACACAGTCCCTACAGCTTCACACCCTACTCACACAGAGCTGCCCCATCAGTCCCTACTCATACAGTCCCTGGAGCTTCACACCCTACTCACACAGAGCTGCCCCATCAGTCCCTACTCACACAGTCCCTACAGCTTCACACCCTACTCACACAGAGCTGCCCCATCAGTCCCTTCTCATACAGTCCCTACAGCTTCACACCCTACTCACACAGAGCTGCCCCATCAGTCCCTACTCATACAGTCCCTACAGCTTCACACCCTACTCACACAGAGCTGCCCCATCAGTCCCTACTCATACAGTCCCTACAGCTACACACCCACAACAGTCCCTTGTCTTACAGTTCCTACGGCTATACACCCATTAGCAGTCTCTCCTCAAACAGTTCCTACAGATACACAGCTATAGCAGTCCCTCCTAATGCAGTTCCTCCAGTTTCTACAGCTTCACACCCTACTCACACAGGTTTGCCCCATCAGCCCCGCCCCATACAGTTTCTAGAGCTACACATCCATAACAGTCCCTCCTCATGCGGTTTCTACAGCTGCACACCCATAGAAGTCCCTCCTCATACAGTCCCTACAGCTACACACCCATAGCAGTCCCTCCTCATTCAGTCCCTACAGCAACACACATAGCAGTCCCTCCTCATACAGTGGGGGCCCTACAGCTACACACCCATAGCAGTCCCTCATCATACAGTCCCTACAGCTACACACCCATAGCAGTCCCTCCTCATACAGTCCCTACAGCTACACACCCATTCCCTCCTCATGTGGTCCCTACAGCTACACACCCATAGCAGTCCCTCCTCATACAGTCCCTACAGCTTCACGCCCATAGCAGTCCCTCCTCATAGAGTTTCTACAGCAACACTTCAACCAATCAGCCTCCAATTACCACACTCTCCAAACTAAACCATGCAGAGCTGTTCATACCCACAACTGTATATCTGTAACACCTGCTTCATACCTCATATGTTTCCACATCATAATTTGATACCACAAGTTATCTAATCTGCATGTATGCGCATATTGAACGGTATTGCATATTTCACCTCACCGCCTGCATCCATCACCCATATACCCTACCCCTGTACGGACCCCCTTTTTCTACTTCATTTCTCCCACTGACAATCCACTTTAAAGATGTTCATGATTCTTGACAAACAGGTATGCTCAAAAGAATAGGCATGCTTTGACAAGCAATATCTGGTAATTTCAAAACGATAAGTATATGCTGTCGGCAGTTAAACAGGAACACACAGCTGTGATAGTGTGAATTTGATGAATTGCAAATGATTGGGAAGTGGTGTTTTAGTAGAGTTGAAAGTGCTGACAGCTCATGCAGTCATGGGGATTAGTTTACTTTGATGCGAATAGTGATCAGCCCTCTCATTTCAGAAATCGTGGATTTGCAGTTACTGTTATTTGGATTGGGGAATGTGTTGCCTTTTTTGGACTTACTCTCTTGTCCCACTCTGCATACCGTATACAGGTCAACAGATGGTCGTATTGTAGGCAAACATATTAAATGCATGTATATAACTACTAAAACAGTAGTATTGTTTCATCCGCGTAACCCATACACCATACTGTAAATACACATCTGGAAGACGACATTCCTTTGCACATTTAACCATGGCAGACAGGGGATCCTCACGGCCTCTGAGTGACGCCCGCGGCGCCCACCAATGATCAACATGGCGGCCGTCAGTGGGGGACAGCGGAAGTGAGGCCGGGCGGGCTCGCGGCGCGCTGATTGGGAGCATGTGTGTCGGCGCGACATGCAAGGTGCTGGGGCTAATGTGACGCGCGCTTATGTGACCGTCAGCCAGTGTCTTGTGGTTTCCTGGAGACAAACAATCACTGCATGGCTTCAGGCTGGCAGGATCCGCCCACGGGAAATGGGACCTACTTTATACAGAGGGATCTGCTCAGAGCTGCTCACAGACGGGTGAGCCATATGTTGTGGGCAGCATGCTGCGTATTCACTGCCCTTATAATACTCTCGTCTATGTACAGCGCATGTGCAAGAAAGTAATTTAGAAACTAAAACGGATGTCCTAACTTGAATGGAAAGAATGACTATACCAAAACATGTCCCCCACCCCTACCTAGATGAGGTTGGATCATACCTCTCCGGGTACATCTTTGGCTATAGCATGTCACCTGACATGGGCAACCATCACACCCAATCGCTCCCCTTTGTTACTACCAGTTTTAATCCCACTAATGCCCATTCAATAGTAACAATCTCTATATATGTGCCGCCAATACCCATTAACAGCTATCTATGTCAGGGAAATAGCGTCTTGTGATATTACATCACATGAAACACTAAAGCTGTCAGACACTGACAGTTTGATGACGCTACGGGGCCAGCCCATTGTCACACACGGCGGTATACCTGATTTGAGAGTAAAGCCCTTATCTAGATAAAGCACCAACAGAGCGGAACCCCCTACCGCCTACAGATAACGGTACCGCAATAATCCTGCAATCAACTAGTTGTCACACCAAACCATTAGTATGGCTACCACAGGGCATCTTCCCAGATGATGGATGCAGGGGGGTAATGGTACTATTTCTTCATAGTACTAAAGGGAACATTCACAAGTGACGTCACTGGCTGGGGCTGGGGATGCAGATGGGGATGGGGGGGGGGGGGGGGGGTAGGGGTCCTTTGGGTTTAGTGACGAAATATTTTTTGCTTTTGATTTGTGAACGTCCTCCAACTCTCTAGCACTGAGTACATGTATCCTGCCAGTATATAAATAAACCCTCAAAAATACCCTGCATAAAACTGAAGGCACCGCGGGATTCCCCACGTGACCGGAAGTCTGCATGCTGTCGCGGCTGCCCTCTTGAGGCTGTATCCGGCGTCAAAGGGATCCATGCACTTGTCGTTCCCTATCACCCCCCTCCCCCACCCTATCAGGGAGGTTCTTTACATTCACTCCCACCCTGAAAACACACATACCCCCGGTACTAGATAACAGGCGACAGGAAAAAGGTGTCATCGGGCGGCTGGGACGACAGGAGCGCCACCCAGCGGGGCCACTGTGAGTAAGGCCGCCGGCTCGTGCCCGTGCCCTATACGGTATATAGCACTCTCTGATGGCGAAGACGATGTATCAGGCTAGATTTTTTTTTTATTCAGACCTACAGTGGAATAAGGAAGGTATGTAGGTAGGCTGCTTTAAGAGTAGGTGCTCAGTTATAGTCACATATGCATGTCTCGTTTTACTAATGGCAACAGTGAGGTGAGTCCACATGCTATAGCGCTGGTGCTTTATTTAATCATGGAAAACTTGGTCTCTGAGATTCGTTATAATATTCACAAGGGTTTTGGGGGAAAAAATGGTTCCGTTACCGTTTGAAGGTAAATATCACTCTTTGGCCATTCATTCAGCTTGGAGCAATTATTGTGGACATCTGTTTATATGATGTGTGGCAACATTGGACAAGAAGAGCTAGGTGGAGTATATGCAGCACACATGGGGAGCAGCACGTGGTGGTGAGGACGTGGTGAGGACGTGGAGAGCACCGTGTCACGTCCCACATCTCTCCCCTGGGAGCAGGAAAGGGGGTTAGGGGGGCACCTGTGTGTGGGGAGGAGCATGGGGCGTGGATCCCACCGACATCACATGGAGGGATGGCACCAGGGATGGCACTGTAGACGTGGTCAAGGCGTAACATGCATACACACGATAAATAGCCAGGGAGGCCACTACAATATCATTTTGGGTAGTCGGTTGGCAATCATGCAACCCACACATAATATAACCCATACTGCCGCTGCCTGGGCATATTATGTATAATGGGGGGGGGGGGGGTATTATAATAGCAGGAACGTAAAGAGGCATGTGTAATATAACTGGGAAATGCTAGTGTTTTCGTAGATATCTTAATGAGGGACCTTATGCACTTCTAAGATAGCACAGGCAAGGTGGGGTGAAGGGGTTTGTTTTTGATGGGACACAAGTCACCTCCTTTCCGGAGCGTGCGGCCTAGACACATGTGTGCCGCATGGTTTGCGCAGTACCACCCGTCTGTCTCCGAATTCCTGGGGACGGTGGGAGGGAAAAGAGGGTTCCATTCCAGGGCACTAGGGAGAAAAAATGGTCTAGTGGGGAAGATAGAGAGAGAGAGAAGTATGTGTCCCCAGAAGTTGCCGCCGCACTGCCGCTAGTGGGCGCCACAAGTAGCAGCCATTAACTTCCGGTGGCTCGCTTGGTGCCGGCTTGTCCCCTACATCCATATTAGCTGAGCAGGCCTGGACACTGTCCCAGCACTCCCAATCCTTCTAGGTACCAGCCTATCGGTGGGACAGGGCCACTGGAGGCTCGATTAAACACTAAACCTACCCCTCCCCGACTCTACTCCCGTGGCAGGAACAAGTCCCCCGATAGCAATTGTCTATATAAGTTACACTTCCAATGAACCGCATGAAAACCCCCCTTGTAAACAAACCCCTATTGAGAGTGCAGGAGGAAGGGGCACCTGGCGTAATCTCAAACCGGTGGAAGACTACAAGCTGCCTGGAGTGGCGCGTGCATTAACACAATTCACTTCTTGATTACAAGACCAAGTCAGAGGGTGGGGACAAAAGAAAACAGAGAAGCCGATACAGAATATCTTTTCCCCTGTGACAAGTGAAGCACTTGTCGGGCGGCAGGGTGGTGTTGGCCGCACGAGACTCTGAAAACTGTCAAGTGTGGGTCGTGTGGCCGCCACACGCTCTCCCAATATCAACTTCAATTGCCTACTTCCTCCTGAAAAACACACAAAGATAAACCAGAACCAAAATAGGGCACTGCATCTGGAAAGATTCTCTGTCCAGTCATAAATAAACGTCAAGAAAGGGGTCTTTTTCTCCCTGAAACTCCCCATGGGCCCTTTCTGGCGCCTTTTCGCTTTTATTTTATTTGCCTTTTATGCCTGAGAGAGGAAGATGTATGTTTATGGGAGTGTCTCCTCACTATCATCCGGCACGGGTCGCATCTCTAGGGGAGAAAAATATGGAAGGATTGGGACAAGCCTGTATATAGGGCAGGTCACAAGACGACTCGTACATGCTCTCTGTATGGGTTTCAACGAGTGAAGTGCATCGACCTCAGCATCAACCACAGTTATCCAAATATTCCAATTAGTTACTCTCAATGTCAGGTTATTCCACTTAGGCCTGGGTACTGAGGGTAGAAATAGGCCCCATACATGTCTTTGGCATATTCTCAGGGAAGCAGAGCAGGGCAGCAGAGCATGCCTTGTTTGAAAATATCCAGATATTATTCTTGGCAACTTCCGACTGCCTTGGGTTGGGTTCATTGCATTTAAGTTATTCAAAATACAAACGAACCTAGCTATTAATATTCTAACGTGTAATATCATGGCTTGTCAGTTAATAAGAGCCCATATGAGGAGAGACATGTGATTTTCCATTTAAAAAGCACACCAACACCCCTTACGAGCACTTCAACCTTGCAGCTGCTAATAGTGTATTCACAGGAGCACCTCCGAGGGGCTCCTCTCATGGATGACACACTGTCAACGATCATTCCATGAGCACGACTGATTCTTTCCTTGGCTACGGTCAGTGACGGTCACTGCCTGTCCCGGCCTAATGTCCACTCTATCAAACACGACTCCAGATGGTCACCCATATCGGGTGCCTCCACATACCTAGTGTACCCAGTGACCACCCCCACCCCCTGCCGACCTCACGTGACCCCATACCCGTCACGTGACAAGGGTCAAGGCCCATCGGATCATTACCCAGCATTCCCTTGTGCAGAATAAAGTGGACGTCACCGACGTAGCGTCAGCATCCGAATACCGCCTACATAATTTGGGGTGTCAACACTCAACAGCTAGTATGAGAGGACATGGCTAGGGTATTTGCAATGCCTGCCTTATAGACCTAGTGGTTGATGTATCCTACTAGGATATACTACGTTTGCATATGGAGAGAATTATTCTTCTGTATTTCAACAGTGAAGTGTATTGGAAGGACCATTAAATAGCTCAAATTGGGTCACTGATGATCTTTGACTATGCACATGAATTCAGCACCATATTGCATAAATACAGATCAGATAGTCAGGGTTAGAGACATGTCAAGGTCACCTGGAGTATGGAACCAAGGTTATGACAGGGTCATATGATGAGGGCCCCGTGGTACCATCCTGGGGGCGCGACCCGCACAGCTGTTGTCTCCATCACTGTCAGGGTAACCCAAGCACTGTACTTCCTGTGCCTCCAGGGCCCTTAACCACCCCCCCCCCTCCCAACCTCCCCCCCGAGTCCTCGAGTCCAGGCCGTTATAAACCCTGTAGGATGCATGGCTACCACATCACCCTCTGTATGACCTTTTCCTTTTTCTACTTTTTTACTTCAACACATTGGTGATCATGAACAAGGATATTTCTCGTCCTCGAGGAAAGATAGCGTTTCTGTTTCCAGAAATATTCTTATACGACATGCAGATGTGTGCCATGTAGTCTAGTGTAATGCTGTACATGTATATACCGATAGTGGCAGTTACCTCTGGTGGAAGATATGAATGCCTTGGGCTGTTCATAACGGTACTTCCACAAAAATGCTACAAAAGGACCTCAGGGTCAAAGTCTGGAACATTGTGTGGCACGCTTCTAAGTGTCGATGGTCCCCTTGATGATGGTATATTGCATGCATTAGGGGACTTGTGCTCTGTCTGAAGTTAGTGATTACGTCAACCTTATCTGATACCACTGGTCGGGCTAGTCGACAAGAGATTTTGTTGTCGCTGTTTGTAGCCTCCACAAAGACAGTGTGTGCTGAAGGTTGGAGATTTACAAATCTATTCCCCCTGGGCATTTTTTAGTGTTGAGGAGGTGACGACTGAGCTCCATCAGTAGCGCTCAATTCTTTAGGCAGGGCGAACATGGGCTATACTTGCTTCAGCCTTGTAATATATGCGCCCCGGACGCTTATAAACTCAGTATCATGGCATGTTGATACTACATTTGATAAGAGTTTAACTACCTCCAACATCGTAAACATGAAGGGTTCCCTCTACTCTAAAAATGCCCCCAAAAGGCGGGGTGCTTATCAGGGGGAGAAGGCTTATTACGTCGAATACGGTAGATACGTAATATGTGTACGATATCCGTCAAACTACCACGACATTCGACAGACGCGGTTCATTCTTTGATGGCCATTGAGGAGTGGGGCAATTTGTCTAATGACTCCATACACTCACTTAAAATACCTCTGTGGCCATTGGGAGACCCGGCATCGCATTTGAGATACATGGGTAAGTTTCCTGGAACACTCATGAGCAAGTTGCTTGAGCCAGGTATTCTCTAGCCTCTATGTTTTCCCCCTCTATATACCTACAGTCTACACATATTGTCTGCACATTCTATGCCTACCTACGGCAGTGTAGATAGCCGTACAATCAGGGTACCGTGGACCTGACCCACATGACCGTATACCTCATCAATCAGTGTCCAATGACAGAGCCCCTCCCCACCACATCACCCACCCCAACCAACTCATACACACCCGCTATCGCTGTTCTCCATATCTGCCATATCTATAAAAAATATCACATGTTGAACACCACACATCAGAACATCGATGTAATTGACATTCACATTGTCCATGGCTTTATCCAAAAAGCATAAGTACCATGAGCAACCACACTATATTGATATAACCTGTATTATAGACAAGAACTCAATGGGTCAATGAGGGATGCCAAGTGACCCACCCCCCAAAATCGTATTTGTTACGAATTTTGGACTCCAAATTCGTAATATTTTTTGCTGGAAATCGTAACAAAAATCATACCAATAGCATGTCCTTTGAGATGCATTTGCAAATAGCCTAATAGGTAACTGATGGCATCATACCCCATGTATATCATTATTGATGTCTAATCATAGGAGGACACTTTGTAGGCAGGGGATAAATGGGGCTTTTTTCTCTGGATATATCCCCCAACCTGTTATGACCCACCAGGTAGGGGCTGGGCCTGTTTTAGTATACACATTTAAAAAATTCCTAAAAATCGTAATTTGCCAGCAAAAATCGTAATGGTCGTAATAGGGGTCAAAAATCGTAAAATTACGAAAAAATCGTAACACTTGGTATCCCTGGGTCAATCCCAATACTGGTCTCACACATGATATCACAGTGAGATATGGTTATCAATGTATAATGAACTAGTATAGGGAGATCCCCCATCTAAGACTATAATAAAAAAAAAAGTGGGGGTCTATCGCCTTAGGCTATACCCAGTCTATTTACCATGGCTGCTGAGGGGCAGGCAGAGTGGGTGAGATCTGCATCCGATGATCGTTTAATGCTGGGAGATCATCGCCCGCCTTGATGGGAGCCACACCTGGAGGGTGTGTGTGTGGCGGGGGTTGTTAAATGCCAGAGATCCACGCCACTCTGCAGGAAAGAAGCCTTAGGGGTGTTTGACTAAAGGTTCATCAATCACAGTCACTGTAGCCGCTGCAGGGCATTGACTGTATTTAATACTCATCGCATATAGCCCAATATTAGGGCATACCACAGTTGCTTCTCCCAGCAGATACCCGGATTTATATACATATATGCTTCCTCCCACTGGTATCATTCAAACGTCATGTGCGTCTCATCATTTCTTTCAATTGTGCATTCATTATTTGACTCGCTATAGGCACTTGCGGGGTTTTATCATGCAGCTTAACTCTTTCAGAATATTTATGAAAAGCTCGGATCAACTAGATCTCTAAGTTGCATACGCATAGGTTAATTTCTTTTACCGGAATTACATGTTCATGAGCAACTCTATGCTTCTTCAGTGAGTTGGTTCAGAAGAGGATCTTGCCTACACCCTAATGAACCTGCCCGGGTATACAGTTAGGTAATACGGTAGACACGTCGGGCACTCCGTTACAAAGTGGTTTACATACACATATGACACCCCCTAAATAAACCATGAGAAAACACAAATACACCACACCCCATAGATTAAAGGGGCAGGAGGCAGACAGGGGAGTCCCTCCACAAGCACCAAAAGGACCCACTGCGGCGTGTGGAGAGACAAAAACAGGCAGTATTTGTTTGTCTGTGAGCCCCCCGGATCAGGCGACTTGACGATGGCTGTTTGCCTTGCCTAATGGAATGTCACCGGCTCCGACGGAATGTTACGATTATCCAACCTGATAACCACCATCAACATTCTCGTTGTCTCCAGTAGCGCGTCCGCTTGCCCAGATACGAATTAAATGGCCCTGTATTCTCTGCTCTTTTCGTATTGTTATAGATAGGTTGAGAGCGATTTGATGTGTGTGTGATTGTGTGTGTGTGTGTGTGTGAAGGGTGGAGGGTGGCTACACTGATTCTGTCCCTGAAACATTATTAGATTTCAGAAAGGAAGTCTGTTTTGTGCATGACATTTGCAGGCATGAGGGAACGTTCAAAAATCACGTCACCGGCGACAATCGTATTAATTGGAAGATTGCCAAAAACGATTAAAAATGTCATTTAATGACGGCACTCACTTCTAAACGTTTTCTAACGTGACAGGTATAGCCATACGTGATACGTTTTTAATTATGTATATTATATGTTTAACATAGCATTTAACTTAGCCTACGTCGTTCCTTTAATATTCAGAGAACATGATGAAAAGGAAACTATTGGAATTCCAAATAGCTTCCTATGTTAACTACTTCTGTCAACCCTCTTAGCAGTTTGATGAACTGGATCAGGTGGTAAATACACTGTCATTTAAATCAGGAGCACTTGCCACAGTCCCCATCCTTATGTCTGATAGGGCCCACGGGTAAATCTACCTCAAAGATGAATGACTTGATAAACAGTTGTATACCTGTAAAGTACAAACATTAACTCACTTTCCTTTTCACTTGTAGACCCTGGGTAACAATGGATTCCCTGGTGGTTTAGTACCGTTCTAGAAAGATTAAGTGTTGACAAAACGCATTAAATCGGGTTATAACCAGGAATCCTCTTTAATCTGTAACCCATAATCAGGTAGGTATCAACATACGGTTTCCTTTCTGACAGTTTCCTGTATATAGTATTATAGGCTAAGTACAGAGAGGCGTTTCTAACCAGATATAATTGGATTAGATATACCCATCGTATTCACTGGTACATTTACACATCAGCCACTGTTCCGCCTTCAACCCCCAACTCTCACCACAAGATTCCCTAAGCTGGATTAGCACCATTCCTACCGGGGCCAGGTGACTACTGTCACACACCTACCACACACAACCTGCAGGGCTTTACTGGGGCTTTACCCTCCGACCTCCTAGACTATAAACGCGATTAAAACACCCCTGCCCAGCCACACACACCCTCAGAAAAGTGAGAGTCATTGTCGCTAAAACTACCCTCACCTGAGAGTCAGGCAGTGCCTTTTTTGTGTGTGCATGTATTCATCACTTCATTGTCCCATACCCTCAACATGTTTTGGAGACTGGTCCATAATGCGGCGCACATGAAGACTATGGCTGTTTCAAGGTCCGGCAAGTCCTGGTATTAATTATTAGCGCTGATTTTGCTTAACTTTGTCAATGGGACATCATGGCGACCCTTAAATAATTGGTTTCTGGCAAAAGAATTGTAATTTAGACCCAGACTAGTTTGCTAGTTTTTGGTTAAATGCTCGAATAATCTGGCTTTGAGGTTGACCTACTCGTCCCATGCTCAGTTCTCACCTGAATCCCTCTGCCCTATACCCCCGACACCACAAATGACCCCAGTTAACGTGTTAATCTAAACACCACTCACTGGACGTTGAACCTCCATCTGCGGTACTTTCAGGGTACTCGCAGATCATCAATATAGCACATAGAGAGATAGACTATTCTCTTCTTTATTTTTTTAATGATTCTGCTCAACACAGTCCAAGTCGACTGTAAAATATTTACCAACAGGGGTATTCACAAGTAATATGATTGTATAGATATGTTTTTTTGAATACATATACATGAATGTGTATTTATGGTATTATCGTAATCTGAATAGTACACATTGTACATTAAACAAAGATTTCTAATGGGGGCTGTACACATCAGTATTTCAGCAAATAGGTATGCATGTATGCTGTTCGTTGGGTCCCAGTAGGGTGCCTCAAACTCACAGTTCGCGGATGTGAGGCTAACTTTGATGGTAGCACCACCTGGAGTGGGTGCCTGTGAAGTTGTGTACTCCCTGTGCCCCTCACCTGTCAGATGTGGTCAGTACTGGAGGACGGAGGCCACTCCCAGGGTAGGGACCTGGCAACACCCCTCAGTCTATACTCATATATAATACTGACTTATGATATACATATGACTCCATGATGCATCCAGATGAGCAAAGAAATATGAGAGTAAACACATGTATATGTAATTTGTTACTGATGGCATCATTGTATGTAATGAGGTAGCAATGATGGACAACTGTGATTAAATAAAATTCCTTGGTCGTGTTCACACCTGCTTCTAGTGTATGATATCTTACGATTGTAATGATAATAATAATAGTTGTTTACAGATCAACACCTATATGTGATCTTCTAGTTGAAAATACACATGTATATATGGCAGTCGCCTTCTAAAAAGGTCAAGCATGGTCCTAGTTTATAATACATGTGAATAAACACAGTATCTGCTGTGATGACAAAAATAATTGTAGGCCTATCCAATAGTGGGCTATGCATGGCACCACCAATAAGTATGAACACACGACCAATGTGATACCCCAATATAAGCACCACATGCTTCTGTTTTCAACAGCTCAGACTATACAACTCTAAACAGGAGCGAAGTTATCCATCCATTGCTCGTATAACCAGACAAAAACGTCTATTGGGGCGTCAAAATGATATTCATGCTATCAGGTTCTCATCCGTTATGTGCTAAGGACATACAGGCCCGTTTTTGTCACACAGCATGCGCCGTTAGGCAGGAAGCAGAATCTTATTGATCATCGCGGCTTCTTTTTACTGTCACTCCTCCAGGCACCGGCCGGTGCTGCCAGCAGCGGAATCATCCTGAACTAGGGTTAGTGCATGTGTCCTCCAGGCTGAGCTGCAGTCCCCAGTCTGTCAGCATGAGACAGTCAACGCGGGTAGATCTCAGTCTGCTACTACATGTTGTGAGGTCATTATGAGGAAGTATAAGTTCAGGACTACACCCCATGATTTCAAATATTTAATTGGCTATTTCTTGCTCACTACAACATTCATGAATGCCACCACCGGCCAGGGAGGTATTTGGGTTTTATGATCGAGGCTAGAGCAGATAGGAGTTTTACACTTGTAAAGGAAATTTCTCAAAAAAAATTGTGACAAGGGGTTGGGGTATCGAAAAGTTGGTGTCTGCCCCTGCTTTAGTGAGTCATTCAATGATATTGTCCTCACCAGTGTTTAAACGAGTATGTGTACGGGGAATAATGCCACCTTAATATATATATACAACAATACTCAGGGGCGGATTTAGGGGGGGGCGGACCCGGCGTGCGCCCCCCTATTTTTATGTACATTTTAATGTGACAATTTCCAATACCCCCAGTACATTGCCTATTTCACGCCCCCCCTTTTTCAAAATCCTGGATCCGCCCCTGATACTTCTATCAGGGTAAAACGGTAACAACGGAGTTCGAGGTCTGGTTAGTGACGTCATGTTTGAATTTGTCCCTATAATATGCCGTATTCCCCCTAGAGGGAGTGACTCTCTATTCCTAGATTAATGAGGTTAATAGTTGGTATTTAATTTTTACTGTGCATTGTAAATACCCACCTTTGTGCAACTAAAGCCCAACAGTTTTCTTATGCCCAGAAACCCCTACCTGATCCGCCTATTAGTATGCACACATGCGCCCTGGGGTTGTCTTCTGGTCTGAGTCATAACAGCTGATACGTTCACACCAAGACAAGCTTTTTTTACGACGACCCAATGTACAGGCTCAGGTTTCCAGCCGTGTGTTTGGCCTCAAATCTGACAGCCTCACCTCTACACCATGAATCACTGTGATGCTCAGTTCTAATTGAATTTTCTGCCGACCCACTAAATCAATGGACTTGTCTCTGGGATTTGGAAAAAAAGAGCACCATGAAAATCAAAGGAAAAATAAAAATAAATAGGCCAGGACTGAAACAATTATTAGTTGGCCCGCAGATCGTCACACCCATTCAGCAGACGCCCTGATGCCGCAAGGGATAACACATACATACATTAAAGTTTGACTATACTTGTAGCATATATATCTAGGCCCCTTTTTTATTGTACAGAAAAATATTAAAGTAATGCACCAAATAGCCTCCGTCTGGGAGTGATATGAGGGACGTATCCAGGGGAAGTATACATTATTTGAAGGGTATGCCTTCTTTGGATAAGTCCAGTTGGGATCGGGGGGTCGTTTTTTGTTATAAAACACTACAGCCTACATGTATACACATCCTGGATCGATATAATTATACCCCGTGTTCGCGTCACAGCCTTCATTTATTATTCCATTGGGAATAGCATGGGACATGTAGACTTTACTATCATTGGGCTCTTGTGAACACGGCTCTTGTGAAGCTGTGAGCCGTGTCGGTAACACAGGGGTGTCTTGAGTATCATGTGATACTGGAAGCTTGTGTAGTCGTGTCCTGACACAGTGACAGGGTGTTTATCCACCCTGACACGTCCATCAAACACACTGGCCGCCAGCACTCACACCTCCGTAGACATCAGCCTCACATACATCTGCCTCTGACCGATATATGTTTACAAGATGACATTTATGTAATAGACTGTTACTGTTAGTTTGAAGCTGCTGACAGACACGACATGTCCAGGGACAATGGAAATCATGACATCAGCAGACATGTGTTGGGGAACTTTCACAAATGGCGTCACCTATTTTGGTACTCTTTTCAAGACCCCCACACCCTGTCACTATTTTGGACAAATTGGCCTACCCGGGTAGCGTTTCGTCACTAAGGCCAAATACACCCCCATTTAGCTGGTGACGTCATTTGTGAACGTTCCCTTATACCTATAGCAGCAGGAATACATGTACCCCTTAAAATTGCATGGTAAGGGTTACGACCAAGGGCTACACGCATAATAGGGCCTGCATGTTATACCTGGATTGGTCATAATAGGCGCTTAGGTCGTAATTACATCTATTGATAGAAGGCTACATATTCACCACTCTTCAGTGTTAATATACTACATGTCAGTACCACCACCCTTTCTGATGCACTGTCCATATGGGTATAACAACAGTTCTCCTCCAGGGAAGCCCCTTCGCACATTCCATTGCTACGTGTCCACATTGTCCTCATCCGAATGCCCACAAACAGTGCACGTATTGTGAGTGTATATAGAGTCAATAAGGGCAGGCTATGGCTGGGAGCAGCTCACTACAGAGCAACTCGCGCCGCTACCAGCTGGTTCACATTGCCTCCAACCCATGTCAAAACAACCCCAACATGTGTGTCAATAATAAAATGCGACACACCGCCGCCCGCTCGCACAGATTGGTAATCGATGGGTGAAGATCTTGTCTGCCTCCATCTTCCCCGCTGCTGTCTAAATAATCTGCTCCGAGCAGCTCCGCTGGGGAATTGCAAGGATTACAGGCAAAATGAATATTAAACTGCTTGGATCCCGCCGTAAGACTACTGGTGTGTGAACACACCTCCCTCCTTGCAACCCTATCTGGCCATTCTCTGGGGGCCGTCCCTGGAAGCAGCTGCCTGCGGCAATACATGTCGGATTGATTGCTGGGGGAATATAGGGTTGTGAGGACGTGTGTCCCTCAACATGAGTATACAGTGTATCGTTAGACGGTTTATGCTCCTATTGTATGGGTATATTTCTGCTATGTAGTATTATTGTTGTTATGACTTAACATGGATGAGTGTCAAGATAACATAACGACATGGTAACTGATACATGTTTGACCAAGATACCATGATGCATGTACTTGTACATGTACATGTATACACGGGCATCAATCAGTGAGCAGGCCTACTTGTATGGGTTCAAGTTGTATAAATATCGTACATACTTATATGGTGCTATTAAAGAGACTTTTATCTGTGTAGGGGTAGCGTTTTCTCCCTTTCCATTGTTTTCTTTTTACTTGATTTATCTTCATTCTATTGGATGGGGCTGTGGCGTTCTGTGACAGTGTCTTAAATCTAGCACGTTATCACAAAACCGCCAATCTCGGCCAAGCCCCACCCCTTTCAAAAGACCGAGTGCACAAAATGAATATTGATGACGTCCCAGGAATGTATCAGCGGGTGGTGATCGATTACAAATTACCGACGCCTTTTGTTCCCTCATCGCCAGTACTGTCCATAGGCACAATGCTTGTGGTGCCTTTTATGGAATTTACATTAAAATCGATAATCTTAAATCCATGCCTGATGTGGCGGGTCAGTGTCTAGGCCTCAGCCGATGTGTGCACCCCCCCCTCCCCCAACCTGTCCAACCCCTCCTCCTGTCTCAGTCCTCGATCCAGTCTAACAGTCTATTGCCTGCCAGCCCTCTATAGTCCCTCTCCGCAGACCTGCACTGCTCTGAACACGTCTACCCCTCCCTATTGCTACCCAACGATCCTCCACGTGATTTATGTAGTGATAATGAGAAGGCTATCAGCATGGGATCACACAACTGGCATTTCTTCCACCAGCCGTCCATCGCCATGCAGAGGGGAGGGGTGGTTGAGGGAAGAGGAGGCGGCTGGGGGAGGCCGGGTAACAGCCTTCAGGGGAATCCAGATCTATAGGATCCAACAGCTTTTAGAATCCGCAGGGGCGTGGCAACCGGGGGGGACGGGGGGGACATGTCCCCCCCACTTTTGACCAACCCCAAAAAAGGTCAAACTAAAAAGGTCAAGTAAAAGGAGTCAAAAAGGGTAAAAAAAACGCCTCAGTCCCCCCTACTTTGAAACTGCTTGCCACGCCCCTGATCCGGGATTCCCCCGACGTAGACAAGTATAGTGCATGGATGTGAGCGATGCCTACTTCACTTTGCAAGGCATGGCTTTGGTCTTTGCAGCAAACTGCATAGTTAGCATACTATGTTTATGCTTTGAAGGGAACGTTTACAAACGATGTTACCAATTTTGGGACCATTTCAAGACCCCCTCCCCCCATTCCCTGACACTACCCTCTCTTTCCAGTGATCTTCTTTTGAGCGTTCCCTATTGTACTTGATATTTGGAACTGAAAGTACTGTATTACGACGTAATCTGGACGCTGGGAGGCAGAATCAGGATGGACGTGTTTCTGAATTATTTTATTTTCCAAAGGCGCTGTATAGGTGTGGATTATAACTCAATAACCTCGTCTCAAGCCAAGTGTTGGCCACAGCATGCCTACTGACGTGCAGGAGTTATAGGCACTGGTTCTACCGGTTATGATCTTCTATCTATGTCACAACCCATATATATTTATTCTTCCAAAACAACTAGACTCTAGTACATTTTCGTATACTATTTACAATAGAAGTCGTTTATGTATACATGTATACCAACTGCATGCTACCCGATGCTACCCAAGAGCCACCTAATGTCGACTGCTGTTGATGCTATACTAGCCCAGATAAGACAAGATCATCGGTGGATTATCGTGAGATGGTGGGGTGGGGGTTGTTTGTGGATACAGACTCCCCTGCCCCACAACACCCCGTCCACTATCAGTGAGCATCACTCAACGACTCATGCTAACAACCCCTCACTTGATCTACTCAAAATAAGTTTGGGTTACAGATGACATAACCAGATCCTCCTCACACCAGTCCCCCATCCATTCCCTCACAGAGATGGCCTGCCATGGAGACTAGCACTACAAAGTCAGTGATTATGTGAAAGGGGTCCTCTGGACGAGGAGGATTAGTTACAGCGTGACGGAATTCTGACTGAGAGCCACAGCTTTATGTCACACATAATCTGTGTTTAGAATGTCACCTTGTTTGGGAAGAATAAAGTATCTCTTAACTCATAGATTCAGCATTAGCGTTTTTGCCAAAAGGTGCATGTAATATTATTTCACTTTATACAATGCTTGAGCGAAAATTCAGTATACATGTAGTAGAACTAACACGTTACCACTTTAGAAACACAGACTTACTAGTTCGCCACGGAAAACCATGTACATGTATAGATTAACTCTGCTGGATATATGATCATGCCCCCAAGTCGGGTTCGTAATTTGGAGAAACCATGCAGCATGTCAGCAATTCGTCAAACCAGTTCCAACCTCTGCAACCCTGTCATCAAGGGGAAAGGAGCCAGAAAATGGAAGCCAATAGGGGGTCCTCTCAAGTGATGGTCACCATTTCTTCTCTGACCCCGAGGACAGCTAGCAATGAAATGGTATAAATCACTTGGAGGCCAGGGAGACATGTTTATCACTGTAGGTATGTCCCAAAGAGGATTTCCACTGTAGTCGTGGCACGAGTGCAACACTGGTCTTAAGAACCTGGTGTCCTGTGTGTTCCCCTCTGTGATGAAGCTATAGCTTACTGGTCTAATTTCTCAGTGAGTTCTGCTATACATTGAATCATGATCATTAAACAAAAGGATGGTCTCTTTGAAACCAATGGATCAGTTGGTGACACAGACCCCTCTTGCAGGGCTGACTGTCAGCACGGTAGGGCCTTGGGGGGCATATGGTGAAAGCTTGACATGTCTTGGGGGTCTCCCATGTCACCACTAACTGTCCGTGACCTTCCCCTACTCTAGTGTATATCATAAGTAGGTCCCACTTCAAATTAAATTGGTTTAGTCTTGTGAACGCACTAAAAGATTGAATTAAAACTACGGGTTCCTGAATACATTAAATGTAGCTATATCTTCAAGAATTATGTTCCCTAGTTTACTTGATCACTCCACTATACATAGATACCATGGTCGGAACACAGATATCCGAGTCCATATTCACATCATTATAACATACATCCCTATAGCACTTTGCCTCCTGTGACCCCTACACGTATACCATGACAGGCATGGCAGGGGGATACCTTATCAAATGTCAAAACCCCGCAGAGCTAAACAGATGGTTCATAACCCATCTACAAACTGGTTACACATAGTTATATTATATATGTATGTGTACTGACAGGGGATCTCCTATAGCCTACCAACCCATGTATAGAGAAGATTATACGATAACAGTGGTCATATAGTGGGTATTGCATGCCTATAGTCGAGCCACCTTTTGAATAGGATATAACTTGCTGATATATTTAATCAACATACTTAATCATCTGAATCTAATGAATTTTGAAACTAGCATTCGTAACTAGAAAATGACTAGATATGTATCCAGCAATCCTCAATTATTGGTCATTTGTCTTATTAACAAATACTACCCTTTTGCTGTTATCTTCTTTTATTTTTCGTTTTTTATCTTATATTTTTCTGAGATTCTTCATATGATTTTGCCTCGTATGTAAATAAAGCAATACACATGTATTCTGTTAGACATTTGATAAAGAGGCGAGACAGTAAGAAACCATAACACATCAAAGATACATGTAAACATCTACATAATATTATTACGCTGGGTTACGCAGCAGTAACCCTCAATTACTCCACGTGTGGCTTCTGAAGTGGCTTCTTCACACATGAGTGACTCACATGGCTTCACACATGGCTTCTGCTGGTAACACTCCAATCCAACTCCAATTGCCTGTGGTAACGTACTCCACTTGACCAGGCGTGCGGGGCTGTGTGCTAGATTGGTAAAAATCACGCAACGGGAGGAAAAGAGCTTAAAAAGCGGTACTTACAAGCTCCATATGTCGATCTCAGGGCCGTATGTCTTGCCAACAATAAAAAGCTCGGGGGCGGCGTACTCTGGGGAGCCACAATGTGTTCTCAACGGGTCGTCCTCTTTGTAAAAGTTACTCAGTCCAAAGTCTGTAAGACCAAAACACAGGGAACTCTTTAGAAACCATAACATGAGGAAAATTGAATATACAAGTTAACAGACAGTTTGATACATGTGCTTACCATGAAGTTAGTACACCACGGGTGGCATATTAAAACTAAGAATCAGAAAACATGGTAGACTCCCTGGTCGAGTCAGTGGCTGGGTCAGGTCGCAGGGGATTTCAGATAACTATTTATCAATAGATACACGCCTTTTATATCACTCTGGATAGATGGTTAAATGATAACGATATCATCACCTTCATGATAGCTAGTACCATGACATTTAATTTAATATAATACTTACTAATCCAAACAATATTTTCAGAACCTATCTGTTTTCTCATTAAATAGATTATACCAATCGATTCATTCGATTTAACATACAGACCATTTCGTGTTAGTAGGCCGATTATGGGTTGAAGGGGGGGGGGGGGGGGCGTGGAATCACATCCTGAGAATTTCAGCTATATCTTAGTACGGACACAACTTTTCCTCCTGAACGTACCCTAAGCCCCTGGGTGTTGTTTGGTTATGATAACCCCACCATACCCTCCCAACTGCAGTTTAAGACACATCTTCAGGAGAGGGTTCAGTCTTGTTCCTGTAAAAACAAACCATGCGGGTGGGGCAGGGACCACCTGTATGCCTTACTTCTCTACGAACAGACCCCCAGTGTGCGCTCATCTCCGATCTGGATCTCTGTGGTCATCACTGGGGGAGAGGGAGGGGGATCGGACCTAGTAGTGTTGACATAGAAGATAGGGGCCGGATAGGGGCGGTAGTCTGTCTACCCAGGATGGGGATATAGCTGGATCAGTTAGATCCCCAGATCCCAGCAGGCATAGCCATGGGTCCTCTTACTTACATACACCGTGTCTGTATGTGAACAGTTAACTGAGATACAGATTGTAAAATGGCCGCCCAAATCTGCATCACTCGTGACCACATTAAGATGTGGGAAAACACATCCCCTTTAACATTATAATCCATAAAAAATCCTCTATAGAATAAAGGTCAATATGGATATATATACATGTATACTATACAAGTAGGTCACACTCACATGAGTATTGAGCTCGAATATAGAGGCTTCTGCTGCATACAGATAAATTCAGTATACTGATGGTCCACATCACTGGGAAGGTTGGTCGGTGAGAGGGGGGGGGGGTGCTAAGCCATTTCCCTTTCCTCGTATCTAGACACCATATCGCCGTTTCCATTAAACCCCCCTTCATACATCATGCACTCAAAATGGTCCATCCCCGACCAATCCTTAGTCAATCTGCATTTACCGGAGCCAGAAATGACCCAAACCGTGCCTGTTAATAAGCCATATGTGAGAGGGCTCGTGGGGTGGATGTAAATATAGGGAGAGTTATGCAGATTGCCTCTTCTTCGCCTCTTCTCTCCTCTGAATATTCATAGACTCAATGATGATCCACCATCACATAAATTGGATGGAGAGGAAGAGCATTCCACCCCTTTCGCCTCCCACCACCCGCACTAAACACGCCGGTGGTATGGCTCCGACCAACACCCAGGAGAAGGATCCACGCCCGGAGGAGGTCAGAGTTGGCCTCCCAAGAGACCGATTTATAAATCCAAGTGCCCCTACCGTTCCTCCCCGGCCCCATTAGGCTCTCACGAAGACAGCCGGAATAAAATAACAAATCTGACGCCCTCCAAAATGATGATAATGGCCGAGCGGTCACGCCTGATTGATTAACAGCCTCACCTAGCTGCTAATCAGCCCTGCCTCCAGGGCGAGTGACCTCTGGGTGACCCCTCCCTGACCTCTAGTAGACCTGGAGGGCGCGCCAACCGGTAACTCACAGAAAAGTGTTCAATGACCACTGATGGATCGGAGCTTTGAACAGTAGCACGGGGAGGGTGGAGTGAGGGTCGGGGTGTGGCGGTAGATAGGGCGGCAGGCAGGGCTTTGATCCTCCACCAGACCGCATACACAACACCCAGGGGGTCATATCTCACACGTCTACTGTTGGTCACAGATGTCATGTCAACGCCTAGATTACAACAACAAGGGTAGTGCTCATTCTACTCTGCTGCCTGTGTAGAATTACCTGGAGTGGCCTTCAACAGACATATATGTATTGCACTTTTATTCAAAGCCTCTGTCAAGGCTTGTGACACATATCCAGGTCATGAGCAGCTGCATCCGACCTGTGAGCAGCTGTGACAGCAGTGGAGCAGCTCAGAGCAAGACGTCTGGCATTGCCATAGCAGTCCCCACTTGGCGAGATCAAGTCCCTAGGCCTCAAGCTGGGGCAGAGAGGGTTTACGCAGAGGGTTTCCAATTAGTGAGGCCCGGTGGGGATAAAACAGCCCTTGTCACTTCTGAGGCCGGCCTGATAATCACATGTCTGCCTGCCTGTCTCTGCCGCAGCTGTCTGTGGCGCCAACAGCAGAATGGCATGAGTTCAGGAGGCTACAGACCGCCTGTTGACCCTAGTGGTCAGGGTTAATGGCTGCGACCTTCCTCCTGGGTCTCTCAAGTACACAACTTACCTGAAGAGTTTTTTTTACGTAGTGTAATTAAAAGATGGGGATTAGAGATAAATACTGTCTCTCAAACTAGAAATCGATGAACGTCTCGAATAATGAGTGGACACTGGTCGAAAAAAAAGGAACCGTCACCTAGATAGTAACCTTGGGATACAATGTAGTAGCATACTAGTATGTAGTAAGGGCTTCTCCTCTACTTCCAAGATAGATTAAGGAACGCTCACAAATGACGTCACCTGATAGGGGGGTCAGTGGAGTGGGGGGGGGGGGGTTGCTTTGGCTTTAGTGACGAAACGTGAGCCGTGCCACACATTTTTATAGGCTATGTTTCACGAAATAGTGACAGGGAGTGGGTGAAAAAAAGCTCCCAAAATAGGTGGTCGTTTGTGAACGTTCCCTCAGGGCTCTAATCCGCAAGAGTTACTCGGTGCAAATATCAATGTTCCCATCATGGGAAGCGATCAATTCTTGTGACACTCAACCTTACATTGGCTGTCATTCTCTGCCTCCATTCACGTATACTTATTATCATTAATCTTTAAAAATAGTGCAGTGTTGACCTACAATATAAAATGCAACCCCTTTCTTATTATCTCCCTATATTTGAACGGCTGGGGATCTGGATAGAGCCTTACATAACATGGAGTGGAATGTGTAACGGTCCGTATAGCATCCCCTCGGGGAACAAGCAGGGGGGTATAACGGAACCATTACCCAACTTAGCTCCAGTTGGCATAACGACATGGGTGGAAGATCCACAGAACCTGGGCTCAGGTCATCCACCAGCAGGGGAGGGCTTAACAGCAACAGATGGTGGCAACTACAGTGTGTGCATCGTGTGCATTAGGCGTCAGCAATATCAGCATGGGGTCATTTGGAGAAACCATGTTTATGATGTTAGCAGACAGTAAATCAATTACCTACTCGAGTTATGATCATCACCACCCAATGCCCACATGCTTATTGCACGGTCACCATTACAATTCCCTCAACAAGATTATTAATGGGGAACATGTTAAAGTAAGCTCACAGATAAGCCCCGACATTGGCCAATCTCTCCCTCCTCTTGCTTTCACTCATACCAATGAGTACCTCATTGCTCATACCGATTCGAATCTACTCCTGGTTCCACCTAACCAGGTCAAGTGGCCCTAGGTGAGGATAAACAAAAACATGCTACAAGGCTAGGCACACGCTAGAGATGGTAATGTCGGGGTGATGCATTACAAATACCTCATGCAGACCACCTATCAAAGTACCACAACACCCCCTCCCAGTGTTTCTGTTCCATATTAACACCTTACATAAGAACTTATTACCAGTGATTAATCAGTGGTCGAGCCTGTTCCCATGGTAACCGATTAGGACGCAGCAGCGTGGAACGGCCTTCCCCGTGGCGCTGTTCTCCAGTCAGTATTAAACATTTCACATCAGTTCACAGCAATCTCCCTATGTGTCTGCCTCCCCATACTATACTTCACATGTGATGGGGCAATGCTAGTGGCTGGCAGTACCTTGTTCTGGGTAGGAATGTGTAAAATGGTAACATTTTGTTTGGATATCGAAGCCATATGTAGCTGGATCTGAAGTCAGCAGGTAACCTCTGGTAGACTGAGGTCAAATCGGGGGTCACCTCATGCTATAAAAATGCCGCACAGAACTAGACTCCGACGATTAGACTACCTATAATATAATGTGAAGTATACTCTAAAGGGTATGCTCTTGCTCTGTGTCATGTCTTTAGGTTCATGAAGTTATTCGGGAAGCTAACATATCATTTATCCCCATAATCACACAATAAGCCATATGCAATGGCTGTATCTCCTGAAAAGTCACTCTGGAATCGAGGATAGGGTGAATGGAGGACTGCAACAACTCTACTCTTGAGGTGAAGTTCCTGCATGGAAGGTTATCTGTGGATTATTGCCCCTGTTGTGTGGTGCCATCCTGGGCAAGGTCACCCCCTACCCTCCCTCATCGACATGCACACATACCCTGCACCATACCAAGGCGTCAGTAACCAGAGAAACCATTTAATCAGGCGCTCCATATATCACAGCTAGTGGCCAGGGTGCAGTAAGGGGGTGCTTATCAAGGTGTAGTAGGTCAGGGTGAAGACACCGCCCCTGACCATGACGGCCGGACATTACTGACCAGCAGGGGGCACAGGCACCCTCCGAGCTCTACTCAGGGTCTACATAATAGATTGATTTCTTTTCAAATATCACACAAAATACTAACATGACGATTTTGTACTATGCCCCATGGCTGGACTATTTGTATTTAATACGATATAAAATGCCAATGATGTCTTCAGACACAACATGAGGCTATGCACACGTATTTAAACCCCCAGCGCCCCTATATATAGGGCTGAGTACCTGTCCCGACTGCACTCTGACTGTTACTGGACATGCAGTAAGATCTGCGGGTTTAAGACACAACATGAGGTCATGCACATTTATTTAATACAGCTGATAAGATATGGTCCTATATTTTGTTGGTTAATTCATTCCAAGCTACATAAGACCTAGGTTGTAGCCCTAGATTAACTACGTCGTGCCAATCACACCCGCAGGTCGATATTAGAGTACAGAGGTGAGTGAGATAGAGATGGGGACATGCAGTCTCCCTCATTGGGGAGTGCAGGGTACAATCAGAACCAGCTGAGGTGGTGCCGTGTCTGTGCCCCGTGTGGAGCTGGTGAGGTGGGGGTTCTATTGGTGTGTAGTAAGGGGCTAAAGAAGGAGGCAGACATACTGAAGCAGTCAGGTGCAAACCTTCAGTACACCTCTTGCACGGTTCAACCCTTCCACCAAAACCACTACCCTAACCCCTCCTTAACCCTCCACTCTCCAACCGCCACTCTATCTGTGCCAATGAGCAACTCGGTAGTGTTTCTGCTTGGAGAGTGTGGCAGCTCCTGCAGCCCCTCCTGGCGGGATTAGACCCGGAAAGCACCTAGTGGGGATAGCGTGAACCACGCCCACTGATACTTCACCTCACACCAATAACTCATCGTGACATCAGCCTCCAACAAATACATGTACCATTTCCCCCATAGTATTTACCGTTGTATAAAAATCTATCATATGAGCTTATCCCTAGTCTGCTCAACGAACTGCTTATCCACCCCTGATCACCTTAATATAATCATAATAAATACAGCAAAGCTGGACAGCAACAGGAAGCCTAGCGAAATTAGTTCTACTGGTAACCTGTAGGAGGCGGTAGTGTTCCTGGCTTGTGCCGTGAGGAGAAGGTTTCCAGGTTTCCAGCTAGAATGCTTGTGTAGCCATAGCCTACATATGTCTGTTGTTAGCATTATAGCATCTTCTAGATACTGCTATACGAGTTGGGGCCTGACCTTATCTTATCCCGGATCCTTATCTAGTAGACTTTAGGAAAAATGGAAAATTTAAAAGAGTGCGCAATGGACTGAAAGGTGCAGAAAGGTAACTCTGGTTGGGAATCTAGGCGCTAAGGCTTGCGGCAAGAGACAGGTGATGCGCCTGTGGCATTTGGCGTGATGGGAGGTACTTTAACTCGCCTGAAGTCATAGCTATATGACGACCTGACTGAACATGGTAATTAAACAAACTGTAAATAGTATTATAACACAACCACGGCAGCCTTTAAACTATTAATCAATTCAATGTGTCTTATAGCGAATAGATACCCACGATTAAGCCACTGACCGTGGACATACTCTTATCAGGGGTTCAATTATTAAATATCGCAGAGGGACATGCTTCATTGTAGGTACTGTTATAATGACACCTCGTATCAGCATGACTTGGACCAATCCGATCAGAAGGACTGGATGTTATTTGCTAGCTGCTTTAACCCAGAAGTCAATATGTAAATGCCAGACTAATTGGTTATCCAGCAAGGTCCGGATCTGGGCCAAGCCTCTGACTCTCTGACCAAAAGGTCACCTGGCCGACGGGTGCAGGACAGGGTACATGCAGAACAGGTGGTAGGTGATCAGCCATCCAATATATGATGTACACGTAGGACCATGATGTGGATAGCGGATACCATATACATGGTACAACAACTAAGTACAACATTACTATAGTGATTACAGTTAATAGGGCTCTGATCCTAGCTGTATTAGGAGGCCTGTATACATTGTATAATAGTATATCTAGTAAATCCAATGGAGTGTCAAAAGCACGGTGTACTGTCTGTGGGAAATCCCAGGTAACGGAAGGGGTCCAATCTACCCGTGTGATGATAGCCTTTACATAGTCATTTCAATAAGTAAGAAGAGGGAATCCCCCGAGATAAGCAGCTCAGAGCCAGCTCCATCTATCAACACGTCATATCGGAGACACAGACCAATTACCCTGTAACTAAAGCCTAGGTACAACCTCAAAGAACGTTGAGTAAGAAGGGTGTGGTCTGTTGAGTCTAGGTGTTTAGGAGACTGAGGGGTGGAGCTGTGTATAAGGGGTGTATGGGACTGATATTGGATGCTCTGCCATGAGTTGGGGGAGTGAAGCCACTCCAGAAGCCAGACTGAACTGCCAAGGGAAGCCACCTGCTGAAAGTAGGCCTACCCATGTTTTCATCATAGCCACCTGCTGGGTAGGCAGCATCCTCCCAGACGGGGGGGGGGGGTCTTGTTCTTTTTCTTGTCTTTTAAAAACATGGATGGTCTCTTCCCGGCACATTAGTAGCCCGTAACATCCAGAACGAGAACAGACCACGATGAAGAAAAACACACCTAAAAAAGCACCACCAATATAACCCAATCATTTTGTCCCAATCTCTTTTACGTAGTGTTTGATTACCATAAATGTGCTCACTTTTCTAGAGCACCAAGTAATAGTTTATTTGGTGTGGCGGAAGGTCATTTGCATGATTCAAGAGAAACAGAGTTAACAAACAGGACCTGATCACAAGAAGGACGCATGTCTGTATATAAATGCCTCACGCCAGTAAGTACCCTGAAAGCATCCAGTAAGTATGCCCAATAAACTTCCCATTCACACAAGAATCTCTCCTTCGGAGGTCGAGAGGAGGACAACGGGGTAAATCGCCTGAAGGTTTATGATCATCAGGACCACGTGTGTCGTCGAGCATACCCCATCATCCCTGACCACCAAGGTACCAGGGCCTCACGCCCCACCCTAGCCGGACAACCTGTTTCCATTAACCCTCCCAGGCCACATCTTTCAGGGTTTACCCCCACCCCTCCCCCTCCCTACTGATAAGCCTCACCCAGCACCACCCAGACTGTGTACAGACTGAAGCAATTTTTTTCTGCATGACACACTTCTTTTTTTACTGCCAACCACCCTCTTTTTATTTTATCTCCACATGCTCTTCCTGTCCCTATCTCCCCTGGGCTTGGGTAAGCTGTTTGCCATTTTTCACGCCATTCCACTCGTCTCGGTAGCTCCCTAAGGGGTAAGGGTTATCTATAAGACGTAAAATAAACCGGAACATGTCATAACATGTTTGGCTTTCAGCAGGCAGTTTAGTGATTATTGCCTATATACTGTAATCGCCACCTTTTTGTAATGTTTTTCTTTCTTTCTACATCAATTGATAAAACAAAATGCTGGATTTATACGATAAAGTTGATATCGACTGATACTTGATGTCAGGCACCATACTCAACTATACCATTAATACCTCAACGCCATTCTTCATACACTCTTAGAAACGCAATGATAAACCACCTCTTCTATATAGCCCCAGGGGCTCCCACTAAAGGCATGAGAATGTTTGCACTCCACTTATCTCAAGCTGCTTGTGGCATCTTAATCACCTTTCCATCCCATGATCATATGGTTGAGAATATGAAGCCACTATGCTACACACTTCCATGGGTATCATTGCAACCTTTCCAACCTCCCTGAAGGTTGGCTCCTGCCAAGCACTGCCCCTATGGCCGACACTAGCACAGATAAGGCTCAACATCAGAATGTTTCCACGGTACCGTTATCTGCATGTACGGGGCTATCAGTTACTTTTGCAAACCCCATCCACAGACCCTCAGCCACACCAGTCTCACCTCTAGCGGATCACCCCCAACCCCCTTCCACCTCCAGCAACCCCATGCAGGAGGAAAGGGTGGTGCATCCGTGGGTTCTGAACTCTGCACCCTCCCTCTCTACTACAGCCCTTACCCTTACCCGACCCATGCCGGTCGTTAGTTCGGGGCATGTCCAACATATGTGTGCAAACGCCATGAATTCCGAGCTGTTTATATTATTTTTTCCTGGGTGATTTTCCAAGCGGTAAATACTGCCTGGCGCGCCCTCTCGCGGTATTATTGGCAGTGGTTTGGTGGTGCGCCCTGGCGGCGGTGGCCAGGCAGGGACCAGCTGGGGGCATCCTGAGGGCATTCTACGTGGAGAAATGCCCCTTGGGACAACATTGACGGTCCTTATCGGCATAGGACAGTCCCCAGGCCAGGAGAGGTGGATGGGGTGGGGTGGGAAAGTTACCAGGAGGTGCCAAGGGGTTAAGGCCAGGGATCCAACCGCCTCGGCAAGGGTCTGCCATCATGGTAGAGATCCAAACATTTGTCCAGCCCAGACGGACCCTCAACCCTTCTAGATGGACCCTGGGGACTGGGTTGGTGTGCTGTTGGAGGAGGGGGTATACGTGAGTGTGTGTGTTGGGGTAGGGAGGGGGGTGACATGAACTGTACATGGAGGGATCCACCAGCTTGACACCTGACTCGTCACTATATATTCCAAAGGATATGTATGAACAGAGACTTGAGTAAACGAGGGTGCATTAGGAATGCCTTGATTATTATTTTATATAGACGAGAAGCTGGTGCCAGTGGGAGGTAAGGCATAGCCAGATATAATAACCAAAGTGCAAAGGGTCAAAGGAGTACCTCCTCGTCTCCATCCTCCTTCTCCTCCAGTCTTTGGAGGGGATGGGCTAGGTCCGGCATGAACAAACTGGGGTGTTAAGTGCATGGCGGGCCACTGGAGCCAGTCCTAGGGTTGACAGTGGGGTCAGAGATGGACTGTTTGCCTTACTCTGGTCATGAAGAGTTCAGACAAACAATCACAAGATTGCTGGGATCAAAAGGTGTCATAGGATCGGACCAGCTGTCAACAGCCCAGCCCATCCTACACCCCTGATCCAGCCAGGGATGGGTGTCACTGTCATCACTCACTTTCCACCAGGTTATAACTTGTCTTCGAGCTATTGAGAGTATGATAATGCTTCCAGGTTCGGCCAAGAGCAAAACATGGTATGTCTCTGAGGTGTTCTCGTGTGTAGGCTAGGTGATATGGGATTGCCAAGAGGGTGATTGCCAAGAGGGAGAAAGCTACTCTTATCTCCAGTTTTCTCACATGGGCGGCATTTTCAGAATTTAGAAATACACAGGCAGAAACATAGCTCTCAGAAATGAAAATACCAGTGTATGCTTGGATCATGTACCCTAATTTCATCTTGAGGTTGCAAGTCTAATTTAGGGCCTTATTCATAATCATATGCATCGGTGATATGGGATTGCCAAGAGGGTGATTGCCAAGAGGGAGAAAGCTACTCTTATCTCCAGTTTTCTCACATGGGCGGCATTTTCAGAATTTAGGAATACACAGGCAGAAACATAGCTCTCAGAAATGAAAATACCAGTGTATGCTTGGATCATGTACCCTAATTTCATCTTGAGGTTGCAAGTCTAATTTAGGGCCTTATTCATAATCATATGCATCGGTGATATGGGATTGCCAAGAGGGTGATTGCCAAGAGGGAGAAAGCTACTCTTATCTCCAGTTTTCTCACATGGGCGGCATTTTCAGAATTTAGGAATACACAGGCAGAAACATAGCTCTCAGAGATGAAAAAACCAGTGTATGCTTGGATCATGTACCCTAATTTCACCTTGAGGTTGCAAGTCTAATTTAGGGCCTTATTCATAATCATATGCATCGGGAGCGACTTGAAATATAGTTTATGACTAAGAGTAGTTATGATTAAAGGAATATGCCAACATGACTATCAGCTATGTCAACCTCAAATATCTATGTTTATAGATTAGGGGCAGCAGACCTTGTGATTCAGTGCTTTTTTCGTTATCTCCAGACCCCTTGACGCACTCATCACCATGTTACAACTTTCACTGCTAGAATTCACATTCTCTTATTCTCTTTTACATAGTACACGACGATGTGATCAATATAAATTACACCTGCCACATTAATGATATGTAGGCTATATTTAGCATATATAAGTTCTTTCCCTACCTGCTTAGGGAATCCGCTTATATCAGCAGTGACATGGCTCACATGCCAATCTGATAGTGGTACAGATAGTGTAGGGGGTAGTTTGCGACTAGTGTGTGGTCAGTGAGCTCAGGTATGAGCTCAGGTACTGTCCGCACCTTCCCCCTGTGGCCATTAACCTGTCTGTCGGCCTACACTGGAGAGGGCCACCTGGCCAACAGACTTGTGCTATTTGGAGAGTGGATGCTAATTAAGAGAGCTATTATATGTCATGAACATGTACTTGGAATATAATACTTTACAATTGTTTCACATTATTGTGGTGTTTTTTGTTGTTGTTTCGCTAGGAAGCACGGTAGCACCGGGATGCATCCTGCTAGAGCCAATCCTCTTGTAGATCATCTTCCTAGTTCCTGGGCAAGGGGTATGATTCAATTTAAAACCGTTGTCTTTTGGGAATAAAATCCGGTCTTGGATATACTCACCACCTGTTGGGAGGCTTGGCTGGGAATGGGGCTAGTAACGTAAGTTTCCGGATACGGCGACAACCCTATCATAGTGTGAGTCAACCACACATAGTCATAAAATATGTATTTAAGTCGAATAATAAGGGGCGAATGAAAAGAGATTCCCTTTCGGTCTGTTGGACTTTTCAAAGGTTGTGATCGGCGAATATATGTAGGGCTATAATGTACCTGTATGTAATATAGGAGATATATCCCACACATTTAGCTATCTCTGATCAGACTGTTGCCGCAGGCCCTGTTCCCATCTCCTGCTATAGGCCTCAATGGGGGTATTCTATAGATACCTGTAGGCAGCAACATTCAGGTAGTTAGATATGGAGTTGGGGGTCAGGGTCCATGGGGTCTCTTCTTGTTACTTATCTGCATCATGACAGACTACTATTTGATGAGGTGCCCTGCCCTGGCAGGGTACACACATACTGAAGGCGGTCAACCTAGGCTACTCTGGTATTTCCCATCACTGACCGGGCCACGACCTTCAGCCTTTACCGAGCAGCTCACAGTGAACCCTGAGCTGCTCCTGGACTGCTCTCTGACTTTAAACATCCAGTCCCCCTGTGAGGCATACCTCTACCGTATGTTCTGTAGCACTATGGAGAACTGTAGCATATATACAGTCAGCCCTCACTTCCTCGAATTTGGAAAATGCAAGGAATACTGTCTGAGGAAGCAAATTATCCGAGGAATTGAATCCAAATATTGAAAACAAAAATTTAAATGTATTTATGGTGCAGCTTTCATCTTTAATAGTTATCAGTGGATAGAAATTGATGATACATACCGGTAATATACATAAATACATATAAGAATCCTGGCCAGAAACAACCAACATTCTGATACTGTTCGTTGCAGGTATAGCATGAACACAACAGGTCCCGGCAGCAGGTGAACTAGTTTCACTTTTCACAGTTGTTTTAGTTTTATCGCCTTGGCCCTCCCAACCATGCCCATCCCTCACCTACCATTAACCTCATACCACAATTCTATACCACCAGAAAATGGTTGTCAGAGAGACTACTCTTTATGAAACCCGATTCCAAACATTTAGATGTCTACAGATAGTGGGCAGGCCTACTAACGTCTTGCCCTGGGCATGCTAGTGACCTGTTACCTTCCATTCTGGGCCTGCTTCACTCTTAACTCTGTCTGGCAGAAGTTGGGGGAGGTGAGGCAGAAGTCAGGGATCTTGACCCTGGGTCGTACGGTGCCAGCCTCTGTATCCCCAAAGCCGTGTTGGTGTCTAGGGTGGGAAACCCTTTACATACCTCTCCTAGGGTCTGCACAGACCAAAGGATGATCCTTAGGGCGTAGGTGGGGGGTGGGGATGGGGGCTGGGGTATGTGGTAACCAGAAAGGAATGGATTCTCTTCTGGATCCATGATTACCATTAAAGCTTACACGTGGACTCGAGGAAAAAAAATATTTCACTGAATCAGGTTAAAGACAGAAATCGGGGACTATATGACACAGTACAATGACATGAGCTTATAAAATGGCCACGTTTTTCTTATATTATTTTTCTCGTAGATGGAGTACTGCGGTCATAAATAGATGATAGAAGATTGCCTAGAGAGTGTATAATTAATCAGTTCGTCCTTGGTGGTAAGGGTAACGTGAGAGGTTATTGGCTGTAAGGGTGTGGGTGGTAGGTTGTGTGTGTGGCCCTGCTGCCACCTGCCGGACTACACTATTATTCTCTGTATATCCCAACAGTAGATGTTCTACAGATGTGGTACTGGGTGGATATGTGGTAAAAGGGGGTAGGGATCAGTCACCATTACAAAATCTGGGAAACTGACTATCAAACCAGAAAATCCCAAGCCATAATCACGGATAGATTACCATTGTATCCGGATAGATCAAAGAGATTGAATTACAGGTACTTGGATGTGGGTTGTGATAAATAAACAACCATTTACAATAAATTGGAGATTGCCTTGGCTCAGGTCTCATTTCTCTATAATGCTTTTTTAAGGGTGTGCAGTAGCTCAGAGTGTTGGGTATGGCCACTGTGTGTGGTATAGATATACGGCCCCCATTTGTTACTGCCAGACCTGGCAGTTATTTATGGTAAGTCTTATTGATTATATCACGTATCTGCTCCCTTAACACGTCCCACAAACCTTACTTCTAAGTGTGCTTTTTCCCCTGTTTTCATTTAACTTGATTTATTTTACAGACAGTAAGTGTACAAGTGTCACCAGGTGCCATTGAATGGGATTTATATCCAGCCTCTTGGAGTTTTAATGCTCCCTGTATACTTCAATACCCACCCCTGCTATATACATGTCATATATAGTCCATCCACCCAGGAGTATATATATACGCCCGAAATGTCGGTCAATGACTCTACAGGGCATCCTTAGGACCTCCTCCCGTCAGTGTTTCTTTGGGAAACCCCCTTGAGATGTGCTACTCTGCTTGCTGATAGAAAGTGGCATGTTCTGGGCACCTTTGCTGCATTTGAGGGAAGTCCCTTTAGTTCTACCATTGTCATCCACTTATTACTGTTGTTGTTTTTCCCTGCTCTCCTGCAATGTTGTTGATAAACATGTGCAGCACGATTGAGGGTCTAGACATGGAATTTAAAAAAGCAACCTCGAAGCAAAGAGCTTCAAGCTTGTATGTTTTCACCATCTGCAGAATCACCCTACAAAACCCTTGACCCGTATACAAATTCCAACAATGTTATTGACAGAATTTTGGAGAATGATATGTCTTAAGGTTTAAAGTGATGAATAATCGTGACAGTTGGATGAGGTTTGATTATCAGCAGAACACTGCATGTTCATATCAGTCAGCATAAGCCCTGACACTAGGGGGAAATCATATTAATGCTCAGGCGTCAGAAATATGCCAAAATGAAATATAAAATGTCTGAGCACCATCCTTTATATATAGTGAAGCCTAGTGCTGATAGTGGTAGCTGCTGGTGCACACTAGACAAGTCTTATTAGACTAGCCTACCCTTCCCTACCGCCCTGGCTCTCCATGTGTGTATGTGGGGGTGGGGTGAAGGGTGGATGTCTATAAGCTAAGGCTCATCCATCACGGCCTGCGGATCCACGTGATGTTGGATCCCATCAAACAGACCTTGTATATACATCAGGCTGTCAGCCTCTAACGGCTACCTGTCACTGCACCCTCCCTACCACACCATACCTACTTAGTCGACTCTAAGAGCCACTGCACCTCCATCCAACTCCCGTCACTCCTCCCTCCCACCCATCCCAAACCCCAGTCATCCCAGCTACAGACTTTATCCATATACACCATGAACTGTGGGCATTAGCATGGGGAATTTCCAAGTGGCATGTCACTGATAAAATTCGAATTGCTTCAGGTCATATAACCTCAAATGTAGACAATATTGCAATACATGTACACGAACGATATTTTGCTAGGCAAGTGCCCACCCCCATAGTAGCATTATCCGTTGTGCACATACATTGGCTAGCCAGCCAGACAGCCAGGAGGAGATGGGGGGACATGGGTCCCTGCAGCAGGGAAGAGAACCCTACGCCCTGGAGGGCCTGGTGTGATCTCTGTATAAATACCCGTTCATGACAATGCATCTGGCTGTGCGAATGCCCTGCCCCTAGCGGCAACCAGTAACACTACACCGGTCGGAAGACTTAGGGCATTCTGATGATTTAGATTTATGGGGATCCATGAGAGTCTATAAGGAGGTTGATCTGATATTATCACAGGCCGACACTGAGCTGTGGTGGAGATCGTCTGCAGTGGGTTGGTAGTATTAGTATAAAGGCCTGACACTGTGGTGGTTCGGTCATCTGGGTGACCACGTGACCAAACTCTACATATAGGTAGTGTAAACAGCAGACAGTAGATGGCTCCAGTATAGGCCTGGTGATACTTGTGGGAACTACCTATATGTAGAGTTTGGTCACGTGGTCACCTAGATGACCGAACCACCACAGTGTCAGGCCTTTATACTAATACTACCAACCCACTGCAGACGATCTCCACCACAGCTCAGTGTAGGCCTGTGGATATTATATCTATATGTACTCCAAGTTTAGTTTATATGAATTAGGTTTCACATATATGCATGTACGAATTTAAGTACAATGCATAGTGTACTATAAGTATTTTACATCAGGTACACGTAGGCCCACTGGACAGTCGTGGACGCAACATCATATACACGGTTAGAGCATCTGAAACCGGGATATAGCCTATTGCAAACATACTTGCAGCAAGAACTACACGATCATTACAGATATGCAATTCAAACGTCAGGATTCACAAGCTATTTACTGTATTATATGTATGTAAAACATCACAAAGTGAGTTGCTAACCCTCGGTATCATAGGCCACCGGAAACGGAACCCTCAGAATTGGGTGTGATCGAGCTGTAGATGGGTAGAAGGTCATCCAAGAGAAACAAATGTCACTGCCATTTTACCCCCTTGAAACTACCTTCAGGCCTCCCAGTAAAAACTGGAGATAACAATAGTACAGATAGAAAAACTACAAGGAACAATACATCTACACACTCATCTTCTTGTTGGAGGGAGGAAGGAGGTCAGCTTTCAACCCAGAAAACACGTTTACAATAGCAACATAGTTTGTAGTGCTCAACATCAGCTCATTGGCATATGACAGTTCTTCGAGTTCTGCAATTCCTTGTGGCCCATCCATTGCCTACAATGTTTCATGTGTTATAAATGTAAATATTGGCTTCTATTAGTCCTCAGGCCAACCAGGGAAGGGTGCATCAGCAGCTTTATAAAGTGTAAAACATATTGTCTTATATTTGTAATTGACGTCCATTATGATTTATCATAACGGTTACAATGACAGGTTTTGACATCTTCGACCCAAAGACCCCCCTCTCCCGTCGGCCACTTAGCTGGTGATGTCATTTGATTTTGTGAAGGTTCCCAAACTTCATGTGGGATATCAGCTTTACCTATAGCATACTGGACATACACAATATATGTATGTTACATGATGACTGACAAACACAGGCGGTGATGGTGGTGTGAGGCTATCATGCAGCGGAAATGCCTATCATTTCTGACATGTCATCGGGTGTCCCTGTGAGTGATTCCCCAGCAGATAATGGCGGTATTCTGTGTACAAGAGACATATAGCCGTGTGTAATCTGGCTGACACGTTGTCCACTGGGGATCGGAGAGGTATTCATTACTGCCTGCTGCCAGTGGTGGACCCTGCAGTGAACCAGGCAGGCTCCCCTCCCAATGTCTATAGGTCATCCAGTACTACCCAACTATGGTAATCCTTTATTAATTATATACATATGTACATGGATAAGGTACATGTGAAAATAAAACCTATACTAGTATGCAGCGTTTAGCATGATTCACAATTTTTAGCTGATCTTAGTAATAAAGTATGATTGCTTCCAGGTCATCTGGTCTCATACTGTTGGGGGGGGGGGGGGGGGCAGATGGGGGATCAGAGTAGTATTCTTTTGTGTTTTGTTAAGTATTACACCTCTGACCAATATGTAAAGTGCTACTTAATATGGTGCTTAGATGTTGGTACCATAGTTTAGGTGCAGTGAATTATAAGGTACACATCTTCCTGTGAGAAATGAAGACAGCATATCACCTTTCATCTTTAACTCTGTAGGAGCCACAAACAGTTCTAAAGGTTAACGTGGTGAGACCCGCCCCATCTGTCATCAGTGAGTTCATACAGTATATAGCCATACATATCCTCCTTACCAGACTATTTTCTGATGGTAGACGATAGCACTGGTGTATGCGTGACATCATCATCTGTGGGAGTCATTACCAGAGGGCAACACGAGTAACCAGAACACACCAGGGCATGGATCCAGCCGCGCATATCGCTTATCCAACACCAAAAAGGGGAGGATGGTGAGGGCAATGGGTGGAGTGAGTGGGGGGGGGGGGATACAGGAGAAGTAGGGTGTATGACATGACACTTGTCACCGCCATCATGAACACCTCACCACGACACAAGGGGAAACAGGCTGGTACGGTTGGGGGTCAACTCTTATCGCTCTCACCCACCCCTGTCGTCACCCGATCCACATAGAGATCCAAGCTGGCCTGCTAGCCTTATCTGGCCTGTAACTCGGTCCTGATAACAACAGCTTTAAATGATGACTTGCCGATGCAGACCTTTCATGTCTGTGTGCTGCCAGTGCGGGTCAGGGGTCGGGATCCGCCGACCCTACAGCCCCGTGGGGTGAATCCTATCTGGATCCTGGCCGCGGGGTGTCTGCCAGTAGTTGGGGGTAGGGTTGGTCAGGAATAACATGCTGACCGCAGCTGACCGCCAGGAGGCTAAACCAACGCTCGGGGACAGGTAGGGGCAGGGGTTACTCAGGGTAGGCGCGGAGCTACTCCCATATCAGGTCACTGCCTTCTGAGCGCCTCCCTCTAGTAATAGGATGGAGATCTAGACTAGCGGCAGTCCCTGCTTTAGTATAAACAACGCCTTATTATTAGTATTACGTATACTAGTAGATGTAATGTGCACAAACCTGGGGTAAGCAACTACAGTAATTGGTAAAATGCTACAACGTGCACAATAACATATATTTCCTGTAACTGCTCGTAATACTATTTACAAACAGTGCCACGGTGCAATAAGGATACCGGAATGACCCGCCGGGTCTCTGAATAGGCATGCACCGGTATGTGTGAAGCATCAAAACCGGTATCCTGAATAAGCATCAGTCTTGTATAAATGCCGGGGTACAGTAGATATAGTAGACTGAGTAGTATTGGGCGCTTAAACGAGCCACTACGGTATTGATTTTACGGATGCATGTATAACTTGCAGCCCCCCTGGTCCCCCCGAGCAGGATCACCTCGTCATACCGTACACCTGCAGACCATCTTCAAACACGGAAAGATTGAACGTGTGATTAACATCACAGATGACTCAGGGTCAGGGTGATAAAGTGATTGAAATGATGGACTAAACAACTGAATCTGTAAATATTATTTCAGGAACAATGAATTATTTGTCAATTCTGAGAGCAGGAATGTATTCCTGGGTCAAAACTACCCTCAAATCATGTGTCACACTAGTATGTGATCATATTTCAGCTGAGCAGGTGTGTGTGGGCGAGCTGGTGGGTGTGGGTGAGACGGTGGGTGTGGGCGAGCCGGTGTGTGTGGGCGAACAAGTGCGTCTGGGCAAGCAGGTGGCTGTCGGTATCAGCGCCTGGTGGCGTGTAACCGCCGTTTTACGTCTCGGCCGAAAAGCGAGTCGATCGGAGCATCAGCAGCGACACCATCTTCGGTTCTGTTTCGCCGTGTCGGCCGGCCGCGGGGCGGCGTGTGTAACAGATGATTAACTCCCCCCAGTCAATTACCACTGCCGACATATCTAGCAGAGGGGGGGGGGGTACTCACATTTCCATATAGTCTTTGTAACGATACGTGTATTGTCAGTGCAAAGTGAATCAGGGTTATCACAACACTGATCTGTTACACAAATAATATCAAGTAACCTCCCCTGTAAATTACCTCTAGTACTTAAGTGTTTGATAGATGTCTGAAAAAAAGCGTCTCACCTACCCCTCCCATAGAGATAGCATTGGTTGTCACGAACTATCCAAATTTGGGGTTATCGGTTATCTACACGCTCCCATAGAGCTCTATGCTGAAGCAGATTACCAGCAATTACTGCCTAATATTATTTTTCGTTTTTTAGGGGGTTACAGTTGGAATTTGTAAAAAACAAATACACCATTAGATAGATATTGTGGAAAGTGATCTAATGACACCATGCAAGATGCAAAGAGTGAAATATTGACCAAATGGGAGCAATTTCATTTTTTCAAGGAAAAGAGGTGTCCAGAATCGTCTCACTAGACTCAGGGCAGACCCTGAGTCAACAACAGGGAACTGATGAAGGGGCGCCTCGGATAATGGAACGTTCACAAATGACGCCACCTGCTTAGTAGGGGCAGGGATGTTCCTTCTAGCCTCTAGCTGGTAGGGGATGGGGGTAAGTTTAATTATGAAGCGTCACCCAGGGGCCATCCATTTGTAGGTGGAGGGTGTTCTAGCATGTATACAGTAACACACTGTAGTAGTTCCCACCATGCACCAAAGGACGCAGGATCCGATTTCTCGCCGAGACGAGAGCACCACTATGATCAATGACGTAGTGGGGGTCACGTGGGACAAACCGACCAATGTGCGCCGTCGTCTCATGTTGTTTTATGCCGACGACCCCTGTCACCCTTGACAACATGTGCTTGGCGACCGTCCACTCAACCGGAACGGAGGGGAAATCAAAGTCCCCTGAGAGTGACCGGCGGACATGCTCCGGGCCAGCGCCGGTGTTGACATGTGAGCGGCCAGCGCGGCGGCCCAGGGATGGGGCAGGGTGGGGAGGGGCTTTCTCCATGATGAGTTAGCATTGAGTAGTATGGTGAGCAAGTTAATGTGGCCCGATGATACTTAATAGTTCCATGGAGGTTCAAATGTCACAAACAAACATTGGTTACAATATACTTTCGCTGAGATGTGATGAGCCACTCAAGGTTGTCACAATAGATTGCTTGTCATTCTATTAGTGTGGATCACTCTACTTAAAAAGTTCATATGAAAGATGGATCCTCCCTCCGCCTTGAGCAGTATTGGTACCATGGTCATGTTATTACATGTGCATGTCCCATCTATCGGTGTTAAAGTACCTGTACTCAAGGTTGATAGTAACAGGGCCAGTCACTGCAGCGCTGCTTCTTACACTACATTTTCGTGTGTGTTTTTTCTCTAAAAAGTATCAAATGGAATGCAAAGCTAGGTTAACAGATGTCTGTAAAAGTCGGTGGGCTGGGTGATACACTATGCCAGCGGTACACTGCACCGACCGGGGTCGGACTCGCCATAAGGCTAATTGCTCACACATGGCCATGAATATAAATCAGAAACAATTCCCCACAAATCCATCTGCTTTATGTACTCACACGTCTGAACCCCCATTTAGGTACCACACCCATACCCTGCAGTGTTAGCTATCTGTACCAAAACATTTATTCCAGACAGGACTAATTCTCTGCATAAAGTAAATACCTCAATTAGATATGTTAATTTTTTGTTGTTGAAAACATCAGCATGTATAGATCTCTGTTGATCTAGCTATATCAGCATTGTTCGTCCTCTGATCTATATCTAACTTAATGGCCATTCTAAACATGATTTAGAGCCACAAGCCACTTCGTGCCCTGGGCCTCATGCCAATATATACCAGACTCCTACTAAGGTGAGATCGTTGTAGATGGATCTCACTTCACTGGGTTGGATAGATAAGCAAAAAGATATATCACAATAATAAATATCATCGTGTATCCATTCTGTGGTGTTATCTTATATCCGATAAATTAAGTTATTTAGTGCAATATTATTTGTCATTGTTTTTAGAATGTTTAGTCATTGGGACAAGGTCACCAGCAGCTTCTGGCAAGGCCTTTCCTCAACATGATATGATATACACACATGTACTAATGTTTAGAGAACGAAACATATAATAGCCTACATTTGTATTCATGTACATAACAGGATTCCCCATTAAATTGAAACATGTATCGCACACTTCATTATAAGCCATTGGGCGTGCTGTTTCAACGTGAAAAGCAGGAAAAGGGGTTATCCATCTTCACCTAAACTCTCACCTGTACATCTGGTAAGAAGGTGCATTTGATATGGCAATATGAAATGTTTACAGAGGATGTCAAATCTGTTCATAGTAGTACAGGAAAAGGCCTCTCAGTATGAATAGAGTACACATTAAATCATTCAAAAAGGAACACCTACACCAATAGCACTTGCTCTCAATACAAAAGGTGAGAAAACAAGAACCAGCTTTCCCCCTTCCATTACAAAGCCGACACTATAGGGGGCAATTGTGCTAAAGAGACGTAAAATATTAGCGGGAATAAAACCACTTTAGCCAGCATTACCTTTCAAGACATCATGACCCCAGGGTATATACATACATTGCCCCACACGTGGTGGGCTTATACCAATTAAAGTTGGAATGTGCGATAAATGCCACCGCTGTATACTCATTACTTTGGTTAACACAGTATTGCATTCTAACTTAAAAGAGGGGTTGGGGTTTATTTATGATTGCATAAACAAAGTGTGAGTAAAGTTATTCTTCCACACATCCATAGTTGGCCCTGGTTAGCTATACTGAAGATACAAATATACCAGCAAACGTATAACCAGATGACCAAGTCATTGAACTGTAACATAGTTGATTTATCCTAAATTTATCTTAAGCCTGGTGTACTTCTAGTATCTGCCGTTTGCCGAACTTCTTCCAATAGGCCTGAGTTTCTAAGTCTATATATAGCGGAGGTGGTCGGCCGGCCTCACCCCTCCCTACCCCTCCCCCCCCCCCATCACGTCTGCATGCCCCCCCCCCTGCCACGCCCATGGGGGTCAAACAACCCCTCCTACTGTATACCGTACCATAGAGCTGTCACATTGAGCATTTTTCAAAGAAATATGTATATAATACCATGTATAATATTATCTAGGATGGGTACTAGTGATAATAATATATACACAGCCCACCTGATGATTTAATTTCAGTCTTGGATGTAAGTTAGACCTAAATACCCGTGGGACCAAGATCCTGTCAGAATAATCTAAATAATATACATTCGAAATATGTGTATATAGCAAGCAGTTCAGTAAGGTACTGGGGCTATCAATTTGTATGATTTTAGTTGGTTCCTTTAATACTGATACAGTAATTGAATACATAGGAAATCAACTGAGATAGGCCTATACTCAACTTATAACTGGTCCCAGGATAGTTTATTTGGGTCAAACCTGAACAATCTTTCCATAGGGAGGACCCTTATTGTCTGATCTATCGTCCCCCATAAGGACATCCATTAATTCTGTTTCATATCATAGTTTTGAGGGTTTTTTCCTATCAAGATCCTGAATAAAGGGAGCTGCTCAGTGCATTTCCTATGGGGAATCTGCTACTGTGGCTCTGGGACTGACCCCCAAACTGTCCCCAACCTGCTCCCACACCCCCTCCAGGGTAATTAAAGACGGCATCCTCTTTGAAGAAGATAAGAGAGGTACCGACAGGTCGCCTCCAATGTTTATGGCTTAACGACCTGCTCGCCACCAGGCCTATATATGGAGTTAGCCGGTTAGGGCTATTGCCTAGCATCCCCACTTTAATGCATGTCGACTGTTGGTCGGCAGACAGGCCTAATAAACTTCTATACTTTCTACACAAACACCTATTTTTCTTTTACTTATTAGCTATTTCTTAGATCCCATTCTTCCCCGTTAACCTGGGATCATCATCATCATCTGTATGGTTTAAGCCTACATAAGTAGAATCCTAGAGGGATGTCTAGGATGGGGAGGAAGTCCTTACTGTAGCATTTAGGCTCTCGTTGTAAGTATTTGTATTGAAGGGGTGGTATGCATGTATACCCAGAGGACTAGGGGATGGGATATAGTTTTGCAGGCTTCTAGTCACGTCCCATGGTAGATAGACTTGCTCAAATCTTTCATAGCAAACAGTGTTAACTCCAATGTCTTCCCCTTAGTCTTTACTTATCCCCTTAGTCTTTACTGTCTAGGACGTCCTCGATATCAACGGGGAACCTGTAGAGACTAAGGTCCATGCTCGGAGGTATACCGGTACGTACATTGTTGGTCATTATGTTCATTAACGGGGCAAACTTTCAGGTAGAGGTATTTGTGAATCTGCACGTCCAGGAAACAGCCAACAGCAGCTAGTCTACTATGGTAGAGATCTCTAATAACTCAGTGAGCCGTCAGCCCAAGCCACTTGTTGATGGCTCTGTGGGCGGCCCCCCACGTCAAACCTGCCTTCTTTATAACTCAAACATGCAGGAGGACAATCTACACATACCCACTCACATCCCTCATCCCCCCCCCCCCCCACAGATCCTACTCCCACACACCATCACGGTTGTATAACCCCCCCCCCCCCTCCAGCTCAATTGAACTATTTCTGAAATTAAAATACATGAATGGCGAATGACTGATACGTTTAGAAACATACTGGTATATACATTACACGTACATTGTGCGTGTATATACATATTCAGATTAGGAAATGGCCGGGGGTGGACACCTGACACTATGGTCTCTTACATACTTATCATCAATACTGCGAAGAAAATATCACCCATCACTGACTAAAGGTAATCATCTGTTCGGGCATGATATAAAAAGGGCTCAGCAGAAAATCGTGATGAAAAACTAAGTACGGGTTTGTGTCTGGATAGGGGAGGGGCTGGGGCTGGGGAGCAGTTGACAGGCTCTGTTTGTGTGGTCTCAGGTGGGGGTTGGCGCACAGCACCTAGCTGGCGTTGTCCCTGGGTGAAGGCAGTGTATAGATGTCAGTTTAGGTTTGTGGGCAGTGTCTGGCTCTGAGGGCTGGGTAAACACCATCCCCTAAACCTGCATGCGGATGCAGGGAGCTGACGGATCAGCTGATCCAACCTGTCTCCAGCCCACAGCCCGGGCCCACAGCTACACCTAGACACTCCCACCCCACCCCGCCCTGCCCCAGGGCTGTGTGTGAAAACTAACCACCTCCCACCTACACTCAACAGAAACTTCATATGATACTTCTGCATATTCATTTTAATGCTATAATATCGCAGCATCATTTCAAGTAGAAATGCAAAATCAACTTCTTTGGAATATTTCAGACGGGTTAGACAGATTGTAATATTGTAATTGCAACCATCTTTATATTGCCTAAAATTGCCTTATATAATAATTAATTGTTACACTGAATATTGACCAATACATGCATGGTAACAATTAATGTAAGGCGGGACATCCACCAAAGGTTTAATGGATCAATGCCCTTGTGAGAAACATGTGAGAACCATTGTAATTGGTGAGAGCGCTTTAAGAATTCATTGATGCGTCTTTGAATGTGGCTTTGGATGCATTAGAAATGCAGGTTTTGTCATTTAAACGTCACAAGTGTTACAATCAATACTGGAAAAGAACTACATGCAAGTCCCATGTACATCTTGCCACTTCCTAAGTACACAAATAGAGGTCAGTGACATTCACTTATCTAAATGTATGTCTGGTGTTTTGTAGATGGAGTAGCGGGTTCCTTAGTAAACTCCTCTTAACTTAGGGAGGGTCAACAACCTGTGGACCCTTCACCTGCCCCAAGCACTATACACTAGTGCCGCCATCTACAGGGTATGGGCTTTACAGGCTGAATGGTGATGTGCAGAGGACATGTAAAGCACTCGTTTTACCTGCTCCATATGAGATGAGCTTTATCACCTGCAGGTCTCATGGGCACATGTATCACAATAACAATACTGCACATGGTATACGTACTTTAATATCTATGCACTCACCACTAAGCAACATTTGATAATTATTTGATGTAAGAGCCTGGGGTTATTTTCTTATCGGTCTCCCTAAAGAGGCCTGTATAACTGCAAGCAAACAGTCTGTTCTGTGTACCTATGTTAGCCAAGGAGCCCATGTCGACCCCCAGGTGCGAGATGTACACAAGCCCCCCCCATTCCTACTCATGCCTCTTCCCATCTACCTCTCCTCCTTCAACACACAGGCAGACAGTTCTCCTCAAGAAAGGGTTGGGCGTGGGGGTGGAACATGCCACCTTGGCATGGTTCTAGAGGGTCACGACCCGTTTTCGGTTGACCCCTGACGAGAAGACGGGCTGGTAACATGATTAATGCACAACAACCTGATATTTTGATATAGTAGATGACCTGGCAGACCGATTTCAATGTTGAAAATATTTTACAGAACTTGCTTCATACAGGTCATGCTTAGATTAGAAGCTTTGATGGTCGACTGTCAGATTGGGGGGGGGGGGGGGGGGGGCAGGTTGAGGGGCTTAGGAAAATGTAGGAAAATCAGGCGAGCATGTTAGAGAAGCTCACACTCACAGGGTGGGTGGCATCTACTGATGAACTACAAATAACATGAATGTATCCTAACAAATACTATATCCCTGCTCCACAACAGACCACAGTAGCTAGGTATAGCATGTGTTATAGATATGATCTCCCGACTGAAACCCAGATATTTCTTTTTGCCCAGCGACGAAAAAATAGGTCTTCTCAGTTTCAGCTCTAGGCACCTGTCTCAGCCAAGCACAAGGTTAAAAACTCACGTTTACAGTTTCAAATATACCCCATATCCAAGTGCCAAGTGTACAACTGATCGATGAGCGTTATGTAAAAACATCAAGATGGTATCTCGTACATTACATATACTAAACCTTGAACCATTGCTTCATAACTGTAATTTGTCCTGCGAGATATATGAAATTGGGGTCACTGAATATACAGACATGCAAACTCTGAAGAGGAAAAAATCTGAGCCCAGGATCTTTGGAAGTGGGGGGAATGGATGTCCTACCGAGCACCGCAAGCGAAGCGCAGTGGTCCAACTAGGGGGGTTTGGGGGCATGCCCCTCCAAGAAAATTTTTAATTCTAGACCTGAAATGGTGCATTCTGATGCATTTTGGCACAAAATATATCAAGTCTCAGCTCTGAATTATTCTCTATGATTGAGACTGGAAATTTGTTTATTTTTTTAGGAAAGTTTTTAGGAAAATTGGAAATCTAGACTTGAAATAGTGCATTATGCTGCACTTTGGCCAAAAATATATTACAACTCAGATCAGTATTATCCAGCCTCTATGATTGGGGTCTTATCTTTTTTGAGGAAAGAATTGGGAAGATTTGACAATCAGACCTGAAATGGTGCATTCTGGCCAGAATTGTATCAAAGCTAAGATCTGTATTAGCCAGCCTTTTCTTTATGATTGGGGTTAGAACTTTGCTTTTTGGATGGAAAGGTCTTAGAAAATCCTGAAATTCTTGACTTCAAATGGTGCAATCTGATGCATTTTGGCACATCTGGCATGTCTACCCCTATCTTAAATCAGCACTAAAATAGTTATGTGTTGATATGCCACTCACATGTCACATCAGTACTAGGAGGGTTTGGGGGCATGCCCCCCAAGAAAATTTTGAAAATCAAGAAGGGAAATGGTGATATTTGATGCATTTTGATCTTGTCTGATGAAATTACAAGTCCCCCCCCCCATATAAAGGTAAACAGAGTTATCATTGGATCTGGACGAATCACAAGAATGATCAATTTGGAGAAAGAAAAATCTGAGAAATCTGAGAAATCTGAGGAGTTTGCATGCCTGATATAACAGTAAATCATTGACTTCTAGCTTGCTGAAAATGGGAGTACATTATATTTATACACATGGCAGAAACCCCAGACCTAGTTCTACAAAACCTTCCTGTATCCCAATCCTCCTCCTGACCTTTCAGCTTGTACATGGGTTCTAGCCTCATTTCTCCTGGTCTGGAACAACTTTATCTATTTACAGGATAGACGGTGGTAGCTGCCGAGTACTATACTATATCCTCTCCAGTATTTTGTGTACTGTTTACTGTATCAAATTCGAATAAGACTTTGTTTGACCTATCCACCCATACTTGCGGAGGTTGACCCGTTAGAAATTATCTTAAAACGAGTATGATAAAATATATATGGGAAAATGCCTAAAATAATGGGCCCATATGTACTCAAATCAGATTGACCTATAGGACACAGGGCAGGCCTCTGATGTTTATTGCACTTCTCTTCCTGCCCCCTTAAACATATATATTAGAGCTGTTTGCCCACACGGCCGGATGGATGGTCAATATTTGCGGACGTAGCCCGAGTCTGCAGCTAGTGGGTAGACAGGGGGCCCTGTAAACAGTATAAAACACACCCAGGGTCTGCCTTTTGAAGCAGTCTGTGCCACTGGAGGCTGAGTAAATGTGTAAAATATCTTTGCTTAGGTCGTGAACTGATAGGGAGTGATTGCAACTGGTGGCAGGACGTGTATACGTTGTGTTAGTGATGTGGCTTGTCTTATAAGGGTTAAGGGTGGAGCTCACCCTTCCTGTACTCAGGGCTACTCCCTGGTACTATCAGGATCCATCTGGTCTAGGATCCAGCCTGTCTGCATGGTTTATGTACTAGGGGGAAACCAGGACTGTGATTTTGACTGATCACCGTGTTGCTGTACTAGTCTGATGGATGGTTTGAGCCAAAACAATAAACTTTTAGTGATTAATTTTCTGATGGTGTACATCTATGTGCCAGTGCTAAATTACCACAACACTATGCTTGTTCAATTTCCCCTGCATCATGTATAGGCCCTATGCTTCAAGTCTTATGCATCGTGACGTATACTTGAATAGTCATTTAGATTGTATCTGCAGACATTCTAATACACTATGTTTGTACTTTAACTAGAGTTTGCCAAACCAAACGCGTCCCTAGATATTCGACTGTCCCGTTATGCTATTCTAGATTTTTGTTTAAACGTAAAGCTTAGGGCTCTAAATAGATTTCAAGGATGGCTTACAGCAGCAGTGACTTGACATAACACGTCCCCGTTTTTGCCTGCTTTATGCTGGCTTTCACTCTCAACCTGTAGTCAACGAGTGTGGTCGGCAGACTAATGCATTGTGCTGATGGTGGGGTGGAGAGAGATGGGATATTTTCACATGGCTGAAGTCCCAACAGTCTCACATACCAACCAGTCTGGGTGAGTATACAGGCTGCAGGAGGTTCTCTTGACACTCCCAATCCTATACCATTATATTCATACCCAATGGGAGCAAAAACAGTGCTATGTGTATGAAGATACCTAATAGTATATTCAAGTGAATATAATACATCTCTGGTGGTACATACCACATACAGACATCTATAGGGCATCATTCTCTATATGTTATGTGGAAGCAGGTAGAAGAGGAGGTGAGAAGTCACAAAAAGGGGGCGAGTGGCATAAACAAACATTGACAATAAAAACACAAATCTGGCCACCTTGCTGTAAAGGGACACCTGCCTGAAAGGCTTTTATATCGTGTAAGATGAGAGGCAGCACTGGCAGGCAGCCCTCTCTAAGCTGTTTAGTGTTATGCTCAGACATGAAGCCCCATACAGGTGGAGGCAGGTAAGGATCAATGTGGAGGATTCACACCATGTACGGCCATTAGTGCTGAATTATCTCTCTGTATGGATGTAGGTACAGGTGTGTGCGACACTAAGCACTAGATGGACTGTCACAATCATGATCAATTATGGCAGTTCACTCTGCATTTGTACATGCTCTGCAACAGCACACTGTGTGGTCAACGTGGCCACAAATAGGCTGATTCATATCCAGACAACTTTATAATCTGGGTACATGTATAAGTGTGCATAGCATGAACACATATAAAGCAATATATCTGAAATGATCTCTTTGTGTTTATAAATTGTATATCAATATTGTGTATTGAATCAATATACCTGATGCAGATAAGCCTCGAAAGCCAAATCATTTCTGGTAAGAGCATATACTATATAGCAGTCTATACTACGTCCGAAGTTGGGTATATGAAAACATGCGTACTTTATATAGTGGGTTGAGTATGTAGTGGGACCACATTTTTAAGAAATACTGATTACCTTCCCAGCTGGAGTATAGCATTTTATTGGTTCTCAAACCCATAAACACGTCCAAGCAACAGCCAGACAAAACACAATTAACAGAATTGCCAGCCAAACGATTGAGGTCTCTCTAAGCAACCCGAAGACCTTTCCACCCTTGCCAATACCGTATATCTAGCATGTACTGAGGACATTCTAGGTCACTAGATATACGTACATAAAAAAGCATGAAACTAATATACGTGGCCACGAGGAGGAAATAACACAGCTGGTAGGTGCCCTACCACTGCACACCTCTGGGGTTAGGGATACCTCCCACCCCTACCCCATACGCCGTACCTATCCTCCTACATGATTGGTCAGTGAGTATTCCTGAGAATACGGCTATAAAAACAAAAGTACCCAAGGGATAATTGTCTGCCTCACGACCCTCCCTGTTCTCAACCTTGACCCAACATCACTGGGAAAGTCACATCCTGGTACAAATACAGGAGAGGTGACTCTGTCCAACATTTATGGGACGTAGGAGGCTATTAATTTACGAAAATAATACAGCACGGTTTATTGGTCTTTGTCGGTATCTGTCCTAGGTATTACTGAATTGCGTATAACTTTGGACTTAACCCATCATAACTTTCCATGCATGAGCACATATATGACTACACACGTGCTTCATTGGCTAGGCCTAATTATATGTGTTGTCAATATCCTTAGTACTGCCATAGCGTATCAATGAGGGTAGTGAAAAGGGCACTGTGAAAGCCAAGATTTTGCGTTTGCATTGGAAACAATACACCATGGCAGTGCTCCTCCAGAAAGCAGGGGCAAGATGCTCACATGCTCTTATAGCCCGGGCTATTATTGACCTAGGTATTGGCACATTTGTGACCTCGATATTGGTGTATCTAGACCAGAGGTAAAGGAGGGGAAGGTAGGCTGACTATAGTTTAGCTGAAATAGAAAGGATATATTAGATGGCATAGGGGAAGGAAATCAGGCTAACCTAGAAAGTACAAGTGCTGCAGTACTGCCACATCTGCAGTGCGTATTCTGAAGGTTTGCATGACCTTTCCTGCTGTGGTTATATTTCCTTCCTGTATGGCACTGCTTCCTCTGCCTGCCCTACATATCTGAATGTCATCCAGGGGAAGTGAACGGAGCCCAGAGACGAGGCCTAGCAACTAACAGTGCATTGTGAATAGCGTAAGTAGGACTGTAAGGACGGTGCTACATAAACAGAGGCCAATTGGATGAAAAAGTGCCTTACTATACATTGTGTATCCTTGTTGTTACATCTAGTTGTCAGGCTATATAACCTATCCATGCCATTATATACTACCAAGCGCAGTCCGATCTAATAACATGCACCCTGGTTTTACAGTCACCCAAATGCCAACTGCTCATTCAGTATGCTTCATGGCAGGGTATGCTTCACCCGAAACTAAGCACACTTTCTCTGTGCATGCCCATGGACAGCCACTATAGGTAGGAGCAGCTCTGATGACTCAGGTGATCAGGTCTTGAGTCTCTCACCTAATTGACACTAACTCCTAGGTAGGACAGGTGGGACCTGTCAACGTCAATATGAATATATCTCACCCCTGATAATCTTACACTCGTCTACTTTATTGAAATACTATTATGACTAATTAAATGTACTAAGGTCCGTCTTATGGATGTTAACGGTATTACGATAACACGACAATATCCATTCAATGGGTATCACGGCCCGATTCACATCACAACCTAGGCTATAGTATCTAACCTGTAGGAATTCTAGCTTTAATGTCTGCAGCGCCATATGTTTGTGTGCCTAGATCAGCCAGATGAATCTACCATGACAAGGCACATGGAGTAAGACCACACTCATTCTGTATGCAATTTAAGTGGAAGTTCGTGTTTTCTGCTCGACTAACGGTAGTAATAGCGTTCGGCCTCAGGACCCTGGCCCTCTCACCCCAGCCCTGTCCTACCCCCCGCCTCCCCCACCCCCTAGGTCACCAGCCACCACCAGCCGTCCCCACTCCTGTGTGTGCATGCCCGGGGGTACATGGACCTTGTTCAGACTGGTAACAGACTGAGGGCAGTGCCTGTGTTTCCTGTTTGTTTCTTACTCATTCAGAATGGAGGGAGTGGTTGGACTTAGTGCCCCTTTATTTCCCAGCAAAATATGTTGTTTACTCCCCCGTGCTCTTACTAAGAGCTACAATGGCCTGTCAACCCTTCGCCATAAGTCCCATGTCTAGGAGCTGCTCGTTGGACCTTACCATGGCATATACAATGAATACATAAAACACAAATATTAGTGATGCTGTTTCAGTTTATGATGAACTGAACATACATATTTGTTCGAGGTTCCTCCCATCGAAAGTAATCTTCCTGTGGTATTTTGTCATTTTAGTATAATACAATGTCTCTTAAACAAAATCTTCATATTTTCAATTAAAAAGAAAACATATAATGAGAACATACACCATCTCCAGTCTACCTTTCTTTTGCACTTGCACTCTCTAAACTATCTCATAAACATGTTAGATGATGGAACCTTGTAGTAATATGACTTGACATTAGATTCCTTGCTCATTTGGGGTGGTCTAAATCAGTAGACAGACGATCATGAATTATACAGCCGATATTCGCCGAATGGGAGTCTGCATGGGGTGACGGTATGTGAGGGGGTGAATTCTTTCCCAAAACAATTAGTCTTGAGGCCGTTACAGGGGGTGTAGAGGGCACAAGGGCAGTGTGTGACTGTGACCCTTTACACCGCCCCCATCAGCTCGGCCTGATCACGTTGCAACATGTGATATAGCTGGCAGAACAGGGGGTAATAGGCATCACCATGCACCATGTGAATTATACTGCAACCCAAAAGGTGACGATTGCAGAGTAAAAGACAATTATAACGATCCTTGAATTGATAACTTGGAAATGGGTTCAGGCATTTGTGATTCCTCAGACCACGTGATCAATACAATTTCTATGTAGCCGTACTCTTTGAGGAGGAAACCAATGTCCGACTAATGTCTTTATTCAGTATTGACAAGGCTAATTCCCCGGCTACCGCCCTAAAGGCAAACCCAAATACAATGTAGCTATCCACCCTGTCACACAAGAATTGCATGTGCCAAGAAGGAGTGAGCAGTTCTAAATATTATTAACTGGCGACTTTGCCTTCTCAATGCCTTTTCTCATATTTTTATGTTCTACCCTGCATTATCCTACCCCACCCTGTACCCTATTCCCGTGGTGAGTGCTATCGACCTTGGTCAGCTGGCCGGTCGGAAGGGGGCGGTGCAGGGGTCGTCCGGTAGCCATCGGCTCCAGCCACGCCCCTACTGCCGGCATCTCTGATCGATATACTCTCACGGCAATTGGTCCTATTACCCGGGCAAAAAGCCCTCCTCGGTCAGCAGGCCGGCTCCCCTGTCCGGCCCGCTGCCACTCCCAATTCTACCCGACCACTGACTGCCCTGACTGACTGCATGCTGCCAGGGAATCTGTCATCAGCATGGCCAAGGGGGCCAAGGTCTGCATCCTCTGCAGCCATGCCCGTCTCTCTTCTGTAGTGGCATAGTGTGACCGCCAGTCACCGTGGTCACCATCGAGACCAGCATCCCTACCAGCAAGTCACTACTGGTGTTCAGATCCCCCTTATTCACCAACCAGGCAGCCTCGGTCACCACAATGGCCATTCTATATATAATTCATTTTGTGCACACTCATGCATGTAGTGCTCGTTACCAAATAGTTATAATGCCCTATCGTCCATTGACCAAAGCTTTCCCACAGATATAAGTTCAGTACCTGCTACACCGAGGGACACATATACACTTTAGAAGCAGGAGAGTATGCAGGGACAGGAAGGTTGGGAGTGGGAGGAATATTTTATTGGGTGCCGGGATATGGTTCCGGTAGCGCCTCCTCCAGTGCTGCGACTGAGGGTGGCTGTATCGATCCCACACCTCCTGGAGGAGAACAGGGTCCTCCAGGCATACCTTCCATGTCCTCACTCATGTGCCAGAGGTGTGCTTCCGGTAGTGGGGAGTATTAATAGTATTAGGGAGTATTCGTAGTTGCTGTTTAGTGGTGGTTGACCTTATAGTGGCGCTGAGTGGCTGGAGGTATTGGTGTCGTCATTGCTGCAGGCAGTGTGGAAGTGCTAAAGGATGGCATTGGTCTTGCCCATCAGGTAATAAGTAGCCACACTGCCATATGTTAAATATGTTATATGTATGTAAAAGTGATGAGTTAGTGGTGTTGAATAATCAGCGGCATTGGTTGGCAGGGCGTTTGCAGTGATAACCAGTCTAGATGATGCCGTGTGGCAGTGGTGGTTGACACTGCTGGTGGTCACAGTCTCTACATGCTACTGCTGCGAGAACGTTCACAAAAATGACTTCTCCACCATTGGAACCTTTTTTCAAGAACCAGGTGTACAACCGCTATCTGTATCATAACCGCTATCTGTATCAACTACACATAGCGGTTGACTATCCAACCGCTATGTGTATCAAAAAAACGCTAAGTGTATCAAATTAAGTGTATCAACAAGGTGTTATCTGTATCAAGCCCACCAAGCATTACTCCTGACGCTATGTGTATCAAAGTTGGTTTGACAGTGAATTAGTTTCCAAAAATGTTCTAGACTGAAAAAAAGATGGTTTTCTATATGAATATCGTAAAAAAAGTCAATTTTTTGGAAAAACCCAAATTAGGCGGGAAAACAGAAAAATATCTTGACATTTAAAAATTTTCCCCAAATAGGGCCGATTTGTCGAAAAAACGTGTTTAAAATCATAAAAAAGTCAAATTTTGTAAAAATGTTAATTTGGCAAGAAAAGTGGCAAAAAGTCAGTTTTCTCGATAACGTCCAATCCGGCAACTAAAACAGGAAAAAATCATGAAAAATTTAAATTTTCCAGAAAAAAAGGGCCAATTTAGTGGGATACATATATAAAACTATGAAAAAGTCAAATTTCCTAAAATGGTCAATTTGGTGAGGCCTGCTGGGAGAGTGATATTGGTTGAAAATATCATGAAAATGTCACTTTTCAACCATACCCTTGACAGGGTAGGGTAGCCAGGCAAAACAGAAAAGGTCAGCTGAAGTAGATTTATTTGTTGGTTTAGGTGTGCAGGTAAATTGTGTATCAAGGATATATCTTGGTATGACAGAGATAGTCTTCTCTTTTTATACATTTAAACACCTTGATACAGATAGTGGTCACCATTACAACCACTATCTGTAGTAACACCACTATCTGTATCAACCATATCATTGGTGGGTGGCCAGGCAAAGCGGAAAAGGTCCAACTTAGGTAAATTCATTTGTAGGGTTAGGTGTGAAAGTGAATTATATGTCAAAGATATATATCTGGGTATGACAGAGATAGTACTGCAGCTGACAAGTAACTCGCCAGTGCTGCATTCAAACATCATGCATTATGAAGGGCATAATGCTAGAAGATCATTTGTCCCACTTGTGATGTCTTTTCTGGTTTGATACAGATAGCGTTTATTGATACAGATAGCGGTTGGATGTGCCTGTTTACAGTGGTCAAGAAGTTGTAACAGATAGCGTTGGTTACTACAGATAGCGGTTGGAGGGTTACTACACATAGCGTTTTTTTTATACACATAGTGGTTGGATGGTCAACCGCTATGTGTAGTTGATACAGATAGCGGTTATGATACAGATAGCGGTTGTATGTACACCCCCCCCCAATACCCCCATGTGACGATCTTTGGAAATTGTCCATACAAATGCATTTAGGCTATCAGACCCCACAAACCCCAAATGCCCTAGGGCTGGTTGCGTCATTTGTGAACGTTCCCTGTGATACACTGCCACCCTACCATCTGTCACTGTATAACGTATTGCCGGCCCAGGCTATACAGGCAGAATACCCCCATTGCGGCCAATGACCTGCGCTAGGGGACACAGGGTGCTGCCCTGGGAGAGGCAGGAGGCTGCAGAGGCAGTTGGCGTTCTTATCAGAGCCAACCCAGACCATCTCACCCACTCAGCCATCTAAGAACCCCCTCCCCCTACCATACATACGGTATACACATACCTACAGTTGTGGTCACTGTCCGCCGACCGCACTGATACATCTCTCTATACTCATATCAGGACCTCAAGGGATCAGTGCTGATGGAGCGAATGCATATACGTAAAATAATTATATCTGCTGATCCAGTGAATAAAATGTGAGGGCCCATTTTTATTCCCAATCCATATTGATGAAATCCCAAGATCGGTTTGATGCAATTGTTCTTATGCAGTTTCCACGTCTACTGTGACGGGAGAGCCTGCGTCCCCATCTCCACCATATAGACACAGTCTAACCTAGCAGTAGCAGCAGCAGCAGTAGCAGCATCAGGTCCTGTACGAAGACGCAGCGTAGACTTGCTCAAGAATATTCTGAGTGTTGCTGGTAGCTGGTATCATGATGCATTTCCTGAATGTTGCATTGACCTTCCTATAACTAAGTTCAATGGGAGTGGTACAGATGGGGGGGTGAGGGTACAAAGTCTAAGACAGGTATAGCATTGAACTACATAAACTCTTATACTAATGGGAGGTAAATAAGATGAGGGCGATGGGGAAGAGCTGTAGATTAGAAGGAGGCGACACTGAGCCCACCTATAAGGAGTGAGCTGCAGGAGCGTCAGGACCAGCAGTGGCGGCAACATGACCAGCAGGCAGGCTGGAGGCAGCAGCAGCAGTAGCAGCAGAGTAGCAGCGGCAGGTGGGTGGCAACTGCATAATTGGGGCGCCGCAGTCTCAGCCAGACAGGAGATGGGTCTGGGCATTCCAGACACCGTCTGTACATGGACGACCACGTCCTTGTAGAGCTTTGCACGCCTACTCTGACTACAGCTGGAGAGATAGGAAGCAGGATACCCTGATTCTCTGCGTGGGGGGATGGGTTTCTTACCTGGAATCACTCAGGCAGTACAGAAATGCCTCCAGGGTCTTATGGCCTAGCCCTACGGCAGATAGGGTATCACATACCAGTTTCCAGGACTATCTATACATGATTATCATTGCTAAGATATCCACATGCAATCAACCACAATATACCAATGAGTCGCTATCTCGTTTAACTCAACCGACAGTCTGTATTATACACATTGTATGTGAACATGTTATGACTCGATTGCATTACAATGGTTGGGTCCCCATAGCAGTGTACGAGAATGAGGGCATCTATGCTGCCAAAGGGAATCAGTATAGGAAGTTAGAGTTGGGGTAAACGATACGGCAGGAGTAGGGATGGAGGGAATAGGGGAGGGTGGTTTATGCCCAAATTGCATGTATAGAGCTCGTGTATAAGGACAGTACATGGAGGACAGACAACTGCAGCCCATCTGGTCTGACTGTTAAACAATACACCCACGCCCTGGAGGACACAGGCGCAGCCCCGTTCACTTCGGTTATGGCGATCGGGGTCGGAAGGGTTATTTCCACTGAGCTATTGCCTACTACGAGCAACATGCCCGCTCACATATTTAGAAAGTCTACCTTTGAGCAGGTCCACTACCAGCCTTTGTCAGCCTCTCGTGTTCACCTGAAAACCTGAAAAGAATAATGTGCCCTCTCCCGGACCCTCTCGCGTCTGACCAAACTAAGAACCTACATTTTCACGTTCTACCTTACATGCCTTGTTCATTATTATTTCTATTTACAGGGATGAAAGTGACCAAGCTAAAAAAAACTCGAAACGTTCAAATTGAGACCCCTGAATAAAGGTCCTCTATAGCAAAGCACAGGGGAAAACTTGACGACTTTCATCCCTGTATTTAAGTAAGTCTTGAATAATTCCTTTCTGATATCAACACAACAAAGGCCCAGCGTTCTGCTTTGTGCCTCGGCTTTTGTGCTCGATAGGTGCACTTACAAAGTAACATGTTTGCCACCTTCCTTGTAGGGTCATGACACGTGGACAGCCCCGGTGGGAGCTCCGTCAGGCTTGTGTCAGGTAAGATGGATGTCGGTGCGTGGTTGGCGCGGCCCGTCAGGCCTGATTAGCGTCCCGTAATGGTCAGGTGTGACGGCAATAGGGGAGTGGCTGCCGACCAACACGTGCCGCCCCTTATACCTGCCCACAGCACGGGCATTCCCCACGTAGCCGCGTCTACAAGACGACAACCCAACGTGCATGCTACAGCATACCTACACACCACACCTAATGACCTGTCTGACATAACTATACGCCTCTGAGATGCCATTCCCTGCTCAACAAAAATTGCCAGTCTTCTGGTTTGGGTTAAGTCTCTATGGGCATTAATATAAATACAATACGGTAATCTCAGGGGGAAAACACAAAGGTGGCATTCAGATCCATGACCACCATAGGCAGCCTGTTCCCGATCCCCTCCACACACACCTTAGTACCATATCGATTATACTCGTGTTTTTATAATCAGTCATCACGCTACTGGGCCCATTTAATACAAGGCACAGTATGCCCTAACGCTCTTCTATTCAGTATTGCCATATTTAATACTGATGATCCCCCGGCATGTATTTCATCTAATTTCATTCACCAAAATAACTGCAGTATAGGGCATACATAGCTGGTGCAGGTCCGAGTGGGTTAGAGGGGTGGCTGGAGGTGTAGAGGACTGCATAACACCTGAGGGTAACCACTTGGAAGCTGCTGCGGGGAGGTAACGGGTGCTCAGTCCTACTCATGGGCTGGGAGTTTTAATCAGGCCGACAGCACGGAAATGTGAGTGGCAGATCAGAGGGAGCCGCGGTGTGTGTGTATGGGAGCAGGGTCGGGGTGCCTTATGGTACAGTCCCCCGAGTAATGTACTACACCCACAGCATACAGGGTGCTGCTGATCGGCATCAGTACTACTCATGTGGTGGTCCATGACTTGATAAAATACATCCATCTCTCTGTATTCTCGATCGCACGTTTCATATTACAACCGTACATAGCGCAGTATCAATTGTATCATTTTGCACATACCAATCATATGCCACACTAATACTGGCTGAACATGGCAAAGTGCGTATCAATTTGAGAAATAAATACGTCTTGATTAGAAATAAACACATAGCTACAAAGTGTCCGGATGATATGGCAGAACTGCTAATGGTATTGGTATGATGATAATGAATATTTATTAATTATCTTTGCTAATAATAACTTCTTGGTAGCTTGTATACATTGTACCTCTAGGCATATAGGCCTAGTCAGGAGGGTGGATGCAAAACACAGCCATGCACTTTGACTCTTTGCATCTGAGATAGCAATAATGCCTCTAACCAGGTGGTGGAACACATGCTGCGATCAGAGGTCGGTGTGCTGGAGGATACTCCATGATCAACATGCCGCCGTATTGACGTGGGCTTAAAGGATTCCAGCGAATTGGGATACCAGCAGCCCTTCTCCACTTCTGCACTGCCATGATTTCCCTAGAATCCCATATCAATGTGGGACCTTAGTCTGGTGTATAGGAAGTGCAAGACCAGTTCTAAATTATAGGAAATACTGAAAACAACATGACCTTTTTCACATTAGGAATTCAGAGCAATAAAAAACGAGTTAAAAAAAATGTTATTTCCCTTTCTAGTGAGTAATGCATCGAGTCGTGCAAGGGTCTTTACTTCCACATCAGATACGGTGAGACGGGAGGAAACGTTTTATATCATATCCTGTTTGTCTGTAACATTGCCAATGAGAGGTCATGTAAGTCAACATGATTCTTTTTTTAATCAATGAGAATAAATGTCTTATTTACAGAATGCTAGCATCACATCTCACTGTCATCTTGATGATAATGTATACATCATATGTGTGCCTTTAGAAAATACCTTGTCTAGTGTCGCAGTGGGGAGGTAGATCACAACCTGGGATCACAGACAAACATCCCTGCGGCTTATTAACACTTGTGTTTCTGTAGAGCATCTTGGAACATTTAGACTAGTTTTAGTCCCTGAATAAATACTATGAAGCTAATCGGTTTCACCCAGCCTTGTTCAAGGATTGCAGTCTGATAGAGGTGGGAACCTTACAGGCTATCCCTCTTATCAGATAACAACTTCAGATGCACTTGAGTGCTCAGCACCCTTTTTGGATGCATTTGAGTGACCAATACATCGAGGGTGCTTGTTTTCTCCAGTGGGGAACAGACCTTTAGCATGTCTAACCACAACGTTCTCTCGTTGTCCGGGTGACCGCGCGGCGACCTACCACCCTGCACAGTGAGAGGTGACATGGCGCCGCGTCTCGCCTGGAGGAGCCGCAACCAACACCACCTGGAGGAGGGAGGGGGTTGGGGGCTGGGGAGGATCCCCTTTTCCTCATACAGCTCTCTCCCCTTCTGACCCCTGACAGCGCTGTCTCCCTGCAGGGACTGGCCTGGAGCACCCCGGGTGGCGGAGAACCACGTCCTGGAGGAAACTACTCAGGTGGATGAAGCATTCAGGGTTTAATGCCCCCTCTGTGGTTTAGAAAAGGACTCTAAAATATTTTAAGTGTACTCAATAGAACCCTTCATTCCTCAGATATAAACACGTAATGGTAGTGATGAATTCAACTTGCCACATGGCTTCTATTAAGACGGATTATGGAAATTGGCAGAGATCTTCTCCCTCCCCCCCCCTCCAACAAGGGTCTACTTAGAATACTAGATCCATGTTAGTTTCAGATCAAGGCACATGGTGGCAGGGCAGTAGCCTCTGTCACAGGCTGTTCCTACGTTGGACGAATCTGTCCTTCACAGTAGTAGACTGTCAGAGCTACCCCAGAGGTCACGAGGAAGCAATTATTATTCCTCTATGTTTCTATATAGCATAATACACAAAATCAGCCATCTACAAAATTTGTTGGCCATAGTGTTAGCCCTAGTCTAGTTAAACAATCCCTCACACATAATGTTTCACCCTCAATAAAAGAGTTGACCGTGAAAATCTCACTTTTATGTACAGGTAGTCACTTTTATGTACAGGTAGTCCCATTTTGCCCTGTTTTGGGCCTAAAATCGACCTTTAGCCACATCAGCTTTTGCATGCCTCAGAAATTCCCAAACCCTTTACATAGCATACAACTACATGTACTATTCTATCTAAAGGGTACTTGGGAACACCTGTGAATTTTTTCACAATTTAGCCATTTTTGTTTCATCTAAAATATAACCCAATCAGCAGCCAGAACTCCCTTTAATGCAGACCAGAATACCATATGACTCGGTAGATGGCGCCATTTACTTCCACGTGACCCAGACCAGGGATGATCCGTGTTGGCGCTGGAGACAGGGGTCGTTCAGAAAAAGAAAAACATATGAACGACTGTACATATAATACAGGTATCAAATGAGTATATAAAGATCATGCAACATCGTGGCAGCATACACTGTTATCGTGTAGTGCTTTAGGTCTGCAAGAGTAAAACATACACTGACCAGCAGTTTTCACCAACACCACCACTGACCATTGCGTCCAATCCCTCCCTCCCACTGTCAGGCCCTGCTGCTCACGCCCAGCCGAGGAGAAATCAATACTAAATGCGCCTACATCTCCTTTACAAGTCTAATTAGATGGGCGGGCGCCGCCGGTCTTGGAACAAATTGGGACTGGGAGGAGCGACTGGTCAGCCGAGGCGAGCGTTTTTCTGGCTGAGAGTAGGGCTGGGGAGCCTGCAACTGACCAGAAGGTGCCAGAAGCAATGATCGGGTGAGCTGGTGGTACTGGGGGTGGAGCTGGAGAGGTGTATAGAGTAGGGGTGAGATACTGGTCAGGAGGAGTACCTCCAGCTGTGCAGCAACCCCTCCTGCTCATACCAACGAGCTGCTCACACCAATCTCACAGCTTCTCCGCGGCCACAACCAGCATTATGGATGATACCACCTCCTGGTCCAGCACAGCTAAAGGGGGAATGCTTTAACCCTCTACCATCGGTTACGGTAGTGTCCTAGCATATTCCTGGTGATAGTATAGCAAAAGTAAGATTAAATAAGGGCTATATGTGCAATATACTGAAATACAGCATACTTTGCTTCGACTATCTAAGATCTGCTAAGGTCATGTACAAACTGCATATCATTATTTTATCGATACTGGACTGTGCTGCTGTGAAGCAAGCACATTATAGTAGTACCACAATAATAATCAGTGATTTTTCCTCCTCACTGAAACACGCATCCACATGGGAAACTGGATGTGAAATTATCTCCCTCAAGTCACACTTTACCCGTCAGCAGCTTATGATATAGACTACGACCTATACCACCACCAGCTACCTCTCAACCTACTAATTCGATTTAGGTATAGCCTCGCGCTGATTTCTACAGGCGTCAGCAGAACTGCAGTCCTGAGCTGCCTCCTAAACAGGCATACCTCTGAGGACCAAGTAGGCCTCAGCACTAACATTCCGGCTCAGTGATTTTCCATGACTATTGACTTTAACACGAAGGGAATAAAATGTCCTATCCATGTCCTCTAAAAGCAGCTTCGCAGTCGATGTACAATTGGCCAAATATTGAATATTGTACTCACCTATTATCTTGATATTCTTCTTCTTTTCGTCCAACATAATATTTTCCATTTTCAAATCTCTGCAAAAGAAAAGATTGACAGCGTTAGAATTCATTGTAGATGCAAAGGATTGACAACGATTGATATCATTTTGGATTAAAAGGAAACAACATTTAATATGTTGCAGTGATTTTGAGCCAATATGCAGAGTATAAGAAACTCATCGGTTTTCCTGAAATAGAAATAGAAACTTAGCAAATACAATTACAATTGCAGTTATTGTAACAGTACGTTGCACGCTTTCTGATAGAACCCTAAACCAGAAGTCGATGTTTATCCGTTATTACAAGTAGTCTATACCATACAGCAGGCTGCAGGAGAAAAATGTTCATGCTCATGTTCACATTACACTTTGTTTACACATTTTTTGAAATGTAATAAATATGACAGGTAGAGTAGTAATACAAAGGTTATTTAGTACCATATTCTGTAGATTGTATTTAGGATGAGAGAGAGAGAGAGAAAAAAAAAAAGCTTATTCAGCGAGTAAGAAGCCTTTTGCCCTGAGGCACTGCCATCCGTCAAGTTGTACAGGTTGAGCAGCTCACAATAGGCTGCCCCACTCGGTGAGCAGCTCACTGCCTGACAGGGCTGACGATAGACACAGCTGTGGGCCTGCCTGCCTGGACACGCCGCACACAGCCTATTGTCTTCTCATTACCGGCCTAATAGGCTCTGCCTCTTGTCCCGTGTCACACCAGCCAGCAGTCAGTGAGCTGTTAGTCATTTTAAATTGTTTTATTCACTTTCGTTTTTGTTCCACAAGTGGGCAACTCACAACTTGATTCAGGAACAATTAGTCCATATAGGTTAGAGGCTCTGCCTAAGTGAACCAGAGCTCATAAATAAAACACGCAATTTTACCTGCAGCACCATTGAACACGCAACCAGTGTTGAATTTCATGTTTTGCTGGTCATGTTGCGTAGTGCTCACCAATTGTGAATGGCATTGTTTCTATGGCCCCTATCTATTTTCTTTTATTACATCTCTTCCAGTAATGGCATAAAAAGCCCTCGGCTGTCAGGTAATATCAGGTCGACATTTTATGACATACAGTCATATCCACCAACATATATCTCTATCTGTAAACGGACCCTACAGCATACTGATAATAAACTAAAAACATACGCCACAGGCAGGGTAATCAGTATTGGAGACATCTGTACCAGTTTATAAACATCCTCCTTATATGCCTGCTCTACCCATTTCTATTATATGTAACTGACTATATGATGTGAATACATTGTAATATGTTTTACTGTTATCTATTGGAGGATTGATGTCTTACATATTGAACAATCAATCTAGATATATGTGCATCTGTGAGAGAGGCAACAGAAACCCAGCACCTTTCACTGATGCGGATACATAATATACAACACAGATTCCATGATATCCTTTTGATTATAAAAAGAACATGTGGTGGAATGGGGACAGCGACTAGTTGTTGGACCTTGAACAGTTTTTGTATATTCTCATTGAGTAACCGACAGAAACGCCCATTTACAGGAGTGTCTTCATGCCCTCAATATTACACAAATATGATAACAAAATAATGTATAGATCTAGATCTACATGGGCTGTTGAAACCTGAACCCCAATGAGTGCTTGGTAGGCACCAGGGGACTGGTTGGTACGTACCGTACTGAGTAGACCACATCAATGCATTGTGATACGGGGTGGTCAGAATGTTTGTGGCCACCACCACTACAACATCCCCCTACCACACTTTACACCAAGTACATAGAGGTCAATTCCTTCTGTACTGCACGCTGCTGATAAAGTCAGCTCGCGTGGCTCAGCTTCTGCCCTTAGAAATGATATAGATCTCAAAATCTACATCTTCAAACAGAATAGGTGATGTGCACGTCTATACAAATGCCTTAACCACATCTACACTCCATCGATTCACCTGTGCCACCATATCGCAAATGAAAGTCTCTGTTTCTTTCTTTCTTTTAATTTTAGATCTAATAATGATAATCCATTATTTCTATATTTCAATATTACTCTTCTAGTACGTTGTATCTTTTATTTGGCATTGTTGCCTGTTCCTCCCAGAATGTGCTTGCTAAATGCTTAAAGAGACACTGCCATCCAGGACCCATCCAGCAGTTCATTTCTATTTGCATCCTGACTGGTGTATAGGACTGGTTCCAGTCTATGCCAGTACCTACACTTGTAATTATAACTTATCTCTGACGACGCACATTTACAAAGGGTGATACCGAGTGATGTGTTTTTGTTGGTTCTAGGTAGTTGAGAGATGCACCAAGTGTGTGGCATGTGTAATGGGGTTGGAAAGGGGGCAGACAGACAGTAAGTGGGTGTAGGGGGATGAGGTTTCTGGGTGTATGGCTTAGTGTACTACTTACTGGTGCTGGGAATGAATCCCTCAAAACGCACCCATAACTCACCGGCTTTGGGGCACGAGCAGACAGGTCGGCACGAGTGAGTCGCCCAGATAAAATGTAAGTGAATATGTAAGCTGACAAGTTTAGTGGCGGACAGGAAATGGCATAAAGATGCTGTGGGGTTAGGAGAGGCTAGGAAGGGTAGGCGGCGCGGCACCAACCCGGGAGTCCTGACCCTTGTAAGCAGGGCATACCGACAGGAATGAAGTCATAGCTGAGGCATGTTTCAGATCAGAGTACCTCGGGGAGGTATAGCTCAAGTGTGGCTTGGGACCTGTACTGGGGGGTCTAGTAGCTTATCTAACCTTGTGGTGCCACCACACACCTTTCTCTTTTTATCTTGTGAAACTACATAATGCTACAAATAGGTCAGCATCAGCAGCACACCCTTGTCTCTGGTATTGTACATCACGTGCTGGTTGCAATGTTATATGACAAGCCATGGAAGGGCATTGGGCCATGATTGGCATTGGGTCTTGAGCACTGGAATCTAGTAGATGTAATGATGTATTGTATCATTTATTCAAATGCAATAAGATCAAGCCTACAAGTATAGCATGCAGGTTTGTATCTCTGTCATTGCTACAGCTCATAAGAGGCACTCCAAGAGATCGCCTCCCTATGCCTGTCGGTGCAGTATGGCACTATGACACACATCACATTGCTAGTTCAAGCTATGTCTGCAAAGCCTACACTACTCTCGTTCCCAAATCCTTCCGAAGGAAGGCTCTGGGGACAGCCAAATGACCTTGAACTTGGAAATTTGCTGGTTCTGGGCAACCCCTGCTGGTAGGCTTGAACCAGCGTACAGGAACAGGAAATGGAAGCAGAATGTATGATGGTAGTTTTAGGTAGATTTACCATCAGCCTTTCTGGTTCCATTTCCTGTTCCTGTTCGCTGGTTCCAAGCTACCAGCAGGGGTTGCCCAGAACCAGCAAAATCCCTTCATTTGGCAGTTACCAGAGCCTTCCTTCGGAAGGATTTGGGAACGAGAGTAAGCCTACACCACCACACGTCCAACCATAGAACACACACATATAAAACATACTGCACCGCACTACACGACAACTGGCACTGCTACACTCGGTCTGCTGACCACAACTTCCACACTTTAAAACATAGTGTGCCACAACTTGTGTAGTTGTCTGGTGACAAGTTTTAGAACACTGGTGACATGTTTTAGAACACAATTCTTTTCTAACTCAAAAAACTCAAGTCTCCCACTGTAGAGTAATTGAACGACTATATGGGCGGGGGGGGGGGGGGGTTATTCAAGTGAGGGAAATAAGTTGGGGCTAGGATTTTCTGGAAAAGGTAAGGGATGAATATTTTATACTGCACCCCCCCCCCCCCCCCAGAAAGTTAAATTCACGGGTGCATACCCCCACCCTCATACAGCTGCCTACCATGCCCAGGAACATGATGACGATTCCAGGTTAGACTCTCCGGGTTCATAACCTTCTGCCAGCACACAACTCAACCTTATTCCATGCAGCCAATGGGAGGGCTCGTTACATGTCAGTTCGGCGGGTGACCTGGGCTGGTTGCGGCATGACTCAGTGGACCACGTGGTTGTGTTTACAAACACAAGACTCACGTGGTGCAGGACCCCCCTGAGGTGCCGCTGGTTTGGGGCGCCGGGTGTACAGTGTAACGCACATGAGACCACAGCCATATAGTGTAGCAATGTACTAAAGCAACATACAGGTGGGATGAATTCAGAGTGGGGGGGGGGGGGGTGGTTATACCAGCCAAAAGGTCTTTGCTCTGCATTTCCAATCTAACTGTGGTTTCTCCTTGTAATTAATAATTAATAATTATTATACATGTGAAGTTTATTTCCGGAAGATATTGCTGAGCGCCCAATCACTCAGTATCCATGGTTACATCACTGTTTGATGACATGAATTGATCCATCAAGTATCACGACTAGGCCTATCTGGGCTACCTTGCTTTTTACTACGAGGAACGACACTGCTTCGACTGTCATTGTACCTCTGCACTGCTGTATCATCAGTAGACATTGGACCCACCATACCATACTGTGTGGCAGGGTGGGCCCAGCCTGAAGTCTGCAGGAAGGGCTGGGTACACCTGCACCCCGCCCCCAGGTACCTGGATGGGCAGGGACACTGACCCGTAACAATCAGCGACAGCCGCACCTCTAACCCCCCCCCCCGGCCCACCTCGACACCTCCCCTACCACCTTTCCTACACTTAGTATACCCAGGAACTAGTTCAAGATGTGAACAGATAATCACACATTGGACTTTCCATTGGAACCGCGGGGTGGAATACATGCTGCGACAAAAAGAAGAAAAGAAGAGGAAAGAAATATAAGACCACACCCTGTTTTATAGCAGTAAATTGTAAATAAATGATCCCAAGTCTTATCTGACACATGGTCTGATGCAGAGATTGAACAGCTAGATTTATGTGGTCTATATGAAAGGGTCGTCCATCAACCATTTAAGCACACTATACATCATGAATGGATGAAACTGAATCCAGACCAAGTCCCAGACCTCATGAGCCAATACCACACCCCGTCTGGTATCAATCTGATACATTGTACAGAACAATCTGTGTATGTGATGCTGTGCGAGGTAAAGGTAGCGGACTGGGACAGCAATGGAACGTGCTGGGATTAGGAAACTATATTACATTGTATGTGGAGACTATACTGTCGAGATATATGCTTTACTCCATGAACAACCTAACGCATGAACACTAAAACAAAGTGGACACAACTGCAACACGTGAAAGATCCATGGAGGGAGCGTGTGTTGGCTCGGTTGGACTGATGGGGTGGATGGGGGTAGCAGGCTGGGGGAGCTACAGGGTGGAGGGTCTGATAGGGAGTAAGGTTGAGGTGAAGTCTGTGTAATGAGGAACCTGAGGTGTCTCTACCCTCCCATCTCCCAGAGCGAAACGATCCCAGCTGCTGGGTTTGTATTGGATCCCGTCGTCTACTCTTTGTGTTTGTGACGAGTCGTGTTGAGGGGGTACGGCGCGTATTAATAGTGAAATGATGCAGTCTGGGTGGCCTTACCTCTACCATACCCCTCCTCCAGCACCCCCCCCCCCCAGCATGCTAGGACCAGATGATACAGACTTCCTCCTGGTAATTGATATTGGTAAAGCATGACGCAGTGTCTGTGGTAATAGGCATCACGGTGAGCAGCATATGGCACCATGAACCAATTCCATTTGCACAGTTATATTTTCTCTGATATGAGGTGTTGAAATCGCTACTTCAAATAATAGACCACCCCCACCCCCTGCCGCCAGTGAAGATGGAGAGGCGGGGGTAGATGCAGGAGGAAGGCAGGGGAGTGGGTAGGGGAGAGGAGGGATGCAGGGAGAATGGTGGTAAGGAGGGAGAAGGCGGAGCATGTTTGGGGTTTATAGCGGACACTGACGCTGAGGTCTGTTGTCATTCGGGGTATGCACCAGAGTCATGACAAGCCCCAACAGGTTTTCTCTCAAGATAAGGACTTTGGTGTAAGTGTATCCAATGGGGGGGGGGGGGGGCGTCTGTTCGGGCTTCAGTGTCATGAGTGTGGTGGTGGGTGGGGGATTGTACTTGGAGAAGGGTGTGTACCTGGGTGTACCCCGACCTGTCTGTGGGTATAGTATAACATACAATCTGACTGTTACACTGTTGTCTGCACTAATTGGAAATTTGCAAAGACCATCTGGCACCCTCTCCTACTGGCTAAGTTCGGGCTGCGCAGGTAGCGGCAGCCTTGGGGGTTTATATAGGATGATACAGTGTTGTGCGGTGGGGGCTAAAGAGAAGAAGTTCTGGGAGAGAGAACAAGAATATTCGGGACAGCTGTTAAAGAAGTATACCAACAATATTTTCTATGCACGCAATCGATAAGTTAATAATATGATACTGAACATTGACTGAATATATCATGCCATGCGATGAATAAAAGATGGCACTTCGCTGTATAAATCAAGACCGCATCAAAAGTGATCAGGCAATATGCGGCAGGAGTAGTAGACATTTCTGCATTGACTCTGGGGTTCATTTCACATGTTAGGTTATGGAAATGATAGGAAGAGTCAAGTGGGGGCGACGGCCTCTGCACTGTACCTTGGCTGTCTGACACACGGCCAGGAGGGCGGTGGAGGCCTACATCAGGGAGAACTATGTGCAACTAACCACAGAATCCAGGCCCGAAGCTGAGCCTATATGTCAACAGGAAAAAGTCTACTTAGTACCCTGCTAGACCTCGCTACCTCCATCCACCCTGTGTCTGATAGATTCATGGTATACATGGGACAGGCATCTCTGGACTTATACATTTGTTGTAACTAGTATAATGGAGGTAAAGGTCCATGAACGCAGCGACCACTACAAGTGCATACAAAGTCTGAATTTCACTGCCCATGGAAAATCCCTCCCACCCTTTCTGGCAACACCCCGGGGGTTCAGGGGACAGAAACAGTCTCCAGTTAAATATAGTCCTGCATGTTGGGGCAGGTTTCCAAGGAAAACGAGGTCCAACACTAGGGGCCCTGCTCAAGAGTTAATCCCAGTAGAAGGTCGTACAGTCTGACGTTGCCCACATGTTTTAACAAATACTTTGACAAGTTTAAGTGGCGGGCAGGGACAGCTAATCCCGATATTGAAGAGGCTCTGATCTGAGTATAATTGACTTAATCTGGTATTATGTCAGGTCTGTTTAGACAACCACCTCCCGAGTGTCATTCAGTAGCACTGGGTCAGAAAGTAGCTGGTTTCAAAGCTACTACAACACAGCTTCTATTATTCTGTCCCATGTTGAATGTCAGCAAAGACCTTTGAAGCTTACTATGTTGGTTGGCATATACCCCCTCAGTCACACCGACATACATCTCCCTACTTCCCTTTTCACATACTCGCTCACTTGTTTTGGAGTTGGTTTGTTCTTATTTTAAACAGAGGGTCTTTGGGGTGAATTGGCTTGTTTGGTTCTAGGGTTGGTGGGTCATCGTTACTTAAGTGGGGGTTGATGCATTGTGCTAGTTTCTCACCATCGCAGCATCACAGCCCCAGTTGCACAAGAATAAATACACTACAGACGCCTCTCAACCTGTCGGACACACACGCCCTATACATTCACACCTTTCAACGCCCAGAGGTGAGGTTAGCAAGAATAATGCTAATTACTAGGTGTATAAATAACCCTAATTGTCACTACGTATCCTGCTACCTTATCTCAGACCGCCAGTGTCCAAAACGGGTGCAGTCCAAGGGTCCATATACCTCCCGGGGTATTACAAATGGGCACCCTCTGTCGAACCACTACCAAGCTCTCCTCTCTCAATCAGATGTATACTAACAAAAATGGCAATCAATAAGTGACCTCTGATTAATACAGCAAATCACATTTGATTTGCAACACAGTACATCATGTAACACAATCTATCATGATAGAAAATAGTACAAATATATTATCAACCTTGTAATCAGACTCCAGTCCACCATCACCGAATAATTAATACCATTGCTCTCTGTTTAGTTGAGGGCCTTTACTTATTTTACATATGTGCCATATTAACAGTTCCTCAGGTGAAAGGATCAAGCTGCTTTATAATAAACGTGGGAAAATCTATCAAAGAGGAGCGAGTGTGTGAAATTATGACGATTAACTGCTTGATTCCAGACGCTGCCAAGAGTGTCTGCTGGTAAGTTATTAAGGCATGAGAACCAGGGCAGTCACACGAGAACGTTTATACAACTCCACAAGTGGATCACCGCTGCTCTTTAGAGCATGCATGTCCCCATGTCAATCAAGGCCAAGTGATGTACTCTGGTATGCTATCATATGGACAGGTGTAATAGTACAAATGGAGCAATTAAAATGATTATGACGACCTCTCAACATGTAAATACACCAATGGCCTGCAGAATTCTGACATCCTGCCATTGATCACGGTGAATAATTTATTGTGATGCATGTAGAAATATCATTCTAGCTGATCAAACTACTAGAATACCACTTAACCTGTGACTTTTTTTATTCAAGGGGGTAAGGGTTGGTGTGATGGGGAGGTGGCGTTGGTCAATTGGTGACCTTTGAGATAAGTTGAATCTGGAACCACGGTTCAACTGCACAAGCCCAGCAGTGTAGGGATGTGTAGGGAGCCTGGTTGGGTATGAGTCATCAGGGGTTCCTCCAGGGGGGCTGGACCCTCCAGCAGGGATCAAGGGCCTGGTGCTGGTAAGGGGATCCTATGGGCGACAGCCACAGCTATGTGGCCCCCAGCTATAACTCCTCCTGTATGTGTTATTATGGTGACCGGTCAGAGCACTGCATGCACTCCACATCTCATGCGGATAGTCACTCCAGGGTCGCACTACATGATGTACCAGGGCCCAGTGTCCTAAACATACGTTATCATGGGATAACATGCATTCTGCAACATCTTCAGAACAGATTGATGTAGCCCTCATTATCACCCAAACACTCGTACCCCCACCGATTCTTTTTTTTTTGCTGTGTCTAGATTTAACTGTTAGCTTTTTTGTGTCTTTTTTGTGTGGGGAGGGATCTTAATTCTCACCTTCCATTATTCTTATTACACGGTCATAGGTCATTGACTGTCATATGACTTCCTTTCTGTGTTATTTATAAACTGCATGCACAGCTTTGTTCTCAGTAATCCAATTTCCTTTTTATAATTGTTTTATTATTCACTTCTGTTCACAGTCACAAAAGTTCAATTTACGTATGGCAGGAATATAGGCTAGCTGTAGATTGCTAGTAAGATGTGGAAAATAAGTTTGCTCATAACCTGTAGCAAAGGCTCCTCTGGCATGTAATAATTATATATCCTCGTATTGCCGTCAACTGGCAGGGCCTGGCGGTAATTGTAGGAGAGAATGAATGATATATAAAGAGTAATTTTCTTCATGGATATATTTCACCCTGAGCCATGTTTAACAACTTTATGTTGGTTGGTCCCTGGCGGCCCAAGGCCACTCGATGTTTGGATACCATGGGGAAGGGTGGAGACCATTGCTGATGTCAGCCAGAGGCTTAGTTTGGGAAGAAGGAAGGAAGGAACTGACAAATAAGTACCCCCCATTTTAGACCGTCCATAAAGCTAGATTTCTGTTCACTATTATGACATATCATTATGTTTGTCGAAACTGACCAGGATCCACCAAGCACCTTACACGCCCCCCCCCCCCCCCACCATCACCATCAATGGAGACAGCTGTTGATCCCCGAATCCAGTCTCCCATGGAGGAACACTGTACGATAATACACAGCTACCACCCATGGAAGCAGATCAAGCTACAAGGAGGACCAGATAGAGTAGACAGTTCCATCCGACCGTACCTAGCCTGGATCCAAAGTGTACACACTACAACACTCAACTGGATCCCTCACTGCTTGCTCCTCCTCTCCCCACCCCTCAGTGCTGTCTGTCCCCTACCTATAGGAGCGTGAGCCGGTTATACTTATATCACATAAATTATTACTGACCATTTCCAGGGAGATGTAGGGACTATCCATTACTGATATTGTCAAGTCTATGGGGTATGGAGGGAAATAACGAGCGGCTTGGGGTGAGGTATACTAAAAGTACATGCATGGAGAGAATATATGACAGGTGGAGTCCACTAATGAAGTGTGTGACCTATGACTTGTGATGGATATGGGGAACCAAGGAGAGACACCCACTGGGCAGCTATAAAGTCTCCGTGCACACCTTCCACCACCTTTTACACAGACCATCCTTGAGGGCTCTGGTTTAACTGGTCTCGACCTGTCTGCGCCCTCCCCCGCCTCTCATAAAGGTGTTTTTAACACTGTCTGTGCAGCTTTTTCCGCCCACTGTTGGCACAGAGAGTTTGGTATTGGGTTCCCTGATTGGCGGAGGCCATGGTCCTTACACAAACACGGCACACAGTTACTGTAGTCTCCTATAGATCGGGATCAAAGTGTATTACAATTGTCAAAAAAGGCAGCATCTAGCTGTTTCCGTCTTAAAGCGAGGTGACGAGTGTGTTTATATAGACAATGGATCACTTACTATTTGTGTGTGTGTGACCAAGTAGAGGCAGGTATGGTCGTCCTTAACCTTGGAAAGTTTAATATGATTCTACAAGCTTAGCTCATATTAAGTAACTGTAGACTCTCAAACATAGGTACCAGTTTGTAGTTTACAGCAATAATCCATGCACAAAGATAGATGCACTGAAAGGGCTTATGACTGATGCAGCGATTGTGAATGGTACCAATATCAAGTGATAGAGTGTATGCCTATGGCTCTCCCTCTTCTCAGAAATAGCGTTCTTATATAGGGCAGTATAGGATAGCAGCTACTACTTGTCATAAGTACAGCTAGCTTCCTGCCATGCATTGATGTATGTCCAGACATGTTACATGTTCGGTAACGGTTAAAAAAACAAGCCTTGGCTTTCATGGTGTCATTATATATTTGAGATTGCATTTATTTCTTAGGGAAAATCAAAAAGTACTTAAATGAAATGGAGAAACTATTTTCGCGGCCCTCAGCAGTATACAGGCAAACGACCTATACACGTACTGTCCGCAAGTGTCCCTGCTGGAAATAGTGTAGTCCCTCCTGTTATCATTGTCATAAACGACTTTTTGATTTCTCTGGTAAAAAAATATTTTAAACACCAGAATGGATTGAATTCGGGAAGTCTTAACGCATGCTCTTGCTTCAACCTTTTTGTAAGCTAAAGGGCATAATGCAGATCAGTTAACCATAAAATAAGAACAGATTTGCGTTAAGTGGTAAAGGGAGCATCACAACTCAGAAAGTCAATATTATTGGCCACGTCAATAGATTTGTCTGTTTTATCCATGTAATAACTATTGACAAGGCTGTCAGAGGACCGGTCGGGGATTCCCTAGTCCTTCCTTACCAAGTCCCAGTGTACAATATGGAGCAGATCATACAGAGCCTGAGTGACACCTCTGTTGACAAACCCGACAGACACCAATGGGAAACATGTGGGTCTTTAATGCCCTGTAACCCGGAGTTGTCTGCGACCCTAGAGAAGCCCTGTAGATAGCTAAGTGCCTAGGACAACTGAAAGGCATAGCTGACCTGTACACCTAGGCGTGTAGTGTCTGCTGAGGGGTGATGTATGGAGTCTGGCTGAGTGGTATGTATGATAAGTACCCTGGTTAGTTATGTAGGGCTGCAAAGTCTCCGCTGGATATATATCAGTCCATACGTCTTCCCTCTAGTCTACCGTGGGCAAATGAACCACGACTCAAATTGTGACATAAAGAAATTTCTATGTAAGAGATATAGCATATAAATGTATATAGCGATTAAGTCATCTTCAGAGGGAGGATTAGCACAACAGAAGGGAGTCATACTCCCCCCCTCCATCTTCGTTATTCCTTATGGTCCATTGCTCATCTAATAGCTGCAACAGATTGCATTTGTAAAAATGTTTAGTTATAGAAATTTAGTCCGAAATTCCCTATATTATGTTGGGTCTATGTTAGGACATGAAATACCCCCCTCTCCATGCCAATACATGTATCCATGAGACAAAAAGCAAAGGATATCACAAAACAGCATGCCAGCCAATAGTACAACTCTGCAGCAGCCACATGGGACAAATCAGTGATGATCATGTACCCACACCAAAGGGCAAGAACTCGGTCGGCACTAGCCCCTCCTGGGGATGTTAGCACCACTGCATTAAGATCTAACCCACATCTAACCTTCACTTTAAGCCCCCCAGGCCACTTCGCTTAGACAAGCCCACTCCAGCTTTGACCCAGGAGAAGGTGGGTTTCAGATCACCTGCAGACTCGTATGTCGCACCGAATGTGAGAAATCCACAACCATCGTGATGCCTAAAGCACTCATCTGTCACAAGTATACAATAGATACATTTTACTGATTGCCTGGGGTTAGATTGTCGGTCAATAAAACTTGAAGGGAAGGACTCTCATGGTGTGAGGGTCAAGTCATCTATAAGGGATTAGAATGGGCAGCGATAGACAGGTGTTGACCCTAGCCACCATATTCAGCCTAACCCAGAGATCTCACCAAATCTGAGATGACATTTTTATGCTATAGTTGGTTTATTAATGCCATTGCACGTATTACAATACATTTAGATCGCCAAGAGAAGGCAGGGCTTTAGAAATATGTCTCTATCCCAGCACCACAAGTCACCATATCACACACGTTAATGCCCAACACATATGTCACCCTCCTCTTCCCAGACATGGGCATATGGCATGGAGCCTGTGTACTTCTACCCTCATTTTAATTGGAGATGAAGAGCTCTCTGATGTACTTCGTTTAGCTGGGGTGGTCTGAGAAACACATCTGTTAAGTAGGACATGTCTGCAGGCGGCTAAGTCGAGGTGGCATGGCCCCCAAGTCCCATAGAGTACATATGTTACTAGCCCTAAGGATCTGAGCACAGCTGATCCGGACCCACCTCCACCTCCTCCCCGCGGGCGTCACGCCGTGTCAAAGTGACCTTTACAACTACTGCCGCCTCCCCTTTTTATCAACTGTCTGACTAGGCAATGAGATAGCAGGGAATCTCAGCCAAAGTCATAATAGTTTTCTGAGGTTGTTTATCAATCCTGTATCACTGCGGAGGGAACTCACTGGTTCAAGGCACATGTTAAGCACTCATGGCAATAGACAATTAGGTCGGAGCATCTGGACATGCTAGAGAGAAGACACAGGCAAAGGATGTCGTTATACGTCTGTCTGGAATAACGAGTCATTATAAAGGTCACACAATGTTTTACATGTAATTGAAGTAAACGTAAATAATGCATCTTTCAACGTTAATATGAAGTCTTAGCTGCTATACATTATAAGTGGGAGTGTCAACATTTTCAACACAACCCCCACGCACTGGAACACATGCAAACTATTTGGAAATTCGGATGCATTGGTAGCTATGCATGCATGGTTTTACTGCATGGGCCCGGCTGGTTAAGAATACCATCACTCAAGGGGCAATGGTGCGTGCAGATTCACGACAGTATCAAAAATAGTGACACTTGGGGGTGGGTTACATAAAAGATCCCCCTCCCAATTAATGATACATGTATCATACTTGACATTTGAATGGCTCGGCAACGCATAATATATACACATTGTGCACACTACAGCAGCGAGTAGTTTAATCATAGCAATAGCAGCATACAGTCGTGTATGTATATGGGGCCATGTATATGCATGTACATATTACATACATACATATATGTAATCAAGGGACACACTTGCTAATAAATAGCTATGGACCGGACAACAGAATTAACTTGGCAATTACCCATCTTTACCCGTTTCATCATCAATACTGTTTGATGAAAGCAGTAATGCAGTGTATATATGGGCAGCCATCACTTTGGGACTCGTCCCGTTCCACAACACTCAGCACGTTGGCCCACTGTATATTGGTGTAGATATACATGTCTAAGTAAGAAGAAGAATGAAGCTGCTGTCCCCATCTAAGTGCTAAAACAAAGTGGTATATATTTTGGCAGGCTGTGGTGGAGTCTAGGTATCATGGCAGGCTACCAGAATGAACAAGAGTCTTGTGCTCAGCCCTCCTGGCCACAATCTCACATTTCATCGGGGGGTCTACCCATGATCCAACCGACCTGCAAACTCCTCAACACCTCCCCTGCTATGAACCTCTGGGGTTAGAAAAAAAGAATATTCTCTCGGGTTGTTTTCCTACTGGTATGATAAAGAGGCGACTGTTTATTCTTAATAAAGTTGCTGCTACTTGGAAAAGGAATAAATTGCACACTGGTGTTATTCATCGATGGCTTTACCTACGCTGCAGCTGCGTGCTATCATGTATGTTTAAAGCGTCAAATGTCTGTATATTATATATTCATATTGGCCATGCGTCGAGGGGCCTTTTGGAGCATGCAACAACTAACATAACATCTATGAGCCGCAACAATGCACCCATTGTGACATGTAGAGTCCGGGTTGGGCACCACTAATATGAAGACATGGCCTGCACTATGGCAGCAGTGTAGTACAGGGGAGAATGTGGGGGAGGGAGAGAGGGAGCGAACAGCCTGGATCCTCAGTAAATCTTTGATCTTTCTCTAACCTGTGTGAATTCTCCAAGTGGTTGGTATACCTCGCCTGGACGCCAACAATAACCCCCGTTTATCTAAATATACGACCTGCACCCTTCTGTTTGCATTTCAACCATACTGTATCTTCTACTTGGGTTTATGGCCTAGAAAACTCTTAACCTCTTTCTCCATCCCCTCGTCCCTCCTCGGTTTGGAAAGGAGGGATCCATTTGTGACTGGTTTGTGTGCACTTTAAAACAAACACGGCAACTGGGCTCCATAAATATTGGCAGGACAGGCAAGCCGTTGCCATACATACACCTCTAAACTCCCTCACATGTCATGAATATTCAGGGCCACAACAAAATGCCTTACGGCCTTTGCCGACTCATAAAGGTGATTTACAAGGAGAGTATGACAATGGGGAGGAGGCACTGAGTGGAGTAGACAGTCGTCTTATTCTATCTAGTGGACACAATGATATAGCACTCCCGCTATAATAACTACACTGACCGAGAGGGTCACTGACCAACAGATCATTAAATCATGCTAGATTGAGTCCGGGGAGGGTCTAGCCTTGTTCAAAAGGGCATCTCAGTGAGTCAGGTTTGTCAACATACATTTACCTGCAGGCTAACAACACAATGGTCGCCATTAGCCTCTAGCTGGGTACTCGAGTCTGCAGGGTCGTCAACCTACATAAACCTTGTAGAGAGAGGGCCCTGAGGTCAAACAGACCTTGACCGTTACCTGTATGTGGGGCGGACAACTTGGGTTTGGAAAACTTATAAATGGGTAGGAAACTCAGGTAGGGGGTCAGGGTTTAGAGCAAAGTTATCTATCAAATGGGGCCGAGAGTCCCTAAAGGAACAAGTGGGGTCCTTTTTGCCATTAACTCCCCACCCCTTCCTCTATTTTTGGAAATTTCTCTAAACAAATGAATAGCCCTTGTATAAAGTAAACTCACCCCCCTCCCTTGTGATCTCAGGTTATCTACCTTGTGATCTCAGGTTATCTACCTTGTGATCTCAGGTTATCATTGTTGTCATTTCATACTACATTATATTATTAAGCCCCATTCTTGGCTTTGATTGAAAAACGTGACTTGTTCATCGAATTTCTGCCAATAAAAATCTTTCCAACAACAACAACCTCCCCAAACTGCCAAACCGATAACGTCGCCAGTGAACGTCCCAACTACTTCTAAACTGTTTATAAAAGTACTAAAAGGGACACATTGTTAAAGGGTGCAAAATGTAACGCTTTGCATGAGGGCCCCACGATAGAAACAGGAGCTTTTTTTGCGGGCAAGTACCGGGTGTTGGCTTGGTAGATGAGGTGTGATCCTCCAGGCTGTTCCACCCCCACCCCCAACCATCCCACCCCCTTTCGTCCACACGCAGAGGGTGACTTACTTAGATCCAGGTGGACGTGGCTAAGTGTCTCAATGATCAGATATCTCACCTTTCCTCAAACAGCCACCATTAACCCGAACCAACAATGGCGGGCCATGGCGTGCATAAATACCACCTATTTGTTAACACAAATCAGCATATATTCTCTTATTTGTGACACCCTAGCTGGGCCAACAGCCGCCTTCCCTAAGACCCTTGTCGGAGGTGGCTTCAGTTGGGACAAGGATTGACCCGCCTGGTCGCCTTAGATGCCCTACCCCGGAGGCGATCCCCAGGCCTGCCTGCCACTGACAGTCCTCACGCCGGCTTCACATTCGGACATTTGAACTCACTTCTCTCTGATTAAACATTGACCGGGCTGGCTGTCTGTAAGGACCGCTCTGAGGGCTTATTCTACACCACCCACGTACCCCCGGGGGACTCCCTGAGCTCCTGTGTTGGCTCGTTTCTCCCATGGGAAAGTACACCAAGGAGATGGTCTTTTAAATCATGGATCAGTAAGACAAAAGCTTAAGTTCTGTTATTCCTGAATATACCTTACTAGTGACAAGCTAGTGGGGTAAAACTTCCCTGCTGTATATGTTATTAATGTAAACATTTAGAAATGTGTGGGAGAAGGGCTGGTTGGGAGATGCTTGTGTGTTCGGTCAAGATTTCACCGAGAGGGGTGAAGAACACCGGCATCTTTAATAGTTTTCTCACGTTTTTCTAGACCGTAACCATCCGGTCGCCCCTCCTCCACATAAAACCTCAGCCAAAAATAGTTGGAGGATCAGCCAGTGAAACCGAATAATTAGTATCCTGTAAAATTAACTTCTCTACATGTCATGCATGGGTGCATGGGAAAGCTTGTGCCTTGCAGGATACTTTTTGGTAAGATGTCATGAATTCAGCTATGGCATCCAACTCTTTATCTATTTCCATGAGACAGGAAAGGGTTAAAGGGGGAATACTGTGGAGAGGTCAGGAATGAAGTTGTTGGGTACTCTGTCCAATGGACATTGCCCCAGGCAGGCGGACATTGGCCAGCAGGAAGGAGGGAAGTGGTTGCAGCTGACCACTTCCCTCAGTCCCCATCCCTACTCTCAGCACCCCTTGCTTCCTACTGAACCCTTTACCATCCCAAATACCACCTCCCTTATATTGATCCCACCACTCCTAATCAAACAGTATTAGGCCAATCCATTCGAATACCAGACCCACCCACTGTCCCACCCTCCTCATCCCTAGTGCCATTCCATGCCAATTCAGCCATCCTCCATCCCTGCTTACACATTCCACCTCTCTGTCTATTTATTACATATTGAGCATTCCTAGCACAAATCGTACATACATTACATACATATATACTACAGCAAACATCGTGCATTCGCCTCTACACCTGATATCAAATGCATCCTACATTCTATTTTACCATTAGAAGCCTATATATTATTTAGAGCAAGGAGCATCAGGAATATAATTTGATCGGGGGCCGGGTTCAACTCATTATGTTCAATTTTGTGACTAAGTGACAGCTACAACACCATGTTCAGGGTCTAGCTATATAGCCAACCAATCTCATGTCTACGACAGTTTATATCATACATGTAGTTATCCCATGGTTTGTTCCGCAAGGATTGTCATCCCATGTTTCATTTTGGACTTTCTTTGGTAACTCAAGAAATGCTTCCTACATGTATACATTGACTGTAAATTAAAGATGTATTGTAAATGGAAGCATCATCATATTATACGTATGTTAGATCACCCATCATGCTATATTAAACTAATTGTATTGCACTGGGGGTATCTCCCCACTGTAATATTTAGTAAATTACATCACATATAAATATATGATACGCCTAAACTCTTTCATGATTAATAACTATATCAAAGATCATAACTATAATCTGTGAGATAAGATCATTGGACCGCCTGTGGTTATCCCTGTGACAGGAAATATAGCATCGTGCCTCTTGGTCGCAGAGTGTGGGAATCTGCACTCAATTAAAATGTTTTGGTACATATAATTATAGGAACGTGGTGACGCCCATTATGCCCGCCACTTGTTATCACAGCCTCCTGTGAGTCCTCTCTCCCAGACTTAAGGTCCCCCACCCCCGCGGCCCTTAACTCTGTTCCCATGACACGCCCGCCCCCTGAGAGATGTTAAACGCACGCCATAAACTGTCGTTGGATCCCGGGATCGAGCCACCTTTGGATCCCGCCTCAGACTTTCTCACAATGACACTTGATTTTGATCATGCATGATCCAAAAGCATCAAGTCGAGCTGCCACCGTACCCAGGCGGTCGGGGGTTGGTGTGGATAATTATGGGAGGTTAAACTTAGGCGGTGCTTGTGGTCCCCTTGGGGAGAGATTATTCCCATGCACCTGGGTTCATCCGTAATTTGTGGCGCATTCTTCAAGGATAAACATTTTGATCTCTGGTGCCCATCCACGGCCGCTCAGGGGCACAGAGTTCACGGCCTTTTTTTTACCCCACAGAATTGCCTCTACCCCTCGCATCTTATACCACACTATATGGAATATACACTGAGGAAACCTCATGGGAATATTTCGCGAATAAGGTTTTATCATAAACAAAACATCATGCCATTCATAAGTGTTATTTGTTTAAAAAAAAGAATCATAAGTATATCTGGCAACTGTTTGAGGAGAAAGTTTGCGGTGGCTAATGGGTGGATGGGGAGTTCATGTCAGGGTGTATTTAGTGCATGGCTGTGAAGGGCATGGCAGTGGGGAGGAGGGATAATTGGAGCTGGCTGAGGGAGTATGTTGGCCGTGGTCAGTGCTGGTCAGTGGCCTGGTACCTGACACACCCATGGGGGTGCTGGCTTGGTAGATAGAGCCTGCATACCTGTGCACCCTGACACCCTGACATGACACAGCCGCACCTCGGCCATCCAGGACACGCACCATGCACCCTCTAGTGTACAGGGTTTGGTATCAGCTGATACAATCATATATGGTCGAGGATATAAAAAACTACTTTCTATATGCAATAGATTGAGCAATTATTAATGTGTCAACCCGGAATGACCTCATTCAATGACAACAGTAACGCTTCCCTTTCTATACCATGAGGTCCAACATAGATATCCTGATCTATCATGATCTGTTCATGTTATATCTGCTATCATTGTCCCCATAGGCATAGGGCTTGGATAATATTCTTGAGCGAATTTTCAGAGTGAAATAAAATTGCCACAGCTGATACCACATGAAATATTGCACTGGTCGGTAAGGTCGATCTTAACCCAGTCTAATGGTCACTGAAATGCATGCAAGACGACCATTAGAGCCACAAATGTCATCCCCTGACCCTGTCCCGTGGTGTTTAAAGTGGTCAACGGGGTAGAGAGCCTAATTATGGGTAAATACCGTATGTAGCCCTGTTGCTCGTGTAATTTACATGAAGATAGCATCGTATTAAGAAATTAAATGATAGGAAGGTGGCAGAGTGCACCTGCAATTTACAGACCATGCGACGTCCCTACTTCAAAAATAAGGCAATTAGGACATTTTAATTAGTTACTAATTACTTGTAATATTGACACATTAAGGCAGAGATCAGGCTGGGTTAGGGAGGGATGGTGAGATCGGGGGTGCTCCAAGCCACAGGGCTAGAGGTTAGATCATGGGGGAGTACACCTTGGCCTGGCCGCGACGGGTGACATCACATATGTCACCATTATCACCTGGCCGGGATTCAGGTGGGGGCGCACACTAATCACCCCCCCCCCCCCAACCAGCTACCAGGTGCTTATATGTCTGTGACGGCCAGGTGAGAGTTATAACGTGGGATACTTTTACTTATACACAACCAGATATCTATAGACTCACAAGGGGCAGCTCCTAAATTTCACCCAGCAAGTATACTTCAATGAACTACCTTCAGCTTTAGGCCACAGCACATGTTGTGCACATGGGTGTGTGTGTAGTTCATTTCTTAGGTAACCACTGCCCCTCGACTTTCCTGTTTATGTCTCTACATACATTTGGCACGCAGACATGATCGGGAGGTGGGGATGGCGTTCAACAGTCAGGCCTGGGAGGATCTCACAACATTTTCCCACGGGTAGGGGTGGAAGGGGGGAGGCCAGGCTATTTCTTCTGCCTCCCTGCGTCCCAGTTTACAACTTGCCTGCATGCCTCCCTGCTGCCCGATGGCCTAAGTACCTTTAACTACTCTATATATCTGCATTCATTGTTTGATCGGTTACCTACGTCTTCTAAGGGAGTGATCATTTATTATCAACAGGGGGGGGGGTGGTGGGTTTGGGGGGGGGGGCAAAAAAATTTGGACCCCTTGACCGGGGGGGGCAAAAAAATTTGGACCCCTCTTGGGGGGGGGGGCAAAAAAATTTGACCTGTTTTGAGCCAAAAAGCCCGCGCGTTACTATGCTTCAAAGGGCCCGCGCGCGAGCCGATTTTCGACCCTAAGGGGGGGGGGGGGTAAAAAATTTTGACCCCTTGACCAGGGGGGGTGTAAAAAATTTCGCGCGCTCCGCGCGGAAACCCACCACCCCCCCCCCTGTTGTTAAAAAATGATCACTCCCTAATAGATACAGACCGTACCCGCTGGTCGATCTATTGCGCGCCTGCCTGCCAAGGGCAAGACATGCCTTGTTTGTCAAATTAGGAGACTGCAAACAAAAATACATGGATGTCTCTAATGTAATTGCGAAATTTGTAAAATTAGTCTAACCTCAGTGAACAAAATGAGAAAAGTGCACCACTAACAACACTGATTATATCACTTAGAGCTCATTATGGGGACAATTCGTGCGTAATTAGGAAAGAAATTGGAGTTCACAGGATCTAGTTTATGATGACTGATAGTGATCACATATATGGGCAACATCTTAATAATGTCGGTATATCCTAACCGGCTAACTCCATATATAGCGCTGGGTGCCGTCATGTCGTTAAGCCATAAAACTCGCCGGCAAGAGGTCGGTACCTCTCTTATCTTCTTCAAAGAGAAGGGTGTCTTAATTACCCCTGTTGGGGTGTGGGGGCAGTTTGGGGGCAGGTTGGGGGTCAGTCCTAGAACCCCAGTAGCTTCCTTCCCATAGGAAATGCACTGAGCAGCTCACTTTATTGAGGAATATATTTGGAAAAACTCTCATAACTGTGATATAAAATGGTTTTCATAGATATGCTTAAAGGAGGTAATATATAAGACCATAAGGGTCCTCCCTATGGGAGGAATTTAAAGTTTAACCATAATGAGCAATCCTGGGACTACTTTTATGTGCATGCCCCTTACATTTCCTATGTATTCAGTGACTACATCATGCATACATCCTACAATATTTAGCAATACTGAACCAAATAGATATCTATCTGCTCTGATGAAGGTGAATCGATCTTACCAAAGTTAGTGAGATTATGCAAATGAAACAAAGAAAGTAAAGGTTAATATGTACGGGGAGGGGGGGGGGTCATATTATCATACATGTACACATGTTTTCAATAGCACAGAATAATGATATACCTATGACAAAAGTTCTCCTCAGCTCATGTATCGGACCTGTCCATTACATTTAAGATATTTTAGGATGGGAACCCAGTCACACATTTTGATGGGTATATATCCCTCTCCCTGATATTTAACATTATCCATACCAGTTATAATTCCATAGAAAAATGTTTGAGATTATAACATCCTATACACAATGCACTGCACTATCGCTGTTACCTACACCAGTCAATACGATAAGTATTTCTTTGAGAAAATTGTGAATGTGACAGCTCTCTACAGTGTGTGCCTATACTACACCATGCAGCAGGAGGGGTTGTTTGACCCCCATGGGCGTGGCAGGGGAGCATGTGTCCGTGGTGGGGAGGGTAGGGGTAGGTGGGGGTGCGGACCGGCCGACCACCTCCACTATATATAGACTTAGAAACTCAGGCCTATTGGGGTGGAACAAATATGACATATTCTATTATGGCTGAAAGGGATCAGGCTAGGATCATTACGTGGACGGTGGGGTGTCGATGAGACTGTCAGATCACCTGAGGTGTGATTTCCCCACCTGTCTGACAGAACCACTTCCATATCTCTATCACATGTCACAAGACTTTAGTATCTTATCTCTCGGTCCGATATCTACACATATCCAGAATACCAAAGCTCATCCAAGTTAATAACCTGACCTCCACTACTTGTCAATGCTCTTACGTGGCACAAGGTCAATATCAAGGTCACTATCAACTTAATTTTTCTTACTGTTATGGAGTGCACCATTAAACACATTATACATGGCCATTTCCCTTGTATTTAGGCGTACTCTTCCTTCACACTTAGGTCATCCTGAACTACAACGACCCTTTCACCCACGGTCGACTCAAGGTCAATTTGATTGACCTTTACCTAACCCTAGGTCAGGTCATCTCTGGTGGGCTCAGCAGGTTGATAGTTCAGTGTTGAAGGCAGAGCTGTGCTGTCGGGACGTATCAGGTCCAGCAGAGCCGTGGCTACTGACCTTTGAGCCAGGTTCCACAGGAGGTCAGCCTGGAGGCTGGTCTGCACACCTGACACTGACCAGGTGAGGGATGGATACAGGTCCTCCCCCTCCTGGCCTCTCACTGCTAACCGCCAATACAGGGTAATGTATATGGGTGTGTGACTAGGCCATGAGTGACAGCAATGTTGATGAATAGAGAAGGTAGTAATTGAACATTAAATACATGGAATTATTACTGGTCTCATGGATATTATACTATCATATGAGCAAGGACTATATGGCTGTTTCAATAACAGAATAGTATGTCCTCCTGTATCTGTATCTCAATTCCATTCGGATGTTGTCTCAAAATGTGTATATGCCTAAAATATTTAAGTACTAGAATACTTACAATATAGGACCTACTATAGGGAATTGCCATGTGGATTGTGTGAGTGCCAGGGGGGCAACCACCCAATACACTAAATCATATGAGATATAATATAAAATAAGCACTGGGATGTGAAATGGGAGGCCGGGTTGTCTACATTATATGTGTACATGGGGATGTTCTGTGTGACACGGTCTGTGATGGGATGACCAGTGATCCAATTCTCCTTGTCCGTGATGGAATAAGCACGTTACGCATTACTGGGCTGCATTCATGGTGACGGAATGTCACCGGTCATTTATTGAGTTAATATGGCACATACACACATGTATGGACATGGGCCATAATACAACAAAATATATGCAGTTCAATCCGTTGTATGCATATTTATCAGTATTAAATTTAAGTATTGACTCCCTCTCCGCATGGGGGTATGTTTTACTTTATGCCATATGAGCTCTTCGCCTGTATATAAAAATATTGCCCTGAGGCCAAAACGGTCGTGTACATCTGATATAGGAACCTACTCTGTCGTTATGTACCCAATAATGCCAGCTACATTGTCAAAGCCTCCAGCAATAAACCCATTTCGCTGGCACGTTGGGGTGGGGTTAGACTGGAGACAAGACTAGTGGGGATTAAAACCGGCCCAGGCGGCCAGTAGTTAATGCCTGCTTTATCCTATTCACTAACCACCGCAGCTGCATAATCAAATTCCAACCACATTTCTGCGTGACCAACATAATCCAATTGGGAGGCTCTTTCACCAAACGGATGAGGAAACAGAACATGATGGGTGGCGACGACGACGACGAGAAAAAAAAGGAGAAAATATGTAGAAAATCACATAGCCATAGCCTGAAATGGTATTGAAGTGGGTGAGCAGGAATTGGTGAGAGAGGGAGAGAGGGTGTATTGTACTAGTTGTGGCTTGATTAAGCCTCAGTAGTAAAACCTGTGTGGTCTTAACACGGTTGAAATTTAACCTGGGTTCACTGAGGGATAAATGAAGTGTTGACGGGTGGAGTGTGACAGAATATATACCCATGAGTCCAGCACCGAGCTAGTATGCCTTCCTCTGTATACCTGTACCTATGTTGGGGTTGGGGGGGGGGATGACAGCCACCAAACCCCCCCCCCCCCCCTTTCTGGTCCTGCCCACACACGCTGTGTACAGGACAGTAGTGGTAGGGTTGACAGGTCGGGGTAAAAAAGAAAAGGGAGGAGGAGTAGGAGACAGGGATGATGTATCTACCTGTCCATCAAGGTACTTATACCCCTGGCGTATTGCCTGGCTACAGACAATACCTGCCCAGGTGAGATAAAGGTGAGACTATGGAGGAGAAGACAGGAGAGGGAGGTGATGCAGCAGAAAAAAGGACAGCAGTAGTGAGAATCCATCCTGACATCCAGGTATAAATAGCACCGCACCGTCTCTAAGTCCTTAACTATTTAAGGAGTAGACGTGTGAGCTAATCAAAGATGGATTAATCACTTTCATTTAGCCTGCTTTTTGAGAGGTGACCTCTTTTATGTGCCAATCAAATCTGCTAACCCTGTTAAATAATCAGGATGTTTTCCGCCCTCTTTCTCCTAATGTACTTAATGCTAGCTTCGTTGGCATTTAAGAAGCTAGTAAATGGTTGTATTTGTAAACACCTCATATATGTGTTAGATTGGTGTGTATGTGTATTATATAAACAGATAAATACCTGTATATACATGGCTTCACAGATAATATACAGATAGATTAAATTTACTTTTTGCTTTCTTGGTGTCCCCACTAGGCCTACTTTTATTGACAATATATAATGCAGAAGTAGTCAGAATATATAGGGCATGTAAGCATAAGCTGAATTGCTTTAAACGAGTTAAATCTAAAGGACTGTAGACAATAAATGATAAGATACAAAACATAGCATACTCCATGCCTAGTGGAATAATTCCTCACTAGGACATCATTCAAGACACACACGCCCCCAGATAGGGAAAGCAAGCCCTCAACAGACAAGCTAATAACCACTCCACTTTGCAAATCGTAACACAGCACTGGGACCGACGTGCTAATTTGAACCAGTATGAATGTAGCGCCTGCACGCGAGTGGCACATTTGTCAGTGCCTCTATAATATTAAAGCTTCTTTTCGTGTTTTGTAGGGGGGGGGGGGGGCTCTACTGCACGCCTGACCTTTGTGTGGGGTCCTGTGAGTACATTTCATTTTGTAAGGGAGCTTCTATGAAATTGGTATATAAAAACGGTGGCGAACCCATTTGTCGGGCCCTAATGACAATGTAGTCAGAATACGTCCATGCTCACAGTAATAGATGGGCGTGCAGTATGTAATACTCAGTGAGGCCACACTAAACCCAACAGGCACTGGGTATTATCCCAACATGAGGGGCGGCCTGAAATTGAACTGCGGACCATTTATAATGGTATGGGTGTGGGGGGCTGCTGTTATTTTGTGGGGTGTAACACCATCGTTGTTGCCCTTTGCCCTTGAGTGTGCCTCACTCTATTACCCCCCCCCCTTCCCACCTTCCCTCTGCCACCACAGGGCAATGTCACCCGTCTGTTTATTAAGCGATTAGTGATGCTCATTTGTAGACCAGACTACCCACTGCCCAAACAGTGCCTACACCGCCCAAACAGTGCCTATTCCTGGTTACTTTATTGTCAGGGCCATTAGACCAAGCCGGGGGACATCCCCATACATAGCAAAGCCTATACTGTCTGACAATTTTCCTAATGGTTCGAGACGAGGGGTAGAAAAATATATCATAATTGCTGTGGACGGGCCCCCAGGTGTCTCAGACTACATATATCCCTCCCCACTACACAACCCACATCCCCACCGCCCAGCCAAGACTAACCCCTCCCCTCCCTTTCTGTCCTGAATGTCTTCAATGGGTTCCTTCAATAGACTTTCTCCGCGTGGATGCCCCCTATTCCTACAATACCTGGCGACAATTCGCTACCTTTTGGTCACATTTAGGCCTACACCACAGAAACTCATTACAGGAGGGCTGTGACACTTGGATATGTGTTAAATGTGGGGTTAGTCCTGTCGGACCATCACCATGACAATGACTCCGGGCTGAGACCACAGGAGGCCAACCTATATATGATGTCAGCAAGGAAACGTATAGTCTGGCTAGAGATTATAAATTTCATTATACTTTCTATAGGCCGGTTTTAAGTTTTAACACACATACCAAGGTTGACGTTGCTACCTGTGACTAGTCTTTCCCCTTTTGATAGTAGGCTTTCCCCCTTTAAGTAGTAGGTCCCAGCCAAGTTACATGCTGATCTGGCACACATAATTTGATAAATGTCAAAAGTAGAAGGTTGTCAAGTCAATCATGTATTATTGCCCTCGAGAACTAAACAATTTTAAATACTCTGATAACAATCTCTACTGATATTTTTGCCGTTAGACCTAGAATATTATTGTCATAACATTATTACTATTTAGACACAGAAACAGGTATAAACCATCGTGTCTCCCAACAACTATACCCTGATTCTGATCATGTTTTGTCATATTTCTATTTGATGATTGGAAGTTATGGCATTTGGAAATATTCCAGCTGGTAAGCCACAGGGTAGATGTGGCATTTGCATTATTTAAAGTGAGAAATATATTTCTTGCTATATTTTTTAAAATAGTCTGTACACCGGCTGGGTATTACATCAGTCTGTGGTTGTATGTATATATCCGTGCATAGTTGAGCAGGGCAGGCATACAGACAGCATTACGTGGTGTACAGGAGGGTGAGGCGCCGGGGGAGGGGCCGTCTCACCTGTCTCTGCGGGGGGTCGGCACCATGCCTCACCTGTATGTACACCTGAGGAGGGGTCGTCACAGACAGCAGGACGTCGGCACGCAGCAGGCAGTGAGTCTCTACTGTGCACGAGTGAAAAGACACTCCTGTAATCATCTTTATCTCCATCTTATTGCTGGTCATGTAATTGTCGCCACCATCCTCTATAGTTTGGGGCCAGAACCTTCAGGCGGAAAGGGTTACACTCACACCTTTCACTGTCCGCATCAACTGTTATTACGCAGTCTTTTAAGTATATTGTGAACCATTTTTGAGGTTCGGAGCACTCATAAAACATAGTTTAATATTGTTTATTATATAATAGCGTAGGCTTTAACCTTCAAAAGTATTTGGCAAATGATATCCTGTATGGCTTGCAAACATGCTTAGACCTACAGATATGGTGGAAATGGCTGTTTTATGGCTGTATGCACATAGGCGACCATGAACCCAGCAGAAGCAAGAGGGAATTTTCTTTCTAACATGTATTGAACCTATCCCAGGTCTAAGCACGCAACCCTTATAATCATGCAGTATTTATACGGGTTCTGTCTTCTTTTTCTTTCTGTTATTTTTTGTCAAGGCTTGTCCATAATGACAGCCCACGCTCTTCACGCCATGTGCTTTAGACACCCACCCTGTCAGTGCAGGACATGGCTGATGACTCTATACAAGGACATGGCTGATGACTCTATACAGTGCAGGACATGCCTGATGACTCTATACACTGTGAAGACGTGCAGTATAGGGGCCCATGCACGCTGATATCAGCACAGAGGTCCACATAGCGGCACCACCGTCTGTCATTATCTCCGGCCTTCATTACCCGCTCTGTCATTATGCCAACTGAGCTAAGTGGGATCCCCGCTATAATGTAGGGAGCTGCCCACGGCCACGGCCGGGATCCCGCTGGTCACCGTCATACTTGTACTACCAGCACCACCTCCCCACCTGACCCCACCTGACCTCTTGACACTACTGGCGGCCCCTAGTGGACATGGAGAGAACTGGAGAGCGTCAACATGGGTGGTATAGATGTGGTTAAAATGATGTGGCATATCTCGGATTTGACGGGGTGTGGTCCTATCCTTCTAAAGTGAGATGTAGACCCTACCTGCCAAGATCAAATTTGTCTTCTTTTATTTATTTTTGCTAAAAAGGGGTAAATCATTTGCCCCCTGCACCCTAAGAGGAGTCCAAATCTGTTCAGTCCCCGCTCTCAAAATTCGTTTGCCCCCCCCCCCCCACCTACCTCAATTAGCCCCAACCCCCAATTGTTAAAAAGTTAAAGACTCCCAAAGTAGGTACCGGGGAAGGGAGGGTTGCTCACCGTATCTCACGTTGTATGTGGTACGCCCTGTATTGTTTCCAGTGTACGGATTTCTCTCCTATTGCTAGTATTAGGCCCCCACCTGCCACCCTCCACATCTCCACCCCAGTGTATGACAGTTCCATTCACACCGTCGATAAATGATGCGTTACCATGGTAACCACCAGACAATACCCGTACCCACTGTGTCTTGCAGGTCGCAGAATGGATCACCTAGAGATGGGGAGGGTCTGACTGAACGAGTGTTGTGGAGTCAATATTCCGCATTAGCAAGATGTCCAGTGTACAGCGCCATTTGCAATTGTACCCTTCTGTTTTCCCTCTGTTCTCCAGCAACCAGCTCAGACAAATCCTGTGTCCAAGACTAGGGTACAAGCAGGTTGTAAGCATTGTGAATGGGTTGTACCTGGACATACCTTATTTCACCTGTCCATGATAGGGTAATGGTTAGAACATTGGATTATTGTTATAAGGTATAGGAGTTCTAATCCTTCCCAAGTCAAGTGTACATGTATATTGCTAATCAAAAATGCTTATAATAGTTTTACACGAAATAAATGTAGTTACACAAGGTAACCTTGGCATGGATTCGAAGTCAGGACCTTTGCATTGAGGAGCCAGTGTCCTAACCACTCCCCCAAACTGAACAGTTGACATAAGAACCATTCAATTACTACCCATTCTAAAATACCAATCATGCCACCCTCCTCTACTTGTACCCTAATCTCATCCACGAGATTTGCTGAGCTGGTTGGTGGTGACTAGAGTACCACAATTGGTACCAGTATAACACATAGTGGCGCCACCAGTATCTCGCTAATGCGGAATATAACTGTGATACTGGAGGGGTGGTTGTACACCCTCCAATTCCCAATCTGACCAACGCCTCTCTCCAATCTGAGTCGGTATATATACCGACACCCACCTGTGCCAACCCCTTCTCATCAGGTAGCCTGCAGTTTAATAACCTTGGGTCTCTACTCCCTAAATTATCAGAATATCGCAGCATTAATGACGTTACCGAGCTTGACATACTTTCCATCAAGAGCTTTATCCTCTAATTACACCCCATCCCTTTCACACCCACGACACTGGATCACTAGCCCACCACTTCCAACCGACATCCCCCAAGGATGGCCATAAACGATCATAAGGGGGATTTAGATTCAGCTGTTATTGTTGTCCATGGTGGGCTTATTGCATTAACAGTTGCAGTTACACAATACAGGTATGAGGCTGGGTACACGGCACCTTTTGAGCTGGAGCACCCTCCTGGTTTATGGCCTGCTGGGCAGTGTTCAGGCTGACCACACCAAACCCAGCACACACCTTTACTCAGTAATAAGGGAGACAAGGGTAGCAATGGGACCGGCGATGTCACACCTGGAAATTGGAGGCACTTGAGGGAGGGGGTAAGGCAATTAGCAAAGGGGTGAGGTGTACACCTTTAGTGCACCTGTGGTACACCTATAGAGCAGGACGAGTGTGAACAGGTGTGGGGGCTACTGACGTCTGTGGTGTTGATCTGTGGGTGGATACCTGTGATACAGTATGGAGATACCTGTATGTATGGTCGGGCCGGGTTATAGGAGAACTGGCTATACTTGTACATGGGTCTCAATTATTGATGCAAGAAAGACGTGTATGCAGTATAGATACAGGAAACATGCAAGGCATGTGTCGATGGGATTTGGACAGAAAAAGGGTGGATGATTTGTTTAATTCCTATTGTGCATATACACATGTACATGTAAATGCAGGGTCATTAACTGATAAACAAATAAATAATAGGGAAGTAACACACGTTCCACCCCAAATATACAGTACTGTGCAGGTTGGGACGTAAGCTCTAATCCTAAAACGAACCACGAGTGAGGGGTGGGCGGGGGGGGGGGGGGGGGGGGGGGGGTTGTCTCCCCCCGTGCGGCAGAGTAGCAGTAGTATATGGAATCGGGCGTCTGTCTCGGGGCCCCTTGCCCGGCTATCAGCACCATAAACACGTCTCACCGGGGCGTGAGGAGATCATCTGTGTAGATAGGCAGTAATATAGTGCACTGTCAAACAGGCTCCATGGTGATGTCTGTGTATCTTATATAGGGAAATACGCATTGCCATAGGTTGATGCGCCCGAATGAAACCTTTTGATTTCCATGTATACATGTACACGTCTTTTCACATTTCACATTTTCACGGTGTGTAGATAATGTGGAAAGTAGTGTGCGTGTGTGCTTCAGAATATTGTGTTCTGACGGTTGACTTGAATGATTAAGGGTCCCACAGACCCCAAAATAGCACCCCCCCCCCCCACCCGACACCCATGCACTCCTGGCCCACGAACCGTGACGTTACAAACCCTGTACCCGGGTACCTTGGGCCCGCCCCTATCTCTTCAGCCCCTACAATACAAAGGTACATGGGTATATTACATCATCTCCTCAGGCGGACCTATAGCATAGACCCAGCCTTAGCCTCCTACCTTATTAGTGCTGGCCTCCCCTATGTTGGGCACTATAGGTCTGATAGGAGATAACGGTGCTATATAATGGGGGACAGCCAGGTCAAATAGCACACAGCCGATGGAACACGATATGGTGCTCGGCTTGCCGTCCCATGCCCAGGGGCGTGGGTAGTGGGCTGTGAGGGTGTGGAGAAGATGTAGGTGTGGGATTTACATGATGCAGGCAGGTAGTGGGCATTGGGAGCCCATACCCCGAGCCCACACCTTGAGTCTGCCTTATCTGAGAGCACCAAACACGCCCAGCAGTGACTGGCTTGTTGCAGTATCATCAGTAAATCGTCTCTTTATATGCTGCGCCAGTGAAGGCAGGTCAATTATACTACACCCACCACTATTTGACAGAAATGTGCTGGCGACCTCTGTATGTCATACAGCAGGTCATACATGGCATGCACACTGTATGCCAGACAATGCTCACAATACACCTGAAACGGCAATGGATAGTTTTCGTGTCAAGTAAGGACGAAAATACAGATGGGTGTTGGAGAAGTCTGCCAGTGTCTAATGATACAGCATACAGTAACTAGCCCTTACATCTGACCATAGGGGGTCTCTACAATTGGTCATCTAGGGGCCTGTTTGTTAGGGCCGTTGGGAATAGTCTGAGGTGGGGTCAGTCCTAGCACCTTGCTTCAATTCTAAGGTGTGTGTGGCCATCTAGGGTGCTCCACAGCCACTCCAGGTCCATAAGAAGGGCTAAATGGTCTCCCAACTGTCAGGTACTCTCCCACAGTGAAGTGGGCCCAGGACCTCCACACCCCTACTTGTCACAAAACCCCATTCTGATACAGAAGCTTTCCCTTTTCAAATTGCAACAAAAATACCCCACACTGCAACTAGTGGTCTTTGAAAGTGAAGGCTGAAATTAGCACGATCCATAACAATGACACCAGGGGCCACATACAACATACATGTATTCATATTTATTTTATATGTTAGAGGATAATTTAATATCGTAGTACCAAACCCATTATTGCAACCTATTTTACATAGGCTATTTCATAGTGAGCAAGAATAAACAGAGCTTGTTCAGGATCCAAAATATCTTCAATTAGTTTGATTCCCCCGTCCAATATGATTTATAGCAGGGGGTGAGTATATTATTATATGTATAACTTGACAATGATCAAACGACCAATGAAATCGCATACATGTGGAAGTGTGATTCACATAATAGTAAGGAATACCTTAATATTGTTTCTTACGCATGTGTACTGAATAAAGGCTGGTTTAGATGAAATTACTTGTCATTTTACTTCTCAGGTTAGATCTATAGGAAGCTTGAAAAATACATTGTTAATTTCTCATTTATCGAGGCATCATTAATCGTGTAGGACTATACGTATTGGGCTAGATGACCTCCAAGGACGGACATTCTCGTGGTCCATATCGTTATTTCAGTTGTCCTAATTTATGTCTAAGCCGATCATTCACCGGTCATTTTAGTCTCCTAAAGATAGCCCATCAATTGCCTGAAAAGGACCGATTTGGTTGGTGGCCATTGAAATCCTCTATCTCCTATCCTCTGAGTGAGCAAAAAAGAGGTCAATTAGTCACAGGAAGTGGTGGGGGCATGGCCAGGGAACACACCACCACCATTCGCCACTTTAGAGGGCAGGTGCTTCCCACACCCCTCTGTGACGATCAGACATAAATTTAAAGTCTGGTGGGCCTAAGGCCTTCCTCTCCCACCTCCACCACCCACACTCTGTGGTGATTGGTGAGGTCGATGCAGCAGTGTGCATGCAGGTAGTCTGACCTGCAACCATCTCTATATCTTCCCTGTCTAGCTCACCCACTACCTGCCTGACTCCTCCATATCAATAATAATTATATTTAGACCTGATCCCTTGTTAGTCGTTGGGGAAAGGTGGGGTGAAGTGCATGGATGAATGAGGAGCCCCCTCCCCCCCCCCTAGATGGGGTCTTACTCGTCAGAAATGTACCATTTAGGTTACAGCCCCAGGTAACATGTTCATGAGTGGCTACACTTACAACACGTGGATCCTCACCCTCCCCTCTCTCTCCCCAAACCAGCCAGCCCCAGTTGACATTGGCTTTCTGTCTGCATGTAATTGTCGTGTTGCAGGTGTACAATGAGGCGGCTGTCGTGGCTTTGTACTGGTGATGAATGTGGGCAGGACTGTGGACTGGGGACCACACCTCGCCTTAGCCAACCACTGACCCCTGTAGCCGGGCCTCAATAAATTCCCAAATCAGAAAGCCCCCTCTCCACACCTAAACCTACTTACAGGCAAGGATGGGATCACACAACTGGAGGTGTGAACCATGCTTAACATTACATAGAATGTACATGTGCTTAGGCCCTAATGCACGACTTGTCCAAATCATTGGGTAGACTTATTAGCTGACCAAAAGGACATTGAGGAGCTACCTGTGAACATCAGATATGCCATTTCATTTTTATTGTTTATGCAGGAAATAAACATAAGTTAATCGGGAGATTACATCCAAAAGGCTGACTGTATAGAATGAAGTTAATTGATTTCCCCATTCATGTGAAGACCTGATGAACATCATCCTTGGGGCTTCCAAGTTTCAACAAGGAATTGCCTTCGTTGAGGTCAAAGGTAATGCCATTAAACATTTAAAAGGATCCTTCTCGTTTGTTTTTGTGTCTGCAACAGGTTTCCAATGCACACATGTGCTTACTTCTATCCACAGTGTTATATATCCCAGGTTGTTGTTGACTTTCAATTCAGTGGGTAGCATTCTCATTGTTAGCTTCAACAAGAGAATGACAATTTCCCATGTTTGTAAAAATCAGTGTCAACCACTGCCCCTGATGTCTTTTGAAGTTGTCAGGGAGAGGCCTGTTGCTCTGGCGTTGGCCTTGTAAGCTAATTGACATTTAAGGATAAAGCTGCCCCAGAGCCATACACGTGCACGTCCACTTATCTCATCTAATTAAACAACAGTCGTTCTCAGAGATCACAGGCAGTCGGCGGCAGCAAACCAAAACAAGGAAATGTAACACGCAATATGACAGCCCTACTCACTAAATTGATATATAAAATGACTTGCAAAAAGCCCGACTGTGATATTTATTGTGGAATACTACTTGCCATTGTTTACTGCTCCAAATATGTCCCGATACACATCTAGTTCTATTTGTATTATGCTCAGCTTTAATTTAACCATCTGTATCGTTTGTCACTGTTGATTGGTATCTTGGTCCTTGCAGTTTAGCCACAAAATAGTTCTATACTTACGTCTGTCTTTAAGTCTCACTCACTGTCATATGAATATTACATACCTGAAACGATAAAGACAGCATGGTTAGAAATGATTTAACACAGTTTACAGACGCCACAGGGGAAGTAAATAATACTGTATGTTCTTCTACTTTAACCCATTCTGCATGGATCATACAGGTGGGAGCTGAGGTTTACAGTTTCACATTGGAAGACGAGGGACACACAATACTAAACTCCAGGCCCTCAACACTAGGAATATCAGGTAGCACCAACACAATTGGCTTTTTCATCTTGTCTATAAAGAGGGCAGATAAATCAAGGCTAATAACTGGTACTTCAAACTGAATCCCACTGTGACTGCCAGCGACAAAATATGACAAGCGGGAAATTACAGGGTGAATATTAGGATAACTTTATAAATTACAGGCTCAGGGAGGGCGAGAGGACGGTGGTGATCTAGAGTGTCAAAGCAATTTCTGCGTCGGGTGTCCACCAATGGAGGCAGTGTGTGTATACAGGGGCCCCTGTTCGCCATGTGATTTATGGAGCAGGGATGACATGGGGGTACCCAGGCCCCATACATACATCTCCCAGTATGGATCCGAGTACAACTCATTGATTGTAGGATGGCTGCAAGGGACAAATAGAATATCTGTAATTGAGGAAGTGGCTTTGGGTCAGGGATCAGTTTTCGACCTAGCCAAAAGCTTCATTACGATTGGGACCGAGATAGTATGGAGGTCGGGATGTGGGGCAGGTGACAGATGGGGTGTCGGGGTCCTTAGTACACACCCACCCGGGGGAAGAGGGCTTGGAGGTGAGAAGACCAAGGTATAGTAAGCCTCAAGGATAGGGGAGGGTGGCTACGGGGGCCACGTGTACGATAACTAGACGACCTGGGGTGGAGACATGAGGGTATTATTACCATTCCTGTCAGCAAGCCCCATGCCCTGTCACACTGCCCTACACCCACCCCTCCATGGGATCCAACCTAAACCACTTGGATCCAGCATGTGTCTATATAGGTGCTGTAACACCTCAACTGCCTCAAATTGGCCTGGCCATCACCTGCCTGCGATCCCAGTTTGGAAAGACCTTAAATAGTTGTCATCGACATTCCACAGCACCGGCTGTGTATACTTGGTTATGGTGAGGTGAAGTAGGTCCAGGTTTTGCCTTGTTTCCTGTGAAGAACTCTTGAGGACAAGTACTGGATTGTTCCCTCTGTGACGAGGTTGTCAGTCCCCTCAGCCCAGGGGGATCCAAAATGATGTAACTCCATCACAATGCCTCACCTTCCCCAACTTTCTCATGGACATCAAGTCTCTTGCCTCATTATATAGGGGAAAACCTGTTGGTTAAGCTTTTTTTCAGTTGTTCTACTGGTAAAGGAAATGGGCGTGTGATGGAAAGGACTGATTTGTAACCTGCCTGTGGCCATTCTGCATGTGGCTGTCCACAGGCATGCACTACTTACAGCCGCTTACATTAACCATTCATGTCTTCATGATATTAATGCTTAAGTTTTCAAGATTTTAATACTTATGGATTAATTGAAATGCGTATAAATACTATGCTAGATATATATATATACCGAAAATGTATCATAACAGAGCCCTTGATCCTACTGTCTGTCTTTTTTGTCATGAAGTGTTTATGAAAGCAGGACCCAAAGGCACTCTGTTACCTTCCTGACCCTTCGCATGAGACCCGCCTTGACAAACACGCCTTCCAGGTTAATGGATTCATTTCTATCCACTTTTTTCCTAAAAGGGGGAGGGAGAAGGTGTTGGCGGTGGTATGGTGGGGTGGGGTTGGGGGAGGGTACAGGGTGGTAATGCAGATAGCTTTGGAGGAATTCAGGTTGAGAGCACTGTCGTTTAAACAACATTCTGCTCCCCTTCAGGACATTTGGACCAATTCCTAATTTAGTTTTAGTAAGTCCTTAGTATGGACAGAAGGTTCTACTGTGGTGAGAGTATTTTTGTGATGATCCATCAATTCAGATATGTGGTATGGAAGACAGGAGGCAGGTGGCTGCAACTGGGGAGGGATGCCTCTGCTGTAAACCTACTTGTATATTCATGGGTGAGAGGTGGGTCAAATATGACTAACTATTCATTTAACTTTGTCAGTATTCTTTATTTGTATTTTTATCAGCCATTCACTTGCCCGAAATAGTACCCCCTCTGTCTTATACACCATTGTATAGATATTATATTAGTATGGACAGAGAATGGTGTACAATACGGATAATATGAGCTAAACTGTACCATTCCATGTTGGTCGCCTATATAGGCAATGCGGTGTGGGTCACTGATTTATTCTTCCTCTCTTCTCACCCTCACTGTGAGCTGCTCACCCCACTCTACCTGCTGCCCAAATCAATCCCTGGCCATAGCACTATTTACTTTTACGCCCAGCTCTTCTATGATCCGGCCCCAGGCCACCTCCACACAAGCCGCTCACCACCCCCTAAGCCACCAGCAGCGCCTCTTGATCGCGCTCAATTTCGCTGAAAATCTGTCATGATTTCGCCTTGGCACAGTAACGAGTCAGGACAGCAGCGATACGGCCGCATGCAAAGGATCCATTGATGAATGGTGTGTGGGGATCTCTGGCCTAGTGCAGATAACCGGTGAGTGCTGCCTCCCGCAGGACGTGGGTACCGGCTCGTCTGGGGTCCTCACTGCCACCCTATATACTACTACCTACTGCATTACTGCTACTACATCACTGCCGTCTCATGTATAGTAGTCACTCATTGCTACAGCGTCACCCACTCACATCGACATCTACTCACTGCTACACTACCTCTCACTCATATGAACATCTACTCACTACTACACAGTGGCGTAGGAAAAGGGGGGGCCAGGGGGGCCCGGGCCCCCCCGATCACAGAGGAGGGGGGGCCTGAATATGTTTGGGCCCCCCCAAAAAATTTGCCAAGACCCTATGATATAATACCCATCTCCCAAATCGTACCTCTGCCACATAGGAAAGGGGGGGGGGGCAGAGTTGCTTGGACCCCCAATCAGTATTAAAGAGGGCTCAAAACTGCTTTTTATATACAATTACAATACAAGTGTGTGTAAACACTGTCATAATTGATATCCGATATTTGAAGCTGGTGGGGTGGGCCCCCCCCCCCCAATGAAGATTTGCTTCCTACGCCTCTGCTACACCTCCATCCTCCACACCCTGCTACACCGCCACCCTCTCCCAACACCATCTACTCACTGCTACACCGCCAACCACTTACAATTACATGAACATTACTCACTGCTAGACCTGCATCCTCTGCTCGTTACCATCTCCCATCACTGCCTTCTTACTGCTACACCACCACCCTCACCCATCACCATCTACTCACTGCAACACCACTACCATCACCCTCACACATGATCTACCATCTCCCAATACCATCTTCTCACTACTACTCCACCACTCTCTCACAACACCGTCTACATACTGTTACACCACTCCCATCACCCATCACCAACTTCCATCACCATTTACTCACTGCTACAACACCACTCTCTCCCAACACCATTTACTCACTGCTACACCAAAATCCTCTTCCATAACCATATACACAACCAGCAGCTCACGTCATAACAATTTTCTATACCCCACAGACCGTTTCATTAATAATTCCTCCAGTTCCTTGCAGCAATACACATTGCATTTTGCACATCACCAGAATGGGGGTGAAGATGGACTCAGAGAAACAGCAATGCCTCGGGTTATCATTGACTGTGGTGTGAGCACATGATGGTGGATGTGGGAGCCAGCCAACCTTTCATATGTACACCATACTGGTAGATATATGGCTATATATACGGGTAAATACTGGCACATGATCGGCACTTTCTGTCACCTGCTCCCCGGTCTGCCCGGCCTGAGGGGCTTCAGGTACACCTGACCCTCAAGATGGCCCCAAGTCCATCAATTCGACCTGTCAGCAGCAAAGCGTGTACACCCCTCCCCTTTCCGGACCTACCTATCTAGGGGCTTCACCGTGCTGCAGGGAAGAGACATTTTGTTTTTACAATAGGGAAGTGTATGCTGCCTATCTGTCTCACACTGTGTTTTTTTCTATGTTCTCTTTTTGAGGATTCTCAGATGGGTGATGTCAAGATGCTATGAGGGTGGTCAGATTAAGAGATAAGATGGAGATATTGTGGAAGGCTTTTACATGCATTCAAGGAACATAGGACACCCCCTGGAATAATCAATAATTCTAATGTATAATCGTGAACGGTGATAAGCACTCATCTCAACTATAATGCACCATATTTAGTAAATGGTAATCATGTGAGATGGGGTGTATCCCATAGCCGCATGTACGCAAATTATGATAGGGATAACTTCGTAGTTATAAACGACAGGTTAGGAATTTTTATACTTTGGAAGTATAATATGAGGAAATATGCTGGGTCGAATAGTGTGATAAATGTTTGACTGAGATGGCCTAACTTCTCCTCCCCTGCCCTCAGGTCAGTCACACTGTACTGCCCCCTAGAGCCATCTCCCAACACTGATCCTCTTCTTTCCTCCTCGGCCTTATTTCTTATTGCCCCAGGCCCCTAGTACTCGTCTCACTGGACCTGCCGTCCTGTCTCCTCCCCTACACCCAGTCCCATCTCCTCCTCCTGTGCTCTGTCTTGTGTGCCCTATCTTCTCGTTTTTAGAGAACACGGTGCCCTCCGGGGTGCCCTACAGTAACCTTGATCTGAACCCTTATTAGCTGGAGCGTACACAACGTGATTGTATCGATAGATATGATAATGCTGACCCATCTCTCATTGAGAATAGGCAAAGCACAACGGTAAGAAAGCAATCCCACTGAATCCATAATCAGACATTAAGCACGCCCAATGCTCCATAACACAGGCTGAATTGGGTTTAATTACTTTTGGAGTAGCGTCTTTTATAGAGTGGGGGTGAGAAATCGATCCATCCACTTTAAATAAAACATAGATGTGGTTAAACAGGGTAATGCCTGGGGGAAATACAAAAAAAATGCAAATCACTAACAGAGAGATGCTCCTAGGGGTGCAATGCCATCAGTTCCCACGTGGCTCCGACCCAGTCACATAGCATCAAAATACCGCAGTATCATAATATCCCCCGTCCGGTGTAGTAGCACCAATCAAAACTATGTAAAGACCACCGATCACGTTGCAGCCCATCGGAATCAGTCTGACTTGTAAAGCGAGCCACAATATTTGGCTTGTATCTCCCAGTTGGCCTCTGACGGCCTGGGGGTGTTGTCCTACCAGCAACCAGAGCCTCCTCCGGGGCCGTGCAGGCAACAGCATGGCGCGGCCATTTTAATGTGTGGATGTTTGTGTTTTGGCTACTCTGGATTGACCATCGGTCAGGCGGAGGGTGAAGGGTGGCCAGTCGGGCAGGGATAATGATGACACTAAAGATAAATGGCCCCTGGCCACTTGCACTCCACTCTCAGACTGTACACAGAATATCTATGGGGCAGTCATTACAAGAGATACAGGCCTCATTCACTGCCCATCAGCCCATGTACAGGGGATCATAATTTGGGATAATTTGTGGTACATAAATATACAGGAAACACGATGATTACGGTTTGAAATATCATTTTCTGTGTGAAATATTGTAATACCAGACGTTGGGAGGGCATTGACAGCAATATTAATTTAAACGAACTATACCCCCTTAATTGTTACAGCTGCCTTCCCTCAAATTTAACATAATAAAAGACCCAACACGTAATCAAGACTCGCAAATGACATACAAATTCAAGCAGCCTTTATTGCCACAGTTATTGCCCCCTGTCTGGAGCAGGCTGAATACCTAATGCTGAACAAGTTCGGACAACTAGATATTCATGTGTTAACCCTTTAAGGCCGACCAAAAAAAGTATTTGCTGGTGATGAGGGCGAGACATTTTCCCTGGGAACTTTCCCTGGGCCGAGCCTTTGCTGATTCCCATAGAGTTATGTCGACTATAGTCGATGCTCGGCCGTTCATGGCATCGACTATAGTCGATGCTCGGCCGTTCATGGCATCGACTATAGTTGATGCTCGGCCCTAAGGGGTTAAGTGGAGAAATGGTCTATACAGAAAGTAATCTGGATAAGGAGGCCCTCTGACACAAGGCAGCTCGATGCTGAGGCTATAAAATGGCCAGACGCTCCCAAACGCATTTATTCTGCACTAATTGCCCAATGTACGGAAATAGCAGACTACACAATGTAGAACGTAGTAAACAAGCAGGATGATGGATATGAACTACTCTGATAGCATCTACCTATCCTAATAGTGTAGGGACCAGAATGAGAGAAAAAAGCACCAATTGGTAGGTTTGGTACACTTAGTGCTACCTTGACCATCGTATGACCTGTCCCCTGCGACACCTGGGTGTAGGGGATAGTGGCAGGAGGGGATGGGTGTTGGGGAATACACGTATACAGGACAGTTGAAAGGGGGAGGGGGGGGAGATCGGTGGCTCAAGGGCAGGAGGTTACAGGTGAGGGAGATGGCAAGATGTCCTATATGGCAATAGTAGGTGGGAGATGGAGGGGATTCGGGGGTCACTGGAGAATGGGAGGTGCTTCCGAGGAAGAAGGTGGTTAGGCCTATACCACTGGGTCTATGGACAGTTGGTGGAGAGTTTTGGGAAGTTGAGAGGAAGGGGGTGAAGCTTGTTGAGAAGGAGGCTTGGGGGAGTGCTGGAGGGCACGTCACAGCTGTGTCACTATGGAGATCCAACAGGGGGCGTGACACGTCTTCCTTTAGGGCTGGAGGGCAAACACACCGTCACCCTAATGCACGCACGCAGCCCTATACAGCCCACACAAACCCCTTTAACGGTAAAAGCATATCCCTTCAGTGATAGCCACCAATGACTTGTGCTGTCACCCAGAATGCACTCTTTTGGTTTTGATAAAGCTCGAGAGATATATCCCTCGACGGTGCATTCTCTCGGGAGAAGGCAGCAGCAGCCAAACTACAGGGGAGGTCTGGGTACATTTCACAGGTAAAGTTGTTTGGTGATGTGAATGGATGTTAAACAGGTGACATCAGCTTTGCATCTCTAGGGGTGGTCCAGGCACTGTTTGACGAGTAAACTTTTCCAGCTATAAAGGGGGGGGGGGTCAGGAATTCATAGACTGCCAAAGAAGGGTAGTATTTAGGATACAAATTAAAATATTCGAAGTTTTAATAATGCACTACACAAGCAGGCATATTGATATATCATTGCTGAGATTAAGCAACTCGAGGGAGTAGTCACCTCGGAGAGATCCACTACCACTTTGAAAATAGCCATTACCTACATTAACGGTGTTAATGTAAATTGGCATATGTATTGGCCTATATGGAAACAGGTCAGTTAACCAATCAATGTGTTATCAAAGTAGGCAGATGGTGTATGTATCAGTAAGACTAAGTACAGTCGTTAACATGGAGGGATGGTCAGTAGAACTATACCACATAACATGTATAGAGCATTATGATTACTGCCTGCACATGGCCATCATAGAGGGTGTGTCACTCCACACCCTCCACACCCTGCCGCCACCACCTGCAGTGCCACCTATGGCAGCCTATGCTGCCCCTAGGGAGGCATGTTTTTCTTGGTGTCTGGCGGACTCCCGCGCCCACTCACTCTCCTGTAAAGGGGTAAGGGTGAGTGAGTCCTGGATCCTCCAGTCACTTCACGACCCATCTCTCTCCAGTGGCCAAATAAACAGGGCCTGGGAGAAGTCTCGAGTGTCGCCGCTCGGCCGTTGTCGGACCCCTCCCTGCTGCTGTGAGCATCTCTGAGCACCACTGAGCAGATGAATGCTGCTTGGCTTATCAGTAGGTGTAAACATGGTGGGGGGAGGAATGCTGCTCCAGTGGCTACCAACACCAGGACAACCTGTGAATGGTCATACATTGTAAAGGAGCTGATGCTAGACGAAAGACTTTAGCCAACTGCCAAGACCATGTACAGACATGTATAGTATAGTGTATTCGTGATAACCTGGCAGAAACCGCAGATGGGTGGTGATGTATCTCTAATGGTTTACAATGTGTGATGTGTATTGAGTGACAGCTGAAGGATGTCATCTACTACCATCCTGCATTGATACAACAATACATAAGAACATACATTGATAGTCTTTATGGAATACCCACAAGTCTGATAGTGGCTATTTTTAGAGAAAAAAAAACGGTACCTGGTCCATGAACATGGGGTTCAGGCTAGGGGACAATCATATGACATAAGAACATACATGTGTGACAGAAGGTGATTTGTAGCCAGTGCCAGATGGACTATAATAGATGGTGCTGTCTAGAGGTGTATAGGAGGGTGTGTCAGCCTAAGTGCCCAGTATTCTGCCCACCTCCTGTCGTCTACACACCTACCGGTATACCTTACCCTACATCTACAGCCGCCGGCCACAATTAGTGACCTGCGTGTGACAGAACTGAAATGACGCGCACCAGTACGCGTTAACGTACTGGAACTGAGTGCTACCGTTATATAGTGCATGTATACACGATTTGACATCTACACTATACACACATTTACTTACATTTATATATAGATGTAGCAACGCCCCACACTGTATATTGTCCCGGGTATATTGTCAAGAAACCAATGGCTTTGTAAATTGTGGACAGGCAGCAAAGAATGATCATTATGATGTCATATCAAACCATCGACAAGTTATGAGTGACCTTTATTGGAGTGAGGGTGTGTCGTTGGGAGGGGTGGGTGGGGCTGGACTTGGAAAGATACTCAATATTGGGATACTCTTAATCCACAAGCTTCTTTTCCTTAACTTTACTTGAACTGCGTGAATATGTAACTGTATCCCTGTATACACCAACGACTTCATGTCTGTTCATATGCTAATCATCCTCAGAGCCACAATTGATGAGTGCAGCCTGTGAGTCTATGTCTGTCAACATGGTGGCAGTAGTCGCCAACACAAACTGTCAATATTTAACATGCATGCAGGTGCGGCCTAGGGGGGACGGGGGTTGAATGGGTGCGACACCTCGTCCTTGCGACCTCTGACCCATGCGACCCTAAACTATCCACTCTTGGAGGGCGTGCGTGTATTAGGAAGGGGGTTGGGGGTGCGACGACGCGACAAACAGCCTCCGACTTATTCACCTGTCGCCCTGTCGACAGAGGAGCCACCAGAGCAGGGAGAACAGTTCATGTCCCCCTCCAGTCCATCTCATTAACCCTCTCTGCGCAGCGGGTGCGTCCTCGCTATGTGCGACGTCCTGTGGGTGTACAGATAGGCCTTCTCTATCTGGACAAGGTTACAGGAAGGTCATATCAGAGAGTAGCACTTTCCTCTAGTGGGTGTATATGTGTACGGGAGCCAATACCTTCTACCGAGGATTGTGGGCCCTGTTTATCTGGTGTGATACCTTAGATATGTTCATACCCAGTATGGTGATACCAGTATCTGTGAAATAATATTAAAAATGGTCTAATCATCTTTTGTATGCATCTATCACAATATAGACATATGTATTCAAAATATTGAATACTTGAACAGCTCAACAGCTATAAAATATGAAAAAAGTACACTCTAGTATGGCAGTGTTACAGGAGCTATACGTGCATATAGCTGTATAGAAAGGCGCCAGTGACTGATCTATGCAGCCCTGTTGAAGTGGGTAAACTGAGCATGGATGAGGTGGGCACCGTAGAGATGCAGCAGCGTGTTTACCAGGGTTAGACATACAGGAGGCACCCAGGTTGAGGGTGTGTGCACTGTGTGAGGGGTATCAATGATACCTGCTGCTGACTTGAGATAGGAGAGTGGGGGCAGGAGGAGGGGGGGGGGGCTGCCCCCACTACCCCACATAGCCCCTCACACACCCCAGCCCCCAGAAAGCTTAACAAACATGGCCGTGCGGGGATTAGCGGCATCAAATGCCCAGGTGTGTCTATCCCCGCGACAAGCAACACGTCCTGAATAAAACCAGCTTTATCGTGTTTACCACCTCCATTTTACCAACCTCTGTTATCCCCCCTCCCACACACACACTATGCCTCACCTTCTTTCACAAGTTCTGTGCATTATTCTTCTTTGATATTTCAAACCTTGGATCCGATATTAACAGGCAATGTGAGTGAGTTGCATTATGCAATATATTAGTATATATAATAGCTTTAAAGGGTAGGTAATGCAATGAAAGTATTTCATATTTCTGAGTAATTCACTCAGAAAATAAGGTAAAGCTTCTACACTGAGAAACTACCCGACGAATGACTTTGGAATGGGCCAGTAGGTATTGCTAATCTATTTTGGGATCTCTTTACATGGTATGCAGTAGGAAATAGGTTGTCTTGTATCTAGCATTAGACATTGGCATGGCAAACTGCACATTGTATGACGGTCACAGCCCCCTGGTTATGACAGTGCCTGCTCCGTGACCCATAACAGACCACAGCACGTGACAAGGCCCGTTATGTGACCCAGCACAGATTATGATAACTGGGGGGCCGTGACAGCAGCTCATGCTCTGTGACTGAAGATCAATATTGACAAAAGGAGGACCTTACAACTTCCCCTGTCAGTCAGTCGGTATCCGACACACACCATAACTCAACTGATTGAACATACCTATATTCTGCGTGCAATTACTCTCAAATGACCTATTAACATATAGGAAGAGAACTACATTCGGAGATAGATTTCACCAACCCACCGTGACCATCATAATAAAGAGGAGTTTTCAGGTCAATATTAGACAATATTTATTCTTATCTGGGCGGTGTAAGGTGGAGAAGAGTTGCATGTCTGTTCCAGTTTCTGGAGCAGAGCCGGTACATGATGTCCTATAGAGTTGGCCATCCATGCATGAAGCAAACCTGGTGATGGATCCTGAGCTACAGCTTGTGGCTGAAACACAGGTTTCTGTGGCGCTACATTGCATCCAAATTTAGCGCAAAATGCCCCAAAATAGGGGGCGCCCTAAACATTTAGGTTGTGTCCCCTACTTCCCAAATCTTGGATCGGCCACTGTATGGGTTTGTATGGAACGAAATGGCTAGTAAACACTCCCATGCAGTACAAACAATTACTGTCACCAAAAACATCACCTACTGAGGCACCCTTTTAAAATGTAATCCAAACAGAAAAGGGTTCACACGTACCGTATTTCCCCGTGTATAAGCCGGGGCCCGTGTATAAGCCTGCCCCGTGTATAAGCCTGTGCAAAAGGTGACTAAGTGTTGTATAAGCCGGGCCCCGAGTATAAGCCCGGGGGGTGAAATACATACTCAATAAAAAATCATATTTCAGGCCATAATTCCACTTCTACTTGGTGTATTTACATGATTCTTTCGGCTATGTAACCCCTCTTTACTCCATTCATGACCCTAGCCATTTTAAAAAGAAATAAAGCTTAAATTGCTTAGAAAATTATTGGAAAAGTTGCAGTAAATATGTCGGAAAAATAGGTAATTCTGAAAATTCTAATTAGGTATCATGGTGTTCTACAACTAAAGGAATATAAGCCTGCCCCAAGTATAAGCCTGCCCCGTGTATAAGCCTGGTCAGTTTACCAGTTAGTACTTATATAAGCCCGGGCTAATACACGGGGAAATACGGTAGTTGGAGTAAAGGTCGAAAGAGACAAGAACACAGAAACACAATACAGTCCTTTTGATATCAAGGAAAGACTATGTATCCCGGGGAAATTAGTTGTGATGTTGTAAATTTGATTTGCTACTGTTCTCCCTTTCTTTCTTTTTTTATTTTACGTATTAGAATTCCCGTTCTCGTGTTTCCTTCTCAATGTAGATTTACAACGTGAAAAGATGATATTTCACCATAGGCTGGACGCACTTGCAGCGTGAAAGTGAGGTTTTAGGGGATTGAGTTCTACCCGTACTCCATCCCAGTCCTCAAGGGTCGGCTGTATCTATTAGCGGCGTGATGGATTTGGATCCTCCTCCCTTTGATCCCGTAACGGCCCAGTAGGGGTGCAAGCTAACCGAAACCTGTTTTTAGAAGCCTCTTTTCTCAGTGAAGGCTTCGAGTGTTTGAGATGGACTCAGCGGGCGCACACAGCCTTACAATGTAGGTGGTAACCACTACGGGCCCCCAATACAATATCACTGGCTTCCATGTACCCCACACAATAGGCAGGCAGGCGCAGGCTGGCCAGGAGAGGGTACCCAAAGGGGACATACTCATCAAACTCCAACCCCCATTTATAATGACTAACGGTTTTTGAACCTTGCTACTATTGTACCGTTAATGACAGTCGAGAAACGAAGCGTAAGAAGTCAATAAAACACATTTAGAACCATGGAGGGGTGTGACCAGATGGGGTCTTGTTTCACGGTGTAGTCCCAGTGGGATTAGAGGTATTTGACAGAATACAGAGTTCAGAGAACTTGTTATAACACCTGACATGCAACCCGTCCAGGTATCACCACACAGGGACGATGTCCAAGTGGGTAATTAACATGTAGCAACCTGGGCTACAGCCAAGATCAAAAAAGAGTTTGAACCTCTCCTGGACCCAAGTGTTTCTATTCATACTCAATTGAGGGATATAGTAGTCCTTGAATTAAATACAGCGCCTGCTTTAGCCCGATAATTCCCCATCCAGTGGTTGTCAAAATATGTCCTTTACTTTGAGTTTTACAAGCATGTGCCCACAGGGGGATATGCCTGCATTGTAGGTGCCAAGCCCCAGAGCAATGCATGCCCTCTCCCCTTGTGAAGGCAAATTAAAGTATATTTAAGGGTAGGTTTAGTTTCCCAAACAGTCCACAGGGCATGTTGCTGTTGACCTGAACGATTAGATACATTCTCTGGTTGTAAGCCCACCTCTGGTTGTGGCTTAATTTTGCCCGTATAACACCATGGGCACGTTTACATACATTGTAGTCGTCACAATTGCACCTAGGCATGATCTTAGGCAGCGTTCAGTAAGGGCGGAAGGACTTGACTTAAGTGCTAACTCAAATAATGCGTCCTGCCAAGTGCGATTTCCCAATGTATACTACAGCTAGGGACGAGACTGTGGGTAAACATATCACTCAGGTCTAAATTAGACCAAGTATAAACACTGGCCGCACGTGGGATCGTAAAGGCTTACACCATGAGGACTTGCCAGGCACAAATGTCAACATTGTTTTACTGAAGAGTCTTTACTCGTGATGTATTCATCAATGAGATAAAACAACACTTGGCAAGCAACCCCCCTGTTCTAATCTGTCTAGTTTCAGATACAGTCAGTTATTCATGGTGACGATCTAGCTATTTCTTTTTGCATATTATCATCAATTAGATTTGTCTTTGGCTTACTAGAGTTCAATTAACATTATCAGGGTACCCACACAAATTTCATTTTCAAATTCCATGTGTTTTCCCTGAGCCACGGCAGTATTTCCCTGTGCTGTTTGCTTTGGAACTGTTATTAATATTCATAATTGGGTAGTCTGTCAGGAGTCAACATTTTGAAAATCTAGAAGCCAAGTAGTGCATTCTCGTGCGTTTTGAGAATAGATCATACCACCACCACCATTATGGTTTCAAAATGTTTTTCCCTGTGTGCAAAAATATTTTTCCATGTGTTTTCCCTGTGTTTTGGAAACATTTTCAAATTCCATGTGTTTCCCTGACAGGGAATCGATTTTTCCACTTTCCCTGTTATTCCATGTTTTCCCTGTTTGTGGGTACCCTGATTATCAAATTCTTTTTGCAAATGTTGTCTGGTAAGTCTTGGTTTTGATGCTGTGCTCCTTTTTTTATTTTTTTTAAATGATCGATATATATACATATCGGTATAACATTTTTGTAGCATACACTTGATAAGCATGATTTGTTAAATGACATCAATTACAATTCAAATTAAACATGTGTATGTAAAAATGTTTAGAATCATATACATGGCAACTGTCTGTGATTTCAGTTGATAAATTGACCATTGTTGTGCTAATTAACTTCCGTGACACACCCTGTCGTGACGGGGTGTGATCATACGTCAAGGTTAGATTGAGTTTGGGGGATGATCACATAAGTAAAATGGGAGGCAGTGAGGGTTGCTACACCGATCAGAGATAAACAGGCACACAGACAAGTCGGCCATCTTTCACCCCTGACCCGTGTGGGATCCAGGCCCCTCTATTCTCTCGAGGTAACAGGGTGTGACGTGTAATTAGTGGTGATTAAAGTGAGACACAATTAAAACAGAACTCCAACACGAGGTCAGGGTCGTACCTTGGTATATAGGGCACAAGCATGCACAGACACTTTCGTTTTGTAATTAGTACCATTATCCATACAACATGCATAGCTCAGCAGGAAAGATATAATAATCAACCGTTTGGAATACATAGGCCTATACTAGAAATGATTTATTCAACGAGCAGTACATTCCAGATCACTCCAACGTCGGTACACTTTGTACTTTACAAGTGTATCACAGCTCAGGTATGATACTGTCAAATAACCGCAAGAACAGTATTTATAGGGCTTTATCTATCTATGTATGCAATTAGAACAGATAGTATTTTACAAGTGCCCTCAAAACCAGCTACCTGTGCTATTAGAGGTATAAAAGACTATCGACCGTGAACTAATAATAAAAGATGCACCCAGTAGAATCGTTTACTGCGCGTGCACGGAGATCGACACAGGAGATGACAGCGCAGCGGGGTGGCGAGATTCACCCCGCCCGACACTGGTTTTCTGTACCTTGCTCTGTTGGTCTGGTGTCAGCGTGTGCGTATAATTACACAGGTGTGCTTTAAAGGTGTGCTTCAAAGGCACCGCCCCCTAGACGTGGCCAGGTCCCTCTCGCCCCTGTGGTATTAGTTTTACAGGTAATGGGAGGTGCCCCTCATCACTAGACATTATGTGCTTCTTAATCAGGTCTAGGGTCTGTAGCATTCCTAACGCTAATTTACTTATGGCCACGTCACTGAAAGTGGATCAGTAACAGGGTTAAAAGAGATCCAACCTACTATTACCCTAAGATTGTACAATGCGCCTCCTCGTGCCCAATGCAGATCGCAACGATTTGGTTATAAAACAGATGAAATAGCTGCCAAAATATTGGTAATATATGATAGGAATTACTGTTTGAAATTCTGATAAGGCAATCCATACGATCCAGCAACATGTGTGTGCTACCACCCTATTTCACGATGTACATATGATTACTCATGTTTATTCAAACTCCTACATGCATGCTCCCATATTGATCAACTGAATTAATTTCTTTGTATCTTGATTTTCGAAATTGTAATACATTGTACATGATACGTGATCAGCTTGAGCATTGAGTTGTAATCAGCATGTTACCCATTAGTCTACACCATTTGCTGACTGCTTGTAGGCTAATTATAAACATTTTCCATGTACATGCAATCCAAATTTTAAAATGGATCTTTTATATTTCAAAGCCAACCGCCTACCCTTATCCACCCCATAAAGAAAGCAAAGTAGCCACGAAACCTATTTATTTTCGTCAGAAAAACCACCTGTGGGTCTGTCTGACTTGTCGGCTGTCCTGTTGAGAAGTGCCAAGCCAAACGGTTTGTGAAACGGATTAAATCCATTATGTAATATTGAGCCATGTCCACAAGTCCGTGGGCACTTTTACAACCTCACAGTCGGACTGCCTTTTGAAAACAGCGACGGGCATTCTTCTCACACCCACTCAACACTGCATCACATTCCTCCAATGGTTGACGAAGGGTAGAACAGGGTTAGGCTACCTGTGTGAAAGATACTTTATAGTTTTTCCTTTAATTTCCATTTAGTAGAAATTGTGTGGTTTTGGTATAAGCCTGTTACTACATGAACTGTGTAGCTATATGTGACTTCGGGTTGTGCGCTTGCGCTTGACCTATTCAAATCACATGCTTCAGCCGGAGGGGAGGGGGATATAATACATCTATAACATTGATGGATAGATCTCTTACAATACAATTCAATATATTGTCGTTTATGTTGCTTTATCAACATAATGTCAGTGGATATAAAGCGATTGTTTATTGATATATGTTACTACTCATTTCAAATCATTTTGCAATTGCTAGCAAATGAAAACACTCAAATTTCTCTACTGACTCGAATGTTATTATTGAGGATTATACGAGGCTAGACCAATGTAATATTTCCAATACTAGATAAAACGAAAAATGTGATTTCAATTATTAAAAAGGAAATGAAATGTACGTCGTCAAAAGTTCATGAACCAGTGGGCAGTGAAGCAGTTGCAGTCCAGCCTCCTTTCGCTTTCCGCCTTTGCACACCCTGCCCTAAAGTCTAACAGCCCGCACCGCTGCATACAGGTGGGGAGTCGGGCCGACATGAAAGAAAGCCAGGCCCCCTGGAGACTGAGGTGAAATAAAAATACGGCCCGTGGAGAGGGTGGCAGGGACCTCCTACCTGTGAGGGTGAGTAGCAAGGGTATGGGATAAACTGATGTAAGAGGCGAGTGGCGGGAAAACTGGGGACAGGTAAGTGGAAGGGCAGGTTGGCGTTCCTATCTATAGCCCAGGTAAGGTCCTTATCCTAGCCATGGACAAGCAGGGTGCTGTAAGGGGGTTAACAATCAACGCCCCCCGCGTCAATTTGTTCTGTGTATAAATATTTAAAACCGTTAAGGGCCGGCCAGCTTCATCGCTCCTGCTTCTCTCTATGCTTTAGTCTGAAGGTAGGTTAGAGACCACAGGACTATAGGTCCATTGAACCTAGGCTCCACTATATTAGTGTGATTTTGTAGCAAATGGTGAAATTCTATACGTTATAAATTTTGCATACAAAATCGCACAAGCGAGTTAATACTTTAAATATGAAGTTTTGTATCCAGTAAGAGAGTATTGAGCATGTATATATCAGCATCAAACATACATAACATGCATAGGCCTATCTACCTCAGGCCTGCAACAGGCAATGTGTATGTGTAAATAATATGACACAGTTGTACCTGTTAACATAGCCACCCACTCCCAAAGGAATTCGAACTTCTACTTATGCCAACAATTCCATGCCTTAACACCTCCAACTGCCTCCAAAATGACACCTTAAGAAGATTTTACAAATGGATTGGCTGTTTAAGCTGACAATTTCTTCACCTTCCAGGCGCCAGCCTTTCAATCCAATTTCACAAGGGCTGCCGTTTGTTAACCTAAGCGGATAACTACACCTAGCTGGTGTGACTTGACCTAACTAATCAGAACCTGTGGTAAGCCTATTATTTCAGCTGCATTGCCTGGTAAAAACGGACCAAGTGTACATCCAGCTAAATGGGATTTGATTGGCTGAATGGCGCTAATGACTGACTGAGGGTCGCATTGGGTTAACAAAGTCAACCGTGAAATCACCAACTGTAAGCTGCCATATAAGTACCCTCCAGCTCTAAAATACCCAGCTCGGCAATTGCCTCTGCTCTGTGACTTAATCCATGTGTTTTATGTTCTAAAGGATACTTGTATCCCCTGCCCTCGTTTGTGCTCAGGGCTAATCACACATGATGTCATACAAAAATATGTTTTACATTATTTGTTCATCACAATACATGCCTTTCTCTAACCAGAATTGCTCCTGTGTAAATATGTGGTAAGACAAGGTAAGCCTAATTACAGTAATGTGCTGCAATGATTGCAATTTGACATGTACTTGACAATGCAGACGATGCTCCGTACCGGCTATGGCGAGACAATATTGTCCAAATATAACATACATATATAGTCTACTGTCTCAGGGAATACAGTCAAAATATACATGTACCATATCCCTATAACTTCATTCAGGTGGAACTGCCTGCTATCGATAAGATCCCCCCCCCCCCCCACACACACACACTCCATCCCATGCCACCTATCTCAGTCCCCGAACTCTGACAAAGGTGGGAGGGGGGTGCACTCCATACTATATCAGAAGTCAATACATACGGTGAGGACCCCCCCTCCTCCCCCTCCATGCCTCCACCATATCAGCAGTGTCGTCCCCTGACCATACCCTGGGCAGGCTGCAGACCCTGGAGGCCCTAGGCTGGCTGGTGATCGCTCACAGTCTACGTCCCGACCACCCTCCTGGCCATGCTGACCCCTCATCCATCAGCCCTAGTCCGGTCCGTGGGGGCGGGGTCCCTCTGACATTACTGACCACCGACGTATTGCCTCTATTACCCGGACCTTACTGTATCCCTACCCTTTTATTTAGGCCCCATGTAGACCACTAACCATTCCTCATGGACCTCTCCTATACCCCCTGCTCACCACCATGCAGCCTAGTTCTCTATACATGTACCTAAACTATGATACACCAATACAGTCAACCCTTGATAATCCAGTCTTTGACAATCCAGTCCCTCACCTTCCAGTCATGATTTACTGGGGACCGTTTTTATAGCACTAAAATAGTCTTGGTAATCCAGTTATTTCAGCTTCCAGTTCCAGTGGCTGATTATCAGCAACACAATGTGTAATTAGTACTAAAAAGGGATTCAATAATCCAGTCATCACTTGACCTTTATACAATTATGACTGAAACAATAATTACTTACTAGTATTAAAGAGTTTCCTTTGATACATCCTCATAAAATATCCACTCCATGACATTTACTACATGTATGGTTGTTATATGGGTAAAGGGGGATGAGAAGTAACATCACCCCACTGTTAGTATATGGGGGGGGGGGGGGGGGGGGGGCTTACATGTAGTAACAGTACTCAGTAGCAGGATGCTGGTTAGGAGTATTGCTTTGTGTGTTAAATTAGATGGGTATAAGTGTAATCTAAACACTCTTCATTAAAGAATCTGAATTACAAACTCAGACAAACTGATGACAATGATTGCTTCTTGGCCTATAGTACTATAATAACACTTTCTGGTCAACCTCCCCCTCTCACACACACACACACGAACACATACAGTCATGTAATCCTATGCATTGGTTAAGACAAATGATTGGTGATCCCACAGGGTTGCCACTGTCAGGGAAAATGTCAGGGAAAATATTTTTCGTTCCAGGTCAGGGAAATGTCAGGGAATTTCAGATTTTTTGGCAAAATGTCAGGGAATATGATATTTTTTGAAAATGTCAGGGAAAATAATATTTTGTCAGGGAAAATCTTTGAAATACCAAAAAAGTCCCCTGTTTTCTCTGAGAAAAGCCTGTATTTTACTATGATTTTAAGAGAGAAAAATATCTAAATCCTCAAAAAGAAGGGGGTAAAATTTTGCGCGTACGCGATACACAAAACCCCTGTTGTTAAATAATGATCACTCGCTAAGTAGAAGATAACTTTAAAAAAAGAGTGCATATTCATAGTTGGAGGGCATTTAAAAACATTGGGTTTATGTCGCGATTGTCAGGGAAATTTGATATAACGTCTGGGAAATGTCAGGGAAAAGTCAGGGAATTTAAAACTACCTTGTCGGTGGCAACCCTGTCCCATTTGGAAAACAAAGAATAATGTGGTATAATATTCCTTACCATACATGTTATACAAGTCATGTAACTGTTAAATAGTATCTAAAGTTGATATATAGATCATACTCCATTCTTAGTCATGGGAATGTTATGGGAATCATTGATACTGTTTCAGACACACACACACACACACACACACACACACACACACACACACACACACCCATGGCCCTAATTTGACTATCCAGTGATTTACCTTACAGTGGCTTTTGTTCAGGAACGGGACCAACCGGATTATCAAGGGTTGACTGTACCAATAGCTGGCATATATACAGTCATGCCTTTTGTGTCTAGAACAGCGACAACATACTCTTACTCCAATCACAAAATGGTAGATCACGTCTCACCTCACGTGAACTTGACCCGAAAATGGTGGGTGAATTGTTTGTTTATTTTTTTGAGATGAAGGTCCTCCGTGTCCCCTGTCGATTTTAAGAAACTCATCCACAGCACCCCCGTCCTTCCGAAAGCCTGACGTCAGTAGAGACGCTGTGAGTAGTATAGGGAATGTCGCCCTGTACAGGGCACGGAGAGAAGGCTAGATATAGCTAGATCTGGGCGGGGTGGACAGTGTTAAATTGATGACCTCTACAACAGGATGTGACACGTTTGTAGCTCAATCCACGTTAGAACTTCTATATAATGTCATAATGATAAGAGAATTTCAGCGTAGATAGTATGTTAGTATCTATGCTTATAACATGGGCATGGATATGTTTAGGGTTATCTGCCTCAGCTGATTGTGCATTCTCAAGGTTGATATCGTTGTAATGCTATATGGGTGAGTGTATTAATAGGCGCCCTTGCTGATGCCCCAAGACGTCTGTCCCCGATAACCCCCCCCCCCCTCACACACACACCAAACTCTGTCAGCCGATAATCAGTAGACCAGACCAGAGACGTGAGGTGCCATACCCTGCCGACCTTTGATGCGCTAATGACGACCGGCTTGGTTTGAGACTGCTTAACGACCCGCCCCAGGGACCGTCCCAGTCCAACCCGGTATCTCTATATCCCTCTAGCCGGTCTAGCCCTCTATTCTAGGGGGGGGGGGGGGTCAACATGGATATTTCCTCTGTCGTAAACCTCCAAAACTATCCCAAATCAGGCACTACCTGATGTGCCTCATAAAACAGTGCTGTTCCCATACCTTCCTGCACATATGTATAGTAGCCTACACCAATACTAAAACAAGGTCGCCCACTCTCCCAGACCAACCGGTACTGTATCTATGTCGTATCTACATCTATTTCTAGATGATACACTACACATACAAAAAACACTGCCCCGCCTCACCTCTACTGTATCTACATGGTATTATCTTTACCTTGCACACCAGTACACTTACTTTTCCCACCCCCACCTGTTACCCCCAGCCCGGCCCCAGCCCCCCTCTCACCCTACATTCATCGAGACCAACTGCCATCCAACTGCCCCCTCTGATCCGCGGGTCGGGTTCGCACCTCGAGGCAAACAGGGATTACTAATTTTACTAATTCAATGCCGATGTCCCTTGTGTGTATGTGTACGAGGTGGGAGCTCCGTGGATGAGGAAATGGGGTCGGGGCATGGTAAAGGGGCTTTGGTCAGCGGTCCGTGGACAGAGGGGGTGACCCATCACTTCTAAGGTCGTGATGACCGCGGTCATGCTGGTGGTAGGTGTGGGTGTAGGTGTGTGTGGGGGGGGGGGGGGGGGGTGAAAGTATCATGGGCAGGGCAGTGTATATTACCGGTAGTATTGTTTTATAAACCACTGTATATTGCAGGCGAATCAGATCTGTGATATTAACGTCCATGGTCATGAGTGACCAATAAAAGTGGACCAATAAACCCACATGATTACAATGTCGCACATACACTCTGTCCCTCCCCCAATCCCTAACCCTCTATACCCCACGCATACCAACATTCCCTTCATTCCCCATAGCATACCCAGAACCCATGGCTGTTGACCATGCACCCTTCCCCCACTACAACATCAAGAGACTAGTCTTTACATAAAATGTTAGATTTGTTATTGTACAATTACAGCCCTGTGAGTGCAGGCAGCCATTGAGCCACCAATACTGATGAAGGCAGTGCACTTAGCCACCCAGCCATGTGTGTGTTAATTAGTAAGGTGATACTTGTGGGATAACGAGTCAGCCCTATGTGTAGTATCCTCCAGCCTCTTATAGCCACCACCAACAAGCACACACCTCTCCAGTCTCCATGCTCTCCACGTCCGTTGGGTACATTCAGGCGCTCCGTCAAGCGGACTCGGCGCCTTTGGGGGTTACGTAATGCCCTCCTGGGCCTGGGCTAGCTGAAGGGTATTATATCAACGTTTATTGATATTCCTCCACTGGTCACAAACCCCCGCCCACCAGCCAACACCAATATTTGACGAGCAGCTCCGAGCAGCTCACTCCCACTCGACACACACATAGTGGCAGGGACAAGACAGGTCTGGCCGTTATAAGGATACAGTTACCTCATCCTCCTGCCATGGTCCATCACATAGAGCTGGCATATGCATAGCATCAGTACTTTATTATCATGCTGTTATCTATAGTGCATGTTGTGTCAATAGATACCCTCCGCTCCTGGTCGATCTTGGGGAGTATACATCTAGACCAGAATGGAGTGGGATGTCCATCAGATCTTACTGCAATACTGCGACCAATGCAATCTTTATTCAACTTATAGGTTATCACTGATTAGAGCAGTGGACTAGTGATAAAAGATGACCGGCCTAATTACATGTTATGAAATTGGGGTTCATTGTGTACTGACAGGTTTAATACTCACGCACACGTCTATAGTTATTGTCCTCATATATGGCAGTCATCCAATCAGAATACATACCTGCAAATAGACAGAAAATGCAAAGTGTAAATAAGTGTATATCATAAGATATTAAATTGGTGTCTAACCTAGATGTATACGGTATTCGTTTACATTGCCTCAATTGATATTCCGACACAATGCTGTGTTGATTATTCAAGGGGAATAATTAATTAGATCCGCCCCTGTCCAGTCTTATATCACATGTGAGCAATCTGGGGCTAGTCATCTGGATTTAGGAGGAGCGGTGGTTTGGCGGCTCATGATTCTTTTAAATTTAATCTTTTTTCTTTCCTTTTTTTTTGGGGGGGGGGGGGGGGCGGGGGGGGGGGGGGTTAAGTTTGGCAGTGAGCGGTGTCGTCATAGAGTCAGTACCCCCCCCCCCCCCAATCCCCTAAGCTGTTATCCGAGAGAGGTGTTTAGTTATTGTATAGATCACTTGTGTTGATGGGATGAGTTTGGGTTGTGAAGATCAGAGGGGCTATGTAGATTGGCTACCTGTACTTCTCTCCTCTTTCATTCCTTTGGTGGCAATAATCATCAACCTCAGTGTTGAACAATCACTGACTTGGGCTCCTCTAATAGGGGTGGACTGGGAGTTAGAGATATATGTGTTGCCTATGAATAAGCCACAACTAAATGGATATCCCAACACGGGCGAACAGTTAATGAGGTGTAGTAGGAGTCAGTGCCCAGTCTCACCTGAAGGTTTTTTATCACCTGGGTCAGGTGGGCACTGTGTGGACCTTCTGTCCTCCCCCACACCCCCGCCGCGACCCCCCAACGGGCAGGAGAAAGATGACCAACTCACACGACGGTCAGAAGGAAGGCCCTGCCAATTACAACTACTGATTGTGTCCACAAAAGGGCCTCCCCCGAAAATAAACGGAAAATGCTGGCTGTTGGACTGTTGGTAGGAGGTGGTGTGCGACCAGCGGGCGGTCAGCCTAAGGCACTCCAGGGCGATGTACTTAGAAGATAGACTAGTGGGAAAGAGATGGAAGGAAACAAAAACTACCAGTGCTTTTCACGTCACCTTGGGGACTTTTTAATTTCATTTCAGACCCAGAGATTACAGGGTCGTGGTGGTAGCCTGGGACCGTCAGTAACTGAGTGGGTACACAAGGTCCCCAGTGAATTTCAATAGCCCTATGTCTTTACTGAGGGGCAAAGCGTTTTACAGTGCAAACTCTCAAGGAAGGTGACGACGAATTGCGTAAGGTCCAGGTTTAAGACATGGCACACAATACAACCACAAGAATGCCCTGTATGTGTCCACTCCAGGTCCCTATTCAGCTGCATGTGCCCCTCACAAGGTACAGTCGTCGTCTTAAATCGTCATCAAAGGTCCGCTGGACTATTTCTATTTGACATCAAAGCTAGAGATATTTCGTTTTTCTCTTGACATGCCAACCCCGCCCAAATTTACCCTGGCTATGTAAATATATCGAATGGTAAAATGGTGTGGCTATCGGTGTAAGATTACAATCACGCCAATGTAATATACCAGACCCGTGAAGGAGAAATACATGAGTATTGGTGGGCCAACAATACATATACTGGAGGGGTATTCTGAATATATCAATTATAAGTGAAGTCACACATTTTTGATTCGTACACTATGAAACATTTCATTCCTTGAATCTCAGACTGTATATAATAATGAGAGGACATATGTGCATATATATATAATATTATATACTATGGTAGCTTCCATGATATTGGTTGGAAAACAACAAAAAATTCAATGGTTAAGAAAATAAAACAGAAACAGTCATCACAGCGACTCTGACTGGGTCACCTATGGTTGACAAATAAAGTATGTTATTATGAACAGGGTTTGCTGATCTTTATTATGAACCCCAGCAACTAAGACTAAGGGGATGCAGTCACTCCCCCCCTCCTTTCCCCTCACCATACTTTACTAGCTTTTACTAATAACTCTAGGGCGGGCCTAGGTGCACACACCTATCATTCCCACCGATGCCATTATGGATCGAAAATGTGAGGGTCGGGGGTAATTTGGGCCCCAAACGTGTCAGGTGGACGTGGGGAGGGGTGATGTGCTACGTGGACATAAAGTATAGGCAGCCCAAGTCATGCCACCCTGACAGTCTAATTTGCCCGCCACAACGCACGCCGGCCACCTGTCGCCGCCAGAGGGACACTAGGACGCTAGGGGGCGACGGTGATGCTGTCAGATATTAAAGTCTGTCCTCCCAAGGCGTGGAAATACTCTTGACACGGTAAATGATCAAATATAGTTATTGACTAAAGACCGTTCTCGTCCTAATAAAAATATTGGGAAGTCACACATGTTTATTTGAGCTAAGGTGGAATGGAAAAAGAACCAATGATTAATGATAGTACCATGTCTAGAGAGTAGTTCTTGGACGGAATATGCCTTGAGATGATAAACAGCCTATACCAGACTGGTTTCCCCTATTATTGCTATCTAGAGAAGTGCGGGAGGGGGGGGGGGTCAGGAGCCGGAGATCAGACTCTCTCAGCGGCCGGTCCTGGACCCGCCTGGGGACATATTCTCCTGGTGGTTGGGTCATTAAAGGAAGACAACTGAAGGAGTCGTTTTATACTTAAGAGCATTGCCCTATACTTATAGTGAGTCATGACCCATATATAATATGTAAAGTACATATAATAGGGTGGTTAGATGGGATGTGTACCCAGCTTGGCAGGTTTAGACGTGAAATTACAATTGGAGCCAGAATATAGACATGGACATGTCTGCATATCTCTACTTATACAATCCATTTTGATAACTCGAATCATCATTCTGTAATAGCGTTGGAAATGTCATCAAGCATCTTGCAGTGATATGCAACAGATGTTGGTATGCTAGTATGTGGCCAATTAATACATGCTTCACCGAATGGAATGTGTCTATTTTTGCTAACGATGATCCAGCAAGTTAATTAACTATTGCCTTCTTTGGACAACTCGTCCCAACCCTCCATCATCCATTTTAATTATTGGGTTGCTCCTGAAACCCTTTGGGTATTATGCAAGGCACGTGGGTCCACCTCCCTAAGTATTCAGAAGACAGGGGGATTGTTGGGCCATTGCCCTACTCCCACTAGGGATCACCTGTACCCAATCAGTCATCAATCTGACTACAAGTGCTCGATACAGATGGCTTTCAGGGTGAAATTCCAATTACTCTCCGGCCCTGGTGCATACTATTTACCAACCAAGTACTTGTAGTACAGCAGCAGGGTGATGTGGAGGTGAGGGACAGGTAGGGAGTCTGGATTGATTCTGATCTGTGTAGATATTGGTAGGGACGCACTGACACCTGGTTAGCCCACAGATAAAGCTGCACAAGAATGTCTTTAATCTCTCCTACAAAACATGTTTGGTTTAAAGGGTCAAGCCTCTCTGAGCTCTCCCTAAACTGACCAATGAGCCGCACATCCTTGGCCAGCCGCATGCTTGACCCCTGGTCAGTAATGGAGAGGCAGGTAAAGGTGGTGATGGTGAGAGAGGAGAGCAGTGGGCGGAGGCACGTTTTGAGTGACCACCACACCCCTGAACTGACCCTCTCTATTTGGTCAGTCTCACCTGCCTCCACTCTGCCCCCCTCACACGGTCAATACTGACCGCGGGAGGATTTTAGCAGCAAACATTCACCACCCTGGGGGTCTTTGGCCCTTGTGCTCCACGCCCTCAAGGGAAGTGGGTAAAAACTTTACCACACGGTCACTCACTGCACTTAGAATCCACACATACCCCTCAACCCCACCCTCGCCACTCCTCTTCAACCACATGGGGACATTTATAGAACGGTGTATACCTGTTGCCACCCTGGACATGCAAATAACCTGTCATTATTGTTTTTCTGTGTACCTGGGTAGGGTGGGGTGGGAGGGATGCACTCATTGAATTGCTGTATTGTTTATGTGGTTATCCTCTGTGTATTTTCATGGTTTCTGTTATTAAAGATGGCCATGTCACGTTAATGGTTGTTTGGGTATGAGACAAGTCAGATTGACATGTGTGAATAACGCACATATCACATGATAATAAAACATATTTATCTACTAAGTAGTTCCAGCATGTGCTCTGCAGCAACCTTTTTTAATCATGTGACCCTGTAACCCTACAGGCCTGAATCAGGCATACAAGTACTAACACTTGCACCAAGCGCCCTCTCTATACCCATCCTCGACCCTCTGTACCCAAACTCCCACACCCACACAAACTGACGCGGACATCTTGGTGTATTTTTTTTAATGAACCTACAATCATGTAAACCACTTCCTATAGACGACCTGGACATAAATCACCAAGTAGGTAAGTCGGAGTTCCGGATCACCCGCAGGGGAGGCGGCTGTCATTCATGGGGCTGGAGGTGTCTCTGTAGGACGCCTGGGAATCTCTCCTAAACATAGTCATTCTCTAACGTGTGGATAAGACATTCCAATGAAGGAAGGACAACATGACTTACAATTGTATGGCTCAATCCCCATCCTGCATTGTTACACTTGATTGAAAGTCAGCCCCCCCCCCAACTAATGTTAACGTATATGTCATCTCGTGTATCTTCAGTCTTAGGCCAAAAAGAAACTGCCTGGTAAAAAACTATTTACTGAGGTCAGACAATTATTAATCGTGGGAGCTTTTATTTCCTGACCAAAAATTTAGCAAAATCGGGAAAAATATGAATATTTTACAACAACAACAAAAATCCCCAAAGAAATGCTAGGGTGTGCCCTTTCTTTCTTTTTTTAAGGGTCCACTTGCCTGAAACACACATTTTTCTTTGGCTTATTGTTAGTGTCTGACCTTTGAAACGCAATTGCTACCCTTGAACTACTTTGAATTAGTAGTAAATTGGTCATCCTTATTAAGAACAGTATCATGATCAATGTGTATATACAACGTTTATTGCAGGATACAAACCAAATACATTTTGAATGTGAATATGCAATTTAAAATGCACTGTTCAACGTTACAGAAATGGCGTGTTGTGCAACAGACCACTACTAAGAGCACCATTAAAACTTTATTACAGTAATATGTATTGCAGATATGACATGATAACGATTATATATATATATGCATTATAAGTAAGGTAGTCTTCTGCCCCGATGGTCGCTCTGGGCAAACCGTTGGCCGCACACACCTGCCCTCATTTCACTTCGAATACACACATATCACGCTAAATTGACTGCATCGCCAGCTGGTGTTAATAGCTAATGAGCCGCCTGTATAGTATACTAGTACCCGCCTAGTATGACAGGGACCCGCCGCCAATGCCTTAGGCAGATGGTGGGTGTTAGGGAGTGTTCACTTTTTAAGGACAGGGGGGTGGTGGTGAGATTTCGCGCGGAGCGTGCGAAATTTTTTCACCCCCCCCCCTAGAGGGGACGAAATTTTTAACCCCCCCCCCGGCAAGCCGAAAATCGCGCGTTCGCGCCCCTTTGTAGCATAGTAACGCGCGGGCTTTTTCCCTCAAAACAGGTTGAACTGTTTTGACCCCCCCCCAAGAGGGGTCTAAATCTTTTACCCCCCCCCCCCGGTCAAGGGGTCCAAATTTTTTACCCCCCCCCCCAAAATCCACCACCCACCCCCTGTTGTTAAAAAATGAGCACTCCCTTAGAGGAAGAAAAAAAACTTTCTCACATTTGGTGGCGTGCAACTATCATACTATCACCCAATTTAGTACCCTCCCTCCGATAATGTGCATACAAAGTCAGTGACTATGGTGAAGATGGTACTCATATTGACTGGTTCCGTTTGTTCCATAGTTGCCACCCCTGGATGCTGTACCTCTCGTCTGGGGGAGGTGTGTAACAGAGTATTGTGGTGTGTGTGTGTTTGGGGGGGGGGGAGGGTAAACGCCTACCTGTATAAATGTTGCGATGCGGTCGGTGTACCTTCCAGGTGCACCACATTCTACCTGTATATCTTACATATAATATACTTCAAAGAGGCACAGTCTATGAGCAAACAGGTATACAAAAATGTAGGAATTGCTTCAGCTCGATAGATATGGCATCAAAGACCAATAAGGGCACCCTACGTAACGTGCCGAGCAGTTGAACACAATCTCGAATTCAAAACTACAAATGCACATGTATTCGTAATTCACCATTTTAGTGTATCCTTTCCCTAAACGGTAATATCTCCTGCCCACCTTAATGTGCAACTAAATAATATAGTATCAACAACTATGCCCCTAATCAATGGCATTAACATTTGATTAGAGTCGTTCAGTCTATGCAATCTCCAAACTACCCTTTAAGGCCAATTTGAGGTCAGTGGAATTAAACACTACTGAATACCATTATGTCTGTGGTATCTTGCCCTTATAGGTTTGCTGTCGGTGTCGTGAATCAGCCCACTTTTGTGGTCACAGAGATGTCATATTGTAGAATGGTGATCTCTCCAGCACCTGTGCCTTCCCTTACCACCATGCTGGTCTACTTCCTGCTACCCTGACACCTACATCCTATACTATACAATGTATAACATTAGACACTTCCCAGTGTGGGTGTATAAACGCATGTAATTGTCATGTAGGTTACTATAGCCTTGGGAAAATATAGGTGTAAATGTGGCCCTATACATGTAGTTGAAATTTGCTAGTCTGCAGAGTTGTAGATTGGATCTATATTTGGATAACATTATAACTTGGATTGATTTATTATTTGATGTATGCCTCTGACATCTGTCATTTTATTTGATATCAGTGCTCTCTGCGCCATTCTTTAGTGCAAGTAGCAGAACCCCTACTGATCTAATGAACCCTTACTGATAGTGATATATGCAGTCATAGCCCTCAACCTGCACCCTAGTCTACCACAGAGCCCTCCTCCCCATCCCACCCACACCCATCTGCACCCTCATCTAGATCCTCCTTCCTGCTCCTCCAGCACCCATCTGTCTGCCGTTGATCCCTACCCACCTGACTTTCTCAGCACCTGGTGACCTCTGTCACACTCACCACACCTCTAAATGGCCCATCAGTGGGTCTACTCCCCTCTCCTAATCGCTTGTACCCCCTCCCCACCCTGCTCAACTGTACTGGAGACATGGCTCTACATGTACAAGTAAACCTGCTGCTTGGTCTCTTGCGTTTCAATAATGCCTCCATTGTAGATTGTAGCACTTTAAAAAGATCCTGTTTCCTAACTAGATCTATATGGCAGAGATGTGAGTTTTGGTATAATATCTATTTTACATAATTTTTTATAAGCATTTACGTAAATTATATTTGACAGTATACATGTTATAGGTCACTGAACAGGATCGATTATTAGAACCCTTTATGGTGTGCGAGGTGAAATTGGTGATGTATCGTTGGCCGTATGTATATACATCTAATCTCACACAAATGTGGTGTTTTGTCAATAGACATATATATGTGGTCCTCCAAACTGATGGGGTTTAAACACGGGCAACGTCAATTTAAAACCTTTCTATTAAAGCCCTGAATGAAAGAACGCACTGGCTCACCCCCGAGCACTCCCATGTCTAAGCACCATAAACGCGGTTCAACTTCATCAATGATTCATAAGATCCATCAAGGTCTTTAAGGCCACCTACAGTAACAACTGTGTGAAGACAATATACTTAAAGTTCTCTGTCTGCCTTCTATCGACACGTGGTACATCCAACTACATACAGACATAGCTACTCAGGGTCCACCTATTTTTATCTTTTTCCTTTTTGCCTTTCGTCATCTGCACCAATATCATCTGTTCCTATTCTTTAGGGATTTTATTCCTCTTATTTTCTCAAGTATGTTTTCCTAAACCGTCGGTCGGTTCCTCTTCCTACCTACACTATGATTAGTGTTTCCTCCGATGTATGGTCGCCCACACTAAGTAGTTTTATGCTTTTGATTTTTCCATTATTTTTATCTCATTCAGTTAAGAAGTGGTCTGTTTTTTCCCATTCTTTACTTGGTGCATGACTACTTGAGCGCTATGTACCCTTACGCTTGACCGAATATGTGGTTTTGGACGATTGTAAAAACACATACTAGTATGACATTTCTGTTCACCCCAAATTACACCTCAATTGTCTAGTTATCCCCTAGTTATCATCTCAGAAATAGTGTTCCCCCTTTCAATACATATGTTAATCACGAAGATATGGGAGACATATCATCAATACAAAATGATGGACGTAAAAGAATATCTTATAGATAAATCATTTGTTTCTATCTCTACCTTTCTCTCTATATGAATAAATACCTCAGCTTGGGCTTTTAATAGTAGCCCGGAGATGTGAGTGCTCATTATAAACACGGGGCCTAGATGGGGAGTGATGATAATGTACACTAAAAAGGTGTATGGTACGAGCTGAGGGTGTATGTGTGTGAGTGCGGGGTGGGGAGAGGGGGGGGGTGATGGGGGAGGGGCAGCAGTAGCGTGGTGGGGGTGACAGAATGACAGGAGGTCCACCAACGAGCAGCCGTCCTTCCGGATCCGGCGCCGGTAGTGGCCTTTGGTCTGTCGGTCGGATCCAGATCAAACACTCCCCCAGCACCCCGGATCCAACCCATCCCCTGTATAACCCTGCCACCTCACCTACCCCCCACCCCCTACTATTAAGGGGTAAGTGGGTATATCGGCACGAGCCTTGATACTATGGTTATCCTGCTGTGTCGGGCTCTATCTATGTTTCATTTCTCAGCAGGGGGTCTGTAGTAGATGTCGGTTTTGTGAGAGATGGGATTGGCTGTGCCACATAGGACTACTGTATAATACTGGTATGTGATACAGGCCAGAATATAACATGATTTACATCCACCCCACTCTGTGCACTGACACTAAGCGAAGTCTATAATAGAATTGAATATATGGCAGTCGCCATGATTCTATCCTTCAAGTATTAGGGAATAGCAGGTGGTAGTATATACATGTTTGAACTTGATGTGTAAGATCTCTTGAACTTCCAGTTTCCTTTTGAGATCCACACCCTATATATAGTTGGGTGCACCGAATCCTCAAAAGGCAGTTTGTGCTCTACCGTATACGCCTATCTTCGGCGACTTGCCAAACAGTGTTTGTGTAATAAGTGATTTGGAACAGTCAGTTTGGCGGCTGGTTGCCATACACCACGTGGAGGAGAGTCAGACCCGGACAGAGCACGTGGAGCTAGTATACAGGGGGATCCCCATGTCGTAATGACACCACGTGGAAGCTGGTCAGCCAGCAGCAGTGTGCTACTGGGGTAACATTGCTACAAAAAATGTTATTAAGGCATGTGACTTTCTACCTGGTACAGCAGACAGATGATAGAATCAATAAAACAGCTTATTCAACTAATGCTGCCACAGTAGAGTTATATATCAGGCATGACTAGATTGGCATAGAGGCTCATTAATGGCATTAACACGTATACATGTGATTTCCCACATGCATAGAGTGCATGCACTACCAGAACACACACTTTTAGACTACAGTCCCCTTAACCAGACACATGTATCTTCGCCAACACAGACTCGACTTACAGACTGCAAAAGGTAATGTAACACATGAAGGGTCACATGATCGCCTGGAGGAATCACATAGCACCTCTTGCCAAGACCCATGCACTTCTTTAGGCTGTACAAAGGTAACCTAATTAAAATGAATAAAAATGTCAGACGGGAATGGAAATGGTGACATAAAATAAAGAAGAGACCTTGGGGTCATCTTATGATGGGGAAAGGGCAACTTGTAGGTCTCAATCCCATGATTACTCACGCTCCAATAGTCATGTGGTAGACACGTGTGTATCTCTAGTACATCTCCAGTACACGCGGGGGAGCCACCAGGTTAGGCCTATACCATGGAGAGGAGGCAGAGGTTGCATACTAGTATACATGTATCTGCAATAACCCCCTATTGCTGCATGCACCGAGTCATTAAAGTATCGCCCCATACTGATAATATATCAGAGGTTTCTTAATAGACTGGTCGCAGTCCCCAGATTTAAGGTACACGCATTCCTCACATTTATTATGAGAGTTTATAATACATACACATGTACCGTGTGTAAACTAGTTTAGAGGCTACTATATGTGGGTTATCCAGGTGTGTATGATATTGTGTATATAAAGCTTCTAGGTTAATTCCAACTGGATGCCCTTTTATTGCTGTAATTACAGATTAAGGTTTCAAAAGTCCAATAACAAATAATTCAATATCCGAACAGCTGTGGTACATTGTATATTTAAGTCTGTATATACATTGTATGTATTGGTCTGTATAAAGTCATCCTTATTTCTGATATGTCAATACAATCCCCTGACATATACAATATTGCTACCTCTTTGGTGGAATCTTTCCTACAATATGTGGTCCCATTTCTGGCACAGGATCTATATATAGAATAACTCTTTTATTGTGACAGAAAGAAAACCCCAGTAGAAACCGTATACACATAGGAAACTGTACTTTGAGAATTTCCCCACTATGGTATATGTAATTGCTGTGACAAGAGATCGTGATCAGGACGTGCACGTGTCGTTCCACAGTTGGTGAGGGTACGGGCAGGTATATAGGGGCGGGGAGGGGGTTGTGACAGTCTGTGGGTACTGACACCCACACGCCGTGGAGGAGGTCATCCAGGTGGTTATAGTCACAACTACACACCTACACTACTGCACGCTTCCTTCTTCATAACACAACTAGTGCCAGGTACCACCGATATTATGTATAGGTGTACGTGGTCACCCCCTGTACAACCGTGATGTGTATCAAGTAACGTGATGTGTAGTACTACACATCACGGCTGACCATGTAAACGTGATCTGTATCAAAATAACGTGATCTGTATCAAAACAATGTAATCTGTATCAATTCGACGTGATCTGTATCAACGTGATCTGTATCAAGATTTTATTTAATCCCCTGACCTTATCTGTATCAAAATGTGTTCTCTTTATGGAGTTTGTGAATATATATTCCTAGAAATATAATATCTGTGGGAATATCCTATTTAGAGATCTAGGTGAAATCTAAATATATTCCTCAAGTTCTAACATTCAGTTAATCATTTTCCTCCTCTCCAGAATTCGAAAAGAGGGTGGGGGGGGGGGGGGGGCAGTGGCAGGTACAGGATTTTGAAAGGGGGCCGATATCGGAAAAATTAGCCTTCCTAACTTTTGAGTCCAATTTAAAAAAAGGCAAATTTGCCCCAAAACGGGGGGGGGGGTCCATCAAACATCAAAGTACAGAAAAGTGCTACCCCCCGGTTCCTCCCCTCCCTATCCTCCCCTGCCTCTCTCCCAAAGGACACAGAACATTTAATCAAAATTGAAGACTGGTTGTCATTGTTGATTCAATGTTGTTTCAACATTAATTCAATGTTCAACTGAACTTTGTGCCCACTTGGCTGCCAATCCCCACCAGTTACAGGAGGGAGTTGTTACACATCACGTTTATTGATACACATAACGGTTGGATGTGCCTAAATTCAAGTTACTACATATCACGTTAGTTACTACACATCACGGTAGGACTATTACTACACATCACGTTATTTTGATACACATCACGTTTACATGATCAGCCGTGATGTGTAGTGCTACACATCACGTTGCTTGATACACATCACGGTTGTACACCCCCCCCCCACCCCCATAAAAAATAGGAAAGCCCCAACCACCCAAATTACCTCAAGGACACGCCCACATCATACTTTACAAATACCACTGCTTTGCCATCACCACCTCTTATTACATTTAAAACTGATATAGTTCCCTTTTAATCACAAAAAAATCAGTCTGCTTCCCATCCCATATCACACTCTACTGTCATTCCAGACCTGGTGCATTGCTAAACTCAAATATAAAATGATTTCTCCTCATTGGAAACGGTGACTCAAAAGGTCTTATACTGTAAGGTATTCTACGATGAACACTACCCCCCCCCCTAATATCCACCCGGTTATCAGTACCCTCGCTACTGTATCACCACTAACCCTCCCACCCCCTCCCTTCACGCCACATCTCAGGGGGCACCAGCACATAACGCCCTTCACCAACACCCCCAACCACCACGACACAGCTCTATACCTTGTACACCTACACACCACACGACTGTCAGGGAGTTACCCTACCTGTTGGCCCATTTTTTGTCTACACACGGGAGAAAACACTGTGCTGTTGTGTTCTCTTTACAGGTATACAGTGCACACTTCCTCTGGAGAAAATCACACAATTTACAAACATCCCTCCAATTTGTCTGCTTGGCTACCAAGCGTGACCACTGATATTTCACATGGTGCACAGTCACAGCTATCTGAGGGTTCAAAACATCCGGCTCTATAATTGATATAGCCTATGCAGAGATAAAGGTGAATAGCTGGGTGTTAGGTGAATCCCCTCAGTAATATGAGTTAATGTGAATATATACACGTAATGGTTGAATGTAGAACAGTATACGTGCCTGGATATCTTGCTATAACGTATCAAATACTATTATGATAGCAAAGTTTGATTAGGCTTATTATAGCCCATGTAATGAAACTGACGACTGATTAATAAAAAGCACTAATGACCGATCTATGCGCCATGTTGCTCAACAAATTATTCAAATCCAATAAGCCAGCATTTATTACTTCAGTAGATATGATCAAGCCCCAATGACAACCAAATATGCCAAATATGAAAAAAAAAGTGACATTATAGGACATGTGGTGAATCATGTGACAGATTACTTTCGCCGTGTGATGAGTAACCGTACTGGAGCAGCTCTCGAATACCACATGATATCTATACATGTAGTACAATATACCACATCCGTCTTCAGGACCTAACGTAACATGTAAGTATTGAACGGCTCTGAGGTGGGACAATCATTTCCAGAACATAAAGATTTATGCATCAGAAGAGTTTTATTTCATTATAATTTGCATTCAATGGGGTTCAGATGTACAATGCAGTTATTTTAGAATTTAGAATTTATCCTGTACATATGGCATGAAACCATAGTAATAGTTATAATTTCCTTGTTAGGCCAAGTGGGGTGTATCAAAATGCCATTTGGTCACACACGTGGCCATATAATGTCCACCATGGTTGAGGACATTCGACATTATCGCTCAGGGGTATTCACTAAGGAGGATCATGGCAATGACACCTTTCTATAATCGATACCTTATGTTCAAGGACATCGGACAAGCTATATAACAGTCATGGGGGATGTTAACGTTGTTGAATCTAAGAATTACGACACCCAGTGTTAAAAGGGTATAAGTAGTTCTTTGCCTATCCACACTTGACACACATAGCCCACCTACGCCCCCTGCCGGCCTGTCACGATCCATGTGGACGGTCTTATGGGACAACAGGAAGTGGGCAGACCACAGAGCAGCCCGCAGATCCAGCCCTCCAGGCCGCCAGGGGGAGGGGGCTATCCCATGTACCCCCCCCCCCCACCCTTACATAGACCGCTTTCAGTATTCAACTGCATCAATTGTGTACGCGGTGTGATAAAGCCCAGGTAGGTGGGAGGATCCCGATCTGGGGGATCCAAACATGATCTTACAGGTAGATCCTCCACGGGGCAGCAGCACTAGTGTGGGGGCGGGGATTCCCCCCGACCAGTGGAGACACACAGGGAGAGATCCAATCTAGGGCCTAATAGTGGTAGCCGCAGAGGACAATTACTGGATCCGGCACAGGTCTGGGCAGGCCTGGCCGCCCCATACAATGTGTTTCCTTGGGGGCTGGAGGGATGGATGGTGTTGTCGTCATGGCAGTGTATTTATTCTGGATCACCTACACCCGTCATGGTGCTGAGTTTATATTTTTGGATCCTCAGTACTCAGAATTCGGCCCCGGACTCTGTGAACCAGGAGGGGACTTGGGGCCGCGGGGCGGGATGGTGTTTGGACTGTATATTGTCCTGTAGGTACCAGTGTTTGTTTCCTGACCCCTACATCTGTGTAACCCACAACTGCTACTTCCTGACCTACTCGTGGTGTGACATTAATGATGATTTAAGTTGAGCTCCTGCCAGAAGATCCATATCTCTCTCTACCTGACTGTGTGAACCACCACTCACACCTTCTATGAGGATATATGACATTGCTTTGGAAAGAAAGCTAGTTTGTAATTTGAAAATATGCATGAACAAGATTGAAACGTGCAATGCAGAAGTTGCTCCTGTACGATGAGTTGCTCCTGTATGATCATTGATGAGTTACTTGTTATCATTTATTCGCCTTTTTTAAAATCACATTCACCACTATTCGAAATCATGTGTATGGATGAAGTGACATATATGTGTTGTGGAAACCTGCAAACTTGCTAGATCGTTTAAATTGTCCAGACTTCCTGTAGGTACATACCCTACCCCTCAAACAAATGTTTCCCTGCCCACATGGGGTCCCACAATAGATGGGTAATCTATGGGGTCCAACAGGACAGGCCTGTCCATGGGGGCCTCTCATGATAACCCCTGTCCACAGGCCGACATGTGATCCACAGGGCAGAACACAGTCCTATTTCCCATCCAGACACTACCAGATAAGAGGCTATCTTCAGGGTGGTGGGCCACATGCACATGCACTTTTGGCCATATATACATGATTTACACATAAATTCTGTAAACCATGGGCCAGTGTTCTGGCACAGTATCAGTTGCTAACTACAGGGTATTAAATGCATCCGTTCAAGGGGGCAATGGTCAGTGTTGTACGGTGTATATGTCCTCTATTCTCTGCCAGCCTGCAGCAGACCGTGCCAAGGGCCACTGCTGCATGGCCCGGCTCATTTATTTGTGCACAACACACTTACATACTATCGCCTTTCACTCTAATCTCATGGCTATCACCAATCATCTTTGATCTGGTCCCGATGCCCTGACCCCTGACCTTTGGATTGACAGTTTAGCATGGGAACCCCTCTGATGCAACCCCCCAGGGGACGCTTCCCCTCTCACAAGGTTGGCGGGTATAGAGAGAGGATTTGTCCATGACGAGAATCTCCAAATTAGTTTACCTCCTCACCCTCCTATAGTACAAATGGGTTTAAGATTTAAGGGCTTTTCTATTGAGAATCCTTCTAGAATAAATCAATTTGGTATATTCTTTCTAACCACACGTCCTTTTATACAGCAGCTAAAAAGTGTTATAATGTTGCGAATGGGGCCTCTTTGGGCCCTGGCTAGAGAGCAAATCACAGCATGTCGCATCTGTCTGTAGTTATCAGGACTACCACTCAGCATGATTTTTTACTACCCTCCCCATCCTCCACCAGACACACAGCCAGGAGATATATAGAGTGGAGCGTCGCGTCCTAAACAATACTCCCTATTGTAAGCTAGCACAGGGCCCTGGTGCTGGTGTGCCCGCTACGATCATCACTAACATCACCCTGGAGGAGGAGCGCTGGTGAAGGACAGGTATGGGCTTTCTGTGCCATGTCTGGGACAGAGAGCAGTGTCTACCCCCAGTAGAGCACATGTATACCCAACACTCACTGTCACTCAGGGTCCACAGCAATGGACATAGTATAGATAGCTATTGCATCGGCTAGACGGCAGTAATTTGGAAGTGATGTTTTATCATCCCTTTTCTTATCTAGTGGTGTTCCTCTCGCAGCAATTATAACAACGTGTCAAATTCTTTTCCTCTTCATTACGTACATGGTAAATGTCTTTTTATGGAGACCAGTTCCCTATACATTTGCATGAACCTAAGCCATTTGACAATGTCATCCAAAAACGCCACATTGACTAAATTAAGTGTGGCTGAAACAATATGGTATTTCCTTCTCAGTGTATTTCAGTTGTTATTGCCCAGTACGAGAGACTCGGACCAGGGCCGAGTCTCTCGTACTACATGTACCATCAGCATGCAGTCAGAGTTACAGGGGACATGGAAGCAGCAGGGAGGGCAAGGAGGTAGGGCAGGGCCCCTCTACCAGATATGAACGTTGCTCCAGGTGATGGATCTCTGGCTGGTGCTAGGTGCCGTCCCACATACTTCATTGCAGGCAGCTTGTGCCAGGAATGTCAATAGCTACCGATAATCTATGCCTATAATCCCAGGGGGTAACTGGCAGTGGCAAGCAGGCTAATTGTACATACACATACACCCTACCTGTATGTAATGGGCAGGCCGAGATAGGGTAAATATTACCAGACCCACTGCTGATTCCCATTGGGTCAATACGTGCTGTGTCTACCCAGTTCACGGAGACTGATGAACCTAATTAAAGATGATTAATTATTACCACACGTATTATTTTATGTGGATACATGTAATGTGTACAGTAATTAAGTAATTGAATTGTGTGCTTAGGCTGGCAAAATTGCATGAGCATGTACCTAGAACTGGGACTCAGACTATATAGAAGAGGATGACACAAAGGAACGTTCTTTTTGTATAAATGATCATGTGTACCTTTGCCATGACAATAAACGATCCTTAACACGCGGGGGGGTGGTAACCATCCATGTATAAGACGATGGCAGTCATATAAGATGGTAGGGATATCCCCCTGGCATATCTACCCGTGCTGTTCATCAATGTTGATTTGCTTCGAAGCACATACACAAGAAACATACACAAGAGTTCATGATTGATGATGTTATGCTTTGGTTAATTATATCTAACCGAGCTAACAATACACAATTTAGAGTAATAATCCGAAGACCTTGGCATTGGCAAGAGGGACATGGGGAGATGTAATCACGTAGTATTAGTTATATATAGCAACATATGGTTCCCTGTCCCAGAGTCATTGTGTCCAAGACGGTTCAAGAACCCCTCAATTCGTGACAGTTTGATCTTTGCATCCAACCTTTGAAACAGCAACTCTTGTTACCCCTGCAGTAGGAAGCGGAGTGTGGGTAGCATCGTCTGTGGTCTGCCTTTTATAGGGGTGAGGGAGCTGTACCCTTACTGTATCAAAAGCATATCAACCCAAAACGCAACGAGTGGGCATACGGGAGCTGTGTATTTTCTGTGATGAATCCTCGCTGCTGCCCCAAGTTCCCACAGGGCAAAGGGAGCAGCAGCCATGATCATGAATGTTCCCTCCTCTTTCCATATACATATGCACACTAGTGGGCATATGGCCAAAATACGCCCGTGCAGCCTGCATATGAGCTGCTATGCCTATCACGAGGTATACTAAGCTGCCTTGCTATACATTAAATATTACATGCTGTCCGGCCCGATGTTGGCCAATAATCGTGTAATCTGCTTTCACCATATTTCTGCCAGGAGGCTGGCCCAAAGTGCACCACCGTATGCTGGGCACTTGGGTGCTGGACTTGTTGGTGTTTAGTGTAGGACTGGGCCTGATGAGCCATTCTGACCACGTCTTCATTGCCACCCAGCGACATGCCCGACGTGACAGATGGTGACGTCATTACACGATGTTACACTGTTCCTGACGTCACAACCGGCGTGCTGACTTCAAAGAGAGATGTCGGGGTGTAGGTTAGAAAGGTAGGTCACCTAGGTTACCTGTCCGTACAGGTATACTGGGTCCTTAGGGAACAAGGCTCAGGTCCTGAATCAGATCTCACAAGGGTAAGCTATACGGGGACCTCCAATTAGGAACTTTTACCGGTGAGGTCCGTGTTGTATATAGCCACCCCCTCCTTATACTCAAACCCTAACTTGTCAAACTGACCAACGCCAAGTGAGGGAATGACCACTACTGGCGTCCACTACCTGAGGACCTACACCCATTTCCGGCCGTGAACAAATGCCCGAGTGTCCCCTCAGATTAATTCACCAGCCTACCCCTCAATGACCGTGCCGGACACTGGTGGTCAGCTTTAAAAAACATACACCGACCTCCAATGGTCCCACCATGGGAACGCAGTCGCAACATGTATCTATAGACCCATGCGTCTATTAATTTGACTATACATGCACTCCAATAGATATATAGAGTAGCTGTCCCTGCTCCATCCAGGCTGTATCTTTTCCCGTAAAAAGCCTGTCGACTTTAATGATATGTTATTACCATTTCCCCCTTTAATTCTGTACATTAACCTGAATTTGCTATTCTGTTTTTTTAATACTATACAAGCATTAAACTATGTAAGTTCACTATCTGCCCACCCATGTGTTGAGGTCGTTACGGCCCTGTGTGCTATATTAGTTGATCCTATAGAGAAAAAATAAAGATCCTATATAATAAATAAAGAGTACATGTATACAGCATACACTTTTTATTATACACTTTTCCGTATTTAGTATGCACTTCCTTTGCTGGCCTGAAACCCCTTTCCAAGATGACAAATGATCAGGCCTCCTGGAGACCAGCGTTCTTAGGGCCAAGAACCAACCTCTGACGGTTCATATGCATAAGCAATAGATTTATGGACCCCTGCGAGTGCAACCCTCCAGGATGTTGAACCAGAGGGCAGGGAACGGGGTCACTGCGGCACATGGGTACCCATGGGTCTGTCAGAGAATATACAGGTGATAGCACTGGTCAGCTGCACCGTGGGTGGGCACACGTGGGTATGTGGTACGTTTCTGTTACATTACATATAGGTGGTCTGGGGTTGGGGGGTGGTGATCAGCTGAGAACATACTGAGAGGGGTGACTTCTCTACAGAAATGGTAGGGTAGGTATAAGAGAGAAAAGGGTCAGTTATGTGAGGGAGGGGGAGGGGCTGTATTGGTCAGAAAAAGTTCCACACTGGGAAGAGAAAAAACATTAGAAACCTGCATGTAACCCATACAATTGTGCTGTAATGTTTAACCCTTCTTCCAAAGGATACAAGCTGACTACCGGGGCTAACTATCACAGTATCGGCTGCGCTATGCTATTTAACTGACTTCCCATCAATGTTTAGAAAGTAACCTCGTGACTTATGAAGAAATGGCCTTGATCGACGTGTACATATGTGACCTTTACAGCTAGCCGCCTTTATGGCTTGTTAACGACACTTAATGTGGTGCACATAGCCCCACCTGGGAGATATAATCTGCCTTAATATGAGCATGTGCCACCACAACTATGAGACACGCCCGCTGGCATAGCGCTATGTGATCAAAGCAGCCCTGCCCACTGATTATCACTGATCAAAGGGGACAAACTTGTTAAGGGTCCTCGGGCCATGCATCTAAAACCAGATAAAGGGCCCCGCTGAAAATCTAATCTTGTGGACATTCTGACATTATCCAATTAGTTTACAAATCCCTTTTCACATCAGAATGTATTCAGGCGGTATATGTTATAGGTATATGCAGGAAAAGGTGAGTTGTAGGCACAGTACTAAACTCCAAATTTCACAATCTCAAAAGGGGTATTCCTGTTGGTACAGATCGGGTAGCTTACACTGTAAAAAATAGATGCACTTTTTACAGATTCACTCTGTAAAATTTAACGCGGATTCACCGTTATTTGGAATACAATGATGCATCGTAAATATCAGCCATTTCACAGTGGATCCTTGTTAAATGCTAACCTGGTTTGGATTACAATGATTCAACGTAAATTCATCTTATAATGTCAAATCCCAGAGGGAGCCACATATAGTTGATCCTGTAGATAGGTGGCCTGGTTTGTAAGAAGATTTTTCTGGAGAGTGTGAGCCCTTGAAGTGGAGTACACATGTTGAAATAATGGTAATTTTCAATTAATCTACATGTTTGACAATTTGACAATTCAATCTTGTGATAGGTTTGACAAAATACCATGATCACTTGATAAGGGGTGATCCATTAAGTATGTCACGCCTGAGGGGGTGGGGGGGTCTTCTTTTTGTGTGACAAAGTGTGACAAGGGGGTGGGGGGGTGTTTAGAATTGTGTGACGTCACACTTTCAGATATTTTTTAAAACTATGTATTGAATAAATGCTGTATAATTAGTCATATTTGCAGGCTAAAAACATGCTTTTTGCTGTAGTAGACCTACAACCCCTAGCCCTTCCACTAAACACAGGTCAGCCTTCATCATGATCATCCTTCATCTGCTTAACCGACTTCAGTGCCATGCAATCACTGTAGAATGTAACACGAGATGCTGTAACTCTCTAAGAAGAAGGACACACGAAGGAAAAAGATTGTACTTTTGAAGTTCATTTGATTACAGAATGATGAACATTCACTGCATCAAGACAGTGACATTTGTAAAGCTAGTTTTTTATCCATATGCATTACCACTAAGCGGCATCGTGATTTCATGTGTGCTGCCTGGAATATGAACCAAGAAGAACTGTGTGTGGCTAGCAAGGTTATATTTTGAGCAAAATCCCCCTTATGAAGGGTCTGCTTTTCATCAAAATCCTCTTCTCCAAGGGTTACTTTTCACCAAAACCACCCTCACCAAGTGTCACTTTTATTAAGGGATTTCAACAAAAGGTCACTTTGGAGTTTCTCATCAGAATACTTGGTTAAAATCCCTTTCACCAAGGTCAATCTGCAGAGAATCTGCTTAAACCTAAACACCTTCACAAAATCTCCCTCACTTGGGGTCACTTTTCACAAAATCCCCCTCACTAACAGAAAGGTTTGCCTGAGGGCCAACCGCACACCCATGTTGAAATAAAATTGAGTGCCCCGTTCCCCTATAGTAGCACTAGCACACTTTTTATTCCTGTGATCACTGACATAAATCCATGGATCGAGGGCCCAACTATCAAAAAAATATCTAGGGTGCGAACAATGCTCATGTAATTTTGTTACTGCCTCTTTGAACGGTTGTATTATCTGAAAGGGTTCTATTTGATGAATCTATTATTGTCCTGTCCAGAAGGACTTGCTTAATCACAAGATATATATGCCCTTTTAAACGATACGATACATACAGGGGGGGGGGTGTCGGCAGATTTGTGACATACTTTTCTAGGGGGTGTTGGGAAATGTGTGACGAAGTGTGACATGGGGGTGGGGGGGTCTTCAAAATGGCCAAAAAAAGCGTGACATACTAAATGGATCACCCCTAATATCAAGAAGAAAGTAGCTGTATGGATCTATACACCTATTTTGTGGTAACATACTATGCATATAATCACCACCTCTGAAAACTCTGCCTTGTATCAATGCTATAGAGTAAAACCTAGCTCTTGTATAGGCCATGGCTAGTATGCAAGTCAGATTGCCAGTGTGGCGTACGGGATCACGACAAAGTCAAAGTACAGCTTATCCGTAACTTTTTAGATGTATACTGCAGGAATTAAAGGCGCACTGAACCCACATCGCCATTTGCGTACAGAACTCGGCAGGGCTAGGTCCTCAACTCAGTGCGCCTTTAAAGTCACCATAATCAGACTCCCTGTCCAAAGTCTGTAATAGCACTGGCAATAACACTGAATCTCTGTATATTTTGAATACTCTGAATCTATTAATGGTGATTCTACATAGAAATTAATGGTGATTCTATGTAAAATGAACAGTGATTCTACATAAAATTGATGGTTACCGTCACCGTTAAAAAAGTGGTGAAAGTTATCTCCCAAAAGTTGCCAGTGATTCACCGTCATTTTGACTACATTTTTTACAGTGTAGGACTTAGGCCAGGGCACACGTCTCAGCTGGGGAACGGTATACGACACCCCATCATTATAACGCCCATGATCATATGAAGCTTTTAAATACGAACATCCTAATGCACACACAAGTAGCTCTTGCTACGGGCTTGCGGGGATACACTATAAAGCGCCAGGAGAAAAAAATGTTGTAGAAAATAGGAGAGGCATGCCTGCCACAAGATTCCCAATGGTTAAAAACCCCGTGGTATTGAAATATGTAGACAGATGCCAACGCCCATTGATACTGTCTCTGTTGTATTTCACGAGTAGGGGCTGGGGCCATATCCCACGAAGCCGCAGGCTGAGTGGGATATGGCCCCAGCGTGCGTGAATTGCAACTACAAGAGTAAGCGATTTTAGCATCCAGGGATCCCATTGATGTAAAAAAGTGGAATCGACTATACATGTAATTGTGGTCTGTATTCGGCCATCCTCTTTCCAATCCTGCCTTGCCAAGTCCCATTATAGCGTGTTATGTTTTATTGAATAAGTGAGAGCCATTGCTTTAAAGAGTGAAAGTTGTATTTTGGCAAGCCGTTGAATAACCAGCGCCCGTATTTCAGGGCCATGTGACGTCATCAAAAATGGTGGTTTGTTTACATGTGTACGGCGTAGAAAAGGCTATATTGGGTTCCCATATCATAATTTTGATAAATAGTTTGTTTTTTTAATTGAGAAAACAGATACAATGGTTAAGTCTTTTGAGTGGCTTATTCCACTTCTTGACCAATGGTCAATATTGGTTTACAAGTTATGTGCAATAACCCATTCAACAGACTTATGTATTATACATAGTATGGTAAAATACCATGTCGGAACGATCGACAGCACCCATTTCGTAAGTACGCCCATATGGTGGGTGCAGACTACAAGGGCCCCCCATAAAAAGAGAACCATCTCATCTACAACCACCTTCGAGAGGCATCCACCCACAAAGCACTGTCATTTGAAAGTGAGCTAAATTAAATTTGGTCTAATTACCCTTTGTGGTGCCGCCCCCTAGCGTGAAGGTCAGACCAGGTTATGCTCCAGTTGGCCAGTGGGCGGTGCCCCTACACTTCAGGTGTGTGGGTAGGGGGCTGGAGATGTAGCAGGTAGGGGATACAAGGGCATCATTAGTACTGAATTAGTGACAGCAGGTACCTGACCACCCCTGGATCCCAGGCATGTGCCTAGTATGGCGAAGAAAGGGCTTTAAGGGCCCCTCTCCACACCACGTGTGCCCCTGTCCATTAATACAAGTTTGTAAATGCCTTAATTGGCTGGCCATGAGAGTGTGATGGGGATGAGAAGGGCCTGTGTGTACCCAGGAGCTGGGGCGTGCAGTGGGGTTGGGGGATTGGCGTGGTGGTGAGGAGAGTAGGGCATTCAGAAGTGGCATGCATGCCGACATAGCTGACCATCTGCTGTTCCGGATCCGGTCTGCTGATCCTTTAACACCAGAGGTCGCCCAGAGGTCGCCGCTGTTTGCTGAGGGCCACGCGCGCCATGCGCCCTATAGAGGGGCGTGCGTGCCCCACCGCTGTATGTGAAAGCACGCGGCGCCCTTTCCACTGCTGTGCTCATTTACATACAGCTTTAAATCAATCAGAATCACAAAGGTGCCGTGTGCTGCTGATGGACTGGTGATACACCAGTGAAAGCGCCAGGTCTAGTCAGTCTGCACCCTGTTCACTGCCGACAACTGAATCTGTGCTCAGGTGAACGATCATCAATAAGCCCTGCAGCCACTACTAACACAATCCTGCCCCCTCAGGTGTAACAGGTCAATGGTATCACACCGAGGTGAAAACCTACCTGAATCCACTATCACAGATCACCTTTACAGCCAGGAGACTATGAAACCCATTTTCCCCAAAAGACGTTCTTAAACATGACCTGGGTACGACTTAGAAGAGGAGGGAGTATAAGAAATCAGGCAATCAGGTACTATAGTAACCTAGTAACGGCTCCCTAGTAACTAACCAGCCTCTCTCCGGCATCTCCCATCAGACCACCTGGCCTCGGCACAGCTTCGTGCCCATATTGCAGGAGGCACCTCATAGTCTCATTAATAACGCTATGAACCACAGTAATGTTGTTCAGGCCCGCCCACACCTAACACTAAAGGTGAACCCACTAACAATACCCTAACATATACAGGCCACCCCACAAATTACACCTGACAGAGGCACACAGGTGTGAACTACAGGCAGTATAAATATATATCTACACCAATGACCAGTGTCCAACATCATAATGATGGTGGGGTGTGGCTTCCAGAATGACGGGGGTGTGGCTGAAGGTCATTGGCCATCTCCTCTTTCAGAAACTTCCACATGCACTTTTATACAAGTTATACACATACAATTTGTACCAATCCTTCACCACACACCAGCTTCCCCCAGAATGTAACTCGACATGTACCCCCTACTGACCATGCATGCAGGTATGGCTATGAAGGGATGTTAATGGTTGCAGACCAGGTAAGGGGGTGGGGTAATTTTTTTTTTATTTTTTTATTTAAAATTCATACCTTTCTAGGGGGATGTTTTTCTTTAAATAAAATTCTTGTCTTGTTCATACATGTGTCCAATCCATGTTCTGCACCAATCATACATATATAACTTGAGTGTAGTACAGTGTGTTGTGTTCATGCATAGAGTCCGACTTTTAGCTGTGAGAGTTGTCACAGACTGTTAAGGTTAGCTAACTTGTATACTTTCTACAGAATGAGTTTTTACAGATGAAATGAGGAAATTTTAAAATATATACCCTCCCTTATACATGATGAGTAGAGTAGATAGGATTAGTGGTTTTCAGTTTGCACTCTTTGAACATTGGAGTTGTACAATAAGCAGTTTAGACTAGTAACATGAGTAGTAACATGAATGAGTAGTAATTGGAATGAGTAGTAACATGGATCCGTAGTATTATGAATCGAGTAACGTTGTCTTTACCTTCACCTTCTATTTCTAAGTTCTAGTAAGGTATCCCTTTTGCCTGCCATATTAGTACCATACCAGTTTTTGGTTTTGACTTTGAATGCTGCCTTTGTTGTTGCATTTTGAATATGATGTGGGAGTGCATTCCAAAGTTTGATTCCTCTGTAGTGAGGGCATCTTTTAAACCTTGACGTGTGGGGAAAGGGAACAGGGTAGTTTAGCTTGTTGTCACCTCTAGTCCTTTTACGTGAGGCTGGGGGAGGCGATTTCTTAGATCTAGTATAGAACAGAGACATGAGGAGCTCTTTTCTGCGCTGTGCCAAAAGTGGGATTTCACACAAGTCATGTAGGTCTGCTACCGATTCTTCCCAAACCCTGACACGTCTTATACACCTAAGCATTCTGTTTTGTGATACCTGTAACTTTCTTGTATATTCCTCGATGCAGGCATCCACTAAAAAGCCACAGTAGTCATAATGAGGCGTGACTGCTTGCTTAAACAGTAGAGTTGCATCATAATCTGATAATAGAAACCTGAGCTTTGCATATTTTGTCGACATGAAATTTGTGGTATTAGACATCTTAGTAACAAATGGCTTCATGCTTAGAGTTCTGTCAATAATAGCACCCAAATATGAAAAAGAATCCACCTCAATAATCCTCTTTCCTCCTATGAACAATTTGCGATTTGTACAATATTTGTGGTTATGCTCTGCGCAATGCCATACTAGTTTTGTTTTGTCATGGTTTATTGTTAAACCTAGACCATCACAGAATTCATTTAATCTGTTTACGTCTTCCTGTAGATTTCGAAGTGCCACAGCGGGGTAGCTGGATTCTGTATAGAGGACTACGTCGTCTGCATACATCTTAATAGAGGAATGTTTCGGAGCATCCATAAGTGAATTTACAAAGAAAATGAAAAGGGTGGGGCCTAATACTGAGCCCTGTGGTACCCCGAAGTGGACTGATTTCTTTGAGGAAGTGACGCCATCAACTCTAGTACTCTGTCTTCTGTCTGATAGGTATGCATGGAACCATACTAACATAGTTCTATTTAATTTTGAGTTTTTTAGGTGATGTAGGAGGAGGTCATGGCTTATACAATCAAAAGCCTTCCTCACATCTATATAAATAGCGGCAACATATTTATGATTATTGCGTGCTGTGAACAGGTCTCTTGTATAATCAAATATGGCTTCTGCTGTGCTAAACCCTTGTCTGAAACCATACTGTGATTTGGACAATAAGGAGTTCTCATTCAAAAATTTCATGAAATAATTCTGTACTAGCTTTTCTAAGATTTTGCTTGGTATGGGAAGTATAGAAATGGGTCTCCAATTTGACACTTCTTTTAGATTTCCAGACTTAGGCAGAGGTGTAATAGTGGCATTATTCCAATCACTGGGCAAGGTTCCAGACATTATAGAGTATTCAAACAAGTGATGAAAAATATCCGTACATGACAACATGGCGTCTTTCACAACCTTAGATGACACGTGAGGTACCCCGGAAGGCTTAGTAGTATCGATTTGCTTAGAGAGTGTTCTTATGTCATCTAAATTGAAGGATACCTGTGCATCATCCAGTTGTACATCGAGATAGTCCTCAGCAGGATCTTCGTACGGTTTCACAGCTATGTTTTTAGCAGAGAAAAGTTTCTTACCAATTTCACTAAAGAAGTCATTTATGAATTCAGCATTGTTCAAAACCAGTTCTCCAGTGCTCTTATCAATGAGGGCTGGAGGAGGGTGAGTTTTTGGTGCTTTAAAGAACGAGTTCATCATCTCCCAGAATTTACGCGGGTTGTTTTTGTATTTTGCCAGGGTTTCCTTGACATATTTTCCTTTGGCCTTTCTAACCATAGGTGTTATTTTACAGCGAAGGGCTTTGGCTTTTCTTAAGTCCTGTAGATTTCTATGTTTTATAAATTTTTGCACATAATCATTTCTCTCTTTTATTACTTTTAAAGTGTCGTCGTCCATCCACTGGGACTTATAGTCTCTATATTTTATAGTTCTTATTGGGCAGTGTTCATCCAGAAATTCCTTTATTTTTACAATTACCATGTCCCATTTATCATTAATGTTAACAGCTGTATATAGGTTATCCCAATCCTGGTCTAATAAGAAGGTTTGGAAAGAATCCTTATCATAGTTTCTGTATGATCTTCCTTCGTAAGACACAATTTCTTTTGGGTTTTTCGCCTTTTTTCTGCATGCATAAATGGGGAGATGATCACTTATCAAAATAGGGGCGACATGTTTAGACATTACATACTTGGAGTTAGTAAGAATATTATCTATGGCAGTGCCATCCGTCAGTATAGCCTCTGGGTTGGGCCGGGTTATTTCAGAAAAAAGCCACTTTAGGTTGTAGTCTCGGCAAAAGTTTTTTAGCGCCTCAGTTTCTGGGTCGGCGTTATCTAGAAAGTTGACATTGAAGTCACCCAGGAACCAGTTTTCTCTTTTCTTTGTGTAGAGCTTCTTAAGGGCTTCTATAAAATTGGGTACCTTCCCTCTTGGTGGCTTATAGACGGTTGACATGGTCATCATACGATTATTAGGAATATCAATATCTATAGATAAACATTCAATATCATCTGATATGTAAGACAGCTCTTTGTTTACTGTTGAATATTTATAAACTCTATCAGTAAGATAACATATAATTCCTCCAGCATTTCCACTTCTATCTATACGATGGTAGCTTTTACCTGGCCATGAAAGTAGGGCTTTATCATAACTTGGAGTTAACCAAGATTCTGTTAAAGCGACAAAGTCTACATTGTTGAGTGTTGGTTTTATCTCTTCTAGCTTTTTGTTGATACTCCTGCAGTTAAGATGGGCCACTGAGAAACCTTTAGTTTTAGGAACCTGGAAGTCCTTACTATAATCCATTATAAAGAATGTTTGAATAGTAGTGTATGGGGGTAAGATATCCCAACTTTCCCTTAAAAACTCCCTTGGTGAATCTGATTATACCAGACTTATCAAAAATAATGATGAAAACTAAAATGACAGCCGGACACAGTACAATTTTTCTGAAATCCGGCTTGGTCTCACCTCCTATCGTCACCCAGGGGTCAACCTTGACCCCTGAGTCTGTTGAATACATTGTAAAATTTGGGCGGGGAGTGTTTATGCCAATGTAGATTGAATGTGGGAGTAATGAAGGTATCCAAGTTATCCAGTATAAACAGTAAAGTGGATGTGTGCAATCCAATAGTGAGTATTAATATGTTGAGTGAAGCCAGTAAAAATAAAGAGGAAGAAAAAAGCGAAAGGCAAGGATGATATCTGTTCGTGTTGTATGGATATCTATGTGAGATATCACTGGCTTAATGAAGCTTAAAGTTTTCTAGTCCTTGTTTGGAGCAGGTGCCCTGATAGAGTTTTGCAACCTTGTTTTGAGTGGTGCGCTTGCCCCATCGGGCTGCTACTTGGGCCCTATCAGCACTGGTAATGCCAACAGTTGGAGGTCTGCCTCGGCTGTTACATGCATTCTCATTGTTGAGGTGTCACATCAGATTTTAATGTGAATAATAGAATAACAAGATGGATAATTTATAAGCACATATTTCGATGGTTGACGTGATAGGGGTGTGGGGTGGTAAGGTGCCCCCTACTGATGTGTACTGGGGTGAGAGGGGTGGGCTGTTTGCCATCGACTCCACCCCTGGAGAGGGCCAGGCCGAAGGTCATACAGTTAAGGTCATTTTTGGGTACATGGTGGGGAATGTTAGAATTTTGAACCACACGTCTCTTCATCGAATTCATATATCAATGGCGCTGCTTACAGAAACAGCAAAATACAAATATTTGTGAAATGGTGAGAGGGCCATGGACAACTTTGTCGGAAAATGAATTTGTCGAGTAGGTCCGAACTAGTACCTGTGGTGCCCCTAGATTACATTTCAGGCAGTTTGCACCACCCATTGCCCTTCAGATACCCTTTTGTTGAATACAGCCCTTATTTGCATTGCCCACCCCTATATACTGTCCTGAGAGACACACAGAAAGGGCTGTCCCATCAGGCCCATTCAAATACCCCCCCGCTGGATCAGTTGCGTCACTTTGCGGGATCCAACTTAAGGACGTCTAAGAGACTACCCCGCTGGGACCATTCTTGATTACAGTATACTGTCACATGGTTACAAAATCGGAGAAGGTCACCAATCTGGTCGACCGTTTACCCGCTTTAAAAGTTAAGGTATGTATGCCTGTACACCCACCTGCCAAGGTGATGAGTTATATAGGGCAGGGCACCTCTCCCAAGATTAACATGCAATGTGAAGGATTTTACTTCCTTCCGTTTATTCACAATATTGAATGTTTTGTGGTGGGATTCTTGACACTTCATCTCCATAGTTAGGTGATACTGTATACAGACACCTGAGGCCACATACATAAAGACACTGGTCTGGATTCTACGTGTACCTCTGTAGGTACCTGTGTACCTCTGTAGGTACCTGTAAACAGGGAGGATAGGGACTAGGTCCAACCTCACCTATCAACCAACTACACTGACAGCTATGTCCAAGCGGACAGGGGAGCCACTACTAACAAGCTGCTGGGGATTAGCATTAACTTTGTGACATCCGGACCTGATGTCCATTCAAAGGGTCATCTGCAATCTCTCTGGGCAGACGGCGTGTCTCGTGAGCCCCTGTCTCACCGGACCTAAAGCAACTCCCCACATTGCTCCCCTCCTATACAAATCCTATTTCGGGGGTTGTCAGCTTAGTTGGGGCTGGGGGTTGAAGATGTAGGGGGGGGGGGGTAAGGGATATAGGGGGAGTGTACAGCAGGTTTACCTGTATCACAGCATAGATCTAGGCAGGCAAGCTGGGCTTAGTTTCTCCCCCTGTCAGCAATCTGGCCTGTAATCCTTGTAAATCCTGTAGAGACCAAGGCCTTGCCTGGCGCACAATGGCACAGCGAAGATGGTGCAGGTTATCTCACACCTGTAAAGGTGGGGTTAATACCTCTAAAGCTACTGGAGGCAGCGAGCCAGGTGAATCCTGAACCCTGATAATCATAGCGTTTATCCCACAGCAGGGGCATTCTCCGCCCTATGTTGTAACCTGCCAGACCTTGGTATGGTAATGCATTGGGGTGGAGATCATTCAGCTTAGGAATTTCAGGTAACAGTTACTATTCACATCCAATACATTGGACTTGACTCTTAAATGTTTAAATGTTATCAAATACATGGGATTTTCTCCTTATTCTGGCAGTAAGTCTCCTGCTAAAACAATTTGAAAAGAGAAATTGAGATCATCTATGTCAGATGTGTAGTGTCAGGAGGTATCGTAGTATACAATATAAATTTCCTTTCTCTGAAATTCCAAAAATATAAGCACAACATGTATCTCGATTGACTTTGCTGATATTTGGAAGTTCATTCTTATAAAGAGATCACACATCTGTTATAGCATCTTAGAGACAAATAAGAATATTAAACATATATGTCCTGCTATATTTAAGGAAACGACTAGGCATTTGCGTCTACTGATGTAGTACCCATGGATACCCTCCTTAATGACGATGCGGACATGCAATCACTTACAGGGGATAACAAATATTCCCAACTACCTCTATCACAGCCTCCTCATTGCTAACAGTGGGATATCAATACAGGTCGTATCAACGTTACCCTATCATAACGCAAACAGGCGGGCAACACCCCTCTTCCTTTCACCCTATCAGCGCGTCCTTGGATCCATCCAACCATTCACCACCACCATCAAGTGCATCCAATATCTGGACCCCACTCCTGAATAACAGCTCAATGCCTGGCAAGTCTATACGGCTGGCGTATTTAGGTAGAGGTGGTCATTGGCACTTCTCAATATGAGTGTCGGAAATCCAGTCTGCGACGCTCTTTTCGCTTCCCTCTCAATTACTTCCATCCCCTTTGAAAGGGCCCTCTACCTTCCTCCTCTACAGTCCAGCCAAATACATCCGGCGATCCACGCCACCCCACAAGCCTCGTCGCATCATCGAGCAAAATAGAAGACGTCCGGCAAAGGGAGCCCTGTGCGCATCCATTTCAAAGGTCTAGATCAAAGAGGTTGTTATCGATCGACCGAAAACAGGTCAGTGTACCAGAAAATTCGGGCGGAAAGCTATTCTGACATGTTCATGGTGCGGTGCATATTATAGATGTGAGTCTGCAGGAGAGAGGGGAGCTTTGTTGGTCGGGGGAAGGTGACAGAGGAGCCAGCAACCCCCCTGGTGTTTTATGTGGGGGTGGCAGGTGGGGAGGGGATGATCTCTCATTCTAGTAGGCCACACACCTGAGAGCCACCGTGCCTCCAAGCCTACATCCGGAGTGGCCTTTTACCCCTCACCCCCTCCCCCCCCACACACACACACAATCCAGCCACAAACCCTTATCTCCCCTCACACACTCCAAGTATTACTGATAGGACTTACCCTTATATGTTTTGATCACAAACCCCCTCAGGAGGTTCCCTGCACCTTACAGTGTGCGCCGCAGGTGGGGGTACGGTCGTTAGTGGTGGGCCGCTTCCCAGTAGCCTACCTGGGCAAGGTGTAAAACTGTTTGATCCTTCCCATTCACTTTCCACTTCTCCACCACCCCCTTGTACGTGTTTAATTAGCTGTCTTTCAATTGCTATAAATTGTCGATTTTTTTTCAAGCAAGCTCAAGCACATCCCTGGTGATACATAAAGCTGACAAATAGGCAGGCATTTTCACAATAGAGAATGGGGAAAATGCCTTCTTGACCACTTCCTGTACATAGATCAAGCCGCGGTGTATAAATACATATATGTAGAGGTGGTGGGAAGTCAGTGTGATCCAAAACAGACCACAGACCAGGTGACCCGACTCCTTAATGCATCAGCTGCATACATACTATGTCAATGGTCAGGGCAGGAAGCCCAGCCGACAGAAAGGGCCTAGTTTGATCATTACAGGATTACACGCCCACCCCTTTCCCATAGCCAGACATCCCCAATTAGCACGACCCTTTTCTCAACCACCTCCTGGGGTCAGAGGTCACACAGAGCATCTGCCATCACCCCCCCCCCCCGACACTTTAACGTCTTTATTAATTTGTCTTCTATTTTGATAAAATTATTTTCAGAAATGGATATGTTTCCCCATCTTGCATTTCTAGGACATTTACTATCTGATCTGAGGTAGGTGAAACATATTATGTAAGTGCTAAATGCCTCTAGCTCTCACATACCTGCCCAGCCAGACCCAGTTCTTGACCAGTCAGACTGGTCAGCCTCCCGTAACTAGGCTATACACCCACGCAACGTCTAAGTATATACATCTAATGGTCAGCATCCTTGTGAACTGAGGCACCTTTTGGTATGCAATATACCCCACTTACATACCTGAATAGGGGCCTATTCATTAGGATGGACTTGTATATCCCCATCCCCTTCGGGACTCTATAGCCAAGAACGCCTGGTCTGTGCATTGAATGACTATAGCCAAAACCCGTACAAGGGTCACTATCCATCACATCCATAAATACTATGACCTTACTCCGTTTATTCTGATTTTATTCGCAAGCAAATATGTGTCAAATAGCCCTATTTTTTCGATACCATATATCCTCCCATGTGGATCTGTAGTATGCGTACGCTTCCACTTGTCCAATAGTCTTGGGGGTGAACATGAATCTATACTAAAAGTGAAAGCACTTATGTTCTTTCCTTTTTCTTTTCTCAGTCCTGTGATGGTCAGTAGATATTGGACATGAATAAATAAAAGGAATGGTCAGCAGTTTCGGGTCAGTCCGCAGTCACCCTTGAACCTACACCACCCCCTTCACAAACCTGCTGAACCAACTAACACCCTTTGCATGATCGATCCTTGGCCATTCTCCCAGCATTAATTTCACTTAATTTGACTCTTAAAATGCTTTAAATTGAAAGTTTTTTGCAGTGTAATTTTCCTGTTGGCTCGCCCAGAATACGTGTGTGTTAGTTCCGGCGGTGCAATTGGCTGTGACAGCACCCATATTCTCTACCCCATCTTGCCCCTGTGAATAGGACTTACTGATTATAGTATGTCTCCATGTCAGGACGAGATGAACCGGTGCTGGACAGAGCTTCAAGTGCACTTATCTCAACAAGCAGGTATTCTTACAACAAGCAAATAAAATGGATTTAGCTCTAGCCTTAGTGGTCAGCCCTGACTGGCCCTTGAGAGGGGAAGGAAGCATGCTCCAGTGGGCATCTACAGGCCCAACAGGGGAGGTTATGTAAAAGGCTGACACATGGTGGAGTGACAACTTGCCCTAATCCCTCAGCAAAGTAAATTAGAGGTGGACGCTGAATAGGTGGCTGTGGGAAGTGGTGGTATGCGCGTGTCATTAGAGGGGCTTTGATCAGCTGACCAGTGGTGGGTTCTGTATCTGCTAGTCAGTACAGGACAGGGGGTCAGTGAGAGCGGGGGATGAAGGGGGTGGGGGTCTGGAGGTGGTATAGGGTGCTAGGGGGCAAGGGCAGAGGGTGGCCTACACATGGCTGCCGAAGGTCTACTCTGTAGATAGTATATATGCACACTCTAATCTATTCTCTACCCCCCCCCCTCCCCATCAACGAACTGGCCACCTCACCGGCAGCGTGGGACGATGGGTCACTGTAACCAAAGATCTACATCCCACCTCTCGTGTTTGCGAAAATCGATGAACTAAACTGCCTTCCCCACCAGCATATTTCATCTTACTTTTTTTTGGCTTGGATTGCCATATTTACGTGTAATTTATTCATATCAATATATCGCACCACCGTTGAGAAAAAAATGTCATAAATAATGTCTACCACTAGTACCAGGTGGCCATCATTTCTTTTCTTTTTTATTTAGGTGGCCATGATTTTAATTGATTCACATACACCCTGCAACGATCTCCAACTAGATCTTTCATGCAATTAATGGTGGTACTACATGTATTTCGCCATGAGTGTTTCGATGGAGCATTACATACCATGCTGTCGATATACAATGTAGTCGATTCAAGCATGCTATGCGTATTCCAATATAACAGGTATACATATATACGAATAAGGCAGTTTCAAGTGCCATATACAAAAATGATACAAAAGACCATACCTTTTGTATATATGCAAGGTACATGGAATATGTATAACCATAGATCAAACACACAATAAAGGCCCTAATCTCACACATTCATACGTCGTGCCAAAAATGCCCCAATATCCAAAATGTCATCACCAGCACGGACACCCATTTATCTTAATTCTTCCACATGACTAGCAGGACACCCTAAATACATACAGAGGTTATATATAGCTAACGCATTTTTGGCGGGAACCAAGTGACGCTATCCCAGCCTCTATACTATACCCCAGCTGGTATTTTCCATCCCCCTTCCCTCACATACATACTCGCCCTCTTCAACCCAAGCCCTCCCTGAGTTGACCTTGCAGCCTAGAGTGGCGGAGAGGTTGTGAAGGGCGTGTCAGACCGACCTAGCAGCTAGATGGCAGTGTGGGGCAACATGCTTCCTAGACCAGCTGCAGTCTCTGAGCCCTCTCGACATTCTAAATCACTGTATATGGTCATCACTTGAATAGTTCTCTCATGTTTACCTCTCTTAAACCCAGGCTCGTGATTAACGGATACCCCCCCCCCCCCCCGTCAAATAGTTTTACGATTCCACGATCTAGATTTCCCTGAAAGTGGTGACTTCCATATACTAGTACTGTCCCTCCACTAAAAATATTCGGGAGGCTTAAGCACGTCACTATAAAGGTGGTTATACTTTGGGGGTCAGGGTCTCTTTGGTATAAACTGAACCCACTGCCCGTTATCTAACCTTACAGACAGGGACCAGGGTTACTGAGGGTCATGTAACACAGCACCCATGACGAAGAGGCCATCAAAGGGGCAGCTAGGATTCTTGTGATTGTCCTCTGACATGTCCTCTGAGAAGGAGATAATACACTAGCTGGCCAGATGCTACAAGGGTTTCTTGGGAGGCCTCTTGACCTATACTCTGCACTGACGCCAAGCTGACCAGTGATAACCGATACAGGACGGATTTCAGTTCTGATAAATGTGAACAAGACAGAAAATGGTGAAATGGGCTGCACATAATAAAGTCAGAATCCATATTGTATACACACCTCTTACTGATGTATAGCTAAATATGATTAGAACGCTGCGTGCACTCATGTTCCCATGCGGTATAATCTCGCTAGTTTGGTTTCTACTCCCATGCTGATTAAATTGTCCATTCCCCTGTTTTCCTGTACCCCTTCCTGACTGAGGAATGCAAATCCAAACCAGAGATAGCATCTTTAGGGTGTGGAAGTTGCTAGGTGGGTGGTAGATAATTTGACAGTAATAGAGAACTGACCAGTAGGGTCAAAGGTGAGGCTGGCCTGTCAGGCCCTTATCCCACAAAACGGCCCTTATCCCCCAAAAGACTATCGTTTTGGGACATAAGGGCTGACATCAGGCCCTTATCCCACAAAAGTGGCCTTAAAGCACAAAAGCCCTTATCCCACATAAGAAATGCCCTTATCCCACAAAAGCCCTTATCCCCCAAAACCCATATACTGGTGTCATATCCCTACCTGCCCTTATCTCCCATAACATCCTCGAATACCAACTTGCCCCTATCTCCCAAAACCTTTATATGCTGGTCTCATCTGTCAACCTGTTCTCAGGTTCAAGTAGCCCTTATGTCCCAAAACCTATATAAACTGGTCTCACCCATCAACCTGTCCTTAAAATCGGCATCAAGTTTAAGTTGCCATTATCTGTTAAAAAAGTTATACACTTGTCTCATATGTCAACCTGTTTTCAAGTTCAAGCAGCCCTTATGTCCCAAAACCTATATACTGGTCTCACCCATCAACCTGTCCATAAAATGAGCATCAAGTTTACTTATAAGTTGCCCTTATCTCCCAAAACATATATACTGGTCTCATCCGCCAACCTGTCCTTAAAAAGGGCTTCATGTTTAAGTTATAAGTTTATGTTATATTATACTGGTCTCATCTGTCAATCTGTTCTTAAGTTCAAGTAGCCCTTATATCCCAAAACATATATATATACTGGTCTCACCCACCAACCTGTCCTTAAAATGAGCATCAAGTTTAATTATAAGTTGCCCTTATCTCCCAAAACATATATATACTGGTCTCATCCGCCAACCTGTCCTTAAAAAGGGCATCAAGTTTAAGTTGCCCTTATCTCCCAAAACCTATATACACTGGTTCCACCTGCCAACCTGTCCTTAAAAAGGGCATCACGTTTATGTTATGAGTTTATGTTATACTATACTGGTCTCATCTGTGAACCTGTTCTCCAGTCCAAGTAGCCCTTATGTCCCAGAACCTATACATACTGGTCTCACCAATCAACCTGTCCTTAAAATGAGCATCAAGTTTAAGTTGCCCTTATCTCCCAAAAAAGTTATATGTTGGTCTCATATGTCAACCTGTTTTCAAGTTCAAGCAGCCCTTATGTCCCAAAACCTATATACTGGTCTCACCCATCAACCTGTCCTTAAAATGAGCACCATGTTTATGTCGTAAGGTTATGTAATATTATACTGGTCTCATCTGTCAATCTGTTCTCAAGTTCATGTAGCCCTTATGTCCCAAAACCTATATACTGGTCTCACCCACTAACCTGTTCTTAAAATGAGCATCAAGTTTACTTATAAGTTGCCCTTATCTCCCAAAACCTATATACTGGTCTCACCCATCAACCTGTCCTTCCCAGTGGGCACAGAGCGGTATATAAAGGTTTTGGGAGATAAGTTGGTACTGAGCATATATGTATATATATATATATACGTTTTGGGAGATAAGGGCGGGTAGGGTTATGACAACAGTGTATGGGTTTTGGGGGATAAGGGCAAGTAGAACCGGTTGATGGATGAGAGCTGTATATATATAAAGGTTTTGGGAGATAAATTGGTACTGAGCATATATGTATATATATATACGTTTTGGGAGATAAGGGCTGGTAGGGTTATGACAACTGTGTATGTGTTTTGGGGGATAAGGGCAAGTAGAACCGGTTGATGGATGAGAGCTGTATATAAAGGTTTTGGGAGATAAATTGGTACTGAGCATATATGTATATATATATATATATGTTTTGGGAGATAAGGGCTGGTAGGGATATGACACCATTATATGGGTTTTGAGGGATAAGGGCAGGTAGGGATATGACACCATTATATGAGTTTTGGGGGATAAGGGCAGGTAGGGATATGACACAATTGTATGGGTTTTGGGGGATAAGGGCAGTAGGGATATGACACCATTATATGGGTTTTGGGAGATAAGGGCTGGTAGGGATATGACAACAGTGTATGGGTTTTGGGGGATAAGGGCAAGTAGAACCGGTTGATGGATGAGAGCGGTGTATAAAGGTTTTGGGAGATAAGTTGGTACTGAGCATATATATACGTTTTGGGAGATAAGGGCAGGTAGGGATATGACACCATTATATATGGGTTTCGGGGGATAAGGGCAGGTAGGGATATGACACCATTATTTGGGTTTTGGGAGATAAGGGCTGGTAGGGATATGACAACAGTATATGGATTTTGGGGGATAAGGGCAAGTAGAACTGGTTGATGGATGAGAGCTGTATATAAAGGTTTTGGGAGATAAGTTGGTACTGAGCATATATGTATATATTTATATATATATATATATACGTTATGGGAGATAAGGGCTGGTAGGGATATGACACCATTATATGGGTTTTGGGGGATAAGGGCTTTTGTGGGATAAGGGCATTTCTTATGTGGGATAAGGGCTTTTGTGCTTTAAGGCCACTTTTGTTGGATAAGGGCCTGATGTCAGCCCTTATGTCCCAAAACGATAGTCTTTTGGGGGATAAGGGCCGTTTTGTGGGATAAGGGCCTGACATGGCCGCCTTCCTCCATGTACCCAGCGGGGTGACCCTGGGAAAGGATGGATCCACGCCCCCTGGAGGCTCTACACCACCACCACCACCACCACACATACCCACAGCAGAGTGCACTGAGAACCCTCGGCACCTCCTGCCCCCATTTTGATTATCACCATAATGGCCGGTGGCAGAGGTCTAATGTAGGAGGCTGTGGTGGGCTGAGGTGTGTGGATAGCACGGGTGGCATGGCTATACAGACTCACAAGGACGGCATTGTTTCTTTTTCTTTCCGAGGTAATGGTAGGTGCGTGCTGGTCATTAATTATGATCCTGGTGACTGATACATCAGCGGGCGTTATCACCAGGTATATCATACTGCTGCCGTCGCCGTGTAACTTTATATCTGGCCGGACGTGAGAAGTAGCACTGGTTGGTACTGGGTAGAGCAGGGGATGTGAAGGTCGCAGAGGACGGTGGGGTGTCCCTGCAATGACCTGTCGCGCTGCTACCCGCCGGCAGCGCGATAAGCAAAGCATTTGACAGGGCCCCCAGGACACTCCCCATACTGCAGGCCCTGCAAAGGACAGAGTGGCAAGTGTCCTGTGACAGTGGCACAGCTAAAAGTGAGAGTAGATCTATGTACAGAGAAAGTAGACCGGTTCACCTCTCATTTATTCTTGCCCTTTTTGACTCCACTAGCCACAACTCCATATTCACATGATAGTATCAATATTGACAAAATATGTCATATACTGCAGACAGAACCTAGTACTAGTTGCTATTTCCTCCATTATAATATATTATATATTGATGGAGAGGCCCAGTCAAACATATGTACAGAATACTTCAGGACGATGTCCATGTTGTGGAAATGTAGCTAGCATAACTGTCCTCCTCTTGATCTTGACATAGATACAACATTGGCAGGACATGCGGATAGAAGATAGAACCATAACGGGAATATCACCCTGAATGTCCCCATAGGCCTGTTACCTACATCTGTATATGATAGAATTCAGATGAGACAACCATAACGTATATATTTTATAAGGGGGACTAAATACGAGCTACTGAAATGACATAAGGAAACAGGGGCATTCATACGAGGTTGGGCTATCTGGCTGGCTGAATTCAAGACGCGTTCCCCCCCCCCCCTCCCTCCGGCATCCTACTTTACAGAGATAGGTGGTCTTTTACCACTGGGCCTCATCACTATTTCACTAGGATTCAGACTCAGATACAATGTGCCGTGGACTTGATAATAAAATAAACCCACATTCTCTTCACACCATAGAGCAGAGGCTCTGTAATTATGTGGGATAGGCTTCCACCATTGTCGATCAATGAATGCATGTATAGTCTCACCCAGAGGAAGGGCCATCTTCGGGTCTAGTAGTGCCCCTCTATTCTACTGCTTTATTAACAGCTATAATTGAGTAGTCTAGAGTTTTTCAGAATGGGGTCACCACGCCCTCTCCAGGCTGTGGCTGTGGTTGGAAGTGTATTATGGAGTCGTAGTGTCTTCCGAGAATAGTTTAATCAATACCCACTGATTTATTTAACCGACTTGTCCACCAAACCTAGGAATCAGTGGGTCAAACTGAAACCACGTTGAGGTTTATTTTCCTTTTTGAATTTTGGTTTCATACTGTGGTACATGAGAATGCGGTGGGATGTTGATGAGATATACACAGGGGTAGTGACATCATTTCCAATATCGAACGGCCAGACTAGCTGTAAAGGGACATGAATATTGCACAGCCAGAGACAGCATGTTTGTAAATCTATGCAATGTCAAACACCTCACATGCTCTCTGGCTTCCCGCAGCGTTTTTGTATCCTCTTTTATTTATTTATCTTTTTACATCATTGTGTGTCTGCATGTTTACTTCAAAAACACATTTTTTGTGCTTGTGTTACTCTACTTCTATGGTGCGAGCGTGTTAGGGTGCCGTACAAAATGTGACAGATAAAGCAAAATGCTATAATAACCCTGCTCCGGGAGGTGGCTTTTCATCAACCTCCATTTATCTGATAAGGTCTGGTAATACTTGTACATGGACCTGGAGCGTATGGGAACAGCAGTGAAACAATGGTCCATCGCCTTGCAGACCAACAGCAAGGATCTTGCAGTATTAGATATACATACCAGATATGTACTAGTTATGCGTTATGATACTGTTATTATTTACAGTTAACAATGTTCTATGTTTAGATTTATTGTGGGAAAATAAGGCCGTATCTCACCAAATCGATACAAGTTGAAAGACTATGACCTGGTGCAATCCATGACCGGGTACACTCTGTAATCAGCAAGCGTGAATTTGAAGAATTATTAATTATCATGGATTGCACCCGGCCATAGACTTTCAACTTTTATTTTTTATCAAATATGGCTGTCCCATTGACTTAACCAAAGAACGCCGTATTGCACACCCCCTGTGAAATAACCCATGGCCGTATTTAACGGTCTGTGACGTCATCAAAAACGGCTGTTTGTTTACATTTGAACGGCGTAGAAATAAGCTAATTTAGCCCTTTTAGGCTCCCCCCTACTATAATTTCGGTATTTTGAATCGAAAAAGATTAAAAAAAATTGACTTGTTGACCCTTGGGCTGCATTTCACTCGGCCTACGGCCTCGTGAAATACGGCCCAAGCTCAACTCGTGAAATAACCAGTCAACAGACTGAAACTCGTGCACCTTTGTCTATGTATCGATTTGGTGAGACAAGGCCATTACATTCTTTTCGTAGAATCAGATTTTGTGCTACGAGGCAATTAAGGTGCTTATTTCTTGGGGTTCTTTCTACCATCTGTTTAATCAGGACATATCGAACCGCTGGTAAGATGATCAACAAAGAAAGTAAAAAAATTTAAAATTCTTGATCGGCGGTTCAATGTTTCTGTCAATGAACTGTCTTGGATGTGCTTGATATTCAACACAGTGTACAAAATATACCTGTTTAAAAAATGAGCCACTGGTATTCACACAAATTCATTTATCCCATATTGAGAGGAGATGATAAGAAGGATTATCTTGAAGCAGCCTGTGTGTGATGGGAGACGGCCCAGCTTTGATGTGGCAGAATAGCAGGGATCAAAGTGAAGGTGTAGGTGTGTCAGGGGACAGGTGTGTCGGATCTAGCCCTGATCAGAGAACCCTACAAGGCCGCACCTCTAAGGTGTCTGGGGGGCCTCCAGCACCTCCTCCAGCAGATAGGGAGTACAGTCTAAGCACTAAGACCCGGGCACGAAGGGTCGGGTGTCATGGGCACCTCCTTATAATACATGTAAATCTATGCTGTGTTGTGTGGTCAATGAAGATATGGTAGACATTTACGAATAGTTATCATTCATTCAGAGCATGCGGCATGTAATATATATAATTGTCTATCCACCGGCACTGCTTTGGTCACTTTTTTTCTCTTTAGCAGGGAGGGAGGGGACGACCAGACAATCCTTGGAGGGGGGGGGCTTGTGTAGAAATGGTTGTGTGTTAGTTACACCTTATAATCCTACTCATACCATCTACATAACAATCAGGTGATAACATCAGGCAATTGATCTGTTATCTGATATCCAGATGGTTTTGATGAGCAATTTGGAAATGACGTATACCCATTGCATTTATTCATTAACTGATACCCGCAATGCTGTACATTACTTGGAAATGGGTAGAAAGTCGAATTATGTAAACGTGTACTTACAACGCCACTCAGTATTAGTCTCTGCTTTCGAAAAGTTCCAACTTACCTAAAAGTAAAAATAGAAAATACGTTTATCTCAGTTTATTGAAATGTGCTGTGTGGTGTTCACATCTCTCAGACAGTACAGTATACATATAAATGTGCACTATATATGTAGATCGAGATGCATTTATTTCTGGAATGTAAGGTTATATGCATACATAAACCCAGAGGTGGGCGGAACCAATTGGATAAATCTACAGAGGCCAATGACCATGAGAGCAGTTTTGGCAGCTATAACAGTGTAGGGGTGGAGGATGTATAGCCTATATGCCTGGGGCTTGGAGAACGGGAGACCGGGAAAAGGAGGAAGGGCCGGGTTGACTCAGGAGCCTGAAGCTGGCAAATATGCACCTAGGTGATCAATAAATCGATCTGGGTGTCGTTGAATATTTATGGCAGGCTGTGATACATTAACTAGAGAAGTGTGCTGAAATGGGTCACAGCCCGGGCCGTGCATGGGTTCTACCCCGCCTTTTACACCCTGAGGTGTTCCTCTCTTCGGGCCATGATAACACAAATGTGGCTCTACACCCAGCTCTGGACATGCGTGTTTTATCTGTGTGTACTGCCATAGTGAACGCTCTTATTCAGCAGGAGTGATCGGCGCTATTAGCCCACTCCCCTACATGTCTAGTGCCCACATTCATTCCCTCACACCGATAACATTGGCCTCCTTCCCCCCACTCATGCTGTACACGGGGCGCTTCCGTATTTCAGTCGAAGCTGGTAAAACTTTAAACAGCTCTGTTACTGCTTGGTAGCATGCCTGTACGGCGCCGTGCATGGACAGAGCAATTGGTCTGCCTGCCACGCAAACCTCCCTCCTCCCTGATACACTTTACTCCTACCTAGTCCAATTTGAAGCCCCTATCACCCGCGTGTCTACAGACTACACCCTACCACTCCCCACCTCTTTACCATGTATCAGAATGCCACTGCCTGCAGCTGTGGATTTACCTATATTTACCCTCTAACTATTTTAAGATACCCACATCTCCACACCCAGGAGAGGCAGTGTTACGAGTGGAGCCCTGCTGTGTACAGAAAGTATTGGGGATCCAAAGGGTTGAATGCCCCATTGAATGGTCAGCTCTCTGGCTGTATCACTCCCTACTGTACTATAGTCCATGGTCAGGGAGTACCCACAGTGGGGGATGGGGGTTCTCTACGGTTGGTCTGTCTTTGGTACCGGGGCCTTTTCAAGGACAGGTATTTGTGAGTTAATGAGCCTAACACCTGAATCGGCCGCTGAGAGCCCGACACGAACGCCCCACGTGGCGCGTGGGGGCCCGCACCCAGCAGCACGCCACCCCATGTACCCTCCTACCAAAGGCTATTCACCCCCCCCCCCCTTCCTTATCTTTTTTTTATATTGCTGATAGCATTGTCCTTCCTTGTGAAATTAGTACCTGTCATATTGAGGTAGATTTACTAAACTTTGCTTGCCATTACACCAACTGCACAAGTCAGGGGCTGGTTCAGATTCCATTATCGTAAGGATTTTATTGACAATTGTTAATGGGGTATTAAGCAGTATGGATAGCCTATCCTACAAGATAAGGAGATATTTAGATCTAAATTCATGAGCTGCCTAGAAGTGGAAGGTAGCTAAGACGTGGGGTGTGGCAGGGAATGAGGCTGCCCTGACAGGGGCTCAGTGGGTCACGGTGCTCGCGGGTTCCTGGATGTGCTCCTCCCCTGGCCACACGTGGGGGAAGGGCTCCCAGGGTGTTGGTGCTGCCTCCAGCAACTAAACTACCAACACTATAAATAGTTCTACAGGCTGGAGACAAGGCTTTACTCAGGGGTTGGGCGATGAAGTGGGCATAGACACCCAACACCGTTTTTTCTGGAATGACCCACTCGCATATATATCCATTATGCATGAATCACTTATGATGTCGGTGAGATTTCTTATCACAATCCTTCCTCAATTGTGGGTGACCCTCACACATACACACTACCGACTCCACGGCACCCCATGCACCAGGTTGACAGTGACAACGCAGATGACGCGTCTCCATGGAAACCGGAGGGGGCGTCTTCCGGTGGGTGGGTGGCTTTTGGTCCCAGGCTTTAGACCTTTTCTGAACACTGAATGAGTCTACCATTCGTGGTTTAAATCTTTTTGATAAAAATCAAAACATCAAGCAGAGGGACAGTGTTACATAGACTCTATGATACAATCAAGAGAAGGTGTGTAACTTGTATTGATCGTTCTAGCATGAGAAATATCATAATGTAGACTCTTGGTGTTGTTAAGTTAAGGTGCACTGCCCTACTTCCATGTGATGGGTTCACGCCATGTCATGTGGCCCTCAGTCATGCGCCATACTTCCATAGCAGCGATAAGTGTGATGAATATCCACGTTATCTATCAGTAGGCCCACCCATCAGCCTATGGGCACATTCACGGTCAGTCCTAGCTGTTCCTTTAATACCAAGGCTATACTAGACAACATGTACTCCTCAAGGTACATCATCTCCAATAGTGTAATGCTATCGTCATGTAATACTCTGGCAATATTCAAAGTATAGCAGGGCTAATTCCTATTAAATGATGTGAAGACGAGTCCACCACAAATGACATTATATGTGCAACATGTATAGCACAAACATGGGCTCATTGACATGAGCTGACTTTAGTATCCTGACCGTTTGATATTGACTGATGGTATGGCGCAGAATGGGTAAAGTTCATTGGTGTTAGGTTGCGTAGATGCACAAATTAATGTCGAATTAGTACCTTGACATGTAGGCCACAGCAGGTTCAAATGTCGACCCAAATGGCCACTGACCGACAAACATATCATTAGCTTCTTAACCATGGACATTTCACGGCCATTTTGCAAGGTATAGTGTACTGTATAAAAAAGCTATGAGCCGGTAGTGCCCCACTAAAAAATAGCTAATTACATTCCACGTGCCATGTGATAGGTATTAAACGAGTGAAGGAAGATACACCTCTAAGACATCCATCTCATCACCTGCCATTGGCTGGGTGTGTACTCCTACATCATACCTGTAAAATAGATACGTTAAGGCCACACCTCTCGCACCTCTGCCAGGTGTAAGGTCGCTCCTCCGGTTACACCCTCATTCAATCACCCGTGCTACACTAGACGCCCCCCCCCCCCTTCCACCTTTCTCTCCGTTTCCACTGGCACACCAGGATGCCTGCGAAATTAGCATTGGCCTCTCTCCAGAACCCCCCCCCCCCACACACACACACACATCCACCGGCTCCCCTCCCTTTTCTTTCTGTAAAGGGGTGGAAATCTAGTTGACCCCTCCATCAATACACCATGGGTCTGACAGATAACTTCTCTCTAAAGCAGTTCCAGTTTACTTTTTACGGTTTTGTTTACACAAGACTCGGTATTCCCCACTGCAAATGCCACGAGGAGAAGGTTAGACCCCCTGGGTTAGACCTGTCATAGTCCATCACGCTGGTCAGTAATTAATCTAGTGACCAAAGAATTTGCCAGCCCTTCTCTTTCTTTTTTTTTTTTTTATCTGATTCCATTCCTTCACCAAATATATTTTTCAAAATCAAACGTGGTCGGATGGAGTATAGTGATAAGGGAAATCATGATACATTTTTTTAATGTATTTTTTCTTGCACCAGATCATTTTGACTAGCAAAAACAGTTTTGCGATAGTTACGCCACCTTTTTACCAAGATGAAAAAAAAGAAGAAGATAGGAACATATTGATTTGGTACAGTCACCTTGGTGAACAGTACTACTACTATGGAGGCTGGGACCCAGGAGTAACCTCACCCTGGTACCTCGCTGCTCAGGTACACGAAGCCAGCTGATGAGGAAGCAGCGATCGCTAACCAATTATAGGGGTTCGCCCGGGGCCGGGGAGGTTTGGGACGCAGAGCCCAGACCATAGAAGCAACTCGTAAAGGCAATTGGGAAATTGGCTGGTCCCAGGGAATAGTATTGGGGGGTGGAAAGGCACAACTGTCCCTGAAGACCAAATGTTTTCACAGAAGTCTACATACCGGTACATGTGCATTTAGAAATAGTTTGCATCGAGCTAGCAGGTCCATATATTGCTGTAGGCACAGTACCGTTACACTCAGGCAATTACTTGTCAATAGATACCAATCTGTACATAGGTGTTGCTGTTCGTGTGCTCAACCTGACTCCAGATGAGTGCCTAGTCTGAAGAAACCCTATAGCGTTGAAGATTCCTAGGACAAGCCGAGTGTAAATAAGACTCTCTTTCCTGGTGCCTGAGCCCATTACCGAGCAGGTTTTCTTGATTTTTCCGGGTGGCCGGGCGGTTAGTGGGTCTGTTTGAACACGTGGGACCAGGGATGCCGTGTCATCCATCACTTCACCCTGTCACCAGCCCCGGGAGGACGCCTCCTGTGGGTGGAATGACCTCAGCAAGCCCTCCACGAGCTGGCCCCCTCCAGTCAAAGCTGCTCAGAGTAATGCCCCTAAATTCCCGATACAGCGAGCTGTCCCAGTCCCCCCCCCCCCCCTCACCTCCTCCAGCCTGACTGCACCCAACGTTGACCCCCCCCCCCCCCTCTTTCATGTCTCCTGGACGACATACGTGTACGGACAGTACGTGTACCAACATTGTTCCATCTCAGCGCCAGGGGTCTGTATGCATGTTTCCTAAGTTCCCTAACCCCTCTTCTCCAGGTGGGAACGTCTTCTAACCCCCCCCCCCCCTCCTTCCTTGCCTTTCTCTCCTCCAGATCATGGAATCTTCAAAAATCTAAGCTACTTGCGTAAGGGACTAAGGACGCACACTGACACAGAGGGTTGCAATCTAACCTGGGCGACGATGCCCTCTTGGGGGAGATCACAGAGGAGGGATGACAAGACGAGTTGTCATCAGGCCGACCCCCGACCCCCTTCGCGACACTTTAATGAGGGTCGGGACTATCAATTAGCACACTGGACACACGTGCAGATTTCACATGTTTTACTTCCATCATGCCAGCTCTGTAGAAAATAACAGACATGGAGTTCTATCCGAGTTCTATACTGCCTTAATATCTGCGGATTTGACGAGTGTGGCGGGGAGGGAAGGTCAGAGGTAAAAGGGCATCCCCACCAGAGGACATTAATACTGGGAACAGCCGGCTCCGGTTGAGGAGACTTCCTGTTCCTGACAGGGCTGATGGGAATGTGTGTCTGTGAGTGTGAGGGGAGGGGGTGGATCCCGCTGTCTTGATCCCCAAAAGGCACCAGGCGTCGTCGTAACCCAAGCCGTGAGGTCGGCGGCGGCAGACCGCGCCTTATATGTCGGTGCCGCGTGTCTCCAGGCGGGACGCGCGACGCACAGGCTCCTCCAGGGCCTGTCTAAACATGCCCTGCCGGGAGGAGGGGGCAGAGGGGTGGGAGGTGGTGGTAGGGGGTTGGGATCGTCCCTGCCCCAGCTGCCCCGACACGGGCCATGTGCAGCCACTCTCAGAGCTGTCACCTCGACGCCGGAAGCTGGGGACATCAGGGAGATGCCCGCATCCGCCTGTTACCCCTCCCCTCCATATCTCACCCCCCCCCCCCCCCCCCCCACACACACACACACCGGTGGCAGCAACAGGAGCAGCAGCAGAAACACCAGACTTCAGTCCTAATCCAGTATATCTGTACTTTCAGTGATGGCTGTCCTTACAATAATGACTATATGTTTACAGCTGCTATCTACTTCATACACCGCCTGCCCACAACTCACTTTGGTTGTATTAGTGTATTACATAGGCCTACTATTATAGTACGTCATGAACTATAATGCACGTTCATAAAATGACCATACTGAAAGTACCTTGGTGACGATAATACACACCAAGTCTAGAACCCAGGATGGCGTGATGGTTCTGTGTACCCCATACTGCTACCATCTTGGGATCATCAACTGCCCCTTCCATGACTCCCAACTCTACTACATCTAGTACTTTATCCCCGTGAGGCCACCCTTCTGTACTGGGGTAGCCTCCCTCCCTCCCCTCCTGCTCATCACCCTACCTTATCCCCCTGTCATGTCACCCCCCACCCACTTCCTCCTCACCATAATATCACCCCATCCCTGGCTGCGCCTACCACCCGCTTCCAGTGTCTGCCAGCCGCTTTTTATGACACCACCTCTGTTTTGTTTTGTATTTTTGTACGTGTTGGGAGGGGGCTGGTCGCCTGTCGTTGTGGAGCGTGTCAGCCGCCCGCCCTACCCTCCTTCACCCCCGGAGCGACTGTCTTGTTCACTTCCTGGACATTTTGTTTTTAGTCGCCCCAGTTTTACACGCGATCCTTCCGGGGTTCTTATTTCCTATTTCCGCCATAAAGGCTCCAATGGAAATCTACCAAGCTGTTACAGGGTATATATCGTTGTTATGGCTATGCCTCTGGCCGATGCTGTTGTTGTTGCTGTTGCTTCTGGCGTTGCTGTTTTGTTGGTGTTGTTGTTGACGTTGTTATTGTTGAGAACCATATTACTTCTCTTAATGAAAGAAAGTAACCACAACTAATTCTCAAAGGCGCAGGCTCCCCTCCATATAGGTTACCTAGATAACACCAAAATACTCTTTCAATGAAGATGGAGATGGGTGTGTTTTGCAAAGTTTCCTAGAACTGCTCACCAGCTCGCCTGCCCCCTGACCTATGGGGGTTCGAGGAATGGGGCCACGTGGTCTAGTGTTACTAGGGAAGCAGGACCCTGGTCGAACCCATGGTGCCTGGAAAATTCCAGGGTGACATGCTGTAGGACGGCCCTCTCCACCCCACCCCACACTCACCTTCTAGGAACACACCGAATTACCGCCCACCTAAATACATTTACAGTATGGTAATTCCCTACCATGGAATCGATTTTGGAACTACTTGTGCTCCTGTTTCATGGACCTCGTCCACTAATGGTTTACACGTTTTGTGGCTCTCACGGGGTTAAATATTCTAACGCAGTTGGCTGCTGTGGAGTGGCCTGTGAGTACTTGTTTGACAACACTATCTGACAGCCGAGACTTCCTGGATCTCCATGTGTTCTAGGCTGCATTTATATGAATTATCTCTAATGGTCAATAGTTTCCCACGCTTGGTGGAAGGTAATCATGCACACCAGCAAACAGCAGTGAAATATTAAGCACACTATATGTGTGGTATCAGAAAGATCCATATGCGATGACTCACCTTCCCTTTTCGCCAAGTGCGTATTCATCATGCAAACATGCAAACAATATTATGAAATGTGTTAACATGTCGGTAGTAAATTCATCCCATGTGTTCAATGCTTGTGTTTGATGCTTGTATAGACGTAACTTTATTCATTGAGAATAAAATGCTTAAAATAAGCTCATGGTGATTCATATCATTTTGATCAATATATTGAATGCATTGACATGTACCATCGTGACTCCATGGCCATACCGGTATGTGGATCACCAACTGGATACTCACGTAGCTGAGCTCCCAGGCTGCTAGCATGCTACTTGATACGAACTGGCTGACCCTGTTGGTGTGATTGGCTTACTTGATGAGCCCAGCCCTAATGAAGCCTGCTAATTCACCGCCACGACCCCGCACTTCCTGCTGGACATATACTGCTGATAAAGCCAAGGCAATTGGAGATGGCTTCTTGTTAATGGTCAGACATCTGCTCTAGTTACCTGACAGCTGCTGTGGTCAGGGATGGCTAGACACAGACAGGCAGCATGGCTGTCACCCTCTCTGTTCTTGTCGGCTGTGATCCATCCCAAGATCCATCCTACCTGATATCTCTATCTATGCTTTTGAACGGGTGCCAGTTTCCACTAGAATGGATCAAGGGGGTTCCATATCTGATGTATCTTATGAATTCGGTAACAATTGACCAATACGTGACATAGAGGAAATATTATGATGGTCATTTTCTATATTTGAAACTAAGATGCATTTTAGTGTCGGCCAGGTATACAGCTTCATATACCATTTTATAGCAGGGTATGTATACGGTGAATTCCTATTATGGAGGAGCCCTCCTGGTGAGAGCTAGCACTGCTATCCAGTTCAGGCCCAAGCCAAAGGTCAGCCTCGTGACCTCTACAGCTGATAACGTGGATACTAGGTGGTTTTAATCAACACCAAGATGGGATTTCTGTCAAGCTCATGGTGTTGGTAGTCGATAAGGATTCTTGTCAAATGCAAGATGATGGTGCCTCGGGGGATTTCTACTTATCGGATGGTTCGTACAGAATCTGGGATGTCATGTCCATTTTGTTGTTTTTTCCCCTGACATGTAAATTGTACCTAGTAGTACATTTAAGTCAAGTCTAGACATCCTTACCCAGTAATGCAAAGACCATCATGCAAGAGGGATATTTAGCGCCGTGAAAAGTTTTTTCTTGTGTTTTGATGAATGATCTAGAGGAAGTATGGGTCTTTGGCAGAGCGATTTCGACTTTTGGTGGAATCGATCCATGCCAACTTTGGACGTGTCGGGACTGGGCTGATCCCGCACGTGTCAGCCCACCGCGCATGCGCAATGAATCACGGGCAGTGGAAATGTGGCTCCCTCTGGTGAAGGCTGCATATACACTATCTAGTGACTTATGGAAGTAAAGAGAGAGGTAGCATCTGCAGAACCAGCTATATTATTGGGAGAAACCTCCATGAAAAGCATGTGTTTGTGATATTGCTCACTATTTATACCAGAGAATCAGAGTCCCAGAAATTGTCTGGGTATTACGAGGCCCATGGATGCGTGAAGTGATTATCCCTCACTCACTCTGTTTGTTCCCTATGCTCACCTAGGATTGGACAAACTGTTGGTATAGTGCCCTGATGACCTGTGGAAATCTAAATGATATACCAACCAGCAGCCTTAAATAAGTTAACCCTTTTCCCTGCACCCTATTGAAAACACATTGCTTTCTGCCCCTGAGCTGCTCCGAGCAGCTAGTGGGGCCTAACTGGAAACAGAATGCACCCAGAGCTCGGGTTTTAAGTGGAAACACAAGAGCAGGGCGTTATCAAAAGACGGCACTACGCTTGTGACGCCGAGCTTCTGGGTGAAGATTAAAATGTCATCGGATAGTCTGTGTAGGAGCCTCTGATGTTGACAAATATGACACTTATTTATGGTTCACGACCAAAGCCAATGACAGGAAGAGACGCTGTGACCATTGGTGGTGAGTTGGTGGCGGCTGGCCGTCAAAAACAATACAGCTGGCCTTTAGAGCAGGCGCTTAAATGTCGCCTCAAAGGTCTACCTTCAGGTCAGACCTTATTGCTAACATCTAAGGTTAATTAAGCCCTATTCGGAAGTATACACATTCATCCCCGGGCATACATCCAGACTATCAGTGCAGTATTGACTTCCTAGGACTAAAAGATCAGTCTTGTGTCTAAATATAGGGACTCTTTGGTTGCTGAGCTGCATAGATTGGATCTGAGGTGGCAGGGTTGACATACAGCGTTCTTGGCGGCAGGGGCTGACAGCTGTGGCTTCCTGTCACGTGTCTCACAGACGCCGGGCTACACGGCACCATGACGGCGCCGGCTTCCTCCTGCTGGTGTGACTGTGCCAGAATGTCCTCCAGCAGCACCAGCTACAGTCCATCCAGCACCAGCTGAGCAATGGCTACACAATATAAACGTATAGGGCCCCTAGGGGTTAAGCCATGGGGGCATCCATTTTCGGGGGTTAGAAGTTCAAGCAGGTAACACTAGGTGGATACCTATAGACTCAGTACTACCCTGTGACGTCATAACCCCTGGTTAGCTGCTCCACCTACTGGCCAAGGGCCCTTACTGCAGGTTCTCAATGTACCACAAGCGGCGCTGCTATCGACGGCCAGGTGCCCTATAGCGCAGGGGGGAAATGCTACCCTGCCTGCCTGTGGAAGCTTGTGATGTTCACCAGCAGCACCAGCTATAGTCTATCCAGCACCAGCTGAGGGACGACTACACAATATTAACATATACATTATAGCATAGAAAAGGGCTGCCCTGCTTGCTGGAGGAGGCCAGGATGTGCCACAGCAGCACCAGATATAGTCCATCCAGTGCTAGCTGAGGAACGACTACAATATTAATATACATGTAGATGACATTGTATAGCATAGAAAGTAGTAAGAAACCCATTCATGTTTCCAGGGCATTTACAAGCCAGAACATCCCCTCTTTGTGGCCAGCAAGGGCTTATTATGAATCCTAGAAGAACTGCACATTTACATTACTAGTAATAGGGTACGTACTACATGTACTAAGCCTGCAGCAGCACAGCCTACCTGAGTTAGCCAGTTACAACTCGCTACCAGTTGCTATGTGACATGATGACCCTTCATACATCAAAGCAGCTCGTAGGTGCCCTTCCCATTCCACACAGCCCCCTCCCCACCTACACTCCCACCCACCACCACCACCCTTGAGGATGCATCAATGGGAGAGGGCTTAACACATGCCAGCAGCCAATCAGAGGCCGGGCGGGTTGTTTCCATGAGAACGGCACGACATGAATGGGGGCCGTGAGTTCATTCATGAGACCTGACACATGTGTAAGGGGTGGTGACGGGTGGGCTGCCTGCTCTCATCCCATCCCAACCCCGTCTCCATCCCACCATCCTAAATATGTACACCTCCCAACTTCTAACCATGCAAACTAAGCTGCTTGATACAGGATCTCAACGATACCTGTATTTATCTTTCCTCCCTTCTCTTCCATATTCCATATTGGAATGGAGATATGCAAAGGCGATAAATACATTGCATATTTAAAATATATAGCTAGGCCTGTAATATGACTAGCACTGCCCCAGTGCCTTTATCAGGTGAGCTGGCTGCAGCTGTGTTAGCCTGGAGGATGAACGAACTATTTTAGTATGCGTAGATGCAGTCCATTCTACATTATAATGGCACGTTATGTATCGTGGAACCCTACCAGATTCCTGCCATGCCAGGTCTCTGTGACCCAGGTGGTTACCACAGTAACCTAATCAGGGGTGTCAACCAGCTTGGTCCTTACCACAGAGGTACCTCATTACATGGTCATTGGCACGATTTGATATGCATTCTCGCAAGCTGGGTCAAAACCCTATGTTTATATATTGCTTGCCTTTCTCATCAAAGTTTGCCACATTAGCACATTCTACAGCATTACATTACCGGTAGTCATTGAGCTAAATGTACAGAAAAGAGGCATTGGTAGTGAATATGAGGATATAGTGTCTTGGGTAGGGGGTAAACTGGATCCATGTGTAGTCTATTTCAATTTTAGACTATGCCTGACATCAGCCAAAATATTTTGGCGGCAAATGCTCCACTAAGACCCCCAATGGAGTGGCGGCTCTTCAACCCTTTTATACTCCTCATCCTCCTTTTAACTTGAGGCTGTGCGTCCCCAGCCTGTCTCCTGTATATGTGTACATGTATACATACACAGACACACCGTCTAGTTTAATAAGTGGGGGCTGGGTCCGGTTGCTGCCATGTTTATTTGTGCCCAGCCGACTGGTTCCCGAGGAACAATCAGCCGTAAGCTTCAGGCACCTCATCATCTAACATAGACTTGCACAAGTGATCAGCTAATTATAGCAAACCTCATTATTGCAGACGTTCATGAGGAACAGTGGTCCAGAAATAGGGACGAGGGACACAACCTCACTCGCTATTCCATATTTAGGTTGACTGTATGGTATTACAGTGTCAATAGCGACATTACCGTTAAAAGCACTACGAAGTTCAGTTAAAATAATTAATAGGGGTTCAGTTCAGGGAAAGTGCTAGTAGCTAGTCTACCCGTGTCAGATCTTGCCTTGACTAGAGTATCCTCAAACCGTATTTCTAATCAGTTAGGTAACGATTAGGGCAGGCTTATCGGATCTGTCAACCCACCCCTATAGACATGGCCGCCACCTGACGGCCAAATAACGCGAAAATAAACATGCAGCTGACAGTGATGTGCTGTGCAGACTGCCAGAATAGGGTGATTAGGTTCAACACTAGTGTATGACGCCAGGGTAGAAGGGCCATGGTCTGTCTTTTTATTGGAAACCCACTGGGAGTGACCACCATTACACTATGTCCAAAGACAATTATGATGACACACATCATGTAAACAATTGCCTGTATGCCTATGTGTAGCCTGGTCATCAGCTTCAGAGGGTAGTTTTGGCTTTTGGGCTCGTCAAAGATCTCTTATCTTATGAGCTCTCGTGTATTTAAACAACTATACACACTCAGTGACATTCTTCAAAGGGTGATGCCCCTCAAAGCGTTGGGTTGTGAGAATTGAGACGTGGGCTGGGTGGTAGAGCTGACAAAGGCGTTGATGGTCACCGTGATGGCCCCTGACAGCAGTCCTGGGGCGGCCCTTTACTGGTCAGTTCCTGTGAAGCCCTCTCGTGTTCACCCTCTCTGTAGGCCCCCCTGACCTGTGGATCCGTGACATGGATCATATGAGCCCTGGGGACGCCGCCCAGGGACTGAGCCCTGTCGAGGCGTATGGGGAGGGGGTATCATGGCCACAGGACCCCTGCTGCCGGCAGGTGATAAGGATCCAGGTAAGGAGGATGCCACACCCATGTTCACATCATGGATGACCCTAGCAGTAGTATAGTCAGTATAGCTATACCTATCATGGGGGTAAAGAGGCACGCACGGGCACACACCCCGAGTATACTTATCAACCAAAGATTTACACTCACAATGAGGATATTGTCTCACACTCCTCTGCACTTTTAAGATGGGTGGGTGGGGGTTCTACCAATGGGTACCAAAGACATGGTGATATGCAGTTAGGAATCCTGCATTTGAACTGCTACAATGTTAGCTCTATACCAGATGTAGGCCTATACATATCGTATACAGTAGAATCCAAACCATTGAAGAACCTTTGCTGAGAGATGCGAAGTCACTGCTTGACTTCCTATATACTACTAGCCTGGGGCCCTGTACCATTATGTATATTTTAATCATTTATCTATAATCAATTCTAACTTTTCTACACTAATCTCATGGTAATCTATCACTTGGAATGCATCTATTCGGTCAGGGCAGTGATAGAAAGCCTCTTCTCTAAAACAACGCACACTCCCAAATGAGAATGTCTATATCTTGCTTTGCCCTTCATATATATTATAGGCGTCATTCCCGGCATCCCTATCCCTGCCCACTCTCCGACCGCCGTCACAGTATCGCTGACGCCGTCTTTGTCAAGCTATAATCTGCTGTCTGATTTATTGAGATCTGCGATCCAACGCTACCAGCGGGCGGAGGGCTTCATTGGGCTAGGAGGAGAAGGACGACCGCCGGCGGGTGAGAGGTGGGTAATTTGGTGTGGGTGCTGGAATTACAGTCAGCCACCAATGAAGGCGTGGGAGAAAGGCTCCGGTGTCCAGCAAAGGGAGGGAGGCGGGACACACCAAGGATCTAAATGGTCTCTCGCTCCCTCGGCACCTCGATCCACTGTAGACTTGGAGGAGAGGGGAGGGGGACATTTCCCTCAGTCACTGCTGCCCCATGCCATGCACCACCTGGTAGGACAGATAGCATCACCCCCCCCCCTCCTACACAGCCATCCTTTAATACTGCGGTATCTATAGATGACTGGAAGGGGCCACTCATCTGAAATGACCATACACTGCGGCTCGGGTTCTGATAATAATAGGATCACCCACCGGCCGGAGGTTAATTTGATTTTACCTCCTCCAATGTTGATTTTAGATTCTCCTGTTAGAAATACGATCCAGTGTAGAGTCACGGGGTGAACCCTGAGCTGTGAATAAACTGTGAACTTTAATCCACCTATTGCCTTATGTGTGACCCTTGATAGCTTCTAAGAAATTAGCAGAACTCTCATTGGAGATAACCAATTGTAAAGAAAGTACCTGTAAGTCATACTATCAAAGGATTGATACCTCATAAAGTATATGATATGGAGAAAAAACATCAAACGGCTATGATGCAGATGTGATGCGGTAGGGAGTGGTGTCGAAGGTGAAATTTAGTCCAGGTATAGGTAGAATATATACAGTGGGGGTGGGTGAGTGGCTTTATTGTGGACATCAATGCACGCATTATGTTGCTATAAAGACTAGTATGTGTCGCCACCTGGTGGGTAGGAGTGGTACCTGCCCGCGCGCTTTTGGTACCAGGACAAAGGATTGTTTCATAGCTGCATACACACCCGCAGAGGTTAGACGTAGGCGATCGCGTCAGGCAAGTACCGGTTGGTACGAGGAACATGGAGAAGAAATTACAGAAGTGCAGTGAATGCAGGGAGTCTCATATTCCCAAAGGAGGAAAACCATGCCCATATACGATTGAGGCCAAGAAAACAGCAATTGATTGCAAAGCAGATGACCCAAAAGGAGAGGCATGGCGGTTGTACTTGGATCTACAAAAAATGGCCTCCGACTCCGAAGAGTACCAAGGAGGGAGTCAAAGTAAAGACTCTCCAAAAGCAGTACCTTTGACCGATAATACGGTAGGAGCTATGCTCATGGAGATGCAGGCGTCCAGGAAACTCATGGAGAGTCAGATGCAGCTCTTAGCGGGATTAGTACAAGGGCTGGGGTTAGCTGACCCCGGCACGACCGCCGGTAAGATCCCCAAGGCCCAGGTAAAGGCCCAGTTAAAGGCCCAGACTCAGGCTCGTACTGCTCGTATGGTACGGGACACATCTGGGATGTCAGCATACATGGAGTCACAATGGAGCACCGGTGCAGCTCCCGGAGACAAGGAGGACGATGATGACGTCGGTGACGACGCCGATGACGACGAGGAAGGTGACGACCCCACTCAACATGACAACTTGGCCTTCCTTCAGGCCTTACTGGGGAAGAAGAAGTCTGGGCAACAAAACCCTCTGAAAGGTCAGAGGTTCACGCCGGCGGATCTGCTGAGGGGAGTACCGTCGAGATCAACCGTGCAGGGAGTCCAGAGAGTCCAGGGAGTCAATGGTCAACAGCTGGTCTTCCTCTCAGAAAAATCTACGAAACGTGAGTTGGTGACATTTGACTTAGTTCCTCATATGCACAGTGACAGATCTAAAGTACCTAGTATTCATGATGTAATATCAGCCAGCATGAGCCTTGTAGAGAGTCTTATGATTCATGGAGTAGAGGATGCGTATTGCTACGCACAACATGTCAAATATTTGACAGATAAGGTCAGGGTCTATGAAGAGAAAGGGTTGTTAGATTATGACCTAGCTATGAGAGAAAGGGGGGAGGAGTTTGGTATCCACACCTTTTGTTACGGGGATGAGAGACTTTTCACCAGGTGGATAGGCCCAGAGGGGGTATTGCCCAAGGAGGTCAGAGATAGTTTCCGTCAGTCAGGCAGAGGCAGAGGTAGAGGTGGTCGAGGCAGGTTTAGAGGCAGGGGTTCCAATCAGGGCAGACAGTGGGCATACGATGGTTCCCATGACGGTGGTTACGGCAGTGGTTACGGGGGCTACAGTAGCGGTAGGAGAAATGATTATTGCTTTGACTTCAACAAAGAGGCAGGTTGCAGGTTCTATGATTGTAGGTACCCACATGTGTGCCAGGAGTGTAAGGGACCACACGCCATTATGGCGTGTCACCAGAAGAAAAAGGAATAGGATGAGGCAGCTCCTCTGGTGATAGGGGGAGTGTTAGTGGAATGCCAGGCAGGCAATATAATTAGTCAAGTTCCAAGGCAGGCAGGCAACAGCGGTAGGCATTCGGTTGTAAACACCCACCCAAACGAGGAAGGGGGCGTGGCAGGTCAGGCGTTGCAAGTTGAGAGTGGCCTCTCACGGAGGTTGGGACACTCGAATGTCACTGTTCCTGAAGGTTGTGGGGCAGGGCATCCCCATTTTTCAATTTTTTCTGGTAGTTTTTCATCTGAGGAACCTGACCTGGGTTTTGTCAGTGAAAATTTGGTTGATTGTAGCGTTAATCAGGTAAATTCCGTTGGTGTTAGCGATAATTCTTTCAAGTCGGCGTCCAGCATGGGCGCGGCCATCTTGGATCTCGCGACGCGAGAAGGGCGCGAGAGGTTGGACGAGAGTGGTGACGTCACGATTCAAAATGGCGGAGATGGCATGCGAGACGATGCAAGTGTCGATTCAGGCATGGGATTTTCGGTTGTTTCTTGTGATTTACATGGAATTGACTGTTGAATTTACTGTGAGGACGTAGAAGTAGACACAGACATTGATCCTATGGATTGTTACGTGCAGGTTTGGTCAAGCAACGGCGAAAAAGGCAAGTCCCCCTTTTATCGCTCACCAGTGTCAGTTGAATTACCGAAAGTGATCCCTTCAGTAGTCCATGAGGGTGTCGAGATTCATCGTCCCTGCGGCGATACATGCTGCGGCAGTCATAGGTTAGCAGGAATGCAGATTCAATTAAATCCTTGTGTTTTTTATGACGAATGTTTCAACCATGGGTCAGGAGTGGACCCAGAGGCAGCCTTCATATTTGAAGGGGTCAGTCAAGGGTTTAGAATTGTAGATTCAGATTTTGACGATTCATACTGTAGGTCAAACTATGAGTCAATCACACAGGGTAAAGCCAAGGAAAAAATGGATCAATTAGTTAGACAGGAGTTGTTGTGCGGTAAGGTGTGCAAGGTACACAACAAGCCCACTTGTGTACACTCTTTAGGAGCTATACATAAACCAGATGGCGCCATTAGACCCATTACAGACTGTAGTAGGGGTAAACCAGGACCAGGTAATGAGAGTATCAACGATCATATGGCCACTACATGCTCAAAATTTCAATATGTAAAGGTGGACGATATAGTAGAGGCTATAACCCCCGGATGCTATTTCTCAGTGGTGGATGTGAGTGCGGCTTATAGGTCTGTCCCCATCTTCCCAGGTGATAGAGCTAAGCAGGGGTTCCGCTGGGAATTGGATGGTAAAGAGGAATATTATATGGATTGCTCTCTGTCGTTTGGTCTAAAATGTGCCCCTTTTATATTCACCAAGTTAACGGAGTTTGTGATTCGTTGCTTAAAAAGGAGGAATATACACAGGGTTTATGGTTACTTAGACGACTTCCTAGTCATGGGGGAGTCACGACAAGAGTGTAGGGACAACCAAGCAGTTCTTATTGAAATTCTCCGCAGCTTGGGATTCCATATAGCTTGGAAGAAAGTAGTATCAGCAAGTCAAGTGGTACGGTACCTTGGCATAGAATTTGACAGTTTGGCCATGGAATTGAGGTTACCAAAAGATAAAGTACAAAAAACCCTTGCCCTAGTTCAGGATTTCAAAGATAAATCTTGTTGCAAGAAGCAAGAGCTACAAGTGCTAGCAGGCTACCTGGCACATGCCAGTCAGGTAGTTAGGGGGGGGCGTACTTTTTCCAGAAGGATTATCAATCTAATCCGTTTTCTACCGGATAGTGAGAAACAGGTGCATATCCCGGGGTGGATGAAAGATGATCTAGTATGGTGGAAAATTTTTTGTGAAGTGTTCAATGGCAAGGCAAAGATAATTCAGTGCAAGGCAAGTCCCAATATTAGATTGGAAACAGATTCATCCATGTCTGGTTACGGAGCCAGGTGGGATGGAGACTGGCTGGCGGGATTTTGGGTGGAAGAGAAGGAAGGAGATAATGCTAGGTATCTGGACCACCATTACTCCAAAGAACCATCAGATTATGACCCCACAGATGACATTAATCTGTTGGAATTGTGGCCGATCCTGTCAGCGGTAGAGAGGTGGGGTGAGAATTGGAGAAATTCAAAAATCACGGTGTGGACCGATAATACTCAGGTAAAGTGGATGATTAGCACAGGTAGATCCAAGAGTATTAAGGCCATGTGGTGGCTTAGAGAATTATTCTGGAGATGTTGTCTATATAACATTCAGTTAGTATCTAGATGGTTAAGTACAAAAGAAAACACTGTGGCAGATTATCTGTCTCGTATGTCTGATTCCAGGAGTACCGGTACTCTCCCTCCCTCATTTAATGAGTTACGAGTCTTGCAATCACGCTGGATGTCGGATAATTCAAAATCAACCAGAGCTTCCCAATGGAAATCATATTTTGAATTTTGTGATGAGTTTGAATATTTAGAACCTCTACCAGCTACTCTAGAAATGATGTTATTATATCTGGTTCATTTGGCAGACAGATTGAAATATAAATCTATAACTCAATATTTAGGAGCAGTATGGATTCTACATGACATGCTCGGAGTAGCACATATTGATAAGGATGAGTTTGAGTTAGTCATCACTTTAAGGGGTATCAAACGTACATTGGGAGATTGTACGACACAGGCTAGGCCTGCAACATTAAAAGACTTGGGGATTATATTCAAGGTTTTGGATCTTACGTGTGACGAGGATCTAGCCTTCTGGGTGGCGATATTATTGGGTTTCAGGGGTTTGTTGAGGAAGTCAAATATTCTAGAGTTAGACATGGCGGTCATGTTGGGGGACTTAGAATGGGAGTCATGGGGGGTAGGATTATCTGTACGTAGAACAAAAACCATATCTTTCAAAGAAAGGGTACTGTTCATACCTTTTGTTCCTATCCCAGGTTCCATATTTTGTATTTGTACATTCCTAAGGTTATTGTTGGATAGGGTAGACTATCCATCTACCGGTTCTCAATTGGTAGGCTACATGGTACAAGGCAAGTACATCAGAGGTACATACAAATGGTATAGTAAGAGATTGTCAGATCTGTGCAGTATGTGTGAACTTGTCAAGATGTCGTCTCACTCAATGCGTAGAGGTGGGGCCAGCTTGTTGGCAGAGAATGGTGTCTCATTGATCGACATCAAGAACCTTGGAGATTGGAAATCTATGAGTGTGCTTTTCTATTTAAATCGTACATTGCAGTCTAAAGTGGATCTGGACTTGAGGATAGTAAAAGACATATATCTCAACCCAAAAGCGTATGAGGAGCAATGCTAATCCCATCATCATAGTATATACTTGTTTGGCGGTTGGCCTGTATGATGTGGTCAAGCAAAGGATTATGTAATAAACGCCAAACTTCATATATACTATATATTCAAGCTTGTGTTCTATTGTCATTCATATGACCAGACTAAACGCAGGATTTATTGTGGACATCAATGCACGCATTATGTTGCTATAAAGACTAGTATGTGTCGCCACCTGGTGGGTAGGAGTGGTACCTGCCCGCGCGCTTTTGGTACCAGGACAAAGGATTGTTTCATAGCTGCATACACACCCGCAGAGGTTTTTTTAAAATTTATTGTTATTATTATTGTTAGCCTGTATGATGTGGTCAAGCAAAGGATTATGTAATAAACGCCAAACTTCATATATACTATATATTCAAGCTTGTGTTCTATCGTCATTCATATGACCAGACTAAACGCAGGATTTATGCAGGTGTGTAAACGGACACGTCTGGCTGACATAAGCCGCCTCACCTGTGCTGCAATTAGTGGAGCCTAGCTGTCATAAATCATAGCTGGGCTGACCTCAGACCAGCCCCTGGATCACTGCAGAGATCAATCTACACCTTAGTACCCCTGCCTCTACACCCTAACTGCGAAATACGACACACCAATCCATCTCTATCTTAAATAGTTCCTTATCGTGTATATACACAACTGCATGGGGGTTCAGAGGTTTCTGCAGGGACTTTGGTGCTGAGACTGATACTAAGATAAAGCTTTAAACATGGATGTCTTGGAAAAAGTAGAAACAAATCTGTTCAATAATCACATATAATGTTGATGCCATTGGATGTGCACCACTGTGTCTTATTACGCTGAAGAGCAATATATTTTAATTCATTAGATACAAAATAAGGAGACTTCAGTTTGTGAATGAAAGTGCATATGAATCTGACAAGTAGTACACAGCCACTGATGGAGGCGTAACAAAACGTTAAACTCCGCCCATACTCGAAGGTACAGATCCAGCTACAGACTCTGGCAATGGTCAGCGTCTGATCCCCATGTTAGTACCCAAAGTGACCAGACAGGGCGCCACTGGTCATGATCACAGACGCCCTGAAGGGACTCTCATCCCATGACCAGCAGTATCCGGTCAGCGCTGTCTCTTCATCCGGTGTCCAGTCTGTTGGTATCGTGTCCGGGGGGTAATGAGTGACCAGCGCGCGATACACATCAATCATGTGCTGCATGGCTGGTCAGGGCCTGGTCAGCCGCCAGTGTGACGCTTCACCCTCGGCTACAGCTTTGAAAGACCGAACGGCCAGTATATCGGCCTGTCCACGCTGCACTTTCCCCACATAGGTCTCTCTAATGGTCTTTTGATACGAGCGGTGCACAGTCGCCACCCCTAGCAACGACCGTCGCCCCTTTCACCAAACTCCTGCATATTTCACACAATTAACTTTCCTCTGCCATTCACAGTGAAGGTATAAAACTAACTGCAGCAGTGGGCTAGGCTTTGGTCGGTATTTTTCTGGCTTTTACATTAATTGCAAACACTATACCCCTCAAGTCAATTGGGTTTTAATAGCCAGATAGGACATTGGGCCCACTAGTGCTCAATTTGAAATGCTCTGGGTCCTTTCCTTACTCTGTAAAGCTGTAGTATGTTTGGGCATGAAGCCATTCTAGTGGGTTGGCTTGTACAGTTTCACGAATATGTAATGTAATTTATGAGCATTTCCTCTATTGCATGGAAATCGTATTCTGAAAACATTGGGTTTGCATATCACAATAATAGTATCAATAGATATAAATAGTTTCGTATTGCATTGGAATAGTCTCTTATAATAGCTTATAATGTAGGGTGGTACATGAACGGTCCTCCCTGACCCACAATACCCCCCTCAGACACCCCACGTCTTCTCCCTCCCCCTACCAAGCACCCAATTAAAGGGACCTCTAATTAACGACCCACTCCGCATGTGATGAATAGGCTAATTGATTCCAGATTAAATCGTTCCCCAGATTGTCCTAGTCAAAATACCCCCATTCTGATATCTTCAGGTTCTACTCCATCAATTTTTCCGTGACAGGAAGGCACTATCTTCAAATATGGTTTAAAGTGACAATACTCGACTGGTATTTACTGTGTATAGGTTTGATGGTACGGCTGAGTATTTGTGCTGAGCTGGCAAAACCCGGTGATAAATAGTAGAGGCCTAGTCAGTAGACTGATCGTTCCCCCTTACATATTCAAGCCAGAACTGGGCTGCCTGGTCAGAAGAAGGCACTGATATCAAACAGGACTGCACTGCACTTTCTATTTACTCCGGTAGCAAGATTTCAAAATGGTGGCAGCAGGCAGGCTCCTGAGTCTAATGTAGGTCAGGTGATTTGTAGAGATTGAAGCCACACCCATGAAGAATAGTACATGCTGTATAAGATCGATACTCCATTCAAATATCGACACCGCATGTCACCTCTTTTAAAAAAAGTCCATAAACGTTAAGTATTGATTGCGAGGATCTCAAAACAGTGTTGAACCATTCACTGCTTTCTAAATCGTATTGTATCCATGGGTTTATATAGGGTTAATATCCAATAACAACCACTACACTCAGTATCTACAGCACTACATTTGCTTGTCAGGTACATGTACCAGACTCTGGCCCCTCAACATACTGCAAGACCACCCCTCTCCCTACCCTCACTATTGGCAGCCTCACACAGAACACCCATCTTGGGCGAGTCAGTAACAATCCCAGTGAGGGGAGAGGACCTGATAGCAGGGTCTGCTTTGAACATGCCGTCAGTGCCGACATGAGGACCGCGCCCAGTTGGCGCTGGTCGGCCTAACGGTGCCAGTCTGCAGCTGGTCTACAAGAAACAGACATACCTGGCCAGCAGGGTGGGAACAGGGGCAGATAGGCAGTGTTTGTTTATCAGGTAGTGCCTCTTATAGATCCCAATGTGCTGGTGGTGATGAGTGATGCTCCATAACATTGAAAGTGGTGATGATGGAAGTGAAGATTCAAAAAGTGGTCCAACGGATGCGGACACCCCCCCCCCCACTCCCATTTGAAATATTTTTTGAACAATATTTTCCGATGATATTTGATCCGCGTAGCCACGAATCGCGAAGTGCCAAGGACAATTGTAACCCGATAGATAGGTTTGGGCTGTTTTGTCCACTGACTGTTCAAGTGGATGGCCATGGTCTCCTGTTTTAAAAAGAGATCAAAATTCATATAGACTAAGCTCTAATAATTAAACTACTATCCAGGTGGTATAATATACCCCCCCCCCCCCCCTTATCCGCTCATGCCTAATGAGTAGTACTGGTTGCTGCGACAGATGACGCCACTGTTGGTGAACTGGGCGTATTGACCAGGCGACCTAAAGGGCGGCCCATATTCCTTGGGTCGTAGCACCATCAGGGTGTGATGGATGAGGGCCTAAGCCACACACATACATACTGCCCTAAGTCAGGTCCCACAGGCCGCCAACTCAATTACAAGGCCGTGCTCGTAAGTCACAGCACTATGGTAGCCAGCACGGAATAGCATTATAAACTGATCCAAGTCGTCTCATGATGCGGCTTATCAAATCAACATTGCATTAGGGCCTCCTTGTGGGACTCCAAGTCATCAGGTCTCATGGTTGGGACCCCCCCTCCCTACACACACACATCCACACTCTTATTGAATGTTGATGCTGATCAAGTTCCTCCAATATGTCATCTCCCATCCTCTAAGCTGTACTATGTGGTAAAAAAAGCATAATAAGTGGCCCATAATTATTTTAAATGCCATTCAGAAGTGAATCAATCTGATATGGCAATATATGCAGGCCAATGACACGTTGTTCTGGCATCCAGGACTGAGACCCATTTTATTCAGATGTCTATCATTCAATTCATCAGTCAATGTATACCACATAACATGACCCTTCTTATACATACATTTATATTTACATGGACAAAAAGAGAGTGCATGGACACAACATTGATGTTGATGTTGGCTAGGTTGTCCCCACTTTTTCCTCTGGACAATCAATCAGAATAGGCGTTTGAATGGCAAAGGACTCTGTTCTGTTACTAAAAAGGCTGTTGATGGCTGGGGGGAGATGGCCTGGGGAGGTACATGGGATCCCAGGCACTCTCCCCAGGCTGCTGGCGACTAGAGGCTACAACCCACAAGGCGACCACTGGTCTCCCACCTGGCTAACTCTCGCACCTAGCCTGCCAACTCGCCATCTAAACAACGCCAGTGGGGAAAAAATATCATGGCAATAATGATATTCGGACAGTGTCTGATTATAAACTGTCTCAGTCCCTGGAGTGTCAACATTTCCTTTTCTGTTCATGACTATAAGGATGATGTTAGAGATGGCTGTGGTCACCACATAACACACCATGCACAAAAAGGGATCTATAACATAGAGGGAGTGTAGCAATCATTGTGCCCCCATCAATCCACCATACAAAATCACACCTGCCTATTATTCACGTACAATACCCCCAACTTTACATATATTGATGATTGACCCCTCTTTACATGCATTCGCGATTCACTATAAAGGTATCAATGTTGTCATCGCAGTACAATAAAACGCATGGATGAAAAGGTTGCTTTGCCAACATGCAATAATTCCCATAATTGGAATGGGACTCCGGTGGCAGAGAGCAGCTATAGGCTATACAGATAATGGAGTGGCACCCCGGGTGGCACCATGTAATATTATTGGGGTGGGGTGGATCGGGGTTGGGGTTGCATAGAGAAGTGCGTTGGTGTTGATGCTGGAGGTGGGGGGACTGACACAGCCTAAAGTATCATGCAGCCCCCGACCTGGTAATATAGGAGTTTATCAACAGCTTCAACTAGGGTATATATGTATGACCCCTGTGAATAAGGCTTAACTGGACGGATGGGGTGTGGCCCGCGGCTATATGTTGGTGCTAATGGTGCTAGGGGATGGCGGGGGGCTGCGGCTTTTTGCCTGGAGATGCATGTAGACTGGGAATGCCAGCATCCCCCTCCTGCCACCACCTAGCTGCCCGCTAACGCATATAAACTGTGATGGGGAAGGACTCGATTACAGCATAACGACCAGTGTGCATGCGTTCCCCTCACTCACGCATCAACATCGAGCCCCACCCTCTCCCCTGTCCACTGCTAACTACCCCTGATCATTGGGGCTATTCACATGAGGCCAATGGTTTCCATGAATTGTGGAAATGCTTTATATGAGAACAAAGCCTAAAGCTTCCTCTGTGTGAATAACACAGAATATATGCCCAATGTCATATTCACCCAGAGTGCACTGCATATTGGGGCACCTGGGGTATATAAGGGACAGTCCACAGCTGCTGGTCCCATTCTGCTCATCAGCAGAGAGGTAGCAAGAGTTACCGGGCGCTCAAGTAGAAAGAGTAAAGACTAAAGTAAACTGCTAGTATAATGAAAAAAAAAGGATGATCCCCGTTTCCATCCTACTGAAGCCAACCCCCCCCCCCCGGTCTCCAGCTGCTGGCCGTGCATCATTATTCAGATGAGCGTGCATTATCAGGCCTGGCCATGCACGCGGCCTGCTACATTCCCCTGATGACCGCGGAATGAGGTCAATGGCCTCCCCTATTTCATACCGGTATGACCACTGGCCGATAATATGTACCATATATGGACTACCTGGACTATAAAAACAAACCCGGAAAACTCTGCTCTCTGATGAGAAAGCTGAACTCATGTTGTACTACACGGTTTTATTTAACCTATTTCTTGTGTCCTATAGGTCCGGTTCAATGGCATGTCCATTCCCTGACAGAGTATTGGTGCTAATGGTGCTTCTATTGCAGTGGAAATAGCCCCATCTCATGGTAGGCATTTTTCAACATTGAGTAGCTCACTTCAACTCACTTGCCCATTACTGAACCAGGGTTTAGAGACACAAATGTGACGTCGTTATATTGAATACACATTTCAACCAAGGCGTGGTTGAAATATGCCTTGATCATCACTCATTGCCATTTCTGGGGATGGCGTCAGCTCAGGCTGTGTTGAATCAAGTCCTCATCATCTCTTACCCCGAGTTACCCATTCGGGTGGCGGCACTATTACCTAAGCTGCCATAGGCCGTCAACGCTTCTCTATTTCCATCAAAATACTCTGCCGTCAGCTTTACTGGAGTTACTCCATCTTCATGAACTAGATCATACTAGGCCCTTAAAGAATATTTTCCTGGAATGTGGTACATTGCTATCTCGATCGGCCTGGTTTCTGTGGTGGGGTACACATCCCTCTTAATTAGGTTACCATTTTTATCACATTTAATCATTTTGATATACCACTCGCCATTTGATTGAATACCCGAACTTAACATGACGAGGCACTGACAGGAACTTGTTTCTGAACTTTCTCCCTATATTGGTACCGCCGTCCCACTGCTATCCTTAGATTGTGAATCAGGGCCGGCCACCAGCATACTTTCTCCCCTGATTGTTATACACAAGTGTTACGAGGGAAGGATAAGCAGGGCCAAGGCAGGGACCAGATTGGGTTCAAAGCTGGGTTCCTTCCACCACATGGAGTCCTATATATCTTATCTGATATTTGATGTATAGTCTATGGTCACAAGAAGAGTTATTGGTGAGTTACTTCGTACAAGGGGTTCACCTTTCCCATCAAGAAGAACAACTGTCTGCATTTCTAGATTTATATTGGGTAGTAAGGGTTTGCTGCGGCTGCTGGCCTAGAATTGTTAAAGCGGCTGGTGCACCCAGCCTCTACTGTTGCTAACGGCGTGGCCACTAGCAGGCCTTATATAATCAAGAAACCAAACTCCTCCAGGCCTGGTCCAGACATTCCCCTTCCTCCAGGGTTGTCTCCTCCCCCATCCACCATTTCTTGGCTGTTTTGTTGGCTATATGTGTTAAATCATAACATTACATAATATAGACACATTGTAATCTGTCCATCTCTTTGTAGATGTAACCCACCCACTCCTTATGACACCTCCTCACAGCAGGAGGTCTGAGCTGCTCCCATGGATTTTGGGGGCAGATACCACCTGCTGTGACCCCTGCTGAGCAGAATAATTGTAGATACCTTTCATCTTCTGCCTGGACATTGACCTAAGATTATGTAACCCATCATAACCTTAGTACCTGAATCACCCACAAGAGGGGGTGTCAATGTGAGCAGCACTAGCGACTTGGGTGCACCAGCACCTTTAAGAGTTATCACCCCCCCCCCCCCCACACACAGACACACACTCTTCTTCTTCCCCTCTGCACTATAGGGTGCAGGAAACGCCAGAAGGGCCCAACTGCAACGAATTAAGGAGAGGATCTAAGGATGGCGAAAGTACATGTGCGTGTGTGTTGAGGACAGGGTGGTGGGGGCTGGGTCGGCGAGACTTGTTTAGAACTAGAACCCACCCCTCACCCCAACAGCTGTGACGTATGACATGAAACATGACGACACTGACTCGGAACTAGGCCAGTGCGCATGCGCGTGAGCCCAAAAGGCAGCTGCTAGCAGAGTAAGATGCTAAGATGGTGACCAGAACCAGGTCCATCTGGAAGTAGGGATTCCGGCCTGGAGTGGGGGCTCGAAAGGGGAGGGGGGGGCCTCACTGTTATGTATGATAACTTAACGGTAGGCGGCCGGACGCCCACGTCACACGACGCAGGTGACGTCATATGACGTCACGTAGGTCAGGTGATATAAGGGGACGCAGGCGGTGACACGTGCAGCCCTCTCTGATATCCCGGCATGCATTGCGGAGGCCCCGTTGTTTTCCTGCCGCACCACCAGGGGGCCGCATCCCCTCCACCAGAGGGCGCGCCAGTAGACTCGCGCCGACACCCGACCTTCACGTGACGTCTCCGCTCTACGTCAACTTCCGGTACGTCACCAAACCCTGCTTCCACCAGGGCATGCATCCCGGTCTCAGTGGGAGGTGATCAAGAATGCAGAATGATGTCCGGCCTCGCATTTATATTTCTGTTTTATGATTTCTTGTATGTTTCTGCTCCCACCCCTGTTTCTCTTCTTTTGGACGATAGTAACGTGCATGCATTTTCTCTGAAAAGAAATGGGTGACACTTTTTCGCCCCCCCCCCCCATAGAGGGCTCAAACATTTAATCCTTCCCTCGTTCCTCCCTGTTGTTAATTGGCATCGGGTGGGTGGTGGTGGTGGTCGGGGGTGGGGGTGATTGCTTATGTGGAATACGGTAGGGATGAGAGTATGTAGACCTGAATCTGATGAATGGGGAAACATAGATGCACGTGGAGGAAGTAGGGTAACAAAAAATGAGGCATGGAGGAAGTTGTTGGTGTTTATTTTAGGCAGTGTTGAGTGGCTGTTGCCGGGTGAAAAGGGAGGACGCGTGCTCGTGCAGTCCCGACGTACGCGTGTCTCCTGCACCACACCGTTTCAATGCCCCATCTGTTTCGGAGTAGAGAATATGATGGTGGTGGTGGGGGAGGGGGTGAGTTTGCCCTCAGTACTCCAGTCTTTCCTTTCACTCCTCACCGCGCATAACCCCTGGGTATCCAAAGTACTAGCAGACTGCCATGCCTGACGTTATTTGCAGTGATTCAATGTCTTGTATTAATTTTGTAGGGCGAGTGGTCAATACAACCCATGCATAGGTTCATTGATCAAAGGTCTATTATTGGCATCTTTGGCAGCCCATATTGAATCATTAAGCAGCGCTGACATGTATATATATACCAACGATGTACATGTACCAATGTATCTAGGTAATACAATACACATGTATGTATATATATATATACACATGTACAATATGGTATAGCTCTGTGTGACATAATTGCCCCTTTGTAATTCATATCATGCATGCTGCATGGCTTTCCTACATGATCTCTATATTGGAACACACCTTTGACTAACCCGGCCGACCCTTGTGATGACATGTGCTTCGCATTTAATACCTACTCTGGTGTCTACTAGTCTACTTCCCTAGTAAAACACGTCCATGGGTTCCCTCACCCCATACACCACCCCTAATCGCATGTGGAGAGCACGTTCAGGCCATGTGTTATTTCAACAAATAACACAGATGCATATCTAAACGCGGCCTTTTAATAACATAGAGTATAGAAGTAGTCGTTGAGAAGTCTCCTGGGCAGGTATGGCATGAAGGTAGGGTACTTATGTTCACCTGCCATACGATCATGTGGTGTCAACTTACAGCGCTCAGCCCCGGCTTCTGCTGCAGCTCAATGTGGGTATATGTGATAGGTGGTCATCGGGGAAAGCTTTTGTTTAGTAGAGATGCTTATCATGTTGACGCGCTGCACCGACCAATGTCAAAACCCGACCACACAAGTCACCTGTGTCAACACACAGCTGGATCACCTAGCTCGCACCCTGAATCCCCTAGCGCTGGAACCCTGAAGCTTGGATCCCTATTATGCTCCGAGGCCTGAATACATAATGTTAGGGCTTAGTTTCTAAGGGCTTATTAGGTTTTGCATGGAACTCTTCACGCCTCTCGGGATATCACAGGGGGCACATAATGATACTAAAGGTTTGGATCTCTAAGCAGTAAAAAACACATTTAGATTTGGACCCATCCTTGATCTCTGGTTCATTTATACTAGGTATTTGGGGTATTAATGTTAAGAGTTTTGGCGACCATGTATTGCGTTATTCGAGCACCAATAGCTGGTACTTTATTGCGTTGGTGTTGGATCTCTCAAACTTCTAAAGATCTATGATTGTATGAGCCCTTGGGCCATGAATTCTTGAGATGTGAATGCAGCAGGAATTCACATTTGGAGCAGAAGTTCCCCTTGTCAGATTTCTCTGGTAAACAGGGGCAATTTCACGACACCTTTGTCCTGCACCATCTGCCTACTACTCTATGCAACTCAATCCCTTCTCTGTAAATACAGTCGACTCGTATTTAAACGGTCTCAGTTGGATCCCTCGTCAATCATACCAGTCACTCTGTCTTATCATAAATATCAACGTGTTAAGTAAACTGTCATAAAAGGCAAAGGCTTCTAGTTGCCTCTCAACTAAATCTATTACACACTCAGAGACAGAATTAAATGCATACCTGTTAAACATAAAACATTGTCGTAATTGAAACAAGTGATAGGATGTTTTCTAAGGATGTGAAAGTCTCTTGTGTCGGAGAAAAGTAATTACATCATTTTCGGCTGGTAAAACTAAAATCACTGTGATACCTTTAATCCATCATTAAACCCCCAGGGTGTTGAATTGAGGGTTGGTCGTAAAGACCCTATTGTGATCCATCATCTGAGATTTGGATACATGAATATGAGATACTGTAATACTAGTTGTGTTGTGGGTCTATAGAAGTCTGCTGGATGTTCAGGGTGTCTCGGGAGGTGAGCTTCAAACTGGGTTAGGGGATGACATCAGCAACAGGGCCTGTATACAGACTACTAACACCCAAACTCCTAGCCATCAAGGTAGAAAACATACAGTGAAGCACCTTCCCCACCCATGCCTGTGATGGACAGGGGGAGATCATGTTATGACGGCATATCCTTCATATGTTCACTTAACAATATTTCTGTGCCAAGAGGTGTCCAGTGGAGAAAAACTCAGCGGTGTATAATAAGGCAATGGACAGGTTTGACTAGACTGGGGATCTCAAGAGTCAGACGATGTGAGTGGACAACTCTGAAATGGAGTCTGGGTGTGTTTTTTTCTCTGTGCACGGGGAGGGTTATTCATCATGGTGTCTGACAGAAATTAAATTGCAGTATGGCAGTGGTACACGACCAGGCACTAAGTCATTTAACCCGGCCCCTTCTCCCAAAATACTATTCCCCAAGTTCACTTCAAGTCAAGTCATTTAACCCGGCCTCTTCTCACAACATACTATTCACCCAAGCACTACTTTGTATTACATGCTAAGTCTACATTTAGAAAGAGGTCAGAAAAAAAGACTACAAGACCAGACATGTTTAGACAGGTTTGATGCTTGTGAGGAGAAAAAGAAAGAAATGGCAGCAAGAAACAAAAAGCCTAGGTTTGGGCGTGACATAGAGAATAGTGTTTGGGTGTGTGGGGGTGGGTATCCGGATTCGGATGGCTCCATTCCGGTATATGTCTATACCACAGACATGTCGCCAGTGAGAATCGATTCACCTGCACGAGATACTATCTGAAATCTCGTATTGTTCTATAGAAATAATTAGCTTTATGATTGAAGATGCTATGGAATTACTGCCTTTATATTTTATATATAAATATATAATGCTGCCCTACACTGCTTGAATTTTGTGTTGAGTCTATGTTCCGCAGGATAGGTTGTTGTTGTGGGTCGGGGTGATGTGGTATATAGTGAGATGGGTTTCCTGGTATTTTTTGGCCACGACTAGATTGTTTGTGCTGGGTATAGTATGGTGTGTAATGGTTAAGATGTTTTTTGACAGTGACCGTGCTTCAGTGTCTGGTTACCACCATGAGAGGGGGACACTGCATCGCGTTGTAGTAGTATAGTCGAGCTGGCCGCTGCTACACTGACGCCACCTTCCTCTCTCCCTCCCCCAATGCACCAACCACCTCCTGCTGCTCCTCCAGTGTCCTGCCTCTAGCAGTAGACACAGGGGAGTTGCAGAATAGTTGTGGAGGCCAGGTTTAGCCTAGAGCCGGCATTTGGGCTGGCTGGCCTGCTGGCTAGATGACCAAGTGACTGGTTAGCAGGCAGGAGGCAGTCTGCCTTTGATGCTATCAGTACCATGAGCCACTCAGCACGCCTAGCCAGGTGGTGCTGGTGGTGGCAGCACTACTGGTGGCAGTGGTGCTGGTGCTGGCAGTGGTTCTGGTATGGAGTAGGAGGAAAAGGAACCGTTCTAGCACCAGCAGCACCACTGTCCCCATCAACGTTGCCAGCCTGCTGCACTGTCGGTCGGCAGCAGCAGCTGCAGCACCATCGGGCTGAGGCCGACGTGTCGCCAGAATGGCCGTAACACACCTCGCCTGCTCCCTGTGGACCCCCTCCCCTCCTCCTCCAGGCAGGCAAGCAGAGCCGTGATCAATAACACCTTCGTGAGGCAGGGCGCTGGGGAAATAGGTTTAGGCTAAAATTTCTGTCCGTGATTAGACACACTAGGTCTAATATAATCCATGAAGGCCTACCTCCACACCCATCCACCGGGTGGAGATTATACAAGCCTGCTGAACATATACGACTAAAGCCAGTGATAGAGGGACCCTGTATGTTGTGCATCTCCCAGCCAATTACACCAGTCCCCACGGTCCACCGTACACGCCATTGGGCCCCAGCACTATTTCCGACCATACATGACCAACATTGCTGATGACCAGGCCCCAACCCCTACCTATACCTGCCCCCTACTGCAACCCCCCAGTTTTATGATAATGGAGCTGGGATGTGGGTGGCGGTCATTCCTTGTCACTGAAGCTCTGCCTGTGCACATTGAACCCCCACAATAGGACAGAGCCGATAGATCGGCAGCTACTATCTGCGACACCAATGCCTGTAGACGTCCCCCAGCTAGGACCTCAATCCCTGCACCGACAGGCAGCGATCCACCACCACTGCCCCTCCATCACAACCACATCCCTCTTTGCATGCATAGTGCCGTGATTTCTATGCAGCCCGGCCGTCGCCCTCAAACGCCAGCCAGGCTGTGTGAGCTACTATGCGAGCTGCTCTGTGTGCTGTTCTGAGATGCACAGTGAGCTACCCAGCGTGCTGTACTGTATACAGCGTTGTACACTGCTCTCGGCTGTTTAGTGGGCGTTTACATATATTAGTATGAGGGCCTTTCTGTGAGCTTGTTTATGTTGGGAAATAAAACCTCTGGGTTGTTTTACATGTACATCTGTCTATAGATACACGTGCTACTTGGTGTACCATATACTGTGCACTAATTGTCAGCTCTGATACAGCTCATGTGGTGAGCATTTAATAATCTTTAATCCTGTGTCCTAGTTTGCAAGTGATTGATGTGATTAATGTAGTCCTTCCATTGAACTCCTGAATCATCCTTCACACCTTTAGTTTACACACCCCTAGGTCTCTGCCTGCCCAGCAAGGTGCGACGGATGTACTACAGGCAAGTGAGTGTTGGGGGAGGGCACTAGCGAAGTACCAACCATCAGTGCTGGCAGTAGGTTTGAGTGTAGGGTGGGGGTGGGGGTGGGGGGCTTTGGAGGCGACTGGACGGCTGCACATCATGACAGTCGATATGAGCAAGCTGCTGTTTTGGCCGGTCTACCCTCCATCCTCCATCACCACTACTGTCACTGCCACTGCAATCCCGTGCCGCCGACCCACCCTCGTAATTCGGGCCTGGGAGGAGACACCACTGGTAGAAATAGGCACTAGCCTTTGGTCGAAATTGCATCATCATTCGGCGTGAGAATAAAATCACACAGTGTTGCAGTCGTGTCGGCCTGAAGGGTGGCCGCTTGGGCGCCAGCAAGCTTTTGCCTTTACGCTAATTATTCATTGCTCAATAAGCTAGGAATCAATTGAATGTGTTGGATTGGGGTGTCACGTAGCATTTCAATATGTGTGGTGGTGTGAGGAGATGGGGGTGCGTGAGGCGGCCCCACAACAGGGCCCATTATGAAGCTGCGTGGCTCTTATCTTTCATCACACAGGTCATGGATCATAAGACAATGCCTCTGGCAGACCGTGTTGGATCCTTCCGGGGTGGTGTCCCCCTGGGCGCCAGCCACCGCGGGGGCTAGCAAGTGTTATCTGTTCTCAACCAGGAAGCCCCATAGGAGCACCAGCCGTCCCCCCTCCAGGCCCCCAGAGGAAGGCCCTGCAAACAGAACAACCCTCCTTCACTACCTGCATGTCCCTCGGCCACGGAAAAACTATCACCTACTAGCAGTCAGAGTTTGTGAAGCAAAAAAACACAACAGCAGTCACAATCAAACCATTTCCATTCTCTCTAGTTTTTGCCCCTCCAATGCCCCTTCTTCATTGGCTTGAAATTTGGCAGTGGTGTAAATGCCATTTACACCGCAATCAGATTGCTGTAAATATAAGACTAATTCTTTTTACGGTTTTAAGGGAGACAAATTACACTTAGACTAAAGCTCAGATACAGTTGTGGCAATTGGAGGAGTTATGGTAGATCTTCGTCTGGGACCGAGCGTTCTTCTGAGACACAAAGCCCTACCCTGTTCTTGTCTGGCCATGTAAAAAAACAGCATGCAACCACTAGCATGCTATAAAGCATCAGGGGATCCATTCTGAACCATTTCATCCATTTTGCTGTTTCTTGCCTGCAGTTCACTTGAAAGCTTGCGTGTGAGAAAGATGGGAAATGATTTTCCAGTTTTGTCATTTAAGAGGGCAGTTTGCACTTGGAAATAGGTGCAGCCCTGGGAAGGAGGGCTGGATGCAAGCAATTTATCAACAGGCCCTTAGTCTGATAAAAACGTTGCCGACCCTTAGTTTAATATTGCCAGAGCACGTGATTGAAAACTGCTTCAGCAAAGAGGTTTTACTTTGTTAGACAGACCATGCTACATGTACAATGTACTTGTATTGAACCTATACTGTGTGCAGACCTGGAGTTACTGTACTTTGTACTAGTTTTCTAATCTCTATGCGTCAAATGACCATTTTTCCCTAATGATGTGCAATAATGGAATGTATATTAGAAGAAATGTAACTACATGTAGTAATAGTTTAACACTGGCAGTCGGAAGTACACTACAAGGGATAACCTTCGATTTTTGAACACAGAATATATATAATATATATAAATCCGTCAAGGTCAACCAAGGACATCTCTACTACAGCACACATTACAGATGACCTACTTGGCCGGTCTGCTATATAGTTGGCCAGTGGTGTAGGCAGGTCGGGCGACCATAAACACCTGAGGAAATGAGGCGAATAGGAGGCGAACCCCACCTTTATATAGCAGTGATGAGGCTTGAGCAGGTACATCAATATGTAACCCCCACCCACCCTTGTGCCCTTCCAACTACTGCACTTCACGTCTAGGTCTTTCAAATAGCACTGGGTGGCTGTCTTGAAAGGGACAGTTGTATGTCCCTCGGTACACCCCCTCCAGAACAGATCAATAGGATGAGTTAAAACGTTACTCCTGGTGCTGCCAGATCGTCACTAATACAAGAAGGTTGAGGGGTGGACAAGAAGGGCGATGGTTCTTTTTTGCAAGAATAGACTCGCATTAGATGTAAAGAAAAGTAGCACCCTTCTATACATTAACCCTAAAACGAGATGTATTCGATTTTGAATGTTGACAGGTGGCATGCTAGTGCCACAGAAAATATAGAAGAGCACTTCATTATAAAAGGTAAATTATAGTTGCATCTTCTTTTTGCTTGTTGGAGACCAAAACTTGTGTGGCGTATAAACCATTTATATGCATATGTTTGCCCTCTGTTATTATGATATTTGGCGTGGTCGGTGACCTGATGGCCCCCCAAGGTCAGGGGCACTCACTGAGTGGCCACCAAAAAGTGGATCACCCACCTGCTGCCCGGAGCGACACGTATTAGGGCCAGTGCACCGGTCGGTGGTGCTACTTAACTCAGGTGGCCGCGCCAAGCATGTCACAAACATGTCATAAGCATGTCACATGCAACATGCAGCATGGAAGTATGCACAACTGGTGCACCGCGCGTGGCAAACACGGGCTAGGACGGACCGAGGATACAGGTTAGATCGTCGATAAAGAACTACTTTCTATACAGTCCCTGGGTGCAATCTCTGGGTGCAATGTCCCAAGTCGGTTGGCTCCTCTTCACACTACCAGAACTGTTTGTTTAAGCAGAATAATGATGCATGTACGTTTGCCCTGTAGTATGTCTCCACATGCTCAGCTTGTTTTCAGAAGACTCAAAAGAAGTTTTTTTTCTTGAAATAATGCACTTGGTGCTAATGCTTAACTGCGCTTACACCTTTACATGTACCACCACCATCTGAAAAGACTGAATCATCCGCCTTAAGTTCACTAAAGTAGCTTTTGGCCTCATGCCTGCTCTAATGGAAGAGGGCTTGAGAAGCATTAATGTTTCAAGGTCACTCCCCTCTGAATTGAGCAACCCGTCTAAAGCCATGAAAAGGCGATTGACTTATAGCCAAAGGGGCCAGAACGATCGACACCGGCAAACATCAGGTCAAGTTGGCCTGTGAGGTGGCCTGGATCTGGAGGTCATCGAGGTCACGTACGATGAATAGAGAGATGTAGCATTATGTGAGTAGGCTGTGACCGACTATTGGTCCATACCTGGGAGACACATGCAGCCTGGGGCTGCAGGGGAGAGCTGATTCTGATCGTATTGCCTCACCTTTATACACTGAACTGCACGAGGGCCGTATAATGTTAACTGTTCAATTTTTCTTTATTTTCTGTTGTCCCGGCGAGTCTACTCACCACGAATGCATTCGTGCATGCATAATACCGAGCCTTCGGGAGTGTATCAACTCGGTAGGATTGGCGTGATGCTTGAATTGAGCACTGATGAGTTACTCGCCAGTGCTGCATTCATGTATCGTGACGCCAGAGACTATATTGCATTAAAGCGCTATGCGGCCCTTAAAGGACTCGTGAGACCTTGATTCCTGACAGTGGAGGAGAGTTAAAAAGAGGCAGAGTAGACAACGTATCTGGGCCAAGGCAAGACGGACGGCAACAGGGGATTCATTTCATAAATTTGATTCAGAAATAATGTAACAAAAGAAAAGTCTGAGATACATGCATGCACGTTACAGGTGCAATAATGCACCAGTCATCATTTGCCATCTTTGAAGACTTTTTCTTGTTGTGTATCCAGCATCTAAGGGATTGAAACTATAATACTCGTCGGTCTCTTTGCTTTAATAAGAACCAGTATCTTAGAAGTTCCTGGTAGTACAGTGGTAACTTACCTGTGCACCACTCCACGTTCGTGTAAATACTGCAGCGCCGAGATGAGTTGTCGAATAAAAGGCCGCGCGGCGTTCTCCCCGAGACGTAAGTCTTTCTGACTTTTGATGTAGGCAAGCAACTCCCCGCCCGAAGCGTACTCGAGTACCAGGCAGTAGAGTGTGGTTGCCTGAAAGTATCATAAAGGGAGAGTATTAGTTTGACATCTACACAGTTCTAGCTACACAGGAACAGGCGATGATATAACAGGCATTATCCAAAATGCAAGATAAAAGCTACAGGTGTAAACCAACGCGCGTTTTCCTATATTCTACGTCTACGTGTATATCCCTTTTGACCATGTGTTTTTGGCATCATAATAGTTTGGCTTTTCATTTATTGACAATCCACTCTGGTTCAGTCGGGTTCTGAAAAATTGAAATCCCCTTGAGGGGGTTGGGGGGATCTGTTAAGTATTAAATGACCACTCCCCAAATGGTGCACATAGATAACATTCCAGAAAGTAGGTGTATTCTTCTCTGTGTCCATACCTCCGGCCACAGCCGACAGATATAAGAAGGAAATCAGCAACAGATGCATGCACATGTATACACATATTCAATCTGAGAATGTGTCGTTTTGACACCTGCATGGTGTGTTCGTTGCCATTACAGGGATACAACTGCAGGCTCGAATTGATTCCCACGTATTGCCCCGTACAAAGTTCATCAACTGTCTTTTTTTCTGTAGCAACAGAAAGCTATCGTGATATATGAATATGCATACGGCTATAATATGCATACAATCAACATGTCTTAGACTAAAACCCACTAAAGCTGCAAAGCTGCACCATTTTATTAAACTCGTGTAGATTCATGTGGACTATATTCTGCTTTGGCTCCTCTACTTTCGACCATCAGTCATCCGCAGGTGGTAGCGGGCTGTGATATTAAAAAAAAAAAAAGCTAGACCAGTGCATATAGGTGGCATATCCCAGTGCTATCCTCGACTAAATCCCTTCACCATATATGGTACTGGTAGGTGTGGTGAGAAGCACACCCCCTCCCCCATTCACCTGACCTGTCAATGCAGAGTTAACCTGGACAGGGCGTGTGTCTCTCCTCATCTATGTGAGATATGAGTAAACATGGATAGAGCTGGACCTCTCCATGACACCACGTGGTTGACATAGTATCACACGTCAGCAATATTGACGTCAGCAGTGTCATCACTACGTCATTGACCTTTGGTCAAGTCAGTTCAGTATGGTCCCTGGGATTGTGCGTGTTAATGTAAATGGGTCTTTATTATTACATTGTACATGTCTCATATATGGGTGGTATAGGTATGAAAGGGAATGAGCTATGGCGTTCTATTGACGTTCACAAGCATGTATCTATCCCACAATTATGCAAAGTTAGTATATTCAATATACTAAGGGAATGGAGAGGAAGGGGCGTATTGGAAAGTCTGTCGAAAGGAGGGTTGAGGCATTCGCAGCTAACATTTCCAGGAGTACATGTATTGGAACTACTATGCCATAAGTTATGCGTTCAGGAACCCATAAGCTGAGGCGATTCAGTTCAAAAGGCAATGTAGGTGGATGGGCTGGTTCGTTACACAGCAAAGCTAATAGCCAAATTGACCCTCTTGTACTGAATGTATGTTTGTTTTCCATGGAAGGTGAAACTGTGCCGGTCTGTTCTCGGGGGTGTATAGTTGAGCCCATTTCGTCCTGCCCATGGTGGTATATCATTAGCAAGTTTACAGGTGTGGTGAAGGGCAGTGACCCATGTCGGAGCTAAGGTCGAGGTGGGGGGGGGGGGGGGGGTGTGCTCAGTCACATGCCCTCAGCCATACTGCTGTCATGGCTGTATTGCTCGCGGTCAGAGTCAGCATGCTTGACACTATACTATGGTTATTACCCACTACCTCCTGTTGGACATCATTCCTTAGAGCAAGTATATAGAATATGGCCATTGCCTGAGGCCATGCTAATGGTCCTTTATTGGGAGCAGATGGCATATCCTGACATTAAGTAACCATTGTGAGGACATATTTGATAGCAGAGCAATCAGATGTTTCAATATAATGCTCATCTTTTAACGCTCGATGTGGGGCCCTCGATGTTATGCTATATGTTTGAACGTGGTCAAACGGCCATACACTATGTCGCATATAACCACTGCAGGGGAAAGGTCTCAGCTTATAAAAGAAAGGGAAAGTATTGTCAGAAAGTATGGAAATTACAGCTGACTTGAGGCAACATGCGTCACAGCATGGGCATACCTGTACTTTCTGACACCAAGCAACACTTGACACATTATGCTGTCATAGTGCACATACCCAGAGGTCTTTTCTCTTTTGATCCTGTCCAAAGCATAAAACCTTCAGTACAAGTATATCTATTTCATTCTCTATATAAACCTTCTAAATTAATTGCAACCATTAGCAGATTAGACAAACAAACATGTTTTCTTTGCAAGAATAAAAAAGAGCGAGCAGACCATTCCCCTCATTTTAAGTGTAATGCATCACATTGTGTTATTATTACACCAGCTTAGTAGTCTAATTAAGGAGGATTGTCTGTGAAAGGTACAACGCTGTGGTAAATGTAGGTGAGCACGCCACAGGAGGAGAGGCCCTCTAGGTTGTGACGTGAGCATTAAGATAAGCTGGGGGTGTGACTGATTAGGGCAGTTGGTAATATTTGAAGTCCGGGTGCGATCGCCAGCCTCAATGCGTGAGGCGGCATGTTTGGTTAAGGCTGCCAGGGTAATTTTCAATTATGGGTTGGCAGTGGGGCAGCATTCTCAGAGTTTGAGCCACTCTCCAAGCACATGCGATAGGAAGGTAGGGTAGGGATAGGGTGCAGCATACCAAGGCAGTAGTAACCCTCCTGTGGCATTCCTTGAAATGCCGATGTTGCCACAATATATTGAATGCCACCTAATTATGTGTGGTGTGATGGATATTGCACATGGAACCAGATTGCTCACACGTAGCGGCATGTTCCCTTCTGACTATCTTACATAATCCAGGGTGTATAACATTTTGGTCAAGTCAATATCATTTCCTAACAGGTACCGGGGAAGATCTAATTCCCCATGTACATGTTTTTGGCGATTATTTTGATATAACTTGGCACTATGTCTTTTACAGTTTAAACAGTGGTGTGGCTAGGTCTGTGATAGAAGAGTGTATAGCTGAGCCTTTGGTTCTGCACCAGTTGGCCTGACCTCCAAGTCGGCCGCCAGAGGGGGCGTCAGCTGTGCGCCTGCGTATAGACACACGTCAAAAAGGCGGCCTGAGGGCTGTGGAGGACGGATGGGTGCCAGCCCGCCACCATAACACCTCCAGCCAGCAGCACCTCTCATACAATCTACACCATTTATACCACCATCACAAATCTCAATTAACACCCATCATGACAATGTTAACTCAGCAGATAATCCACCAACCTCCTCACACACTGCCCATTACTTCTCAAATGCTTATCTTCAGACGTGCCTTCCTGACCTGGCTTTTGTCCTCTGAGGCAATGGTTTGTACATTATGTCTTTTAACTCAGCATAAATCTGAGTGAAGTACAAAAAAAGAGTTGACAGGACAAACCACGAGCTTGCTCCAGCTTTGGTTCCCTACACCTAGAACTGCCAAGAGTAGGCTACACAGAATAGCTGACCGAGGGTCATGGGGGTGATTGTTAGGTCATTGCCGTCAGCTTATCAGTGTAGACTGCTCTTTGGTCATCTTCAATCATCTTTATGGCAGCAGGCCACGTCATGTTGCTGCCATTGCCAGACTGGAGGGAGTAAACAGATCAGAACCTTGGCCATAGCTTTTCTGACCACCCAGACATGTATAGGTAGCTTTGGAAAATGTGTCATTGGCATAGAACTAAATCATGCAAATTATTTAATATTCTTGTCTCGGATTTAGACAACGCCCCATGATAGTGTGTGCCATCTATATTGTTCGAGAGTTATAGGTTTTAAAGACGTCAACGACCTGGGCATACGGACATGGGGCATACTTAACATAAAAGTGGATGTATCAAGCATGTAATATAAACTTTAACGTGTTTTGAAGATAACATAACTTATACGCCTCTCATCAGTCTATTACATGGCCATATGTACCAAACAGATTCCTATGCCTGTAACGGGCATACGTAGTATTTGTTTCCTAGAATTAGGATTGAACTATGGGACCAATATTATGTAAGTTATCATTCCAAATGCATGCATTATCACCCATGCTCATGCTCTAAGCTTTTCGGTTATGTATACATATATTTCCCTAGGAAAGTGCCCCCCCCCCCCCCACACACACACACAGGTGTGCCATTTATGACAGGCAGACATCGTTTTCCATACAGACACCTGTGTACTCTTAGCTGGGGTTATTTTTCTGCAGCAGTTTACACTAAACCACCAGGACCGGCTTGCTGAAATAACATTGCGTTGTATAGCCAGTGGCCATGTTACCGAAACCGTATAATTTGAAAACGGGGTAAACCTTACATATTTCTTCTTCCATTTATAAAATGAAAAAGAATCTAAAACTGGGAATGGATATGTGGTAGTAGTACGTAAGGTTACTAAGGTATAGGGAGTCGAGTACTTGTAGCCAACTTGGAATGGGGAAGGTTAAAGGTTGATTCCTCTCGCGTAGACCACATAAATATAGGACAGGTTTATTCCCATTTTCTCTGTAGTGTATTTAATGTGCCTGTTGGCTTTCTAGCATCACACATTAGCAGCTTCAAAGCTCACCTAATGGTGGTCGCTTTATCCATCGAGAAGAAAGAAGGGGAAAGCCAGAAATTATATGCCAGGTTGTTACTTTTGTTTATGGCAAACCCTTGTCAGGCACAGACCATTAACATGTCCCATACATTGGGCATCTATGTGTGTACAAATAGATGGGAGAGTTTGTACTGCTTACCGTTAACCCTACGTATACCTTCGTTTGTCTGGGCACTGTTCTCATCTCTAACCTCACCATTTAATCATCCCATATATTTTCGCCAAATGGTTCCCTTTAGTACAGCCAACATGGGCGTTTTAAAGCACTCCAGGCAGATGGTCGTCTTTGGTGCAGCCTGATATATGGTGGTGGTAACCAGGGAGGCTGTAGGCAGAGCCTAAGAGTTGGGAGAAGGTGGGGGAGTGGCTCCCTGCCTTCATCATTGGAGGTACCAGGTTACTAGTAGTGCTGTTGCCAGGGGTCCTCCAGCATGTGAAGTATATATACTCACCTAGATTCCCTTTAGAACAAATACCAAACTACCATCACTAGTCTGCTACTTCTCCAATATCGTCCCATTCGTTCCATTTCAGATAAAAACCTGATCTTGTGAACTAATGTTTAATCCAAGGCCTAAAATCTAAGATATTATATTGATAAGGGAACGTTCACAATTGACATCAACAAATTTGGGAATTTTTTTCTTGTCGCTATTTCTGGAAATGTTCCTGTACAAATGTTAAGACCCAGTGACTTCATTTGCGAATGTTCCCTACTTTATACATGTACTCAATCCTCCCACATACTAGTATATATACGTGATCTGAACGAGGTTCTCTTATTTGAATTTTAAACAGAGATCCAAGTTTCCCTTCGTAACTATCAAATCACGTACCTGTATGTACCTGTAAGCACACAAACACAAAGGATCTTTGACCTCTTGCAACAATTTGGTGTCAATGTGAACAGAGCCTCAATAGACAGCGGTATATCTGTCACCCTGTCTAGAGTTGCTAAATACAACCTTCGACATATAACCCTAGGCGACGAGCTGTGAACTGGTAACATTATATAGTGTACCACAAACCCTCCCATTGGACGAGAGAAATCGCAAACAGCGCCCTTGGTGATGGTGACTGCATTTTTGTGTTCACCTTTTGTGCTTCCCCTCTGCTGGTCGCACATACCTAGCTGTCAATGTTGATGTATTCCGACTCCTCCATACTCCAAGGGTCCCTATTACCCATGAGTATTCGATTGCAAATGTGACAATAGCAGTGCAGGCCGCGGGATCCGACCCGTTGCCGTCAAAAACTCGTATTTCTCAATATGATAAAGGTCCCGAGGTTTGTATGACCCTTTTACAGCCGGGTAACCCACAGCCATTCCCCAATCCCTGTGCCCGGTTCGAGTGTCGGCAATATTTGAAAAATAAAAGACAGTGCATTGTTGAAGATCAAGCATGCATGCTGGTTGGATCCACGAACAATGATTGCCATTCTCGGGGGTGTAACCTGACTGGGCCGCATCAGAGGATCGCATTGTCAGACAGTCGGACATTGTGCCAGTCTCAAAGCATTGGACTTTTGATGGTGGCAAGCAGGCTGGGAGTGTAGGGGCCTACACGGATAGGCAGAGGTGGAGTTGTTACCTTTGCCTTACCCTTCTGTCTGATCACAATCATACCATAGAGCCATCTCTGTCGATGACAATAATTAGCATAATATTTCATGTTTTCACCTTATGTTTTCCTAATGTATTTGTCAACACATTATAATATAAGACATCATTGAATTGATCTTCGTGACTTAGTATATGGAACGGTTGGGTTCGTCTTTTTGTTTTGTTTTGTTTGTTATTACATAAAAATATGAGACCTCGAGGTCCATCCTTGTATTTTATAGCGATACTGATAGTGATGAATACGTTCTGTTCATTTGATCATTTTAACTCACATGCTGTAGTCATCGCAATGCATGCAGTTCCTACCGAGGATCATACAGCACCTCCGATATGTATAAAAAAGGGAAAATGTGACATATCTAGTGACGTCACAGAATGTACCTCCATGTAGTAGACCAATTCAATTTCTAAAAGGCAATCTACGCCTCAAAGCAGGACACACCTACACACAATCATTCTACACACAATGGCCTTATATAGAATGGATGAATAACCCATAGTCGACGTGGCAATGTCGCACTTATCAACGATCGTGGCCATAAGCAACACCCCCCCCCACTCCCCCACACACACCAAGCCTCATTGAAGGCCTCTTGGCTCCAGGCCGTTTCTTCCTTTTGAATTAGCGATCTACTGACGCCGGCTGCAAGAGGACATCAAAAAAGGTCAATGGAAGTGTGATGAACGGCCACCATTTATTGCAAATAAAACATCTTCCCAATTGTCTCCCCGAGCGCTGGGTCGTCACCTCAACCAGAATCAATACAGCAGTATGGGCGGAGGTCGGTGTACACTTTGATTGCACATTAGATCCGCCAAATGGCGTTAGGAGCGTGCTTGGTAGTAATGTGACCGGAAGTTGGGTACATGTACTCATCCTTGGGTACTCATGTCTCCCTAAACATTACTACCTTTAGACGAATATATATGTTTGTAAATTGAGATTTTCCCTTTACTGTTGGTTTAACCTACAGGGGTACGTAAATGGCGTTAAAAATTCTGTAGAATTTATTTAGCCTTTGACACCCACATGAATGCATGTTCCAGGGTTGAGGGTACACACCCCTTTCCACCAAAACATATGTTTGTGAAAGCAGTGTAAGATATACTACCTGGTAGTATGTGAGACCAGAGGAGATTCCTATTTGTTATGACTGGGGAAAACTACTGCTATTATGCTACCCACCTCTAGGTAGGTTCATAATTGATACCAATTTGGGGGTGGACGGAGGTTGGGATGCTCAGCAGGCTGGTCACTGATCAGCTGTCCACAGAGGCCCGTCCTTCTTGATTTTCTCACAATGATCATCACTCCAACTGCCAGCAAGGGATTCTGGGATACCGGAAGTAGGTGGTTGGTGCCACCTAGCGGGAAGGTCATGACCTTCACGAAACATCACCAGACTCACGTGCCAATATGGGCTCTAGGAAACCTCAATGTTTGGCCCGTCAACCTCATGCCAAGGCACTGCAGATAAAACCAAACACGGGGTTTCATACTCATAGGGCATCTGTTGGGCTGACAGGGCTTCCCTTGGTGGGGCAGTGGAGTGGAAAGGGCACACAATAGACAGTTTATGGTTCTGTGAGCCGTGTTGGGAATGCTCCGGGTGTACATAAGTATACATACATACCGGGATCTAGCCAGGCACCTCGTGTCGCCATTGTGTATATCAGCCTATATATCCTTCCTGATCCGTCCCCTCCTCAAACCCATCAGTCTCCGCCCCACCCACTACTGATTCCATCATGTTGTGGCTTTTAATCTCTGTCGTGGTGAGACGTTGACCTCTGCAGCTCTAGGGGCTGATTGCTGTGCTGGATCCCGTCTGGAATACATCCAGGGCATTAAGCAAGTGCAGCACATATAACGTAAAGTATCTACTTAACTCCCAGGACTTAACTATTATACTGTATCCGGTATCCACTGCTCATTATTATACCTATCAGACCCACACTTAACACTAATAGATAGAAATGGCCTCCCTAACTTTAGTGTCCTGGCGAATACGTTATTACTACTTATAGCTAACATAATTAGGACTGGTGACATTATAGATATTGTGCAAATTGTATATATTATAATAGGTCATCAAGTAAAATCACCATCTGATAACTCTCCGCTTTAATTAGTGTAATCCCCCCCCCCCCCCCCAAGAAAAAAAAAAGAATCGACCACACTAACTAGCACCCATCACTCGTAAACCCTCTAATAGTAGCTGTACCACGAACAGAGCATGTCTGTGTGACCACATCACCATCCCCATGTAGCTTTTCTCCCGTTCTCCATACCTCAGGTGAATATTTCAGGTCCGAAGGGGAGAGGGCACTTTCCCAGGGAGATCACGTTATACGTCACATGGTGCCGTGCGCGTCTCTGCATGCCCAAAGAACTGCGTTCTATAAATGCCCAGCTCACACGTATACCTGCATGCTCAAGGCATGTAAACGGGCCCAATTGCTGTGATGCTATTGGGAGAGTGCTTAGCATGTGTATGTATTTGGGAGCAAGGTGCATTATTTTGTGGTTTACTCCTCTATAATCGCAGTACCTGGTCTCTATAATGCCCATGTACATTATGACCAAATTCAATAGATCTATATCCTTCCCGGTAATAATAAACCCTTGGACAACGTTGAGGGCCATATATAGCCTGGGGATCTTATATACCTCTTTGCCAAGACATTAGGGAGTCACAAGATCTCATGGGGACACGGGGGGTAGAGAGAGGACGTCATTGCTGACTTCCGCTCACAATACCCCACCGGGATAGGTGGACACAAAACGACCAGCGGTCATCCTCTCCCGCTGACATCTACCTCCACTCCCAACCCACCTGTCCAAAGCTGGTCAATCCCCCTTCTGATCCAACAGGATATTGTACTCTTACTCCCACTCACTGCCCACGGGGCTCCAAGTATAACCCAGCTTATATGCTACATACTGAAACTTCTAAGGGAATCAATGTAGATCTGGGGTATCTGATCTCAGAATAAAGCTCTTACCATAGACCTAAAGCTACATGGATGTAAGGGAATGGTAGAACACCTGAGGCTGTGACACTAGGATTAGGGACTGTTGTTATAGGTATGAAAGTAGGGTGGATAATCATGATGATGTTCTAAACCAGTGATCCAGAATACGATCTGAGGAGGTGTTTCCGTGTGGAGAGGCTGTCAACATGGTTGCACCCCCCCCCCTGCAACAATTACCACTCTCCCCCTTTCCCTTTGGGAGAGCTGACTTTTGATGTGGTCAGCCAGGTAAGTCCAAATACCAGTTTTTTACACGGCTCTACCAACTCGATCATAGAGGGTCAGGGGCTTCGGCTAGACAAGGTGCATTCTTCTTGTAAACAGTGGTTCAGGTGGTGGCGGGTTATCCCCCTTTCATCTCTGAATCTGTGAGATTGTCTGGTTAGACACGGGGGGAGGTAATACACCGTCAAGATGATCACCTGGCGCACACCCGGGGTGCGACTCTCTAACCTCTACTCTTTGATCTGCCGCCATGATGACTCTAAACAGCAATTAAAATGTCTCATGATACACTCATGCTATGTTCCCCATTTGAATTATTTATTAGAAAAAAATTAAAAAGAAAAAGCTACTAAAAACATGGATTCTGACTAAATGTTAAGAAGCCAATAAGTTCTAGTTCTTTTATCATGCACTAATTTCGGGATAGTTTTACAGTCATGCCATGGTATTGCACCGTCTCTTGCATTGCATGGTAGTGCTCATGGTCGCATCCTTCAACATTATAATCTATATCTATGAGGATCCTTTGAGACATCAGACCTCCGGTGTCACATGCTCTGGCGCGATATAATATACATGTATAGGCATTCCTTTAATAACAAGCGCCACACATGTGTGTACATGACCGCTGCACCCTGCTCTGGCTCCGTGCTCATTCCAAGCCCCTTAATGGAACTAATTGTTTTATATTACCACGTAAACGAAGACGGTCCCGCCGTGACGTGACCTCCCAGGGCACACCCGTCCTCGTCTTCCAAAATAAATGGCCCTGTCATGTCGGCAGACAGGGCTGGGTGGCGGGCGTCGGGCCGCGCTAATCACAGGGTCCAATGAGTGCAGCCTGCCCCCACACCAGGCAATGCGGCGAGGTGGGTTGTCGGGAGGGATCATGGAGGAGACACGATCCTGACTAGTGTCACATCTACACTGTGATAAATGTAGAATTTACAACTCAAGACGTCTTGGCTGAGGTGGGCGTGAAAAGCGCATATAGAGGGTACTTTTGACATGACTGATATCTTGCAATATCATGGTATAACTTGAGACGTGTTCATGGAATACTAATTTGTTATGCTTGGTACTCATGTGTTTTATGCGTATTTTATTTCATTTCCTTTATTTTCCATATCCCCTTACTGGTGAAAATATCAATCTAATACTATTTCCTGTCCAATTCCTTCAAAAAAAAAAGTTCGAGTTTGGGGTGCATTGCCCTATCTATACCAAGGAGCACGTGGCATCAGATAATTTGGGGTGTAAACTGGACAAATGTTAGCATGGCACACTGCTGAACTGGATCGTAAAAGTAACTGAGGGACGACACGGGAGACAATTACCAGCATGCAGGTAGTGCACACGACACACATACCCCCTGTCTCAGGTACACCCTATTACAGCCATGGAAGCAGCATATGTATAAAATGTAAGGTTTTCTAGTAGCTAGGTCAGGTGGTTATAGACTGGCTCTTGGGTCGTTCCCATCATAAATGGTAGTTTGTCGACTAGTGTAATTGTCAAGATAAATCATTATGCTAGAAACAAGTTTAATGCACATAAACATGTAGACCACTCTCATTCACTGATACCAATATGTTTGTTGATGTAGTGCTACCCGAGTGGAATCACCTATACTACTCCTTTTATTCACTGATTTCAAGATTTGACTTGATATTATTTCAGGTATCCTTCTCAATGTAGATTCAGGGTCTGTTTACACAGTGCTACTCAATGAGAGAAGGATATGCAATATATGGTATCGCAATATGCTACAGAACTTGCTGATATTCATATAGGATGAAGTTGGTTTCTATTCATAGCGTATCATTAGATGTCTTTCTATTCTTGGTGGTCGTAGAGTGTATGTCCACACATCTGAATAAAAGGAAAGCTGCTATATACCCATATTACACGAGGGGAAATTTCCTCACCAAAGAATGGGTGTGTGTAATTAATCATGCATCCCTAAAGTAGGCCTATATCACCATCAGGTAATTGCACCATGTGCTGGTTTTATTATTTCTGTTCTATATTTGATCGTCACTCAAAAGATGTGGCCTACTACAATTTCCTGCTCACCCTCCACCTCACTGGATTGCCTAGCGGTATATACAGGTAGTGGGACCTTAGACTGTATAGTACTATCTCATGCTGACATTTGATGAGTACCTCTTTGTCCAACATATGTATGTTCAGGATGTGGGGGACCTTTCGGTGGTGGGTAGGTCTTAGGTCAAAGTCTCGGTGGCTTCCGCTCTATCTGATATTGCCACATTCATCTGTGTATATTCTATAAGATGTGTCAAGACCGATGGTGAGCGATGTGTGTGTGTGTGGGGGGGGGGGGAGGGGGGGGGGTAGTTTAGCCAATGTGAACCCTTTCCTCTACCATGGCATCCTTGCCTATCAAACATGTACAAACATTGGTGTTTTAATTTGTCTTCATCATGGGCTGAGCCCAGTGCATGTATACCGGGATACATACCCATCTCATTGCAGTATACAGAACACAGTTTTGTTGCTCTGTAGACATGTTACACGTTCGTCTGTCTTGATAGACGTATATCAACATTAAACCAATAGTTTGTGTATACCTGCCTACAAAAAGAAGGCCTCTTTCACGTGATACGCGCTCGCTCATCTCGCGAGCAACATGCAGACGGGGAGGGCCAGACAGCAGGGTCTAGCCTGTGAAGTACCCCCCCCCCCGACCATACACACCCGTCTCACCCACAACACTGTACCACTGCATATTCATGAGGGACGTGCATGCACGACGCGTGCAGCGTGCACTGGGAGCGTACACGCGCGCGGACGGGGCGGTCGGGTGGGGCCAGGGAGAGGCAATGGGTGTGGGTGTAGTGGGGTGTAGAGAAGTGGGAGGGGGGCCAGTCTATAAGAGAACCGACCTGGGTCAGACAGTCTTTGTTGGCAGCCCCAATGGGTCGCTTCCTGGTTCTAGGCATTGCCCTACCTGGTGCTACACCTGGCCCAGTTTTTCCCTCTTCCCTTCCTGACGGAAGTACACAAAGAGCACATGGATATACTACTACTACTGCTGGATGTATGCTGGTTGTCTGGAGGCACAAAAGGTGGATACTTGTGGAGTGTGTGTGTGGGTTTATTGAGAGTTGTTAATGTTGGCCTTGTTGCTGCTGCTGCATGGTGTGGAGGTGATTGGTAATAGGGACGTGCGTGCGTGAGTGGAGGTGTGCTTTGTTCGTCGCGCCAAGACGTGCAGCGCGCCGTCTTCACACAAAGAAACCCAGCCTTTCCTGGGACACCAGTCAACCAGCGACAACACTGCTTGTCTCCTGACCGGACTAATATACTACTACCACTTCTAGGAAGCCACAGGAGGAACAGCGGTTAAATTCGGCCGACTAGATGGAGAGTCTGGCAGTTGAACAACAAAGCCACGTGGAGTAAGCAGGAAGCCAGCATGGGCAGGGGTGCTGCTGTCCTTTGTGTGGATGAGCAGAGTGTCCAGTGACAGCGATCTGCCTACGATGTCAATACCTGTCACCGTGTAGAACACCACTGTGTGTGTCACTGTCACCACTTAACCCTCACCCTATCCCTGATGTCCTAACCTGAGCTGGATCCAGCAGGGAGGATCCAGGCTATCCGTCCCAGGTGTCATGAGCACAGATCATTCCGCGCGGCTGGATAGGCTAGAAACCAGCACATCGCCCCAGGAAGGAGGCCAACAGGCTTTTATGTATGCCCCCTCCCTCTGTCAAGTGCCACTGTCCTCATGCTCACCTCTATGGGTATGGTAGAGTGCAGGAAGACAGGCTAGAATTGTTCTATTATTGTACAGGAAGTTAATCAGTCTGTGCTTAATCCTACTTATCCCAGAACAGACTATTCTTGGTACTGTGGCGCAGTGACGTCATCTTAGACAAAGTGGGGCATACGCACTGGCAGTGTGCAGCAAGAAAGCAATACCCAGCGCTGCAACACCATGCAATGTGTATCCGCCTCCACATTCAAAGTTTGTTGATAATGAACAAATGAAAAATAGTGTGTTATTTTGATACATACCCACATATATTCATTGTTTATTTGTTCTGCTGGGACCCACACAGACGTGGGTATAGAAGAGAAGGCTAGCTGGAGATGGCTGGTAATAGCTAGGGATGGCAGAGAATGAGAGGAAGATGAAGCATTACATGCATTGATGAGTGGAAGATGAAGCATTACATGCATTGATGAGTGGAAGATGAAGCATTGCATGTATTGATGACATGGCAGGTGCAGTTCAGCCCCAGCCCACGCAGACCAGTGGTTGTCGACAGTCCCCATACAGGGGGCTGGGTTCTCCTTGGAACGAGAGAGAGAGAGAGAAATAGACCCACCTATATTTACCCACACCATTGGTGTGCAGCCTAGGGGCTAATTTCACAAATCCCATCCACCAATTCCATTCTATCTTTGCCCAGTGTACCCCCCCCCCTCACTCCCTTCCTTCCCCCACCATATCGCCCCAGGGGGTGTGGGCATGTTCAAACAGGGTAAACTCGATTGAAATTGCAGACATGTGATGGCCTAGGATCCGACTGGCCCGACATGGCTATAATATATACCCCTTCCCCCACTTCCTCTAGTAGTCCAGCCTGGAGTCGCCATGGTTACTAAACATGGGGAGGTATGCGTGGCTACCCTGACTGATTGGAAGGTGGGACATAATGGCGGCTCTGTCTGAGATTATACACCTCTGCACCGGGCTGGCTTTGATGTGGTGACGCCCAATCATGCTCACCTACAGGCAGGCTTCTGTACAGGGATAAGAAGACGTTTTATCTGGGGGAGGAGATTTTATAGGACAGATTTTCCGGTACGCTGGTTTGTAGAAGACTACATGCGAGCCTCAACAGGCCTCAAAGTGCATCGTTGTTATTGGTTTGGATGTCGGTTGGATGATTGAGCTTTTAAGTCCCACATCCATTCATTTCTGACTAGTGGAGAGGGGCAAGGGTAGAAATCCAAAACCTTGAATATGGCGGAGCCTAGTTTCGGGGCGTAGTTGCATGATATAAGACATGCATGGTAAAACGAACATTTTATTTAAGGAACCATTGGGCTTGAGTTTTGGATAACCTATTCAGACAGCGATTTCTGACCTGATAGGAGAAGATGAATCGGTCCTTATTCACTTGCCTTTCCCTCTTCTAATCTAGAAGTAGACATGAGATAGGCTACGTGAGAGAAGTGATGAGTGAATGAGAGAGTGTATACACATGGAAGGGTCTAACTTGGGATGACCCTGCCCTGACCTCCCCTAATCGTACCAACACCATCTCGATAGGAGACTACTTGAGTAGGGTGGTAAAGTGTATACCTGCCAGCCGAAAAGTCTGGACGTGAGCAGAACTTCCCACCTGGCCTGAGTTAGAGCGGATGTAGCCAGCCAAGGAGCAGCTCAGGGTGAACTGAGCTGCTCGAGGTGGTGATAACGCACATAGTGTGCCCTCCTCAGCACTCAACCAGCTCACCTTGACCCTGGCAATACAGCATCTGTGTGTGTACATTTTATTCCCTGTACTAGTATATGTAATATATAAAAGTAATATATAAAAGTATAAAGGATTTTGTTTGCCTAAAACTAGTGTCAATTTAATCGCATTGGAACACTAGCCATGCTCAGAGGAACACAACTACTTTCACTATAGGGTTGTACATGAATTAAGTGGTCGTCGCTACTTCTTTTTTATCCTCCAAACCACTAAGGCAGAGCAGACCACAGACATGACTGTCATCCTGGGTATGCTTCTCTAGTGTGCCTCTATAGACACATTTAGGAAATCAATCACATTCCTTGCGAATACCTTCTAGCTCTTATGGAATCATTTTATTCATTTCCCCTTTATGTTTGCTAATTCATATGATACCAACCCTCTTTTATCACAACTTTTAGGCTCTTTTATACTGGCATCAGAGATCAAGAGGGCAAATAAGAAAAGTGGGTCCTATTCTAGACACCATTTGACCGCATTGTGTCCAATACCGACCTTTACCCGACGTCTCTACATACAATTTTCAAAGAACTCCCACTCGTGATGTAATGGGGAGTTCACCGGCGGCGGCCAGCCGGGAGGTGTGAGCTGAGGGGTGAAGAACTTGTATAGGTGTGTATGGCTGTGGGGTGGAGGAGGGGTTCATTTACCTGGCCAGGCTTGGGCACGAATCCAGACCGCCCTCACCCTCAGGGTAGAGTCCCACTGCGTATGTAAGTGCCCCCATACCAAAACCTGACCCCACATTGGGTTAGTTATATACCAGTGAGATACACATACAATGACAGGGCCCCGACGAGTACCCACATGCCCCATGCCATTTGTGTGCCCCTATCATGCCCTGTCCAAACCTGTAAAAGCCTTTAACCCTGTGGGGACACACCTAAAACTAACATCAAATCCAACTCAGACATTCTCATTCTACAATACAGTCCCTTTATAACCTTTTAAAACAAGCCTGTATTGATAGAGTGGACCTTGAATGGGTCTTATGTATGGTCGACTGGTCACAGAATGAGATGGAGGGGGTGGTGTTTGATCATTTCAAAAGACTTTGAAAGGATCCAAAAAGGGTGGATTCGCGTGGGGCCCTATACCTGACTGACCCTAATGCCCTTTGCAAGGTGCAGCTACTGCTGACCGCCCAGTGGTGCCCCCATACATGCCTAACCAGAGATCCTAGAGTTAACTCGAGGCCCTTTAATTTGACCTATGTCCCCTAGCATTGTCCTTAACCAGCCACCTGCAGCTGAAGTCAGCTCAGGGCTCACAACTCCTCAGTGGTTACCTATGTCCAAGGATCCAACATACACGTATATATGGGCTTCTAGAGTGGTGTATACACTCAAAGTATACGAGGTCAGGTATGCCTCTTACACACATGACTGGCTTCCACAAGGGACCAGCAGATAACCCCAACAGAAATACCAGTGTGAAATGACTTATCTCTCAGATTATCGGTGACAACTGCTCTGGAAACCCACAATTAGGCCCGTCTCGCAAAGACCCCCTTTACAGCGTTGACAAACACCAGAAGCTGACATACTTCTGAGCCTGGCAATGTTCGTCTGCATGCAGGGTTCTATAATGTACAAGTTCAAACGACAGCCACTTAAATCAAGGGCTGGCACGTCCATGGACATAGCCTTGAATAAGATACTATGTATATTTATACCAAAGTATGCAATGCCTAAACCTGGACACTGAAGTGTTAGATGAGAGGGGGCTCATATACATCAGTAAGTGATGTGTACCATTGCCTCAGAGATTCATTCAGGATGAGTCAACTGGGGACAAGCCTCATAATTTGCAGTTATATGGTAGATGCTGTAACACGATATTTATTGTGGTCCATTAGAATAGCTTCATACGCCAAATGTGGCGCTATATGTTCCACTAGACGAGCCATGGAAGCTGCATATGATGACCTGGCCCCGTGTCTGATCCTTCAACTCAGCCCCATCTCCAAATCACTGCCATATCACATGTTTAACATGGCTGTTTGACATGACTGGGCGTGCATAACGACCAGTGACTCAAGACAAGGCTTAACTTGCATTCTCCCCTAAAAAGTCATACTCCGCCAGGGGGTCCTACAGTACACACCTTACAGTCGGTCTCATGAGGAGGTTATATTCACGGGTCGATGCTTGTCTCTGGCTGATATGAAACCTGTCTCCCAGGTGTAGACTGTCAAACGATCAGACACCGGGATCCAGGGGCCTGCACCTTCCCCTCCCTACCCCCCACCTCCTCACACTCCCTCCGCTCGCCTTCTGTACATCTACAAAATGATCTTAGCACCACACTGAAATCATTGACCGAATACTGGGAGGCACGAAACGGGACTGTTATATAGGGGTCTTCCTTTACACGGTCCTAAACTCCTCACTCCATGCTGGGAAATAATGGTCCTCTTTGAATTAATGTCAGAACCGTTCTAGTCTAGGGAGCACGGCTTAACGTATTGACGGCAGCCCCCCCTCCCAAGAATGGTCTACTTGTATCACTAAAAAGTCTCGCCAGGATCTGTGAAGTCAGAATGGAAACGCCTGACTGTCGAGAAGAAGAATCCCTATATGCATGGTAAAGGACGCCTTCTTTAGAGCACGATCGTATTGAAACAGAATAGATTTGCCAGAAAGGCATTGTATATGTATATGAAACGTAACCTGTCTCGTTGGTACCTATCTGCGACTGGTACCACTGAAATAGGGGGCACCCTATATTCACTTACAAGTTACAGTGGTGAAAGGCCTCTCCCCGTTTTTGTGACAAGAACACGTATTTTGTTACTTGCTCTTCCACACAATATATTACAGTTATTGATATGTTTTGTATCACTGTGTCCCTCACCCAGAAATATACTGTAACTATCACAAGCATAGGCCTACACTAAGGACATATTCCGAATCATAATAGACATAGCCCGTGCTAACCTAGATCTATAAATGGACATATGATCCAATTGAAGGAGCTAACTCTGTAACAATATGTCTTTTTTAAGAATCACGAGGACCATGGACTTGAATGGACAAGTACAAATACCATTCCCCATAGATCTGAATGGAACACAATGCGAGCTGCTTGTGAGCTGCTCATTGGGTCCACAGTTCTGAATGCCACAAGTAATGCTCAGCATTGTCTGCTGTGTATTATACAAGAAAAAAAAGAAACACATCCAAGTTTGCCCAGGGGTGGGCTGCACCAGGACCATAACAACAAAGCATATTCTGCACTTCACTTCCATACTTTGTCTGTGCATGTCTCAAGCAGCAGCTCACCGAGTCGTAGTCGTGTTTCATTGAGAACAGATCTGCTCATTCCCTGAATTCCCCTGCTCTTTTGTCTCGGGCAGTGCCTGGTCTAGATCAATCACTGGTTCACCCCGAGCAGATCGCGGATATGGGGTGAAGAGTACGGATTTGGTGTGGATGTGACACACGGATTGGGGATGGCTAAGACAAACTGTGAGAAATGGGATTACTATTTAGTTAACCCGGGTTAATTCAATGTATATGATATGGATTTAGAGTGTGTGTCGTGGGGGGGGGGGGGGGGGGGTCGGTGTGGTAGGTGGTAGACTCTAACCGGTGCTATGGACATGTACATGTGCCCTTGAATCACAGCACGGGCACAGTTCAATACACTTCGATAAGTGTTCATTCTGGTTATTTTTAACCCCAGTCAACCCTGGTTTATGGCCTTCAACGAGGGGGTAAATCAAGCCGATCAATGCACACACCACGTGCATGACAGTGGTGGCAGTGCAGGGGGTGTGAGGATAAGGCAGCAGAGGCAGGGTGTGGTTGGAGTGACAATGGGTTTCATTGGATAAGACTACATACTAGTACGGTCTTGGTTTGGGATAAAATACTGCTTATCAATACTCTCCTATCCATATCGTATTACAGGTAGAAACTACTGATGGAAACACAGTAAGGTGTACAGTGACAGTACACTGTTTCCGATGGGGAGGGGATGGGAGGGAGTTCACATTGTGTAATGATAATCGGTTGGTGTTGTATCGATGCTGAAGTATACTTATACGAGTACTTGGTATATATGGTTCGAACCTCGTCTCCCCCGCCCTATCCATTCAGGCGCAGCGGTACAGGTGTATAGGAAATCAATGCCCTACACTGCTCACCTGCGCCCGTCAATAAATCATAGGCGACCATCGCGGCCCGCCATACACCCCATACTTATTGTCTTTAAGTGGTCTGGGACCTCGGCCCCTGGCCCAAGGGGGATGGGGATGGTATCAGTGTACATACCTATCTCACTCCCACAACCCCTCTCCCCTTCAGGTGTGAAAGGTAAAATACAGGTGAGATACCTGTAATTGTCTGTATGGATCGTACATGCAGCATGACTGATGATCCAGGCAGTGGTGTAGGTACTGCTGCCTGCAGGTGTCATAAGTCAGGTACCCTGGGCCACTTATACAGGTGTATAGTCTATCCAGGAGTACCTGATACCAAGAACATGCTTTGGGACCATGCACATACAGCACTGTACCATCAGGCACCACATGCATTAGTTATCTAATGACTCATATCATACACACTAGAGGACGCTCTCCTTCCAATGCTATACATGTCTTATATTGCAAGTGGTGGTGCTTCTACAGGTATGTTCAGTTGGGCCGGGCTCAACATTATCCAGCATGGAGTCAAGAAATCATCATACTGAAACACCAGTCATGCATGACCATACACACCCACACAAGGCACGTGTATTGGTGGTATCAGAGGGGGTCCATGGCTAGTATCTGATCACAGACACCTGACAGATAGTCATCAGGCACCCTTTACATACCTGGAAATGGATCCCCCTTAACATCACTCATACAGTCCTTTGTAACCCTGGATCTGCATCCACACCACCGTACACATACAGGGATCCTGGTATAGGATCCAGCCTCAACAAAAAGCTAGTACATCTGGCCTTCATTATGACCCGTGGCCACATGACATACGGCAACAAATGGGCAGTCTACATGCCAACAGTTTCTTTTCAGCCAGCGACGTCGCTGACAGGGTGGTATGAGGATTAGATTCACCTTTGAACAGGACCTGTGAGGAAACATGAATGTGCAGTTGTTCTTTTTAAGGAAGGATCCAGGATGTGTTGGATCATGACTGCTCAATAGTTTCTGTATATACTAACATCAATAACAAAACGCCCCCCTGACTTCCGTGTGGGTCTGGACATGCAGAGTGTCATGTGCACTGTCTTGGCCCCCAAAAAGATGATTGAATAAAATAAAACGCCCCCCTCTTCCCTTCTCTCTGATGATTACACTTGTAACAATACCGGTTATATTACAGGAACTCTGGACATTATTCTCTCTGCTCACACCAGTGAGTGCCTTTCTTTCCCCAAAACAAACACATGTCCTTAGATCTATTATATACCCTGCGTACTCCTATACACTCTGAACACCTACCCCATCCCCTGAACCCTGCCCCTGATATCTCATTGTGACCGTTGTACATAACGCCCCTCACGCCACAGGTCCTAACATGCCCCATAAGTGTACATCAATCAAAGACATTGGGGTGGTTACTTTAGGGGAGGACCAGGGGGTGGAGGACAAAAAGAATTCATTCTGTTTACGACTTGGATCCTGCCACATTCCTCCTTTTTGTGTGAGTTGGATCTTGGATCCCGTGTCATTGCTCATTTATGGGCAAGTTGGATCTTGATCCTGGTAGCAAGTCTAGCGGGCAACGTCAGCGCCCCCGGAATGTGGTGTAGAATACATGAAGGGAGTCTGTTAGATGTATCAGATGGAGGAATAGGTTTACACATTAAGCTTAAATACATCGTATCCTATATGAAATTAATTTTACTATTTAAATTCTGAGTTATTTATATCCTGTCATTAAAAGGTCAGGTATTACGACCCCTCCTGTATGAGATGACACCAGCCTTTATGATTCAATTTATATAATAATATATATTTATATTAGACAATTATTCTTATTAAACGAGAGATGTATTCTCTGTCTATATCTCCCGTATTACTCGTCCCCTGCAATTCCCAGATCCATCAAGTTAACCAAATTACTACATAGATCATCTATCAGGGCCATGTTAGCGAAAGGGCATACCAGTTACTAACGGCTTTGTGCACCACCTTTAGTTGCAAACATAAAGGGGAAAACAAGAAATCCTTTAATTCCTTCTCCCTCGTCTGCCCTTTCTTCCTTCCCTCTTGACTACGGCACGGCATCTAAAAATAGACTCTTGGGGCTTAATATAGAAGATCCCTTTTTATTCACCCCTTATTTACGACCAATCCTTTAATGGAAATTGTCGCTGCATCTGGAGATTCAGAACCCTCACCAGAAAACTCTGCTTCTTTTTGGGTGAAAACCTCTACATGTATATCCAAACCAGGAGCAATTCTCTCAGCGATACAGCCTTCGAATTACAACAAACATCGCAGTAGATCACAGGGCATGATAATTGAAGCCCATGCCCATAGAATACGTGATCAGCTAAGTGGGTACATTTTATGGTATAGGTAGTGGTTGCCTCCTGTGTGTGGAGACAGCCTATAGTATAGGGGAGGGGGCTCAGGTAGGAGCACCTCATCCAGGTGTGCTTTGATGTAAGCGCCAGGTACCTTCTACCTGTAGTCTACCCCCCATGTCCTACCGCTCCCTTCCTTCTCCATTTAATGTGTGTACTGTTGCTGCTGATGCTGCTGCTGCTGCTGCACAGGTAGTGCCCTATATAGGTACCTGCAGTGAATCCCTGTATAAGCACTGGTGAAAGAATAATACACTGGAAACAGTGATTTTTTTTACATATATACTTTGATTAGTCGTTGACCAGCTTCCATGAATATAGGGACTGTTTTTCAATCTCTAGACAAATTGTGTTCTTGTTAAACCTTTTATCCCCATTTGTGCTCGTCCTTACATGTTTTTTTTTTCCCATTTTCCCAGAAGGTGATGGATGAAGTATATAGTGTATAGGTATGACGGCAGATGCAGCCACAAACCACAGGTAGCTTACAGATAGAAACGGCTGCTACCACTCTGCAATAACGACCTGTAAGCTGTGATGTGATGGCCATATCAATCAGACACGCCTACACATTGTACAGCTGAGATGGGTGTGGGTAGGTAAGGGTGGCAGTGGGGGATGGGTACCATTGGCGATCTATACCTTGGTCGTGGCACATAGACTGAGGGTGGATGATAGGACGATCTCAGCCCTTCAGTATAGCATATGAAAGAGAGTTCCAACACTCAGTCCTGTATCATATACTAGTACATGTATGCACACATAGCGTCATCCACCCTGATGCTCAACGCTAGAATCCTCCTCCACCCCAACACCCATAAAAACGTGTATCCTACGCCCCCGCTTGATTCTCCCCCGGGGATTCTCCATAGGCAGAGATGACATCAATATTGCCAGAACAATAACACTCGGATATCATAATCTTACAAGCCGATGCAGTGGATATAAGCACATTTAGCAAACCGGCATTAGTAGATAATGAATGCGCATCGTATAGATATTATTACATTCAAATTGTATGTCCATACAGAACTTCTCACTCTTATAATGATGAAAGAAACTAGTGTATCTGACATAATAGGTACATGCATATGATCGACTTATAGGGTAATCATTCTATATGTCACTCACTACTCTACGAAGGCCCATTTGAGCTGCTCAGTGAGCAATATACAGGCACAACTGCTGCTGCTCAAGGTGAAACGGCGGTTTCAATCCATGTGTTACCAGCTACCTCCACTAGGCAGCGCACCTGTGTTCGCGCCAGCCAGCTATAGGCGCCATCGCCAGCTCGGGCCTCCTCGCCAGCACTGAGCACATGGAGCAAGAGCTGCTCAGAGTAGCTCCAACTGGCTGCAATACACCAGACGATGATTCGGTCATCTTTATACATGTTTACTCTCCAGCTTAACGCCCATCGTCACCCCACCAACCCACACTAGTTTCAAACCAGTACAAATTGAGGAATTTCTATGGGGGTAGTGTTCTTTAGCACAGATGCTAATTATTTGCATTGTAAGTACTTATGTAAATGCAACACATTAGGGATCTCGTCCTGTTATTGAAACCTAATTTAGTGTCACCGACAGCTAGGAAGTCAGTGAGTTGGGGAAGTGTCAGGACGTTACACATGTATATAGATTATGTATATTAAATTGATATTGGTTGACTGCTGAGTCAGTTCATCTCTGGGTGTGGGGAGTAGTAGTGAGTGCAACACATGGTGGGATGAATGCTCCGGGGACACATGCATGTGAGTGTGTGCTATATGGTGGAGGACAGTGGAGGTAAATGTCTGTTATGACAGCAAATACCTGGCCGTTAAGCCGTCTGTCATGCCCGGCTATGTGTGAGAGGCAGCCACGCTTCACCTGCCATGTTGACATGGCAAACAGGAAAACAAACATAATAACACCAACTCGGCCGCCTTTATCAGTCATACTTCTCACCCCTGTACTCAAGCCAGGCCACCTGATCAGCATAGATCTAGTGTCTCTACTATACACATGTAGTGACTGCCATGTCACCCGATAATGCTTCACTTATTACTGCCTGGGCATTTGATCACATCATCATGTGCTGTACTTAGGACCCCTTCATGTGGTAGGATCTCTTCATGCCTCCTTGTCATTGTATAGTGTTATCTGGACTAACTATTATGTTTTACAGACCCCGACAAAATACAGTAGCTGTTTTTCTTCTAGGTTCGATCTTTCATGTTGTATTCGTAATATTGACGCCAGTCCACCTTCTTTAGTTTGTGTTTGGGGGCGGCTATATTCCACTAAATAGGATGCCAGTGTCATTAACACTTCCATTGATGGAAGCGACTTTACAGGACATGGAAATTGTATATCGATGTACAATCTCATATTGTTGAACACATATGTACCATGTTATATATGGTAACGTTTGCAAGACAAGTTCGGTTTGGACGTTTGCGTTTTCTGTGAAATATAGGTACTGGAAGCTCTTTATCCTATCTTATATTGTCTCTAGGCGTATCTCCCTAATCAAATGCATGCAAACCTAGATAATGCATTCAAATATATTAACCTCTAAATATAAGCTTCATCACCACTTCCCGATGAAAACGGATAGAATTTTTAACTTATAATACATGGAATCGATTTGCACAGATCTAGTACTTGTATGACCCAATTAATTTCATGTCGATTAATGCTCTTGATACTTTCATGACCAGGCCTCATGATTGTTATATGTCTAAAGGCATTTTCACGTCACCTACTGATCCATCCACTGTCATGTCTACATCGCAAAAGCATTGCCTCCATGTCACAACTTCAGCAAGGGGCTAATAAATGGAATACCCGCGCGCACGTCACCTATTGATTGTTACATCATGCCATCGCTGATGAGATTCATCGGTATTGAACTCCTCTAATGGAGCCTTCAAGTCAATCATTAACACTACCAGGAAGCTTCTAGTCCTCCCAACACACAGATTGTACACATGCTTGCTGGTATAGGCCTAGGCGCTGTTAACCGTATGCATGTATATATGTATGAAACATAACACTATATCATCGTTAAACAATATGGGATAGATGATGAACATGCCAGTCTGTATTCATCTATTAATGACTGCTATTGCCCGCATTAAATCGTCTCGCCTGCGCATAGAGACACCAGAAGCACCATGATGGTGGCATGACTCATCATATTCGGTGGAACTGGTGGTGGTGATACCCGGGGGAACTGGTGGTACACTGTCACGTGTATAGTACAATGTATTGATAAACACTAGTATCTACATTGGTCTCTTCTATACACCGGATATCACACCCACCGCTTTAACTATATCCATTGGTTGTACATGTACTGTATGGTGTATGTATACACATCCACCTAAAGCAGAAAATGAATTTTAGATTCATTCTACCAATTTTGGTGAATATGAAAAACTTATGTGATATGCCTATTTTTGAGCCAATAAAAACATAGACAACTGAAACTGAAACTCCATGGTTGTGGATTAGACCTTGGACCTGGTTACAAGGCTGCTGTCATACATCAGGGTATACATATATTGTAGGCCTATGGCTATTTCCCTAGGACCACCCATCTTTCTCCCGGCTATAGAGCAATACTTTGTCAACAGCGTATTGATCGACGAATATATGTGAGTGAAGTGGTCCACTGGTGGCCGCATCACAATCCTCAGGGAGCATATATCACTGCGCGGACGTGAGGGACTATAGCCCGTGATTTTGTGTGAACTTGGTGTGACTCCCAGGGGCGTGGACGTGACGTATGGATGTAGCACATAGTCAACGCTCAATGACAAAAGTCTTTTTTGTAATGGACACTGGGGATATATTGTCTTGACTTAACATTGTTAAGTATCCAAGCACAAATGGGTGACCCCTAGTCCAGGATTCGAATGAAAGTCACCATATTTTTCAATTCCGATTCAAATGGATATGACTGGACAATACCAAAAGAAAGTAATGTGCAGAGTAGTTAGTTTCACACGTGAAAGGTATATTTGTATCGCCCTATGTTTACGTACGTTTACTTTGCTCATGATGCTTTTGTCTTTTTTTTTTACCTTTTAATAATGACTAAATCATATAGCAGTTACCACCTATACCATACTGCTGAATAGGGCAAGGTATATATATCACGCCAATTTCATGTCAGCAGGGCTGACCTTGCGTGGTCCAAAGTTGTCAATTCTCGACGTCCATGTATACAGGTTAATTGGATGTCAATGCTGTAGTAGTATGGTGGATGGGGGTCCGGCCATGGTCGCGTGTATTGTTGGGTGCCGTGAATGAATTGTAACACGGGCGGTATGTGGCACCTTTGACATGGCCACGTGCTAAGTATGTGTTTTGTGCGTATGTGTGGTGGTGCGTGTGTGTGTGTGTGGGTGTGTGAGTGGAGGAGGTTGGGTGGGGGCTGACCTATGATGTACAACCATCTGCAACCATTCATACTCTCCTGTAGAGTGAGCTAGGCATGTATATATGCATCCTATAAATATAGCAATTCATTTATCGATTGAGAACTAAAAGGCTTTGCCACGTTTTTAAGCATTAGGGACAGCTTCAAAATAGCACTTTCAGTCGTCAGTGCCCACCAAACATATAAAATGTAGGTAACCTAGTCCAAATACCATACATACCCGGTACTCCACATTTCCACAACTAAAGATATCCACCTTTACCTATATACACCATGCCCACCCACACATGTTAACCTGTATCCGGCCAGGCTCAACTAACCCCCATGTTGAACCTACTCCATGCTCCCCGTGAGAAGCTCCTCCCCCAGAAAACTGTCAAACATTACTACCTGCCCTACCTCAATAAGTTTACGGGTGGCAGTTTCCATCAAAACTGCCACAATATGAACAGGTGCTCTCGCCCACCTGGACATGTGCATGCCTAACATGCAGTTGGCAGGTGAGGGATCCACCTCCCCCCCCCGACACACACACCTCCTATCCTCCTCCCGTATACATACTTCAATGGAGAGGGCCCTAGGTGCGCAGCGAGCACTTTAATAATACACACCTGGACCCAGAGAACACCTGAAAAAGCATGGTGCACATACTTGACTCGTGTGTCATTTTGAGGGTCAAACATGGAGTTGGTAGGTGCGGGTGAACAGGTGGTCTAGGAGTGTAATAACACGGACAGGAGGATGTGTTAGTATTGGCTGACAGGTAGAAGCCCTGCTTCCCTACTGGCAGGTGGAGGGTAAACATTGGGACCCAAAAGGACAAAACACCATGTCAAAACTTGTTATTCACAAGGAAACATATACCTATATATTTTTGAATGTACATGTATAGGGGGAATATTGGACACCATACAACTATGACACAGATAGTCTTTGAATTGTCAACGTACCGGTATGCATCACGCTAGTGCCATCTTTAGTTGATATACATGATAGCAATAAACTCTACTATAATCCCTTGATCTCCTTTTTCTAAATGTAACACTTTATCCCATTTAACATTGGTGTTGTGGTAGGAATCCCTCTGAGGCAGTTTTGAATGACCCAGAGGCACTAACTCACAGTTTTGCTATCAGCTCAGTACTACAGAAATGCACTTGTATAGCCAATATTTAGCCTGCAAGTCTAGGTATATTATTGAACACAAGTGGACATTATATATTTTATACTTTACAGTTACATTGGGTTAACTGTATCTGTACTAGTATTTCGCATTTTCTGATTAATCCAATGTCGATTTACACTAGTCCCACGACCACACAACACCCATGTCTCAGTAAGTCGTCTGACCACCCTGATCAAACATTGAAGTGACTAGCTCTGACTGGGACCTATCTCCTTGGGGGCGCAGACCCTGGAGTTAGATCTGTGTTATTGTCATCAGACACACGTGCAGTGGGTAAAGAGGCTGGGGTTAGGGGGAGGCTACAAACAGAAGGTAAACACTTGGCCGTCCTCAATAGGTCCCCTTCCCTTATCATGACTGCCTCAAAGGAGCGGGAGAGCACGCTCTCGACCTGATATAAATGAATCACTTGTGCATCTGGTTAGACTTCGAATCGAGTGCCACCTATAAAACTACCCCGCCCCAGCTAGGACACACACAGAACTCGTACATCATGTGTGTGTGGACTGTGTGTATAGGTGGAAGGGGTGTCTGTGTGCTTGTAAGTGCTGGGGACTGGGGCTGTCTCGAATAGGGGAGGGTGTCTCCAGTACCTAACGCCCCCCACCTTAGCTTCCACGCTCGTGACCTTAGATGACCTTAACCGATCCTGGATCTACCAGCCTCCACTCCACGGTGACTGGGACTCCACTCCACGGTGGCTGGGAGTCAGTTTATTGGGTAGAGGATTCAGTGTTGCTAAGTCTGCAAGCAGACCACCCTAGATGTCGGTACAAAAAAAGGGTCTGGATTTTCTGACTCATGAAATTCAAAATCATACTATAAATGATCTGTATCTATGTATCTATGTATCGTCATTATTTTGAGCAAATTGCCCTCGCAGGTATACAAATGTATAGCCTGGTCCCGTTCTAACTCCAGAGACACACTCCACCCCCTATCCCCTAGCCGGTGACGCCATTTGTGAACGTTTCCATACCTTCAAATTGAGATTCTCTTGTTGCCTTTGCACTGGCGAATAGCGTCATGAACATGTCAGTTTATCGAGTCTGAATGCAAACTGAACACCAATAGTCCTTACCATTGCTGATGTGGGCGGGGGGGGGGGGGTCGTTTTTAAAACTAAATATCGGTAGGAGACGTAGTTCTTGTTGCAGTAATCTGCATTCCACCCACACCCTGGGGACGTTACAAAGTACAAAGCAGGAACCCTGGACAGGAGCAATAGACTTGCCCAAGTCGCTGAATGAATATAATAATAGTCCAACATGTGTCTAGCATAGGTCTCAGTAGCTCATTTTATCGTCATGTTTCTATGTGATATGTAATAAAACACCGGCATATGTGCGGATGAGTTTGTTGTGCCATTGGTTGCTTATACAAAGACGTCAGTATACAATGAGCACTTTCATATGTTGTACTCATGTGCCCCGAGAAAAATGGCACAATTTAAGTTCTGCAGAATTAGATCACTCCAGGGACATGGGGCACCATGTTCCATTAAACTTTAGAACATGCTCTTTTGTCATTTGAGTAGGTCTCCAATGAGCATGACGAGCTCGGAGCTACTCAGACCGGGCCCCTGCTGTAACTACAACCCTCCAGGGCTGCTTCCCTGCATGGACTCATTTAGACCTACACAGCAGAAACTATGGCCAGCTAACATGACGAAAACATGCTGCTCTCCTGTGGCACCCCAGTAAATGCTGGTAGACGTAAACTTACTGCAAGCTGCATACACCTAAGCTATCACTTACAAATGGACTGGTAGAGGGTCAATAATCGGTAGCATTAACGTACACTTAATCCTGGCATAGACATGTTGAAATAGATGGGTATACGCATGGGTATACTATTGAAAAGGACCATGATGCCGCTTGACGTTTGTCAAAAAACGGCATGCCATAAGCATAGTTGTACATGTACATAGTTAGGCAAAATGTGGGTGTGTCACACAGAGTGATCTAGGTCAATGATGGCTAAAGATAGGAATTATATAAACTCTTTAATTATACCGAATTCAAAATAAAAAAGTGATAAGATATTGTTGGTATTTACTTGGGCGAGCATGAGTGTAATATGTGCCAATAATTATGTGGGCGAAGCACGTGAGTGGGCAATCCCTCTGTTCCCTAGAGTCCCCCACCCCTCCACTGGTCAAGAGATAGCAGTTCCTTCCAATCGAGAAAATGCATGTAATTACTAATTGTGAGAATTGACCAGAACATGGTCCAATGATAACCACACAGTACTACCCCCAAACACTCACATGGGTGAATTGTACTGTGTTCCTACTTCATCAAGTCAATGCACGTGAGATCTGCCTAAGTACACGAGGTAACATTACTAGTATGGGGATTGGGCTTTGTTAAGGCAGGACAAGCACTCTGGTCGGGTGTCATGATCATACAGCCTGGTTACGTAAAACCAACATAACCCAGACCAGGCCCTCCATAGCCGCGAGCAGCTCGGTGAGCTGCTCAACAATCGATGCCGCAAACAAACTCGTTCACACTCATTAATTGTTTATCAATAGGCCCGTGTAACTAATTATGTCACGATTGTGGCTGGCAAGGCGGCAGGTCAACAAAGGTTGACACAGCTTTGCAAACATCCCCACACCTGATCCTGGATCCCGCCTGATCTCCTACAACTCCTGATTGGATTAACGTTAATCCTGCCAGATCGGGGCTCACCTGGTGGGTCTAGGTGTATCATTGTGGCCGGATAATCCCAATATTCGCCTTATTTACATAGGGATTGATCGGCGCCGGGTAATGAGGGTTAGTGTTGGCCGGGCGCACACAGATCGATGCCCAGGTCTTGGCACTCTTCATCCGGCCCCGCCATAGTAGGACGGTCTCGGCTAGCCTACCCGCCCATAGTGGTACTGACACTTTAAATATATAGTTTCAATAGTGGTGACGGTATAGTTGGTAGTGTAGGGTGGCAGGGGACGTATAGGATGTTCAGCGTTATATTAGTGATAAGGGGGGCGCTATAGAGTGGCGGTTGCTAGAAGCACTGGTGTCCGAGGCGGGGCAGCTTTGATCCAGCGATATAAAAAGATAAGGGCGTATTGATGTGGGTGTCAGGCGGCATACGTCGGCTGAGAGGCTGGCCAATACGGCTGCAGACAGTGGAGGCAATGCTATTTGTCCGGATCTGGTCGGATCTGCCGCTCTCAGTGGTCGGTGGCCAAGTACAAACACAGCCTGCCACCAGCCCAGCCCCCAAATTGTCCTAATGAAAGCCGTCGGGAAGCACTGCGGACGCTGATGTATGTCATTAGCTGAGAGCATCGTTGTGATGAGGTGGGGCCGGACATGCAAGGCAAACATGGCACTAGCATGATGGGTGACAGTAGGTATAAGGCCACAGGAGGAAAGGGGGTCATTGGATGGCACTCAAACATACACCAGAGGGAGGTAGGCCACTGGGCCCACTGGGTAGCAACCCCCTCACAGGCCATGTTGGGGAAACCGATCACTGGGTAACTATCGGATAACTGTGGGCTTCACAGAAAGGACAGCAGACCACTGGGTAGCATTATGTCTCATAGACGACCAAAGGGAAGCAGACCATTGGGCAGCAGTAAGCTCTCGTGTCAACCGTCCATTGTGCTTGATCGAGACATATATTTTCAATAAATATAGATGTGGCCAGATGGAAATAGAGAAGTGGATGGTAGGCCTCACAGTCAACAAACAGCTAATCTTAGCAAAGGGAAGTAGTACTGGGTAGCAGTGAGCCTCAGAGACAACTAAAGTAAAGGGAAAGAGCCTACTGGGTAGCAGTTAGTCTCAGAGACGACAAAGTCTTTAGCAGCCCACTGGATAGTAGTAAGCCTCAGGGACAACTAAAGTAAAGGGAAGCAGGGCTGGGTAGCAGTGAGCCTCAGAGACGATGAAAGTGAAAAGAAGCAGCCTATTGGGTAGCAGTAAACCTCAGAGACTATTAGAGTAAAGGGGAGCAGCCCAGGAAGCCGCCCACTGGGTGGCAGTGAGCCTCAGAGACGGCTGAAGTAAAGAGAAGCTGCCCACTGGGTAGCAGAACGGCTCAGAGATGACTAAAATAATAAAGGGAAGCAGACCACTGGGTAGCAGAAAGCCTGAGACTCTTGGGAGCCAGTCCACCTCATACAGCATATGTTGGACCTGTTTGAGAAAGACACTTACCATCAGTCCCAGAGATTTGACATGCACACCCTCTTGATATAGCAGGCTCTGAGGCTTACTGCTATATACTGGTAAGTGATAATAGAATCAGCCGTATCTTAGAGGGTGCAGAGACATGTAACTTGGTAAAGTCTGTGCTAGTCACAATTCATTTCACATCTATCAGGCTTGACCGACTGGGACAGGCACCCAATGACCCAATAATAAATATGCTATTGTAGCCTATGAGAGGAGACCCTTGAATGACCCTGTGATTGCTTCCTCTCAGAGATTCATTAGCACTACACTGTGTGCCTACCACTGGGAGCAATGAATCAATGGGTATTCCTCGCTGATGTTCAGGCCAGCCCCAGCAATCTGACCATCAGCACATAACGAATGCCCATTACGAACACTGGATATTACATGCTAAGTCTCTGACTCCCCTATGACCCTTACCCTGACTGGATTACGTATACATGTTCTGCAGAGGGCCAGGAGGGCTCTTGTGGTAGGCTCTCATGACCGCGCGGCAGTGTTATGTATGAATACAATTAATGGTCACATGAGTGAGGATACCCAGGGAAAGATATCATAATCACCATGATCAAAACATGAAGATTCCACTCTGATGAAAAATAGTAAACAAACAAACATAGCTCCAACTCCCTGACTATCTTTTTTAATATCTGACTACAGCTATAAACTTTGTATGACAGCTGCATTTAACCCCAGAGAAATGGGATTCTAACCGCCCAGCCTCTGACCAATAGCCATACATGTACAGGTATGTCTATCTGGTACAGCATTCCTGTCCACCCCTGTACGTCCAGAATGGAAACTGCCAATCATAGTCTGCCGTCCAGAGTGTGCCCACGACGACGGCGCACCTTCTCCCCTCCTGGAGGAGTGTGTCCCTGAGGGCTTCCACTTCTAGTCGGGTCTCAAGGCAAGTGTGTCCCCCTGTGTCTCCAGGGGAGGCCATCTTGGCTGTGCCAGCATCAGCCCTGCCTGCCGACCTTGTCTCCGGCCCCGCTGGTCATGCCAGTCGCCCTGCCCACTTCTACAAGCCATTGTGCCGGCTGGCCGACATGTAACGGCCATTTGTGGCCTGCCGCGCTGATCTGTAATGTCTTGAAGGACATTTGCTTCATGTGGTTATCGATCTGGGGGACTGTCCTCCCTCCCCTCTCGTCCTCCACTTACATCCCTTACTCCTCCACCCCCGAGTGCCCACCCGGCCTCCTATCCCTGCACCTACTTTCACTGACCAGGGGCGGACCCAGGAATTTGAAAAGGGGGGGGTCCACCAAACACCAAAGTACCGAAAAGTGACGCGCCGCGACTCGCGGCGTATCAAATTATCATTAACAAAATCTAAAATTTTCCAAAAGGGGGGGGTCCGGACCCCCTGGACTCCCCCCCTGGATCCGCCCCTGCTGACTACTTAGTTCTTACCCATTTCACTACTGGCCTGACTTTTGTTACGATGTTGAGCCAAAGGTTATTTGTATTCTAACCAAACTGATGATAGAATGTTAATATTAAATACATCTTTATAGTATCAAAGCTGCATCAAGAAAAACAATTTCGCTTAGACTAACCTTGATATCACACCTGTATGGACTAATGTACAGCAGCGAGCAGGGATGGGATAAGACACACATGTATCCTAAAAAACCTCCAAAAACGTACTAAGGATAATATTGTTAGATATAAGTGAATCTTAAGGTGTCTTCCATCTGGATCAACACACCTCAATGACTCAATGAATGACATGGTAGCATGGGACCTGTCAGTTCTACACCTACATAATAATTGGGTAATGTGTTTGGACCACATGTATTAACCCCCCAAGTCTACCTCCAGAAGAGCAAGAGATGTATCGCTGCAGGGCAGGGGTCCTTCCATGTCGGGGGCGGGGCTTAATGAAACAGGTCTTGTCCGAGGTCTTGCAGGCAGGGGTGATTACCCCAGGTTGTGTGGCCTGACCCCGGCCGTACCCCGACCCCCGGATCTTACCAGTGTAATCTCATTTGGGGAGACCCCACTGGAGGGTGGCCACTCTGGATGTAATTACTTCAGAAACTTAGATCCCGCTCCCAACAGCAGGCATGGTTGACCTTAGCTGACCTGAGGAGCCAGACGCCAAGGTCAAAGGTCGCACTGGCCTTGTCTGGCTGACCCAAATTATGGTACGCTACACGCGGGGTCAAAGCTAATCTGTTGAACCACCGAGGTTGCAGGTTGCTTTTGGACAACTGCTCGGGGTAGTTTATTATCAGGGCTGGGGATAGGTCTATGTGTGGTAGGGGGGGGGGGGGTAGTATGGTAGGAAAACAAACTCCTAACTGGTGGAGAATGGGCATTGCCACTCAGGGCTGGTACTTAGGGTCTGGTACAAAATGTATCTTTTTACTTGGGCTCTTGTTGGCTGCCTATCTTGTAGTTGTGTTGTCGGCAGTGAATGGTCGATATGGGTTGGATGTTGGGTAGACACTGAGGCCCGATAAAAAAAAGTCAGTCGGTAATACAATATGCATCAATACATGGTCAGAGATCACGATGACTTTGTGACAAGGATACATAGGATAGGCACTACAATGTATTTTGTGTGTGTGTTTAGCAAAATGCAGTTCACCTGCCATAACTTCCAGCAATACGTTATCAATTTTTTGTTTCGAAATCAAGATTGTAATGTTGACAAACTTAAGAAAGACTTGATTATTAACCACACATTGATTGATCACCTTTCCAGGGGCTGTTTTTATCCTGTTTATCTCATTTTTGCCTGTGGTCGCTCGGGTTTTTGAGAATTTGAAAAGAAACACTTGTATATGCTGACCAAAAGCCACTCATTATAAGGCCCTTTGATCAGGGATAATCCTCAATATACCTGTATTTGATTGATTAAAAAGGGTTCTTTCCATGCTTTTTAATTCTTAATTTGCATCTGGCCGCTGGGAATTTTGGTACCCAGGGGGTTGGGTGGGGCAGCTTATCTTTTTTTTCTCTTTTGCCTCTGCCGCCCAACAACATTGCTCTAAAATCCTGTAATTCGATTGAAGTTACTAAAATGAGGTGGCCCTACTCTGGTGTGTGTGGCTGGGCTAAGGGCCTGGCACGGGCCCACTCTGACATACCACAACTGTCCACAGCCCAGCATGGTGAGACGGCTGTGTGAGGGGCAAAAACTCGGTTAAATCCTGCCCTGCTCCAGGTGAACAACTTTCCTCGCCAAGTCCCTTCAGGTCAACATCCAAATATTTAGTAGTAACCTGTACAGTATAGAGGTTAATGTACCAAGTGTGTCATCAATGCACATACAATCATATACTATGCTGTGTACATATATACCAACCCTCTGCTACACAGCCTAGACATCAATTGTACAGATTAGACTCCTGACATAGAGAATAGAAACGTTGTTTATACAAAAGAAGAAGTGATATTTTCATGAAGAGTTAAACATGTACCACAACAGGTATCTCGTAAACATAACACAGACTCTCTGAATGGTTTTTTTTCTAAAACAAAACACAAAGATCTACTGATTATGTTCTCTGATAAATGTATTTTTGTGTGCCGATGTCCAGAATACCGTCCCAAGTTAAAGATGACGGATGACATAAGCATTAGAAGATTCGATGTGATGACGATCCATTTCGGAAACCAAAAACCAACGTAAATAAATTCGGTGAATGTTCCCTGGACTCTATCCATCAAGATTGTTTATCATTTTTAGAGACCTGTCCAAAGATGGTACCTGGACTCAGTCCATAAAGATTGTTTATCATTTGTAGAGACCCGTTCAAATTTGTTAATACCCCCCCCCCCCCCTTGTAGGCCACTCAAAAAAAGTACTGCTATCTTATTACCGCTTATCCAAAAATAACTCAAATTCATGATAAAAAATAAATTCCAAATATGGTAATGTTTGACGCTGATAATGTAAAGGGAAATCGCCCTCGTCATATTTGTCAGTGTTTGGTGATACAAAAAGAAACCTTTCAATGGCTATAGATACATGACATCTGTACAGGTATTAAACCGGTATGTGTAAAGTGCTATAGCTACCACTAGTACACGAATCATGAATATATATGTATAGGGATGGCCGGGTGGAGGAGAGGTGATTAAACCCAACTTAATGAATTTTATAGTGTTATCTATTATCCTATCCTATAACATTCATCCACAACCCGATTCTTCCACCCCTGTGATCAAACGCCATTGAGTCAGTATTTTATGGGGCATCGTGCAGGGACCGACTCTGGGGCAACACGATCTGATAGGCACTCGTGGAAAACCTAACCCGAGTGTTTTATAGCCGTTCATGTGTTTTACTATGTTGGGGAGTGAAAGGGAGAAAGGGAAGGAGAGAGGGAATGAAAGAGGGGCGGAGAAGGAGCGAGTATTGGGGAGCGAGGAGCAGAGTGGACAGAGTGGGAGGTGGATGGGCATGCAGAAGTAGTCATATTTTTGCAATGCTGGATTCAGATGGACGAGAAAGGTGGTAAATCTGGTGCACAGAGGAATGGTGCATTAGCGTATTAGTAAATAGTTCAAGTACAGAGTGCATTGAGGATGGGTTAAGCCCCCCCCCCCCCCCCGCGGTGCGTATGGGTTTAAGGCGGGTGGTCGGGTGATGTAAACGGGCGGCCCGTGCCGCAGGGGATGCATGCTGATTGGTCGCTGGCTCCGATTACAATGATCTAAGGATCTCATGGTCCATACATCAACTTTTAGTACTGCCCGCCCCTGTCCTCGGCTACTGAGGCCAGTGCCCTGACCAAGGCCCTCTGCCCCTTGCCAGACCCACTCCCGTGCACTTCTATGTATGCAGTGTCCTCAATTCTGGAAAGGGCTTTGGCTTCAGCCGTCTCCCCGTCAAGCACCGTACACTTGCACCGATCAATGATAATACAGTACAATCTGAAGAACTATCCCACCCCATCGCACCTTTTTGATCGCCTCTAAGTTAGAGTCTAAGACTAGCTTGTTCTCAATCAGACCAAAGGATAAACATATTCAGACTCTATACACCTATCCAGAGACGTGACCATGTACCTCCTCACCCTTCCACTGGGCCTCCCACCCTTCACACCTTTAGATACCCGGTTGAATAGCTGGCCATTATTGTGTATAGATTAAAATAACTCATGTCTTATTCATCATAATGGTCTCCCAATATGGACATTATCTACTGTCAGGGTATTTCACACCTGGGGTATGATGTAAACGTTGGAAGAGGCCGAACTGACTCAACCTGGACAGATCCCTAGACAACACCTCCCTGCAGTCATACGAAGATCATGCCATCTCTTATGCAGAAACTAGTTATATTAGCTTTACTGCCAATAAGTGTATCTCATCTGAGCATGTGTGATAGAAGGGTTTATATTGATTCACTTTAGCCAGGGACGAGAATAATCCCTCAAAGTTCCTTCTATAAATATGTTTTGTCATACACACCATGTCCATCTATATGCCACCTCAGGTGTATGTCTGATGTCTACATGACTCCCTCCCACCTGGAGGACCTGGTCCCGTTGGGCTACATGTAACATGTTAATGGCTGGCCCGTGGAGGGGATGACCTCACTACTGGCAGTCCGTGTCCAGGTGGTGGGTCCAGAATAGTTTATCTACTGACCCCGGTACTGACGCTTAACTCCCATATCAATAGATCATTTACTGAATCTATCAGCGGTTAGCATTAAATCTGAAGCACTGTCTTTTTTTTTTAGCCTAGAGCAGTAGTGTTAGCATGTTATCATCAGTTCTAATATATGACAATTCCCCCATCCCAATATGACTGGCACTACCCTGTGATGCTTCGGGTTATGCTGACGATACTTAAGCAGAGTCCAGTCAGGATTTGGCCCCTTGTCCCTCTCCCCAGGTCAGACAAGACGCCTGGTTTGCCAACTGAGCTCACATCTAGCTGGTAGGAGGTTGGCTTTTTACTGGTGCTAATTGTCAGGGGTTAGCTCGCACATCCCTGCACCTGGCCATGTGATAAATCATGCGACTTTCATGCGCTGCCGAGGCGTCAGTCCATGAAGCTGCAGGTCTTTGTACAGATAGAGCAGTAGAAGGAGGGATGCAGGGGGCTTTAGCAGCTTCACTCTAGGGATCATATAGGGGAGGTGCAGTGATGTAAAGGAAGCAGGGACTCGGTGATGTGGGGGGGGGGGGGGAGATAGGTCTGGGGCTGCTGGGTTAATACAGCGGTATAATGTGTTACTAAATTTAGGCCTGACCAAAAAAAAGAATTGGTCAATAATTCGCCGCCTCATTATTTCAAAATTGAGATATATTTCACTTCTTTATTCCAATGTTTTGGATTAGCCTAAATGTTTGTCATTAGTTTACTGAGAACTATTGTCAAAGGATGGGTAGTCCATTGACCAACTACCTTTTTACCTTTTCAGTGTGGCATAAGAACTTTACATAACATGACCAAAGATAAAGGCCAGACAAAACTGAAGTTTACTGAGCAGAAATGTATAGTGATGAACCCTGTGTGTGTTGCCATGATAATACGCATCATGTTTATCGGTTTCCCTGTGGCTGCAGATTTTATTATTGAGGCTAACTAATATATATTTCATTTCACTCATCAATAGTACAATATGGCACTCTATTCACAGGTGCTCCTGTACCCATAGAGATATCTGGAGGGGGTGAGTGTATACCTGTTTACCTGAGCTGTCGGCTTGGTGCCACTTCCCTCTGGTCGATATGCAAATGACCACTAGAACAAGGTGTCTCTGGTGACATACATCTACACCTCATTCAACTTACATGAAACGATGTCACTAATTTATCTTGTTTCCAGCATGGAGACTCAATGCAGCTCCAGTAGCTGGCTGTGGTAATGGCATGTCAAACACCCTTTATTATTCATTTCGGATTTCACGCAGAAACCTTACAAATGACGTATGCCAATCATAGCTGCGTTATGGGTTGTTTCGTGGAATCAGATAAATAAAATAAGGATATCATCAGCCTGTTTCAAGGAAGCTAAGTCTATGTTATTGAAGTTAGGGGAAGCATTTGACACAGCTGATGACTTAGAGTGCCATTTTGAATAGAATACTCATTTGAATTCAGAATAATGGATACATGTGGATATCAGATATTTATCTAGACATAAATAAGTAATGCCTAATTAAACTATTGAGCATGTCATATCGCTGAATGCATACTGAACTGAATTTGAATTTGACTTTGAAACATTTTTTGCAAGAATCACCCTAAAAAGGGCGTTCTTCCACGTATACAATGGGCGTGTGGAAGATATTCCTTTTGTGTTCAAGTACTGGGTATATTCTCATTTGTCCATCTTTTTAGCTGAATCATTTTCACCTCCTGCCTTCATACCTCTTTTGTTGAAATTGAGGGTAAATTGCAGGCATTGAGTGGTGGAGCATGAGGTGAGGTTTTATCAAGGTGAGTCTGTCACCTAAATGATCATCAGACAGCGGGAGGTGGAGCCATACCCCCGCCCCATGATTGACAGGCCATGTCTGCAGACAAGACACTGGGGCGAGGAGGAGGCGACCTGAGGCCGAACCCTTTTATACCCAAGTACGTCTGTGTAAACACTTAATACCACTGCGATTTATAGCCAAGGTCGCCCCTTGACTATGTGCCTTCCTAGAAGTGGGTATAAATCCTACACGTGGGATCCAAAATAAATACAGGTTGTGTTATCTGCCAGGGGAGGGTGATGTACGAGTTGTAACTGTCCAATATAGTTTAGGTCTACAATGCTTGACACTTGTCTGCACATTGATATTGCCAAAATTGGTACAAACACCCTCAGAAAAGTGAGAGTCATTGTCGCTAAAACTACCCTCACCTGAGAGTCAGGCAGTCTGTGTGTGAACGTATATACCTAGATACACATTGTATATGCCATCAATGTGGATTTACATGTACATAAGACAACGCGTATTGCGTAAACATATTATTATAGTATATGATATAGCGTTAGTTTTTACCTGTTCCACTATATAACATCTATATGAATATGGATAGCTGCACGACTGAGTAGTTATAAATTAAATGATAATGGCACTGTACGATAAGTGTTAACTGTGGATACTCCAGATATATATGTCCTTAGATGTAACGAGGCAGTAATGCTGTACCCTGGATGGGATCCTGAGCTACCTGAGTGGATCCTCTTGGATCCTTGTGCCAGGTGGTAGGTTTTAAGGGGCTGGATCATGATCACCTCTGACATCTCTCTGAGTACCCACCTCTCAGGGCAAGGCTTAGCCACCTTACCATGGAGCTGCTCACCGAGCATCTCACGTTGACTTGTTGGAATGGCATATACAGCAAAAATTGTAATTGTATACCTGTAACCCATTATATACTTAGGTTATTAGCAATATACTTTACAATACCAAGATTTGAAGTCAAAACCTAAAGCTGTATCTTGCAAGCAATAAACTAGCATATCTAAAATTAACTTGATCAAATATGAATGGTGGTTAACCTTTTCTCTCACAATATTACCCACTGAGATAGTTTAAGGTTATCAAAGGAGAGGAGAGATAGGAGTCAGGACCAACATGTTTTACAGATATCCAATTCAGTGTATATTCTGCATTTCTCTAGGTGTGGATGCATGTGCAGCCCCGACTTGGTATATGTGTATACAGGCAGCACACAAACTGAAGGAGAGGCCTGTACCACGGGGTTGTAGCCTCACTCGGGGTAGCCTCAATGGGGATAAGTCAAGCCTGAGGGCATGGATTAACTCCAGTAAGACCCTGGACTGGCCCAGTGGCAAAAACCAGGTGCTGCTAGCAGGGGGAAGTAGGGTAGGGTAGCACGAGTACAAACTCTGTAGCTAGACTGATCTCATTTTGGGGGCAATGCTTTTGCCAAGAACCACTTGTTGGACAGTTGGAATCTACCTAAGCCTACCTGACTGAGTATCGAGGGCTTTAGGCTATACCATTTAAGGTTTAAATAAAACATTTGTCAACTTAATCCTGTTGCTTACTACATCAACATAATAGATTATCCTACATTAGCATCAAACATAGATGCATTTGTGTATATTGTTCAGTGTGTACACAGCAATCATTTCCCACCGCTTATAATTCTAACACTCTGGTTCGCTATGTACTAAGATGTTTTAGTTTCACGTATGATTATTTTTAATGCATCATGGACTGAATATCAAACACCAAAGACAAGCAAATGTTGCATTGTACGACCAATGAATATAATATTTACGTAGTTAACGACCAATAAAAAGGGACTCATGACAATCATGTTTTATGAGGAGGGGTGTACAACCGTGATGTGTATCAAGTAACGTGATGTGTAGTACTACACATCACGGCTGACCATGCAAACGTGATGTGTATCAAAAAGACGTGATGTGTAGTAACAATCCAACCATGATGTGTAGTAACTAACGTGATGTGTAGTAACCCAGAGCATCTGGAATTTAGGTACCTCCAAACGTGATCTGTATCAACAAACGTGATGTGTATCAACTTCCTCCTTTAAATGGTAGGGATCGGCAGCCCAGTGGACACAAAGTTCAACATTAAAATTTAAATCAACGTTGAAACAACATTGAATCAAGAGTGAAAACCAGTCGTCCATGTTGATTCAATGTTCTGTGCCCCCATGGGAGAGAAGCAGGGCAGGATAGGGAGGGGACGACCAGGGGAACAACCAGGGGGATGGACCCCCTCTTTTCAAATTTTGGAGAGGAGAAAAATAATAAACTGAATTCTAGAATCTTTTAACTTAAGGAATATATCAAAATAAATTTGAGATTTTAACCTAAATCTGTAAATAAGATATTCCCAAAGATGTCACATCTTTTCTAAGAATATATATTCACTAACTCCATAAAGAGAACACGTTTTGATACAGATAAGGGATGGGGATTTTTTCAAAATCCTTGATACAGATCACGTTGATACAGATCACGTTAATTCGATACAGATTACATTGTTTTGATACAGATCACGTTGGTTTGATACAGATCACGTTTGTATGGTCAGCCGTGATGTGTAGTACTACACATCACGTTACTTGATACACATCACGGTTGTACACCGGGCCCATCAATTTCACTCTCTATTGGCAGAGTGTCAACACTTGCTTATGAGGATGGACTTTGTGGTTAGTTTTCTGAGTGTCAAGACACAGTTGAATGTGTTTATAAAGTGCTCAGAGGGGGATGGTGTTGTGAAGATGTGACCAGGGAATATAAAATGGTGTTGGAGTTGGCAGGCGGCAATGACAACATTAGTTTGTCATGGTCGTCTGGCCTTTCTTGGCAAAAGTCCATGTTTTGGAGGTACGTATGGGGGTTGGGGGTGTTGGGGGAGTCTCGACCAGGCCGCTATGCTCAATGACTTCTGGTACCCCCCCCCCCCCCACCCCCATTCACCCTAACCCTACCCCAATCCAAAAGAGTATTATGCTGTGTTGGGTAAGGCATGCCCAGGGTACTTACTTGTACTTACTACTGCCAACGGGTTTATAAATTCCGGCAAACCCCCAAATCACAACTATACTGCTTATAACTAGTCTGGAAAGCTGCCCAATATATAGAAACACGGGCTTCCTTTCCAGTCTTTTTTTTGTCTCATCTATCCAGGAGTATATGCTGCTTCACAAGATGTCATAAATTTGATATAAGGTGGATTCTCATCCTTTCAAACTTAATATACACGTGGATATGGTATCAGTTCTTCTGGTGCGAACAGTTCACTTTGTGGTATATAACATGTGAACCACTGATCATATCATCTTTTAGACTGAGTATTATACCGTGATTATTATGGTATTGTATAATCAAATCAGCTAACACACTAGGGTATTATACCCCATACTATGCACATAATCCTTACCACCACGACCAAGTGACATTAACTTTCAGCCAGTTATAGACACACATAAGAAACAAACAGAACTTGACATTTTGCTGTGCTGCTGTGGAGTCTCTCCTCTAATAAGGCGGTAACGCCTCCAGGGAAAACTCTTCCTGGTGAATCTTTTATTTTGATCAGCACTTGACTATCAGGAATATTGTGTGCATTGTAAGAAGGCATTCAATACATCCCCCGCGTCAAATTCCATGGACTTATACCTCGTGTTGATTGTTCTGTATACACATATATATGGTCGAGAGGGATGCAATGAGGAACAGTCAGTTTGGCAAAGAGCTGGAGAAGAGGGGAGAGGGGCATGTTATGGTGCTTGCCGATGGGGATACCAACACAGGCAGCGAGTAGCCCGCAGCCATGTTGTGCCTTGCCAAGAGGGCTATGCCAAAACCACTGCCACAGCGACATTCTGCTGGGATTTCGATTCTCAACCATCGTGTTACTCCCTGCTGTCGATCCTTATATTTAGGTGCAGAAATGAGTATTTATGTCAAATTAACATATCCCCGTTCATATATATACAATATTTTTATTTTATTTTATGTGCTGCCATCTCTCAATGGAACCATCTAAAATGAACATACACATAGAGGCACATAGAATAGGCAATGTGTTTCCGTCGTACCCGCCAGTCAGTGGCAATAGCAATGGCAATTGTCTACAATCTTCAAATCACTATTATCTCTGCTCTGGGGAAATTGTAGCACATGCAGTATAGGATGCCATGGGAACAGCTGTTTATTCACTATCTTCCCTTGGGGTAAATACATGGAAATCAATGATAACGTCTGTGCAATTGTAAGTGAATGCACATTCACCAAGGGAGACACCAATCTGATCCATCTCCACAGCCCCCATGTGGTATACAGTCCCACAAGGTTCTTCCCTCATGTGTGATTACCGGTATAAGCATCTGCTCTTAATATGTATAGCTGCTACATATAGAAGGCCCTAACAGTTACCTCCTTTATAAAGAACAACATTCATTTCATATAGAGACCAAGGTTGCTTTTTTTCCATGTGAGACTCAAAGCTGAACCACATGGTTTCCTCTCAAGTTAAACATAGATAAAAAGCAACCTGTTCCAACTCGATAGGACTAGCTAAGCATTTATAAAATGCATGTACATGCGCATAAACCCATTAAATCTGAATGAGAAGCATATCCTAGAAATGTGAATCACCTCAATTCCGGAGATCAACAAGGTGATTCAACACATACATTCCAGGAAAGATGAGAAAGGCATCCTGAGACAAATAATGTCCATCTATGGCCAGGTACCCGTTCCTATTCTGCTGAATGTACAGGTATTTATGACGTCATGTTATAGAGGGGGTAACGATTACCCGATGACGGCATGGGAGGGGAAGGCCGGAAGAGGGGAGGGAGCCACCAGGGGGAGGCATACTCTCTACACGGCTGCTCCCGGTATAAGTTTGCCAAATACGGCTGGCTCATTATTTAACCCTCCCTTGGATATGCATAACATCGTAATAATTTCCAAATAAACAACGTCTGTCACCTCTATAATTTGTGTACTCAAGATGCTTTTTTCTGTCTTTTGACCTTTTTAGTCGGATTATTTTCTCTCAATTTGACAACCCAGCTGACTGGTGTGCCAGCCCCAGCGCCCATTACGGAGGTACAGGGGAGATTCAATGATGGTATTGTTAAGCCGACCGCAGGGGGAGCTATCAGCTGTTGTTTGGGGGTGACATGTGAGGGTCTGATTGTTGTAATAAATGTTATGAGAGTACTGGGATTGCTGCACACATCAGGTGTAGTCACCCTACTTACCATACCATATCACCCCACCACCCTGATCCTAACACACCACTCCAGTACCCTACACGACTTGCATCAGCCAACCCTGCACCACCAGTGCTGCACAACACAACATTGTACCAATATAAATGATCTATACATCCCACCCCCTCATGTCCATCTGTCTCTGATTTCTAATCTCTATATCTCCAATATCAACCAATATATCATTTATCCCTTGGTACTTGGACAGCACTCTACCATACCAGCTTTCTACCATATAATGCAGTATCTGAGGCCCCCATCCCCTGCCCCACCCCCACCCATGCTGATGCCTGCGGGCCAGTGATCGTCGAAATTCACCCCTCAGCCCCTATGTTCCCCAGACAAGTGGCAGTTAAAATTATCTCTTTTTAAGGGTATTTACATTTATATGGGAAAGGGGAAGGCAGGTTTTTATCTCTACATCTGTCGCCAGTATAATGCATACCCAGTGCTCTTGCGTCACGTTCATTCGATATACGTCACAATATCTGGGAACTAAACGCGGCTGAATACTGGGGTGATGCTTCTAAGTACAGTGCACAGCAAATAAGTAGTTTACTAGAATCATTGCGCCGGATTGACCTTGTATCTGGAGGTTGCTTTGATACATGACCTTCTCCTATGGTTAAGGTGACAATACACAGATCAGCCCTGCATTCAATCCCCCTACCCCACCTGCTACACCCCCTCACCTCTTAATGTACCCATTTTACCTGATCAATCTTGACCCTACTAAACCCCAAGCTGCCCATCCCTTCATAGTAGGTCAAACAGTGTCTCCGTATCCTTCTTGATGACTCTTTTTTAATCTCATGTTGGTCTGTGTCTGTGTCTGGTGTGAAAAAAGCTGGCATGTTTTTTTCTTCTTTTCCTTAAGCCTGACCCCGCAGCTCTTTTTCTACTCCTGCCCCCTTGCCATTAACATTTACTTTTGATACTACTATTGTGATGGCCTTATGTTTTTCCTCTTGCTATTTTCGACTGATTGTTTTCTAGCTAATTAGCATCCCAGGGTCGAGTCTATGACAAGCACTTTAATGGGAATAGGATGTATGTAGAAAGATTATAGTGATAAAGGTTCTATAGAGAAAGTATTAAACACGGTTAACAGTTACAAATTTCATTATTACATATAATATGTATATCACATGTAATGGTATCTAGTCGTCATTGGGTGAGAGCTGAAAATGAACCTCCCTTCTTAAACCCGTTTTGTATATAGGAGTAGGTTGGCTAGGGGTTAAGGCGGGTCACCTTATTATGACTTATAAATCCTGTCAATATCCTCTCTAGATATACTGGGACCGTCCATAGTTGGGGGGGGGGGGTCAGTATTGAGTCTAGAGTCAACACGAGTAATTCTATCGCCACTGGTGCAGCCTGCCCCCTCCCTGCCGTCCCTAGCGGAACTGATAGTTCCTGTGCCGACCAATAAATAGGAAGTCACACTCCACAGCCTCCATTGCCCTGTGACGCAAGGTCCATGCTATAGTGACGTAGCTATCACACTGGGTGTGGTGACGTCATAGCGCCTTATAGCGTCATAACAACCGGACGTTCTTGACGTAGCGCAAACGACTTTCAAGTATCAATTCCAAGTACTAGCACCTTTAAGTATTTACACTAACCCTATTCCCCTTCTGTCTTTTTGGACCATTTTTGTTTCTTGGTTTGATTGTGTGTGTTTTATACTCCACTACGTTTAGGGTAGTTTGTGTACCGAACACCTGACATCGGGACCGACTGGGCATGGTGGCCTCGTGGCAACACGCGTACAAGGTGTCTAAATAAAAACAGAAGGGGCAGAGGGCGACATTCAACATGAAACTAGGCTACAGTTCCCACTACATTCAGAATAATATAGGCCTTAGTTTGAAATCAACCTTAGAAGTGTATTATTTGAAGTATCAAAATGACAGTAACAAGACGTATATACATAGATATAATAATATGCATTGTACATGCACTAGTAAATGTCCTCAGCCTTGGCGACACCAATTATTAATTGATTGTATTTGTTTTATTTCATTTCAGATTTGGAGTACGTAATGACTGCATTCAGAAGAGGACCTGCATAACAGTGGTTGAGTTTTTTCCACCCTCTCACATCCAGTGAGACAGGACAGTTCAATAAGAAACTTTCCCTTTTTTCTATATCCTTAGGACTGCCAGTACTTTCTGGAGGTGCACTGCCATAGTGTATTGTTTCCAATGCAAACGCAAAATCTTGGCTTTCAGAGGGCCCTTTTTACTATACACATTGGCCCGCTATCGTCAAGACTCTGTAAGCCATATCTCACCGCCCAAAAGAACTGTAGTGAAATAAAAATGAGAAATGATATCTCAGGAATGTTCACTTAATATAGTTATTCGGATACACATGTTACATTGTATGACCTTTGAATACCGATGCCTTTTCAGAAATATGGAGAATGTGAGATGTATGACCCCAGAGCTGCCCTTATCGTAAAAATAAATCGGTTCTACATGTCTGCCGCCCCAATGACCCTGGGTGACCAGTCCAACTCGGGTATGGGGAGGAGAGGGGAGGAGTTGGGGAGCAGGAGGATGAAGGACATCCAGTGCAGAACCATGTAGAACCCCTGTGATCTCTTCCCATACCAAGTATATTTTCCCAGGGCTCGGGTATCCCCAACCCGGGCCCCAACCCCCCTACTCGGGGTGCCATATCGAAACGTACCCCCTTGACCAGTTTTACCCCCCAGTTCCTCTCACCAATGTCCACTGCCCAACCCCTTGACCCACCCCCCTGTAGTGAGGGCTGCACAAAGTTCGTGTACGCCATCACGATATCTGCAGTGACCCTACCCTATGCACCAGCTGCATGCGATAGTCAGTGTGTTGGTCAGTCCAGTGGTCAGTGGTGGGTCAGTAGGCAGGTGTCTCTCTGTGACCCCTCAGAGTAAGGGTCAACTAACTAACCCCCTCATCTTGTCGAGTAGGAAGGACTATGCCCCTGCCGCTCTATAAACCCATTGACACCTGGACGGTAATCACCAAAGTTGCACACCACGGGGTCCAACGTCAGAAACTGATACCAAGTATGATATACATACCTGTTTAGTTCAGTTTTGATATGTAAACTTTCCTTGGAGGTAATCATATTGTATTGATGAATGTAACTGTGCCAAAAATGTAATTCAGTATATATCTAGAACATCAAAATACGATAGTCAGTAAGTCACGTCCAGCTGTAAAGTTAAGAACATATAGATTAAGAGAGTCCAATAGCTGTAAATATAGAAGTGATGCACTACACAGCAAGTTTAATACAGGCTATTAGCCTATGTCCCGGGCAGTCTAACTATTTAAAACAACCTGAATGGTCGATTGAATTCACTCATAATCAATAAATTAGAATTGTATGTAAGATAGAACTATCCACTCTCTGCTAACAGTGTCATCTTGGTGCCACTTAGAGGTCCTGTCTGGCAATACATGTGACCGTGCATATACTAACCATGCCCACACTGTATTAACAGTCTGACACATCCACCGGCACATCCACAACCTACTGACAGTGGTATTATAGAGCCTGGCTTGCAGTACGTCCTACTGTCTGGGCGCTTGTGACACTATTGTCTGTCAACCCTACTCACTGACAGAGTCACCCCAGTGTAGGTCCTGGTGTGCTGTAAGACACGCCCACAACCTACTGACAGTGGTATTCTACAAGGCCAGGCTGACAATACAGTATGTGTAGGGAACCCAGTTGCATATCACTGGCAGTGCCTTCGGCCCCCCTCCATCCACATTTTAGACCCTGTCAGTGCCATCATTTGCTTGTGAACGTAGTCTTAACTACTGTAGCAATACAGCTTTACTATTGGCTTTGCTATGCTATAGTGACTGTCACAGTCGGGTGCTGTGCTAACCATCAGCCAATGGCTGCCTGCTGTCAGCCTCCCTCACACTACTGCTCTATACTGGGGCCTGCTTGTGACAGCCGTTTTCCTGCTGCTGCAGTATGACCTTATCCATCTGCTCTCTGAGCAATGGGCACTAGTTTTGTCTGGACGGCTGGTGGCCCAGTGCTGACAAGAGTGACCCTACAAGGCGAGTCCCTCAGTTCATTTCCTATCAGGACTTGTGACGCACAGGTTCTGCCTGCTCCAAGACGCCGTCTGGCGACGTCAGCCGGAGATAGGGGATCAGGAATCAAAAGGCGGCGCCCACCGATGGCAGGATTACCTCCTGAGGCGCTGATTACTCTCCTTGGCATGGTTTGGCGTCAGAGGAGGACGGGTGGGAGTAGTAGTAGTACATCAGAGTGGGGGAGTGGCAATGTGCTGGTGTTGATGGGAGTGATGGTGAGGTTGGGAGTTCGGAGAACACTGGTGGGAGTCTCACAGGGGAGGAGTGTAGCCTGATAAGTGTTGTTGTTATGATGCTGCAAGTGATTGCTGGTGAGGGTATGGGTCATGTTTGACATAATATGTGGGTAACAATGTTGGTGTGGGTTGGACGCCAGGAGGAACATGGGTATGTTTACTTCATACACATACTGATGTAGGCAAGAATGTGTGGGCTAGTTGATATATACGGTTGGAGGATATGGATTCAATTGTTGTTGTTGGTTTTGGAGGATTAAGTTATGTTAATGTGTACTGTTTTCTTTACCCTTGTGGTTTACGAGTAGATAGATGTTATTTGCTATATTGATATTAATGTTAAGCAGCAAACTACAATGAGCTGTTGTGGTAGGTTATGGTGGTGTGATTGTTTGTAGGCAGCTGTTGTAGGCTACTGTGGTAGGTTATGGTGGTGTGATTATTTGTGTAGGTAGCTGTTGTAGGCTGCTGTAGTAGGTTATGGTGGTGTGATTATTTGTGTAGGTAGCTGTTGTAGGCTGCTGTGGTAGGTTATAGTGGTGTGATTAATTGTGTAGGAAGCTGTTGTAGGCTGCTGTGGTAGGTTATGGTGGTGTGATTGCTTGTTTGGGAAGCTGTTGTAGGCTGCTGTGGTAGGCTATGTTGTCGTGTTGATGTCTGTGTAGGCATCTGTTGCAGGCTACTGAGCTAGGATTCAGCGATGTTGGTGAAGGCGTTTACTGGTAGTAACCCTAGCAGCGGAACTGACTAGGGGTTGTAATCTGGCTGTATAATTCTCTATAACACGGCTGCCCTGAGCTGGCGTTACGACACGTTCCAATGGTGGTTTATGGCATCTAGCCGGGCGTGCAGGATGTCCGTCCGGTACAGACCATCTCGACCTAACTCACTGCCCCGGTCACAGCCCTCCCACACCATACCCGTGTCACAGCGCATCCCAACCCGCCGCGTCTTACCTCCCCGCCGTTCTACTACCACCTCCCTCTTCCTGGATCCTTGAGGAAATCAATTTTATTGACGGGGAGGAGCAGTGTGTGAAAGGGGCTGCGGGAGGCGGAAGGTGCTGGGCGGTGCGGTGCAGGGAGGCAGATAGGCAGCAGGCAGGGAGGGCTGCAGCAGTGCTGAGAAGCTCGGGTGGGCGTCGAGCTAGCGCAGGAACGCTGAGCACCTAATGTAGTACATGTAGTAGCAGCATCAGTGGCTGTAGCCGCTGCAGTGGGACAGATTCAAGCATGTCAAACACCCCCTGTCTGTGTGGCTGTGTTATGCTATAGGTTTAGTTACTGCCATCATTGCTTTGGCAGACCTTACACAAATGGAGCAGCTACGTTATGCGGCGGAGTAGGGTTTCCTGCTTTACTCTTTTCTATCCCAACCTCCTACCGCCCTCTACTCAGCCCCCCCCCCCCTCCCCACCCCTGCTGGTGCTGCTGCCGCTGCTTCTACCTACCCCTGGTACTATAAGAGCAGACAGTGAGCAGGCAGTGCAGGAGGCGGTGGGGTGTCTATGGTGAAGGGGTAGAGTGAGGGGGAAGGAGGAGGAGGTGTGAGCCATGGGGTGAGACCCAGTGCTGGCCGAGGCGCCGCCCGCCCTGTGGCTTCCTTGGCTGGCTTCGCCGCATGGCTTCACCTGCCCCGGCCCTGCCGCCTCTGGTGCTGGCGGTACGGAGTGTGTGTGTTGAGGAGAGGGGGGGGGGGTCTCCCTCTGCCATTCTAATCATGTGTTCCCCAGTATTGATCACTGCGGGGCCGGCACATAGCGCGCTAACCCTTCCTCGCGTACTACCCCCTGTACTCTACCCTTGTACCCCACCCGTAAGGTGACCCTTACACCAAGGAAGAAAGCAGTGAAGGAATGTCATTTTACCCCTTTTCTGAACCAATCTACATGCATTGTTATGTGTATTCATATTTACCACAATTTTGGAACTGCTGTAAATGCATTATTTTAGTGTACCAGATTTTGGACAGTAAGCCCGTCTCCATTCACTACCGAAATGAAGCTAGAAGATCGGCGATCGGGATAGACAAGCATGATCAAAACCGGGACATTTATCTTTAAAAACAACAATCATCGGTGGCTCGATGAACACCCTCTGAGGACCAGTCGTGCCCCCATTACAGCATAGGCTCACACTCCCCAGTGCCCCTGGGGGGCGAGCACAGAGCACGGGGAAACAGTGCCGCCGACTGTATTTGTGTGAAAACACAAGAAATGGATGGGTTTTAGAATTGATTATTGGTTGTGTGGAATATCAATACCAGCATCTGTATGCCGCCGCCCCGATAAGGTCGGGGGTGCAGCAAGAGCGGCTGATGGTGGGGAGGTGGGGAGCAGGGGAGGTGGTGGAGGGTAGAGGTATAGTGTTGGTAGAGGTAGGGGTGTTAGGGTTTGGGAAGCACACACGTTGAGGTTATAGTGGACGTAGGGAAGTGAAGGAGTTGGTGCTGGGTGCAGCTATAGGGACCAAAGGAATCTACACTGCTGGTATACATGTTGTCCCTAACCCTGGTAGGGGGGGGGGGGGTGATAGTGTGAGGGAGTCTGTTGCGTAATCTGTACATACTAATTTCTCAAGTCCAACTGGTGCATTAGTATAATATTATTTGGTCGGTAGATCAAGCGAAGACCTTATATCAAAACATCCTTCTCCATACCCAAGGTCAAGCCTCTTTCCGTTGTTATTACTTGTCACGTCCTGACCAATGCAATACAGAGGCTATACTGGTGCACCCAAGATATCCCGTCCCGCTATGGGTATCACAGAGGCCAACCTGAACTCGTCTCATTATATCTATATCTGCCCCTACCCCCATCCTCAGCTCTTTGTGTAGTGTGATATATAGCACCTCTACACCCCTTACATAATGCCCACACAACCGGGTGTGGTGACGAGCTCTGTGAGGGTGCCGTGTGCTGTTTGGTTGCCCCTTCACGTGGCGTGTGTCGGCCGTGGGTGTGTTTGCCTGGGCCAGGCCCCATTTCTATATACTACTGTGTACACGGGAATCCACTCGGTGCGGCCGCAGCCAGTCAGCATGCCACAGACCGGCCACCATCCACCACAGGTTGATACACCCCAGTGTTGACCATCCTCAGGGTGAAATGACCACGTAAGGGATGGCTGGTAAACACTGCATGGTAACTTATGGTGTTGTCAGTGTGACAGGGTGTGGACACAACGTTAATGAACATAGGGAAAGGGCACTCTACAAGTCTCATTTCTCTGGGCATGGGATCCGGGGCATGGGACTACTTTCTTGCTCTGTATCTGTTTTTAGACTACAAACTAATGGCTCTGTGAATTACCTATTTGCACTTTTCCGAAGTTATATTTGGAAATTGCGGGTCAACCACGTTGAAATATATGGGATGGTATAGAAAAAAACGCCTAAATTGATTTAGGACCAACTATGCGAGCCTAGAATACATCTTAAATACATGTACGTATACATGTATCGTAATTGTTCACTTGGCTCTGCTTTGAGTGGGCCTCCTTTCTATAAAGAAGACCAATACACGAGCCCCGTGATATTACTTCCAAGCACACGTGAACTCGATACACCCTCCACACCATACCCACACACTTGAATACCGACACCCCAACTCTCTCCTACTAACGCACAGGACTAAATCTCCATATCCATGTGAATGGCGGCGGACTAGGCGCCTGGCGGCTGCTGCGCCACGCGTTGATTTATCAAACGGACACAGACTGCGAGGCCTGTGCCCGTAATGGGTTAGAGTTGTAAATGGAGGCGCGCCACGGTTTGGAAACTGGCTGGGACCGGGCCGCCTTCTTCTCCCGTGAGCTATCGGTCCCTAGAGGGTAGTTAGGCAGGCCTAAGGGTTTCTGGTCATGTAGGCGCTTCGATCCGGGTGCGGGGTGGCTCGTGCCGCTGCTAAGGGGGATGGCGCGTGCCTGCGCGGCTTCTATCTGTCTCCGTGTTGACCCCATTCCGAGGAAAGCTTGTCGTCTAATCTAACCTTGCCAGGGCAGGGAGAGACGGCCCTTGTCCCTTGTCTTATCTCAGCCAACCCCTGTATCGCACCTCCTCTCTATTCACCAGCAACGACAAGGACCCCTACCGCCCTGCTAACACACACACACACACCGATTCACACTCAATACACCCAATATACTGTATCATACATACCATCGCCACCTCTGGTCATCCTTGGGTCTGCTCATCTAATATTCTCTCTTCCCAATTGTGAGAATACACACATACACACCTCATGCATACCCCCCTTCCCCTCAAGTCGCATGCCCTGCTTCATGACCCAGCCGAACCAATTAGCCACCTTCACCTCCAGCAGTACGACACATCAATCTCCAATTACAGCCCTGCACTTGTACTACCGGTAACCCAACCCTGGAAGTACCCGCATCCCCATAGTATACCAGCCTCGCCTCCTCAAGAATCAAGACTGCTGCCAAAAATACAACTCCTCTCTATTTCCTCCTTACAGTTCCTTACCTCCCGTCCCCTATTCAGCCTCTGCCTTCTCTGGTTAAGGAACTGACAGCCAGCACCCTCCTGCCTGTCTGGGAGGATGGTGGTTGGGGACGGGGTGGGGCAGGGTTGTTGAGCACGAGCTGTGGCCTTCCTCTTGGTAAAGCCAAGCAGGAAAATTGGACACAGAACACATCTGATGCCTTCTGAATCCTGCCCGAGACACGGTACGTCAGTACTGGACTACTCATTGATAATACGGTTAAATACCTTCCACTCAATCCCACCAAGAACAGGCCAGCTCTAGCTCGCCCTATCTAGGAGGGAGTATTAAAAATGAATAGAGGTATAAAACACAACAATGCTGTCTTTAGTCAGTAAAGCTGCATTCAGGTCATCACTAAATTCATTCAAGGCGAATTAAAGCTGAAGTTTTGCGACAGAGCGTCTTAAAAACTCCAGAAACACTGGCCTAATACCGAGGTGGACGTGTGCCCTGGGTCAATTAATCCCGTCCATAGTCCTCATTAAATCCATGAAAGAGGTTTCTATTCTTGGTCGGCAGCCTAACCCATTCGGAGCCTGGATTCCGGTTGGCTTCTGTCAATCCAGCGCCGTCAACCTGGCTTCGTTTACTGGGGCAGCCCCATATCTACACCCCATGGAAGCTCATGCCTTCAGGACCACCCCCATCCACCCCTAACATCAACATGGCTTCCATTGCCAGGATAGCTGGCATTTCACCCGGGCGACATAATTTACATGCTTTCAGGGGATTCAGTGATGCGTGTCGTCTCCGACCATCAACACAACCCAGCATTAGGTGGTGGCGGTGGGGAGGGGCGGCCGTCATGCCTCACTAGGCCCAGCCACCTTTCACCATTGCCTGGACGGTCGCCAGCCTGAAACGCCCACCCCCTCTCACACTCAGACCCACTCAACAAGGCCTGGTGTGGGATGCTAGACTACAATTACACCGTGTTAACACCCCCTACCTCCATCATTTCTAGTGGCCCCAGAATAGGCACCAACTGCATTCTACCTGTAGGCCACCAACACACAAGACATGTTTAGAAAACATGCTTAATGCATAGCCATGGGGGAACTGTAACGTTAGTAATGGCGCATAGGAAAGTCGAAGAAACGTGGGTGGGTGTAGGGGGAGGGGGGGGGGGTTGGAAATCAGAAAGGTAGGTTTGGGACCTGGATGTGTCCGAACCACCGAAGACCCCATACAAAAAATGAACAGAATCCCCCTGCCCTTATCTTCACCACTAGACCCAATTTTGGACAGTGGCATTCGAAAAGGAGGGAGTGGTAGGCTTCGGCACCCCAATCAGAACGTGTGATTTAAATCACAATTGACTAAGGGTCAGGGTGGGTAAATGATTGAAACTATTGATTGAAATGCATTTGGACGATTAAATGGCATGCTGAGCATGTTTTTAGAGGGAATACTGCGAACGTGGAGTTCAGAAAAGGCCAAAAGGGCGTCGCATTTGACCAAGGGAGTACAACTATAAATGAGGTTCAATTGCTGCTTTTCCATTCTTTGTCCTATTATATAGATACGTCTATGAATATATCCTGATCACCCTAGTTCCGTGTCTCTTGATTGAGGCACAGGCTTCAATCCCAGCATGTTTGGATGTATTGCTTGCAATGTGATAATGCCTTTTAAGCATTATGAACCCATTTCCATTGATTACAATTAAGCGTTAGGTGTGTGGTCTTATCGACATACGTACATGTGTGAACTTGGTCGGTAAATGGGCAATTAAAATGGCAATGGTCTTCATACTAACTCAATACTGTGTAGAGCGTTGCCCCGTGCTGAAGGCAGTAGTATAATGAGAAGTTCAATTGGCGCAGGCTCTATACGTGTGTCGTGCTAGTTTGAGAGTAGGAGCAGCTCACAGTCTGTGATGAGCTACTCCCAGATCAGTGTTGGTGATCATGCTTGACCCGATGTGCAGCTCCGATAGGCGCCCCAGGGTCGGACAGATAAAGTGGGGCGGTGTGTCCGCGTCTGCCCGCAGGCCCCGACATTTCCTCCCGGCGGCCTCCTGGGTGAGCTCCGGGAACAAAGAGGGGCGACAACACAGATAAGGAGGATGTTCCCCGCGCAGCCTACACGGTTTGTCTACACCTATCTGATGGGGGCGGAGTCTAAGAAGCTGGACTGGGAGATTGTAAGGGGGGATACCAGACAATTGTATCGAAGATAGTGCAACCCTGTAAGACGGATTTTCTGATTACATCACCAATTTACAAATCTAGTTATCCCACATGGGGTTCAATGTGCTTTCTCAAGACGTGCACTTTGTATGTGTGAGTACAACGACCCTTAACCCTTGCTCTACCTCCACCTACAACTGTTGTAGGGGTTGTTTAATCTGAATATACAAGTAGGATCATTTGGACTGTCATCCCTTAATCCCATGGGCACATTGTTCATGGGAATTGCAGTGTATAATAAATCCCTAAGACCTTCGTTTTAAGCCTCAGCACATCATAATTGCTCATCTAGATGGAAGGGAAGGACTGGAATACGAGCTGTACAAGCTGAAAAAATAACCCAGAACAGAGGCGGAGAGAGACAGAGAGAGAGAGAGACGAAAGAGTCTTTGGAAATATCTCAAGAATTGTTGTCCTTCTGCCTCAGCCTCTGTCTGCGTGGTTGGCAGCTGCTTGTCGTGACCAGCAGGAGAGCCCTGCCCTGCCGACTGCAGGCGTGTACGGTTGCTGCGTACTACTATTACCAGATTGCCCGCTGCAGCCCACACCCGTTTCTGCCTCCCTCGTGCTACCTCTATTCTCACCACCATGTCCCCCCATCCAGGCCCTCCGTCACCCATTAACCTTTACAGCCCACTGTCTGACGCAGACAGATCTATTGTCAATCTCAAATCCCTCTTATACAGCTTGCCAATGGTCTGTATTCCCCAGTTACACACATGGTGGGGGCAGGGTATGCTAATCACCAGGAGCAGGTCTAAGCTATTCGTGTAAAGAAACAAGGCACTGCAAAACAGATCATCACCAGGCTTCAAGCAAATATTAGCCCAATGTCTGTGATCGTACGCTATTTCTGATTATTCCCCTTTTCGGCCTGATGGTCGTCGCTACGTTTATATATCCAGAAGAAACTAATTTTCAGCAGACCCAATTTGATATATTCAGAAGAAAATAATTTACCCCTGTTATGCATACTGGTAAGTGAGTGGGGATGGGGGGTAATTACAGTATGCCTGGATCAAAACTATATTTCTTGATTTGTAAGGTCTGGATCACAAAGCATACATTCTACTCCAGTATCTAATATTTTTTTCCATTCCAACAATTGCTTCTAATAAAAAAAATTAACTATGGCTCAATTGGACAACGTTTTATTTGGCTTAATTATTTCACCATTGAACAACGTTTTATTTCCATCTATACAATAGTGGACAGGAGAAATTGGGCACCATAGGTATGATGCAGTTATCAAATTACCATGAGTAAGGGGTGGTGCAGCAGTTTAGATATTGACAACACGCATCCCATAGGAGTAATGTGCAATAAAACATACCATATTCCCATGGAGTGCCTTCGAACAAGGTAGTATATGTACACATTCACCCCGCAGGCTATTTTTTATCTCGTTATAAACTGGGAACATGTGATAAACTGCAGCTGTGTACGTCTGTTGATGATCATGGCACATTGCTGCAGCCCTGAGGGTTCGGAGGAGCATTGGGCTCGGGGTGAAAGGTATATAGGGGGTTGCTCCCAACTCTTTTATCCAGAATCATACCCCCCCCCCCCCCACTCACCTCAGTTCTCGCATCTCCATACCTGTGTCTGCTAACGATCAGAGGGCATTACGATAGCTTTGGTAGATGGGGTATGTATGTGGGGCCGAGCTGAAGCCCTCCACGGGTGAAGGGTTATGAGCTTGGTCAGAGCCTTACTCTTGAGCAAGTATCTGCTACTGATCATAGCTTATCGGGACATTGGGGGAGGAAGGGGGTGGGTATGAGAGGGGTGTTGAACGTTGGTGAATGTGTCAGTGTGTTGGGGTGGGGCGCGAGGTGATCCTCCTCTCCCCACCTTCCATCCGCCACTCACTCGGCCCCTGCCGATACGCAGAGAAGGCTTGCTGTTGGCGGTAACGTCAAGGAGCGCTCACTAATCAATATGGACATATGGGTGTACTCTGGGCGAGGCGGCAACTCTGTATGTGTGTGGATGGGGGATGTGAGACGGGGGGTAGGGTGAAGTAGCGGCACGCGAAAAGATGGAACCGCCAGCACGGGAAGGGGAAATTACGAGCGCTGCGCCCAGCGACGGGGGACTGAGGAGGGATGGGGAGGGGAGGGAGGAGGGGGAGGGGGTTATGTGAATGTGTACCTTCCATTTGTTCCCATCACGCTAAGGCTCCTACTCCCAGTGCACAAACTACAGGTAAATCATGGGAAGCAGCAGCAGCAGCAGCTGCAGTAGCAGCAGAGAGAAGTGGAGGTTGGTACAACAGTCTGTATTGCCCAGTTTCCCTCCTGTCACTCTCCATCCCTCTGCTAACATCACACTCGTGTTATGTACTTGAGACGGTATTAGCACATCACACAGGCCCACCCTGATTGACTGTGAATCAAAGATCCCCGCACTTTGTGCTCAGGGACAATGCACAGAGGGTTATGAGCCAGGATCGGCTAAGATCGATTGTTGAATCGACGTTGGTGTGTTTTTAAGTTTGCTGCTCGGCTGAGGTCGATGTGACCTGAGTGTGCTTTGATTCAGTATTTGATGGCAAACATCAACCCGTGACACCGGCCACCAACCACTCTGATCACACATCATCCACCCCATCCAACCTACCTGGCCTTTGGTCTACCCGAATAGCCTCCATCACATGCACAGATCAGCATATAGTCTAACCTCACCCCCAGCATCCAATGCTAAGCTAAGCTATCATCTCTCAACAGCAACAAATCTTGCTTCAAACCATCATTAAACCTTTTTGATAAATCCAATCCATATCTTTGCCCAACTACTAAGTCGTCTAGTGTGCTCGGCCATGGAATTCCGCTGGTTGCTGCACTGATTACAGCCATGGATAATATTTGCACAAAAAGAAAATCGGAGTGAATGCAAGGGATTTTTCTAACATTCCGCTAGCGGCCTAGAGTGGCCATACTTTGAGATGGTTATCAAGAGTGCAGCACCCGAATATACCCACTATATAGTGTCCCTACGGCATGTCTATCTTTTGTAAGCCCAACCTTCACCCTGCCCATCACAACATCAGCACTGCCAGTCTCCTCCTCACCTCTCCAGCCAGTTTAGTAGGGAACGTTCACAAATGAAGTCACCTGACAGGCGGTGGAGGTTCTTTTGGTTTAGTGACGAAACGCGTCATTCATTTGTACAATCTGCGCAAACTAGTGACCGCGGATGAGAGAGGGGGGGTGTAAAATGTCCCAAAATAGATGACGTCATTTTTGAACGTTGCCGCCGCACTATTCTTACACCACCACCATATCCATCCTCCAGCACCCCACCCATCCACAGGGGCACTGCGGTGTTACCCAGCCGCGTGCTGCCTCTGTCCACCGCACTGGCTGACCTCTGTCAATAGGATCTAAAAGGTGGGTACACCTGAGAACCCCCCCATCTGCCGCCCCACCCCTCCTGATGTCGTCACCGCCATCAGAAGCCTCTCTACCTGTGCACTCAGGTAGGCAGATATACCCCCCCCCCCTCACCTATACACACAGGGGGTAGATAGATAGCCCGTGTTCCAGCTGCTCGGTCATCGTGACGTCATCACACCATTCTAGATGACAGTATACAGATGGCCAGTGCGCCGAATCGGCAAGATAAAGAGTAGAACGGGATCAGAGACATAAAGAGGTGCCGCCTCTTCTATATATGATTGCCACATTCGACCACAATAGACATCAGCGTTCTAGAAAACAGGAATTCTTATAGATAAAGACAATCCAAAGCAGAAGCATACACATGCATTTGGTAGTGTGTGTATGTGCCGAGTATCCACTACTAGCGATGGGAAACTGCTTCATCCTATAAATGTGTTTGTTTCATCCTGGCGTTATAGCTATTTGTAGCTTACTGACCTTGAGCAGTTGCCAGTTGAAGCGGGGCCACTCATAAGTTCCTTTTGAGGAAAGGTACCAAATGTACCAATTTAATGGGTAGCACCGTTATCTGACTGTACATTGGTGTGTGAACCTTCAACCTGACCTACCATATTAGCTGAGATAAGCACCCGGGCGCTCTTAAATTCAATTCCCCATACCCCCGGCCTTTATACGATACCAGCACGTTTTTGAGACCAGACTATAGTGCATTCATTTATTTCAAGGTACCTGCACCCCAGCGCTCGGGGTCTTCATTTGAGACCCCGGGGCTTATTGGGGCCAATACGGCATACTTGACAGGTGATATATCAGGTGGAGCTCAGGTGGCCATTTGGTTCAGGATTGGCATGTTTGTTGTGACATCCACAGCTACATATATTATCCTTTTTTTAATTAACAGGTATAATCGAGTCTACAGACTAGAAGCAATTATATGTATCGAGATGTAATGGCTCGAGCTGAAAGTCTCCACAAGTTGGCAACACCTGTGTTAAGGATTAATGTTATTCTATACTCTGGTATTCTTTTATCATTGTATGTATACAATTGGGAGATTGTATAGTTTACCTCAAATACCCAAAGGGCGTTGCATTCATTGTACAGTGTCAGGCTCACCTCATTGCATGATTTATGGAGGGACGTGTTCAGGATCTATGTCAAGGTGACATGACCCTGACGGCCCAAAGATAAATTGGTCATTTTGTCCGCAAAAACCTGCGGGTAATGGAGTTATTGTCCATGAAATGTCCCACCTCGCCCAGCGCGCCCAACAGCTTTCTTATAAATACCAAAGCACTGTGTTGAATATGCTGCCCCACAGGGCTGTACAAGTAGGGATTATGTATGATCTGATATGTACACATTATTTATATATGTCCATTACATGGACCTGCTGTATGTATCCTCAGGATATACATATTTGTTGTAGTCTATATTTATTTTTGATATGTCTAAACATATCACGTTTAGTTTGCTAGAGTGTTACAGTTGAATTTGGGGAGAAAAAGAGAGCCAACATGCATTTTTCTTTACGAGACATAATCTGCAACCTTCACTGTCTAGCATATGCGAGATATTGGAAATATGTAGGCTACATGTCAATTTAGAATAAGGGGTGCGTGAGGGTCTTCGTTTAGTACAAGTAAATTCACACACAACAAATATAACATGAAAAGCAAAACTCTCCTGTGTCCACATATTTTCCAGATCTTGCATGGCTTGCTTACCCAAAAGAATGGGGTGGGAAAAAGATCCCCACATAAAACCAACAGTTGACAGATGGTGGTGAACACACGTCTTCTGTTCAGATTATCATGTTTGCTAAAGTTCTCCAAATCGATGAATCCAAACACTCCGCCATGGCCAAACAACAAACGGTGCACCCCATCCCAGTAGTAGATGCACCAGCCTGTGCGTACGAGAGAAAGGTGTAGTGGGGAGGGCGGGCTAGTTTCATTGTCATGTAATATATAATACATGTGTTGCATGTGAGTCCCTCTCACCTCACTTACCAGTAGTGGCCGGCAGTGTTTTGTGTTTTGGTCATACATATTCATGGTGCCATGACGTTCAAGCCACGGGCTGGTCTCGGAGAGTGGCGTGGGCCCTTGACAATAGACACTAGGGGCGCCGGGCCCTGAGACTTATCGCCTTCCATCTGGATGGAGTGAACCAGTCCCTGTTTATTTCACTGAGTGAGAGAGTGCCCCGAGCAGCATCAAGGATGGCCTGATCTAAGGACAATCACCTAAATATGTGCTCAATAAGGGAATTGTACACGCACGGGGTATTTAGGTACGTGACTCTGCCCAGTCATCCCTAGTCAGAACGTGGACAACATTTGGAAACACATCCAGGCCATAAGTTGCAAATATATTATATATATTGTTTAGTTGATTTAAAAAAATGTAGTATTTAAAGTAGAAGTGAATAAAGATAATATACTCCTGCTTTTTCAGTAGAGTACAATAGAAACGCTTTAAGCATCCTAGGGCAGGGTGGCTAATTGCATGTAAATTGTCCGTGCTGTCATCAAAATTCCTTTTTATGACTCTAATGTTTTTATGGGAATTTGCGATCAACGTTAAAGTATGGGAGTGATCTGTTGACATTCTTATGAAAAACCCTTTAATAGAGGTAATTAATCGAGTTAACGTCAAGTGAAGAAAGCTCTTCACTTGAAATAACAGTACATTCTTGTAAGTTGCTTTAGTCGGCTTCTAAATACTGTTCAGCAAATCTTCAATGGAAATATGAATATTCCATTTTCACTTATTATGTCATGGAACGATATCAAAATTTGATATATTGACTATCATAGGTTAAATCCTGCTAATAGATTTGTTTCTTGGCTGGAGGAACAAAGATGTGGTGTTTTTTTTGTATTAATCCTGGTATAGACCATTACTTGCAACACGTTACTGACATCATCATGCTCGTGACATCACCTTAGCTTTGATGACTTCTCTTCTCTCATATTCCATTCTCACAAACAGGATACATCTAGGTGCCAATGGTGCTGGAAAACAATCCGCGCCTGGAGCCTCTGCTGGCCACACCCCCATGTTGACAATTGGAGATCATGAAGTCTGACAACCAGCCCTGCAGTCACATACATATATAGAATTTGTAAACATATCATTGCATAATTGCCTGTACCCTATTACTACGTTTGCCATCCATCCATTAATAGCAATGTGGTGATGTCAACCAAGGTCGGCTAGGTGCAATGGCCAAGTAGCACAAGCGTTTTTCTCAGTATTTTAGATTAGCCAGGTACTTTGGGGCGGGGTGACGCAGTCCTTGTGTGACCTAAATGAATGGTTTTGAATTTTTAAATCATTTTGCAGAAAATGAGACAGTGAGGGGGCAGCCATGTAAAAAAAGGAAGCTATCCCAATCGACACGGATCTCTACGTGAAATTTTAATTCCCCATTATAACCTGTTGTTTTTTACTGATAGCAATTTAATATCATTCCCAGGAATGAACTATTTGGTGTATATAGCATTGGACCTAATGGCAGCTAGATGTATTCTGATGGCTATACATAATGTGTACCTATATACTATGTGATATGGTTATAACATATACTAGTGGTGGGCGGCCTGGGTGGGGACAACCATCACCTGCAGGCAGTGGTGACCCCTGCTCGTCCTGGTCGTCAGGACAATCAGACGGGGCCACGCTGACACGGTTTTCATGGGATTGTCATGATGCTACCATGTAGACCTGACACACACGTGCTCGCTCCGCCAGGGCTCCTCTCTCCTCCAGGCAGTCGCCACTTAGTTCCACAATCGTTTAGCGCGCGGCGCTGCCTCAGGTAACATTGAAGGCCTGTGCAGTAATAATAGTAGGCCAACCCTGGAGAGGCCATAGTGCTAATTTGAAAACGATACCATTGCATGTAAGCAGTAGGAATGTAGCAGCATGTAGTAGTGTGGTGGGCCACATTCAGTTAGACCCTGGATGTGTGTGAGGCCGGTGGTCAGCATAAGTAGTATGGTCAGCATGCATGTACATGGACATGTATGTTGTTTTTTAGGAGAAGTGGGATGTCATAGCCTGGTATCTATAATCACATAATGGTGATACTGGCGGTGAGATATTTATATACGTACATGCATTCATCTTTACATCTTTACACCTATTGCATGGTTTTGAATGTAACTTAACTATAGAAACTATGATGGTATTGTAATGTATACCAATATATAGTCGTCACAGATGTGTTTTCCTGTTCTGTTCTCAAAATGCATTTTGACATTCCTCCAACGTTATATGATTGGAAACCATGCATCTAAAGCTATCCCCGCGGCTAAAGAGGTCTACACATTGTACACACCCTGTACTGTTATGTGCATGGGTGTGTTGTCCAATTGCAAAATGACCAAAATTATAGAAATAAATGTGTTCAACACATCTTAGCAGCCACGCAGGAAGGATGCTTCTTGCGTAAATTAATGGCTGTTCCATTTTTTGGCCATCCTTTAAGGTCATTGGCTACATACAAGCATCCCACTCACGCCTGTATGACCTCAGGTGGTCATCTCGTTCAGGACATTAGGGGCTCCCTACAGGCTTCTATTGTGGATGCTGAGAGCCCTGGGGATCTACAAATTGCAAGCTTGCATATAAAAGCCATTTGCTATCGCGAAATTGGGAACTGATTGTAAAAAAAAGTGCAGGATGCCTTCTATTCTATGTGTGCGAATAGAACCAGTAAAAGTAACGTCGAAGTTTCAATGTGTTTGTTATTGGATTAGTGACAACAAGAAGCCCCCAGGCAAGCAGCACTGCTCAAAACTTTATTAAAGTCGTTTTACTGACGTACATACATTGTATAATGCATGTATCCAACCATTTGATATGCGTTTTCACATGATCATGGTTTAACTACTCTACATTTTAAACCCTATTTGGAATTCTGTTTTATCCTGGAATGGAATGAACCCAAGGGAACAGAAGAACATCCAACAGTATCTGCTCAGCCTTCTGGGGGGAATCTACTTTGACGATGTACCCCCGAAGAATTCCATTCTCTAAACTCACAAAAAAAACTAAACACTGTTGTTCAGCAAGAAACAATGAACACGGGCATAGTACAAAATAAAAAGGAGAAAACATGTGTATTGATATTGGTAGGTGGGTCAGTTTATGCCTACATGTTTACACAGAGAGGTAAAACTATAGGTTAGAGGGGAGGGGACGGGCAGGAGGTCGGTGGTGGTGTCACTGTCAGTATTGGTGCCGGCTGTCACAGACATAGCTGCATGCACGTGACACTGACACGACGTGACACCTCGCGTCACGCGCCTCCACGTGCCGTCAGTCCTCTGTACCTGAAGCCTGAGTGTAGGGACCCTGGAGGGGCCTGTGTGGTACCTTTAGGTCGGGGCCTGTGTCCCACCTTTAGGTAGGGGCTGGGGAGGTGAGTGGCTGTGGTGGTATGCTCTACGTAAACAGCGCCCTGTCTCATCAGGGCGCTGAGGGCGCGGGGTGGGCGCCACCCGACCCCTCAGCGTCAACCTGCCTCTGTACTACTCATTATGGGGTGCCGTCTGGGGCAATGTGTTCTGCTTTTTTTAAATCGAAATGTACTCTTGTCTTCGAAATACACTAGCTATTGAGAATATGGCGAATACCATGGAGACTGCATCGTAGATCTATTAAAGAGCAACACATCATGAGTTCTCCAAATCGCATCGGTCAAAGCGACATCAATCGATTTTGAATAATTGTATGCCTCCATCGATTTTGAGTGCATCCAAGTGTATTCATATTCCACATGTCAATTGCTGATACATTTCAAGCTAGTCGGACAGGAGTCCCATAGTTTCCTCCCGGGAGGTTGTGGTATTGGGGTTAGGGGAGGGAGGTGATGCAGGAAGGAAGGGTGGAGATGGTGGAGAGACTGGTGGCAACCTAAGACGAGGACGGAGGCGGTTACATACACACTGATCCGACAAGGTAAACAGGGGGACGCGCGCCGCACTACACGCGCCCTGCACGACCTGCATACCTGCAAACACCATCCTTACTCAACCCTCCGTCAGCAGCCTACACACTAGTCTGTAGTGGATGTAGTCCTACCCCGTGAGTGAGACACTGTGTTGCTCCTCACCTCATTTGTGCATTTCTCCCATTTTCTTATATTATCAAACCACCACAACATGGCGTACTCGTGTTGCTTCTTGTCAATGCAACATTGGTTAGACAGGATTTTGCACAATACTCACAATAGTAGCATTCACATCAAAGATGCAACAGAAAGTAGGAAATATTACGATTGATAATATATCGTTACACCACTATAACATCATAATTTTCTATGTAGTAAAATAAAGGGAGGGGTTACTTGTTACAGTAGGCCTATCTATATTTCAACATAGGCTTATGACTTTATAAGTCCTCCCCAATGTTTTTTATGTGCCACATGATGGTTTTAATGCCGTCATTGACTAGTGGTACCAGGTAGGCCTTTATCGAAATGGGTGGATGTATATCCAGTAGAACTATCGCAGCATCCCCCCTACTCTCGTTTACAATCGGGGGGGGGGGGGGGGGGGGGGGTAGGATTCACATAAAAAAACACTTTTCTAGGCCGGGGCGTAGGCCTATAAACCTAGTCCGCCCCAACCCAAAATATGCAACTAGGCCTAGCCTGTTGTGAAATTTATTTTTTCAATGTGTTTTTTTGAGGATACTTCTTTGCAGCTAACCCGGAGGGGGGGCACTCCTTATCTTTTCTAGTCACCATGTGTGAACATTACCCCAAAATTGATACCCTTATCACGGGAAAAAAGTAGCAGAAATGATACCTTTTTACAGAGAATTGATGCATTAATGATAGGTGACCATAAAGAATAATATAGGCCCTACCCTTACCACGGGTGGCCATAGAAAATATAATAAATTATTGGTGATCACTGAATATGATAGGAAAATAGGGGGAAATGTCCGTTACAAACTCTAAAGTATGGTAGTCTTAGGCCTAGGCTAGGCCTACCCCTTTCCCTCCAAAATTGCCTAAAAAGCACCCCTTATCAAGGGCCCGTGTGGGTCCGTCCCTAGGACCCAAAAAAAAAAAACCCTTTCCCTTGGAATCGTGTTCACATATTATATTTGAATCTAGGCAATTACCCCCCTCCCCCCAATAAAACTATGGCTCATTCTGCCGGCAAACCATGGCTCATTCTGCCGGCAAACCATTCGTGCGGACGGTAACCACGTTTCTAGGGTTACGTTTTGACGTAACCACGCACAGACGCCATACTGTGCCGGGTACACTTTTGGATGATTCAGTACCGGGGGCGCCGTTCAATCTCCAATATCTTCGAAAAATCTGCTAAGTGGGGGGTTTATTTTAACACAGCTGAAGGCTATGACACCCCTGGTCATGGGGTCGGAGCCATTAATGGTTTAAAAAAAACAAAAAAAAAACATTAATGGTTTAAGGCAAAATAATAGTCATAACTGACCATTTAGCATTCGCAGGGCGCCAGTGTAGACACTTCAAAACGCAGAGCAGAGAGCACAGGCGACAACACTGTACCCGGGACAATATGGCGGCCGTGCCTGGTAACGTCAAAGCGTAACCTTAGATACGTGGTTTTCGGCCCGACGAATGGCTCATTCTGCCGGCAAACCATGGCTCATTCTGCCGGCAAACTATGGCTCATTCTGCCGGTAAATCAGCGGCAAACTAGCCTAGCTCTTGTTGGCGCCACCTGCCGATTTGTGACGGTATCAAATGTTGCCTAGCAACGTAGCAACGCGTAGCAACGTTGATACAACGCATGCGTAGTGCGCTCCTGGCCACCATCTTATGCACAATGATTTTGCAGTTTTATGAAGTGCCGATGTATTGAGATAAAAAGAGATAAAAGGGCGAGATAAATGAAAAATACAAACGGATGTTAGCTGCCATGAGAAGTCGAGGATTGACTGGTAGGCAAAATAATATGAAATGACATTTAATAAATGAGAAATCGGCACTCAAACGCCTACTTCCCATCAGATAGAAAATTCGCCATCTTGGATGGTTTCCATAGCTAGCAATCAGCAGTAGAAAACTATCTCTTTTTTTCTAGGCAATTTATTTTAAATCGTCATATTGCTAGGAAATAGGAAGCTGATGTATCCTTTATGAGTCGTATGAAAAAATATTGTGATATTTTAACTTAATCTGTAAAAAACACTTGATTTCTTGAAACTACCACTCTCAAGAGAAAAATGTCAAATTCTTGGTTTTGGAGATCCTTCTAAATCAAGTTTTAGAAATTTATTTTCGATTAAAATTTTTCTGCTAATAGTAGCATCGACAACAAAGAACACAATAAATGCAACATATTTATGTTTACTATATGATATGCAAGTGGTTTTTAGGCCTAAACACAAACGAAGCACTTTACCATAGGAATCAGTGTAAAAATCGGCACAGAATCGGCAGAATCGGCGCAAAGTGAAGCACTTTCTATACAAATATGACACCAGATGATTTATCTCAAAAAAATTCTTCATAAAAGTTTGATAAAAAGTTTTATAATAGACGAATACAAGTTCTGGTGAATTCATATGAGGGAAATGTCATAGTTGATGTTTGTAAAGGGGTAAAACTAAAATGGAGGACCCCCCCTACAGAGGGAGGGTTGTTACATTATAACGTTATAACAGTAATAGACTTGGTAGTGTAACAGAGTAACCCCTCCCAATAAATTGATACAATATATACACGGAAACTACTCGGGTAATGTAGGCATTCCTACAAAAGCAGGAAAAGTGGCACCTGTCTCATATATCGTATATAACATGGGGAAATAACCCAGCACCTTCCCTGCTATCACCAGCCAACATCCGCACACACTACGTCACTGCTCACGTGTCTCCATGGTGTGGCATGCTGAATAGGGGCTGACAATGGGGGCAGTGTACAGCCATGTGTGCTGGAGGAAGGTGATGTGAGGTACCCACCCTGTGTGTTGATGAACATGGGGACATTACTGCCGTCATTACACTCCTCCAGCACATAACCCTTGAGATCCTTACTCAGGGGTGTACAGGGGGTCACACCTAGCTCCCCCTGCCACGTGTCTCCTGTCAGGCACCTTACTGCATGTACTACTACCCTGATCCTACCCGGGATCCTACCCCTCTTGTAAATCTTCCATTATGTCCAATGGTCATTTGTTTATAGGGTATCCTGTAGCAGTACTGTACTCACAATGGATAACATGTTCTTACTGGACAACACTTCAGACTCAAAACTTCTTCATTATCCTCATCGAGATTAGTATTTAGATTTTGAAGATATAACAATTACACATTTATCCACAATAGAAAGCCAGTGGCACTTCCGAAGTTTATTGCCCCAGTGCATTGATAACTACAACGCTTGTACTATACTATTGGAACTGTCTTATTATTACAGGCCCCTGTACTGCACAAGTGTGTACATCCGGGGCTCCGTATACTGGCTTGGGGTGGGGCGGGGGGAGACATTGTTCAGCATGCACCCTTTTCGCAATTAAGGCTCTTTGCCATGCAACAACGCCGAGACTGCCCCACTCTACAGACATTAAAGTGTATACCTGCTAGCGTATCAATAATCAATGAGTAGGTTTTCATGCGTTGCTGTTTTCCCTACCCTTTCCCTGGCACGGGACAGGGCGTTTCTTTGGCAAGCAGCCGTTCACATTTCCACTTAGTGCGGTCGTATCACCTTTAGGGGGGGTTGATACAGTGCAGAACCCTACTACATGCTTGAATAACGACTCGAGGATTCAAATGAAATCCAAACGCTCTTGGTCTGCCTCACTAGTGCGTGTTGTACCCTTTTCTTTGAATTTAGTACAGGACAGTAAAACTGAAATGGTTCCCTCGTTAAAAAATATAATTGAATACTATAGACACTATATCAAACCAACACATAGATATACGTATGAACAACCATTGTATTAAGGCATCGGTTGTTTATAACGGAAGGATGAGGCGGTGGTCTAACGTCTGCCAATTCAGCAATCACGAGGGAGTAGGCTCCTCCCCCCGGCTGATTGAAGAGTGGGTCAGTGAATTGAGTGCAGCACTGGTCCCTCTCCGTCGTTGACTGCTTGACCTCGAGTCGCTAACTCCCCAGGAGCAGCTCATGGGCTTTGTTTGGCACGTGTCGTGCGGTAACCATGGTTACTGTCCGTCCGTGGCCGCAGTCAAGTGGCGGCTCCGTGCACTGACAATAGTTTGGTCTGGGATAGGTAGCTCTCGTCCTCTGTGTCTTGTCTTTTACCAGGAGATGGGTAAGGGTGGGGGTTGGGGGATGGCAGGGGATGCAGACTTGGTGTGTGAGGTATGGAGCCTACAGGAGGGTTATGTCGTGTGAGGTCTGTAGCTTAATGGTCTTAATTCCTACAGACCTGGTCAGTATACTTCACCACCCTCAACCCGCAGCCCACCCTGGAGTATGTTTTTATCCATGCATACCCCCTTTGACACAGGCTCAGGAGCACCCCTATCGCCACACGCGTTTTGGTAAAACTTCTTTTACGCCCCTCAGTTATCTTTATCCTGCTCCTATAAATCTAAATGAAGGACCCACTTATGAGGAAGTTCCCTTGAAAATAGACCACAGAGCCATGTGGTAACTGGCCAATTCAGTTCTTATAGCCAAGACATCCTGTAGTACAGCACGCTTTTTACTTCACTCCGAAAAGTCTACAATACTTTTCTCTCTCTGTACATCGATAGTGCATGTGTGTATGCGGCTAAGCGAACCATTAAGTATTACTTCTGACCCTTTTGTAAGTGGGTGTCTGTATGGCAGTTGGGGCGGGGTGCTACATGTATACTATATATCCCGCAGTCGTATACATATACTTCCGGCTGCAGAAGGACCGCCATCTGGAATCGGTGATTTACACTTGAGGGTTACGACACGGGATACAAAGGACGTGAAGACTGATTTATACAAGTTTATCCTCAACTCAAGTCCCCAGACCAGAATCCTTGTATTCGTCAGTGTCTGTCTGTGGGGCAAACCCGTAGGATGTTTGGGCAAAGATGGGAGGGTGGACTCGTGCCAGGCACGCGACTCACACCCCTCACCCCTTCCTGTCTAGAAGAAGTCTTCTTTAGGCACTAGCCCTGCCCCCTGCAGGGAGTGTGACACCAGGAAACCTGTCAGCAGAGTGTGCTTTTGTTGTTTTAATGCTGCTAGTGCTGCCTACTTCCCTGTCAGTCAGTGCTGTGTCTGGTGTCTTTAGTCTATCCTGGGCATCATCTACTGTCATCTCAGAGTAAACTTGTCTCAACTGTTCTTTCTATAAGGCTAGTAGCAGCAGCTTTAAATCACTTTAAGCATTACATCTGTATACGTTCAGATGTTTATTAATCAATTTAGCTTACCCTTTATATGGAGAGGGTATTTCTTATTTAGATTTCTCTCTATTGGTTTACCTCTTAGGCTTTCTGTCATCCACCTCTAGTTCCTTTCCCAGATGCCTTGCACGGCACAACATGATTTATCTTTTTACACGTTCATGTCCACTTCCATGATCATTTTCCAATTTGTTACCCATTTATATATAGAACCACTTCCTTTAAAGCTTCAAAGTTCAAACAAAAGAAGGGAAAGGACAAGAATGAGAAAACACACCATGAAACAGCACCTTTTGAACCGATGCTGAGATGTCCCTTGCTTTCGTCTCATCCACTTTACAGCGGATATGGGCGTGCTTTGTGTTATATTTATGCTGTCAGATCACTAAGACACCAAGTCTTAATGGAAACAGCTGAGGTAGTTGACATGGTGAACTCCGCCATCACAGACTTCTTTATTCATAATCAAAACTATTTCTTTAAAAATACGAAAATCCCCACTAAAAAGCCCGCACGTCGTATAGTCCTTGTGACTCAGTCTCGGCAAATAAACACACACGGGTTAGGTTTACATTATCCACAACGGAAATCGGAGTCTGAACCCCCTTCTTCTCTACGTCACCACAGATATGTATACACAGTCCTCACTCTCAACATTTGAGTACATGCAAAGGGGAATTTGAGAAATCTATATACATGTACTACCAAGACTTTGAAAAACAAACCCATCTGTATGTATGTCATACCCTACTGTTATATGAAGCTATTGAATATACATACATGTATTTAGATTGCTAATGAATATTATGTATTCATGATCTTGTGACAAGACCACCATGGTTTGCATCATTTATCTTAGCAGATCGATTCTGATGTTTTTTCTTGTGTTTCATTCTTCTTTTCCCCATTTTTCGGTGGGGAACAAATATGATTTACATGTAAGTACTAACTAATGCTGCACGACTCTGCAAGTTGAACCGATCTGGTAGGCGTTAAGGTGCACGTGTCTGTCCCCTCATGATGACCAATGGTCCCTCTGGTCGTGATCACCACCAAAGTGGACACCGGGAGTGGACAGTGGCCACTCTTGTCGTGATGGCCACCGGCCACCCAGGAGGCACACTAAGTCCTTGTCACCTGGCCAGGTGGGCGCTGTGCCCACCTCACCAGCCTCCTGGGTCGTGTTTGGGGTCCAGGAACTAGTCATACCCTTCCAGGTAACACTGCCATTTAATCCCCTCCTTACACCATCCTTGTCACCATTAGAACCACTGGGAAAGTATTGTGGAAAGCTGCTAAATCATTGAATGTTTCAAATTAAGTGAGAGGTTTAGAAGTATATGGTTATCAAATTACATAGTTGTTATTAGCTATATTAAAACATTCCCCAACTCTGAAACTTGTGAGTCAAAGAAACAATCCATCATCACCTACATCACGATCACATGTCCACAATGTATATCCACCGACTCCAACATGACCATGATCAATAGTCATTCCATTCACTGCATGAGTTTAGGGAATTACAAGAACGGAAATGTCAGTAAACCCGTACCACCAATGGGCTTTCAGATTTACGTCAGATTTACTTGGGTTTACATTCTCACAGATTTACTGACTTGCTTAAAGGCCAGTAAATCCCAATGACAAATTTAGTTTCTGTGTAAATGCCAGTAAATCCCAATCACAAATTTACACACTTCTGCAAACCAAAGTAAATTTCAATGACAAATTTACTTGTTTTTGTATAACCTTTTAAATCCAAATGTCTGGTGTATTATTTTGTCCACCATTACCATTAAAAATAAAGTATTTACTACAGTTTACTATATTAATTTCACAGACTATAGACTATAGTATCCTATAGTAGTATTTATACTCGAGTTTACTACAGTCTGACCTTACATGGGGGGGGGGCTGGGGTGCAAATGCACTGGGTTTGGGCTCGCACAATAAGGACAAACATCCTTGTAGCTGGCCCTGGGGCAGGTAGGGCCAGGTAAAAATAACTGGGGAGTTTGTAGCCGGCCCTGGGGCAGGTAGGGCCGGGTAGGAAGCAGTGGTCCCACCACCTCCAACAGCTTTCTTGTGGCGGGGTAGGCAGGGTAGAGAGGCCCTACACCTCCCACAGTCGCCCACCAACTCCCACAGCTTACTAGTGACGGGGTAGGCAGGGTAGAGAGGCCCTACACCTCCCACAGTCGCCCACCACCTCCCACAGCTTTCTAGTGACGGGGTAGGCAGGGTAGAGAGGCCCTACACCTCCCACAGTCGCCCACCACCTCCCACAGCTTTCTAGGGACGGGGTAGGCAGGGTAGAGAGGCCCTACACTTCCCACAGTCGTCCACCACCTCCCACAGCTTTCTTGGGGCGGGGTAGGCCAGGTAGAGAAGCCCTACACCTCCCACAGTCACCCATCACCTCCCACAGCTTTCTAGGGGCGGGGCAACGTTGAATAACGTTTCTCTAAGGCTCCTTACTATGGCATAACGTTATGTAAAGTTTTAAAATGTTATTTTGACGTGAAATAACGTTTTATTGTTAGCTGGGCGGCCCTGGGGCAGGTGGGGCCGGGTAGGAAGCAGTAGGGAGAGTTGTAGCCGGCCCACGGGCAGGTAGGGCCGGGTAGGAAGCACTGGGAGAGTTTGTAGCCGGCCCTGGGGCAGGTGGCCCGGGTAGGAAACTTCCTAGCCAGTCCTGCCAGCTCCAGGCCGAGCTACAACCTCCCCTAGTTGTCTTTGGTTTATGTCAAGTAAACATGAGGTTTACATCATGTTTACATCATGTAAACATGAGGTTTATGCCATGTAAACATGATATTAACAGAAAACATCTCCATGCCTCCCCAAGTGCGCTCCATGGTGGTCAGTGCAATAATGATCCCTCAGCCAATCAGGAGCTAGTCTCGTTCTGGTCACATGACCAGCACTACACCTCCTATATAATGGGGGTGCAGTGTGAGCTACTCAGTCCACTGCTGTCTGACCATGGGAACACACCTCCTGCCTGAACCTGCCTGCCTCCTGCCTGCACCTACCTCCTGCCTGACTACAAAGCATCTAATTTGATGATTTATCTTTGAATGATGGAGTCCTAATCTCCTGAATAAAATGTACACCACCATCCCAGAATAAATACCCTTGATTGTCCTAGGAGTTAATGAGATTTATGAAAGAGTTTTGTGCAACGTAAACATGAGGTTTACATAATGTAAACATAAGATTTATGTCATGTAAACATGAGGTTTACATTGAGATTTACTTAGCTTTATGGCCACGTAAACTAGATAGTTACTGAATTTTACATTTGGGTAAACAGAGAAAATATGAGGTTTACATCATGTAAACATGAGGTTTATGTCACATAAACATGAGATTTATGTCATGTAAACATGAGGTTTATGTCAAGTAAACTTGAGTTTTGTGCCACGTAAACATGAGGTTTACATCATGTAAACATGAGATTTATGTCATGTAAACATGAGGTTTACATTGAGATTTACTTGGCTTTATGGCCACGTAAACTAGATAGTTACTTGATTTTACATTTGCGTAAACAGGGACGTTCCGTTGTATACTGAGTCAGTAAAAGACACGTTTTCGTCATTTTACTTTTACAGACCAATATCACGTAAATTTGTGTAACCTAACGTAAATAATATGTTTACGCAAAAGTAAATCCAATGTAAATCCAACTTTTCGTGCAGTGATTATAACATGCTGTCCCATCTCTAGTGGGAGGCGGCAGCCAAGTGTGTCCAATACTGGTAACTCCATGCTTTCAGCAGGTCAGAGGTTAATTGACACAGGGTCATTAATTGTAGTCATACTGATGGTGATTTATATGCATGGTCCCTTGCCACAAGAGGCAGAGGGATAGATGTATACTGTGTGGATGTGGATGTAGCGGGGGGGGGGGGGGGGTGTCTACATGGGGCTTAGTTTGCCTGTTGGCGTTGCCTGGATCCCTGTGAATATAATATGTGATATTAGCATCAAGCAGGCGCTAAGCATGCAAGATGCAAGGTGCCCCAAACCTGCATCTGAGCCAAAGAGTAAAGAGGTGAGTGACCTGACCCCAAAGGTGAAGGACCCCAGAACCTGCTTTCTCATCTCATACATGGGGTATTGTTTGCTGTTCTAATATATGCTGTAATGAGTCGTGTAATGTAATATGATGCGTTGGTGCACATGAAGTGTGGTGACGTCTGTGGTGTTATACGTGTATTGCCAAAACACTGCCCATCCATGGTTAAGCACACAATAGCCAGGGACTTTTATAATGGTGAATGACAATTTACGATTTACCATAGGCTTGTGTGATGATGTGGGCTATAAAACACTGTACAGTGGGTGGTGTTTTATTTACATTTCACTGCCAGTATGTTATCTATCTTTTATTGTCAGCAGCCACTACAAAAGCCACCAATATCATTCCATGGTGGCTGGATCCAGGTGTTGGCGGTGATAACACACGCCATCTCGGCACAATACGGCCCCATAATACCTCAATACACCCCCTCCCGTGCTACGCCATGCCCACTGACTGCAGTGGTCTGCACTTCCCAGTGCCATCACTCCCCATTACCCGGCCCCGTCCCAACACAAGCATGTCGCATTACAGTAATTGAGTTTTTTGGCCCACAGTTCAAACCATTCTGCCATACATTACAGCGGTACCTGTAGCAGCAGCCCCATCAGCAGCAGGGGCGTGGCACAGGGTGGTGGTAGTGGTGGTGATGGACAGTCCTGCTGCACCTGAATGTGGCTCCTCCAGGGCCTGGACCTGCTATCATGGGGGTTTTAGGTACCAGGCAGGCAGGGCTGTCAGTGTGGCGCGCCGCATTAATTTGTTAAAACTCGGCCGCACCTTTTAATCAGTGTCGCGTCTGATTTCCGTCTCGCCGTCCACGTCTTCCCCGAAAACGCCTGGAGGCACCTGGCACCGTGGAGGACCCAGGGGAGGTGGGTGGGTGGATGGGGGCGGGGGTTGAAGGAGGGAGAAGAGGAGACTAATGTCAACCTTGTCCGGTGTCTGTTACATTCTACTATGGGCATTCAGGTGTTTGCAAAACTGGCGTGTTTGACACTCTTGCACTATTTCTTCATGGTCTGTTTCCTTACAGATTAAGTACCTAGGATTTGTATATCTATTTTCCCATGTTCTGGTGGTGGTGGTATGGTGATGTGAAATTCTGTCTAAACTGCTGTTGTCTTCTTTTTTTTCACGAGAAGGGGTTCGATTGTATCTCTTGAGATCCAACCCTCTTTGAAGAACGAGTGGCCCTATGCTTTAATTATACAAACTCCCATTCTCCCGTGAAATAACAGCTGGCTCTGTGAATCTGTATATTTCTGGTGCCATGTAAAATCGTTGAGAACAATAAAATACATATATACTTACGATAGTAATGCATCGTTATGAAAATGGGACGCATGGATTGGTGTCTATACATGAAATATGAGCATCAGTCTAAGTGATTCCTGGCTCGGACCATGTTTAGGAGATGTGTATGTGTTTGGTGGTAGGGGGGGGGGGGGGTCGTATAGACACCTGGTTGGTCATCTTGGCACTCACCTGGCCGGACTGCCGACGCCGGCAGGGGGAGAGGGACGACATGACTGGAGGCCGGAGGGAAGGTTAAAAAGGTGGATGTTAGAAGGAAAATATATGTACATGATTGGGATCTGTTAGAGTGTTGGCGGAGGATGAGCTGCGGGAAGGGAGGAGGCTGGGGGGGGGGGGGTGGTGGCCGATTTCTGTTTGAACCTGGCAGAGCTGGTATACAGTTCTCAGTAAAGGGATGTTCCAAGTCAACCAACCCAGGGAAATGTACAGGGTTATAGAGAATAGCCAGATTTCTAAAACTAACCACGCCCAACCATTAAAGAATGCACCATATGATGCACATGATTTCACCTCGTGAATAATGTAAAGCCAATATAGCACCTTCACCAGCTGATTCCTATTTAGGTTTTTAAAATTAGATGCATTGTAAATAAAGCCTTCGCCATGGCAATGCACGTACCATATTTTTGTATAGTCTAGACTCAGGTAGAATCAGGAGACAGGAAGGGAGAAGATGAGATCAGGGTGTGGGCGGGGTGTTCCCATTGCTCTAACGCCTGGAGGGCGTACACACTTCCTTGCCAAACACTGCCGTTTGGACAGGACGCCAGCTGAATTATAACAGTTCACACGACCCCCCCCTTTTAGTAACACCCTTACGTTGCTGGGGACCTAGTGCTCAGTGGGTCGTTGATCATAGTCCTCAGCAATGTATCCTATCCATAAGCACCTACTGGGTATACATGGGGAAACTGCACTCACAGAGTTAACACTGACACCCCCCCCCCTTAAACACACACACCCCTATGGCTATCGATCACAGATAACTGTGATATTGGTATTTTGCCTTGATCGGTTGCACAAAGATATTAAGCTATTATGTCTAAAAGATAATATAGAATCGCTATCATGTAGTAACCATATTAGTATAGGTGTACACACAGATCAGGACGAACTAGTGTCCGCTGTGTAGAAAGTGAGGGACTGTGCGAGGTACCTTATCACAGTGGGCTATCTGCATCGCCACTGGCTGTCGGGCCTGTTTAGCTAACCCTTTAAGGGCCACTGAGTACTTTAATAGAGTATGCCCTCTGCTAACATGATGCCTTTGGGGGTGCATCAACCCCATAGGGTCGACGTGATACATGCATGCAGCACTGGCGATATGGCGACCATGACGATATGTCTTTTCACTCTTATTTTATTGATATTCTTAAGTGATTCTTTTAGAAATCGTATATGAGAGAAACATTTAAAGTTATCCACATCGCCTCACACACAGATATGTTAGTAATCATGTCTGAAATCACCAAAGTGTGAGTGCATAGATTGGATAGTTTTAATTCACCAATGTTTTGACATATACTATATTTTGGACACGACCTCTGCCAACACAAGGTCCTGTTTCGGTAGACAGGGGAAATGACGAGGTGACAATGAGAGGAGGATGAGCCGGTAAGTAGGATAGTGCTGTGTCTGTTGTGTCTGCTGGTACATGGGATGGGGAGGAGGGGGTTGGCAGGTGGTCCATGAGGCAAGGTAAGCTGCCAAACTGACCTGTCCTAATCAGATGACGTGATGGTCGAGTGCAGCCCAACAGTCTACATCAGCACCCATCCAGCTCCTAATACCGTGTTTTATACAGCAAATCCTACTGAACAGACTGTATTAGGAGCCTGGTCATCTATTGGTTACGCCATGACTCTCCCCTGGGCCGCCGTCATGGTCACCTCCATGACGACATGATGACGTCACAAGTCAGCGTCACGACGACGGGACACCATGCAATCATCAGCTATGTGTGTGCCCATGGGTATGACGTCACTCACGGCATTTGCTGCATTGCATGCCTGGGCCCAATACTGCGCTGCAACTGATCACGGTCATCAGATACAGCAATGCTACCTCCTATTATATAAAAGATCTATATCATTCGTGGAAAGTGGGTTACTCTTAATGACTGATAATGTTTGAATATCTAAGCAATATATCGGGCATATTATCCACGAATTGGGTATTGATTGGGTATTCGAGTCAGTTTGAGTCCCAATCTGATCAAATTAATAAAGGTAATTACCAAGTTATACAATGCAATACACAGTGGCATTTCAATGTTGCAGTGTGTGTACCAATACAGAAAGGCAATATAGACAGTATGCACCTATATGCCAGTCGTGTCAGTTTCAATGTGACAGTGTGCATCTGTACACAGAGACATTTCCGAGTTTCAATCTGACAGTGTGTATGCATACAGAGAAGCATTTTAGAGTCCCAATGTGACAGTGTCATGGTGCATCTATACACAGAGACATTTCAGGAATTCAATGTGATACCGTGTACCTATATGTATAGAAACATTTCAGAGTTGTAATGTGACAGAGAAGCATTTCAGAGTCTCAATGTGGCAGTGTACATGTGCACCTATACACAGAGGCATTTCAAATGTCCGTTGTGACAGTGTACACTTACACAAAGGGGCATTTCAGAGTCAATGTGACCGTGTCGCGGTGCACCTATACACAGAGACATTTCAGAGGTTCAATGTGACAGTGTGCACCTATACACAGAGGCATTTCAGTCTCAATGTGACAGTGTCGCAGTGCATCTATACACAGAGACATTTCAGAGTCTCAATGTGACAGTGTGCACCTATACACAGAGGCATTTCAGTCTCAATGTGACAGTGTCGCAGTGCATCTATACACAGAGACATTTCAGAGTCTCAATGTGACAGTATGCACCTATACACAGAGACATTTCAGTCTCAATGTGACAGTGTGCACCTATACACAGAGACATTTCAGTCTCAATGTGACAGTGTGCACCTATACACAGCGACATTTCAGTCTCAATGTGACAGTGAGCACCTATACACAGAGACATTTCAGTCTCAATGTGACAGTGTGCACCTATACAGAGACATTTTAGTCTCAATGTGACAGTGTGCACCTATACACAGAGACATTTCAGAGTCTCAATGTGACAGTGTGCACCTATACACAGAGACATTTCAGAGTACCAATATGACAGTGTCATGGTACAGCTTTACACAAAGGCATCACAAAGTCTCAATGTGACAGTGTGTACCAATAATGCATTTCAGAGCCTCAATGTGACAGTGTCACTGTGCAGCTATACAGACACATTTCACAGTCTCAATGTGACAGTGTGCACCTATATAGAGGCATTTCAGTTTCAATATGACAGTGTGCACCTTCACACAGAGGCATTTCAGTCTATAGGTGTGTAAGATAACAGAGTTTGGCTGTTGAACATAATTTTTAGTGGTGCCTACCTCGGCCATGGGTATAGAGGGGCGTCTAAGGGTATTTGTTGGGGTGGTTGGTCGGGTAGGCGGGGGTTGGATGGTGGCCGGTTGGTCGCGCTCAATCTGGGAGGTAGATATTTGACCATTACAGGCCCGGGCTGCCACCATCAATGCCCGAACGCTGTCATGTGAGGTGCTGCCATTGCCCGGCTCCAGACAACCACGTCCCTCCCACCCTACCACCACCGACGCCACCCGGCCCGCTACCAACCAATAAAGCGGGTTGTTGCAGCGCCTCACCGAATTCAATTTCTTTCAAGGGGGAACGGGGTAGGGGGCAAATGGGAGGAAATTCGGGTGTGGCTATTTGTCTCATCCCCTTCCCCTCTGGCTACCACCCCCTGGACGCCCATTGATTTCTGCCGTGCTCGGCGCAGTGCTTTTCTGGCTTTCTACTGAAATGCGATGAAATGTAGGGTGGTTCGGCGGGAGAGAAGGTCGGACTGAGGGCTCTCTGTGGAATGCAAGAGTACCATCAGTAGGCATGAGACAGGGTGGTGAACATAGCCATTCATAACGTTATAGAGCCCGGGTTACCATCACCCCTCTAACCCTACCCCTAGATACCCTACCCACACCCTTCCTCCAATTCATGATTCATCTCCGTCATTCTCTTACGTGTATACTCGTTTCAACACCACACATCACATATCCCCTTTATACGTCTACCTCCCTGCATATTCAATGCTCTCCAGAGGCAGGGTACGTAGCATCTCTCTATTTCTTGCTGACTAAACTATTAAGACCATATTTTCATGATCATACATTAATACTTCCACTGGGTTCTACATGTCAGTGGCATCAGCCATCTTTAATTTCGCCGGTTGATAAGCACTCACATTTGGTGTCGTGTACCCAAATATTTTATAGGATAATGGAAATTCTGTAGGAATCGGGACTCATTATACATTTTTCTAGAATACGGAATTCGTTTAGGATGCCATGTTAGCGTCCATTCAGTGTAGAATGAATGATGAAACGGTGTCACAGATTACAATACAAGACACCGTCATACAATCTAAATGGCGCGCACTTTAATATGTATAATATCAAATCAACCTTATTATATCACGACATGACAGTTTCTTTATGTAATCTACAACAGGACTGACAGGTATTAAAACATCCATAAATAACGCAGCGTCAATACTGAAAGCACAGTATCTGGAAGTCGAGTTGTTTAATTAACAACCACAATTCATTGCATCTGTAATGCGTTTAATTAAATGTTGCTTGGAGCTGGGCTATAGATTCATTAGTGAAATTCAAAACCTGCTGTAACCATTCCCAAAAGGTGTGACTTTTATCAAATGTGTGGGAGCGGCGGTACTATCGGAAACCAGAGAAGCCACTCCAAAGTGGCCTCAGCGAATGGGTCTCTCATTGATCGCAGGGAGGACATGGAGGGAGGAGGAGGAGGCCTGCACCTAAACACAACCCTGCTAACACAATTAAAACCCTAAGGACACAGGCTGAGGTGAAATCATGGGAAGCAATGCTCGATTAGGGCCCATTGTGCGTTAGCAATGGCGCCGGCGGCGCGGACGGAAGGCACGCCGCCGGCCACTGTAGTCGCTAATCTGTGTATCTATAGCCGTGCTATAATCGGGTCAAGCAGGCATGCACAAGTGCATAAGTTGCACAGCTATACGTGGCCCAAGAACGGCGTGGTATTGATTTAATACGGCCCACACAGCCTGCCCACAATGCCTCCACTGCGCTATGTGGGCGCGGATCACACGGTGGCAGTGGAGGCTGGCGGGACGCGTGGTGGTGGCTGCTGGTGCTGCCGCTGCCGCCCTCCTCCTGCTGCTCCTCCTCCAGCTGGAGGCACTGCCTGCCACCAACCAGCCTCCCCTGCAGCAGCCTCCACACCACCTCCTTCCTCCTCCTCCCAACAAGGCTCCTCGTACTTTGTTTATGATGATAACCCAGCCCCGTGTTCTTACAGTGTAGAGAGCCCACCAGGCCCTGGGCCCTCCACGTATTTTACGTCGTTTCCCTCGAGGTGGCGACGATTAGCTGTTTTAAGTTAACCTTCTGCAGTGGAAGCCACGACATGGCTTCACAGCATTGGTATGAAGCCATGCCGTCTTCCTCCTCCACCACCAGCTTTCTACCATTACCAACAAGCTGCTCTCCTTACAGTGCATTCAGCCTAAAGCTGCCAGGCTAAGCCCGGCAACCTAGTTTAATGTGGAGGCCAAACTACTGCCAGAGAGTGCTGTACATGAGCAGTAGTAGTCAGATAGCTATTCGTGTTACTGGTCATCAAGTTTCTCACAGTCCAATGCTCCTTACCTGATCGTGGAATTTGAAGGCATATTCATATATGTTGGTTGCAAGTGGTTGATGACAGAATAATCCCCTTTGTGCCACATGGTATCACGGCAATTCTCTCAGGTCCATTCTCAGTCACATAAACACACTGACGGACCCTGGTCCTATACTGATGGTTTAGCATTCATTCATGTAAACCTATGGAGCCGTGTATCACAGGATCTTCATGAAGACGACCTTCTCATCTTCTTCACATGTATCGTATCCACCATGTCTTTCCCTGCTGTCCTCATGTAGTGATTTGTTACTAGCAGACTGTTGAAACTCCACACGAAGGCCTTTTCATTAGCATGTAAACCACTTGGTGACCAGTAACATTTAGTAAATTCTCAGTGATAACATTCTGACTTCTCCGTAACACAACCATAAACAACATTCATGAAAACACCAATATTTGATAAAAGCCAATATGCCAACATGGTCAAAAGGGTTATTTTTGTCGGGTATTTTATGTTAGTATATATTAGCAGTTGACAAGCCAGTATATTTAAAAGTGTACAACCGTTTTAAATAATAGTGGCTGAATATAAAAGGCAAAACTGGTACAATATGATAAAAGCCACATTACATAGGCGACATGGTCCTTACCATACAAATAGATGAGTAGCAATTTCAATGATAACTATTACTCAGCAACACGTGGATTTATTCCAACATCCGCAAATCCTTTTTCATTTTTGCAAACCACTTTACACTAAATCAGCTTCATTAATTAGACCTGGCTTGTGAACTACCCAAAAGTAAAGGGGATTACCTTTAACGTCTCGTAGAGGCGTATGATGTTGGGGTGTCGTAGCTGGGACATGATCCTGGCTTCTCTGTGTAGGTTGGATCGCACATAGTCCTCCTTGATCTTCTTGGTGTCAATAACCTTGATTGCCAACTGCAAAGGTAAAGGTATGGTGAGAAAGGTTCCCAAGTGTAAGCTATCTTATCTATATGGCGCCAATGAACGCAATCTCAAAAAGGAATCGTTATTGCTTTAAACATTTGACTTTTGTGACAAACATGTTGATATTCGTTGAAAGGAATTATTTCAACCAAATTCAAAATCAGGTAAATCTGATGAAATGTGTGTATATTTTCCCTTTCAATACGTATGCTATCTTATTTCATTGTGCCGAATATACAAATCAATGCATGCTAAAAGCCCCGTCTAGTGGCCCCTGGATGATAAACTCATAATGGAGCAACATTGTATAAGGACGGAAATTGCCCGAAGGCATCGTGGCGTTGTCTGGTTCTAACCTAGAGATGGCTGCCGGGCATTGCCGTACCAGCAGCGGCGGAAGTTACACAATTAGGGATTAATGGGGGCTCAGATCATCCCAAACAGACTAAAGACTACAACCAGATTCAGAGGTGAAAATCAATATAGGTCCCATGCACCCGCCTCTGTAAGCCCCCGCCCTTCCCGCCTTAATGTAGCCCCCATGCCACCCGTCACAAGGCTTTTTATAGCGCGCCAACCCGGTCTTTAGGGGAATAAAATCTCCACCGTGTACAGATCGATTTAGACCACCGGCCGAAGGCGAAATGAAATTTTCAGTAAATATTATCTTGTTTAGCATTGGTCCCCAGGCTGCCTCAACTAATGTGCGACCATGGAATAAAACAGGGAGGATCCCCCGGTTGGGTATGTAGTACTGACGCCATGACCTAAGTGAAGCATAATTTGTGACGGGAAATCAATTATGACGTCTCTAATAGGATTGCCTGATAGGGGAACAGCTGAGGGTGTGTGGGGGATGGCTTTTGGTGTCTGTCTCTCTGAGGCTTTTCCTCAATTCTATAGAAAGGTCCACTGTCTACCTACAAGGTCATCGTCAATACCAACGTTCAGTGGCAATGCAATACCCTTGTATATCTCAAGATGGCTGACGGAATAGACAAGGTTAAAGATCACATTCCATATACATGTAGATTACAAGAAGGCAGAGAAAGTTCCTACCTTCCATTTTCATTACATGCGTTATTAAATGATATCAAACTGCCCGTATGAGATAATGATTGAATTCTGATAAACCTAATGTCCTAGCACCGGATCCTTTAGACCATGGTTCAGGGGCCGTGCTCTAGAGAATGATAACTCCCTTTTTACAAGTATTATTTAAGAAACAGCAAGGAAGCGCTATACCGTGAACATCGAATGCACGAAACCAGTTCAGACAGTGCACTATAGATGGAACCAATGTATTAATTTGACATTTGCAATACAAAAAGGTGGAAAGCACCTTAACTGTATAATGTAGTTACTATTTGCTTAGGAAGTCTCCTTTATGATTTTAGGTTGAGTCGACGTGTTTATTATCATCTTTTTAGTTTGGTGGTGTACTGCAGGATCCCTGGATATTGGACCTTCATTTGACTGAGTATGTAGAGAAAGAGTGTAATAACGACAACGTATGGCAGTGCTAAACCAAGTTCTTTCACAGCAGTGAGGAGGTGGGGTGGGGGGTGGCATGGGGGATAATCATTGGAAGGGGTGGGTGGGGGATATGGGAGGGGCTGAGCTATAATGGCTCCAGCACCACCTATCTAGAGGAGGATGCTGACAGGCACATCAGGCCCGGCTTCCTGTCCTGCCTTCCGCCGCCTGCCTTCCGCCAATACACATTTCAACATCAGGTAAAACCCGGCCCGGCCCGAATGGACCCAGCTTAGGCGCGGCTCGCAATGCATTTGATAAATGATTGCAATATTCGTCAGGTCCCCCTGATCGGGGGCCCGGCGTGTGCAGAGGCCTGACAAACGGCGGCGGCAGCGGGCACACTGCCTGCGAAAAAAGCACAAATAGTGTCAGACGGCAGAGGCGAGGATGGCGGAGGTGGTGGTAGCAGTGGTGCTTCTGAGAATGGGTGGTGGTGGTGGTAATGTACATCCACTGTCCTCTTGTAGACTCTCATGTCGTCCTCTGACAGCACGCTGCCGGCATCACTTGATCAATTAGACACTCCTCACAGCATCCTAATTGTCCTGCTCTACAACCAAGCATTAGCTCTCCCTTCTTGCTATCGTCTAACAGTATAACCCTCCCATTTCTAGCACGTACCCCCCCCCCCCCCCACACCCCGTGTGCTGTGTACCTCGATGCCTTACATTGTAAACATGTATCTGCTGCCAGGCGTTATTGGCAATTATAAAGTGCCTTTGACTGGTCAGAAGGAGTTGGATACAGATTAGTGGTGCTAGTAGTGTTGGGAACGGGCGGCAGTGGTGGGAGTGGTGGTGGCACTGCTGCTCTGACTGCCTCTGTTGTTATAAACCTGCGCCTCGCAGCCCAACTGCACACGCCATCAATCCTCAGGGCCTGTTGGCCCGGGCCTTAATACAAGCAGCTAATTTTTGGAGGACAGGCAGTACGGGGCCCTCCCATTCATCTGTGAGTGTAGAACAAAGGGGGAGCTGCTCGCTGCCGGGATCAGCTCGTGAGCAGCTCGTGGTAGTAGTAATCTCAGGTCGGCCTGGAGGTCGCCTATGCCGGCCTCCAGTAGAGCAGCTGTCTCTAAAGACTTCAGATCTCCGGAGGGCCTTAAATCCCCACCCCTGAGTACCCCCCTCCCTCACTCTCAACCCTCCTACTCCCTCATCCTCCACCTCCTCTGACCATCTCTGCTACCGCCACTGCCTATCCCCACTCTATCCACAAGACTACCTCCAAAGGCTGCACATGTACACCCTGCCACATAAACAAGTAATACACAGATTTAGCTGCTACCTGCCTCTTAATAATATGGCACGACTAAATCACAGATAGTATTGACAAACCACTTATACATGCATTCCTATTGCGCTAACGCACTCAACTTGCCATAAGATGGACAAGACATAACCGTTTCTAGTACAACGGTTGTACAAGATTTGAAAGACTTCGCCACCTAGATTCGCCTATTTGTGGCAGGCAAATACAGACTAAAGATATGGATATATTTGCCTAGGCTCTGACGTGTGCCTAGTTGAGCTTTTTAAAGGCCTCATTGGGCCTGTGTCGCTGACACCCCACGCCCCTACGATACAGCCCCTTCTCTGCCTGCCTGAGCTGTTTGCAGCCATCTCCTGTCGCGAAACCGGAAGTCTCTGGCAATAACCTATGATGTCATATCTAATTTTAGCACACGCAGGCGCTGCCAGGACGCAGCAACGTTTTCACCACGGCCGCTGCTCCAGCTGCAGCGCTGGGCGAGGCGAGGCGATTCAGCCAAGAAGAGGGCACGGGCTCTTGAACCTAGTTTTTGTGCCTGTTTGCATCTAAAGTCGCCATTCATTAGCCTCGATTCGGTTAGCAGTGTTGTAAATTTAGTTTGCGAGGTGTCCTTCACGCGACCTTTGTTTTGGTTTTATGCATGAACCGGCGACAGCTGTAGGGAGCGGAGCGATCTCCTAGCAATCTGGTGATGTTGGCCGGTGATGATTTATCATGTTTGATGTCAATAAGCCGCTATCCACGAGGCACAATGATTGATAGTAATTAGACCATGTTGGCTGCCAGCCACTGCATCTACCGGCGAGATTCCCCTCCCCTCTCCTCTCAGGGTTCCCCTTTATTACAGCCATGCTGGATAGGCATCGTTCACCCCGGGAACATTGATATCTACAGACTATAGGCCACACTGAGCTACTGTCACCACACATCCTCTGCCGTACTCACACATCCCTAGACAAGACCGGCCATAGTGTTTATATAAATACAAAGTAGTATAGTATTTGTGGTTTTATTACAGGCAGTAACAGTAGCAAATATTACGCGTGCTTACACAACTAATATTTCCAACAGATCTAGATTATGGGAACGTGCAATAGGGTCGTTTCTTGGTTATATCCTACAGGTAGACTTACAACGAAGCATTTAGTCGTACGTACATTTACTTCGTAATGAGTAAGGTAATGAATAGTTTAGGGGGTGCCGGTATGCTTGTTGTAAGTAGTATATGGATGTGGGCTTTGTAGGTGGTTACTATATAGTGCACCATGACTCATCCAAACCTTTCTGTCGGCGGCACTCATTGTCATTTACAACTTTACAGAGGTGAAAACGCCAATTATACTATCTCACTAGAACAGCAAGCCTATGTAGACAATGCAATTCTTAATCAGCAAGCCTATGTAGACAATGCAATCCCTAACCATCATAAAATGATGAGGTACGGTTGTTGTATATATGGGTAAGTAGTGTAAAATTAGGTGCTTTGACACAAGCAGTTATGGAATTTGAAAATGCACGTGTGTGTAAATACAGTGCGTTTGTAAACTCCGATATGAATCCCGTAAAAAAAAAAAGGATTATCGTGATCTCTATGAACGATGATTGGCTACTGTTATGGAATGTTGTAATATGGCAAAAGGGTTATGATTCACTACCATCGACGAAATGGACAAGTACTATGAATCACGATGACTAAAACCATCTCAGAGCACTCTGCACTCGGAAATACCAATTTAGATACATGTAAGCCTCCTTCCAATGAACCAAAGAAGAGTTATTTTTGGGAGTTATTTTAATGAACGCAGACAAAAAAAACGTTCATTTTCTTTTATTACCAGTAGCCCTTCCTATTGGCGACTTTAGTAGTTATATTCACATGTTAATCTAGCAGGGGAAACTACTCTGATAAATCCGATTTAAACTGGAGTTTAGCCACATTTGCCCCTATCTCAGAATGTTCTATATATATGAGGCAGCTGGTGGTCGTTAAAACAGAGGTCATGCTGCCCAAAGAGGCGTGCATACAGAACAAATGGCGTTTCTCACTGTGTTTGTGGGAGGGGGGTTGACTGCTAGTTCAGGGGGTGTAGGGGGAGCGTATCATGGCTTACTAGGGGGCGGTGGTTTGTAAATGTTAAACAACGGCCCGTGAGGTGTAATCCACTGCTGGGCTTAGCTTGCTACTTATTCCCTTTAATATTTTTTTCCCATATGCCATTTTCCCCTTCCCTTGGCGTGTTACATTACACGCGACTTGGCTGGGACAATATTGTTGTCTCTGATCAGTTCTTGATACGGTCGCAGCCGAACTTGCCTGGTTGCTGTGACGTGCTACCCCCTCCCCCACCCCGTCATTCCATCCTGACCCTTACCCCAGTCCATACACCCCCTCCTCACATCAACCCCGCCTTGAATACCCCCATTCAACGTCCTATATTCTAACCTGTGCCATTACATTATCGACACGAGATCCTTTACCATGACCGTTACCATAACAGTGAGCCCCTTATCTCCTTTCTCTCATCGCCCTCTTCTTTCCCCTGTCCTATTATGTCCAGAACAAAGCGTCCACCAGGACAGCTGTTTGGATGGCACGGATCAATCACATACACCCCGAGATGCATATTCTAATTGAGCAGTAAAGTGTGTGCTGACCACACTGTCACAGCTCTCAGCGTCCGTTCTATAGGCAGATGAGTAACACGAGGTCCACTCAATGGCATGCAGTATTAGTTTGCGCACGTCGCAGGGTGGGTTATTTAGATATTACGTTATGGTGCATCACCCTCGTAGCTGCAAGGATTAAGGATACTAACATGTCTACCAGCGCATACAGGATTGGCAAGGGGGGTTTGGGGGAGGTGGCTGTCAGTTGAGAGTTTGGTCAGGTGGCTTATCAATGGAGGCCTAACTGTCAATTCTGATGTTTAGTGCAGGTATGACAGATCTGTATATATGATGTGCAAATGCAGGTGTGTGTATACATAGGGAAAATATTGCAGATAGGGTTTGGGTGGGTAGCAATGCCTTTTATCACGCCCCATTGATCTTTACCCCCCCCCCCCCCCCCCATGACTGCATGTAGCAAGGAGTACTAGTCCCTGTCACATCGGTGCAGGTCTGAGTAGTGGTGTTTAAAATGTCCCTCTCCTATACTACTCACTGTAGACTAACATAGTCTGTCTCAACCATCGAGCCTGTCTACACTCACACGCTATACCCACACTGCCCCTCTTCAAATGTGTTGATAGCAAATTATACTCACTGTCCTGGGGACAGTGATATTGTGCAATATGTTAATTAATATGAATGGAGGAGGGTGTGGCGAGGAGGAGGGGTAGCCTGGGGGACAATGGTAGGCCGGACCACGTTCTTGTGGGGTTGCATAACGGCCCACATGGCGCCGGGCAAGGCTGGGGGAAAGAGAGCAGAGGGTGGATGGGGGATATGATAGCGAGGATTGACAACCGTCAGGTCCCCTCATGGACCCAGTCCCACATCAACTATGATTGTTACCATCAGCATACCGGGTGAGACGACGGCGCCGGCCGGACCAGCCTGACCGCGGCCCGATCAGTCTCCTCCGATTAGAAGGCACCGAGTGGGGACCACACCAGGCCCCAGACTCCAGCCCCTAAATTGTAATGTGATGGGTAACCATGGAAACGGGGAGGGAGCTGCTCGTGGTGTTGGTGGCAGTGGTGGTGTGGTACAGCAGCGGTAGGCAGCGGCGCCACCTTGTTTTGTGGCTTAGACAGCAGAAACGCACCTTCCGCTGGTTGACAATCCGGACCGTATAGGCACGGCCAATCAAGTACTACGGAAACTGTAGGAATGCGGACTTATAACTTACTACAAGAGCTGGTGTATGGGTATATACAGGCGTCGGAGATGGGTATGGCCTGGGAAGCTTAGTACTAGTGGGTTGAGCATATGAAGGAATAGTGAAGTACATGTATGAGGTTAAGGAGTAGCATGGTAAGGAGAATATGTAAGAGTGTTTGCTGGCGAGGTGTAGAGGGTAGGATTAGGTGTGGAAAAGTACAAAAAGTAGTAGCTGTACGGTAAATATGCGGCAAAGTCGTAACATTGGCTGTGAGAATATAATCTCATTAGTTGGTGTAGGGAGAGACTGGAATGTAATGAGAGTAGGTACAGGAGAAAGGGACAAATGTTGTGGCAGTAGAGTTGGATGTATAGGAGTGGGGGAATGAGCCTGACTGAAAGGGGTGGTTGTGGAACGAGGACACATCAGGGGCCGTAGATGAGGCAGCGCACGCCTCCACACTGACACCCCTTGATCCAGCAAATGGAGGAAATCGGAAATCCTGCCTCGCTCAGTGGCACCCACCAATCATCAACTAAAAACCAGCTCGCCATCTGAGCAGCATACTGCCCGCTTCAGGCCGCCGACAGGATCTGTGCCACACACCCCTGCTTTGTAGTTTAATTGGTATGCGCCAGCGGCAAGAAGTAATAGGCAATTGTATGCATCGGCCCTTCAGTCTGCTACCAATGTCACACACCGGCCGGTGGTCACTGTACATGCTTACAGCACGCATCAGAGCCCACCCTCACCGCCACCGACATGACTAACATCTATAACCCCACCCCATCCCAACCATCAGCCCCACGCCCAAATCCCCATGGGCAGGCAGGCACCGCGATAACACACAGTAAAAATAGATAATAGCTCGGTTTTATGCTCCAGACAACGGGCCTGTCGGATAACCGTCTCCCTTTGTGATAAAACTGTAGATCACTGGTGCTGGAATGTCTATGGGTTTAGTCTGAATGCATTGTAAAACCAGACTTCCCCAGACACCTTAAACACAATAAGTCTCCACCCATCTATAAACATGAAAGTATATTAAAAGATATATTTCTATGTATAATTGGGATTACTGGGAAAATCCCCCACCAACATTAAGACGAAGTCAAACATATATATACTGCCCCGTCTGGAATCCGGCTTAGGCCAGATAAGATGAGATCAGTCAACGGTTGACACGACAGTGCCTCACATGTCAGCTTCATTCAGGTTATCTGACGAGGTTAAATGTTCCCTGCCTGGATTGTTAATGCAGTTACTTCAATTTCCAATTCCACCAATGTGAGCCCAAAGTGGCTCCTCACATATTAATTCAAACGTGGTCTATTTGAAACAGGGATTCGAAACGACACCCACACAACCCTTTCAATTTCACTTGACTTAACCCAACGTAGGAGGTCAATACCCGGGACATAAACAAAGCAACGATAAACCATTTTTTGCCAACTTATGAACTGTTTTATTCAGTCAATTTTTATGGCATGGCCCATCAGTAGGGGCAATAAATGTCTGTGACATTAACGAGGCGGGGTAAATTTATAGGTCAGAGACTCTATTGGTAGTGCTCTGGAGGGGCGAAGGCGGCTGGAATATTGAATCGTGTGGGCCTTGCCATGTCAGATAAATAAGGCTCATTAGGCCAGGAGGGAACCTCTCAACCGAGCAGCTCAGCCGAGAAGATGCTGCTGCCAGGCCTGTGTAAACTGCACGCACGTGAACGCGGGTCTGTCTCATCATTCTTACCAATCTACCTCCACCCCCCTCTCCTATACTACTTACCCTTCGTTAATCTCCCCAGAACCAAACCCCCATTTCCTTCTCTGCTTCTTAGATTCTTCATTCCCTCCCTCCTCTTGCTCCATATCTTGAACTCTGACTTCAGTATGTTTTCCATTTTGTCCATAGTACGAGGACCTTTTTTCTTTTCTTGTCCACCCTTCCCCCTTCCCTCATTCCCTACCACCAGAACTGGCTGTCTAAACCGATAAAGACACGTTTGTTGTTACCACAGAGTACTAGTAAAACTGGGATGAGTAGGATCCCTAGCCTTGAAATTATTAAGCAGAAGCAGACACTAAGATTCCGTCGTGAATGTCACATGCCTCTAATTAGCCAATTAAAGACCGCGTCTACCTGTCATAAAAGAACTCCGATCTATCTGGAAAATTAATTAAGGTGGCTTTATGGTGTTTACTGCAGGTTATTTTGTGTTGGTTGCCTTTGAGAAAACACATACCCGTCAATGTTTGCGCTGTGCTCTATATGACCCTGAAAGCAAGTTAATGACACCTCACATGCCTTTTTGAATTACTTTCTTTATTGTCTCAATGGACTATACGGTACGTTTTAACCGATATTGCCCCTGGTATATTTCATGTAAGCTATATTCTGAACTTGCAACCACTGATAATTTGACTCACGTTGGCCGATATTAACTGAGCTTTTCTGAACACATTGATTACAAACTCTGGTGCTCTACAAGTGAATGGAGGTTTTTGTGTGTGCGCTTTAGGGTCGCTACACAACGTAACACAATGACTATGGGTGCTTGAAGGGAAGGCAATGCATTATTAAGTGTACTCGGCATATCGTTTATCCATAATACCCACGTCTCAATAGGGCCCACGTATATGCTATATTGCTGACACACTTAGCATACAATACCAACGTGCGAAATAAAACACAACGCAAAATGAACATGGCTTGCTCTTTTCATAGGAATTTTCAAACACGCACACAGGGATCGGAGCACAACCCCTGTTTCGCTGCACGCTAACCCGGAAATCGATTTCCCCCTTAAAAGTATATACATGTAGTGAACGAGCCTCGCCGTTTGCAAGCGCTATATGGGTCATTTAGATACATTGGAAAATATATTATTTTAGTACCTTGTAATAGGTCCAATTCTGTGCCAATTCAGCTCTATGCCGATCTAACACAATACACGGCATGTTAAATGTACAAGTATCCTCATCAAGTATTAAACCTGTCTGACAAAACGGCTCCTATAAACCATTACAGCACATGCATGGATGCATCCATTGTCAGGACGGGGTGTTAATACAAAGGCCATAATATTATAAGCAAGTCAAGGCTGCATATTACAATGTATTATTATAGTTCCTGGTCGCCAAGGCTCCTGTAAATAGGGAAATTGGTTATCGTGTGATCAACATAATCATGTTCGATAATATTCAAAGGAAGGGACTAAAGCACTAAGGTAGCATGTTATGTTGCATGTTCTGTTTACAGTGTGGGACCGGCTGATAAGGAATTCTTCCTGGCTGATTTCTCCTACACTGACCAGCACAGAGAATCAAATGTGACCATTATTAATGAGAGAATTCTCTCATTATCGCCTTTTGATCATTAAGGGGAAAGGTTAGTGAAAGGAATTTCTGCCGGATCATTTCTCAAAGACAGGGTTCAATTAGATGTGTCTGGCCGACTAGGCCAATGGCCACAGAAATGCTCCTTTTGATCGTGTTCTAAGCCAAGATAAATCATTCCTATCCTGCTTCCAGAGGGAACTTAATTCTAGAGATTGGCAGGGTGTAGGGAAGAGGAGCGGGGAGGATGAAGATGCTCTTAATGTATTTGGCCACCAAGTGTTATCTGGATGGATGAGAACAGCGAGTCTCACAGATGAGATCTATACTATTTCAACAGTCCCCGGCTCTTAAAGTTGTTGTTTTCCACTTTCACCTGCGGAATTGCAATATTGCTCACATCGCACAGATGTTGAAATTTGGCTAAAATACCATAAGTTTCTTTTGCAAATTTAAAACTATGGACTTTTGTAAATAGATGTGTGTCGTATCATTCCAATCACTTTCAGACGCATCAGTGTCTGATGACCTCCGTCCACTGGGTGGTATATAAATCACGTATCATTCCCCGGTGGACGGTGGTCATTAACAATATCATAAGCGATGCACATTCATTATGGCAGCGTTTGCTATGTTACAATTGTGAGTAAGGCTAATTTGCTTAATTCTGTATGCACACGCCTCCCAGGTAAATATGTAAGGGTGCCTCAGGTGTCGTTGGGAGAGGCCAATAGTCAATACCGTCAGACCTGGGCTCTGTAGACAGGTGGGAGGGTTCCCACGTAGGCAATTATACATTATGACTCTAGGCTCAGCGTCTGTTTCCATACCAACATGTTTCCACCAGTACAACACTGTCTGCAGCAATATGCCAAGGATCAAACACATGTTAATTTCTGGTCAACTGCACGTTTCCTTTAGGCCCCATATCAACTTTTGGAATTTGTATGATGAGTATGAAACATCTCACAGGGCCTATTGAAATCTCAAATCAAACCTAGATTAAACCTAGCATGGGCTGAATTGTTCGATTATAAAGCATCAGCGAGAAGCTCCTCTTCTCATTATGTGTGATGGTTAAACAATCCCCTGATCATAACTGCACTAGAGAGGCTGAGCTATCGAAGAACACAAAGGTAATTAAAAACATTTCCAGGTCATTCTATTATAAAATAATCATGCCCATTGAATCGATACAACTTAATCCAGCTACTGTTAGGTTGAACCTATTCATTTGAGATGCCAGTAAGCCCTATAACTACCACAGAACATATGATGACACATCAACTTCGAATCCATGCATCCATATCATTCATTTATTTTTGTGTCGTCAAAATTAGATTCAATGGAAGCTCTATGGGGTAAGCCATTGCTGTTTGGATCGTTCACAATTGTTTACTGCTACCCCTCAGAACTATGGACATAATTTGGGGATCCACCTTATTATCAGGATGTTGTACCTTTTTATTGCTGTGTTTTCTGTAAAGGTTTGCACGTTATTTGGGGTAATTTATACAACTAACGACGGAATGGGAATTTTCCTGATTTTTCCTTGCCTAATCTAATTTTTCTCATATTGCAACTCTCACACAAATGGCACAATTAAATATGTTAAAGAAAGGATGCGATAAGGTTTAGATACTACAGAACTATAGCCCACCCTTTGCCGGCTGCCACTGTGTATTGCCGTTAACCATGCATTTCTGTTAACCCAGAAGATGACCCCAGTTGCTCAAAGGGGTGGAAGCAGCGTCAGAGAAAGAGCTAGAATGGACTCTACATATACCACCGCGTTAGTCTGCTGCCTCGGGGCTAACCACCATTATAGCTACCCTCTCCCATACACCAATCTCTACATCCCCTTTGTCTTCCAGTGAAAGGATAGTGTGCTGCCACCCTGAGCCTTAAATTCCTTAATACCACCTAGAAGGGGTGAGAGTGTGTACTGCGTCAAGACACGAGCCAAAGAGAGTATTGATTTTTGCCCAGGCGTTGTGTACTCCAAACATCCCTCGAAGGAAACATGAAAGGCTGCCAAGGTATCACATGCACGGAGGTAAACATGTTCACTCGATATCTTTCATCTCAGGCGCCCATTCCACACACCCGTATGGTATAACATGGACGTAGTCGGTCATCATTACATCACCATGATCCAGGTGAAAACCTTCAGGCATCCCTGACCATTATCTACTTGGCTATACTCTATTAAAGACACACTGGTTAAGAGGTGTCGTGCTGGATGCTGATAATACATTGACATTTTGTCTGCAAATTAAACTATAGTATTCTCTTTTCTTAATGACTGCAAAATCTACGCTCACATTTACCTGTGTTGGCACAAAGCAGACACTAGTATTTGGGCATTAATATTATAACCCTATTGTTTGGTAATTCCCCCTTTCTTTGTCATTATGTGTCATGATGTCAGTCACAGTAGCCTCGTCACCTTTGTGCTTCCCTTAAAGTCGCCATCCAGAGGTAGAGTCAGTCAATACAGAGCAAACGCATGACAAACCGCTCAGAAGTAATCACACACAACCTCTATAACAACAAATCGATATTCAGCAATTGATACCCTTCTCAGTTGGAGAGACTACGTGTAGCAGTTATCAGAAACTAGAAAAGCCTCCAAAATATAACAGTTTAAATTAGTAATTAGTAATCCTCAATTAGTGCACTCTGGAAATATTAAACCGAAAATATAAACATTTTGACGGTCTCTTACTTTGAACGAAATAAAACATGACAGGTGTGTATAGGGTAGTCCTTATGGAAATGCAATACTAGTAATGCAATTGGCTGGATGTTAAAGTGGGTTACAGCTACTAAAACTGATTGTGGTGTGATGCCTGTGGACCTATATAACCCTGCTCTACACGCATGTATTCATTAATGATGAGTGCTGATGGGAAAGCTAGTGGAGTGTAACTAGGTGCCTGGTTACTGGTTTGGTGAACCCCCAACTGTAAATGTGTATGTATACAGAATGTCTACTCTAGCCTGCATCTATAGTAACATATCTTATACATGAAGCTTACTAAAACTACATGTATATACCAGTTATACAGGAAGAAGATTTACAAGGTGGTCCCTGCAGATGAATCATATTAAGAAGCATGCCTATACTATTGTCATTGTTTATTGTTGCCTGAACACTGCAACACGACAGAAATGCGTCAATAATATATAGAGAGTGCGAAGAATAATGGCCACGATGGACAAGCTGCATGAGCACACTCATCTGAATACAAGAGACATTGGTTGGAGATTGTAGCCAATAGCGTAGTGGTGAATGGTGCATCAATAGATGAGAGTAGGGACACGAATGGCTGACTAAGTGAGGATGCGAGGCACAGGTGGAGTACTGCCAATGGCTGCCAACTCGACAGGTACATACACAAACAGCCTATACATCGGTCCTATACTGCCACCAACTAAATGAAGCAGCATCACTGCTCCCACCATATATATGCATCCTATTTCCATTACCATGAGCAGTATGTAACCCACTACTTGTGCAATATAGGGTTATCACAAACCAACATTAATTAAGCCTCCTAGTATCAGTAACAATCAAGCATTACCCATGCAGCCATCCAATTCCGGTCTACCTCAACATCCAATCATACTGCAGCTACCAATAAAACACATATTACACTATGTGCATCGTCATGATCGTGCATAAAGCCATACATTTTATTTTCCTTATTGCTGTATGAGTTTTATGTAACACCCAGCAAGATAGAAACTAAATAGTTTAAGAAGAAAGCCTGGATAAGGTTCATATTATCTTTGCTGCCTGGTCTATTGCTGTATTGTGTTGATCGACACTAAGGTTAAGATAGGTCGAATTCAGATTCATAGTTTTTGTAATTCTGAGCATCAAATATTTGAATCAATGATTGTGAAAGAGGCTTGAAATGTAAAATTTTAAATTTGGTCCAAAAGACGTCCAGGAAAGTGTTTTTTTAATAGCTTCCTCCCTTTAAAAATGATCCGCCACTGTCTACTCTTCCTGATGGCATACACCATGGCTCAGAAAGTGGAAGGTGGTACCCCATGGACTAACAATATTAGCTAGGAGGTACATTCATCATGAGCAGGGTGAACGACGTGCGAGGCGGCACTGGATGACGGATACTGTAAAGCAGACGTTTACTTTCATTACGCCGCTGCTAGTTATGCACACAACAACAGCTGGCGCCAGATTGTTTGGACAGGTCTTCCTGCCGACTTGTCTAACGGAACCACACCCAAGCCAGACCCAACCTGCACCCTTTTACTCACTGATTTACATCCTATATCAGTGCACGATTAAAGTGTCTATCCAATGTATGTCAATGATAGTACTAATATGTATATGTCAGTATTATATAACAGGCGGATTAGGCTCTGTTTAGATCCCCTACACCCGCTTCAAACGAAGCTGCAGGTCGGGTGAAATGTCTTATATAATCATACACCAGACTATTAATTATCAGCACCATATCAGAGAGAAATTTACCAATTGACTATTACCTTTCTGACCATATCCTGATATATGCATTAAATCATGTACTAACCATTCCCCATCCTCACTAAACCCCTACCCAGGCTAACCGATCCAGAAGACCTTCACAAGCGCTCACACACACATACAATAACCCACGATACATCCCATACCCATACACCCTGAGGTCTACATGTGAACCATCTCCTTCCGCCCTGCACACCTGTGACAATGGCGAACGTTCTTGGGTTATGCACGACCATGTGGCGCCAATATCTCAATTCAAATTATGTGGCACAGGACCAGAGGTAAGGAAAATCACTGCCAATAATACTAGATATATTTGGACGTGCTCGCAAAGACTGATGTAGCCATCGTGTATTTGGCTAGCAGCGTATCATTAGCAATATCATTTTAATATTTATGGTTCTTTTGTTTGATGTCTGACGGTCGACATAATTTCCTCAATTTTACACCCTTAACTTACAATGGGTTTAGAAATCTATGATAGATAAATAGTATATCCCAGCATTCCATCTTTTCAGTTATGAAAATCGCCAGCACTGTTGACTTCAAATGCAGAGTATGTGCCGAGCCGGGATTATTAAACCTATCATACTTTAGTATATATACTTTGCAACTTACACACAATAGAACACAAAGCATACTGAATCATTGTGGACTCCACGCTTACACCATCTAACTATAGGAAGACCAACCAACTCATTATACTCGTGATAGTAACTCAGAGGGCATTATCTACAAATATGCTGTCCAGGCGGTGGTATGGTAGATATGCCGATTTGCTCTCTGATTGTGTGCTCACGATTCTCACGTGTGTTATATAGGGCACTAGCAGGATGCAGTAATTCTACCTTGTGAATTATGTGTTTCTCCCCCCCCCCTCCCCTGATATTGTCCCCTGGGTTCCCCACACAAGCCGCATACTATGTTATTTCTGGTGTTAGTGTTAAGCGAGCCTGAAATGTTGGCCTAATGTCAGTGAAAAGTAAACAAAAGAAAGTGTAAAGAACTATTATTATAGATAAGGTTATTAAATTGCATCATTTAAAGAGAGGTATTATCTTTACACTGTCCTCCCTAGAGCGGATATGCAGGGAGACCAATTGCACAAATTGATGTACTCTTCTCTAGGAAAAAATAAAAAACTTTTAAACTTGAAACTTGAACTTGAGACCTTTAGCTGAAGCTGGTTCCTGTCATGTCCAAAATCGGAGTTTTAGGGGTCATAAACCTTTCAGTTATAGCCCTCTATTGTGGGTTCTTAGGTCATCTGTTCAGATTGGGGGAGTGGTTAGGACTCTGGCCTACCAATCAATGGGTCATGAGTTCAAATCCATGTCTAGGCTTTTTTGTTCACACATAATTTTAACATGTATTTTTGGTAGGTCAAAAATTGTGATAGTATACAATTCGGTTTTAAAGATCCTTTACACAAGATCAATATTTTTAGTGTAATCTAAAATGGTTCTGAATCAGTTGTATTTGAATATTTCTCATGCCACCTGGTTGCATTGGGGGAGTGGTTAGGACACTGGCCAATCAATCCAGGGGTAATAAGCTCAAATCCATGCCAAGGCAACATATCTTTTTTATAGTTGGTAAAAAATAGTAATATTATTTACAAAGAAAACCCAATGCAACAATACAAAACCATTTTAGATCTTAGATTTCAGGTGTTAAGGATCTTTACAACTGAGTTGTATACTATCATAATTTTTGACCTACCAAAATACATCTTAAAATTGTGTGTGAACAAAATAGCCTTGACATGGATTTGAACCCATGATGCATGGATTGGTAGGTCAGAGTCCTAACCACTCCCCCAATCTGAACAGGTGACCTAAAGACCCACAATAGAGGCCTATATTTGAAAGGTTTATGACCCCTAAAACACCATATTTCTGTCATGACAGGAACCAGCTTCAGCTAATCAGCAGGCTTCTATAGTTAGCAGAGGAAAGAGCACTGGTACCAGACAAGATGGCGCTGTACAGTGATCATCTAGCTAATGCGGAATAGAAATGCTTGCAGTTAATAGGTCATGCAGAGGAAAGGTCAGCTACAATAGCTGATGTGTGTGTGTTGGGGAGGGGGGCGGATAGTCTCAGAACTATGGTATGCTGAAATATCATTTATGAAATAAATAGGCTACACATTGCAAAATCAAGAAAAACTGCTCTGGTTGAAACTATTTGCTGGTCAGCTTCTAATTTCGAGTTGACTGTACTCGATACAGGGTCGGATGTAGAAAAGGGACCGTGAATGTGTACAGCAAATGCATTGGGTGGGTAGGGAAAGGGAATGAAGTACTGACATTCCAGTGCTTCCTCTACATCCATTAGCCTCTTGGACTGTGTCCTAAACACTACTTCAAAACCCAGTCTACCTGTACCTCAAGCGGACAACGGTTTCAGCTCTCAACCACTCCGCACGCTGACATTTGTCCACACTTCTTTCTTCTGGTCAGCTCTAGTCCATTCTTTTTATGAGGTTTTCGTAATTAGTAACAAAGCCATGATGACACCCATTTTTGCTCTTGTTTGCAAGGCTGTCTTAGAGTCATTAGAGCCGTTCACCAAGCAAATCAGTTGTGCAGTTTTGGTAACCGTTACTACCTCATATGGCTAACTTGATATCGGTGTAAATATTTCTGTAATACTGTTTTCAAAGTAATTTCAATACCTTTGTATATACATACCGCTGTGTTCCATATATTGTTTAACAAGCCAAAAAAAGTGAGACTATTTCATAGTATCTAGATCAATTGTATCGACCCCACATGTGTGATCATTTGAATTCGGTTGATACAAAAATCATACAAGAGCTAAACTGTATGTCCATGCACTATGCTCGTGTACACAATACACATTAGGGGGTTTCTTATAAATGTATTCTCCTAACTTGGCTAACGTATACAACACCACCAAGCAGGTAACAAGAGACTTGTCCCCTGCTCCTCCATGGTGGTTCTGGGGCAGCAGGTGATCGATACACTGGATGAGATATGTATTCTTGGATTATTCAACACCTGTGTTTACTACTGCCGCCATATAGGTCTACACAGGTTCCCACGTAGCAGTGATAGCTGTATAATGAGCAGTATCATAAACCAAGGCCAAAGGAAATAAGCTATTGTTCTGATTAAATGGAGTTTATATTGATGGGGTGGAACTTGACACAAACCACAACCAAATTCGCCGGTTCCCGAATATCCCCTTCAAATGAAAAGGTACATACATGTATTTTATAGGTAATCGCACCACATGTCAATATGAATTCATGAATAGCTCATGAATAACTGCACGTTATACATTTGAAAGGTAACATAGGATGGGCGGATGCTGATGAGCGTTGATTATATGTCTCTAATCATTAGGATTATAGTACAAACCACACTACCAAAAATATACCTAACACTAATGCGTATAATTGGATTAGAAGACTGAGAGATTACAATATTGAACATTAGCTGTTCTTGTACTGGCATGTGCAGGTAGATGTACCCCTTTGTATTTTTATTCTTTCTTTTATCTTATTTTGCCATACACGTTAGCCCTCAATGCATCGTCGACCGCTTTCAGAGTGTTACTATTTTGCACGCATTGGCTATTGGATTTATGTCATTGTTGTAAGATAAATAGTTCTATAGGCATATTCAGCTAGCTTCCAAACCCCAAAGATAATACTTAAAATACTGCGACAAAGAAGACGGCCCTATAAGATTGTGGGGAAATTATTGGAATACTGCATCGATTTTAGTGAGGTTACATATAGACTGTAGAACAGCAGTGGTTGTACGGTGATGTGTGTGGAGGGAGGGGAGGTGCTGAGAACACACGCCAGTCAGGCTGGCTGTCAGTAGCGGCCGTTGCACAAAGGTGCGAGCACAGAATGGCGAGGAGGGGAGCTAGTGGTTAGCCGAGGCTCCGGCGTGGTCAGAATCTGTATGCACTGAAGGGAAGTTGCACATGGCATACGCCCATCAGGCGGCAAGGTCACCCGAATGGCTTCAAAGTTGTGGCCGCCTGCCTCACCATTGGGTGAGCCACTACGGACATTTGCTGCTGGTGCTCCTGCTGCTCTGGTTGCGAGCTGCTCGCTGCTGCTGCTGCTGCTGCCTCTGCTGCTGCTGCTGCTGCCACTGGCTGGTTAGCCATGCAACTAAGCTTGCTGCTGCTGCTGTTGCGGTGCTGAGTACTGCCTAGCCTCTGTATTTTGACTGAGGACTGTGCCTCTGATGCTGCTTGTTCCTGGGCCGGATTCATCACTATGGCCGCCGCTACTGCTGCTGCCCCCCCCCCCTCCTGCTGCTGCTGCTGCTGCTACTACTGGGCAGGCGGCTCCCCTCCTGTGTCGGGGCTGGAGCAGGTAGCTGTGGTGGTGCTGGTGGTACGACTGGCCTTGTCAGACCGTACCGACTCATCTCTGACTCTACGTTCGCACGACATGAGGAGGGGGTTCCGGTATGGAGGAAGCCAGGAGGAGAGAAGACCGCTCCTTCAACCTCCAACCCCTATCCTACCACCTCCAATACCTCCCTCATCCATCCAGCCCACCGACACACTGCTTGTGCTCCCAGAGCTCTTACTCCAGCTCGTAGCACAGATAGTATAGCCCCTAACGTAGACACAAATGGATGTAGAGAATAGGTAAAAAAGCAATATATCCCATAGTGAGGTGAATGTACTTGCGAATATTGGCCTGTGTAATGATGAGTAAAAAGTACCTTATCACGTCTACTAATGACTAGTTTTACACTAGTATGGAAATACCTTCAAATTAATCTAATTGGTAATGGTATATTCCTATCCACTCGCTATCACCATGTCTAATGCATTTACATGACGTCGGTCGCAATAGGTCATGGATCTAGAATAAATCCAATGACTGCAGCAGTGTGGTCCGGCCGCCAGCTCGCAACCCTCGGGTGAAATAGCGGGCTATTTTGATCTATCTAATTTCAACATCACCCCCATCTAAAATGCAATAGAATCAGATCGATGGCACATAATCGTCCCCAGCGACATAATGATCCCCAGCCCTTGCAGGCCTCGCTCAGTACAGAATGCATTTAAGTACAACCACTATATCTTACTCAAACTCAGGGCTGTATTTTCTTTTATTCCATGCCCGCTTCTCCCAACTACCACCCTCTTTCTTCTGCCTCTCTTCTGGGCTCTGCAACCAGACTCACTCACAAGTACACCGACAAGGAGGCCATCAGTGCACTCTCCATGGAAAAAGGCGAAACCAAATTATCTAATTGAGATACTCCCTACGTACTGCACTGATGAGAGTATAGGCATGCTTTTGTGTCTGTTCGACTTTGTTAATGTGTCTTTGAACCAGCTATAAGAGAGGGAAAACATGACTGGTGGTGGTTCTTTTTTTTATTTTATATAATGTGGTATTTTCTAATGTTTTATTAGATACTGTATATAGATGTGAAGATTTATAAACCATTAGAATGTTGCATGTACCCGGTATGTGAATCGATTGGCAATACAGGGGGTAATGCGTAGGGCTATACATTCCACCTTGTGTGCAATCTTTGGTAGTAGCCATTCCAAGTTCCTTTTGGGGCTGGCACAGAGTAGAGGTGGTGTACTTACAGGAATGATATATTGCAAGTATTGTAAGGCAGCGGGGAGGCTAGCGGTCGTATCTACTAGAAAAAGAGTAGAGTCAGCACAAAAGGACCCTGTTATCTATTGGTGAGCAGAGAGGAAGTGTCTCTGGCTAGCACGCCTGGCTCACGCGGTGTTAGTAGTAACATGAATTGGGGGTTATACAACGTGTCATGATGAGCACGTTGGCCTTGGTGTTATGCAAGGCCACTGAGTGGTCATTGAGGGCAGACCCTGGATGGAGCATGGCATAGCAGTGACCAGTACACCCACGGGTATGCTGACCACCAAGCAGGCCGGCAGGGTGGGGCGGGTAATGGCAGGCTGGATTGAATCAGGACTGAGGTGCTGTGTCCAGCCGGGCCCTGGCTGCCCATGCAGGCTGTCTGGACAGGCGTACAGCACGCGTGTGGGCATTACACGGTCACTACTAATGTGGCACACCTCACCACATCAGCCAATACAATGTGTGAGTGTATCTATCCTGCCTGCAGACGCACATATCCATGTGTATGGGAGGTATGACATTCAGCATTCAAATGAATTGTTTTACCTTAGGACCAGCTACTCCAACAATAAGTAGGCATCATATAATACATCCACTTATGACTACCATCCACTTATGGCAACTATCCACTGGGTTCTAATCGGCCGAAGTTCCCCAGTGGATGGTGACCATGACTCATGATAATGACAGAATATGTGCCTTGCTATGTAAATATGTATATCAACAATTATTTAGTCCCCAGCTGAGCTGTTCCTACCTACCTATGTCCCCGATGTTATCTTTTCCACGCCTAAACCTTCACTGAACTGTACATGTCCATAACGCAATTGGTCTGACCCTAACAGGGTCGGCACATGGGCACTAGCGGGTAGTCAGGTTTTAGTCCAGTGCATGTAATTGTCAGCTACATCACAACATTAGCAAGTACTTGTATTGGGGCCCCGAAATGAACACGCAATGCCTAGAGGAGGTGAATGGGCAGGACCCCCTGGATCCCCAACTGGTAGCGTGTGAAATGGTACAGCTAAGTGGTATGGCTGCTCTGATGCCTGCAGGCCCAGTCTGAGCCTCCACAATCGGCTGCAGTGCTGGACACTGCCCCATTCATATGGCAAGGTGGGCTGGGCTGAATGATAATACTGTCCTGCTATACCACTACCAATACTAATGTAAGAGCGAGGTGGATGAAGTTATTGCTGCAGTGCTAAATATTTCAAACAATGCTGAATTCACACATCCAACACTGGCTATTTGGGAACGGGATGATACCGCTATGTTGACCCTGTAACACCTCAGTGATGCATTCAATGGTGAGTAGGCCTATAGTACAAAATAAATGCTGAGGTTAAAGTAGACAAGACGGAACCTATTTAATGGGGACAATCATCATACCATATTCCATGGAGTCATAATGTTCACATTATGACATTGACAGGAAAAAAGACTAGCATCATCTGAAGGGCTGTCACATGTGGAAGGCAAAATGTGTTTATTTTCAATACATTATCCTAGAATTAAAACAACTCTAATACGTCTTAGTATTTAACGGTGTCTCGATGTATACACCCACACTGCTAGCAGCCGTTCTGCTCCGAGCAACACATTCAGCATGTTTCTGAATTTCTATTCATCACTGGTAGAGCGTCAGACTGATTTATTCACACAGTACTGACATTGACTTGCTAATCTGATATGTCGGCAACTCCCTATAGCTTTCTAAACAGCTCACATCCCACAGCATGTACAAGGCTGTGGGCCGCCATCCCGGCCGGCTGTGCCCGCTGGGGCTAGGGTCCTCTGCGCTATGCAGAATCAATCTGATTTACCGCCTGCCCTCCCTATTGGAAAGTGTGCCTCAGAACATCCATTTGAATAAACACACTGTGAATCCGTGCCCGAATTATGAAAGCTGGACAAGTGGGGAACCCCTAGAGGGTTGTCTCAGGGGCCCCATCTAGACCATCATGCTTCAACGTCTTGTTTAAAATGGGTTCTTCTTACATGTTCAGTACCATACAGATTTTTCTTGTGTTGCCCCTGTATTCCTCCTGCCGATACAAGTACGACTGGTTGTCACTCCAACACAATAAAGGAATTATTCTACTTTCCGAAAGGCTTAGGTGGCATTATATTAGGTGTGAATTTAGGTTTCATGGTTTTGATACTTTTAATACATAATTATCAGAATAGATTGATGGCAACTCGCAGACATGTTATAAAATAGATTAGACACTGTCCTGATATAGATTATACCAAACTCCAAATATATCCTTTATTAAAGGCAAATGATGCCTCCGAGGCATACATGGGGATTTAGTCGCCCTCTCCACCCCATGTTCAGTGAAGTTATCTAGATGTCATTGATTATAGATGCCTCCTGCTCATTGCTGTCAATAAAGGAGGGGCCCATAAGAAAATCTATTGTCGCGTGTAAGAGATGGGCAGTGCTGGCTGAGTGTGCAAGACTGGCGGACTAGTGGGAAGACGGGGCCTTTGGGCATTACCGACCCTCACTTGTGATACGCATTACCCCAGATTCACACTGACCGATAATAACCCGGAGACTCCTCCAAGGCTGTTGGATATTATTGCTGAGGACACCAGCATACAGGATTAATGATAGAGTAATGTTGCAGATGCCCCATCCCTTGTGTAAGGTACTTGCAACTTGAGGGCCCTCCTGGATATCAATTATACAACACAGTGCCAACTCGGTCAATTCCATCAAATTGAGTAATACTCAGACCAGCGAACAGGGTGCTATGATGGCCTGAGACGTTAGCTGCACATACTGTTGACGACTGGATGTAGCCTCGTGATAAATGTGCCTCCTGACAGTGATCTTTTTATGACGCTACCATAGCACTGTTAATTGTGGGCAGAAATACGCTGACAGAACCCCTTCCACTGTCTCTATTCCAGCGGCAGTGCCGAGAACGTCAGGGATATTGTGAAATTATTATATGAAATATTAGAAGTGCTAAATATATTACCCAGTAGCCTACTGTCAAACTCAGCACCATTTGGGAAGAGATCTAGGTTTGCTCATTGCCACAACTCGCAGTATTTTGCGGACTAAATTCACTCACACTGGGACACGTGTGCAAACTAGCGCTGTTTTTTTATCATGCTGCTTTTGGGTTCCTTTAGATAATGGACACTTTTCTGGCTGATAGTCTGTTCATGCTAGTCTAGTGAGACTAATAGACTATTCCTACCAGTATCATCTCCTTTATATCTGGAGGAAAGAGGTCGATGGTGCTAATGCGGGAGAGTGGGTGGTGGGGGGGGGGGGGGGGCAGCCGCTGAGGAGTCTCATGCCAAACAGGACCCTTACCCAACAGTCTTTCACCTCCTCCCGATCATAACCACTTCTACTGCACTTCATCCGACCAAGCTGCCAACAAAGGCAAACACGGGGCCTAGTTCCTAGACTCACCCCTTAGACTGCTATCATTACATGCTGTCTTCGTTTAGGGGCCAGGCCCAGCTCTGGTATCGAGTTGCCAATTATGAGAGTTGGCTTTGGTTTTCAGAGTCTAAGTCCCCAGCCGTCTGGGGAAGAAGCTGTGGTCTTTCTTTTGATGGTCGTCGCCCATCGGCTCGGCGCAAGCAGTGTGTTTGATCGTGTTAATTTGGAGCCTAACAGATCTCTGTGCCTCTTTTTACACACACCTCTATCATTAGTCTTGTTGGGAAGGATGTGACTGCAAACAATATCTCCGTATCCTGGGAACTGTGTGAGTGTGAGAGGAGATGGGTATGGTTGAGATATGCGTGTGTGTGTGAAGGGGGGGGGGGAGGCGCTGCATTGGCACTGCATGATACATCCCCCCCCCCTCTTTCCCTCTCTCTCTCTCTCTCTCTGTCTCTGCCTCTGCTTGCAAATCCAGGTCTTCTCAAATTAATACACCTTTTGCAGGAGCTCGTTAATGTTTCTTGTCTGCTGGTGCCACGTGCATCAACCACTGTAACCCCTGATCTTTCATTTCAACCTATGAACTTTTCGTTCTCTCCACTCACGCCCCACTGCCCCCCCCCCCCACTCCCTCTTCCACCTTCTCATGTGTTTGCATCTAGATGTCACTCTCTCGATGCCTTACAACCCGCTAAGACAAACAACTGACATGAGGCATTTGACCCCTCCCTAAAGACATTACATGACAGATATAGAATCAGCAGACCCAATATTCACTATCACTGTCATCAACCACACATTTTCCCCAGACGTGGCAAGGAAAATACCTAAGATAGTAGATGCGTGATTTGGGTTGCTTTCCACAATATGGGGATATCATGGTCGTGACTATAGACAGTTGGCTTCACCAGGCCAGCCGAGCCAACCAGACTCCCTGGGGATTGCTTAGTCCTCCCAGGAGTTGGCCATTTGGCGGTGACTCATAAGACAGCCGGGATCTGGCGTACCATTGATCATTGACAATCAATTCAGGGGGAATCAATGTGCTGGAGAAATAATTGTCAGTCTGATTAATGGTCATACAGATTGTAAAATAGGTCTTGCTTGAATTATAATTGGTCACCTAATGATTTATTTAAGTGATTTATCTCGACCACAGCCAGTCTTAGGCAAAGTAATTAACATATACATAAATGCATTCCCTGAGTAGATCTTAAAGCTCAGCCATCAGATATACACTCAGCCAGTACATAAAACAATCAAGATATCAAAGAGATAAAAGACTGCTTTCAGGATATTTGTTCATTTTCTGGAAGAAACTACAATACAGTGCCTATATTTGAAGGTGAATATATTTAATCAACCGGGAATAGGACTCATTTAACGGGTAGACATAGACATGTTATTGTGTAAAATGAAGAGATATTTATAGTTGAGGGTGGAGACAGTATACCTTTGTATTGATGATCACGACAGTACCAGGTACCATGTCTACCAACCACTCATCAAAACAAGTCTAAGCGTCGTGGCTGTCAGCTTAATTTCATCCATTATGTGATCAGTTCATTTCTCGGGTCATAACATGTAATTGAATAACCTACACAAAGTTAATGACGCATGAACACAATCGCTGGGCGGAGGCTTGGGAAAGTAGTCACTTGACGATATATCTGAACTGAGATAACACCGTTCACGTTCAAATGCCTTCTATCAACAGCTTAAGACATCCATCAAGTGACCCTTAGCACAAACCAGCAGTAATCATAAAGGCGCGGGGGTGTGAGAAAATTTCGCAAGAATCCCTCCAGGTATTTTTCAACCATGTGGAATAGGAGTTGGCCAGGAAGACTCTTGGGAAAAGACTGTGGGGGGTGAAAGTGAATGGGACAGCGGGGAGGAAGGGGAGGGGGTCGGGTGGAGTCGATAGTATTGTCGGGCACCATGCTAACTGAGATGTTACGCATTGTGCCCGCCGACGGAGAAGACATGATTTATCTCGTCGCCCTTTTCTACATGGAGACACCTCGGTGCTCCGTCGCCCAACGAGCTGTTGAGGTGGGTGGGAGGCCGTCTGTGGGATTCCCACGCCCCAGACCATGGTGAACCGGTGGGGTATATCCACTCTGGCAAAGCCTGGCTGGCGTTTCATGGTCACTGACAGCAACATATGATCCAACAAGGCAAAAAAAAGACAGAACATACTGTAGCGAGGGGATAAAAGTCCCCCAACTTCACTGCCCACGTTCCGCTATGTTCTCGAGTGTGCTCAACCGAGACGCATCGTGTGTTGATGGTGGGTTGGGATGACCCACATCCCTATAGACTGGCGGGGGTGGGGCGGGAGGGGGGGGTGTCGGCAGAATATCGGGATCGACGTCCTAAAGGGTTCTGCTTCCGGTTGGGGACTTCCGGTCTACTAGTGGATCCTGGCGATCAGCCAGACTCTTCAGGCTGAATCTGCCATTGTCATCCCCTCTACCCCCTACGCAACCTCCTTCCTCCCTTCGATCATTTACCACATCTGCAGGTCACTGTGCCTCCTAGTATAGTCGGCCAGTAAGTGGCTAGGGACGTTGCATCAATTGCATAAAGGATGTGTCCCTTGAAAAGGAAATTTGCGCATTTGTTCTCCTACAATAGTGTCCTTAGAAACAGCCCCAATTATACACTGTTACAAATTACCGTTGATTATACAGAGATTCACCGTTAAATTTAATGGTGCATCACCGTTACCGGATATTACGGTGAAGTAGCGTCAACCCAATTGCTTTTACAGTGAACCTCCGTAAACCATTACGGTAAAGCACTGTTATTTCCTTTACAGTGAAATTCCGTAGTATAGGAAGTTCATTCTTTTCCAACTAGGTGGCAGCATAGTTCCAGAGGAGATTTCTCTGAAGCTTCAACAATGAAAAGTGGACTAAATCTATTAGAAATCAAATAGTTCTCGATTACCTTTTTCAATAAAGCATCAACATTCTAGTCTAGACTTAAGATTGATCGCATATTCATAATGAATAAATAATTAACCCTTGTGGGACACCAGCAAGTAGTTTGGATACCATAGACACCCCTTGTGTGGTAATGAGAAAGATATATACGGATATCACTGGAGTTGTTGTTTTATAACAATTCTAGCATACTTCTGCTTGTAGATTGTAATGGTAATGTGATGTGAGACATTTATCTATGTCTCTTAGCGGTTAATTCATGATAATTATGAATTCCAGTTACAAAGATGTCTTTATGAATTGGACATCCAGCCAAATCAGACATGGAGAATAATTGTAGTGAATTGAGAACAAATTCATGACTACAGAATAATCTGTCTATGCAAATCACTATATAAAAGAAATACTCCTTAAAAGTTTGAGCCACTGCAATAGTTAATTAAGCCTCCTTAGTCATTGTTTAAAAATAACGGTGAAAACCCGTATACAATTACGGTGACATCTAAAAAACGGTGACCCTAAAGAAAACGGTGAAAGCTTGGCATCCATTGTTGCCAGTGAATCACCGTTTTTTCTACGGGGGATTTTTAACAGTGTAGTGGACAATTTCTCAAAGACAATACATGTATGCGAATTGCTAACCCTACTTGCTAACTGAGTTGCCGATAGGCGCTTGCCGATGTAACTTTTATTCCATGTATACATATTAGTATTTAAAAGAACAAAGCTGGACCCCAAACTGGTTATAGCAACTTGCTGAATGAACCAATCATGAATTTGTGACTACAAACAAAACCAGAAAGAAAATGGTACATGTAGTGTAAATGAGTCACTGCTAGAAATTAAAATCATGAGTTTCCGGGACTAACACAATAGAGCTACTGCAATTATTCCCAAGGACACCACGTTACTGATTACTATTTAAGCCTGTGATATGGACGATAGGTACATAGTGACAAGGATTGGAGAGGAGAGGGCTCTCTTTCCGCTATGCAGGATGGAGGGGTTCACATTTAGTTATTGTGTTGAAGCCAGTTAGGCTGATTTATTGCTAGATTTAGCAGTATGGCGGAATAGGTAAATGGTATATTATACAAGAGAGCGAGTAGCGTTATTGGTGTCCAATGATTAGTCATTATCACCATCTCTATTAACACAAAGCACAATCTAATTTAACGCCAAGCCCCCCCCCCCCCCCAGCCCTTTCCCTTAATAATATGCTGGTGATTTCTACCTGTCAGTTGCTGTTGAGTTATACCTGGATCCCAATCGATGAGGCAGACGGACACTAAGTGAGGGCAGAGTGGTGATCTGTGCACCTGGACAGGTGGGTATGGATCCAGACAGGTATATACACGGCCTCAGATTGTGGGCCTATAGATACGGGGGCCTGCAATGCAGGGGGCCTTCCTTCCCCCAGCCTTTCAGCCTTGTTGGATGACAAATTGACAAATATTTCTGACCCCGCAACCACACCAGTTTAACTAGTAGTCAAAAGCAAATGTAATGTATGATATTATTTATAGGCTATATGTGTGTCTGCATATACAATGTATATATAGGTGCTAGCAAATAGTCATTCCAAGATGACAAAGACTGCATTCTATTCCCAGAATGGTTTCATAAACTGTCATTTTATGCAAGAATATCCTAAGTGTCATAAACCATGGGCTGTTTTTGAACTTGTAAATGGACATGGGCATGTACCACCCACAGGTTGTACTGTATGCATAGCCCACAGGTTGTACGGTATTGCTTGGCCGGACTGACAAATTCTGGTTAACCTGTCTCTGTTGAGTTTCTCTGGGATACACTCTGGTACACACATCGCCTCCTCCCCATCGTGCATGCCACCCTCCCATCCTGCCCATGCCACCTCCCCCACTGGCAGCACCGACAGCCTTAGCTATCCAGGCAGCCATTCACATACACAACGACAGGCCCCATTTTGGTGCTACAGCAGCCGTGGCAGCACCAGCACCAGCACTACTACTACCATCTACGGTGGCCGACAAGGCTCACTCCAAAAAAAGTAGTATGAAAAAAAAAGATTTTTTTTTTCACTATAAAAAATGGGGAGAATTTTTTTTTTTTTTTTTTCAGAAGTGAAATTTTTTAAAAATATTTTTAAACATTGAAAATAGTTGCTGTCAACTGTCAACAGCGAAAATTGTTGCTGTCAACTGTCAACTTTTTCAATTTTATCATTTTTTTCAGAGGTGAAAAAAATATTTTTATTTTTTAAACATTAAAAATAGTTGCTGTCAACTGTCAACAGCGAAAATTGTTGCTGTCAACTGTCAACTTTTTCAATTTTATCATTTTTTTCAGAAGTGATTTTTTTAAATTTCATTTTAAACATTGAAAATAGTTGCTGTCAACTGTCAACAGCGAAAATTGTTGCTGTCAACTGTCAACTTTTTCAATTTTATCATTTTTTTCAGAAGTGAAAAAAATATTTTTATCTTTTAACATTGAAAATAGTTGCTGTCAACTGTCAACAGCGAAAATTGTTGCTGTCAACTGTCAACTTTTTCAGCATTCTGCTCTCCAAGCACATTCTGCCATCAGCAAATAAGATGAGCCTTGTGATTGGTCCTATGTGGTGGGTACTTGAAGTAGGGCAAAGAAATACTTGAAGTAGGGATTTTCGGGCGGACTATTTTTTACCACTTCACTTGTCCTGTTTATGACCGGTCATAAACGGGAACTTTCCTGTTTATGACCGGTCATAAACAGGAACTTTCCTAATGCACTATGACTTTTCCATGGCCTAGCAGGGTTACTGTGTTAAATTCTTGGCCAATTTATTACAGTAGTTTCCGAGAAATCACTAAAAACGTAAAAACACAACAATCTTCATTCCCATATAGGCCTATGGAGCAAGTTGAGCCAGCATAGAACTATCTACTGCAAGTATTTCAAGTACCCACCACCAAGGACCAATCACAAGGCTCATCTCATTTGCCGATGGCAGAATGTGCTTGGAGAGCAGAATGTTGAAAAAGTTGACAGTTGACAGCAACGATTTCCGCAGTTGACAGTTGACAGCAAGTATTTTTTATGTTTAAAAAATTCCAAAAAAAATTCACTTCTGAAAAAAAAAAAAAAAAAAAATTCCTATGTTTATAGTGAAATTTTTTTTTTTTCAATTTCAAAGTACTTTTTTTTTGGAGTGAGCCTTGTCGGCCACCGTAACCATCAGTACTGCCCTCCTCCTCCTCCTGCTCCTCCTCTCTAATGCCGTCCACACCCCACCCCTCATATGCAGCACCACCACCTGAGCAGAGCCTCACAGAACACCTCCACAGTTTGGCGTGTTCTGTATTTATAGTATGTGCTTGTCCACTGCTATCCACCTCCTGTGTATGTGAGAGACGGTGGGAGGGATGGGGGTACATTCATTTTATGATAACGTATACACGTATACACAGGTGCGGTACATGATATTCTAGGTGTAGTGAATAAAAATAGCCTCTGATAAAACAGGGCATACACTTGTTTGTCTGATGCAATACATGTATACCTGTCTGCAGTTATCCTTGAATGGAAACATGACAATGATACAGGTTTTTACTGATTGTATATGTCACTTATTTTTGGTCCAGGTGTCTTTATCATAGATGGTGCATATTACAACTGCATGTGTTTGTGTATAGGAGTACATGTATAGATGTATGATTACAGATGTGTGCGTATGAAGTGGTTTCATCTCAAAGAGGCGCTCCGCCTTACCCCCCCCCCCCCCCCATACCCTCCCTCCGTTGCCTACCATCCTCGTTCACCTCTATTCACCTGTACAGGCAATAGGTAGTATTGACCTTACTGAAGGAGCCATGAATCTTTAAACACAGCCCAGCCACATTGGAAATAAGGTGAATCAGTCCGGGATGGAGGCCAGAATATAGATACATAAATCAGCAGGGGTCTTTTCCTGGGTGAGAGTGTTCCTTGGGTGTGTAAAGAGGATGCTATTGGCCAATAAGATGTGCATGGCTATGGGGCAGTCGTTCGAGTTCTGTTACTAATATCAGAGAGAAAAAAATACCAATGACTACACTGTGTACTACAGGAGAAAGGGGTTAAAATGCTTAAGCACGCCACCCTGTGTCTAATATAAGTGCGAACATCGAGTCAGTATAGATGTAGTAAATTCCAGTTGGCATGGACAAGGTTCACATGCTCTTACTGCTCTTCATTAATTCAGACCTCGCAGAGGAAAGCCCAGAACATGGACGCTGAGAATGGCTGCTAGAGCAAGGCTCTATTTAAAGCAGATCAGGCAAGGAGCCAAGATGGCATGTCTTCTCCGTCTATGGCCTGCCATGTGAACCCTCTTTTGACTACACACAGGCGTCATGTCTCACCAGCCAACTGCTGGAGTCAAGATCCAAGAGCTTCACTCTAGGACTTGACAAGATGACTCGTATGTTTAATATGAAACCTGTACGCATATGCCCATTACTGTGTGCATAGAACACTAGCATACCAGCATCATGTCTAATCATCCTCGCGACATTAAAGTTAACATTTAGTCCGCCAAAAAACACGTCTAACTCAGACCTGGAACACATGTCTAATGAAGGTGTTATCTGAAAAGCCTTAATGTGATAACCAAACATAAATGACTTTAAACTAACGCATTGTATTTTACTAATGGCAGGTCACCCCCATTTGAGTGTATATTTCCTCTGGTGCAGTTTTCAAAGTATGTGTCCGCCCAACCACTCCCTTGAAATTTTCCCTTTTTTTGCTCGTGTGAACACCAAATAAGCTTAGTTAACCCTCTCGGCCCCCATCCAAGAACACAAACAGCGGATGAGACCACCATAATTTGCATTTCGTTTCGCTGTGACATTTACACGCCTGTACAACTGCTCTGCTTATTCATTTATCTTATTTTTTGCTGGTCAGGAACCACCATGAGCTCCTCCAGATAAAGATGAGCTACTCTTTGAAGGCTTTTTGAAATATCGACCTCGTGCAATCGCAACAGCGTACTCAAATATCCTTCCACTACTGGACCAGCCCGCTGTCCCTAACCTTTGGAACAGTCTGGACCTTCACGAGAGCAACTCTCACGTACTCGACCTAGGCTGTGAGTTGCTCTGGCTGGTTGCTGGGCGGGTGTCAGAGCAACTTGTGTTGATCTGATAGGTGGTAGGGGCAGGTGCCGGTGGTACTTGGAGATGATGGTGGGTGGTGGTATTTGAGGTACTAGATGGTGGGTGGTGCTGGTATGTGAAGAAACAACTGATCACATTTCTACTGCACAGACCTCTAAGACTTGGACTGATGGGCGCCACCCATTTCTTTTGTGCGTGTTCTTTTTGGTCGTAGATATACAATTGCTTCGATGATTTCAAGATGGGTCGACTTGATAAACTAATGTAATTTTACGCGAGGTGTTCTCGGTCAGACCTTTCTGCCCCAAAAGCCAATTCTTTCAAAAATCTAAATAGCTTCATTCCTGATACATATCCTACCAGTAGTAATATAAATATAGGTACTTAGAAATAGGGATAGTGTATGTGCCTGTAAACCCTTTCATTTATATCTGTTAGTACCGGTAATATAATTCCATGGTCCCCTTACTGGTTCTGTTGACTGTTGATCACAGTACCGGTACTGGAGGAAGGGAAGTGCCACCACCAAAATGTCAGTTGGCGGCGAGCGTCAAACACTAAGAGAACCTTACACAAACTGGGCGGTCACACGAGCCGGCTAAATTGAACATACATCGATCACATGGAACGGCATGTCAACACAAGCTAACATTTTTAACGATCAATCACTGGGGAACATGGCTAGAAGACGTACACGTGTTTGAGGCCGGCCAGCGGAAGGCGTGAGGAGGGCTTTGTTGTTCAGGGGAAGGGCTGTGTGTTGGGGGGGGGGGGGGGGGTCATATACTGGAGGCGGGGGGGGGGGGGGGGTAGTCTGGTGGTGTACAGAGTAGCTCAGATAGGAGGGGGGAGTAGTGTGGTGGTGTATAGTGTAGCTCAGATAGTAGGAGGAGAGGGTAGTTTAATATTTCCCATTTCACCAGCAAACGCCCAGTATTTAGAGCAGGACAGAAAGGAATGTCAGAAAGTTATCAAGAAAACTGATGCGCCATGTGCTATACGACATATGGTCTACATCAATAGAATCATGCCATGTTCGACTACATGTGACCCCAGAACCCTCACTCCAAGCAACCAAGCTCATTTTCTATAATCTATAGCGTGAGCATTTTTTCCTCTATCCGACCCCCTGCTCCCCTTCCCTTCCCTGCTTAACTATATATTAGACAGTGCAAAAACTGACGTGCCTGGCCCTCTCCGGCTGCCACCGAGGTGCAGTTTTTTTAACATCCATTAGCCGTCCAACGATGTGACGGCAGTGTAACCTGGCTTGATGTGACGCCTTGTGCAATGTGATGTGCATCACTCTACACCCAGCCTCCCTGATGGCCTCCCGTGGGAGGCGATCTTGTGTGGAGGGGGCCGGGCGACATGACGCCTATGGGGGCTCGAGGCGGCCTCCTTCACAGCGCCCACCCACCCTGAGAGTTATAATTGGCACCTCAGCACTGATCGATGCTGGCCAAGTTTGCCATAGCATCCAGTGGGTGGTTGTTACTGGGGGTGTAGAGGAGTTTGTGTGCCCCCCCCCCCCCCCGCCTCAACCACACCCAACACACACACATACACCTTCCGTCGACGTCACCCAGATTAAACATGTATACTGCTGTCATCTGAAATCTGAGCCCCCCCCCCCCCACCCCTTCTTCAGCCTCCTCCTTTCTACACCCCCCCCCCCCTCATCATCATCCCGACCAACCTGTCTACATCTATACGTGTCATCAAACCAGGCATACAATACTGATTCAAGGTGGGCGGTTGGGGTCTGGGGATTCTAATTACATATTTTCTGTCCCCGGGGTCTGTATATATATATCCCTTTGAGGACGGCATGTCGCTAAATGATGACATTTGTCGTCATGATGCACCAATGCAGCCCCGGCGAGTAAATCGCCGGTGCTGCATTGGTGCATCATGACGACCCTTCGGGAATGTCTGAAATCTGTGGGGTCGGCATGGTGCTTGAATGCAGCACTGGCGAGTTACTTGCCAGGGCTGCAATTATGCGTTCATGCACCAATGACATGGTACATGCATATATATCCCTTTAAGGGCGGTGTGATGCCCCCTTCCACGCGGTAAGCCAATATATTGCACAAAATTGCATTGAGTGACAGGAATATATGCATGTACACAGTATGTACCGTACACCTACTGTATGATGCATAGTCTTGGTTAAAGAACAGCTACCAATTACCCCACCCTGCATTGCTCTAGGGTTAAATTGATCTGGAACCTACCAGACTACATATGTATGTTTAATATGTGAACCAGGAACGCGAGCAGGAACAAATTTGAAGGGTAAAATGGAAGACAGAAAAATGGAAGAAATTTAACTCTTTTTTTTTTTATGAATCTTGGTGACAGCGTCTCAGATACTGGAATAACCTTCGCCCTATAACTGTTAACAGTTTCACAATCGATGTATAGTAAGCCTCGGAGTAACCTTCTTCATATAAGGCACTGATGTTGTAAATACCATCAGAGTAATATCTCATTGGAGCTGTTCAATGTTATACACAACAGTAAATCACTGCTGGGAAACACGAGTTCATCACAGATTGGACACTGTCAACTCTAATGTGGACACCATTTTGTTTCATGTATATCATGCAAGAATGAATGCCCAAAAGCAATTTCATTGCAATAAAACAAAGCAATCTAGTTTTTATATAGCAGAGTACATCAGTAATAGAACTGTATTATGTTTAGGACAATGCCCTCTCATTGTGAGGCTAATTGTGTTCATTGGGGATTTGTCATGTGGGCATTGAAAGGCATATACAACGATATACATATGCGGGACCCTTTAATGCATGCTAGGTTAGTGGTTGCATTGGTTTTATGTGTGTCGTTAACTGCTATTACCGGTATTTCAGATTATTGCACACAATGATGCATTAGCGCCAGATTTGAGAGCAGTTTATGAAATAAAAGGTGATTATTCGTATCCCTATATACATAATGTTATATGTATCGCACGGAAAATATTACTAGTCATCCACACGAGTGTCACACTTTGATTTGCCTTTAACTTTTGAGAGATGAACTATCCAACTTGACACATGCGACGAATGAAGTATCAAATTCCATATTGCTTGATGGATTTTCATTACCATGTTATCAGAAAAGTAAGTATCTTTAGAATATTTCCTTGGCTTTAACTCAATATTTTACATTTGTAATTTTGGTGTGACAATTAAAGAACGGCCAATTAAAGAACAGAAGTGAGAAAACATAGTAAAAAGTGAATAGGTGAGTGACATTTAAATTGCCCTTTAAGTGGTTATTCTCTGGGTAGCACTACAGAATTCTGTGTTGACACAAGACTTAAGGTCACCATTGATTTCTAGGTCTGGATCCAGTCTACAGGATTGTCTGCCTGTGGGTTAAATAATTCATTGTTGACCTTAATTACTGCTTCATAGGGGAGCCATATCTGATGCTAGTTTCTGATACAAGCATCAGCATTAGATGAATAATAGTGGTTGGGTTCTAGAAACATCTAATTGTGAGTGGGTGTGCCCGATGTATCAGGTAGCTGAAACACCTGAAGCCTTCATCATTTAAGGACTACATAATGCCATAGATTTCAAATACATTTATTGTGGTGATCTACAAATGTGCCGGCTAGTAACTCACATGTGCGTAAACCATTTGTGCATGATTGCATCAACTGTGTAGGATCGGCATGATGCATGGAGTTAGTCGCCAAGGCTAAATCCATGCATCATGACGAAAAAGGGGCATAGTGCATTAAAGCATTTTCCCACGTAATACTGGGAGATAAACGCTGATCAAGTAGTACTCATAAGTTAACAGATTAGCTTGATGTTTATCTGTAGCCCCTCAACCATCAATAAGCTTTCTAATGAGGATTATCATGTAATCTGCTAATACACGTACTAATTGACTCCCGGCTGAGTTTGTGGTTATGTGTATGAGGTAACTACATCACCTCAGCATGGAATATCAATATTACCAAGTACCCCATTAATGACATGGTATCCTGCTGTCAAGTACGTATACCGGTAGTTCATAAACAGGCATAATTTATATATGAATAGGACCAACAACCATATGCACAGAAGTCATAAAATAAAGAGATTTGTCTTAGATACCCTTGAGATCATTGCCAGGGGCTATTATGTCTGATTTAGTCCACTATTGTGAATATATGTGCCAGGCTACCAGCACATGTACTTATTTATTGTATCCACTCTCTCACACTGAACAATACCCCTAAAGATTCGGTTGAAGTATGTACCCACTTAAACTACATTATCCTTCTGGGAGTTCATTCGAATTATCACATTGTTACTCAATGTAAAACATGCCATATAATGTCAATTGATTTTAAGATTTTCTTGAGCCTGGGACTTTTGTTCTACGCTCTACGTAGTAGCTAACACCATCCCATCACCTACTTCGATGCATACCCCTGTATTCACATATAGTAATTGTAACTGTATTCCCTGTGTTCAAATCTGTATGTAACGTATAACCACAGGATTCCGCAAGATCAGTGCCAAAAGATTAAAATCTCTCGCACAAATGACCATAGATGAAAATGCATACGCTGCATTAGCATCCAAGGTCAGAGGTAGTCTCGTGTTTCCTGTGCCTGTGCATACTGTCACTTTTCATATACTACTTGCAGCTCCACTCCAACGTGTTCTGTTTCAGTTGACCAGTTGACTACACATGTTTTATTGGATTTAAACAACGTGCGGGAGATTATATTGGTTTTAAATGTTCCTATAATTCCCTTCCTGAATGTGAGAAGGGAAAATAGTAAAAACTATGCAAATGTCATATCATTTTCAACGAGCCATGAGGTATTTGATACCTTTGTTTGGATTCGCAATTTCATTCAGCTGTAGTTCAGATATTCATATGTTGATTAACGTGGTCAGTGGTATTGGATCACCAACATTTACATACGTGTATGGCAGGTGAACAAGGCAAACATGTTAACACATGTTTGGCAACTATTGAACACAAAGTGTTAACTACACACATGTGTTCACATATTGACAGTGTGACAACGGAGTTTGCATTTGTGTATGTTATCTGAAGTATATGAATTGTGTACTGAGGCTTTTAGTCTGATATGGTATTGCCAATGATCAACTGAAAATGCATTATGTCATTAGTTAATAGTAGTTTCAATATAATAACCTACCGGTAGTACATGTCATGTAAAGCCTACTCTAAAGTATTAGAGGGACTAGTCACTATAACTGAAGTGTCCTTCTCAACACAAGTGTATACATAATACATGTACCCTATCTGTAGTGTGCCATAACAGCTGTACATGTTTTTGAAGAGAACACAAATAAATTTTAAAAAGAAAGTAAAAACACCATAGGTTTGGGTGCTTAAAAATATCATAGATCTACTAAGGTTAAAACTTTCCCGGATGTCATAATTCACAGAGGTCAATGGCACAGTGTTCTCAACCAAGTTGAAGCCTAACTCAAATAGTATAGGGCGCTAGGAATATGTCTGTGGTAATAGTAATTAGTAGGCTGGATAGGATTATGACACATGCTGCCATGGAGATTGCACATTGACACTGAGTGACAATCGTTTGTGACAGATGTCACTACTGATACACCCTCAGCATGAGGTTGTCCCGTCGTTGTGAGTATCTAAATTCTGTGTGGGTACATGTATTAGGCCTTAGCCTAAATAAAAGTAAACTGTTCATAGATTTCAAATTACAAATCTTTTAAGTAATAAATGTCATATTATGACTTATTTCTGATGTTATAACTTGTTGTGTTTACTATGTGGTAAGTGCAATCTGTTTATACATCATATAGATAATCTAAAGGCAATATGTATCATTTCAAATTCTAGTATATCTTTCTAACTCTTACTTAGCTCTGTGTCCCTAGGAATGATAAGACGCCCCCACCCACCACCCTTCATCATGAGTTCATGGATGACCCATATTTAATAAATCAACCTGACATCTCGCACTCTTACTTCTTAGCCATGACATCTTTACACATATACTACAGTATATAAAAATCATATATTGGTAGGCCTAGATTGTAAAGCAATTTGCAAAGTCTGAGAGATCCACACTCAGAGATGCATATCTATAAAGTACAAGATTTAGATCTAGAGTAAAGAGTCCCAGTCAAAAATTAAACCATGCCATCCATGGTCCATGGGTAGGCTAGGTCTTTGCCTACTTACTTGATGCTGGCACCAAAAGTCTAGATTATAATTTGGCCTAGTTTAAAATATCTGAGGCTTTCAATCAAGCCTAATCCAATAGCATAGCCATGGCCCATAGCATAATAATAGGTACTAGTATGTTACATCTGTAGTCTAAATGTAATGATGATTTCTACTTCGTACACCGACCACATCTCCTATTATTGTCACGGTTTGGTACATTGTAGGCACTGTAGCCTTTTTGAAACATTGTTTATGTTGAAATTATACAATGTAACAATATTGACGTCACATTTCATGACGCTACGCCTAGAAACCACTCGACCAAAGATTTCACAGCGCGTAGAGTTTAGACTGCATTATGCCACATTTCTAACATTACGTATCGTTTATATAGACAGATAGAGATATGCTGGCCTTGGTCTCAGTATGACTATTGCGTGTAGGTACCTTTTCTGTTGCTCAAATTACCCCCAAAGTACCCCATCTGAAGACAAAGCAGTGTCGGCGTATAGATAGAGCTGCTCAAAAACAGGGTCCTACCCACTCAATTACCGAAACTGAATCTTGAAGGGCACAGTCAGACTGAAGAGAGCATTCAATGCATGTTTCATGCCTAGACTAGAGACCAACCTTTTTGAGTTCTTTGCCTGCCTATTCTTACATATCGTACCAAAGGGGATACACACACATTTAAATACCATCACAAACCCTTTTGGTACAATGCACGGTGGACCGAGCGCACACCATGCAGCGTCAGACACAATACACATGACGTAAAAAGCGTCAACGTTATGCTAGATTTGTGAATTACGTCGTTCATGGTTAGGCCTCCTACCTTGGTTTGGGTGACACCATGAGTGGCCAGCTCGACTCGGGCAAAATTGCCCTTCCCCAAGGTAACGCCATCCATCACATAGCGGCCGATAAACTGGATCTTCTTGCCCATTTCTCCCGCTACTTCCTCCTAGTGGACTTCATTTCCAATGTGAAATTCCTGGCTGCGAGAAGATGTGCTCCGCTGGATACATTTTCCCTGTAAACACGCCACATTGTCGCCAACGTCCGCCGCCCGCCAGCTGCCGGCCGTCAAATGAGGCCAGCCGGAGCGGATCGTGAATAAATGAACAAATATATAAATATTTCGATTTCAATTCAACACCGAAGGGGATCCAGACAACACCTAGTACATGTATCCTCCTGGTATCGGTCGCTGAACGATCCTGTAGCTACCCCATTCTGTTGGGAAATGCTCCGGACGCAGCAGACGACCAAACGAACGGCGTCCTCAATCGAACGTCCATCAATATTCCCGCCAAATTCTAGCGTGCCGTCCTCCGCCCGCTCGGCCTCTCTCTCCACAGATAATTATTCACATTTTCCACGGCTATGCCAGCACATATGATTATTTGGAGCTCAATTAAAATACGTTACATGACCTTAGCGTACAATGCGATCGGACTTCTAAAAATTCGCTCCGTGGTATTAATTATTTATCAACCTCCAGCTCTCTCTCTCGTCTGCAGATCAATAATTCATGAAGCACTTCAGCAGCACAGAGACGAGGGGGGCTGCCTTGGTGGTAGTCTTAGTGGCAAATAAAAATCTATCAGTTTATGATATTCTGCCGCTACCTCATTATTATTTGCTGTGTCGAAGCACGTGATTGGGTGCATGTGCTCCGGATGGTGGCCTAGGGATGTGCAGCACCCCGTTACAGGCATGCTGCACGTGTAAAGCGCCATTATGTCCATGCAGGCCACGCCCACTCCTCGAGCTTTCTCGCCGAAAATCCACTAATTCCCCTCCTTTTCCTGTGGTATTTTCTCCGTATATCCGAGATGTGATGCTGATATCATTAGATATAACGTTTCCTGGAAATATGTTCGCTACATTAGGTGATTTTGTGAAAATAATGAGGTGAATGTGTTCGGTGATGACACCACACAGTGACTGCGGGTCTGGTCGGCGGCATATTCAAAATGTCGTCTGCTGATGCTGCTGCTGAGCTGCACGCGTCAGGGGGAGTCATCACATCTGCCACTACGTAAGGCCTAATCACCCCTTGGGATTAACCACCTGCCAATGTTTTGTGCTCATGTAAAACTATTTATCTGATCTGTCGACCATTTATTGTGTGACGGATTTACCTTTAAGCTCCAGGAACAATATGCAATCATCACAAATAGATCGGCGTGGGAGAGTAACATATTTCTGTCCCTTTCAATTCAACCTACGGTGAGCTTAAGTTTTAATCATCACTCTGATGAGGCTCAGAGCATGTCTCCAATTGAAGAATATCACTAACAAATGGTACCCTATCATTAGTCAGGCGTGTCTATGCCCTAAATGACCTAAATGGTAGCTAGGACATGCGGTATCATCATCATATATATATGTAGCACTGGCCGAGCCTATAACAATAACCATGTTAGGCTTAGACCTAAATGTAATTGATTTCATGTGGAGAACCACCTACTCTCCACACCCCCTCGAAAAACACTGATGCTCATTTTCCGCGGGGTGTTTCTCCATGATGACGTCATTTAAATATCTATGAAACTAATCTTTGAATGCAATTTTTATATCCGCCTCATGTGATATGGGGGCCAGGTCCCAGTCGTAGAGAAACCTGTCATTCAGATAGATCATCGCGGACCTCTATCTATTCCCTATAGCCTAATGTACGCCTGAGGCCTAGTAGTGGGCCTATATTCATATACAAGGGTCACTGCTGCATATGCGTTGAAGATTGTAGCCTTAAAAAGCCATGTTTGTAAGGGCTTGCTCCAAAAATAGAAAAATGTTCCCGAAGATTAACCACCTGTTCACTGCTTGTCTGATCCAGGTTCACCCTAATGTTGATGTCACAAAGAACAAAATAGAAACTAGGAATATTGTGTGATACAGAATAATGACGCTCCAAAATCATAATCATAATTTAGTCTGAATGGTGGATCATGAGGAATAAAATTGGTAGATGTTGATAAGATTCGAGCATATAATGTTGGTTGTAAAGCCGAAGGTATATAATAGATCTGCCTAATTAACTAGATGTATCCGACTAAAAGTCTATACTGGTCGATAGATGACCATAACCGTAAACACGGTTGATAAACTATACTTGAAACATATCGTTAATGGCCACGGTGCTTGTATCCAGCTAGATAACGTGTATAGATGATGTGTTATATGATTGAATCAACCGGCCATACTGCATGATGATGTTCCACTCACCTAGCTTCCTGGACTTCCTGTTGTATATAGACAGAGGGTCCACGATAATCTGTCTGAATGACAGGTTTCTCCACGAGTGGGACCTTGGGTCGTATCACACGAGGCGCAGCCGAGTGTGATGCGACCCAAGGTCTCACGAGTGGAGAAACAAGGAGGTCAGACTGATTTGAGTGGATCTCTGTGTTTATTTCATGTGAATGTTGATCGATTCCATTTTAAAACGACATCTAAAGATTGGTTTCACAACTATACCATGGAGAATGGAGCTGTGGAGAATGAGCATCAGTTTCTCCACGGGGTGTGGAGAATGGCCGTTCTAGTACTTAAGCATAGTAACATGGAATAAATTGTATTTCTTGTTGACAATGACTAAGTGATTTGCCTGGTTTCATATATTTACTCGTCGACCAGCTTAGCATTTATTTGAGACTATACTTGTATACGTAATTTCTGCCGATAAAAGTTTAGAAATAAATCAATCATATGTCCTTTTCAAAAACAGGTGCCTACAGATTGAACCATATCTTACGTTTGTTCAAGGTCATCCAAATTTTGTCTTTATTTGTATATTTGTGTCTAATTCAACAGTCCGAAAATCAAGGTATATGAATGTAGCAATAAAACTGGTTTAATAAAGCCCTTTGAGCACTTATCAAAAGTGTTTAGATTCTGAACACTTTTCAACTAAACACTTTAATAAGTGTTAAGGTTTTAAACACTTAATTGCAACGTGTATAGGTTCCAAACACTTATCTTAACACTATTTTGAAAAGTGTTTAGCATTTAAGCACTTTTTACCTAAACACTGCAAAAGTGTTGAGATTAAAAGTGTTAAGAACAAAAGTGTTTAGATAAGTGTTTAAAATCTAAACACTTATTCAAAAGTGTTCAGATTAGCTAATCATTTTTAATAAGTGTTTAGGTGTTAAAATCTATAGAGAAGTGTTTAGAACCTAAACGCTTATCTAAACATTTCTTTAGAATCTAAACACTTTTTTGTAAAGTTTTTAGAATTTAAACACTTTTTACCTAACACTTGTATATACTTTACTATAGAAGTTTTAGGATAATGGACACAATAAGTGTAAAGATAAGTGTTAGGATCTAAACACTTTTTTTTACAGTTAGATATTTGGATAATTTAAGCGTACGTCTTTGGGCTTTACAGTGTGGCTTCTTTAATTCACTATATTTCCTAGCTCAATAAGTTCGAATGTGGTCTTACCTAACGTTTAATGTCCAAAACCAAGGCCCACTCCAGAGTGAACTATATGCCTATTCCTCAGTGGACTAATTTTCTTGCTTGTGTGCGCAGGTCTATAAAAAAACAAAGCCTATTCATAGGGCATATCAATATATAGGCCCCTAACACTTGCATGAAAGTGAAATATATTTGTACATTACAATATTTACTATTGTATATAGGCCGACATAGGCAGATAGCCTAGGCATATGTAGCCATACAACACCCAGGAAGGTATATCCAATTAAGAATAGCCTAATTGTTCGTATTGGAAGTCGAGCTATAGGCTAGTAGTAGGTGAGATGTGTCCCTGGGTCTGGCCATAGCACTGAACCAGCTGAATCCTGGTGACAATTCCTAGAAGTTCCTAGAAATTGCTTCCGGGTATTGATGGCAGATGGCGCCTGTGTGTACGGGCACCAAGTGCAGGTGATTATCATAATGCACGACGGCATTATGCACGATCTATATAAGCACTACGTAACGCATATGCGCGAGCACTATGCAAAACGCCCAAACCCGGTCTCGTACTCACGATACCTTTTACCATCACCTTTTATGACATGGCCATTTATTGCCGATGTCAAATGATGTTTATCCTTTGCCAGTGATACAAAGCCGAGGGTCGGGCAGTGTATGAAAAAGGACGCATGATTTCAATTGCTGGCAGCGCTGGTAATTGGGACGCCCGTAGTTCCAGCAATACCCGGCGGTGTCGCTTCAGGCTGGGCAGAGTTAGTGGGTAGAGTGCAGGCGTACCCACGTGGACAACCGTGGAACCAAGCACTGTCGTCTAAATGGATGAAAGGAAGAAATATACAGTTGGGTAGATATTGACCCACTCCCTGTCCACATGAATGCAACCACAAAATATCACGTTCAGAAAATAGTTTAGCCTGTTCTTCATCTTATAATAATCACGAGAGCCCCTGTCGCGAATCGTCTATTGGCATGATCATGAACTTGGGCTAGACTTCAGAGGTCTAAGCTGGAAAGTGATTCAGTGATCAGTTTTGCCTCTCCATTTCTTAAAGTTAAGTTCTATCCACCGGTGATGATCTGGCAGAATGTCGCGTTGAGTTTACATCGTTGGAGTCGCCTGGGCCAAAGGGCACTTTTCAATCTACTACTTACAGTCGCGGACCGGGTCTCTATCACCATGCAACTTCGGTCTGAAGTATACGTGAGCATAGCCTCTAGCAGAACATCAGAGAGCACGTCGTATATACATGTACCTCAGTAGGCGACACGTTGCTGTGAATGAAGCTTAGACATATATCATATGGTTAAACCGTGAATATACGGTACTGAATATATATATGGGCGCTAGTAGAATATACTAAAGTAGGGTATACACTAGTAATAGCACTTGGCAAAGCTACATGGAGTGAGGGGGAGACACTATATAGTCATTATGTCCCTAAAACATTTTCAGGTGTTCTTGAATATATTTACAGTATAGGCCTACACGTTGCTGCCAAACACTTTACTAGTAATTGTCACGAGGATATGATATCATAAAGTTAAATTCTAGAATAAAGTTGAGACAAAAGGGTAGGAAACCACTTTCTTTTTAAATAAAGGAATTGATTAAGGGCTTATATATAGATAGGTGAAACCATTCATTAGTGGGTGTTGATTTGCGCGCGCACACACACCCCTCCCCTCACCCCTTTCATATCAATGAACGTGTATAGAAAGTTAAATGAAAATGTTTAATGTATACGGCTGTATGATGTAAGTAGTACGTATGGATAAACATTTATATATGGTGAGATGGAGGGGAGGGGTGCTGACTGGAGGAGTTTTGTTTGTGTATGTACTTTTTGTGGTGGGTGGGGGAGGCGAGGGGGGGCACGGGGCTTTAGGGCCTACTGCCCTCGGGGTAGGCACAGCTCACCGGGCAGTCCTCGCCTCCTCCTGGTTGCGGCCCCTCGGGCACCCGAGGCCAGGGACGGACACAGAGTACCTTCTATTCTGACCTCCTTCTCTCCTTGTGTGGTGCACTGACATTTGGCTATACCCTTACAGATATATAGGTCTATACACCCATTATGAGACTCTCTCTATCTGATGGTGGGCCCCTGGGTTTGCGTATATATATATATGAGGCCTATAATGGCAGCATGGTGTTAACCGTTCTCAAAACCAACCCAAGCATGACAGGAACGGTCCATAGGTTAGTTACCTATACTACACAAGTGCTTATGGTATATAAGGCCTACATCATGTGCCAACCCTGCTGTCTAGAGGCCAGATTGTGATGTAGTATAGCCATGGTTATTATGTATGTACCTTGGCAATGGTTTAGGAGTGGATACTGGAAAATAAACATGAGGGAGTATGCAGTTTCGACAATTTCAATTATCAGCTCTTCCAATTTACTCAAAAAAATATACATGTACACACAAACATAAGGATGATATGCATGACCTATTTCCGTTATAAGCATGATCATCTTCAGTCATCAAATCGAAATTATATCTGGTGACATTAATGATAGACCGGGATAACAACTATAAAAAGCGCCAAATCTATTAGATATACTTATCAATGTATCATGTGTCAGGTCTTTATTCAAACAGGTCGTGTATTTACCTTTACGATGTATGCTCGAGGGCATTATAATGCAAAGTCGTGACGCAGGCTATTGCGTTCAAATAAACCATTTAGGGAATTTCATAATAACCTGCAACAAGATGAATGCTTGCTGTATATGTCAGCCGGAGCTAGAAGGTTCCATGGATCAGGGTCTATTTATGAAGTTGAGCACATCACCCCAATCCACCCTCCCACCCCAAAAGAATCAAACAACAACAGGGTCTCGCTCTCTCTAGATACACATAGGACTCTCTCTCTCCCCTCTCTCTCTCTCTCTCTCTCTCTCTCTCTCTCTCTCTCTCTCTCTCTCTCTCTCTCTCTCTCACTCTCTCTCTCTCTCTCTCTCTCTCTCTCTTTCTCTCTCATTCCCTCTCCCCCTATCTCTGTCCAGCTCCGTCTATCACATTCTCTATTTCTTACTTGCTCTACTCAGTTTACTGCGTTTGCCTATATATACAGCATCGACCAATAATCTAGTACCATATTCCCGTGACCATTTTATAGTCATCCATTAAAGCTGGATGAAACACTGATTATGATTGATTATAATTGACAAAAACTATACATGTCTGAAGCTCCTGAGTGTACCTGTACAAGGATCTTTATCTATTTGCAAATACACATACTGATAACTGTCTACTAAAACACCGAATCCCGGTCAGCATACATGTAACTTGTAATCGTGGGATTACCATACAGGTTTGAGTATATAATAGGAGCTTTACACTGAATTCCCAGTTAATATACACCGGAAGTTGAGTCAGATTTTTGGACGTAACATTATATACATGGGGTAAAAGAAGTTGGGGGAGGTCAATTCAAGAGCTGTATTTAAGGCCATTATAAAGTCCCCCGCTGTATACAAGTAGCCGGAAATATACACCCACGTCTACTTAAGGGGGGCCTTGGATGAGAATGTCTTAAAATAGATCTGAAGTTAGTTCGGTGAAACCAGTCATATACATGGGTGTACACTACAGTAGGCCTGCAGGGCGACTGTATGTGTGTACTTTTGCATATAACAAGCTATACTCACGCACATGTGGTTGGGTACAGGGCATAGAGGGATGTGAAGGTGTAAAAGTCTTCCATCAGCAAGTAAAGATAAGACTGGCACGATATGACACCCCCCCCCCGACAAAACAGGCAGAGAAGAGGAATGAAGGTGTATGAGTAGATAATAATTAGAATCCATAGGTATGACTATAATATTGTTAACGTACTCCTATAAATAAAAACTTTGACACACAAGCTCCCATTGGTCATACAGTTAAATTGGGGTATATTATCTGCCCCTTCCTCTGTACCGTATATATGTCTATCTCTGTGAGCCTGTGTGAGCTGATCACAGAAATGTTCATGAAATGTGTATATAGATGCATAGGCAAGTGTAAATGTACTATCTGTGACAATAACCTGTTTAATGTTGTACAGAGTGGCCATGTAGTTTACTGTACAAATCTATAATGCAGGTATTATCAAGACATGCTTTTATAGCCCAGGCGATGAGCATAGATTTTGGGTGAATTGTACATGTTGTCATAAAAGCATAAACTTACTATACTAGTATATATATACACTAGTATACAGGGCCTACTTAGGGGTTGTCATTTCTTAACAGGGGGTTGGTGGATTTATGAACGTGTCAACGCAGATGTACAAACGTGGGGGTTCGAAAATCCATCGTGAATCTGAAAGTTGGAGAGCTGCCCAGAAACCCATTATTACAGGCGTGGTGGAATCACAGGATCACACTACAGTATTCCGTCAATTACCCCACATACTTATATAGGTAAATTACTGCGATAAATAGTAGCCCATTGTAACACTGAGATTCATCTTGTAGACTATCGGTATATATAGGGCATATTTACTTACATTTGCAACCATAACATGACTTCTGAACTATTTTGTCGTACTTACAACTCTATTATATACTTTTGGTCTCAAATAAGCGCTATGTAGGTTACTTCCCATATGCCGTATCTCTACAGCTGTGAGGCTTTCATTTGGATATTCTGTTCATGAATAAATTGATATACAACGTTATATTCAAATACAGATTGAGAAGGGATTAGAGAGCCAGAACCCCTTGGGATAGCAAACCGGTATATTGAAGGGACTCATTACCAGGTCCCATTATATTAGTATTATGATGGAGTCTAGATTTGCATAGAGGGCTGGGATGTGGACATATGGTGCTATGGGTGGCTGGGAATGCCATATAGAGTGGATATACTTCTGTAAGAGGCCATACCATGGCTGTTTGCCCTAAGCTGCTAACACGCTTACAGCTGTGAATATACCACCCAGATGTTGCTTCTATAGCCGACCTTCTTTAATCTCCGTAAAGGGTCTGAGGACTGATTGCCGCCAAGGAAATGGATAGACTGGTAGATGCGACGTGGAGACTGCACCTTAAGGACTTGGTTTAAGGGTTTAAACACGAGTAAGTTAGTGCAACAATAAACCATCAGCCCTCATGCAACTCCAATGTCCTAATACTACCCTCACCCACCATGCAACTACCCACCCGAGCAAATATCCCAACATGAATGCATCGACCCACTTCCTCTATATATAAACAGGTTGTACATTGGTAATTTCTTTTTTTTTAAAGAAGGAAATGCATTGACAACACCTGGTGGGCCATTTTATTGAAGTATATGTAACAAAAAGAGATCATATCACATGATGTATACATTCAGGGTGTGGCTGCTTGATATATCTTCCATAATTAGTGTGTAGCACATGTGGGGTATGGGCATTTGTGGGCCAAGCAGAATCAGGAGATTTGGGAGGGGGTGTTAGCAGGTCTGTGTTTATCGTGAAAGGTGTATATCTATATAGGCGTTGTGGGGTGAGGGCGTGCTGTATGTGTACAAGGGGAGAAGTTGCCAATGCCTGGTGCAATCTTACTAAGTGGTGCTGGCGGGGAAGGCAGATGCTGGTCCATTGAAGGACCCCCCTTTGATATGGGATACACTGAATGGAACCATACACACCAGAGGCAATGAGTTTCCATAGGGTGTCCCTGGGTTCAAGCGTCTCCAGCATCATGCAAATCTCCTGTTCTATTGATATGGCTTACCTTTTCCACTTGCTGCCCTCTATGTTATGTTTATCTATGTATCCCGTATTTGCACATGTCTTTTTATTCTGTTATGCTCGAATGGAGTGTTGGGTTTTATATTGTCCGCGAAGTGTACATTTTTGCCACAGTAGAGCAGTCCAAATGGCCCTTGATGGTATTGTTAAATAATATGTCGTTGATGTTTCAATATAAAAAGGGCACCACACAAATTTCGTTTTAAAGTGACAAAAACTAAAGATGGCACTCGCACACTGAGCAGGGGCGGCGGAAGGTGGATAAAGTTGGGGGGACCCAGGTCTGAAAACCTAATGGGTGTTGGTTGGAGGGAGTCACAAATAAGGGTATGGGGGGCGCAGGCCCCTGGAAAATTTAGGGATTTCCCTTTAAAATTGGCGCATTCAGAGTGGTTTGAATGATCTTTGGAAATTTTGAGAATTTACACTTAAATCTATGGAGTTTGAGCTTGTCATTTAAGAAATTGTTAGGAATTTTATCTCGAGATTGGTGTTTTCTAGGGGTTTCTGAGTTTGTTTACCAAAAAGTTGGGGGGCCAAAACATACTTTGCCCCCCCCATCTTTAAAGTTGGGGGGGGGGCCTGGGCCCCCTGGCCCCCCCTGTTCCGCCGCCACTTCTAAGTGGTCATTTATTTAACAATGCGAAAAGGCCTGCGCGTTACTAAATTCAAGAGGGGGGTATATTATTCAGGGGGTCCTTGAGGGGCTGGCCAAAAGAAGAATCGGATCTATCTAGACCGGGACAAAAAGATGTGTATCCCAGATGTACACCACTTAATTTTCACAAGCGGTGCATGGTCCATGGTCATCTATGAAGAGAGGACGTACTTTACTGACATTCCCTCAGGAAAGAGCCCTCTTGACAAGCTACTAGTAACCAAAAACTCACTGGTCGCCTCTCTACCAGTCAGTTGACGCATGTAGCTTAGTCTCTAAGAAGATATGCCCATGCATAAATATTGACACACATACCCCCCCCCCCCCCACCCCTTTTCTCCCACCCAGGTCCAAATCTATACGGACAAATCTCCACCTGTTCAACCAAGATAATGTCAGAAATAAGACAAGTCTTTAGATCCTTAACACTCGGAGTTCCCTTGACCTGGGGGTACAGCGATAGTGAGGTAGTGTTATAGAAAAGACTGCTTCTCCTAGACACCTTCAATGGGTACTAATTAGCCAGGATTTGGTAGGGGGTGAGGGGGCAGGGTTAAGACGTTACTACATGGACCACCAGGAGGCCTCCCACTTCACACTAAGCCCCCCGTCTTAGGCCTACAGTTAGGCCGCTAGTCGGACTAAGTAGGGTGTGAAATGACTAAAATGTAACTCTCAACATGAGTTGACACTGACATCTGTCAAATGAAAACATAGCCAATCTGCTATAGGAGACGTGTTTAATGCGGGTCGGTGATAATCTCAAAATGTCACACAACTTAACACCTCTCGGTCATCACATGTCTTTCAACCTAATGCTGTCAACTGGCGAAATTGCTAATGTCCCAACTCTAAATTTACAAGCCTAAAATGGATGGGCTTGTATTATAGCAATGTCATGCGTATACCAATATATGTAATACCATATAAGAGTATGCTACCTGTATAATCTCATTTGCTGGATTCATAAATTGGGAAATACAGTATTACAAGACATAGTCTATGTGTGTGTGTGTAGGGGGTATCAAAGTAGCGACTATAATAGATAACCTCTTCATGAGCTATCTCGGTCCCGATCCTAGGGGTCCCGATACATAAGTAAAATTAATGTAGGTGCCATTTATACAGATAACTCGTCAGGATCAATTGCTCAATTACTGGTTTTAAATACGTATTCTATTATTAGATTCTCTTTGGCACAATTTCTATTTACATAAACACAATTATGAACATAAAAAGGCCCGTTCAGTGTATACTTTGACAACCACTTAGGTAGGCATAGAATGGAAGAAAAAGAAAATACATACGTTTTAATAATTGCCGAGTGTCACTAGCATTTTGCATTAGAAAATGATCGCTTGTAATTGCAGTTTATATTCACCTCTAGATGACACGGATGACCTACTTCTGTAGATAGAAATATCTATAGACATGTACACGTCCTGTATATACACACTATGTTGCCATCGTTTCCTAATGGCCACCGTCCACTGGGGAACTTCGGCTGATTGAGGCCGTACATTTCTTACACAGCTTCGGTCGATTAGGGCAGTCGACGGCGGCCAGTATATATGCGGTCATATAGCCTCAATGTATTGTAAACATAGTTGTGGATATGTAAGATTTCGTAATTGTGAACAGTGCATATTGTACTTGCACACATAGCAGTAAAACAGGTTTAAGATTTACATCATACACGTGTAGGGTTATGTTTTATATATCCTATTTGTGGGGATCATGCCAATAGTCTGTATATATACATCCGGGGCGGGGAGGGGGGGTGTGCTTCTTCACCTTCCCACTTAGTCCTCCAAATGGCCATGTAGTGCTCTCATGCATGATACCCTTTGTCGTCATGATGCATGAATGCAGCCCTTTGACTGCATATAGTCTGGGATAATGCTAGCCACTCGCCAAATCGCCAATGGCGAATCGTAGCTCATTTTGGCTAATGGAACTACATGATAATTCGCCAAATTGGCTAAGAGGAATGCCTTTGGGTTATGTAGATCTATTGGAATACTAGGTACCCCCTCCCCTATTGTTTCATATGCCTTCAGTAAACGTAATTCTTTGTAACTTCTAAGTCTGTTAGTGAGGAGGGGGTGCTGTTAGTAAAAAGGGAAATGGGAAATTGAGGCTGGCTGGAGGCAGATAGATTAGCAGGAAAAACAATGTGTATAATTTGGTAACAACTCAGTACAGCTAGGGTATAATGCCATACAAACAATAGTATCTCCCTATAATTTCCCTCTCCCATGCCACTAGGAACCCTTCCTGTAAAGGTAATGTGCAATGGTTTCCATGACAATCCTCATTACTGCAGGGGGGCAGGGGCATAGGCCAAGTGTAGGTATCAATTGTTCTAGAAATGTTTAATGTTTAATATTTAAACTGAAAAAAAAGGGAAGTCTGAGGTTGTGACCATATGCTAAGTGATGGGCTGACCCTTGGGGACATAAAGTTTTATCTGATGAATTATCAAGTATCATACACTTGCACGTTTAAAACCAATACATGTTTGGCTAAGTTGTATTGAATTTGGCTAATCAAAATTGGTATTAAATCGCCAAATTGGCTAAACAAAAAGACGTCCTAGCATTATCCCAGATAGTATAGTGCATTAATTCATGCACCATGCCGACCCTTCGGGAATGGCTCAACCCTAGGGTCGGTATGATGCATGAATGCAGCATTTGCCAGTTTCTCGCGAGGGCTTCATTATGTATCATGCCGATAAATCGAGCATGTATAATGCATTAAAACACTATGCAGCCCTCAGAGGGTTAACTTACCCGGGGAGTGGTCCACTATAGTTGTGACCGGGCCTATATGTGTGTCACTGTTTGCACATTCTGTTTGAATACTAATATAGCAACATTGTACATGTATGACAGTAGTAACATGGTAATTTTAAAAAAAAGAAGACGCAGTGTAGGATTGAATATCAATAATGACATTGGACTAGCCATATATACAAAAATGTAGAGTATTTTTGAGTTAGGGCATGATATCATGTATCTTGACTGATTTGATTAACCATATAACTATCTGCTAGTGATCATTAAATTGCATCTTAACAATAACATGATCTATTTCTGTATCCAACGTTACGCGTATGGTCCCCCTGGGGATGAGGTAGGGAGAAAACTAGGTCTCAGCCAGTCGATTTGATGTGGTTAGAGGAGTAGTTCATGCAGGGGAGAGCAGCTCAGGGAGAGTGAGGCCCTGGGGCCCTTGGTGCACTCGACTGCCACTTCCATCAGCTGCAGACGACAGGCAAAGTCAGCTTCCCACACGATGCGGTGGCGCCGCGCTGTGGACAGCTGGCGAATGATGATGATCATCTTCCCGTGGAGGCAGCGTCCCCAGGAACACATGGCAACAGCAGCATGCGGCCCCACGTGACCGGCTTCCCACTGCTACATATTCCATTACAGACACCCTGCCCTTTTACTCCAGTTATCCTTATAAGGCATGCCTAGATACAGAAACACCGACTTCAAGGCATACATGAAACCCATCTTGGGTTATTGTTTGAGAGGTGTGTGATTAGGAGTTAAGGGGGTTGAATTCGGCTTTCTATGTTATTGTTAGGCTTCCGGCGTGAAATACTCTCTGCCATAAAGATGGGGAGAGTGAGCAACAGCCGCCGGTTTGAACTGACCGGACTGACCTGCCGCCTAGCGGGACGCTGCTCAAACACTCGCAGCATCTGCGGGTGGCGTCGCCGGTTGGGTGTGTAGGGAAGGGTGAAGTAGGCAGGGTCGGGGATGGGTAGTCGAGGCGACTCCATTCACGATAGCTCATAGGAGTCGGGGGGACTACTATTGGGTCTTTCCGTGGGTATGCACTCAGTTGGCCTGTGGTCATCCTATCTTCATAGGATGACCAGCTTGTGTGGTCATACCTATAGATAGGATGACCACTTTGGCCTTCATTGTTCATTATTTGTTGCTGCTGTCTAAGAAAAATACTGGGAATCCATCACAAAATTGTCTTTTTTTGCTGCTAGAAATAAGTACCAGCACCCACAATAACATAGAAATGTAGATTAAGGTGTAAGGTATTCATTTAATATTACTTTTATTGTTTGGAATAGAGTGGGGACCCAGGGAAAGTACTTCTTGTCGAATACGTTTTTGACCCCCTGAATCTCGGCTAGGAGCGCCCAGTGACCCTCCAGCAGGCTGTAGGCCGATCAGCTGCAGAGGGTCACGGCAATGACTAGGGATGGGGGAGGCTGAAAGTCTGTGGGTGTCTTTGGAAAGGAAGGAGTGGGAATTTGTGGTATATATGCCTCCACCGGTTCGATGTATGTAAAGACATGAACTTAAGGATGTGATTCACTATGATTGCAAAGCTGTGCCGGGATGGTGATTAATATCGGAGTGTGACTAGTGGTGAAATAGTGGGAGTTGGGGGGGGGGGGGGCTGTTATTCACTATAAAAGCAACTTGAACACACATGTGATGAAGGTCTACGTCGTGTATCACTACCTGACAGCATATAACTTGGGTAGAAATAACCTCGGGCGTTGAGTTGATGGAGGTTTACTGACTGTATACTGCTTTAGAGATGATCCCTGGGGATGGGATGATTTTTTGTAGGGATGTAGCATGGTAGGCCGACATGGCAGCTGGTTAGCCGCATCCAAGGGGGCACAACCTGCAAGCCCCCCCCCCCCCTCCAACGCATACACCAAGCATACACCCCACGCCTCCTGGGCCTTGCCTATATGACCTAGTTCACGGGTTCACAACCCCAGTAACGCCAGACCCCTAACCTGCAGACCCGCGGTCATTCCGGACCCTCGTCAGTGACCACCGCTACCCTCCTCCCACAAACCAAGTAAAACAAAGTTAATAGTAAACCCTCCGCACTCTGACCCCCTAGCTAGCTGCCATCAGGGTCCCTTGCCATAAGGGCATTACATAAGAGCTATGGCTTGACCGTTAAACATGGCCTGAATACACAGCCATGCGGCACCCCTCCCACTGCTACACACCCCAGTGCAAACCCCCCTCTGGCAACCCCCCCCCCCCCTGGCCCCATCCCATCCACTTCTCCATACAGTATACTGTATACTGAAACAGCATAATACACACCCATCCATCCTACATCATGATGATGATAGTGGAATCTTATCGATGTGGGCATCAGTATCTTGTGTCAAGCATGTTACTTAATGCGCCGTTGGTATATACACGCTCCAGTATCTGTTTACATGTGATAAACGCCTGTGCATGACCATGGACGTCGACCCATGTGGTGAAATAAACTGTCAAATCTCTTTTATATGCTGCACTCAAATATAGTATACATATGTGTATTGGATGTGAATGCACTACTAAATTTCTATTTGTGTCTTTTTTGAATACCTCACTCAACTAGAGTGTTATATATAACTGCCATCAAGCCATGTATACCTTGTCAACAGACATCAAAGGATACAATTAGCACGCACTGAGTACCGTCTGTAATTTGATCACTGTGTAGTTTCTAATACTTATATAACAGGCGCAATAAGCACATTGATGTGCATTCCTCGGCGATCAGATCTCCTCGCAATGCTAAGGCCTCAGTAAGGGGGTGTTGTCATTTTACGCCGCCAATAAACATATTGAAGTATGGCAATAATAGCCATCTAAGTCTATATATACTACGTTCTACATAGATTGTGTACCCAGTGGCCGTTACCCTTTTTCTCTGCGTTGTAGAAAGAGCTGCGGGATGGTATATTTACGGAACGGATAGTGGAGGAGTTTGAACTCGGATCCGGGGCACGGGGTAGGTAAAGGAGAGATAGGCAGTCAGCTGATCGAAAGCTCTCTGTACGTTTAGTTAGTAGGTGCCGGGGGGTCACGAGTGTGTATGGCCGCGGTGGCCGAGGTTTGGCTCCGGTTCAAGAACACCCAGTTCTAGACTCTATGACAGGACATGAACTCAGCTTCGGTCAAGACCCGACTTCCCCTGGCCACTGGTAGCAAATGTATATACGTCCATAATGCGTCGTATCTTCACCTCTGAGGGCAGTTAGATAGATAGCACCAATGGGTAGAGCTAGGTGGTATCATAGCCGTATCTAGTGTTAGACTCTGGCCTTGTTTATATATGTATTATCAGATGTAGAAGCAGAGACCTTTAAGACATTCATATGTGTATATATACTTATAATTATAGCATACATTATAAGATGTCAGGATCCGTGTTAATCTTTACTGCCCCTCCCACCCATGTGCCTTGACCGCACAGAGTCTCGGGCCTGGAGTACACCAGTCGTGGCCTGTGGGCCCTGGGATGGATAGGTCAACGGTTCCCCTGACGATGTATAGTCGAGGGGCCTGGGTAGGTTGGCTGGATGGGCCTAGTCACAAGCCACAACCTCCATCCAAACTGGCAAGCCAGGTTGGTTGGTAGGCTGGATGGCGGGAACGATGACCTATATTATAACCAGCGACGCCAGAGGGGCCTCCAAGTGAACTGGGAGGTAAGGGCGGGCAGCAGAGGGAGGGGGGTGAGGGTGGAGGTGCAGGGAGGGTTGAGATTCAGTTATATGTCTAAGACCAGAGACCGTTACAACTCGCACAGCTGATTCTAGAGGTGGCCTGGATCGTGTGTGTATGTATGTGTATATAGTCTAGCGAGTCATGCAAGCAGCTGTTTTGGGGTCTGGGTGGCTAGGCAGGGGGAAGCAACCCACTCAAGCCCAGGACCTTCAACATGATGTAGTGTAGTCAGGCCCTAGTCGTTTAGAAATATACTGGTCTAAATCGTGGATGGATGTATATATTCCTCTAGATAGAAACTACCCAATGTATAAACGTCTTAACCCACTGTATGTCGAGAGTATAGCTTAGTAAACATACTTTTACTAGAAGGTATAGATGGTTATACTAGAATTTCATCACGTGATGCTATAAATAGTGTATGATATATGATGTATGATGTAGTATATACGAATGAGAAACAACCACAAGTTCAGTTCAGTTTTCAGTTTTCATTTGTATTATAATTCAGCACACAGTCCATGTACTCATCATCTACAACTTGTATACATTTCATATTAATATACAAAATATCAAATGCAGATTATAATCACAATATGGCTTTCTGTGCCAAAATACTTCCTATAGTCAAGGCTTGTTCGTTGGAAATATAATAATTATACCTGAATTGTCTGTATAGATGTCTGGCATGCACAAGACATTCACAAGGGGTACGATATACATCCATAGGTTGAAGGAAATATAAATAAGCTGACTTCTTTACCCCTGAATTCAATGTGCCTAGACATGATCATAGTACAAATACTATACCACTGAATAATGTTAGATACAAAAAAAATAATATATAATATTATTATATAAAAGGATCATTCTGGATCAGTCTTTCTTATGTGCAATTAACATACAAAACATAACTTTCAGACCACTGAGCACTATTGAAATTACAAAAGATGCCTTGCATGAAAATCATCTAAGCGAATTTGTATCATAAATATACGATGATTCTCATTAATACAAAATACCAATGTAATAGCCTGGTTCAATGGACTCGAAGTCAGTGTGTTGAAAATATATATTACAATCGTGCTTCAGTTGAACCAACGAGTTAAATGTACAATATTAACATAAATAATATGTGAACGATACAAACTGTCTCTCCAGTTAAAGTCTGATAAAATATATTGCATCTAAACTCCTGGTCCTTGCGAAGTAGAAAATGCTCTGTTTAAATAATAGTTTCTACACCATTTGATAATATTATCATTATCATCGAACTGCACACGAGTTGGGTGTGGAGGCCAGCTCACATCGATATGCATAGTCCTATAATAATAGAAGTACTCCCGTACTTTGGCTAGTCCACAATATAGATCAACAGTGTCTGATGGGAGCTTGGTAGATGTCAGAGGTTTGGGAAAATATTTAGAACTATATACAGGTAAATGTACAATCAGTCTCTGCTCATCTCTCCTCTGTGGCCCGCTACAATATACAGGGAAGTGTTCGCGGCAACACACCTCCTATGTGTTTGTTTTTTATAAGTGAGTCTCTGTTTTATACCTTATCATGGCTTTTTGTGGTGGGATGAATCGTATGATGAAAATGGTATGATGAACAAAATGTACATGGGTAATGATAATGATGAGATGTCCTGCTTACTTGGATTTAGGGTAAGCTATCTATCCCCTTGTATTTAGCATGTGAAGATGGGGTTTGACCAGCAAGACTGCTGGTCCACTGTACAAAACGTCATGAGACATTGCCGACTGAGGGCGAGGTAAGGGTGTGACGGTCATATAATAGTAGTAGTATAAGTCCATAGTGTGTATCACCTTTAGGATCCAGTCCTCATCGTGAGTCACTTCTTACATACAGATGGTCATATTACTGGTACAAAAAGAGTCAGTACATGTCCATTCAGCATCCATACCCGACGAACACTTAGGGTGGAATACAGAGTTTTTTTTAACTTAATGTCCCGTCGCCGTCGTCCTTAATGTTAAGTCTCATCACACAAGCACACGTAGATCCGTTGATTATCACCTGGCCATCCTGCCAGCCCACACACTGTGGCCGGTGGAGGGGAGGGGGTGGAGTGTCATTTATACATACATACAGGATACACACGCAGTCCTGACTTGTTGGTGTGTTTTTATGAAGGTACACAGAGTCACTGAGTAGATACCAGAGATCCTAGACTGGAGTCCAACCAGTCAGACCCTCCGATCATCTCCGACACCTCTGGGGTGCAGTAGTCCGGGAACTCCAGGTGCGAGCCGTGTTGGTGTTGGGTGGGTTGGCCTTCAAAGGTGAAATCAAAGCTGTCCGCCAGCCTGGCCAAATCTAAAGTGTTCAATTCGAATTGCCAGTTGGTGGGGAACTGGAGGACATCAGTTATGTTGTCCAGATCCGCCAGGGAGTTGTCCTGCTGCTGCTGCTGCTCCTGTTGCTGTTGTTGGGGCAGGTGTTGGGGCTGCTGCTGGTGGTGTTGTTGGTGCATGGTGTAGTTGTTGTTGTTGATGTTGGTAAGGATGATTGGGGCACAGTTGGCAGTGTAGTGGGAGGGAGAGGGCAGCTGGGGCTTGCACTCAGCTGGGGAGACTGCAGGGCTCGTATCGTACGCCTCGTCTGAGTAGAAGCTGGCTGACTCCGGGGTGCCAGGGCTGTCCACTGATGGACTGGAGGGAACTTTGGCAGGAGGGGTAAGCTGGCTCATAGACATAGGCACATGCTTACTGGCCTTGATACTGTCTTTGAATTTCTTATCAATGGTGAGTTTCAGCTTGAGCCGGTTGTTGCTGTTCATGGACTGCCCCACAGCCTTCTGCACCCCACCCCCTGATGACTTCACACTGCTGCTGCTGTTCCGGCGCTCCTTACTCGCCTTGGGAGAGCTTTTAGGACTCTTACCTCCCTCAGACTTGGGCGTCGTCTTGGCCTTCTTGCGGGGACGGTACTTGTAATCGGGGTACTCCTGCATGTGAAGGAGCCGTAGCCGCTCCGCCTCCTCTATGAAGGGCTGACGCTCCGTGTCGTTAAGCATCTTCCAGCGCTTACCGAGACGCTTGGAGATCTCAGCGTTATGCATATCCGGCTGGATCTCGGAGATCTTCCTCCGCTCAATTTGTGACCACACCATGAACGCGTTCATGGGACGCTTCACGTGGTTGTTGCTGGTGGTCTTCTTACATTTGGTGGCGTCCGTGTAGGGGGTGATGGTGGTGGGGTTGATCTGCTGCGAGCCGAAATCGGTCCCCGCTGCCATCTGCTGCTGGACTGACTGATGTAGCTGGCCTGTAGCCGGCGACGTGCTGGTGGCCATGGTCGTTTGGGGCTGTCCTTGCGGTACCATTCTGATGACAAGTCTTGAACTTGGTAGATTTAAAAACACCAATGTGCTATGTCTCAGGGCGTGCGGCGCGTTGAGGGCAACGCCAACTTAGAAAGCCAGTGCGCTGTCTGTTAGGTAAAGTGTCCGTCCACAGTTGGACAGCTATCGTAGGTAAACCTGCTAACACTGACTAATAACATGCGCCTCCAGCTCTATTTATGCTTTGGTCCTCCACGGCCTGTGCTGCTCGGCCAATCAGAGCCCGTTGCTGAGAGCGCGGCGCCCATTGGCTGAGACGATGTAAACACTGGCCTGGATTTGTCAGCCTGTGCGCCGCATGACAGCTGGCCGTGGTGGGCAAGGTAAAGATTTTCACGTATCAGACTTCCAACTTATGCCTCTCCACATTTCACCCAACTTTAGAATTTTGTGATTTTGTCCTCTCCAGTATGAGGGCTTAGTAGCTGGAGAGTTGTCCTGTATGTGTGGAAGCAGAGAGGACGGGTATATGACATGGAGTATGAGTGTAGTGGACGGTTCTGATCAGCTGATCCCTATCCCTACCACACTACCACCAGTGACTGGCTTCACTCATACACGCGGTGGGCTGTGTGACTTGGGCCCTGTCCCGACTCCCTCCGCTGGCGTCCCAGAGCACTACAAACACTGCTATTGCTGCTATCAACATTTAGCCACCCTTCCCAAAGCATGACAACCCTTCCCCGATGCCACTCCATGTTTTGATCATGTGAAACACCCGTCTAATGGTATGGGCCGAGTGTGTGGGACTGTCAGTGATCCCATCTCTGTGACTACGCAGTCAGGTAGTTGACAGCTACTATGTACATGCCCCATATACATATACGTGTATTGAGCTGTCGCCACGATATCATGGCATATATGATAAGATATTGACTTCTGTGTTAAATGACCACATCTCAAAGTCAGAGCATGATATATACATAATGCTGGGTAGCTTTTAATGTTTGGATGTGTCATCAAGCTTTCGTTTTATTTTGGTATATACTAAGACATAGGTAGTTACACACTCATATACATGACATGCCACCTAGGTCCTATTGGCAGGCAAGGTAGGATGTGTATACAATGTCCATGTAGACATATTGTAGCCTATATGTGATTCACTTTCCGTACAGGACATGTAGTATACCCATCGACCCCACCACACACCTACATGCAGGGCCTTGATAATATACGGCCCGATCACGAGTGCGCAGCCCTATGACACACCACCTAGACCGAACTGATTTCCTGTTTATCGTCGGTACATTCAGTTTAATCAAAATATAGCCAGCTATAACCGTAGTCTGTACCCTCATCTCTCACCGGATGACATCTACCCACTCACTCACTCCTGTGTACCAGGGGAACTTTTGACTCAACCCCTAGTACCCGGAGATGTGTCGGTGGTGAGTGGGCTATCTGGTTATAGGGAGGAGGCCGGGGAGGAGGGTGACTACGGTCGTAGTACTAGGTCTACTATTAGTTTAGTGTAGGGGGCGCACCCCGGGCCCACACGGTTACCCCGTCAGTGAGTCCCCGGCCCCCGGTCCCCATCTGATCGGCCTGACGCACCAGGAGAACGTTCATGGTTCACGGCCCAGCAGGGTAGCAGCTGGCAACCCCTCCACCCCTGCATAGGTAATCAGGGGGCGGTCTCTGTCGCGTGGCTCTCGCGTTGGTGCCCCCTCCCACACCTCGTCCCTTTCCTGCTGCACCCCACCCGTCCTCGTCCTCCCTATAAGTTCCCAACTCCTCACCCCCAAAGCTCCCCTCTAGAACCCCCTACCTCATACCCCCTTTCCCCACCCCTACCCCCTTTCCCCCCCCCCTCCCTCTTCCCCCTTCCTGAGAGCAGTCCCTGTCACCCACCCCTCTCCCTGCACTCCAATCTCGTTACACCCACCGCCTTGCGCGCTACCGCCACCTCACGGATAAATCGGGAACTAAAAGTCAGCTGCGCTGTGTTTCTAATCCTCCCGGATCCAGGAGCTCGATGAATCGATCGATGGTTCCTGGGGAGGAAACTAACCATTTCCGGGTAATACATAATCAATTATTACACTCCCCAAGAGTAAGAAAACGTTGAAATTGCAAGGGCAGCATTTTATTGAATAAACATGTTTCATTGCACGTATTATGATAAAACAGACGTATATTCATGATAATAGATCTCTGCATACACATGTCATATAGAAGTTAATCCTCCTTGTGATACTGGTGATGTTATCTCTTTTGAGTAACTTTCTGTTTGTGCATCAAGTATCTACCCCCCCCCCCCCCCTCTCTCTCTCTTTATGTATATATATATATATATATATATATATATATATATATATATATATATATATATATATATATATATATGTGTATATATATATATATATATATATATATATATATATATATATATATATATATATATATATATATATATATATATACATATATTTATGTGTGTGTTTATGTACACGTATGTCCAGTGTGCCCCAGTATACATTGAATACCAAAATATATAAAGGCACTTATGTATTACATCATATTTTTTTCCTTGAAATGATCCATGGAGCATTGACCATACAGCCTTGAACAATGTATGCAAATACAGCCAAGTTGTTTGTATCTAATGATACAATGTACATTCGTATGGCATATGTATAAAAGGACTAACGGTATGTATATAAATAAGCCCATCTGCGTTAAACCCCCACTGGATTTCGTGATATACTGATCTTACTAGGCATACTCGTTCTTATCAAGTTTGATGTGATTATACGCTAATATTACATTGAAATCGAGTGAAAATCTAGTCAGAGGGAGTTTGGAACTTAGCAACACTCCTTCTCAGTGGCGTGACCTTTGACCCTATTTTTGGTTACCATGTACCCCTGGCACGTACAGCCCTCTACCGGAAAGTTGAAACAACCCCTTCCCCTTCCTGGTGGGAACTAGGGGAAGAGAGCTTGTACTGGTGGATCTTGGAGTTGAGTCCTGGTACATATTATAGCTTAACTTGTACAGAGGCATAGGACAGTAAGGCAAATCATCGTTTTGATAACAGGCATACACAGGGATATGAGGGGGTAGACAGTGTGTTTGAAATAATAGAGATTGGGTAACGATGAGCATCAGATCCATGCTATCTGTTCTTACTTTTTAAATTTTTAACTTGATACAAAGCACTATAGTGGGAATGGGAATGTTTCTTTTTATTCGATGAGAGATTTTAATTAAGTATTGCACACCAAACCGAAGGTGACATGAGGAGACACAAATAATGTGCATAAAAATGTCCCGATTAAAAAATGTATTGCATTGGAAACGTGTCTGAAGGGGGGGGGGCATACATGATATAATTTATATACTGAACTGCTGAACATGTTTGATGATCTCTGATTATATTAAAGCTGCCATCAGAAGGGGGGGGGGGGGATTCGTGGGAGGGGCGCAGCGGAGCGGGCGGGCGGGGGTGGGGGGGAGTCGAACCTGTCAGGCACCCCGGAGGAAGTTCTCATGTCAACTGTAGAATAGCCCCTGGTCGTTGCGAGGAGGGGCGAAAGCTGAGAACGGCCGGGACGTGTTTGAAGGTTTGGGTTAGCGTCTCGCGTCGTTGACATGCACTGCGCGTGTGAGTTGTGCCCCATGGCACGTTCTGCGATCTGCATAACAATAGCAGTCTCTGAATCATCGTGCGGACACGTGCTAGCCCCCCCCCCCCCCCTCCACCCCCTGAGTCCCCATCTCGGCAGCCTTACCACACCCCAACCCCTCCCAATTACAGTCCACGGCTCTACCTAGGACTCAACTAGCTGCCATACTCTTGTATTTTAACCCCCTCCCATACAGACAGGGTAACTTGCCTATGGCACCCAGCTCCATGTGCAGCTCTCTATGCACCCCCCCCCCCCCCCCACACCGACCCCGGTGTCAACCCCTGTCCCTCCCTCTGCCCCACCCCTCTCACTTCAGCCATCCATACAGCACTCCAAACTGGGAACCAAACACAGAATTGTCACCCCCTCCCCCCAACCCACCTTCAGCGGCTTGTCCAAGCAACCCCCTGCTCTTCCAGGACAACCCTCTGATGCCCCTTTTGGCCTAATTTTCGGCACTGCCCAGAAATCTTGACGTTACTATGGTTACCAATAATCAATTAGCCTGTCCACACACGCGACCTGGCCCTAATCTTTACAGAGGGGGTTCTTTAGCTGCTACAGGGGGTACTGTTATAAGCAATAGCTAATGAACCATTTGACCGTAGGCACTAAGGCATTGCTATTGCTATTGGTACATAGCAGATTAAACTTCACTTGGTACATAATACCCACATATGCAAGTACATGTCTCTTAGTGTCCATCACATTACCGTACACCCTGACAATAATTAAAACATTAAAAACAACTTTAAAAAAGGATAAATAATGCATTGCCTGCACAATTCCACTTTTTGTCCCTAATGTGGCGTTATCAATGTGTACATTAGTGTAACTACCTACAATGATTTCCGAATAGATAATTGTTTTAGGAGTGTTCTAGCGCATTATTTCAGACCCATATGAAAAAGAATGTTCCCATATGCATGTGTTACAGCAGCAACGTTCACCCCAGTCCCTTCTCTCCCACTATTGTCTATATTATGATGTATATGCTGGTTAACAGTAATTCTGAAACACCAAATGGGTCACCATACAAAACATATACAATGCATTTAATAGGTACATTGTAGCAGGGCGAACCTTTACCAACTCCAGAGTTATCTGCTCTGTAATTGATTTGAGTAACACGGGGTGACAACAACAGGGGTGACAAGTCACATCTTGTCTATGGAATGTGTGAGGAGGGAGTGACATATGTCACAAGTGGGCGGATTATGTAAAACTGTACATATCCTAAATAGTCTAAAGACTAAACAATTGGTCACACTTATGCCACTTATTTAGTAGTCAGTATAGACGGAAACCTGGTGGTCAAGGGGGCTCAACCCTGCCACCTCATTATGCTATAATGAGCACACGCCTCTAGCACCCCCCCCCCCCCCCCCAACCCCACATCTCTTCCCGTGTCAACCCTCACCTATAGGAATAACCCCTACAAGTGGTATACTCCCTAACCTCTAGACTATAGCAACCCCTGTATGAATATGTCATCTACTTCCTGAGAAAACAACAAGAACTATTTGACCAGGGTAGGTGTTGGGGGATGAAGTGTGTCTAGTAGTAGCAGTGTGACGTCACATAGCAGGTGTTCGGGATTTTGTGGTGTCAGACCTACACACGCCACGCGACTCGGGGCCAGCTGGTTCGGCCCTCCGCCAATCAGAACATACCTTGCAAATGCCCTCTCGGTGGGGGCGCGGTCCGACTCCGACCCCCTTTGCATTTCTGGTGAGGAAATTAACTCTACTTTATATGAATGGGACTTATTACCACTGCCTGCCTGGACACCCCGCCGGATGACATTCAATTTGGGAGGCTCTCGTCCAGCTCCATTCCCCCACCAGATATATATACACACACATGGGGGACTGTATACATATACGGCCCACCTGCCCTCTCGTCAGATATACCGTTTTCCAGGACCCCCTAATTGATTTTAGGGTGGGAGAGAAAATGATCCATGCGCACTTTAAAGGAATCAGCTTCTATCAAGCTTCCTTGAAAATACAGCTCTTGTTTATAAAAGCTCGTCAATCTTGTATGATATCTAGAGGGCTCGTATATTCCTAAACATTAAACTTACGCAAATCTACGGGGAAGCTGGATCGGTGTAAACATTTCAGGGGAGACTTGGGCAAATAAATCTCGCCGCAGACGGCACGCGTCGGCACGCTTTTGGCGCGAATGAGATCCTCGCGAGCAGACGACATCCAAACTTTCCCCACGTGGCGCGCCGGGAGCCAATTTTCTTCCTGACAGTCGAACAAGACGTCGAGTTCACCACACCAGACGGCCGTGGTGACCTTTTCTTGTCAGCAGATCCAAATTAATGCACATCTCGAACACAAACACCCTCCGCCCTCCACTCTTGCCGCTCCTACGGCTCAGTGAATCCATCCTCCCGACACGGACCGAAGCATGCTACTGCCGGAGTCCTGTCTCCCCCCACCACCCCCCTCACAGCACCCATTCTCTATATGTGCCTATTCTCTCCTCCCCACTCCCTCCGATCAGGGTCACTGGTGAAAGTGAAAGACAGTCGTCTGGTTGGCTGAGGATGGATGTGTGGACAGATGTATATATTGTAAGAGGAGAACAGCCTCCCATCAACACAAGTTTTTCCCTTTTATCTTGTCAACTCAGTTCTCCTCCAAACTATTACTCACCTTCAGCCCAACCCCGTCTCCTAATACCATACACGTGTATACCTTTAAAGCTATTCACATTACCCCCCCCCCCATCATAATATATCACCGTCATTATATGAAGCCCATTATATATCTATAGCTTATATTTCATATCAGACATCGCTATGGTTCATAAGTGGCACGTGCTATTTAACTCATTTAAATACCCCACCATGTACTGCCCGATGTTAAATACCTTTCTAATTGGTGCAGTTCAAATTTAATCAGTCTGAGTAACTATGTATCCGAAAGTGCTAGGGACCGTTCACAAATTACGTCATATATTTTGGGATCTTTCCCTAATTATGACCAAATTGTGAACCTTATATCAGTAGGGCGGGTGTACAATTAGTCAGGTATAATCTATTCATGATATAACAGTCATATTTTATTCATCATATACACCTCAGGGCTTCATCCCCAACTGTTGTATATGACAAAGTTGATTCTCACTATAGGAATTATGTTTAGGTTTACCCATGAGTCAGTGCCCGCGAGTCAGTGTTAGCTTCAATGTGTCGAATGTGTCCCTTTAAAGCCTTTCCAGAACCGAAAACGTTGTTGACATTGGCAAAGACAGACCATAAAGGCCCTCCCATCAACATACCAAACGGTCCCCATGTTGACCAAGACACCTTTGATGTATTAGGTCCCCGTACGATTGGTGTCACAATATTCACACACTTTCTTACGTGGAGAGTTGCCGATGGGGTTGTTCTATTGAAATCTGCAAAAAGCTAGACAAACTTTGCGCTTTGGGCTTGCCGCTGCTGCTTCTGTCGCATTTTGTCACCAAGTGGTCCATGTGAGTGTGTATTATGGGTGGGCAGTGGAGCAGGGAGTCAAGGGGTATATAGGGCCACTGGGGGTTATATAACAGGGGCACATGCGACTCCCAACCCCTCAACACACCTATGTGGCTTCACATCAAAAAGGGGGCGGCCACTTCTGAGGAAAAATATCGCCAAATTGTCACCGCCTGGCCTATTATTTGGTAGTGTTTGTGAAGACCAGGTGGACAGGGTCGGAGGGGTGATGAGGGAGGGGGCCACTGACCAGTGGACGTTAGAAAAATGGGTACACGACCTCCAGCAAAAGCTTCAGGGTTCAGGGCACTTTTGACCTTACTACATTGCAAACCCTGCACACCCGTTTACCTTACTATACATGTGTATTATATATGGTCAGGTCGACCAATTATACTGCTAATATCTTATAATATCCTCTCAGGAAAGTTTCACCGAAGGACTGCAGTACCTGTCACTTAACTGTTCTTATAAGAAGTAACATCATCAAAAGTCCATGAACGTCCATGGACGTTTCATGTCAGGCATGGAATATGAAATTCACTGTAACAAATGTTAAAGGGTGTTTGTGTGTGTGTGTGGGTGGGGGGGGGGGGGTACCCTAACCAGGTCTTTTAAGCAAATCGTCCATTAGCCTTCTATTTGTGATGAAATATAGCACACCAGTTGAACATAATACAGTGCCTAGTCAACATCAAGTAATAAGTCCATAATAACTCCCTAGGCTGTAGCCCAGATAGTAGTAACCAGAAGTTGGCACATAGCCTGCAGCCTACCACAGGTGTAGGGTGATGGAGGTGACCGTTAATGAAGTAGGAGACTGAGATGACCACGGTCAGGTAGGGGGTGAACCCAGGGCCGTGCAGGTAACGTATTTGGGAGTTATACCTGGTGGAAAGCCTCAGGTGTGCTAATACACAGGACTGTATGCATGCATGCGTCCACAAACACGCATGCATGCATGCAGCCCTATGGTACTTGGTAGCAAGCATGAGGTGCATACCCACCCATGCACACTCCCATACACTACCCCCATGGTGCAAGCCATGCACCCCTCTTTAACTGGGGTACATCAAATCGCATATTTTGTACCATGGATTTTCACACTTTGCTGCAATATACCAAAATCAAACACCAAGTACAAGTAATCACTCGTCTGTCTGCACACATGTATATTGTACGCATGTTTGTATACGTCAATGGATCATACCAACCTTTCTAAGATACAAATATGCACCATACCATGCACCCCATCTTTCACTCTACATGTACTACACATAGATTACACATTCATAAAATTATGTACTAAGACTATTCCATCCAGCATGTACCACCTGCCCCCCCCCCCCCACTCCTCTGCCCCCACCCCAACCCCCACCACCCTGACCTAACATATCAGCTCACCATGATAAACCTCAAATTATCTACAGACCTGAAACCGTCTCATTACCATCATAATTAAATACATGTAATTACACATGTCAAAAGTAGGTAACCTGGTGTTGAGTGTACAGGCTCATTACTAAAGTATGCTGTTACACCTACTTTAGCCATACTTCTCTAGACTACAACAGTGCCTCCGGCGCGTGGCAGGGTGCGTTGTGGTCTCCCAAATGGGAATGCACCGAGATATGTGTAGATCCACGCGTCGTGCTCGTGCCGGGAGGGATGGGGGTGGGAGGGAGTGGAAGAGGTGAGGAGGTGGGGTAGTGTGTGTGTGTGTGGGGGGGGGGGGGGTAGATTTGTATGTGTGCATGGAGAGTAGGTGGTTAAGACTTTAAAGAGGGGGGGGGGACATGTATTTTATGCACTTACTCATACATTGTACCATGTATAAGTGATATGGGAAGGACACCGGCTATGTGCACAGCCAAAAATAATTTTCTCATATTCAGAAAATATTTCTTGTTTTAAGTAAAATAAACTTAAAACAAGTTTGTCCGTAGGATAACAAAATTTTACTTGAAAGCATGGTTGAGTTTAATATACTTAGAGTAAGAAAAACAAACAAGAAAAACAAACAAGAAAAACATTCTTAAATCAAGTATTTAATACTGGAATCAAGATGATATTTCCTGACATATTTCTCAAAATAAGAAAATCTTTCTTACGGAATTGACTTTTTTTTCTAGAAAACCTGTTTCTTAAGTAAGTTTTAATTTCTTATTCGAGTAAACAAGTTTTATGTTCTTGCCTGGGAAAGGGGTATGATTATGTTTAATTTTAGTCTTAGAGAGGTAGAATTGATGCCAGAGCATCAGAAAGAGGTTCATCAGATTAAATGCAGCTTTTTGTAGCTACATTAGAGTTTAAGTAAACAGACCTTTATTCAAAGTCATTTCACTTCATCTAATGGGACAGGTAATCCTTCCCTTTATTTAAATGATATTATCAAACAAATGGTGTCTCTTATCATTTCTCCCTATAGTTATAATAGTTCATTCATTGGGACAAGGGTTCTTACATCAAATTTATCACTAACAAATTTCCCCTTTTCCCACATATTTTTACCCTCTTCTGTTACTTCTGGGACTTAATTTGAAGCAGAAATGTATACCCTGTTTGATAAGAAAGTTGTTGCATTGCATAGTGGTGGCCTCTTGTGGAACAACATGTAACTAATGTTCTTAATTTAAGAAAATAATTCTTATTTAGTAGTCTGTATACTTGATCCCTATATGGAACCCAACTGAACTCACATTCCACACCTATAGAATTCTCAAATAATGGAAGGAATTTGGTGAAGGCATTAATTAGCATGGTCATAACCATCACATAATAGAGTATACTCGCATATTTTTTTGCCCTAATTGACACTGTGGACACATGGTTTCAGGTTAATTCTTAACTGAGCAGATTTTCAAGACATAGCAATCTTAAATCTAGAAATAGAACTTTCTTATTTCAGGAATATAAGATATAATCTTGTTTGGTGCACAAATGACCAGTTTTAAGAAAATTCCTAAAGAAAAATAATCTTGAATACTTGTTTCTAGAAGAATACTAGAAAAATATAAGATATTTTTTTTAGCTTCCCTTTTCTGAAAACAAGATAAACGTAAAAACTCAGAATGAGTTTATTCCTTGAATCGAGAAAATTTAATCTTGATTCTAGTATGTTCTTAGGGTAAGAAAATTATTTTTGGCTGTGTGTGGTTTAGTTGAGAATGTCTAGACTTGGCGATGAGTAGTACATTCACGGGAGTACATGGTACCTTAAATGTAGCTCAATGATTCGCAAATTACCAGGGTACTGGTATAACAAACGACAGGTAAAGGACAACACATCAGAATAAATACCATATATTATAGGCGTTAATATAAGGCAGGGGACATGCTGTACAGTGATGGAAACGACCCTCACCCATGTACTGGATTATACCAACTATCATCACATCCTACACTGCCACTCGATCAAAGGGCCAAGTGTTATCACTACTGCTCCCCCTCCCCAACGTTATCATGCCCACCTGTCAGTAATAATGCTGTAGATCCTCTCGGCCATATCTGACTTTGGAAACTAGAAGGTGGGAATATGGAGGGGGGGGGGGTGCTGTTATCGCGTACTTATGTAGCCTCTGTGTTGTTTATTTACTTGAACCTATCTCTTATCCTGTTTAGGTGGAATAATGGCATGGTTAGGTCAGTTTATCTTACAGTGTCAATTTTCTCTCCTCTCAAGTTTACAATGTCAATATTCGGTTGAATGTTATGAATGGAGAATACGGGGAAATCACCTTGGAAACCAATCTTATGAAAGCAGCCGCGAAAGGTCTATACCAGCTGTGTAGCCTGCATGTACACTAACACGTATCCCCAAAAACAGCGTACTAAAAATGAGAGATAATGATCGCTTAATCGACGCTAACAATAGAAAATTAAAGCTTGTAAATGTTATTGCTTCTATACCAATCATATAACAATGTTTTTGTTTTAACTATAACAACGTTTTTCATACATGTTTCTAATAAATGTTGCCGAAGGGGAGAAACCCCCAATATGCTGATACAAATCTACAAATCGCACACGGACACAATAATTACGTAATATGGGACATGTCGAAGTGATATCTACATGTATCTGACGCCAGGAAGTCTATGTCCATATTTACTGTTACACCTGTTCACCAGCTGGCTCACCTGGTCAAACACGGCCTCTTGGATCCTCCCTTTGATCCCATTTGGATCTGTACTGGGCCCGTGCCGACCCTTTGAAGTACAACAGTATATAGGTAACAAGGTTAAGATAAGCCTCCACTTTGGGAAGAGGCGTGTGGGAGGAGGCACCGACACCTGTTGGTAGTCGCGTGTAATCTGGTCATGGGGAGCTGTGATTGGCTCATGTTAAAGTGTAGATACATGTGTGAGATAGAAATTACATGTTAGTGTGTGCATGGGTTATCTACCAACTGAAGATCACAGGGATGTGCCATACTACTAATCAGGTTGTTGATAGATGTGTGGGTGGAGTGGGGAGTTGGGGGGGGGGGGGGGGGGTACTAGTCACAGGTCAGGGAAATCACAGAAACATAGGTCACAAGTAGTATAAGGGAAAGGTCGTTTGTGTACACGTGTATAGCCCCGGGCCTATCGATCGGTGTATAATTCACGATTCCCTACCATTCCTAGAAGGTACATCCCTTGGTTACCACTTGCCTCTCTCATTTCGATGTATGTGTGATTTGTTTTTACCCAGATCTGTCTGTCAAAACAGGAGATTAAAGCTTGTAGTAAGTATACCATTTTAATGTTTTAATTTCAAAATATATCAATACAGTATTTCAAATCATCCTACCAGGGCCCACTGCGGCACTAACAGGCCACTCATCCGGCCTCAGATGCCATATCTATCTATAGGAAGCTGCTGGGGATACTTCACCAGGTATGTTATATGTGTGGCTTCCACACGTTCTCACCCGTGAGTCACTCACTGAGCTGCTCACTTGTCCTGCCACTGGCACAGCTCGCATGTTTCCAGGCGTGACTACCTGACGTCAGTATCAACACCATGTGAATCGCAAGATCTAGGCTAAACACACTTGGTCCCCAGCATGTGGCTGCAGCCACTTGACCCTCCATAATTATATATTACGAGGAATGTCCAATAATTGAAATCAATCATTGAGTAATTAAAATGAAAACGTAACTTACTAACGAGCATGTCTAATGACCACCATTGTTAATAGCTGTTAGAGATTAGTCCTACATAAATGATAATTAAAATGTCCTCTAATCAGATCAAGCTGTGAAACTGACTAAATCTTAGGTTAGTTTGATTAAATTTCAATTAGACCAATAATCATAGTTAGAGTGATTAAAAAGGATACACGGTGTCCATGTATCTTACATCGAACTTTTGCGGATAAAACAATAGACGATTTAATGCAAAAATGTCAGCAACAATACAATACTGTTGGGCTTTTCTTTGGGAGAAATGAGAGATTGACTTTAACGGGGTATACATAATTGAAAAAAGTTCCTTTGTGGGAGTGGGAGGGATAACATAATTTGGGGGAGGGGGCGTCAATGTACCGCCCTCATATTAAGCAATAACGGACTTGGCAACAGTAAGGGGATCATCTCTTGAGCGGAGAGGGCAAAAACATACATGTATTATAATTTGAACCCTGTTGCGAAAGGGGGAGGAGGCACTATTTAGAGACCTCTTCCCGGGGGAGGAGGAGACTCACGCGAAAAAAAAGTTTAAAAATGACCACTACCTTTTCAAGGATGCAGTACTACCCTGATGCTGACGACAACCTAAAATGTTCATTGAACTTTTGACCACAAGCTCGGGTTCCAACGGTCAAAGTTCACGATATCTGTGCCACAAATGGAGCCTGAAAATGATTATGTCACAGAGGGTTGCATCTGTACCTATAACTGGGTCCCAATTTCCCCTGTTGTAGATCACTTTTGTCTGGTGGCCTAGGAATTAATCGTGGAACCCATTTCAAATGGCCGATTACGCGAGGGGACATCCTTCTCTGACACACACCCTTTCACTTCCTCTTCCGGTCCATTTGGAACTCTGGTAGGTCCTTATTAGAGGCTGATCAACGTGCATTATGGGACGGTGCCGACTGGTTGATCACGGCCTCAATGGTTTTCAATTAGTACAAGGCATTATAAGCTAATTAGTAAAGGTCGTGGCCAATTTTGGGAGGTACATGGTCACCAGAACTATATTGGTTTGTTAAAGTACTTGGGGTATAGGTGAATTGAGACCAATAAGTGCCCGGGCGCTTTTACGGTCCAATACGATAGCACACTTTCAATAATGTATTTCATAGAATATTTTATAACCATGTTATAAAATATACATAGATCTAGTATGTCAGTATGATGTCCTAATATAATTGATCTGTAATATATTCATCATAATGCTAGTCAGTGGGTCATCGAGAGATTATTCTGGTGACTCAACACCAGTAGAGATTTTGGATATAATTACTATTGTGTCGGCGAAGGAACCGAGGGGCAGGGATCCACAGGGGAAGGTGTTCTTGGATGATTACTTGATTATGTCATTCCATTTTACTCGGATGCAGGTGGGTACCCGTAGTTAATGGTGACCTAGGTCATCCCCCCGTACCCCCCCCCCCCCATACACACACCAGCATACCCCATCTTATCCTGCTGCTGTCGCTGGTTGAACTTGTCACCTTTGACCCTTGATGCTGGATTCAAGTGATCCTCATTGGTGCGAGGGGGAGTGGGAGGGAGGGAGGGAGGGAGGGAGGGAGGGAGGGAGGGAGGGAGGGAAGGGGTGGCTATGTCGTATAGGATGAGGATTGAGGGGAGGCGGGAGGGGAGTAGGGGGGGGGGGGGCAGATTAAGGTACTCTGACCTTCTCCATGGAAGGGTCAAATGTATGAAACACCCTCCCTGTAAAAGTGCTCATACTGATATCGCTTACGATGTAATAGAGACAGTAGGAATGAAATGCATATACTTATTACGATTCAAAATATGTAGTACACCGAATGGGTGCCCTATCTAGATGCTTTGAAAAACATGGGGAGTGCGCAAAATGGTTACCAGAAATGAACACCATAAGTGCTCTTTCCTCTCTGGAGCAGACCACCACATTTGAGTAGCATGGAGATGACAGCCTATAGATTTATTGTCATTCCCCTCTCCAACACATGCTATGTAGGGGAAGGGGTTGGGGGCATCTAACTCACCCCCTCCCCCTTTCCCTGATATTTAGTACCAGTTGAGGAGTAGGTTTTGTGGGTTCCCAGTTGCGGTTTCCCACTAGGACAGATGTATCGATTCTACTCCATAATGAATAACAATATAGGTTTACAAGGACGCCAGGTGTTGGCCCACGCAGCCATTTGACCTGGAATTGCCCTCTAACCTTATCAACCCCAACCCCTTAATACCCCTAGCCACTCCAAGGCTGACTTAGCATTCATTCCCACTTCAGTTCGCCCTGGGGGGACAGCTAAATCAAACACCGTTATGCGCGGAAAGAGCTGCAGTTTTCAGCCCAGCTGGAATCCGCTTTATGCAATGCCTTATGCAAACACATAAAGGGGGTGTGGCTGATTATGCAAATTACTTAAGGGTCTGAGATTACTCTGGGTTGACCGGTAGTGGGTAGAGTCCCTGCTGGTTTGCCGCTTGGTGGCATAGGTTGAAAAGCTAGAGGGCAGTTTGGACATCTGTGGTAGAAAACCCTGTCACCCGTATATATCACTCAGAATCTCTGTAAACACACATGTATAAGTCTCACTACTTCATGTCATCTAGTGTCAGCAGTCCATGAGTTGTGTTATTCACTAGATCTTTATACTTCTCCTTCATTTACACAGTTGTAGTTTCCACTAGGTAATATGGTACACATACACAGTCCACACCCCATATACTACTTACTGTCCCCTTCATATTAGTTTGCATTGCTCCCACAGTCCCAGTTGGGTATAGCTATACTGATATTCTGCCTGTTACAATATAATGGTATAATCACATGCATGCAGGAGAAAGAAAATGAGAAAGTAATAAAAGGGTATTCTGAAATGTTGAAAACTAGCAAACTAGTGTCACCTAGCGCCCAGTTGACACTAATTTGCTGGGTAGGGTGTACTACATATAGTAGACAATAGATCCAGCTGAAGATATACATATAGTCTGCTGCTTAGGCTGCACACTGGCGATATAATTGTAATTGAATAAACAGTGTAGTACCTCAGTATGGTTACATTTTATGAAGACAAAGCATACTATATGCATGAAATCACATGGAGATTGGTCCTTTATTTAAGTCATTGAATTGGCATAAGTGAGATTGAGTCATCAATTTTAATAAATTAGAATACATATATAATTATTACCATGCATGGTTTATGATCCTAATGGGAGATTATGCAAACCTTGGAATATATCTCTGATCTGCATCAATCAATTTGACAAAAAAAATCAACAACATCTGTAAGTTTCGTGTATGGATCGCATGAATCATACCTTCATACTAGATCTGGTAAAAAGGGTCCAAAAACAGTTAGAAAATAAGGGGAATGTTTGTGAGTCATAGAGGCTTGCCTTACACAATGAATGTCTATTACGCAATCGGAGAGAGCCAACAAAAGCTTATAAAAAGTAGAAAGTAGGAACACTTGTAAGACCCCTAAGAACCTTCAGTCCTCCAGGGTTTAGGCGGAAAGGTTGCCAGCGACAGGTATACCGTTACATAGTAGTGAAAACAGAGTACTTCCCTCAAATTCTGTTCATGCATGTCACCATCTAGATCGACTAAATGTCATCACCTCACCGTTTATTATTGCTACCTGCTTTAGATAAAAGTGGGAAACCATTAGAAGCTGCCGTTAATGTCCACAGCATCGTGTGTGTCATGTCATATGAAGTTCTCTGTGCTGAAATGTCACGGGGTATGACATTTCACAGAACACCGTCAGTAGTGTCGCTGGTAGCTAGCGAGCTTCTTGGACAGGTTTGAAAAAGTGCTGTAAGGGTGGCGTGCATGCAGGGAACCAGCGATGACATAAATGTCGTCTGCTTCTTTGATGTCTTCAGGTGTCCTGACATCAACTACACTGGTCGCTGCAGCACCTGACTCTTGGAGTTAGGGTGGTGACAAGATGGGGGATAACACCTTTATGGATGCAAGCTAATTTCAACAGGTAATGCTGGGAGACACGAGAACAACAAAATCACGTCTCTCGTCTCGGATAGGAATCCCCTCTTTGAAATCTATAGTCAGATTTAGTTTAAAGCCACTTAGCAATAATTGAAATAATTGTGGTCTTGGGCGATCAATTTAGGTCCAAAGTGCATAGGTTGCTGACTATTACATATAGACATGAAATTGCATTCTATAGTAATTGCCTCCTTCCAATTAATTTATGTTTCAATACCAAAATGCATTTAAAGGCCCTCCAGTGGCAATAGACGACTCAGAAAATCATGCCTTCACCAATTCTTCACCAGGGTACTTTATAGAATTTGGATTCGTTATAATATTAAATAATATGATGTGATAAGAAATGTAAATGGACGCATTGGAGGTAGCAAAGAATAGCAGCCAAAGATTGGAGACATAATTGCCGTCGGTAAGTTTCTCATTAAGTATGTTGGGCCTAGGTTCTAATATAATTTAACCTTGAAATTGATATTGATGCAAAATGTCCCAATTAAATGGATCAGTTGTTAATTCCTTTGGATTCTAAGTTTCGTGCATATTTTAATTAAACAATGAATGATTCAAAGAGTTCCAATTGAACTTAGGGAGTGCTCATTTTTTAACAACAGGGGGGGAGCGGTGAGATTTCGCGCGGAGCGCGCGAAATTTTTTCACCCCCCCCCCTAGAGGGGTCGAAATTTTTTACCCCCCCCCCCCGGCAGGCCGAAAAATCGCGCGCGTTCGCGCCCCTTTGTAGCATAGTAACGCGCGGGCTTTTTCCCTCAAAACAGGTTGAATTTTTTTGACCCCCCCCCAAGAGGGGTCTAAATTTTTTACCCCCCCCCGGTCAAGGGGTCCAAATTTTTTACCCCCCCCCCCAAATCCACCACCCCCCCCCCCTGTTGTTAAAAAATGAGCACTCCCTTACTCAAATATGTAAATTACCGGGTATATGTTTTGGATGGACCAATGGTTGAGGTTAGTACTAAGGCCAGTCCATGTACCTTCAAATCTTCCTCAAGCCTTTGGATTGTTTGTTTGTCACTAAATAAGAATAACTGAAAGTCCACTTCAGCCTTCACTTATGTCCATTTTCAAATTGCATTGAGGGGAACCATAAGCGCTAACCGCCGATGAGCCTAGCGGGAGGGGTGCGAATGTGAGGCCATTAGAGCAATTAGCCTCTGTCCAGTGGGCTGTCCACCTACACCAGCAGGTGGGAAACAATCAGAGAGCTTTCTGATGTCCCCCAATGACTTTTTCACTCGACTTAGCCGTCCTTTGCATCAGCCTAAGTGTGCATTAAACCCTTGTCACCCACGCCCGGGTTTTCCCGCCAAAAGTACCTCTTATGGCCGTCCGATTGTCGTCTGCTAAGGGATTCACAGGGCGCCGGGTGCTAATTACTGCACAGCGGCAGTCAGCCATGCCCCTATTACGTAGTGTTGTCAGGGGTAGGGGAGTTATATGGGTAGGGGGGCTTGCTGTTACCTGGGCACATCTCTCTGGGAGGCTCAGGTATGTCTAATCACCTCACCTGTTCAGGTAGGGATGATGCTGTATTGTCGCACCCCCTACCACCACCCTCCCCCTCACAGATTGGCTTGGCTGCAGGCGAAGGGCAAATCTCCCGTGGGAGGTTGTGTAACCCCCCAACTGACTCCAGCCTCCATCACTAACTGTCACTCTTTTGAATCGCCAGCAGAATAGTGTCGCCTGTATAGCGGATCTTTCTGTGATTACCCTACGGCTATAGGACGCCAGATGGGCAGGCTTTTCACAGGAATTGTCTATTTGAAAACAACAATCCCAAGTCTAGGAAAAATGAGGAAAGAAACAAAGTTACACGGTTGCTATAAATGTATATATGGAAGTCAATTCTCAATAAGTCTGAAAGTATAAAAATAAATCCTAGTCAGGGGGCCCTTGATGGGGGGGCGGGGGTCCCCATGTCCCGTGTCGATCTTAAGAAATGCTCATGTCCTCCTGTCCCATGTCACTATCTATTTTCTCCTCATGTCCCATGTCACTAGGGCCAAAAAAGGTCCATGTCGCCGTGTCGAATTTAAGGGTCTAGGGCCATAGTCAGACCTCAAACTTAAAGTTTGTAATACAATGTGGCATATCCTATGAACGGCGTTATGTGCCTGCCTAACTCTTAGTTGGGTTTTAAAATGTATCATCAATAGAATGTATTGAAACATCAAAGGAGGCAATCCACACAACCCCTGCACATTGTTAAATATCAATTATCACTCCCTTAGATCATGTCCTTCACATGAATTGGCAATGGATGATATATAATTGTACTATATAGTCGCTAGCTCTACCCTCCCGCCCTATCCCAAATGATCCCTGTGAGAAATGCCTGGAATAGATGGTACCCAGCCTCACACCGACACTGTACGCTTGTCGATCAGCTGTTGTCCGGCACCAGCAGCGGCCACCCAGACACGACCAGACGCTGACGGATGGGGGCGCTACGATCGATACATTCTGTAAACATGCGTCCGTATTGATCCGCGGAGCAAATCAGATCAACACGTCGCTGTGGCCCATCCCCTACCCCTACCATCCCTGTGACGCTCTTCAAGCTTAGTTCTGGGTAAATGTATTGGGAGAGCATCCTCTTGAGGTGTACAAAATATATACATATTTTCTTGTATTGTCTTGGTTTCCCTTGGTCCATCATAGATGGACCTGTTTACATGATTATTACATAGTTGTTGAAACGAATAACAGTGCAATGACCCCGTAAGACATCAGTATTAAGATGTGAAATATATGCAAGGGAGTAACTAATATATTGCCCTCTATTGTAGTAGAGGAATAACCAATACACATTATAGCCTGTGCCGATACTTAGAGGAATAACCAATACATATTGTATCTATGGTGCTATACTTTATTGATACAAAATGACTTCTCTGTCTGTCTGGAAGGGATGGTTGTTGATGCTGTATTATACATAGGCTCCACTATTGATCTCTACAGGTTGTCTGGTAAACAGCTGCAAGCACATCATAAAAGTAGATGATGCAATTACATTGACATTAATTGGAATTGCACCCTCTAGGGTGTCGACATCAAGGCCTGTGTATTTCATGGGTGATATACCGGTATGTACACATGTAATCAAGTCAATATGATGTGTTTCATCTAATATGTATGGATAGCTTTATGACATTTGTGGCTAATATTTGATAGGCAATTTTGTAGTTGTATAGGTCTATTATATAATATCACAAAAGTATTTCAATTTATATCTGCGCACACAGTAGCTGCGCTATTAGGGACCTTTAGCAAACCCGACGTAGCTCATTAAACGCAGACGTAGTAGTGCTACAGGGATAGGCTACGTCTACGTTTATTGAGCTTTTACGTGGTTGCTAAAGGTCCCTATTGTGTAATCATCCGGTCGTAATTATGTTTGGGTGCCCCGCAACTGACCATTCTGTAGTGTACGTAATACATAATACTTATACAAACTTTCAGTTTTATATATAAATGAATGTATAAAATCCGTAACCCACATACAACTTATGTACATGTATTTAGCTAAAGCAGCAGGCAATCGTGTATATATGACATCTACAGAAATGGAAAGGACCCCGGAAAGGACCTTCCTTACACCTTCCGCTGAACCATAAGGGAACTGGAGCAATGCATGTCCAGTAGGTCATGGGGTTGGGGAGTGGTCAATCCATGTATTAAAAATATCACAATCTCCTGCATTCACTGCCCATCGACCATGTGGGTCAATTGGTGCAAATGCAGGGGGGAACTACCACCCCCCCCCATCTCCCATCACCCCCCCCCCCCCACCTAAACTGCATCCCCCACCTGCCTATGTTAGATGTAGCGCGGCACAGGTGCGTGTGTATATTTTGTGTTCAATGTCGCCTGCCGTAGACACCAGACGACAATAAATTAAACATTGTAATTACTCCAATGTTTATTAGAACTATCCCAACATGGCCGACGGGGCACTATAGTAACCCCTTTCCCTAAACAATATGTACTGGTATACAAACATGTGCGCACTGGACCAGCATAACGTGGACATAACAACAGTACAAGTAAGAAAACATGCGTAATATATTTTCATGTACAGGTACGTGCATAATAAAAGTGTCTGTAGCGAAAGGGAAGTATGCCGGAGAAATATGTTTTAAAACTTCTAAGGCATGTTTAAAATAGTCTGTACAGACCAAAGCAATTGCCCGTTTCTAGATGCAAATATCTGGATGCGGCTATTGAGTTGTGTATAGTATAAAGTTCAGTGAACGACATATTTATACATTAATTAACACCTAATTTATACAAAATTTAATCATTTCGTGCAAAACATTGTATCTATGATAGTTATTCACGATCATTGCACGTGTACTAGGAACTGTATGCTGCTGAAATAATTATATTTACACGAAGGAACCGTTAAAGCCTGCTAACCTTGCCGATATCTGATAGTCAGTGCATGCGACATGCTGTGTATCAAAACAGTATATACATAATAGATAGTCGAGACTCGTGCATTATTTTCAGGTTAGATGGCGGTATCGCTTATTCTTTAATACATGTGTTAACACATTTATATGTGGTGCCTTGAATCATGTGTTCATTCGTTACATTCTAAAGTCCCCCTCCCACTCTATGTGACCCCTTTCCTTTTTTTGTGGTTTCAAAAGATAAGAACAAAACAGAGGTGCATGGAGATCCATGCCAACCCATCTCCTTCACGTGTGTAGTGTGCCAGATAGGCCCAGACATTGACAAGTAGAAGGAAAGGCATCCAGCCAGGGGTTTAATAATCAATACCAGACCTGCTTCTCTCACCTGCATTGGCCCAGATACTGCTGACACAGGTAGATTTACAGCCTGTGGATATATGTAGGTACACCTATCATGTCTACCTGCCCTTTGCCCATCTCAGCTTTCCTGGTACCTATAGCATGTCTACGTTCCCTTTATCTTCATAGTCATGCTATATTGGATTTTTCTGTGTAATGTGTATTCAAAGGCCTCTTACTGGTCCAGTTAGGCAAGAAGAAAATTGTTTCCGGTAACATACATGCTGAAAAATCGAGATAGTGGAGGCAAGATATATTCTGTTCTGGGTAGGATGTGCGGATAAAGTGTCCAGATATAACTTGATATTGATAAACTATATATATGCAAAGGAATGGGAGAGGTTCATATATGTCCCAGTCTACAACAAGCTCACAGCATGATTTGGCACATCTCATGTAATGAAATAGTCCATCTCCTTTTGCCGACAGGAAATGCATTTGGAAATGAATGTTTTTGTATATGACATGTATGCATGTATACATTTTTTAGGTGCTTTATTATACAAATTCACATGCTACCACCAATGGTATTTACTCAACCCTATTCAGCAAAATGTCATGCAGGACAATACACAGACAATTGACATATGCTTACAGCTTGACTTCCGGTTTCGATTGCACAATTATTCATGTGCATGCATCAAATGTATAATAAATATATGCGATATTGACCATTCACAAAGAAATCCCCTTTAATGATCATCACCATGAGGTATGTAAAATAAGTGACATGCATTGCCAGAGCTGACAGATTTATATATCTTAACCTTACCCACCTATTAGTGTCAGCCACGCCCCTCCCTTGAGGGACAGGGCAATGAAGTGGCCAGGTAGGCGCGGTCCCAGAGGGACCCTCTGCCACAGAAGGTGCTGGGAACGCTCATACCAAAATTATACAGGGCAGTCTATATTATAATTGCCACTCAATTAAAATGTCTGCAGGGTCCTGCATTGCTTATTGTTGATACAGTATATATAATTGAGGGTTAGCAGTGTAATTATGGCACGTGAGATTCTGGATTAACTGCCGTTTGCGGACGAGTGTTTGCAAGGCAAATGCAACCATCACAAATACATTCGTGCATGCACCTATGATATGCTTTTCCTCCCATCCGGATATATGTGGATCAACAAGGGAAAAGGGACCTCCGCGGGGGATTTTTAGTACCAACTTTGGCCACCAGGGGGCTCCATATAGCCATATAACTTTTTAATGTAGAATATGATAGGCCACGTTAGAATATTCAATTTTTGGTGAAAACATTCCATATTTGGAATGGAAAAGAACATTTTTGGGCCTAAATTAGTGTTTTTGCACACATTGGTTGTCATGGAAACATGATTTTCATTCTAAATCGAAATTTTTTAAAAATTGAATGAAAGAAGGCCCCAAAACAATTTCTATGCTGAAAACAGAATGTAAATACCATTTTTAAATCAAAAGTTGTGACCAATTGTTTGAAATAGTTTGGATATTTGGTAATTAGCATAATTATGCTAATTAGATAGGAATATCTCTAAAACAAAGGAAGATAGAGCTTATTGGCATTTAAGATTGGACAGTGACCACCCATATTCAGAGAGCCAGTACTCAAAAACTAGAAGTGGTACCTGCTTATAAAAAGATATCACTGGAAAGCTGATGACATCAATTTTATTATTGAGTTTTTACCTTGGAGGACCCTTTTCCCTCGACTGTCCACATATATCGTCAGCTTTACTGCTTACATGCACAGTTATGTATTATATGGGTGTCATTGAACTTTATTTCTTCAAAGTGACTTATTCATTACGCACACTAGCTTACAATACACATGTCCATGCGTACAGGGTAATGTTCTGGTATAATGATTATGATCTCACACCATCCCTATTACTACTGTACATGACACAATGTGAACTGAATATCTCCTAATTCATGTGGTCTTATGCTTCATGCCATTTGTCGCAGACAGGACTTATAATTGGGTGAGATTTGGACCTAATTACATGTCGCTGCCTGCAGTTGTCATGGCCAACCGTTGTCAAGACAAGCATCATGTATCATGTTTTTAAACGATGATGATGAGGACATGTGTTGACACCAGACCTTACTCCTACTCTAAGTTACACAGTTAGCCAGGGACCAGCGCAATCTTTTCCTGCCCATGATTCATCCGAGATGCCAGAGGCACCACTCACGACCAACTCTGACCGCCCTGCTTCTTTCCATGTTGTTCTTTTCTTAATCTTTAAACAAGAATCTGACACTACACTCATGAAACAACTGTTATACAATGTGTGGGTGCCCGAGAAGTTCTACACTCGAAGGGATTCTTTTCAATGTTAGCCAAACATCTGTAGAAACACTCACAAAAAGGTATATCTGACAAAAAATAGACCATTATGATATCTTATCATAATGTTAAATATCTACGAAAGGCCAGGGAATGAGTGTTTCCTCATCACCAGACACTGACATATAAAACTGGGCCGATTCAAGCCTTTTTTTTTAAATTGGGGGTCTCATGATTGTGTAGGGAATGTAGGGTTGTATAAAATATACAGCAGTCCAACATTATAGCACTCCAATGCACTATATGGATATATATCTAAAACTGGACATCGACATCCATGTAACAGAAAGCTATATTTATTAGAAGTAGAAATCCATGAATATCTATATGAAGGAGAACACCATGTTCATGCCTATATGTCTGTGTGTATGTTCATTTCGAAATTCAAGATTGCAACCATTGATTGAATGCCACCATGCTTTCAATGTAATCTCGAATTGCAGTTGCAGTAGTTTGATACTAATAAAAAAAAATCTATTCAATTTTTCTTTCATGAACAGTTGGCATCCCATAGATTCAAGATGGCTATCACTTATTGAATGTCCCGATGCTTGAAATGCAATCTTGACTTGTAGTTGCATTAATTTGATACTATCAAAAAAACAAATCCTATTTGATTTTTCCTTCATTCAACCCATTCAAGATGGCTACCATTTAGTAAATGCCACAATGCTTTCAGTGCAATGAAGAATTGTAGTTGCATTAATTTGATATCTATATAAGAACATTTCTATTTGATACCTTTTTCAAACACAGTTGGCACCCCATAGGTTTAGGATGGCCACCATTCATTGAATGCCACAATGCTTTAAATGCAATCTTGAAATGTAGTTGGATTAATTTTAAACTGTTAAAAACATCCAATTTAGTTTTTTTTTTTCATGAAGAGTTGGCACCCCATAGGTTCAAGATGGCCACCAATCATTGAATGCCATAATGTTTAAATGCAATCTTGAGTTGCTGTTGCATTAATTTGATTCTTAAAAAAAAAACTTTCTTTTTTTTCTTTCATGAACAGTTGGCACCCCATACATTCAAGGTGACTACCAGTCATTGCATGCCACAATGCTTTAAGTGCAATCACAAATTGTAGTTGCATTAATTTGATACTATCAAAAAAAACAAATCCTATTTGATTTTTCCTTCATTCAACCCATTCAAGATGGCTACCATTTAGTAAATGCCACAATGCTTTCAGTGCAATGAAGAATTGTAGTTGCATTAATTTGATATCTATATAAGAACATTTCTATTTGATACCTTTTTCAAACACAGTTGGCACCCCATAGGTTTAGGATGGCCACCATTCATTGAATGCCACAATGCTTTAAATGCAATCTTGAAATGTAGTTGCATTAATTTTAAACTGTTAAAAACATCCAATTTAGTTGTTTTTTTCATGAAGAGTTGGCACCCCATAGGTTCAAGATGGCCACCAATCATTGAATGCCATAATGTTTAAATGCAATCTTGAGTTGCTGTTGCATTAATTTGATTCTTAAAAAAAAAACTTTCTTTTTTTTCTTTCATGAACAGTTGGCACCCCATACATTCAAGGTGACTACCAGTCATTGCATGCCACAATGCTTTAAGTGCAATCACAAATTGTAGTTGCATTAATCTGATACTAATAAAAAAACTAATTCTATTCTTTTTTTTTATTTATGAACAGTTGGCACCCCATATATTTAAGATGACTACCATTCATTGAATGCCCCGATGCTTGAAATGCAATCTCGAATTGTAGTTGCATCAATTTAATGCTAATAAAAAACAAATTCTTATCAATTTTTCTTTCATGAATATTTGGCACCCCATAAGGTGGCCACCATTCATATTAATGCAAATAGAATGCTTTAAGTGCTATCAATGACTTGTAGTTGCATTAATCTGATACTAAAAAAAAAAAATCTATTTGAATTTTCTTTCATGAACAGTTGGCACCCCATAAATTAAAAATGCACCCAGCACCCAGGTCAACAGCTATATACAGACACGTGTACCTCCCCTGCCTGTTCTCCTTCAATGCACAGTGAAGAGGGTGGGAGGGGGTGACCATCAACAGTGCACAAACACTTTGATTGGATGACAATGCAGTTTTTATATTACAACCTAAATTTGTGCAACGAAAATCATCAAGAAATACTAAGTATTTTTTCCAAAGAATAGCTTTTCTAGAATGGCTCGGTATTCAGGAATCCTACTGCGAATAAAAAAATGTCAAATTCTAATTCTAAATACCTGAAAATTGAGAAATGCTGACGTTCACGGGTTATGTAGGAAATGTACTAAAAACAGCAAAAAAGGGCAACAAAACCCTAATTTTCTCAAAAACTGTTCAGTAGGATTTTTTCTAACTGAGGTTCCACTGTTTTCTACCCTCATATTACACATTGGCATAGAGAATATATTGACACCTAGTCAGGATTTTGCGCTAGGAGCAATCTGTGAGGCGAAAAACAGCCAAAATGAGCCACTGGTCTGAAGTATAAAACTGGGCATCGATCACTATAGAGCTACAAAGAGACAGAGAATCGATGTCCAGTAAAAACACCTATTCTGGCTCACTGATTTAATTTGATATCACATTTTTCCATATATAGCTTTCCATTTTATATCATGTTTTTGGGGAGAAAATTGTAAAATACAGTATTCTTGATTTCCAATATCCATACAGTAATGAGTTTCTTCTGAGGGCCCTGAGGGCATAATCATATTCATTTTCTGGAAGAGGTGTAAAAATCCATGGTGTTTACATATATCAAACGTGTAGTGTGGGTCCCGGGTGTGTGTCGTGTGTTTTTCCTAGATGCAGGCCTAGTATAAGTTGGCACGTGTGGTGGTCTGACATGGTGTCTGAGGTTCTATGACTGACTCATGAGGAATGCCCTGGAGTATGTTATCCCACAGACTAATGGTACTTGGTATATACGAGTTAGTGGGCGACAATAGGTCAATATACGGGTACAAGCTAGTGATCTATGCCAAGGGGATTCACCACAGTAAGTGAGGCAGTCTATACACATACTGTCTGTTTGTGCATGGGTGGGCAAGTGCTGATGCCTGGGCAATGTGTATTCATAAGCATTACTTGTGGTCAATGTATTGACTACTAGTATATATTGAGCACAATACAATGATGTACATTGCACTATTAAGTTCCAGGCACGGGGCGTTCCCTCAACATTCCCTATACCTATCATTTTAGTACATCTTCTGCTTGACAGTAAATGACCAAAATGAGAAAAGTAAGTAATTACAAAGTTACATGTATATAACTGAATATTTTGGGGTAATGCTTATGCAGTCACATGTAGGCCAATGCCTCCGTTGGATTAAACATTTACGTGTCGCATAATGATGTAGTGTGCTATCCCTTATGTCATTATGAAGCCCTGGTGAGACGACTCATCAGGGTTGCATTGATGCATCATCCCCACCCGTCAGGAGTGTACCAAACCTGTTGGGTCTGCATCATGACGACACATAGCCATTGGGGGTTTGTCTCCCTCACAAGACGTACATTCTATACAAAGATGTAGTATCTCGATGAAATTTGGTAAGCCTCTTTTTTGGGGGGCTGAAAATGTTTTTGATATTAAAAATAGAACTGGGAAAAGAAGAAACATGTGGTACATGTATACAAAAGTTGAAATGTACTATACAGGTATCTATGCGCTGCTGTGAATACACAGGAAATACACCTACACCACCACAATGTATCTGTAAGACACGCTAATGCATACAACCATGTCATATATATATCAACTCACAATGTGACTTACGGGTACATATCCAACTTACATAGGGTAAAGGCACCCATTTCGGACGCTCCTGGACAATCAATAGGCGACCACTTTTGGCTATTCAAATTTACCCATTTACCAAATGCCAATTTTGATATGGGGCATCCCATTGAGCACAATAGATATGGAATTTACCTTTCTGAAAGAATTGTATTGAATTTTGGCCATTAACTATAAATAAATGTACATCTAATATGTTGATTTCAAAATATTGAATTGCACCTAAAGTCGGACACTTCATGTCATATGTGATCCTAGAGTCGGACACTATGTACTGCTATTGGTTTAGTAGGTATATTCGGTTATATATGCAGCATTTTCTCACAAATATAGCTTATTACTAAGTCAAGTCCAGATCACTGAGAAAAATACACGATGGGCACCCTATGGACACAGTATGAGCTACAATGCGCCATGCCACTTAACCTGCTGAGAGAAAGGACAGACATGGGGAGTTATTACCTACTTTTGGTTTCCTGTAGTTGGTCAATGGGCAGACATTCATAACTATGGAATTGTATCAAATTACATCTATAAACACTATAATGAAGATAACAGATGGAACTTACAGTACATGTACCTCCCTATTCATGTCTTATTTGGTGTCCGACTCTGGGTGTAATTAGTGTCCGACTTTAGGTGTAGTTTGATGCTGAGATGGAATTGCCTCTGACAAAGCATTATGGGTAATTTATTCATAGTCATTGATTTGGACTATTACAACAAAGTATATACCTTACTTTTGTTATCCATAGATGTTGTAGGTATATAGGAAATCCCAGAAACAATTGAACAAGGAAACCAATTTTCTCATTTACCTTTAACTTTCTTTTTGAAAATATGGCAAGAACACCCCAAGTTCAGACAGTCATAGGACCATGTTAAAGATGGATAAAATCTTATATCTTGTATTTGTTAGATGGATAAACACCTAATGTTTCATCTATGGTTTAAATCATAGGTTAAATTGTTATATTGCCTATGTCATTCAAGACCAATCGTGTCCGACTCAAGGTGTCTGTCCGACTCAGGGAGCCTTTACCCTATACACAAATAGCCACATAACCCTCATTCCTGGCATGGATCTGCACAAACAACTCAACCCAGTTTCACTTCCTAAATCTGCACTTATAGCCCAGGCAGACCATGTATTTGCAGATATTTAGGTGCCGCCCCTCTTCCCCTCGGCTGTGGTTGGTGCCTGATATAGGAGGATGTGGGTTTCCCTGTGCGTGCCTGGCGAATTGACCCATTACTAGATTCCAACTATATGCTCACCCTCCCCCCACCAGCCCATTCCTTCCCAACCGCAAGGATCCACCTCGACTATTTCAACACTGGCGGGGTCTTTTCACAGTGAGAGACTCGGCTGCCTAACTATAAAAGAGTCGTGAGTATAGTCTATACCTAACCCACATACCAATCCATGGGGTATTCCCAGTCTGAGATATTTTTGAGCAAGATATATAGGATGATGAGATACAGGTTTTATGGGACCAGAGCGTTTGGTGCCAGACATGTAGATACCTCGATTGAAGAACCACCATCTCCCCACCTAGATAATGAGAATAATAGAATCAAGAATAGATTAATGTTTATCTAATATCATTCATTACACATGCTATGAATCTGTGTGATAATGATATGATTTTATCTATATTGTGGGCTTCACTGATATAGTAATAATGCGTTATACTTTACATAGACTGTGTTCTCTATTGGTAACTTTGTTTGAAATAGCTCAGGTAGGTATTATACGCCCATCTACTTAGCCCCTGAACGTCACATGACGTGCCAGATACCAGCGCACTTCCGGTTTGTGTCAAGTTTGCTGCCACCTACACACCATCCTTGTTATTGGCCATATCGGGCTAATCCTCAGGCTTCACGATAAGTGGCACATAATTCACCCAATCCACGAAATGCTCTGTGATGTTATTGGTAAGAGTCTACACAGGTATAGGATAAACAGGTACTGCGGTGAAAGGAGAGAAAATCGGTCAGGTTGTTTGCATGTATGCAATTTGAAGGCATGTGTACATCACTATTTAGGCCACTAAAAACAACTCATCACGTGTGTCACAGTAACCAATATTTGGTAATAATTAAAAAGTACATTTTGTTCATTAATCTTGATGAAAGGCATGATTGAAGATAAACACATATTAGCATATCTAGTCTCAAATTAAAGGTTATAATCAGTCTGATAAAGACAGTAATGCAGTCAGCTAAAGAGATGAGAGAGCTTGCATTTTCACAACCTCTACAGGTTTTGCAGGCCAAACCCGTACCTAGGTTTATCAAAACGTAAACATATACATGTAGTTCCCGAATATCCTATAGCCCTCTACCTTCAGCTCCCCAGTAAAGCAATGCAAGGTGAAACATCACACATCGTCATATTTATCAGTGCTTGACTATGAGGAGTTCGTTGAGTGGCCTTTTCCTTCTTTTTTTTGAGTGGTCTTATCATAATTTTTGCACGTCAGTTTTCTTCACAAAATTATATAACAAAACACCTATTTATACATGTATAACATCTGCACTGAAAGTATATAGCGACCACTTCCGAGAAGGCGGGCCCTAGATTTCCAAATGAACCATTTCTTCACATAAACGTGATGACAGTTTCTCGGAAGTTGAGCAGAATTGATAATTGCACATTATATATGTGTGGAAGAATAGAGCACTAACCACTCCACGTACCTGCGTGTAATAATTAAACAGACATTTCCACCAAGTGAATACATAATGGTATACATTTATAGTTTTTTTCTAATAGTGGTCTAGTGAAATAACGAGTGGTGTGTTAATAATGAGAGTGAAACACTGCTCATCCAAGTATGATAGCTTATGATTCACACATTAAGTGGCCTTAACAGCAATGCACCGATCCTTTTAATTACAGCTGTAATCACTTTAATATCCAATAACCACTTGAAAGATAGCGCCAACTACACTGACCATTTTGTCATGCCCGGAAGAAATATTGTCTATATGTTTATGCCTGTTCAATTATATGTTGTAGGTGTCTTGGTAGTGCGTAGAAAATGCAGGGTTTGAATTGGGCACCAACAATTAGGAAATAATTTCTTGTGAGGTATGTTAAATCAATCTGCTTATATCTGACATGGTTAGAGGGTTGCATATTCAAAAGGCGTATACATTTGTAGGATACAAATCTGTATTGGGAGAGGGGGCAAATATCAAAATACTGGGAGTACAACAAGTAAATTAATGCAAAATACCATCCATATGCCATGCATGGTCTATCCCGATTCCAAATTCGAAACCAAGCATATAATACGAAAATACTATGCCATTAGTACAGCATGAACATGGCTAGGAACTGGCCATAGGTCATAGAGGTGACACCTGACACAATGCAGATTTACCTGTAAACACTGTCACAAGTGGCCTTAAGTCCCTGTTAAAGGTCCTTCACTCCCCACCCCTCCCCATTTCCATGCACGCCCATGGCGATGCCTTCCCCTACCCATGTATGCACGCCCCTAGACGTGAATGCATCTATTTCTGCTCATTGGAGGCTGGATGCATAGGTTCACAAAAAGTCTCCTCTTACAAGACGATGTCAGGCTATAGTCCCCAAGGTGGAGGTATTGTGTGTCATACAAAAGGTATCCTTACCCAAGCCCATCAGGGGGTCCATGAACTCTTGTCTCCATGGGAACCGCCTTATTGCAGGATGAGTGTTGTCCAGGGGGCCATACCCACGCCCCCTACCCCTGGTCATTATACTTATAGGCCAGCCTCAGGGAGCCGTTGCAATATAACAGACCAAGTTCCAGACATTGTCATGTGGACAAACTACTCCTTAGGGCATAAACATTACATGACATTCCCGTCGAAAAGTATATATTCATAGAAAAATATTCATTGTAGGACTCCAAGGGCCGGGTTACTGAAATTCCCTCCATGCCTTCACTGTAAATAATTGGACCCTACAGTTTAGATATAATATTCCGCATTAGCAAGATGTCCTGTGTACAGCGCCATGTTGATTGGTACCAGTGTAACCAGTGTAATCTCCAGCAACCAGCTCAGCCAAATCTCGTGGCCGAGATTAGGGTACAAGCAGGGTGCAGGTATTGTGAATAGGTTGTACCTGGACACTCCTAATGTCACCTGTGTCCAGTATAGTGTAGTGGCTAGCACTGTGGACTCATGATGCAGAGTACCTGAGTTCAAATCACTTCCAGGCAATGCCTGGTAATCAAATTCATAAGTAAAGCAATTTTGGAAACAGAATACATTATTCACAATACTAAAGAAAATTTAGATATATGTATTTAAAGGACACAGTGTTATTTGGCCTGGTAGGGATTTGAACTTGGGCTCCCAGCATTATGAGTCCACAGTGCTAACCACTACACTATACTGGACACAGGTGACATTAGGAGTGTCCAGGTACAACCTATTCACAATACCTGCACCCTGCCTGTACCCTAATCTCGGCCACGAGATTTGGCTGAGCTGGTCCTTGCAGAGCAAAGGGTTATGATTGTTACCAGTGGTCCAAAAGGTGGAGCCACTGTATCTCGCTAATGCGGAATAGCCAGAGGGTGAAGTATTATGAAACGGATTATTGGCCTTGGATGGTCCACGCCCCATTGACCTGTTATTGTGTTTGCTCGTGCATTTGCAGGCAAACATAGAAATTCCCTTCAAAAGCCCCATTGCAAGGACAATCAAGCAGGCCTCTTATGGTTTTGGTCCCTCTTAACAATCACCCTTCTCCAACTGAATGTCGCCTATACGTGATATCGATGTAGCGTTATGCATATAGTTACTCAGGTAAGAGCTATTGCAGAGTAAAAATTCTGAGGTGCATATTATGTATGGACACCTCTTGACAGGTATAGTGCCCCCGACCCACCCTCCTACCTAACAATACCTTAGCAGTATCAATGCAGGGTGGCATGTGTCCACAATAGTGCATTAATACCTGACCATTAGAGGCTCATGCATGACACCTACTCATAACATCAGGCTGTAGGTGTCGTGAGGGCAATAAAACGCAGGTTGTATAAACTATAATTGACATACTGCAGGTACATTAAGTAGCTTCATCATCTGATCTGTGTTCTTGGATATAGATATTCATCTTTTCATGCTAATCATCCTTTCCGTTTACGATAATCCACCTTTGACTAACATGCAAGTAGACCTTTCTGTTATTCTGTTAATAATGGTGTCATATCTTATATGGTCGACAGCAGTACAACTTTCGTTTTGCGTCAATGCAATGCAATACAATGTAGTATGTATACGTAATGTGTATCTGAAAGTGGTCACAACCTATACCTATCCCACATAATATATAAATGTGCTGAGCATATTTCATGAGTTGTTATTCAGTGTGGACTTGTGAGGCCAGAGGTTGCAGCAGGACACTGGATGTTGGTCAGTTATTATAAGCCGCACTCGGCAGGTCAATATGTTATATCATACACTCGGCATAAACCGGTCAACGTACTTATGTGTCCATGACCCGGTGGAGATGTACACACCCTCAGAAGAGTGAACGTCATCGTCGCTGAAAGCACTCTCATCTGTTAGCCAGGCAGTGCCTGACTTTCAGGTGAGCGTGCTTTTGGCGACAGCACTTGACGATCACTTTTCTTAGGTGGTCTGTATACAGGTAAGGTTTTCATAAGGATGAAGGTAGTATCGTAATTGTAAAAAGGAACGTTCCAATCCAGGTTGAGGACGAAGTCATACCCAATAGAACTACCTGAAATATTTATACATGTAGTTATTCACCTGTCATGGTGGTTCTGTAAGTAATGATATGTATCCCTTGGCGGCTGCTCTGGATAGGATACATGAAATCCTAACTCAAATGTAAATGTACAGTGTCATATATCCAGGGAGATAAATACATATAAATGTTCTGTAAAAAAGATATCCCGGGTACACACAGATATCAAAACCCTGCAGACCTTTCTAGGGCAATCTAATTGATGTCTAAGTAGTCACAGGAATCCGTAGTAATGGTCTAGAAAGAGTAATGGAATAACAATTAATGCTGCTGAAGCACGTGTTGTACTGTGTGATCTCTCATAATGATATTTGTGATAATGACATGTGTAACATGTCATATGCAGATCATTATGTAGCATACCTTTTACCTTTAATAACTCAACTGGACCACATGTAATCACGTGGCATTGATATGTGACATATTTAATTAATCTCATGTTCCCACTATGAGTATCAGATATTAACTATAAAATACATATGATATGTGAATTTCCCTATTGAAGGAATGTGTTGTAATTGGTTGCCATCTGTGTAGTCTTTTTTCTGACATCCTGCATATACAGTATTACACACAAGAGAATAGAAGTAGATTGTAGGCATTTTGGGTGGAAAAAAGACGTCATCACGTATGTATACAATCCATTATGCTACATTATTGTAAATTCTATCATAATGTCTAGAATTGTGATACCATGAACCTACAGAGTAAAAAAAGGTTGGCAGTCTTGAGGTTTGCCATCTGTCCAATACAAAGGCAAACACGATAACATGCGCCAAAATAATCTAGGATGCAGATTAACATCTCATGACTTCATTTCCCAATTCATTTCCAGGCCCTCTTTAATTCTTCACAGTCAGGTGAACATTCCTATCTTATAACCATGGCCAACTGTTTCATCCTAAATTCTGATTCCTAAATGGCATTTTAACATGGGTTTGGATTGGATACACTGTCGTTCAGGTGGACATTTAGGTGAAGCCTCGTGAAGCTGAAAACATCAGGAATAGTGCATTGCATGTACACCTAAATATTTACTTTATCCAATCTTCACAGTATTAAACGACTATTTAGGAACGCTGCTTAGAGCCCCAGGTATTACCCTAGGTTATGTTCATCCAGGTGTGTGACCTAATTAAGCCACAATATCTCATTAATGATGTAGGTAGTGGGCAGGTGAGAGCACCCCCGTGGGGTGTTATTAAGACTGGCGTCAATGATGCATATAAACACCATAACCAGGGTCTGATACAGTAAACACTATAATTAAATACCACGTTCAAACTACCCCTGTAGCCACTTAATCATAATATCATAGCCCAGAATGACCGATGCAAATAGTTTCGCACATGGCGTGTATCCTATGTCATAATATTCACCATAAATGCATAATAAACAGCAAACCCTCGTTTGTCTGATTGCTTATACATTCCCAAACCTGTGATTAATTACAAGATCATCAGTATCTTTCAAATGTCCTCAATGAAATATGCGTAGTGAGCAGTGAAGCTGTAGCCTGGTTTTTAATATGTTGTTAAAGGCCTATTTGTTTCGCTCAGTACATTTTGTATGTATGATTGTATTTTCATAATCTGACTGGTTCGGGGTTTTGCCGACGTTGAACTATTTGTGCCCAACCACACAGGAGGCCCTCTTGGAGTCTGGCTGTGGCACCGAACGTCATCGCTGGAGCGTCAGAGAAGTCATTAAAGGTCGTTTTTTACCACATCATTCTCCTCCAATTACTTTAATTAACAAACTGACCTAAAACCAAAGAAAACTAAGGCCAAAGGTGTCCGTGGGGTGGTGGTCTGTGGCTGGTTCATGCAGTTTGTAGCAGTTTGGGTGTGTATGCATGGTGTGTGTGTATAGGAGGGGAGGGGGGGTAGGGGTCGTATGTTCTAAGGTGGGCCTTAATATGTCCCATTCATGGGGTGCGCTCAGGGGGTTGGATATGTTTGTGTTATAAATATTAAGGACAGGTGTGTTGCAAAGAGTGTGTATGTGTTGCATCTTGGTGCTGTATACTATTTTTCACTAACAAATGGATTTAAATGTATGCCTCGACACACAGATGATATTAAGCAACGTTTGTTACATCTTTATTTCAGTGGGATAATAAATCTGCCACAGAAAGCATTAATTGTTCTAAGTGCTATGTATGGCGAAACCACAGCCCGTTATGAACGTTATATCTATGTGGTACAGTTTGTTAAAAGAATTGTCGCCCTGTTGCTGTCACACACGATCACTGGATGGTATCAGCGTAATGTCCATGGGGGTATATAGCCATATATTATGTTTTGGTGATTAACCATTTAATATCTGGATAGTATTTTAATACATTACTGGTATGCCCTCTGTCGTAATTATACAGTACAACCATAGCGAGTAGACTCAGCAAGATGAAGGGGATAGCATTAGCTTAAAGCCATATGCGACCCTTAAAGGGTTAAGGGTTTGGGGTTTGGTGACGCCGTATTGGCGGTGTGATACATCAGTCAGTCATTTCTTTCTTTTGAAATTACCAGAATCAGAGATCAGCGTAATATTGTAATATAAGGTGCAGAGGCGACATTAAAGAATGAATCATCAATCGATGCATTATCAAATAATAATAACCTGGAGCATGGGGCACTTGCCTCTCCATCCTGATTGAGCAGACCTCATAAAACAGCTCCTGGTGTGTGTGAAGCAGCCGGACTCACCAAACAAACCCACACCTCCCGAAACCAGCCTCCTGATTCACCGAGGGCACCATAGGGGGCGCGCGGTAACCTGACCCTCCCCAGGGCGCCCTCTATTGGACAGGGACCGGCGGTGGGGGCATATTTACACCCAGAAATGACTTTCATAGTCATGAACAGACGCCCGCCTACTGCCAAACCACTGCCCGCCTCAGTATGTTCCACACTTGACGGGAAGGAATGGGTCGATCCCGGACAGGAGGGAGTTGTTTGATCTTTCAGGGTGGATCATGCCTGATCTAATTGGTCCAAGATTTGGGCAAATCATTTGACAAAATCATGCACGCACCCCGGGGAGCGGCAGGCAAATATTAACCCGACGAGGATGGACGGCAAAATGCACTTATGGGGATAAACCTGGTTGAAAGAGGGTGTGTGTGCATCAGGTGGGAGGGGGTGTAGGGGTAGGATGGGGTGGGGGTGGGGGGTACTTGTGGGGTGGGTGTATAGGTGTGAGGGTGCTATGGACAGGGGATAATGCTACCTCATGGGAACAGTACCCTTGGGTCCAGTCCTTGTTTTTTATGGGCGTGGTGCTGGTCCCAAGGGTGGAAGGTGATGTGGGATGAGGTAAGGCATTCAATTTTACAGCTTTCATGTATGGTGATGTCATGGCCACCAATGCAAAAAATGCTCAATTCAAATACAGGTCCTTGCCTAAAATGAGGAATACTGGTAAAGTAGGGCGTGTTTATGGGGAGTGAGAGCGAGTCGGTATGCTGTTAGTAGTATATGGAATGAGGGATGAAGTTGAAGGAGTAGAGCGAAGAGTGCGTCAGGTAGGGACGTATTAGATCCAGCGATGATACACAGCAGCATAGAAGTCTGGTAGAACGAGGGAGAAATAAGCCCCCAAAACGATGAGATTGCAGAAAGCTGAATGTCCCTCCATTTTGCCAGGGAAAATAGGGGAAATTCCCTTTCAGCAGCTTTTTATTGTCATATCTGGCATCATAAATACAACAGACCGGTCGACTCAAGGTGCATGGTTAACACAACGACATGTTTGTTACCCTATTTGATAACTATATGAAGGAGGATGTATATGGGAGCATGAAGATACCTGTAATTTCGGTGGGATGGTAAGTGTGCGGGACTGGGCTAGGACTTGGTATTGCTGTTACCTATACGTCAATACCTGTACTGGGTAGGGTAGGTGGCCAGTCCCTAAATATTAAACCCAAAATTACGTCCTTTTATACTGTAAAGCAACAGTATATTCTACTCCCGTTGTACGCCAATACCGTAATACATGTATTTACCGTAAAACTACAGTAGATTCTACGGCTCGGCCACATTTACGTCCAACACTGTAGGTGGGCAGCTAGTCCCTGGTTGTTGGACGCATGCGGTGGGGTGGGATAGGGATCCAGCGTAGGGGTGGCGAGGTGAGTTTGGAAGGTGAGTTTGGGTGCATGTAATGTAACTCAGGGGTCAGTGGTAGAGAGGGGGTGTAGTGGGGGTGAGGGGTGAGGGGTGGTGTTGGATCCTGTTGCTCAGCCCAGGATCGATCACCTGTGATTAGTACCTGTCAGAGCAGGGCACGACCGGGCAGGGGGTGTACAGGCGCGGGGGTTAGGGATGGGGAGGGGGAGGGGGGGGGGTAGCAGGGGGGTGTATGAAAGGGGGGGGGGGGTCGATACTAGGGGGAAAATGGGGGGGGGGGTGCAGTGCCATTTGAGGTGGAGAGGGGAGCAAAGGCGATCGGCGAGTTGAAGGGAGGGAGACTGTACAAGGATGGGGGAGGCTGGCTGAGGTTGTGTGGGCGGTTAAGCGTCAGGGTGCTTGGCGGGGAGGAGTGGTGTGGCTAGGGAAAACCCTTCCACATCAATGAGGGCGTAAAGATGAGGTGAGACGTCAGTTTCAATACTTGGTATCTTTTATTAATAATAATATTAATATCAGAGTACCAGTCACTAGGGCTCAGTATATAAGTTACTGATGGTTGCAAGATGATAAGTGATTTCCTCCTCCATCTGACCGGGGTATAAGTACAGGTGCCCGGCAGGTGGAGGGGGTGCCCATGTGACCGGAAGTAGATGTAACAGTGGTTTTCATTGGATAATATACATTTGACATTTGATTGGATAATTATATATTCATGGCTTTAACATGTGGTGTGCGCTGGACCGCGGGTGGGGAGCCTGGGTCCAGTGCATTATGGGTAATGGATTACATAATAAGTAGCATGCACACATGGGGGCTTTGTCGCCTGCCTCCAGGTAGCCTCCAGCCAGCTCAAGTGGCTTTGGCGGTGCCACACTGATTAAGGGTGTCCAGCTTTATAGCATTGTTTTATGTGTTGACAGTTAATCCTTGGGGTCAACATATAGTTCATTTGTTTTGTGTATAGGTGACCGGTCGGTGCCTTGTCGTCTGGAGGGGCTGACCGTTACCTATTGTCCAAGGGATAAGGGTCTGCTTGTGATCTATGGATTAATTATGTGTGGGGGTTAGTTTGGCTTGGCTTAGTGAGAAATAGGTATGTCTGACGTCTAGGTGTACTTTGATGGACATATGGATTGAAAATATGTATAAAGTATTGTGCGTATTACAAATAATAATAAATATGAATATTAATAATCATAAATCATAATTATGACGTAATATGACGTAATATGACGTAATACAATTGATGAAGGTATAATAAGGGGTTTTGTGGCGTGACAGCACCCCCCAATACAACTCCTGCACGCCCTCGTGCAGGCCGAGAAGTCATAGAGGAAGAGTTATGTCGCGCTTCAAAAGTATTTTGTATGAACATTTTTTTTTTTGTATTTTATGGTTTTTGATATATCTATTTTATGCTATGAATATGTCTAAGTTCTTAATCACATTTTCTAGGTTTATACGGTGTTTTGTGCATACATGTTATGCAGTGGTAAATTAATAATATTTCAATGGTAACGTACTGGTACTATATGTCTCGCTTCCGTTCTATTTATATGATTATACATTTTTGGAAGCTTTTAACCTTACCAATTATTTACATAATACATGTCGTGGTACAGTGGTAAATGTAATGTGACGTACTGTTTCTATATGTCGCGCTTCCGTCCTAGTCTATAATACAATCAATTTATACGATAGGGAGCTGTAAGAAATTCATTTCAATAATAATATAAATGTACTAAGCGTTTACATAGGCCATGTGTAATACTTAGTATGGTATGATAGTACATGTATAACAATAGGTTGAGCAGTGTATTTTGTTTATGCAATCATCTTTGGCAATACTTGATCTTTGATAGTCATTCTCAATGTCGAGGGGCAATGGAGGAAGTTCGTTCTGAGTTATCACCTTCTATAATAAATTTTTATGTTTCATTTCCTGTCTCACTCTTTTTCATAACAATGGCTGTCAATAGTTCGGTAGTGGTCATGTCTTTTGGGTTTTTGATAAGTGACGTAGTGTTGTCACTGTCGGGGTCAATGTCAATGTTGTCTTGGGTTTCAGTCGGATGTAGGGATGTAGTCATTTCAATAGTCTTAAGGGTTAATCCTGTGGTTGTGGTGTCGTCTTTCAGGGCCGGTATGATAGAAAACCGTGCCGCTAGGGGTAGTATGACGTGGTTGGGTAGATAGTATGACTTCTGTTTTCCGTTGATGTTGAATGATATGGGGCCGTTCCATGTCATGTTTATGCGTGGGTATGGGCATGACAGGGCTGAGATGGCCGTCAGGGTTGGTATGAAATCATTAACAATAGAGTCACGTTCGTAGGGTAGGGATAGCAGTGGGATGGTGTGGTTGACGTGTCCTTGGTAAATTTTGAGCGTAATAGTAGGATTGGTTTTGTGTCCAGAGTTTGTCATTCCAAAGTGACGTGTAATCTTGTTTTTACACTTGAAGATGGTTTTGATAACAGCGTATACGATTAAAGCTACGAATATCAGGGTAAAAATGTTATGGGCATCAACGTATTGATCTAAGTTGATAGTGTGATTTTCTTTAGTTTCACTCTGGGGGATGGGGTTAATAAATTTCCAAGAAATGTTGTTGGGTCGAGCACTAACGGTTGGGATGGTCGCGAATAGTGCTTTTCCTTTGGATACATATAATAAGTAGAAGAATCCTACGGCGTTTAGAATGCAAGTGACTGGTACTATATAGTTCCATACGGGGCTAGCGAAGAAGCTAGCTATGTTCTCTCGTATCGGTGTGTCCTGGATGGGTCGGTCTAAGATGTCTGCTGCGTTGGTGGCTTCTATTAGGATATTCCTGGTGAAGGGTTCCAGGTCCAATGTAATGTCTGATGACAACTTGCTGATGTTTGTCATAGATTTGATGATAGCTTGAGTATGTAGGTGTGGTATGTGTATTGGGTCGTGGTGTAGTGAAGATGCTGTGATGTTGAGATTGTTTGTGAGTGCGAGTAGTATGGGTGTATTGGCCGCGTGCATTAGGAAGTGTGTTGAAGAAGATTCATTACAAGGAATTTTGGTGTTTGGGAGGTACAATGAGTCAAACTGTAAGTGGCACATACATGGGACACCAATAACTGCGTAGGCCGAAGCTTTCTTAGTAGTTGGTGTCATGTGCTGACAGATGACGTGGTAGTACTCCCTGTTAGTAGTTACTAAATATTTGTCTTTACCAATAGCTATAGCACGGGTTTGTATGGGTCTCAGAGGGTGTACTTGGAATGTGCAGAGTCTGGCTATGTCTGCCTGGTTACCTTTAAAGGCCGCCATGAGGCAGGTTGGCTGGTCACTGCGTATTCTAGGCATGGTCCTAGCGCATACTTTCAGTATTGAGCCTTGGCACGTAAGCAGATCTGCGTTTGTCATCTCTAAGTACAATGTCTCTGCCTCGTTGACAGCGAGGAAAGTTTTGTCAGTGTGTAATAGGGTAGATCCAGAACTTGTCGTATTTTCGGTGTTAATGGGGACATGAGTTGTAATTACTTGATATAAGTTAAATGCTGCGTCTGTGGCAGAAATGATAACATTAATATGAATGTATAGGTGAGTTTTGGAATAGGTGTATAGTGCAACTGGTTGTGAGTAGTAATATGCGGTGTCAATAATGGTTACCTCGGATCCTGGGTTCCTAATTTTGAGTTGTGTGTCTAAGGTGGCTAGCTTGAGTGCTAGCTCTGTAGGTTGAATCATATCAGGTGCTAATATTCCGGTAGACAATAATCTGAGAGAATTTTCCACCTTGTATAACCCTTGTTGGTAGGCGATCCTGGTCATTAGGACAATTACCTGAGCCGATATGATGGCCGACTGGGTAATCCTACGATCCTGGTCGGCTTGGATGGAGGTTAGGGTTGTGGAGAAATCATCAGACCATGAATCTATGGATTCGGTAATATTGAGTAGGGATTCCTGCACAACGTCCTGTTGTTTTATATAAGTGTCTAGAAACTGCTGGTGTTGCTGTGTGACGTCATGTAATCCTTGTGCAGTTTTAACATTGACGTCGGCCAGTGTACCAATTCTAGCATCTAGGTGATGTATGACGTTGATGATAGAATCCATGTCTCTAGTGGTTGCCAGGCCAAAGATTGATTTAAAGAGCTCCCCTAAGAATCCTAGGATAGCTCTCTTTGGCCTGTTAGTAATAGGATCCGAGAGGAAGTGTGCAATGTTCTTTAAAGTCTTAATAATGTTAATATCTACGTTTTGTAGTAGTCGGTCGAGGTCAGCAGCTTGTTGTAACATCTTGGCGTCATGGCTGTCGTGGGGTCCTAGTGAAGTCAGTTGAAGAGTCCTGATGGTGTTGTAAATGAGTGGCTTCGGACGAGGAGCCATTGGGATGTTGTAGGGGATGGCCAGTATGACCTCGTGTAGGTCATGACCGGTGATGATTTGTCCCGGCAGCTGTTCATAGATGAGGCCGATATTTTGCCTTACTATTGGTTGTGCTGCCGTGTAAATGATGTGTGTGATGATTAATAGGAGGTAGAGTGTATACCTCATGATTCCCGAGTTGTTGGGGTTTGATAGTAATAATAGCAGTAGTCGATCGTTTGTAGTAGTAATAGTTGATAGTCGATAGTTTGTGAAGGATGAGTGTAAGTGCGCAGTACTGGCGGGGATCTACCAAATTAACTGTGGGCTGCTCCTGACTGAATCGATGTGTGTAGGGGTGTGGTCACTGGGTGACTGTGGAAAGATGGGGGGATGTGTGTGAACTTATACCCTTTGGTCTGGGTACAGGGTGGTGGCTATGTCACCCTGCCATGTTGGTCGTTATCACACTCCCATAAGTGGAGCTTTTGTTTGCGCGCTCCAGTGGTGGCGCCATCCAGGGCTCAGGTTGCGGTCATCCTCCTGGTGTTGTTGACACCTGCGATGCATGCGGGCGGCCGCCTGCATACACCGCTTTTCCACTGGTCTATGGGGGGGGGGGGCTAATAAGAGTGCGCAAACTGTCCTTTCATGTCGGATTTTGACATGTTGATAATAGTTCTATTTGAAGTGTCAGTTTGTTAAAGGAGCAGCAATAATATGGAGTCGCCCTGCCACTTACTTGTGTGGTGAAATGGGTATAGATGGATAATAATAATAATAGTAGTAATTGATGAAGCTTGTGTGCTTTTTGGTGATAAATACTGTATTTCCAGTATTTCTTTTGATGATCGGTGTGTAAGTCGTGATTCTTTGTGAATCATTATAATAGTAGTAGTGATAATAGTATTCGTAGTAGTCAGTGTTGATCCTTTTGATATTAAAGTTGATAATATATGACAGTTGATGTCTCTTTGTAATAGTAGCGATGATATAGTGAGCTTTTTGTTGTTTATGTAATATAGGTGATAACTCTTTTTCTCTTATATATTCTATAGTTTATATTATGGTTTTAGTCCTACCGGTGTTCTCCTCTTGACCTTGGAGTGGGCCGGCTTTGCTTTATATATATTTTTGGTTTGTAGAAGCGCTGGTCTCGCTTTATATGAATCTCCGTCTTTCTTCCATAGTTTGGTTATGAGGTCATCGTTCGGGTCAATGAGTCTGTGTATGAAGTCATTGTTTCTCACGTGACGTACAAGTTTCAGTCTATCTACATGGACTGGGTTTTTCATTGTTTTCATTGTGATGACAGATTTGAGGAGGACAGATGTTTTTGAGACGAATTTGCACACTATGTATGGACCAGAGTACACCTTCTGAAGTTTCAAACATTTTGTTCTATCCATCAGTCGGGGTACCTTGACATACACTAGTGATGCTTTCTGCACCTTTGTAGGTTTTGCCTTTTTGTCGTGTTGTTGTCTCATTTGTTCTGTCCTCTTTTCGATGTTTTCAATGACCTGATTGTATGTGTAGTCTATTTTCTTTAATTTGTCAATGATGTGGAGATTTAGACTTTTCTCTTCTTCCTGATTGAGTTTGTTGTCTATTATGGTGTTTGGATTCCTTCCCTTCATAATGAAGAACGGTGTGAAGGCAGTGGTGGCGGACTCTGTGTTGTTGATGGAGAACACAAGGTGTGGTAGGAATACATCCCATGTGTCCTGGTGTTCCTCACAGTAGGCCCGTATGCCTTCAGACAGCGTCTTCACATATCTCTCAGCCTGGCCGTTCGATTTTGGTCTATAGGCCGAGCTGAAGACATGTTTTATGTTGAGGGAAGATGTCATGTTTCTGAATTTTGAATTTTTATATGACGTTCCATTGTCTGACTGGAGGTATGTTGGTATACCCTCGGCCAGAACAACCTTCTCTATGAATTCTGCGGTAGTTGTTTCCGCGTCCAATGATGTAGTAGGGTAGGCTATGCAGAATTTAGAGAACCTGTCGACCACTACCTGAATGTATACATTCTTTCCTGGTGTTGGTGGTAGTGGGCCTATGGCATCTATGTGGACAAACTGAAATGGGTAAGAAGGGGTACTATGGGCCGTCATTGGCAGGTTGTTGGTTAGGTTCATCTTTTTGGCTTTCAGACAGACGTGGCAGGTCGCTGTGAATTTCTGGACGTCGGCCGCCATGCTCTTCCAATATACTTTGGGAAGCATGGTCAACAGCATTCTTTGTGCGCCAGCGTGTCCTGCCATTGGGAGGTCGTGAAAAAGCTTCAAGATGGGAAGTCTCATGTCATCTGGGATGACGGGTTGGAATGAGAATTCCTTGTGTTTCTTCCATAGTACCGTGTTGATATGGACCAAAATATCATTCAGCATGATGTGGTCATCAGCTATTTTGATAAATTGCTCCGTTTCCTTCTTGTTTTTGTCGTTGGGTACCTGTCCGTTCTCTAAATACGTGATGATAGCTTTCGTATGTAAATTATATCTCTGTTCTCTTTTCAGGTTGAGTATGGAGATCTGTGGGTCGGAGAGGCTCTCTATCATTTCAATCAGATGATTAGTCTGATTGGCCAAGTGTTTTGCCATGTCTGTGGCGTCTCTTCTAGGCTTCTCATTTTTCTTCTTTGATTTTGTTTTATCTGTGGTTTTCTTAGGTTGCGGTGCCGGGGTGTGGCCTGGGACCGGTCGGGTCGCCGCAACCTGCTCTATTTGTTCTGTTTGAGTTTCTTCTATGAATGTTGATAGGGCTTCTAGGGATGTAGAGGGTACTGTCAGCTGCTGTGGGGCGTGGCCTGGGACCGGTCGTGCAGCTGAATCCACTTCCTGTTGTACCGAGGCCACTATGGCTGCTAACAGTCCCTTGTATTCTGTTTGTGGAAGCCCGAAATGATGTAATTTGGTACTTGGGATGTCAGGATTTGCTCTCAGGTTGGGGGTCAATCGTTTTACTTCTTCTATATCTTCTGTGCTTTCTTCCATACATTCACAATAGAAGTGATGGGTGGAGTTTCTCTTCAGGATTGATTTGGGTAGACGTTTTGGTAGCGTCAATGGTGGTTCGTCTTCTTTGAATTTTTGTGTGTGTATGTCATCCTCAAACATAATTCTATGTTGCACCCTTATGGCTTTGGGTTTTGGTGGAGGATCTGTCATTGGTGTCTTGTCTAGTGGGTAGTCTCGTCTTGACATAACGTCTGATGGTATATTTAATTTGCCTTTTATGTGTCGGATATTAAATTGAAATTGTTGAATTTTGAGTGCCCACCTTGCCCACATGTTTTTGTTATCTGATTTTGTCAACATGTGGATGAGGGCTTGGTGGTCAGTATATAACTCGAATGGTCTTCCTTCTAGGTAGTGTCTGAAGTACTCTATTGCAAATACTACTCCCAATAGTTCTCTTTGGGTGGCACCATAATTCCTCTCGTGGTCATGGAGTGCTCTGCCCGCAAAGGCTACTGGTCGTAGAACGCCGTCTTTCTCCTGGGAAAGAGTAGCTCCCAGGGCTGTACCAGATGCATCTGTTGTAAGATGGAACTGTTTGTTGTAGTCTGGATACAGCAAGATGACGTCATTGCATATAGAGTCCTTCAGGGTCTGAAATGCAGTCTCACATTCTTTTGTCCAAACAAATTTGTTCCCATTTTTGAGTAGGTTGAATAGAGGTCGACCAATTTCACTGAACCCTTTGATGAATTTTCTATAGAATTGGGCGAGTCCAGTGAAAGACCGCACCTCTTTTGTGGTCTTCGGTGTGGGGAATGTCTGGATCTTGTGGACTTTGTCTGGAGATGGTTTGATACCGTTAGTGGTGACTTTCATTCCTAGGAAGTCTAGTTCCTCTAGGAAGAATTCGCACTTGGTTTTCTTCAACTTTAGTTTGCCATTTCTTAGTGCTTCGAATATGTTTCTTAAATCAATGAAATGTTGGTCTATGGTAGGTGATAAACACAAGATGTCGTCTAAGTATGGGATTGCACATTTGTACTGCAGGTTCTGTAGGATCAAGTTGACTACAGCTTGAAAAGCCTGAGCACTGCTGGCAAGTCCCATGGGCATGGTCTTGTATCTATACTTTTTGGTCCTAGTGAGAAAGGCTGTGATGTCCCTGTCGTCCTCTCTAATTGGTATCTGGAAGTACCCTTGTTGGGCATCCATTTTAGAGAACACGGCAGGTCGCATCTCACCAATCATTTCTAGGCTGTCGTCTGCTCGTGGTGATGTAAGTGCTTGGTTGATGGATTGGGAATTCACATATCTTAGATCTGTCACTAATCTGTAACCCTGCCCGTTCTTTTTCTCTACAAGAAAACTTCTGGATGACCAGGGACCCGTTTTGGTTTCCTCCAGAATGTCCTGCTTTACCAGCTTCTGACATTCAATTTCAAGTCGTTCAGCTTTGTGCGGGGCCATTCTGAATGGGTAGAACTGTAAGGGTTTGGCGTCTGGGATCAGGTTGATTTTATGGGTGTACAGATGGGTTCTTCCAATCATATTATCTTTTCCCACGAATATGTCGTCGTATTCTTCTATTAATTGACAAAAAGTTGTGAATTGATCTTCTGTGAGGCATTCTGGTTTTTGGAAGACGTGTGATTTTTCTTTTTCTGGTTCTATGTCTATGTCCTTTCCTATGTACATGTCTTTGTCTATGTCTTGTTCGTCGTGACCTGTTGTCTCTTGTACCATATTTATAAGATCTTCGTCGTCTGACATGGATTGATCCATGTCAGAGTCAGAGTACTCTGAATATGTTGGTGTTGGTACATAGAATGTTTTGTCTGACCCTGTTGATGATGCACTGTCACTGATAGTGGAGTTGTTGTCTATGTCTATGTCTATGTCTGTCTCCTCTGGTTGTGTGTCCTCGTAGCCTGTCGATAATATATGATTTTCTTTGTCTATGTCTGTTTTTGTATATAAGGCTACGATTTCACCCTTCTGGATTTTACAGATTCTAGATGTGATATTCAATAATATCAGTGGGTGTCTGTCTCTTTGGTCAGGTGTCACGACTGAACGTTGTACGATGTAATTTGGAAGTTTGTCTGATCTGTCAAAATTGTCTGTTATACCGTTGATTTGACTGACTGAGTGGTAGCATGTGACTTGGCCTGTTATGGCCATTTCGGAAAATGGAGGTATCGAAATGGCTCTCACTGCCCTGATTGGTTGAGATTTTGGAGTTGGGTCAGTGGAGTAATTGATTTTGCTTTTAGTCTTTGATAGAAAATCTGTTCCCAATATGATTGGTGATGAACAATTTGGAAGAATTGCAAATTGATGACTGAATGTTTTGCCTTGAATTTTGAATTTGATTTTGATAGCTCTTTTGATGTGACACAATGCTCCATCGGCAAGATAAACTTTGGACCTGATTCGTGAAAACTCATGAGGAACTAGTTTCGATAGAGTGGAGGCTAGACCCTCTCTCATGCAAGAGACGGTGGCTCCTGTGTCTACTAGACTGGGGATGTTGGTATCTTTGAATTGTAGATCTATATTGCCATTGACCATATTGATAAACAAAACACTCTGCTCACCTTCTTCCATGTGTAGGTCGGGGAGTGGTGGGGGGACGACTTCCAGAGTAGCTTGGACGTCGGCAGGTTTCCCGCGCACTGGTGCAGCGTTGTGGATTGTCTGTGGGTCATGTGGCGTGATGTCGATGGGCGATGCTGTGTCTTCTGTGTTGGGGACTGTTTTGTCATCCTGATGAGGCCTATCCATAGGATGACAATCTAGTTTCCCGTCGTCTTGGTGAGGTCGTTCATCATGCTGACGAGCTGTGCCATGGTGTATTGTGGAGTGGGGTTTTGTGGCGTTGGTTGAAGTTGTAGTTGTTGTTGTTGTTGTGGCCATTGTTGTTGTTGTTGTTGTGGCCATTGTTGTTGTTGTTGTGGTGGCTGCCATGATTGCTGTTGTGGCTGCCACCTTTGTTGTTGTTGTTGTTGTTGGCTCTGGATGAGTTTGAAGTGATGTGGGGGTAGGGAACCCGTTTGAAGAAGGGTTATAATGTCTTTGGGTCCCCCTTTGAATCGGTGGGTGGGAGGAATGAGGCCCATTGAGCGTGCCTTCCTGATGTTGTCGACGTAATTTATGTCGAAGTCCTCTCTCCTCCCCCTATAGTTGGGTGGCAATGCGAAGTCGGCTGATGGAGGCTGTGTCGGTGTAGCTGCTTGTTTGTGGTAGGTGGGTTTTGGTTTACCACCTCCCATAGCAGCTACGGTATGTTCGGTCTCCATAACTTCCTGTTGCTTCTGAAGAAGGTCTCTTAGTTTCTCGTTCTCCCTATCCTTCTCCCTTAGCTGAGCTGCTATGACTGGGTCTAGGGAGTTGTTGGATAGGGATGATACCTTATGTGTGGAGGTCTTCTTATAAAGGTACGCACACCTGAGTGCTCTGCAGAGGGAGGCCCATGTAGTAGGACTTTCCGCCCTGATTGCTTCTCGGTAGTCCTCGTTTAATACTGTGGCTACCTGGATGATGGCAGCTTCTATGTCCACCCCCTTGTTTTGGAAGTGGGTGTTGGCGTCCTTTAGCCATTCTTCCATGGTGTGTAGGGTGGGATCAAATGGGGACAGTGTCAATAGTTTGATGTCGTTCTCGACATCCTTGAAGTGGTGAATGAGTCCCTTCTTTATAAGGTCATAATCGTCTTGTACACTAGTGGGCTGAATACTGTACCATTCGTACGCTGGTCCAGCTAGATAGACTGCACAAGTGACATGGATGGGGTGATCTTCTTGAGGGTATTTCAGTCTAACAAAGCGTTCTAGGTCGGTGAACCACTTTCTGGTGCTCATCTTAATGTCTGGCTTTGAGAATTTGATTGGTTCACGGATGGTGTATTTGTTGGCTTTTGATATGGCGCTAGCCAGGTCGCTAATGGACTTGTTGTTCCTATATTCTGTGATATCAGATTTCAGTCTTTCTAGCTCTGCCTTATGGGCTGCTAGTTGCTCATCTAATTTTCTTGATATCCTATCGTCTAGCTCTCGTTGTCTTTCTACCTCTACCTGATCGTCTCCGGCCATGTTGACAGTGGGTTCAACACGAATGGGAGAGGTGGGTGGGGTAGCTATGTCTATAGGTATAATAGGTACAGTGTCTATAAGTGTTGTTTTAGAATGTCTTACTGTGTCCTCGTAGATGCAGGAGGTGGACTTGGTGATGTGCTTGTTGTTGCTTGGTCCTTTCCTCCTGGTGGGTTGTAGACCTGATGTTGGTGCTGGTCCCTGGCTCCTAGTGTGCCTCCGTGATGATAGGTCACTGAGGGACTGGTGTCTCTGCATTAAAAAATTTCTTCATGGTCGCAGGTAGCTGAAGGTTGCCCGGTTCTCCACCACTCTGTGGCTAGGGAAAACCCTTCCACATCAATGAGGGCGTAAAGATGAGGTGAGACGTCAGTTTCAATACTTGGTATCTTTTATTAATAATAATATTAATATCAGAGTACCAGTCACTAGGGCTCAGTATATAAGTTACTGATGGTTGCAAGATGATAAGTGATTTCCTCCTCCATCTGACCGGGGTATAAGTACAGGTGCCCGGCAGGTGGAGGGGGTGCCCATGTGACCGGAAGTAGATGTAACAGTGGTTTTCATTGGATAATATACATTTGACATTTGATTGGATAATTATATATTCATGGCTTTAACATGTGGTGTGCGCTGGACCGCGGGTGGGGAGCCTGGGTCCAGTGCATTATGGGTAATGGATTACATAATAAGTAGCATGCACACATGGGGGCTTTGTCGCCTGCCTCCAGGTAGCCTCCAGCCAGCTCAAGTGGCTTTGGCGGTGCCACACTGATTAAGGGTGTCCAGCTTTATAGCATTGTTTTATGTGTTGACAGTTAATCCTTGGGGTCAACATATAGTTCATTTGTTTTGTGTATAGGTGACCGGTCGGTGCCTTGTCGTCTGGAGGGGCTGACCGTTACCTATTGTCCAAGGGATAAGGGTCTGCTTGTGATCTATGGATTAATTATGTGTGGGGGTTAGTTTGGCTTGGCTTAGTGAGAAATAGGTATGTCTGACGTCTAGGTGTACTTTGATGGACATATGGATTGAAAATATGTATAAAGTATTGTGCGTATTACAAATAATAATAAATATGAATATTAATAATCATAAATCATAATTATGACGTAATATGACGTAATATGACGTAATACAATTGATGAAGGTATAATAAGGGGTTTTGTGGCGTGACAGCGATAGCAGTAGGGGTCAACCAGGAGCAGGTAGGACGCTAGGACCCTGGGTCAGGACACACCGGGAGCAACACCCCCTTCACTCACTCCCCCACTGATGAGTAAATGCAGGCCATGGTAATGCTGGATAAAAAAGAAAGGGGTAGAAGATTAAAGATGCCCTTATTCAAAGGTGTCGCACATCAGCGAGATCCTACTCTACATCCACAGTCTCTAATAATATGTTTTACATGTGATCAAAACAGCAGCAGCACTATTCAACTGTAAACAAAACTGTAAGCCTACATTGAGATCCATGAGAGTTTACACGAGTCTCCTCTAACAGAATACAGATGATATCACATTGTCAAGAAAACCCGAAGTACATCCAAAACAATTTCTGTTTATTTTTTCCCACCTGGTGAATGGGAGATTAGTATTATTTATTCAGTCATCACCACTTTGTTGACTCTCCCCCTCCCCCCCCCCCCCACCACCCTTTACCATTTAACTCCCCCTCCCCGGTCGTCTCCCTCCTCTCCCAACAGGCGAGCAGCAGGTGGGGAAAGGTGAGAAGGTTGAGGGGGAGGGGTGATGTTTTGGTGGTACCCTGGACATGAAGGGGATGTGTAGACTGAGGTCGAGTGGGGAGTGGGGGGGGGGGGGGGGTAGTATGGTGATAATAAGCTGAGGTGAGTTGGGAGGTGGCCACATCTGAACTCTGGATCCAGGTGTCTGTGTGTGCGCCCTCATGCGGAACTTCCACCTGGAATCTTAAGTGGTGGCAAAGACCCCTCCAAATGCCGTCTGCTCCGTCTCCAAATGTCGTCTGCTTGGTCCGATTGTCGTCTGCCACCACAACATCTGTGCTCATCCAACCTGCCAAAAACCTGCCGCCATGGGCGTACATAAAACTACCATTCAACCCTTCCCATAACTCAAAACTCTAAAATTGTTTTCATCAAATTAAATTCCCTCCCTGTTCACCTTGGAGTTGTATGTTTTTCTGGTTAATACTCATATGAATTGGTTTAATGCCATTCCATTCCATATTAAAAGGTCATTTTTCAACAGCAGGGATGGGCAAAAGAAAACGGTTTAAAAATAGCCAATCCCTAATATGACTAATATATCAGAAGGAAGTCAAAAGAAATTGAAACATACAATGTCGATACAAATTGAACCTGTGCTTTTAGTTTCAAGAAGTACTCATGATCAGGTCATATTTATTGTGATTTGGTTTGCATTATCATGATATCTTATTCCAACATAAAAACTGACTGCCCTTTTTACAACATTAAATGGCTGAATATTAGTTACTTGGTCGTGGGTTTGTCACGATCATTCATAATTAAAGCACTGATATAATTAAATTCGACGGATTTAGATGAGCATAGGTTCATTAAGGAAAGCGTCACGGCTCGTGGGACACATGTAGCGTGGAGCAACACCACGCTGTCAAACCTGAGTTATTTTAATTGATTCAAACTCTTTTTTATCATTGGCCTAGTTATCGACGAGAAGGTAAACCAGCTACGATTTGTATGTGATCAAAATCAACTTTCATGTGCAGAGATGAACGGTGGTGGTTGCAATACATTTGTATCATATCATTAGATGTAGCTTTCGGGGGGTTCTTACACATTATTTTAAAAGAAGTTCATTCCCCTGTACTACATAAGTATTACATATTAGGGAACGTTCACAAATGATGTCCATGACTAGGGGGTTAGGGTCAGGACACGTGACCCGAGGTATATTACATTGTTTAAGCCATTTTGCCCAAGTATTGACCAATGGGTTGGGGGTGCTTGGAAAGGCCCCACAATATGTGACTTCATTTCTGAACGTACCCTTATTGCCGTATATTATTAGATATTCCTTCCAGATATTTGTAATGGTAGTATTGTAAATCGTGTTTAGAAGAAGCAATCTAACGTAATGGGTCTTAATAGAATCTTTTCCGTTATCAGTTTGTCTTCTTATGATTTATTTCCCTTTCCTTCTTTGGGATATTTATAAGTCACAGGCTGGCGTCACAAGAAGGCTTTTATCACTTGTCACCTGTGGGAGGGTTCATCAGTTCCGCCTTACGTCTCACCTATACACAAAGGCTGCCAGGGACCTCTGCTGGGCAGGTGGCACTGATGCCATAACACAGGGTGGATCCCTGGAGCATGCAGAGATCTGGGGTTACCTGTGTCCTCGGGTCCTTAATACCTGATGCCCCCACGTCCACCTGGTATCTTCATTAGCGCTCGGCAGGTGGGCCCGTGCACTGCACATGCCACCACTATAAGGGCCAGATGGTACTACAGTGGGACTGAAGCATGAATACATGCGTGCCAGCCAGCCGGCCGGCCTAGACACCCCCACCCCTTAGCCCGAGAAGACACACCACACCACCAAGAAAAGTCTGTGGCCAAGATGCTCAGACAAGCATGGAAGGACGGGGAAGGCACCACCCCGGAAACAGACCTGCACACAAGCGCGCATGCGCAGTGTTAAATGCACGTGCACACCTGTCCTGTTGGCAGGCAATGAAAAGGGATGGTGTATAGGGTTAGGGATCCGTGACCGTGCATATATGTATATGATCCCCCCACTTAATGGGGGCCCCGTAGGGGGGGGGGGGGTAATGTTGAATAATGTGCAGCTGTAATGAAAGAATGGTCTATGAGATATGTGTTCAAGACGTCTTCTTTGTGCGCACTTTGCAATATATATAGCTATCATACAATCAGTCATTATATTCCAATAACGTTCCTCTATTATATTCAATAACATTTGTACATTTATCCCTAGTATAGCTACATGTGACATAGTGGCTTGACATAGCGCAACTGCGCTTATAAATTCAAATGGTACAAATTACCATGCGCTTATACGAGACCTGCGCTTATTGAAGATACACATTCCATTTCAGTAACTTCATTAACCATGCGCTTATTCAAGACCTCTGATCTTATTCAAGTCACTACCAATTTAAAAGAAAAAAAAAGAGAAAAAAAGGAACAATGTAGACTGTACGTGAGCTATAATATCATAAATTCAATACTGGCTATTATATACTACTTATATATAAGCAATAAGCTTCGTAATATAGGGACATGTTGTGTATAAAACCATAAAACCACCGACTTAACTTCCGTATTAATGCAAGGCTTCAATAAAGTTCTACGTTTCATCAGAGACTGTCCCTCTCCTTTTTAACCTCACCTTTTCCCTCTCATCATCTTTTCAGGTATCTAGCATTCGTTTGAATGCATCTATTCCTATCACTCTATATTTACACTTTGAAGGTTATTACTTTTGACATTTCCCCCAAGCCGCTCACTTTATTAGATTAGCCCATCCTCAGGGGCCTCAAATCACCCAATTTCAGCAAACCTGCTTTTTAACCAATGCATCTCGGGGTTAGTCTAGACATCAAAACAGACCGAAAAGGGTAATTGGCAAGGAGTGTTTTCTCGGTCAGGTGGTTTTGTTTAAGGAAATGAAACTCAGGGTATACACAATGAAAGATGACAGCTGCACTTTTACTTTATAGGCCTTGAGAGGTGCTCCTATGCTGCTTTGACGTCAATCTCAGCGCCAGTCTGCAAACTCAGCAAATATTTCTGTCACAACGAATGCGGCGTTCTTATTGCGATACACACACACTGCCTACTTCCAGTATTGCAAGCAAAGCAAGACAATGTCCAGGTGCCTCTGCTTGAGACAAGATTATACCTGAAAGGACTCATATCGCCTTATTGGGATACCGGTAGATAGCCATACTCCATGAATCACTGGTATAGTCCAGCGGAATCCTATCGCTCAATGCTGATGCTCATAACGTTGGACACTGCACATATGGCTATTGTTCATCTTATATATGCAATGGGAGGGGGGCGGAGGTCAGTGTCTGGATATAGCACCAAATTGTTCTCGGCAAGCATAAGAAACGTATTAAAAGCTGCCTATGTATGTATAGTCATTTCTTTACAGAGATAGTAGGCCATGTACAGCATAGAGCTATGTATAGGCATTACACAATGGTATGAACTATATACGTTTGATGTCATATTTGAGACCACGTGCATTTTCATTGGGAGGGGTGGGGGGCAAGGATCTCAGTTGGGCGTCCTATAGGATTTTGTTCATGTATAGGGTTATATAGTGGACCTTCCAATTGTTTTGGGGAGCGGGGAGTGTTGAGGGAGGGGGTAGGCCCCTTTTCCTACATTTAATACAAATGTAGTTTATTTCAACAAGACAGCTGTCCCAACTTTCCCGCACGAGTCCATTTGACGATCCAATGCTTCGGGTATCCATACCCAGGACGCTTTCATATGTAAATTATTCAAATAAGAACCATATAGAAATTATGTATAGATTACATCTAACGTAATTGACTCCAAGATGAGCGTATACCACAATAACGTCCCAGGAGACAGCAGCAGGTCAAAGACCCAACACAAAGAATCCTCCCTGCATTCACAATCACAACTGGAACTAATGGGCTTCTACAGGTAGGAGATGGGTGGTGGAAGAGGTGGATTAGTAGATGAGGATCTGTTCTGTGAAGAAAGGAGCTGCCAGGTCCCAGGTAGGTGGGTCTGGCAGACAGGGTGACAGTGCCTCATGCAGGTGTTCTAGGCAGTAAGGTAAGAGGGGAGGGTACCATCCCTTCCCAACCCCTTCTTCCCCCACCTACCAGGTGTGTCCTGGGCCAGGTAACATTCCTCTACACACACTTTGTTCCCCCTCCTCACCTGCTCGGCTGGACTCACCCCAGCGCGTCCTCAAACTCACCTGCCCAATGTGTAAGCTTACAAGGCCGAGTCTGTATGCAAAGCATATGTAAATGACACAATTCCTTGCATGTAAATGAGATTCAGTCCTCCAATTCAAGGACCAATCCTAACGTAAATACATGTGCAGGAAACTTCTGCATATAAAATCATCGGCCGTGAATCTTTTTCTGACATCCCAACGGTTCGGGTTAAGGAAGGAACCATTAAAGTTCCCAGAACCAACACTTTGGCACAGCTCTTTGGCAGTTTTCTATAAAACAGTGAGGCTTCCATGGATAATTGGGGGTCTTAATGATATTGGTACGCCTCTAACTGACATGAGTTGCTTTTTAATTGCGGTTACTTGCAGCCAGGTGTAAGATATAATTACTCCAACTCGTCCAACGATTAACACGGTCGCAATTTGTTCCGTCTCTATTCTGGGTCAGTTCACCGATTATTTGTGATATTTTGCATAATTTGATTTAATTTCATGTCATAGTACACGTATACGGCACATGAGATTGTTGAGGCTACTACTTGTCCAAATAGATTATCTACTGCCTCAGATGTCAAGTGTCCTTATAACGGCAGTTTTCTACGTATTACGGACAAAACACACGGAAAATACCAATTATACAAGGAATAATTCATGTTCGAACTTGGAGTGCATGCACCATGACAGTAATGTGCATATGTTTTCACCCAAAATAATAATGAATGAAGGTCAATTCTGAGAGTTGAGTGCATGTATACAAATGCCCTTGGATAATCCTAGCATATTTCATACGAGAAATGAATTTATTAAATATATTTTCTGCACAAAATGAGTTTATATCTTCATTTAATTCCCGGAGACATGTTCACTCTATTCTATTTCATTTTACAGGGCAATGAATCAGGCGAGGTATATGCTGGGATCGAGCGGCTAGAGTAGATTTGAATACTAGTAACCTGTATGTTAAATCGGCGCTAATTTAAAGGCTACCCAGACTGGACAGAAGCCCTCCTTCCCTGTGGTCGCAGGTCGACATGTTGTATGGGTCCGTACGGGGAACTGCAACCACTAGAGCACAGATATATGAGCAGGACATGGGGACAACGTGTTTACGTCTGGGTTTGGCGGGAAGGACGACAGAACGTCTGCCCACACGACATCAGAACCGCAGACGACATTTTCATCATACCTCAACCCACTGTCACACCCAGTTGTTATTATCATACAATAGTAACCTACTACTACAGATCCAGCAGCTTCTGACACAAAAATAAATTCTAAGTGGATTTCCCATTCTATAGGCCTATCAGTGGCGTAGAAAAGGAGGGGGTAGAGCCCCCCCCCCCCCCCCCCATCACAGAGGAGGGGCTGACTGTTTTTGGGCCCGGGGATTGGGCCCGCCTAAAATGTACTCCAAGACCCTATAACGTAATACCCAAAATGTCTAAAACTTACCCAGTTAGAACTAAAGGGGGCTCAAACACTACTTTTCTATGCAATTCCTATTATGAGCATATATATAAGCACCATCATGATTGAAAGCCTATGTTTAAGTCTGGTTGGGTTGCCCCCCCCCCTGCCCCCTGCAACCCCCTCCAATAAAGATTTGCTTCCTACGATTCTAGCCTATGGGATTTTCCTATCTGATAAGAACATCGCATTCAAAATAAACAATGCCTACATACATATGCATGTATATACGCTACAGTTATAGTTAGATTATGGTTTCAGTATATCTTCCTATAAAATGAAATAGGATATTCGACATAAAGTATGTACCAAGCCTAACCATAGTGCAGTGCCACACATAACAGCGCAGGGACCTATCCTGAGTCAGGATGATGGAACCTGACACCAGAGCGTCTGTGGTGACCAGGACACTGAGAAAAGGAGAGGTCCAGGAGCCCAGTGTAGGTTATGTAAGAGGTTGGTGTAAGAGATGTTAAGATAACGTGGCCGTCATAGTCCATACTGAGTGGTATAGCGTCTAATAATGGGCCTTTGCTTTGCCAGTATAATATACGGTTTACAATTGGTCCTCCATTTCAGGAACGTTCATAAATAATGTAACCTATTTGTGGGTCACTTCTCAAGACCCCCACCCCTTGCCATTGTTTTAGATAAATGGGACTGCCAGTGTAGCGGAAGATGGGTGGCTACATATATATAGGTTGGTTCATGTTTCGTCACCAGACACAGGGACGCCCCTCCCAATCCGGTGACATTATTTGTGAACGTTCCCTAACCTACTCTCCCTACAGTATCACAACAGCAGCAGGATGCTGGGTAGAACAGATCAGGACCTTTAGTATAGGGCGGGGTGGAGGGTGTGATGTTTTGGTTCTGAAGTCAGCTTTGTTATTGAGATAAGTCAGTCTATCTCCACAATGGTAGCTACATGTTTGCAAAACCACACTGTGACATAGGGCAACACCAGGAATGTATATGCACCATGTAAGTGTTATATTCATCAATATAAATAGCCTTTATACCATAGTGCTATTTTGTACTACTGTATAATATCATAGTACTATTTTGGAATATCTCAACATGGACGAGTTAGCCCCAATCAATAGAAATGTGTGTTTTAGGTTACATGGCCCTTGTCTAGGCTACTATGCAGGGGGAATCATTTTCATATGGTCCTCCCTTTTCACCACGACCTTGCAAGTATCTATAAGGACCTTTCAAAATTACTACGTGTAAACATAAGTTAGGATCGGCCTTTCAGATTTCAGATTGCACACTGCTTAAATGTCTGCACCCACCTAATACTGCATCCACATCCACACATGGACATTTTAATCCTCTAGCTTTAGCAGTTATATAATTTCTAGAAAAACACAGACCTTCCAATTAAAGCTGGAGTAATTCAATACCCAATGGTTGAGCGCCAATATCGTGTGGATGAAGAACCAAACTCCTATCATAACATAATCTCAAATAATTTATAAATTTTATCCCTGGTTATGTCTAGTGACGATGTCCTTTGAGATGCATGGTAAATATGATACCATGCGTGCGACCTAAACCAAACAAATATACATAATTCCAGTAATTTTATTCTCAGCATAGACACGATATGCATGGTTCTACAGAAAGTCTCATTTGGCACTGGAAACTATAACTATAATTACACTATAGTACAGATACATGAGTGGTCATTATTTAGCAACGGGGTGGTGATTTAGAGGAGTCAACAATTTTCCATTCAAATAGTGACGCATGATATTTTTCATGAAAAAAGCGCTGAACATTCTTCTCAGTGTGCCAACATTTTTGATCCCCTCCCAAAAACAAATAGATACACCTATAAACCCCACAACAATAATTAAAACTCCTTTAAAGCCATTAATTTAAATACATTTTACATGAGCATCATTATTAGGCATGGTTCGATTCTAATTATTGTGACAGTTGGCTCTCGCCAATGAGATACCACAGTTACATGAAAATGAGGATATGTATATGAGGGTCTTGAATGGGCATGATGTATGTGTGTTGAGGGTGGGGGGTCCTCATGTGCCAACTACCAAACTATGCATGGAAACCGATGGGAAGGCCGCAGATGGCACCACTATTACAAAAATGTCGTTTAAATCACCCTCTTCCGGCACCCCCTCTAGCAATTTACCCCCCCCCCCCCAACCGAATCCCCCCCCCTTCTCACATACACACACGCACACACACCCTGCTGACTCTCTGAACAACCCCCTGTCCCCGACTCCAGTTATACCCAGCTCCTCTAACCCCCACCCCCCCCCCCCATCCAACCCCAAAGATCTATTCAGTCACAGGAACCCCTTAATACCAGCTCCTATCTTCCTCCTTGCCAACCTTCACACACCTTTGATATATTCCCCTATATACCCCCACCCCACCCCACCAATATTTTACTTCCCTCCCCCAACAGACATATCCACCAACTGTTCTTGACTTACTTTAGTCTCATATCCATCAAGTTGGTAACGGAAAGTGGGGGTGGGGTGGGGGTGGGGGTGCCAAGGGTGGGGAGAAGGGGGTGCCTGTGGCAACCAGAAATCACTCACGCGTGAAACACAAATATGAACGCACCATTGCCTTTTCTAGGAGCAGTAAACAAGTGTGTGCAAGCAGCCAATCACAAGACAGCTTACATCGGGAGTATGGCCCACCTGCCTCCTGCCTGACACACTGAATACTATGTACACAGTTTTGGTCCAAGTTTTCACTTCAAAGAGGCAAAGGATCGGGTTTGTTTTCATTGGTTTCAGATGCTATCTCACGCCCAGTTTGATTAAAAGTGAGTTTCCTCATGCGTTGAATCTATGTTTTTTATGCCTAGGATATGTAGTGACATTTATTGTGCAGCACCCTGGAGAATATTAATGGCTGTGAATCATTGTTTATTCATGTGCTAGATTCCTATGTCTGATAATCATGATGCTGCCATACATCATACACTCATGTACATCTACCTACTGTGACTCTTCTTCTCTCCTCTTTATCATCAACACTAGGGAGGTTATAAGTAGGTCCCTTCTACCACTATGCAGAGAAACGAGTACTGGCAGCCATTTTAGATCCGTTCCCAGCTTCATTGATGTGGCAACCCGGGGGGGGGGGGGGGGGCAGAGGGGGCAGACATGTCCAACCACCAAAAAATATGTCAGGCCAAAAATATAAGAAATGGCGAGAAACCACCTATGCCCGCATCCACTTGAAACTGCTTGATGGACCTTTCAAGGTGATCTCTTCAAGGTAAACCGTTTTGGAGCTGCTCAATGTTTTGGAGGAAGGGTCGGGGGGGGGGGGGTCAGGCTGCTGGACACTGGAATGTATGGGAAGAAAATAACGTTTGTACAATGTAATGGCTTCTCTAGCCCCTTACTCATTTCATAGAAATAGAAGGCCCTGCATACACTCTTTATGTTTTAATCTAGCAGCTTGTTGTGCCATACATCACTTGTTGCTATCTTGCATTATTATATGATACATGTCGAGTAGAGGGGAAATCCATGATTATGCACCATGCTTGAAATATTTCAGAGATTCCAAACTAGTATTCTACATCAGCTACATCAGTGCACTAATTCTGTCTTGCTGAGTATCTTTGCATTTTGTTCAGAACAGCATGCGTGCCTATGAATGACTGACCCGGTCCAAATGATTCTGACGCCATGACACTTCAGTAGACTTCCCAACGAGCTCCCCCCATTACGGGCTGAAATGTATATTTCCTGGATACCTGGGATATAGACTGCGGACACACAGCACTATGAAGGTTTAGTGACCAGAAGGAGCTTATTTTTGTGTTCTAAAGGTAATTTATACCACCTATAACAACACTCTTCTGTTCTAAATACACCTCGGCGGGACCCAGGTGTGAGTACTGTGGGTTATATAACTGTGACCCACACCGACAGTGTACCTGTGCTGACTGCCGGTGAGACTCACTCGTGCTGCCCGTCAACATGGAGAGGAGAGAGAGGCGTCACGGAGATTCAGGCAGCCCTGGAGACGAGCACAGATCTCACCAGTGGGACCATGGAGGAAGGGACTATGACAGACACATGAGGGAGTCACAACCTGACGCCTTCAATGACCCTGACTGGCCGAGGATCGTCGACAGATACGGGGGCACTGAACGACGTGTGGTGGATGACAGGAAAAGACTCAGGCAGTCAAGCGAGGAAAAGTCACCCACAGATCCACACAGTTACAACAAGCCCCTCCGTAAAAAGTCGGTAAGAGACATTGATGCTGCTGCATTCATGGGTGGATTATCACAGAGTACCCCTGAGCTGAGTGCACCTATTGTAGCCAGTGAGATTAATAATTCTAGATCTTTTGAAACTGGCTTCGATAAGATGATGGCTGCATTTGAAGTGGGTAACTCCAAACTGTCTGCTGACATTAGGTCAATCGAGAATAGAATGAAAGATAATCAATTGCACCAGGAGCAGCGTATCAACCGTTTTGAACAAAAGTGTGAAAAAATGAATGTTGAGACTCGTAAAGAGGTGGATAGACTGAGAGACTTGGTCCTGGATAATGTAAAACGCTCTCAGAGTGACGACAACATCCATCTTAGACGGAACAGGTCAGCATCCAGGGATCGTCAGGGCGACACTTTCTATTCACCCAAGCGTCTCAATGTGGTGATAGAGGGCCTACGAGAGGACCAAGATGAGGACACCTATGTACGTAGCATGAGAGTCCTTAAGGACATGAAGATGTCCATTCATCAACATGAAATCACACTGGCAAGAAGACTACCACGCACCAATGATGCTCGTGAGGGGCCTAGACCCATCCTCTTGTGTTTCTCTACAGTCTGGAGACGTGATGAGTGCATACGCTGTAAGCCTGAGTTGTCCAAAGTCGATGGTTATGAATTTGTCTATGTAAACCCCGACGAAGAACCTGAAGTTAGAAAGGCAAAAGGCATTGTTAGGAGAATCCGCAACTACTGCAGAACCATCAGAGACTGTGAGGTGATACTGAAGGGTACCTATGTGTTGATCAACGGTGAGGAATATGATGGATATAATCCAGACCGGGTCCCTCCCCAATTTAAACCTCCAGGTCTACAGTCTAGGCCTGACACCAATGGCAGAGGGAACTTGAGGGGTGGACGTCCCTGGGGAGATGCCACCCATAGGGGTGACACTTCAAGGCTGGACGAGAGGAGGACACGTGATACTTCGCAACCGGGAAGACCAAGAGCTGGCCAGGATAGTCGGCAAGATGAGGATGGTCGGCACAGTGATGGTATGAACAGCTACCTACGTGAAGAAACCCAAATGAGACCCCCCACTAGGGCAACGACATCAACATCAGCACCTGCATCTGCTGGTCCAGGTAGATCGGCTGCTAGTAACCATGGCAACAGCAGGAGGAGTGAGTCTTCTAGGTCGTCAAGTAATCATACGGGGAGAAGTGACAGCAGGAGGGAAGACTGGAACCTGGCTCATGCAAGTGACAGGCGCTCGACCCATGACCTTCACTGGAGGGACAGGGATGTAGCAGCTACACAGAAAAATCCTAACAGAGAATGGGAGACTGATAGAGTTCCTCCAGCAAAACTGCTTCCAAAGGACCAAATATCTGAGTTTGTGAAACGAAGGAGTGGCAGCAGTGGTACTAGGTTCCCTGACTACAGCAAAGGTAGTAACCAGAATCGACCCAACAACAACAACAACACTCAGCCTCTGGACAAGGTAAAACCGACTCCTAAAGCAAGGAAAAAACCTTCTGGAGTGGGAAAGAAAAATATAGTGCTCTCGGGAGAGTATATTAGCAGGAAGCTCAGTGTACATATGAAACCTATACGGGAAAGGATTTCTGAAGCCACAACCATCGCTATGGGTGGCAAATTGAACATGTGTAATACTCCCTCGGGAATCACATTCAACGGCGCCAGGTGTGTGTTGAGTAACTTTCACCCATGTCATATACTCCATGAGGGCTTGGAATTCCACAGCAGCGAGCAGCTCTTCCAGTTTATAAAATGCCAAGAGATGGGGGATGAGGAGAGGCTGCTCGCTGTGCTTGGCACCACTACTGGAATACAAGCAAAGAGAGCCGCGGATGGTTGTGAGACGAGTCAAGAGTGGGAGAATACTACAAGACTGGCTGCTATGAAGATCAGTAATCTAAAGAAATACGTGCAAAACCCTGACAAAAAGGATGTGCTACTGTCAACAGGGGCTGCTGTTCTTATAGAAAGTACATGCAATTCCTTCTGGGGGGGCAACGCCCTTTACGGGGCAAGGCAATATCAGGAGGTGACGTTTAATGGCGAAAACCACCTAGGTAAACTACTGGGAGAACTTAGACTCCAGCTGCAGCGCGGTGCGCGTGTAGACGAGCCACCACCGGGTAACCACGTTGAGGCGGGAACATCGCAAAACCTCCGCAGGGAGAGTGTCCGCGTCCGTGACCCAGATACCGCGCCTCTCGCGGAAGACGAGACTTCAGCCGAGATAATGGACGCCGCTGTATCGCAGGAAGACAACAAGTCGAGCCGAGAAACAACAAAGGAGAGGCTTAATCGTAGCTACTGAGCTAAAGCCACATAATGTATGCCCAGGGAACTTTGGAAGTGTTTGGTGATGAGCGCTGTGAATACCTAGATGCTCCACTCAGAGCCCTGAGACCGGATCTCCGGGCGGTAAACTTCAGCCATGGGGCGAAAATCAATGATGTGTGTACTAGAGTTGTGTGTCAGCTACGTGACGCCAACACTACAGACCTGTCGACTGTGGTAATTCTCGCCGGAATATATGACATAATCGAGCCTTGCAACAAAGGCTACCTGCTACAGGAATACGACCCCGTGATTGCTGCCAAGACTGTTGTAGCGCGATTTGGTACTTTGTTGGATGAGTGTCAGGCTGCTAGTAGTGACACCCATGTAGTAATCTGCAATATTTATGGAATGTCACTCTCCACCACCAACAAAATATGGGCGACCCACCGAGATCAGAGTACCCTCGACTCAACTGTTATGCTGGCAAACATGGGTGTTGCACGACTAAACTATATGCGCCACCATTGCTGCACCCCGCAGACGGATAGACTATGCCATGGTTGGCATAGCTTTACTGGTTGGGGCCATAAGTACCATAGACTACGGGATGGCCTACTACCACTATCAGACATGCAAGATAGGGTGGCAGGTTGGATATATGATGCCTTATACTGATCTTGATATACATGCTGTTTCCTGAATGAAATATACCGGTACCTATATAGAGTCCACTGCAATAATACTTACACATTTATTACTGTATATTCTGACACTAGACATGTATCCAATAATGTTTTAAATCCAAATTAATTTGCTACTTTATGTCAACCACCCTCGCTATTTTCAAACTATAATAGAATCTTGTTCTACTCCTCAAATTGAATGTTTCACACAGACTTTATAAAATATGGACTGACTACCGGTAACATGTTTTATGCGGCATGTAATACTGTAGGGGAGGCTCAAAAAAATGAACGGGACTTGATGTGACTTTGTTTGTTTATGCGCTGTAGTGGCTGACTGTTTGTATCCTTGCTATAGCCTACAATGTCTATATGACACCTGTGTCAGCATTTGTTTCTGACGTTTATCTAATAATTGGATTAAATATATCAACTGATGATGTATGCGTGTAGCGAGTAATGTTAGTGAATGACTGGGTGTACAATATCTTTACTACTCGATGTGCATATGACTGTACATCTGGTATTGTCTGGTGACTGGTATTGCATGCATGTACTATTAAATTACATGAATGTATATTTTGACTCGTCAGTGTCTTGAGATCTGTGTACCCATTCTGTATGATATTGGAATGATGTTTGATATATGAATTGATATGATATTCGGATATTCTGGGGAATTGTAGAATACCGTGCTAGTTTATATCTGATGTATTATTGGATAACCTCCGCTGTGTGTCCGGTTAATGTCGAATATCAGGTGTCTATGAATTGAAGTATATATGTGAACTGGGGGGGCGTGATAAATATTACTTACTTAAACACCCGGGAAACCGAGCTGACTTGTATTATAGTTGTGTTGACCAGTTGGTCTTGGTTATATATTGCGTTATCGGCCATGCTGTGCTGTCCTGTATGATGGCATAGTAGGGCACATGACGTAATTGTCTGTCGAGTGGGTAATCACATAGAGTAACAAATGCCAGCTATGGCCGGGACTCTTCACTCCATGTCCTATTATTTAGCGCTGGAGCTCATCATGTTAGCACTTTGGTGGAGGTATTTAACTTTGGCGGGTTCATTTGACGTGTGTGCAAGGTTTGGTTGGGGTCTGCGTATATACCATGACATACTATAGTTACCAACAGCTGGGTAACTCCAGGGGGCTCCGGATCCTGGGTATGAATGTGCAGAGTCTAAAAGATAAGATTAACAAATTCCGTGGTCTCTGTATGAAAGTGGATCACATTTGTATTACAGAGTCCTGGCTGAATGATAAGGACCAGAACTGGCATCTTGATATACCGGGCATGATGCTGTACAGGTTGGATAGACAGATATGTCTCCGGAAAAGTGGAGGCGTGGCCTGCTATCTACCAATACACTATGCTAATTATACCACGGTTATTGACGAGTGTACATTCATATGTGGGGACATGGAGTGCCTTGGGCTGTTGACTAAATATCCCGGGCAAAAATTTAGGGTAGTGATAACTGTGTATAGACCACCTAATGGAAGTGTAGATAGGTGTTATACTAAGCTGGAGGAATTAATCAGGCTGCCGTTAATGAAGGACAGAGAAGTCTGGATTGTCGGCGACTTAAACGTCAACACTAGAACTCGCAATAATCCTAAGTGTGTTCGCTTACACCGTTTCCTAAAGAACTCTAAGCTCAAGTATCTAAACACAAAAGCCACCTATTTCCACCCACATGGCCGGTCTACAATTGATCACATATACACAAATTGTGAACACATTAGTGAGAATGGTGTTATCAACGACCTGAATGGCGACCATGCACCAATATACGCGGTCAAAAAGCAGAAGCCAATTGTTATTGAGAGATGCTATAAGGATATCATTGGTCGCTCGTATAAGGAATATGATCAGGAACATTTTGTGGATTTTGTGGACTCAGTGGGCTGGGAAGATGGTACTGTTTTATGCTCTGATTCTCAGGTGGAATTTGCGTCTGCCAGAGTAACTGAATATCTTGACACTAATCACCCTGTTAAGTCCTTTCGAGTCAATGAATTACAACATGACGGTTTCACCCCTGATGTTGTGAGATTGATAGCGAGAAAAAATAGGCTACTCCGTAAATCTAGGAGGGTAAGAAGGGGGGTTATTAATGAGCATCTACCAAGAATCAAGAGCATAGAACGCCATATGAAAGCCCTAATGATAAAACGCAAGAGGGAAGATATTCGGTCGAAACTGGCCAGATTCTGTGACGACCCTCGTCGTTTTTGGGGTGAGGTGAATAGAGTATGGAAGGGACCAGTCAAGGAGATTGTCATGAAGTTGAGGGACGATGATGGTTCCTTGATTGGGCCTGTCCATCTTGCTGACTATGTGAACGTATATTATAGTGGAATTGGGGGTAAACTGGCTAGTGCTTTTGGTGATGTTGAAGACCCCTATTTGGGTCGCGATGAACCTGCGGCACTTGGGAGTGTTTTCTCATTGGCCGAGGTGGACTTGGAGTTTATTTTAAAAATTGTTAGGAGAATAAAACTGAACAAGTCCACTTCTATGCCTCATGTAAAACCAATGGTGCTGAAGGATATGCTGATGCACAGGCCTACTATTCTACTGAACATTGTTAATGTGTCGATACGAGATGGTGTTTTCCCGAAAAATCTCAAAAATGCGTGCGTGGTTCCCCTACCGAAGGCTGGTGACTTATCAAAAGTGACCAACTGGAGGCCGGTAAGTCAGCTGAATATTTTCTCCAAGTTGATTGAGAAGGTAGTGCACAGACAGTTGATGACTTATCTAATTATAAATAATATAATTGATGATCATCAGTTTGGGTTTATGCCGGGTCGATCAACTTCAGATGCGGTCTTCGGTCTCGTAACTGAGCTCTTTGAATGTAGGAATAGAGGGGAGTGTGTGTCAATTGTCTTCCTCGATCTGAGGAAGGCTTTTGACACAGTAAATCACCTACTACTACTGCGAGAGCTGGAGAGGATTGGCTGCGACGAGAACTCGCTCGCGTGGTTCAGGAGCTATTTAAATGACAGAACTCAAAGTACTAAGGTCGGGGGGATTATGTCTGACACCTGTAAAATAGACTGTGGCGTGCCGCAGGGATCTGTTTTGGGTCCGCTATTGTTCTTAATTTATATAAATAGTATTGTTACCAACATTAAAAATGGCCGTTATTGGATGTATGCCGATGATTTGGCCTTGGCTGTTAGCAATAAGGACCCGGTTTTGGCTACTATATTGATACAGGAGGATCTGCATAGAATTAGTCAATGGTGCGATAAATATCGACTAACGATAAATGCTGAAAAAACACAGGTCTTGTGGTGTCACGGGGAAAAATGCAAGACTGACTGGTACTCGCATGGTATTTGGTTGAAAGGTGTACAGTTGAAGCCAGTGAAGGTCTTCAATTACCTAGGTGTTCTTATCGACTCGGTATTGTCTTTCAAGGAGCAATGTGCAAGGGTCATTAAAACTGGCAACTACAAACTGTATAACTTGCGCAACCTGTGTAAATACATGGATGAGAATTTATCACTTTTATTATATAAACAAATGATTCTGGGTGTATTTGAGCATGGTGACTTTGTGGTCGAATCTAGTACGGAGGACTTGGCGGCTGAAATTGAGACTATTCAAAATCACTGCCTAAGGGCTTGTCTCAAAATTTTCGACCCAAGGTCAATCTCTAGAACTGCCCTTAGGATTAGAGGTGGCTGCAAGAGTCTTGCCCGAAGAAGAAAAGAGAATCTTCTGTGCTTAATGTACCGGTATGCTAGTAACCCATTGAATGTAGTAGTGCCCGTGAGAGCACTCCGCGGGAATGCCAAGGTCAAGTTGAGACTACAAAGACCAAAAGGGCAGTATCAGAAGGGACCGTTGTACAGAGGTATGATTGAGTGGAATAGGCTTGATCCTGAGGTCCAAAGGTTGCCTGATTACCGTAAATTTGTATGTAAGGTCAAGAGTTAGTGGTGACCCTGTACCTCGGGATGAATATTGACTGTGATAGCTGTGTCCCGATGATAGTGGCGTGGTCGAGTGTGGAGGGAATTCAGATCGTATGTAATGTGAGTAATAATCTACATGTGATATTATACCATTGAATGCTATATGCGTGACAATCTATATTATGAAATGAAATTATTGAAACTGTTACCTTCTGAGGAATACGGAAAATGAAGTATGAATATAATGAGAATTTGATGAAATTCTAGAATATTATTTGCCGATACTTATACATACATTATGTCTAGTTGGATAATGTTGCCCTATGCTGTCCTGAATTGACTGTTTATGCACATGAAATTGTAGTAATGAATACTGGTACAACTTGGTATGTGGTATCCCGACATCATGGAACTGACCTTGCATTTCGTATAAAGTAACCTGCTGTATATAGCTCTGTATGGGAGAACTGTGTATCTCGAATATATAACTTTGAAACTCGTCTTCTGCCCTGTTGGCACTGATCGAAAGACAATACTGGTTATTGGATTTTTGCCAAATAAAAATATTCAAAACTCAAACTCAAGGCTGAGATTTGGAGGGTGCAGGATCATACATGAAGGCTCAACAGTGCTGTGCATGGAGAACGCGTGCCAAGCGTCATGTTCAGACCTTCCAACATCTCAGATTGCTGGCAGGGGACAGGGGTGGGAGGAGGTGAGGAGGGGTGGCAGGGGCAGCCATGCGAGACGGGATGACACCGCTGGGTCCCCGGCACGCGACCCACGCCGTCCCCGGCCTAGGCCACGCGCCCTGGCGGCACTGAATAGACGACACCCTTCAGGTCAGAGGTCGCACCCCACCCTTTATACACCCCACAATACCACCATTTGGCTGCCGCTCAGGGGACCGGGGGTAGGGAGAGGAGGGGGTCAGAACCCAGGGGGGAGGGGTATTATAGTATAGAGAAGGAGGATGAAATGAAATCAGCGAGTTTTTGACATGAAAAGAGGTGGTGTGGGGTTGTGTAGAGAAGGGTGGGAGACTGAGAGGGGCTATGGTGGGGGTGGGGTGTCCTGGGTGGGGGTAACCCTGGGAGGGGGAGGGGTGGTTCCAAAGAGAGGGGGGGGAGATGAGATGGTGTTCCACCTGCATGCACTTATTGTACAACGACTGTCACGCGCCCGAGTTGTCCGACCTGGGAGCGTGGCACGCTCCGCTCGGGCGGCTGGCACCATTAGTATACCCTCCTCCTTTACATACCAAACAATCAGCCACCACCTCTGACATATATCTGCATGACACTTCCACTTTTTAACTCCAGCCCCAAATGTCACCCCTCCCCCTACCCCTGTCACTCTCAAACCCTCTCACTGGCCTCACCAGGCGTCCCCGGGGACAATCTTATCAGCTGAGGACAGTGTGGACGACCATAGCGATGTCAATCAGGTATTATACAAAAGCCAGCCTGGCGTGTTATATAAAACGTCCAGACTTTCAATAGCCTGCAGATTACCGTGAGGCTCTAGCTATGGCGTAACATCCAGTTACGTCCCGCTACTGAATACCTCTCCACTGCCACCTGGCGAGAAAATTATTGGCCGGAAGTGGCCGTTGCGCATGGGCAGTGAGGACAGGAAGGCACATCTGCCCCTGCCGCCAGGGCGTCTTTATAATTAAGGGTCGACAGAGGGGCATTTTGAACATTTATAGCTTCACCTATTGCTCTGTGTCCACTGAAGGGTCATTCGGAGGTCGCTCACTATGAGGGGCAACATTCTGATCCATGTTTGAGACAGCAGGCGGTCTACTTCATATAGTCCCATGGAGCTGTCCAGGGAAGGTCCATTGTAGACATTATGTAAGATAGACAGGTGAAACCACAGTGAGCTTGATCCGGATAAGGTTGTCATCTAGATACATGCGATCAACTCATTGACATCCCATTGACACGATGAGGGTTTAATGTCATTACTCAGTTCACACATACTGTACCAGAATTTAAATTTTGTATTATCTCTCATTCGAGTCATTTTCTCACTAATAGATTCCCATGCATTGATCTTAAATAATACACCCATGCAGATGTTATTTCCCAACCGTACACTATCCCATCTTTAGTCATTACAGGCAACAGTTCAAGAATTTCATCTCAAAATGTACATTGTAAATAGTGAAACCAAAAATATGTCGTTTCATACCCCAAACCAACAGTACATTATACTGTCCATGTGCTCTAACACGGTAGCATATACTGTAAAACTACAGTAGATTCTACTGCTCAGCTACATTTACTTCCAACAGTGTAGCTCTCACAACCCTTAGAATTAGTACTACGGCACATGATAACCTACATATCCCACTCTGTCTACAACAACCAGCTCCGGCCAATACCTAACTGACAACAGATGCTTCTCTACTTTAAAAAAAGAGTGGATATTCAACTCCACGTAGCAGGGATCATCTTTCCCCATTGGAGCTGCTAACGGTGACGTTGGTGGTGCAGGCCGCCTCCGTGTTAATGAGTGGGCCTGGGACGGTGCACCCCTTAATGACTAGGGCCTCAGTCCCCCAGCCTCCACCATCAATCCTACCAGGACAGTCCACAACAGTAATAATTGCCACACGGGGGGTCCTTGCCCTGCCTTGGGGGGACGGCCAGGTTTCAGATGGACACAACTTCAAACACAGCTGCCTTCGTAATCGGCAACTAAACGTTTAATTTTACAGGACAGGCTTTGATCGGTCCTGATGAGGGGAGGGTACATATTTCCCTCTGCAGCTGCAGAAGCCTTTTGAAATATGATAACTAGGGATTAGGTTGAAGGATGGAGGTAGGTTTAGACTTCGGGAGAGGGGTTGGCGGAGGGGTGGGCTAATCATAATCAATGTGTTTCCCAAATCATCAGGACTCTGAGGTAGAGCTGGGGGGGGGGGCGTTAACCATTGGGGCACCAATGGTTTAGCAATGCTTTCCCATGAATGTCATCGTCGTGGGAGAGCAAGATGCAGCAGTACCATAGGTACTGTGTAATAGAGATTCTCCATACTGCTGACTTGCTGCAAATGGAAGATATATCACAGAGAGTATATAGTACATTCATATGTACGGAGGTATCTGATGTGACCACACGTGTGAGGTATTGGTCTACTACACGTATTTTGAATGTTAAAACCCAATACAATGTTTGGAAGGCAGGAGGGACATGATTAGTGAGTTGTTTGGACCTGGTGCTAATTACGCAAGGGGAAGTCATCCACTGACAGTAGCTGCAGCAGTTTTGTGGCTTCATCCACTCTGACCATGCATGTAGAGGAACAACAGTTACTCTAGTATTGTACATCATTAAGTTACATTTTGAAAGTTGGATTAAGTAGACCTATTATTGCAAAATATTTGGTACGTATTATAAACCAGGGCAAGTGATAAAGAAGAGTGGGTGTGTAAGGACAGTCATGTGAGGGGATACCATTGAAAGAAAAAATGTCATTTAAAAAAGGCAAAGACCCGGTATACATATAGGGCTCTCTGTTGGAAATAATAATGAAGGAAAATCCTTATACCTACTCCTCATTGTTGGTAAAGAATAGCTCTCATCTCATTTCAGGAATTGAAGTGCTGTTTCACTTGTGCTGTTTCACTGGTCTTACCAATTAACCCATTGAAAATATGGCTCTGCCTTAGAACATTCAGGTAATTACCGAAAAGGAGTTGGCATGGCTAGCATGGGAAAAGGGAGAGTGATGTCAAAGCTTGAGAATGGGACATACATATGATATGGAGAGGGTAAGGTAAATCACAGGAGGACAGCTGCTGTCCCGTCACGGCTGACCTCCTCCAGGGTGCAGCTGTCTGCTGGGTCAGGGCTTTCTTTAACCACATGCACAGCTGATGGATCATTATGAACTATACCATTGTACAACACACCAAAGGGTCACCACCCAACAAGAAGCGTGTGACAGTGAGTGCCCTCTGTATCAATGCTGTAGGTGTGACACTTTTATGATCGAAGAACATGCATGCACTCTGCAAACTGTGTTTGTCAAGGTACATTGCCATGGTGATCAGTGGCTTCCATTATATATATATACTACATGTACCGATATAGAAGTGCACTGATGACAGTGTTTTAGCAACATTTTGCATATTTTCTTTTAGATAGGCTCTGTGTTTCTAGGCGTGAACCCTCCCTCGATAACTCTACGTCTTATAAGACACTGGCATAAGTAGTATATGGAATGGCACTTAAAGTCGGGCGGTGTCAGGCCCATTTTGCTTTCCCCGTTTACCGTACCGTCGCTTTTAAGCGCCGGGTATTGAATAAGCGCCGGTCTTATATAAGCGCCGGGGTATGAGGGTCTTGAAATTACTCTTAAGCACTAAAACTGGATCTTGAATAAGCGCCTGTCTTGTACAAGCGCGGGGGGTAAACACCCCTCCAAAGTTATAAGCGCCGGTGCGCTTAAACACGACGGTACGGTATATACATGTACTACATTGTAGGGCTCTCTGTTGGAAATAGTCCGGACGCCCCCCCCCCCCCCAAAAAAAAATGGGGCGGGGGGGGGGGGGCGTCCATACCCTCAGGACCCCCCCCCCTCCGGATCCGCCCCTGAGTCCCTTCTTTAAATTCCACATTTGGTCATCAGAATCGAGTTTAGGACGGGCCGAGGACGGGGTTCTGGGATTATTTGGTCGTTATCGGGTACTAACCTTGAATACAATTTGAAGGTTAAACAGTGACAGATTGGTAGTTAATAAAGCAATGACCAGTAAACCGACCATTAAGGGTGCTGGAATATGCATGGCCCTCCATGATCTACATGTTTAAGTGACCGCTATCTGGACTCTCCATCTGCCGTCTATCCCAGACCCCCACTCCCTCCCCCTACACACACTTCTGTGTGCCCATGAATCTGCCTGTCATATAAAAACCACCACAGCAACACCCCCACTAGGGAGCTGTAGTTGAAAACCAGCCACGCATGACCATGGGACGTCACACACCACCTGCCCATGTACCCAGCCCTTCATCCCTCCAGCAGGCACCCAGGAGGGACTATAGCCAGGTGGGCTGTCAACTCGCCTCTTCATGGGGATTTGAATGGGCAGACAGCTAGTGCTTAGTGCCTCTCCGGGTCTGTAGTGTTAGTAGGGAGGGGATATAGTGTTATGGTAATTGTGCTTACCTTGGGGGGTTATCATGTGATGGTATCGGGGTGGTGGGGGTGAGAAGTGGGGGGGGGGGGGACTTGTGACCTGGGGAGGTGGGCACTAGGGTGTTGGATGCTGATTGGTTGTGTGGTCAAGTGTGACGACCTCTGACCTTTTGAGTCCCTCTTTGCGGCCCCCTCCCTCCACCTACTGTAGCCATACTATTTAGGTCTACATAATCATTCTGAATCCTTTCCTGACACATTTTAATTTTCAATTCCCCTATTTCATATCAATGTCTACATTTGTGATTTTGTCCTATTTCCACTATTTCAACTCCTTGGAGGCGGCACAAAATAATGCCCTCGTCAGATTTATTAATTGATGTTTTAAATGCTGTGGAATGCGAATGGCACAATACACAGTAGCTTTAACATATATTTACTAAATTAAACATGTTCATCTGTTTGCCTATATATTGTCCCCCCTTAACACTTACATCGAAACCCTAACATCTTTCACTAATGTGTACAGAAAAAGAGACGGTATACTAGTATCTTATACGCATGTTCAATCCCAAATAGGAACCCATGAACTTTATCCCTATCCCATTAGCCTTCCTGGTCTTGACGCCAGTCCCTTTTCCAGAACACGTGCCCCCAACCCATAAGAAACGTCAGGCTCTCCCATGGCCCTGATTGAGGGGAATAAGGGGTGGGGGCATGGGGAGGAGGGGTTGACTTGAGTTGTAGGTGCATACGACCTCAACCCCCTACCCTCTTCCACACCCCTTCCCATTTACCTCAGTTGTCACCCAACCTCTCTCAACCACCCCCTAAGGGGTAGCCTTATACCCCGTGTCCCGTGCACGACCACGCGTAAGGCACGTGCTGGTTTCACATGACAGATTCCAACCCCCCTCCTCCCCTGTCCCCCTCCTGCCCTCTGCTACCGCCCCGCCCTCCACGTCACACCTGAACGAATAAAATGCACCGGGCCAGTCGAGATTCCAAACCAGCAGGTGAAACCACTCAGCCATGACCTTATTGGTCTCCAAGATGACACCGGCCTAAGGACATGTGTCATAGCAACAGTGGTATTATCCCAACCTATACTGTCTTGGCTGCCGGGAGGGGAGGGGGTGTCAGGTAAGGGGAGTGGGTCCTAAAGGCCATCTGGTCGCGCCCATAGTTTATATTATGGGAGGGCCGTTAGACTGGTGTGAGGAGAGCCCATCCAGGGCAGCCCCCAACGCCAGATGCAAACTGCCAACTGCACGGCACTAGGGGGTGGAGGCTATATCAGCCATTGTCTCACGGTCATAGACCACCACGGGGCCCCTAATTAAATGTACAGAATACCATTGGGATATTGTACACCCTTTGAAGAAAAGAAGAAAAAATAACGTAAAGCCCTCCTGTCGGGCAACAACCATGCATGTTCCAGGGGGGTAACAGTTCGATCAGCCAACCACCTGGCCAGGATTCCCAGACCCATCTAGCTCCACCCTGCCTCGTTTATCATTCTATGATCACAATAATCTCACCCACAGAGCACAACCAACTCCCCCATAATATTCCCTGAGTTTGTATTGTCTGCTATATGTGTTGCATCTGCTCTATTCTCACATAATTATGTATTTAGGTGGAACCATTCGTGCAGACATCTCCGTTCAGCTTACTGCATCATTATGAAGAGACATGCAGGCGCTATTTGCCGTGGGTTTACTGGCTATACACCTACATACATGAACAGAGGTATGGACGGTGTGTTGGTCGCAGATGGAGGCCTCATATCATATACGCCTGTCTTCGAGTCATTCCTCAGACATACGTGATACAGGAGCGTAGAACATTTGAATGGCAGTCGGGTACTCTTTTCTGGGACATTTACTGAGAACGACTTTGGGTACCTGATACGTGAAGTGTAACAACAGCAACGACAACAACATAAATATATTCAATGCAATTGCCATATACCCCTCGCCCGCTCGGTGGTTCGGACAACCTCAAGCAGACGACATTTTGGGAAACTAGATCAGTTTGAGAATCTTCAAACAAGTTTCCCACAGTTCCCTACCCACGCCAGATGGCCAAGTCTCGAGTGGGCACGGTATGAAAACAAGCTCATTTGCATAACGGACAGGGGCAGGCACCCCTCCCTCTGTATACCTAAATAAGGCGGCAACAGCTTGAAGATGTATTAGTGATTATTTTAGGGGTCTGCACCATTCCATGTGTACCGAGATCGTGGTCCCATCATGCAAACGACAGCACTCACGCGCAGAGAACGAACCCAACATACTTCCGATTGCTTTTGAACTGTTTAAGTGGAGTTGAGATGTGGGAGGGAGATGTAGTAGTAGAAGTGCATGGTAAGGATTTCTAGGGGCAGTGGGTGACTATTAATGCAAAGGGGGAATAAAAAGTAATATGAACACGAGGTATTTAAAGTCAACAAAAAGATTTTTATCTGATCCCATTTACTAAATTGCTCAGGGCAAGTCATTTCCGATGGAGGCTAATGGTAGTGGTAATGTTAGAAGTAGGATGGAGATTAGCAAGGATGTAGTCCAAGAATGATGTGATCATCAAATAATTTTCTATCTTGAAATGAGATGTTAAATTCTCCTAATATAGCTGCATGTTCATGCTGTAAACGGGATAACAACTCTCCCGGACAAACCCATGTGAGGGAAATTCTAGTAGGCCGAGTGAAACAGTCTTCTGCTGCAAAAACCCAAAGATAATTAAATCACGTAGCATCCAAAGGGGTCTCTCCCTGGGCGAGAACAAAACGACGCAAATACTACGCCTTGTATTTTACCCTCGCTGTGGCGGAAACCAAACTGGGTTCTGGGAGAGAAGAGCAGCAAAAAGTGGTTATTTAAAGGGACTACCGGTTGCTCTGGGAAACCATGCAGCAGGCAAGGCCGGTGGTTGCCTTAATGTGATCAAGCCTCATTTGTAAGATTGGGATTTAACTAAGGAATAAGGAAACTATACTTTAATAGGGGCTTTATATACCGTCTATAAATGTACGTGTGGTAAGTGTTGAAGTATATATAGATAAACATCGGTTATTTCTGAGCCGGTTAACTTGGTATCTCCCATTATAAATCAGGAAGTACAGTGCACAAGTATAGGACAAAGGATCACAATTGCACCTAAATGGCATTGAGTGATATAAAAGACAATGTAGTCTGATTAGATCAGGAATGGCTTTCAGGATCAGCCTTCTCACCGTCAAATAAAGGCACCCATTATGTGTGAGCACGCATAGGGCATATGCCAAACCCATGCATATCAATGCGCGCTGTGACGATGCTGCTAATCCTTCCGCGGGAAAAGGGAGAAAAAATACTCCCAGGCTTGCCCCCAGATGGCACTGATGGTCGGAAAGGGCATGACCTCTGTGAGGCCTGGAGGTCGTTTGAAGGACGCGGGGTCAGTGAGGCTGGTGTCCCGGTAGGTGGTCTGGGAGTGGGTGTAGCGGGATGACCACTAAATCACCCTCACCCACTGGACATTACCCATGCACCACTGCACATGCGCACACAGTCATGCCCCGGCTGGTGAGAGCGCACTAACGAAGGGCTATGATTTGATAATTAATTACCCACCCCTTAATCTATCCCGATTGTTCCCGGACCTGCCGCCGCCTGATTAACATCGATAACTGCATTTTGGACACTAAGATCGTCCGACAACCAATAGGAGGCTTCAGGGCCTGCAACGGAAACCCTCATTATGAGGAGAGGTGGGATAGGATCCGGGATCCGATGCCCCAGTCTTTTCCCTGTGTTCCTCACCACGTCCACGGGACAATCCCGCACAGAGTTGGGATCTTGACCGTATAGTATCGGAGTTTACCCATATTCTCTCACTCCCTTTGATCATAAAGTTCCCTAAATTCACTTGGTTTTTGTGAACTTTTCGGTACTTTGGTATTTACTGCCCCCTCCCCATTTATTTCCAAATGCCTATGGCACCTGAATGCATTTAACATATGGTAATGCTGGGTGGCTTTCCTAATACTAATTAGATGATACTTTTTAAACTATAGCAAGTCTAAATATATGCATAGAGGCTGACCCTGAATACTTCAATGGGTATAGAAAGAGAAACAGACTGAGAGAATAACACTAACATTGATGCTATTTTCATTTTCAAACCTCCACTTAGAACCAAGGCTTTAACTAATACGTTTTCTTTGATTTTCGTGTTTAATGATCACGTGTGCTTCCTGCAATCAAATTTATGATCTTTATTCGTGATTATTTCTAGGTAAAACATTTTCTTTCATCGGTTGCAATTTCCTGCACTTTTCCAAATTACTTTTTGCAACGCCCTCCAGTTGCTGAGGCTGAGCTCCTGTAACATTATCATTTTATCCAGAGAGGCATTTATATCTAAAAATAACGATTTTCTAGTCATTGCCGTCATTTACTGTATTGACACCTGGCCGCGCAAGCGCAGTGAAGCACGCTGCACAACGTGTATAGGCTCAATTATTAGGTTTTAGCTCTAATTACTCAATGGTACCCATAATCGTCCTCATTAAGGGGTCCGCGTGACCCAACCCAGTAGCAGGGTCGTTAAGATCGGGTGGGGGGAGAGGTAGGGTGCAGGTGGGTCGGAGGTGGGTTGGAAGGAAGGTGGAGGGTGTTGGGAAGGGGTAGGGGGAAATCCCCCCTTCCTCAAACAGGTGGGACAGGTATGTAGGTTGGGGACTAGGGTTGCTGAGAGTAGCTCATGAACCTACCCACTGAGCTGTACTATTAGAGTTACAAGTCCAAGCATTTGCAGTGCATTGTGAACGCATTGTGATATGTATGTTGCATTACACAAATGTAAAGCATGCACCAAAGCCATGATCTCATTCAACTTAAACGTTAAGCATAATCTGCCTTTCAGAATGCACCCGGGGTCGACACTTACTGAAACCCTGGTTTTACCTGGTCGATGACCACTCCATCCATCCAGTAGAAAGTCCCCCATGCGTGCATGCAAGCCTCAGTGAATGCACACATAGCACGTCCACAACATGTAGTATGGCCACCTGTGTACAAGAGGTGCATGGGGTGGGGGAGGGGTGCAGAGGCCAGGTCTGGATGGGTAGACAGGATCAAAAACACGCCCTCCTCTCACCTGCCCGTGTCTCAATACCAGCTGGCCAGCAGCCAGCAGCCTGGGGCTTTGATTGCAGGTAGTATAGCGGTGTAGTGTGCTGGTGGTGGTGCTGGGAGGGGGTGGCCACCGTAAGGTGCGGTGACATGTTACCCCATCTCTCCATCCAGGCCGGCACAAGCACTTGGCATTTTATGAATCATACAACTGTAGAGCTGATTTCACCCCCAATACCAGTATCCACCCTCCCTGCACCCTCCCCCCACTAAACACCACCTACACCGGTATCAGTCACAGGATATTGGTTACCCTATATGGTGACATACAGGGAGCCTAGTGGTACCTTGCTGTTAACAGGTGTGTATTTGGTAAAGTGTGTGTGTGTGTGTGTGGGGGGGGGGGGTCCGGGTGTGTGTGTGTGTGTGTGTAGGGGGGGGGGGGGTGTCATCATATAATCAGACCTACCTGAAGTTGATTACACCACTTTGACAAGATATGCACATGCGAAATTTCAATTTTGGTGGGCCAAAATTGCATTGTGACATGCTTTTAGCAGTTCAAATTGACATGTGATTTTGTCCTTCGGTCATTACTGGTACACGTAGCGCGGTATAAAAATACTGGTACCTTTGATATTCTGTGAGTAGTACCACAATCCACATTTGTCCATGGCACGCTTTAGACCATACTATACACTCTTAGGCTAGAGAAATGTAGGCATGCTGTGTGGGTCTCTTTTACAACCTAATAGCCTATAAAGCTATATGGTTGTGAAAAGAAATATATATTACCTCGTTATAATATTGGAATAGATATTTAGAAGAAAGGACAACGGACTAATATAAGCACACAATAGATAAAGAAAAGTCAAGCATCTCACACGAACAGAGACAGTCAGAAGACGAACGCTGGGCGACTTCCGGTGGCACATGCGCAGTACGATTTCTGGCAGGGGATCGGCAGGCCGGGGTCAAAGGTCAAGGCCGACTTCTGGGAGGCCGGGCAGCCCGGTAGTATTTTTGGTGATGTGAACTCTTACTAATTAACGAGTGTACTTAACGTTAATTGATAGCCATACACGGCCAAGCGGGCCACGACTATTGTGGCAGTGTTTCTTCTTCACACACAAGGCATTTTATTTCCAGCCGTAGGGGCAAGCCGTAATTGGGCCGCAAATTAGGGACTCGCCAAAGCGGTTTGGGGAATGACATTTGCCATCGCTTTTCTGCCTGCTTTAATCGCGAGCAAAAAGACACAGGCAAATGGCAAGTGCTACCAGTGTCTTTCCTTGGAGGACGGATTTAGTCGGCGAGAGATGGGGGATTTTTTATAGATAGGGAAAAAAAAGGCTTTTTCTGAAAAAGGAAGACGGCGTGATACTGACGACTATCACGCAACGTGGTATTTTAAGGAGGATAATCACAACATTCGGCACCCATATGGTATCGGTAGGCTGGTGGACAGTAGTCTAGTAAGGACACAGACCAATCGTCCACCCAGGAGGAACTTATAGGGAGAGGGGGGGGGGGTGCAGAGTAGCTTAGCCATGGAGGAGGGGGGGGGGGTCAAAGTAGGTTTGCTCTGAATGCTAGAGAAGAAGTTTAATGATATCACTTTGATGTGGTTCTACGATCTCGTATTGTGGAGAATGCAATATTCACCCCCTCAGATGGTAATGCATCACCATGGTGCATCATAAAACCACCTGCCATGATCGATAGGTGTTAATGTGGTTATAAGGGTAATAAGGATTGCACGAGTTATCACCTGTAAGATCCTTTAGGCTTAGCATACAGCCCATATCTTTACATGAGTTCGACAGATATCAGCATAATCTAAACTGTCAGTATATTGACTGCCTTTGTATACATTAAATACTATGGTTTCTAAAACAACTGGATGGAATAAACTGATTATTATAAACTAAGAATGCCTTCAAATAAACACAACACCCCACCTCATCTTACTACACTACAGATCGTGTTACACACACTTTCTATTAACACAGGAATCCCTTTGAAGGCAAGCATTGAGATAGGGTGGGTTTTCTGTCTACCACACCCTGCCCCTATACACATGTGTTACTGAACATACCCCCTCCCTCCCCACCACACCCCAGCCTCAACCCCAGCCCCACCCTCTCATTCACAGATAACGCCATCAAAGTGGCCAGCCAGGGACGCCACTAGAAGGCGTATTGATCGACGTGACTGACGGCTATTTGTCCTACTTGAAACCCTAAAAAAGGCGTGCAGGGCCCTAGATCCTCCTCCGCGCGGCAACATAGTGCGCCACCCCACCCCAGCAGGGGGCGGGCAGGTGTCGGCAGGTGAGGCGCGAGCGGGTAATCTTGCCCGAGGCATCTTTTTTCACAGTTGCTCCCCAGCTTTTTGAGCGAATCCACTTCTTTTTGCTCACGTTTTCAAAATGATGTTGGTTTTGCATCCAAAGGTCATTGGTTTGTTAATGTCTAGTGTCAAGTAGTTTTAGATGTGTGATTTGGTAGTTTCTGATTTTTTCCCCTGTCTGTTTCTCTTTACCTGTCGATAAGCGCATGTCATACGTGACATATGAGCTGATAAGTACTAATAGTTTAGATATGTAATGTACGTTTCTTTCGGTCATAGGCAGCTTTACTTTACGATATGTGTACAGGAAGGATATGAAAATGATTTACTACTCTTCATGAACAATCCTTTATACAAATTATATACACCAAGAGCACAATTTGAGTGGTTAGGCTTATGTTATCTGGATGGTATCAATATAATGGGTTGTTTACTGATCTGCACACGTACAGGCAGGTGCGATACACAGTTCTGGATAAAATCACTCAGAGTCGATCACGTTCCCCTGTCCTCTCCTTCTCCGTGACATGCCTCGTACCCTGGTGACACTCGGCTGACATGCACACAGGAGACTCCTCCAGTACCTGACCGCACAGGCTACACCACGTGACCGGTCTCTGGAGGCTACCGCGTCCCCACGACCCTTAACCCCGACCCTGGAGGAGACGCGGCCCTGGTTACCCGTATATCACGCATGCGTAGAAAGCAGAAGGAGATGGGCCAGTGCCGTAAACCCCAATGGAACCCCTCTCCCCGAAAAGAAAACGAAAGGAAATAACACAGTAAGAACATGGAAACGAGAGAAAAAAAAGGAAACATGTAAAAATGCCACGACGATCAGCTTATATGTCACGTTTTACATGCCTATTAACAGCTGCAAAACGAAAGGTGAAACAGACAAGAAAAAATCAGAAAGTACCAAAATGGGTAACAGACGTTCACCCGGCCATGCTGCATCTATCCAGAAAAGACGGCAGACATGCATACTTTTCTTTTTTCTAAATCACAATCAAACATACAAAAAATGCGATAAAAAGGCTTCTTTAACTCAACACGACCTCCATAATCACCATTCAAACATCAAAGATTTTTTCGGTCTCGTAAGGGCCTATTTATTGACCATCTTCCCATTTTTTTAACTCTCAAGAAATGCCTGATTTAAATCTCCTTAAAATAAGGGGAAATCAGTCATCATGCCTAATGGTATTTATATGCTCGAGTAATGACAGACCAATGTATTTACCACACACAATAAATCAGTTTAGTCAATGACATTTATAAACTGCCGAATTATTTTCTTTCTTTCTTCAGGCACCATGTCTTCTTAAAGATCAAGCAGGAAGAGGCAACTTTACAAAGCTTTCCAATACGTGTATTGGTAGTAGTATATGGAAGGTGGCATGCGTGGCAGGCATCCGCACATAGACATTGCCTTACCTTTTGATGACCATAAGTAGATACTGCTATGGGAATTGGGTTTTTATATATTTTCATACCTTTGTCTTATCATTTCTCTATTACATGACTTGTTCACAGTTGATAGACTAACCAGCTTTATCGATTTTAAATGCGTTAAACTGCATAGCAAGGACGTCTCGTGTATGTCGTCATTTTCAAAGTGCATTAATTGTAATATTATGCAACATGGTAGCCCCACTTATCGAAATGGTTATTTAATGGTCCCCTCCTAAGTTCAAATCAAATATGAGTAATGAGAACAGAACGACCATGGCCGTGCTGTCACTGCTTCCTGCAGTTTGCCACTGGTGCCCATGAGAACTCACATGCTTTGAAATAAGACCTGGGTGCTTGTGCCGGGGGCTTGTTAGGAACCAGCTTAGGTGGGGTGACATGGTAATAGCTGCTGGTCAGGCGAGCTGCTCCATAACGGTTCTGTACTGGCCTGTGAGCTGCTCATGGGCTAAAAATAACATGGGCAAAGAACAATGCCAAGCGATGCTCCTCTCAGAGCCATAGACATGCATTTATCACCGACTTGTTGTCTGATTTGGGACTTTCTTGATTTGTACATAACAATTTAAAGTGGTTTATTGTGCATGAATGTATTGACACAGCTCATTGCATTGCTGTTTTGCCATTCAAACCCCTTAACATGTCTACTAATACATGTAGTTGTATGCTGATATCCCGAAACATCCTACTCTATTGTTACCATGTTGGGACCTTTCCCCCTCATTACAATGCACTATTCATGGCAACAATGTGAAATTAACTTTTATACAGTGACTACCTTAATAGCAGTAGTTCACGTGGTAGGTAAAGCCTCTTATCAGTGCAAAACAAAGTTACCGTAGATGTGATACTCTAATTTTGTCTTATTATTATTTTTTAGTCTAATTAGACTAGGAAACAAAGCTGTGCGTAGGTATGATGAGTTATTAATAAAATATAACCAAAGAGACCATCCATGCCACCAGCCGCCGATGGCTCAACTGGAACGCACCACCCGAAAAGGAAACCCAAAAAAGGGGACCCACTAAGTCAAGAACACAGGTAATTAGTACCCAAATTAGACATGATTACTGATTTAGCTGAATGGGGAGGGAGTAAACAAGCTGAGTTGTTTTGAAATTAGACTGGGAGCCGACAAACAGGAGTGGGCCTACAGACTGAGATATTTCCGTAACATAACCGGTGTCAACAACTGGGAAGCATAAAAGAACTGAGACCGGAAACGGTGGGTGTTCTTACATGAGGAGGAATGTGGTAAAGGGATAGAACAAAGCAGTTTGAGGAAAAGACAGATAAATCTCATTCATCTATTAATATTTACCAATACTGTCATCCTTGTAGTAAACCCCTGTATGTATAAGCATGGTATTTGTGAAGTGACCCTTGGCCGGCCAAATGAAAGACTCATAATCAATGTTGCCAAAGAAACAAATGTAGGATTTAGGATGTAGTTTTTTTTAAAGCTATCTCTCTATACATGAACACATGTAGTAGGTTCTTTTGGGGCACTCCATACCCAACATAACTGATTTACCCCCTCTTGGCTAGGTCAACAATCATAACAGTGTTAAAAGCATAACAGATTCTAAAAGTTTTTTTATTAAAACCATGATTATGCATAATCACGTTAGTAAAATATGCAAACATGAAAGCATTACTGTGGGAGTTAATGTCTGCTTTAAGACTATAAGGAAGACTAAAAAAAGAAACACGTACATATGTTTAGGGTGCAGGCACCTGATGAGATTACACAAAGACTTAAGTTCTGCAGCAATGGTAGCTGCAGGAGGCATGCAAGGTCCAGGCGGCATGCTCTGTCCCTAGTAGCATTCCCTGCATACTTACCTCCCTCCTCCAGGGTCTGCTTCTGGATGACATCAGCATTCCTTCACCAAAACAACCTCCACCCTCCCCTCCCCTCCCCTCTCCTCCCCCAGCCCTGTACTCCCTCCTTCACCTCCACACCAGCAGCTCAATCATAACTATCAAGCATGCTCCTCTGTGGTGCAACCTCACAATCCATGTACAGATTATGTAGCATTTGTAGGATTTGGCAAGCATTTGAGGCGAGCACCCCGATAAGGCTTTACATAAAATGCCCAGATCATGATTAAACTCCTAGTGGGTCGTTTTTCCCTCTGCACTTCTTGCAGGGATGGGTAAAGTGCCTACAGGCTGCTGTTGAATTAGGTGAGAGCAGTAGGAAAACGAGCGGTAGGGAGGAGGCTGGTTTTACGGTACTCTCCCCGCGCTGCTCCCTGGTCCCCGTTGCTGCCCTGGATGAGCTGCAAAGCGAGCTGCTCCCCTCGCCATGAGCTGCTCCCCTCCCTCTCCCCCTCCCCCAGATTACGGATGCGCCTGGCTACAGGTGTACTTTTAGTAGTGGTTGCCTACACTATGCCTGCAGTGGTTTATTTTGGCCCAGGCCTTCCTGCCACCCTTCTTCTTCCTGTTAGGTTCCCTGCAAGCCATTATAACTGAAAAGAAAAAGTTAGAAAAAGGAGGTAGAGGATTAAAAAGGTGTACAGTGGTGACTGATTGATGGAGACGAGGTGGAGGAATGATGTTTCTAGGCCGTCGTGACCTGTGCGTATGAAGGAATCAGGATCCGGGTTATGGTCGTCCAGGGATTCCACAAGAAGAAGAATCAAGATTAGCCTTCTTTACATTGTCTGTAGGCCACTGTTCTAAAACATTGGAACAAAGATTGAAGATCACAAGAAAAGGTAATTGAAAATAGGTGATGAAATAGGCAGAAGTCCAATGGATGGAAAGGTTTCATACATGATTGTATCCAATTTCATAATATAAAAATTGTTCTGAAAGGTTGAGGGGGGGGGGTTATGGATTGGAAATAGGGAAAGGGTCTAGAAGTATATAATCAGAGGGAGAAAATGAAAATATAATTTCATCACGTAAGGATGGGTGGCGATGAATAGGGATATTTAGGAAGGATAAAAAAGCGAGTTATATGCGAAGTCAAAAGGAGAAACACACATGTATAAAGGAAGCGAATGAAGCCATTTGAAGATGAAGCTTAGGGTAGGTAAGCTCAAAACAGGAAGATGTCTACAGCAGAGTGTAATTGAGAGACTCTGTGCTGGAATGAGGGGTTGGTGGGTTTATAGGGTGCTGTTGGCATACCCAGGGTGGTAGGGGGAAATGACAGAGGGACTGAAAACGCGACGCGCACGCCACTATCAGCTATCAAAGGTGTCCCAAGGGGAGGCCGCGGGGGAAAGTGGCAGTTTCTTGTACTTAATAGGTGACACTTTTTGTTCTTGTTCTAAAAGAAGACCTAGCCTTCTAACATAAAACCACCAACTTTCCCTGACATTTGGTATTTGCCACTGATAAAGGCGTTTGGTAGCGCTGAGATCCCGGGCAGTGCAGCCCTGGATGTAGGGTAGGTTTTTGAATGAAAATTATAGAATTTCCTCCTCCCAGGAGGAACAAGGTAGGACCGAGCAAAGCCAGGTTAGTGTCACATTTTTGGACTACTTACAGGTATGGCTAAATCTGTAGTAATTAATCTCTGGCTTCCAGTCATTTTGGTTCCAGAGTTTTTGATCTTTATTTCCAGGCCTGCACTCGAACTCAGGCTTTTTGCACCTGAGTTCTCGCGGACTATCAGAACCCGAATCTCCTCTTCCCTCCTCTCCACCAATGGCCACCACCATCTCCTGTCACTGGCTGAGTGATTAATTCCATTTTTGTAAGGGTAGTCGAGAAAAAGGATTCCATCTAGGCACTGGCTTGCTGGCTGCTGGCAGAGCCTTGACCTGGTCTGGAGTTGGTTTTGGCTGTGGTAGGTGTGGTGGAGGGGTTGCTGGAGAGCTGAGAGGGTATCCACGGCCTGTATAGATGACCATGATTGTGTATAAGACATCCTAATGGATATTGGCATTATAGAATATGTTGGTGGAAGTGATGTGTGGGTCCTGACAAGTAGACTGGGGTGGTGATTAGAATAATTGATCCATGTGTGAGAAGATGGTAGGGATTGAGACGGTAGTGCTGGCCGATGATCGTGTCAAGATTGGATGTCCTTCCCTCGTTCAAATGATTATATTGCCTCTACTTATATATAAACACCCCTGTGCAGTGTAATCTAAAGTGTAGTACATAGTTTGCATGAGTCGAACCCTTCTCATTTATATATAACTAAAATAATCCCTATCCACGTTTTGCATCATTAAATTACCATGTCCTAAGGGGAACACCCTGTGCTGTCGCATAAACCTTCAGGCCACCCCACCCCATTCTTTTACACCCTCTGACCCTGCCCTGTGCCCCATGTGGGCACGCAGCCAGACTTTTGATCTGTGGCCCTGCGTGTGGCGACGTAACAGCATGTCACCCACCCATTCAATTCCAGCATGTTGTATTCCATGGATGATACTGAATCTCATATTCCACCCCGTGTGATATCCATAGGTCAAGGGCCTCACGGAAGGCAAGTAACCCTAACCACGTGATCTGTTTTCACCTGGCAGTGCACGTACATGTTGTCAACCTGGTTGTGTTGTACTAATTAGCTATCTCTACAGATCTGTAAATAATAGGCTATTTAACTTACTTTTCAGAAGTTCCAGAAGATCTCCTCAGAATCAGAACTAAGGATCATTTGGCCTGAATCTAAACAACATTAGGTCTGAACAAGATGGTGGCATGGTGATTGTAGTACTGTATTGTATTGTTTCCTTGCAATGTGGCACCGGCCCTATTGGAAAGCTTTATACATTTAAAAAGGCATGGGGGTAGAACATGCAGGTAATGTCTACTAGTACCCTCGAGCCAGTTCCTGCCATACCTATCCACCTGGCCATCCCTATCCACCTGGTCATCCATATCCACCTGGCCATCACTATCCATCTGGCCATCCCTATCCACCATGCTTCTACCTGGCCATCCCTATCCACCATGCCTCCACCTGGCCATCCCTATCCACCTGGCCAGGTCCCACGGACCAGCATACCTGACCTTTAATGCCTCTGCTGGTGATCCAGGTCACGTGACGAGTGTTAATTGGCGCCACCTATGGGGACGCTGTGAATGGCAGTGCGGATCACGACATTATAATATTAACTGTCACGGCAGTGATCTATAGTGCCAGATTACAAAGGGAGAGGATCGTCACTCGTGGAAATGTCACCGATTACTGTTTCAGTCCTTTATTAGCTGCCGTTAGGAGCAGAGACCTCATGTATTCTCCAGGTCTGCCTTATGTGTTCTCAGGCTCTCTGTCTCCCATTGTATCATCTGTCCCACTGGCTCCATTCCTTTCCACTATTCACTCCAAGGCCTATCTATATATTTTTTCTTCAACTGTTCTTTATCATGTAAATGCTCTTCTCATCTTTCTGTTTTACCCAATTCCTCACTGCCAATACATGACATATTGTTGTACCATTCATTCATTTCATTTCAATTCGAAAACGCCCCATTTGTATAAATGATGTGATATAAAACATAGTTGTCAGCCACACAGGTTGAAATGGTATGTTTTAAGAGGGGTTTCCCCATCCACATACATCTTAGCACAATTGAGCGTGAGAAATCCGTTTAAAACCTTATCCGCTTACCACTCACTCTCAACTTCACCCAACTCACCCCACCTGGCTTCCCTTTCTTACCCTTTTGATCATTTCCACACGAACGACAGATAAGAGATGAAAACCCCTGTGTCTGGTATGTACCTACACCACCCTAACCACACCCCACCTAACCAGCCTACATGCCTCCTGTTCAGACACCAGCAAAGCCCTTCACCCTACCACATACTGCACCCTACCCCTCAGAATCCCCCTAGGATCCGAACACCTTCAAAGTCTCAGCCCTCGCTCGCTCCCCTCTTTCTACAGCCCCTTTCAACATTAACTCAAAAGGCGGAATGGGAGCCCTTTCCCCCTTTCTTACTGATTAGCGGTGTTAAGTTTCCCCGGCGTGGAGACACAGAGAAGAATGAAGACCCAGCCTGTATTGATGTAGACTTCAGGTGTGCTCATCTGGGTCACAGTTGGCTACTCATGAGGATATCAGTGGTGCCTGGACATGCAATTATCTTCAGGATGTAGTAACTTCTTGAAAAGTAATTCCTTCTGGTCAATTAGAAAAGCGGCCTTGAGAGTTTTTACAGCGACACATATCAAAGCGATGTCCTTTGTAATGATACTTGTTGATTGGGGTTGTAAGCAGAACAGGTTCTCTTTGATTTAGAGAAATAAAAACTATCGCATAGGCTGCAAGGCCAGGGGACTTAGCAAGAAACTTAAATCATACATTCATGGCTACAAATGACCAAGCAAAAAAAATCCACTGCTGATTAACGATCACAGTAGTATAAAGAAATGGGCCTTTTTGTCTGCTGTCTTTCATCAAGTACAGCAACGTACCTGGGATTGTCATTGAAATGAACAGAGATGAATAAAAGTGTCACTGTCCAATTTAAAAGACTGTAATTCCATCCAGGCAAATTGTCAGCGTTTGATGCTGCAGTCTGTATGAAGAAGTCCTCCATTCATCAGACTTTAACCAGGAGCCTAAACCCCTGTTTATTAGGCAGGCCGACATGGAATGGTTGATAAGGGGGTGGCCTAACTGTATTGGATGTTTTACCACACATCGTCTCTGTTTCAATGCTCAGCACAGTTATTGCAAGCATCCGATTCCCGTTGTCCCCGCGTTATACTTTGTTACTCTCTTCCTTGTTAACCATTAGAAATTACGACACTTGATCCAATTTTGTAAGAAAGACATACAATTCATTATCAATACATCCTAAGTCATTTTAAACATGTACACCTGATGCCTTACACAAAACATACAAAACTCGGGAACACTAAAAGCAACAAAATTACTATAACTTATCAATCTAAAATGCATATACAACCATATAAGTATTTCAATGCATCGTATTCTTTATGAAAACGTCTATATCAAATAGAAAGAACTATGTCAAATTCAATTTTGCTCCTGTTCTCCTTAGAAGGACGTTGCCATGTCGTAAACTGTAATTAGTACCGGGTAAGTGTAGGTACACCTCTTTCGTACAAATACTTGTATTCGTTTGTCTTTGAGAAATAACCTTGGCAAACAGCAGCCTTTTCTCAGCCCGTCACTCTATGTATTGTTGGTGTTATTGGCCGGACCTTCAGACTTATATTACAAAAGCATTCTATGCATAATAGACTATCATTTATATGGTACAAAGGAAGCGCTGCGCGGAACTTAATGAATGCCATAGAGAACAAGAGAGTCAGTTCCGTTCCATAACAGTTGCTTAGCAATAAATAGACCAGGTACATGTAAAGTGTCCTCAGCAACAGGGAGCCTTTCAGTGGCTAGTTGCAAAGTAACACAGAACAATGCATATATGTATTAGAGTGTACATTGGTTTGCAATGTTGCCGGGCAATTGGCATGTAAAGGGTACTCCGTGGTTGGGGATGCGGGGGAGACGGAGAGCTTGATGCTGGTTTACGATGCACCTTCCTGCACAACATCAATATGTTCACCCTGGGTGAGCTCTCCAGGCATTATATCTCCTGTCACATATTTCTCCCTCCTCCACTCAGCTCCCTCCAGGATCCAGAGGTGCCCCCTACCAGGAGGATCCAGCATTACCACCAGGCGGCGCCGCTAAATAGGGCGCATGCCCGTATTGTGCACTGCAACAGCTGAGCGATAATGGGAGAGATGTAGCCAGGTTGCCGCTACCCTGGATACCAGGGTGTCACCATGGAAACAATGCTTATCCTCTTATATGCTTAAAACCCCAAAGGTGGTTAAGACAGGGTATTAGTGTGAGGGTGGGGGAAGGGGAAGTAAATAGGGAGGGGGTGAAATAGGCCTCCTACGAGGCAATAGCGCCTCCCGACAGACACGCAGGGATAGGGGGTTGGGGTTGCAATTGGAATCCACGAGCCTCTAGGTACATGTGCAGGCATACAGTATGCAAACTTATAGGTCATCATATATAATGAACGAATGCATGGAATCAGAGTAGGATTTTGATATGGAACAACTGGGGAGGTGCATTTATATACAGACTGGCAAGATTGCAGGTCGGCCAGGGGGTATACGTGGTCCTGAGGAGAATGAGGGTGTGGGGGGGGGGGGGGGGGGGAGGTAAAATACAAGCTTATGAGATAAGTATCGTTGAATGGCGACATGAAGGCAAGGGATAGGGACAAGGGGTGGGAAAGGTCGCATGGAAGTGATGACATAAAAAGAGAGAAACAATTAGGGCCCTGGGAATATGATCTCATCGCCTTTTGTAACATACAATATACACTTTTGCCTACATGCGAGGAGATTAAGTGCATGCCTTATAGGTATGGATGCCTGGACGACCAATATAATATTTATGTTTTGCAATCTTATACAATCTTGGTTACGGGGGGTCTGTATTTCCATTTTGCTTACATAATTCTTACAGACAAAGAGAGAAAAACAGAAATATACATACATACAGACAGAGGGACAACATGAATATGGAATACGGGGTGAAAAGATGCATATATAATATTATTGAAGAGTGAAGTCATGGCACCACTTGTACCCTTTATTGGTGTCTAACAGAAGCATCCTGTTTCATATTAATATTTTACCAATCTTTTTCCCACATCATATCTGGATCTCAATCCATACCCTCCATCATTACACTGAGTGGTGGTTGTCGACGTGTGAATAACCACCCTCCCCATGACACAGACACCCTTCTTTTTTCCTTATAAGGACCGCCATGTTAACGCTCGCAATCTTTGACTAATTCCTCGGTGAGTCACTCTACTCTAAATCATCTAACACTCAGAGAGCAGCTCATACTGGAGCAGTTCAATGAGTGAGTGGTACTGGTCAGTCAGCGATATGGTCATGGAGGGCCATTTGTTTGAGGGTCTATTACAGAGCAACGAGGGGAGAGATACTGAGCTACCGACATCCGGCATGGCACCTATGGGGTGCCTTCTATGTAGGGGAAGATGGGGTAATACGGGCCATGGGGTAATAAGGGACACTCTCATTTCAGACTGATATTTCTTACTGAAAGGTAACAGTAAGAACTCAGTTTTGGTTTTATAATAAAAGGTAGGCATCAGGTCATAAATATCGCAGCATTTATTATGTTGTTAGAGGAATTATTATTTGAATTATATGCGGAAAATAAAATTGAATGTCTGGAATATTGAGGGCTGACATCTTGATTAGTAAAGCATAATTAGACACATCATTATTTATGTAAGCCCCTAGTTTGAGCAAAATGGTAATATTTTTTCTGGTCTCGGGTGCTAAGGATAAAACACCCAATAGCTTATAGAATTAAATATGGTTTGGTTATTTTCTGTGAAGTGTCTAGGAATTGACACCACTATTTGTGTGGTGTCCCGTATTACCCCAACCTCATTTTTCGGTGGGGTAATACGGGTCAAAGGCAATCCCTATGGCAATTTGTATATATTTTTCTACAAAAATGTTAAGCTATTAATCTTATTTAAAGCTTCCACATGAAAGAGTGCCTTTGCAGAAACTACTTTTTTTCAAGATATCTAAATTAACTTAGTTCTTTGTGAGATTTTTTTCATGTTTTAAATTTGCATATGGTCATGCTTTGTGTGGTGGCCATTTTCCAAAATGGCGGAATGAAAATACAAGAAATTTCAGGGTAAATTTGAACATCAAAGACAATTCACAATTTTTGCTGTTTCTAGTGTGCATCTCAACATAAATGGTCACAAAATAGCTTGAATTAAAGCTATAAAGAAGCACTTGTCTAATAGATAGGGTTTAGGGTATATCATAACATCCTGGTGACCATGGAAACAATGTAAACACTCCATTTTGGCAAATTTTGCTAATTGTTTAATATTTTGAGAAATTCTCTCCACAAGAATAGGCATATAGGGCTCATTGAGGTAACAAAGTATCTTTATAATGTTTTGGGACAGTTTAAATCATCATATATTTTGTTAAGGTACCTCAAAGGCTTCTCATTCAAAGAATTCCACCCATGCATGAAAGATATTTGGCCATTTTCACTGACGATTCCTATTCTGTTCCGTCTTACCCCACAATGGTGACCCGTATTACCCCACTGTGGGGTAATATGGGTCACAAAATCTTTGAAACTATTAACTACAACCATTGTACCTTAGGGAGTTTGGGGAATTTTTCTTCAACACAGTTAAATATAAAAGAGGAATGTTTAAAAAGTAGGTAAAAAAATATTTTGCTTATGGTCACCAGAAAGGCAGAATTTGCATGAAAACCCTTAGGTGTCCCGTATTCCCCCATCTTCCCCTAAATCATGTTTCGATTGGCAGTTTTGGAATGGCTTTGCAAAGACTCTGGCAAAGGCTCTGGTCCATCAGAATATGGAATGATAAGATACGTTTTTATTGACTAAAATCACATGGCATAGCATGTGTTCAGCATCTCATCTCATGACATCACTGCAGGGCCCAATACCAATATTGCTGTGTTTATTATATATTGTACTACTCCATCAAAATGAAATGAGAAATGTTATGAATAGACCACTCTCTGTCTGATAAAACCCCCAGCGCCCCAATATAGGGCTGAGTACCGGTCCCGACTGCACTCTGACTGTTACTGGACGTGCAGTAAGATCTGCGGGTTTAAGATAAAACGTACTCAATCTATTTTATTAACAGTAAAAGGGTAGAAAGTATACATAGCTTGCTATCACCAGTTCAGCAAAGTATATGCGCATGGAGCACAGAAATTACTGGGTTGACCCATATCTGTTCTATTGGAAGACAATCACAGGCACCGACAAGCCATGGACCTTTCCGTTATCAGATTTATCTTTTTTTAAAGTTTAATCGGTCTCCATGCAATTGACTTCATTGTCTTGTACCGGTAAATGAAAAGTGGTTGGGATTGAAGGGGACTGATTACCGGTAAGGCTATCACTGCGGATGTCAACCATGGGTCAAAAGTGATTAGATTTTCTCCGAACATATATATACATTTACTGGAATTATCAAGAGTATGACAAGGCACACTTATACTATTCTTTTTCTTTTGGAAATCATGCTATGCAATAGTAAGGCATTCATTCTCAGTGCACTATAACCCATGTGTGGTACCTTGACGAGAATGGTTTATGATATTGGCTATTTGAATCATGCTGTAAAGGCCAGTGGGGTCTGGTGGGCATGTTAGCGGGTGGTCTGGGGGAAGGGCGAGTACACTCAGTTGGTTTGTGTGTGGGAGAAGGGGGTGGGTGTATAAGTGGTGGCCGGCTTGCAGGTGAGTCAGCCAGTTTCAGACAGCCAATACCCCACCAAAAGCAGTGTGAAGTCAGGGGACTATTCATGTAAAATACCAACTACTAAGGGACTGGTCATTTTCTAACGTAAGGGGGGGGGGCTGGTGGATTTGTGGGAGTGGACCTCTTCAGACGGAGACCCAAAAAAAGTCCACCCCTTTTTAACGGAACAATGTGGATCCATCTCGTGGGCTGGGAGGGGGAATGAAAAAATGCCAGTGCACTTACATGAAAATTTACAAATCCTCCCCTTTAAAAAAAAAGATGACCACTCCCATGTCCATAAACCGCACGTCTCTTGCTAAACAGCATAGCTTCTTGTGCCTGATTTGAAACAATACTGGATACGACTGTGCTGTTCCTAGGCAGTCATTTGTTTATGCTTTCCCAGGATGCTAATCAGTCAAGAAGAGATACATGGAGATGTTCCCGGCATAGAGTAGGTAAGCAAAGCAACGTTATAAATCAGTTATGCAAGCTTCACTAGGTAGAGACATATATAAATTACTTACCTATGAGCTCAGTGGCTACTCTGGTGGAGGTCCACAGGTGAGAGAGGACATCAAAGTCCCATGAGGGTCTTTGATTGTGTTGGTAAGTGACTGGTCAATTACTACCTGTAGTGACCCCCTGCCTCTAAATGACTACCTACTAGCCTGCGTTTCCACACCGCTGGGTCCTAACCCCATATTGCTGACCACTGGACCCTATATCATAGAGGTGGGCAGTATATACTCACCTATCTCTCGGGTAATCTCTTAGTTGGCTTATTGTTACACCTATCGTTGTCATCTATTGCAGCTTTCCCACCATCAGCACTGATGACCTGACTGCTTCTTGGGTAAAGGAAGAGTAATGAATCGTCCCTGGGGTGTGCTTTTACTCTGGGGGTATTCAGGCCGTTAAATCCTCACCCACCCTATATAAGGCACTGGGTACCGACCCTTGCTCCGATTCCTGGTGGAGGGGCAGTAAGATTTGGGCTTTTAAGAAAGCCCCCCCCCCCCATCATCCACCTGTTATACTAAGGATTCACCCTTGGACCCACCCTTAACTTAGGCTCTCTGGCCTGTGTGCTATTCTATATCCTATAGACACCATGATGTTTCTTAGATACTAGTAGACAGCAATATTAGCTCTTGGATGCACTTTCTGCCTACGTCCATATTACATGACCTCGACCGCTACAAATGCCTACATGTTGTCTGGCCGTCCGCACGTCCCCTTATCTCCATTAATTTGCCCTCCCCCTTCGGCACACTGGAGTCTGGGTCTACTACGCAGTCTTCTCCTCACCTTTAAGCACCTGCAGCAGCTAGCACTGAACCACTTCCTAGACACCTTCTCTGCCCACGTACATGACGCTTAGGCTGTGACAATGATGGGACAATGAACTGTCATACCAAAAAAACTACCCTTGATGCTGCCATTTTATTTCTGTAGACCAGTTGTGGTTTTTGCTCCAAGGTCCAGAAACCTCGCTGCTATTAATCAACATTCCCACAAGGACGCCGTCTCCATTGTCTCCCTGTGTTAATTTCTGTTTAATTACAGCAGCCGTCACGAGGGGACTGTTAATTTGGAGGAGTGTAGGTAGATATAATTGTAATTAAGACAATTACTGGTGACTGGTTCTGCGAAGTTTACCGGGAATGGTCCAAGAGGGGACCATCTCGCTTCCCACGCTATCACATTGTCGTATCTAAAACAAGGTATCTATCCGTCATGTTCACAGTCAGGTAGGAGGTAAAAAAGAAACATCATAAAAATAGACTGGAAATCAAGTTGACCATCAAGGCTGGTCGGCGTGATGACCAAAGTATAATGACACCTATCCCCAGGTGATGTGCTAATCGTCACTGTCACAATTGGTAGTGACTATCCGCACCGCACCAAAACCGCCACCCACACACTCCCCATCCTTTTAGGATTCTAGGCGCACTGTCCGGGCTGAAGATTACCTGGCCATGTCTAATTAGACAAATCAGTCGGCGCCCATCACACCACCACTCCCAAATGTCAGCAAGGCTCCCCTCTCTCTGTCATCCTAACGGCCCGAGACTCTAGTATCTAGTTGGTCTGCAAGGAGGTGGAGGGAGGGGGTGCAAGGCAGTGACGGCAGAGGTGCGGAAAAAGCTTGCCAATTGCCTCGGAGACGGCTGGAGACACGTGGGTTAGGCAGGCTTTGTTTTGGTTCAGGCATGTGCTTTTAAGGCCTAAAAGGAGGAGGTGCCATCCTCTTATTTTTAATACACCGCCGTGTGCCCCGTTGGGTCGGCCGCCTAGGCATTTCTCCTCCACCGCCCGACCAGCCGGCCTTCTAGTGCCTGCAACACATCCCTTATTTAGTACTACTCACTGCTACTGTCAGCCTTTCTCCCCTTTTTCTACCATTCCCCAAATGAATGGAATTCTACAAACAAGAGGTAAAAAGTGAAGGACGGGTGGGGGCTAATAAGAGGAGAGATTTCGTAAACACTAGCAAAGTGAATGAGAGAGATGAGGGAGGGAGGGAGGTGGGAACAGGGAGGGGAATGTCACCTGGGGTAAGAGGGTAGGAAGTACAGAGGAAAGGGCACTACAAACTATCCTGGAGGTTACTAGGTTAGGCATGTACAATGGCAAATGAAATATCAGATCCCGAGGTTTCTCTCCTGCAGGTTGTTCCAGGTATGAATAATATCCAGGTTTCAGAGCCAGAGAAAAAATGGCTACTCAAGACGAACAATGGACAGGTAATAATAGAAAACCATGACAGGAGAAAGAAAGACCAAAAAGTGCATGCCAAGAAATGGAAATTTGAGGAGAGAGTGAGAGAGAGGCAGGAGTCATGAAAAAGCGGTATGAATCAAAGGAATATGGACTGGCTATGTAGGAAGTATGGAAATTAGACCCAACTAGGGGATTCACCGCTGCAGGGAAAGAGAAAAAAATAGCAAAGTTGAACTCGAGCTTTCCCAAATAATAATATCTGGTATCAGAATCCAATTCAATAGCTGAATATCACCTCATGGCCTGTATACTATAGACATTTATATACCAGCCCATATCTATATCATACATTGTATCAGCAATCAGAGAAACATTGGTTAGATTCAGTGGATTAAATTACCACATAAATCCAGTGCTTTATGTGCTCCATGTACCAGATTGGCAATCTGGCAGGTTTTTCACATCCTAACGACCGGTATACATATATAACCAACGATCAATACATGCCTTAGTACAAACTACTACAATCGGTATACTGAACCAGCTGAACCCTGTTGAAAATTAATGGTTCTCTTCTTCCCACATCCATCACCTGGCTGTAGATAAGGCAGGAGGCTCTCCCCATGCTGACATGGTCATCTACTATGGACTGCGGCATCAATTACTGTCAGGAAATAAAGGCAATCAACTTAAAAGTCAATTAGTACAAACATATGGACATCAATGTACTAGTAGCACAAGGCAATATCATGACCAGGGTGAGAGAGCATGTTGCAGTAGTATAAATACACCCAAAGCAAAGGGGTGTGTTGCAAAGCCTCGAAATGTACCTGCGTGAATATATACTTTGATGTGCAGTTTCAGCCATTCTATAGTTACTGTGGAACACATTGATCTAGGATATTAATAAACTGGTTGTTACTGAACCAAAAGAAGCTCAATAGATTATTCTCTGTAATAAGAACGTATTTTGATGACCAATGGGATATCCTAAATAGGGAGGTATGGAAAAAGATGTTTGGAGGTTGTAAATAGAATACGGTGAAAGAGAATATGCTGATTCCGCAAATAAGCAATCCAATATAGTGCTATTTATGGTGTCTTATTCAACATCTCTCTCCAAGGTCTACTCCAGGGTACTTTATCAGCAATGGCCATCCCATTAGAATGGGACACTTTCGCAGCACGCATGGGATTTCCCCTACTACATGTAGTGGGTTAATCAGATAGGCATTTGATACCTCATTAGCACGTAACAGGTAATTAACCACGGTTCTTAATTACACAGAAAGGGACAGGATCCATTTTATCTCACACGTTTTGCAGATCTATATTGATTATTAAGCGGGAATTTTACTGACACATATTTCCCACTCCTATCAACTGGAGTTGTATCACATAATCTGCCATCGATTGGATTAGAGATTGGTTGATGTGGCTGGCTATCTATGGTATTCCCTATCGTCGCCTTGATCCACTTCAGGTCAGGTACAAGCCAGCCATTCTATCGCCTGAACTACTCATGCACATGTTGATATGAATACATTCTACTCCTTGCTCCTCACACGATCATACCATATCCCATCCTGGTTCATCCCACTCCTCCAACTTCATCTGTCAATAAAATGTATTGCCCACCTCACCTGATTCAATTAGTAATGCCTATACATACCCTGCTATTCAGCCCCTCCCCCCACTCACCACACACCTGTAGATCTATACCCCACTCATTTGCTCACACTTTCCCACCGTTGACTATACCTCCAACATGAATGTATAATACAAACATCCTATTCCTCTACCATGCCACCACACCCATGTTCCCATACACCTCACTGCAGTATTCGTGGTCTGTTGGTCTGTGGTCAGCATCTACCATGATCAGGGTCCCTTCCCAGGGAGTTTTGCTGGCTCAGGTAGATACCCAGTACCCCCACCCTACCACGCCACCCCCCAGGCCAGTCAAGTTGGAGCACTTCCTGGTCTGGTGGCCAGGTGATATGCATTATAAATGGTGGATAGTCCCAGGTTGGCTATTTTTACTGTCCTGGGCTGACTAATCACTGCTCCCCACCCTAGCCATCTAGTCAGATCAGCAGTCCCAAGTGCTTTGTAGGTAAAGCAGGTACAACAACCTATAGTAGTATAGCCAGCTAGATGACGTGCTGAGATCAGTTAAAATTCATTAGGGCTGATCACATCGGTTTGGTTCCCATTACATAGGACCCAGGGAAAAAAAGAAGGATAGGGGGAGGGGGTCCACTGAACAGCAAAGTAGCAAAAACGTTGAATCGTGGTCGATCTAAACATCTTTAGAAAAACCTAAATAATTTTTTCCAAAAAAAGGGTGGGGCTGTCCGGACCCCCAGAATCCCCCCCCCCCACTCAATCCCTGGTATCTACTTGGAATGTACTGGGAGGCTCAGCAATATAGAGTGTTGCTGTTAAACCTGCCATTATTATATAGGATCACCCGACAGGAAAATAACTAGACATCAAAGTCAAGAGTTCTGTTTAATATATGCACAACTTCCCAGCCTCGAGAAAACAATTGCTGTCAGGGTTGTGTAAAGATGTTAGTGTATTCTGCGCTGTATAAAGGATTCAATGACTGTAAACTACATTGCAAATATGTTGTATGTTGCGTCATAATTATTTTATGTGTTCCTCTCGATTTCCTTCAACGGGAACTAATCAATACCTACGTCCTGCTCTTGGGTTTATATGAATACATGCTTATCAGTATTTGACATATGAATATCTTAGACTGCACTGTATTGCACTGTATGCACCTGGATGGGGATCCAGTGTGATATCTAGCAGCCGCGATATATGTCAATGTTAGTCATCTACCTGGAAATCCCACACTATCACAAATAAAGTTTCCCAATGGAGTGAGGGCAAGAGGCCACACAGAGAGAAGAGATGGAGTCAAATCTGGAGAAAGAGAGTCACAACGGGAGTCCCACAAGCTGGACTCTAACATGACTCTAACATGACTCCCGTTCTCTGGGAGTCATAGCTCTATGACTCCATAGGCATAACTGCTATGGAGTCATCTCCATTTGACTCCTGTGGGACAGGAGTCACAGGCTGATGGACTCCATTGGGGGTAGTCACAGGTCATTCGGGAGTCAGAGCCAGTTGACTCCAATACATGCATAGTGTGCATCATATATGCAACTAGGTGCACACAGAAAAGATATGGAATCAAACCAATGTAAATAGAGTCAAGACAGGTGTCAGCAGAGCTGGACTCTACAGTGATTTTTATTGTATTGGAGCCTAGGCCTTCAATTTATTGATCATGTTAGAGTTGCGGAGTCAGTGCCAATTGACTCCCATAGGAGGAGAGTCAACTATTGACTCTCAAAATTGTATCTTCCATGTAGCACTAGTTCCGAGTTCTTCCACTAGAGGCCCTCATGATATGATTTGTAGAGTTTTATCCTCAGAACAGCATCTTTCATAATGCTTCTCGATCAACCCTATTTGTCTGATAAGGTCAGAACTGAGTAAAACTCATGCTAATAGTGGGAATGTTTGATGGACTAAAGAAATCTATTTTATCATGTTAAATAGACCAAAAGAAGGTACTTTAGAATCATAGACACCATTTCTGTGGGTAAAAGTTTAGGCTAAAGTATTGCCAGTGTTTCCTCTATGTATGGAATATAAACTTGATGACTGAGATCAAATAAATGATGGTGGGAAATCTCAGCATCTTTCAATCTGATGGTTTCCTGTCATTTAATGATGAAGCCAGATGTTCAATCAATTTGACTCTAATAAGAGTCAACTCTAGAATGACATGATGTGTTGGCTAACTCTCCTTGATGTAGAGTCAAATCATTTTGACTCTCTTTCAATGTGTGGAGTCAAATCATTTTGACTCTCTTTCATAGAGAGTCACATGAGTTTGACTCTGGTCAGAAGAGAGTCAGATCTGTCTGACTCTGATTCTGGATGGAGTCTGCTGAGTTTGACTCTCTTTGTTAATGGAGTCAAATCCATTTAGAGAGTCATTTAGAGAGTCATTATAGAGTCATCTGAGTGATAGCCCTGTGACTCCCAAGGGGGAGTCACTGTGACTCTATCACTTCTCTCTGTGCATAAAAATCCCACAGCACTAAGCTCCATGATGGATTTGCCACAGGCAACACGTTCACAATGAAATGGATTTCCTAATGTGAGTCCATAATGGTAGGCTTGAGTGCACCTATTGAACCCTCACTGACGCAGGCTATATGACAAGGTTTATGATCTTCAGTACCAGCACATGTATGAGTCTGGTATAAAAAGGCCAGTTCAATTTAGTTCATTATGGATGCGGATCTGTATCAAATGGATAACATATGCATTGCTGTGTTAGTTGCTATGATGGTGTATTGATCTCGTGAATAGTTTCATTCTCAGAGGCATGACAACATGTATTACAGTACCAGTACATGAGTTGTAGTTGTATTCGTTGTACCATATACAGCGGTTTACACAGCAATTTATAACCCCATAGAGATGAAAGGGCCAATATACCTATGTATAATGATGAGATTCACTTTCAAAGCCTTTTATTACTACATAGATCCCCTCTTATGTTACGTTCAGGTAGTCGCTACATGTATTCAATGACCAATGCCTTGGGCCAAAGTTTTTGTCTCTGACTGGGTGCCGTCTCTGACCGGGTGCCGTCTCTGACCGGGTGCCGTCTCTGACCGGATGTCACTTTGGGAGTTAAGTTATGTTCTACCAACAGCAGGAGGCTAATAATAATTACATAACAGCTGCCATAATGTTTTAACATATCCTTATATATATATGAGTATAGGTTACCATTTAAAAAACATGTTTTTCTGACACCAGGTCAGAGACGGCACCTGGTCAGAGACCGCACCCGGTCAGAGACAAAAACATTGGCTCAAGGTCGTGAGACACAGCCTTAAATGATCATAAAGATGCATCCCACACTTCTAAATGATTGAAGTCATACCAAATTAAACCGCCATCTTTGTCATATATTAACATTATCCTCCAACCAAGATTATAATAATGACAAACAGAGTGTTTCAACGATTCACAACTTTCTCTGGATTAAAATATCATTGCAGATTTTGTGAGATGTCCCCTTTAGAATAGTCACCTCTCTCTGCTACCCCATCAAATAGCCACCTCAGCATGACTTTGACCCTGGTGACGAATGCCTGGGTGTCATGCATGATATCACCTTTGCAGAGAGTTGCTCACCACAGGTTCCCACAGTCGTGTTATGATGAATGACAGACCTCCATATTATGACTGCCTCCTTACCATGCAACATGACTAACATAGGCCTAACAGCTGGTAGGGTGGGGTATGGAATCCACTTTATTGACAGGGAAGCTACAGCCATACTAATAGTATGGCCCACGATCATTGATTTGTTGGCAAACACAGCCAGGTGCATTTCGTACTGGTCTAACCCTTGCAATCCTGATGCAAGAGAGGCGGGGAATAAACAACACAAAAATGACATATTGTCTATATGTATATATACTGTGTGTCATCGACAAGTCAAACATGTAACCACCACATTGCATTGGCTTTTGAGGGTGAGAAGTCAATGTGCCTGAAGATGACGTCAGCTTATTTGAGCTTATCAATAGATCGTGCAATGGTTCCTGTGCTTTTCATGTATGTCTATGTACTTATCTTACATGTATGTATATCTGTCCATTGATGATGTAATAATTATAAGCAGTGCAGTAGTGCAGTAAGGAGACTATTGTAAACTGGGGTTCGGTAGTGAGCACGTTAATCGATTTCACACACGCTTATTGATATATTTTCTATCATGTAATGTAACATATCCCCTACAATACATCTCGATAATGTCTACACTAAGGAGAGTTTCTATACTGGGAGCCTTTGACAACACTGCACAGCACTAATCAGATATAGACCACACGGAAGTCCTATATGGCTGAATTGGATTGACGTACCCATCCATTCCTATTTGTGCACTTGATCTAGGTCAGATTGATAAGCCGTATCTATCTGCACCCTGGTCCGGCCGTGGGGGATGAGGAGGGGGCAGTGAAGTTGAAAATTGATAAGTGAGACACCAGGTTGGTCGGGTGGCTGGTGAGGTGACATGAAACACATGTTGCGGTCACATTCGTATTGACATTGCTGTCCGCTATTGATAATATATGGTTGGCCTTGACAGGACTTGAGGTTTTACAGGTATGGCTGTGATGTCAATACTCAAAGATAATCTATATCAATATGCCGCGATATATGAGTCTAATGTCATCGGCAATAGTGATAACAGCCTAAACTTTTGACACCAATATAACCCAAGTATGACAAGTATAGATCAAAGGGTTCCTTGAAATATAAAATAATGAGAATTATGAGTAGTGTTGAAACTTATTAAGTCCTATGTTGTTGCTGATGGGTATCACAGGTATCATTATCTTCTCATTGTCTGGGGGGAGATTTATCTACACTGTATTATAGTACCAACGGTCCAATTCCCACTGAAATCAATAGTTGGGGGGAGGCTCTCAGACAATGTGGAAATGCAATTCTGACAATTCAAATCGTGTTTAGAATGGAAAGGGTACCTGTTGACACGCCATGTCATCACGGGACCAGGAGGACACAGCGGGGTTCCAGACTGGTCCTCTTGTCTCCATAGCCCTTCTGTAAGCCGCCTTTTGATTGGCCTGATTAGGGGCGGCGCGGGAGACCAGGATGAAAGGACAGGTGACGTAACCACTTGCCGGCCCATATGTCACTTGTACTGGCCGCCATCTTGGATACATCCGGTACCTCCTTTGGATGGAGTGACAATCATGGATGGCCACAGCCCACCTGTTCTCACCTTCAATCGACTCTTACAAACTGTACCAGGTGAAAACAAGTTCAAAGACTTTAACAACTGACTTGTAGCTTTCCTCTTGCTGTCTACTATACCTCAATAAAGAGGCAATGAATATATAAATACATGATTCCTCCTGACTAGCTTAATCGCGGCTGCTTAATCCTGTACTAGAGCTTTAGAAATAAATCAAATGCGTCTTAATGCGAATCGATTGCAGTCAATTTGAGATCATGTTATCATATGCCATCTAGATTTTGTGAATGAATTTACTATACGAATCATCAGGCATTATGGTTGAAGTGTTAAATGCCAGGGGATAGGTGCATTACTTTAAAAGTTAAAAATGTGTAATATGTAAAGTCACGACTGAAAGTAGGGAAGTTCATTTGAGCTGGCTTTTATTCAATTAACTTCAGAACGTTTCGTAACAAATTGCATTCTATTGTTGGTTGAAGAACCATCATAGATCTTGGTATACCGGTAATACAGCTATATAAGGTATTGGATTGAATCGTTATTATTACAAATAGCGTGTAATAGTAAAATAAAAGGGTGAGGCATTATGCTTTGATTCATATCCAAGCGTACGAATACTGAATGCAAAGACTAAATTGATAATTCACATAATTTATGAAAAATAGATGACTCTTTGGGCCCATATAATATGGTGATAATTGGGGACTCACAACATAGAATATAGAGTGAGAATCCCAACTCGGATTCGGTCAAAAAGCCCTCTAGTCCAGGTATCAGCGTTTTGATCAGGTAATCATAGTGCGCCCGTTGCGGCCTTGTCCCACCCACACACCCACCCCCTGCTGCTACAGGTAGGAGCACCAGCTTACCTGGGCGGCAAACTTCAAAGGCCCCCACCTGAGATGTCCATCAGGGCAGGAGGCGTGAGGACCTTCTCTGATGTCAAGTAGCAGCAATGACCCCTCATGTGCATAACATCCCACCAGCATAATCCATACCATCCTTGTGTTAGTCAAGCAGGTCGCTAAAAAGCCATCAACTACCACCAAGGGAAGATTGTATCAGAGTGTCTACCATCTGTGAGGTTGGATGTTGAGGAGGGTTAGATTGCCTCGGAAGTATAGGACAGGTAGATTGCCTCTACATATCAGGGGCCTGATGTCCATGTATACAAAACACCAAAATTGCTTCCTATAGGTCATTTAACTGTAATAGCAATAGTATCAAAGCCTGGGCACTAGCATTTATGGCCTCCGCATATATAGCCTGAATATATATAGTCCTTCAATTTGTCCCCAGTCTAATCGATCAATGAAACTAGATGACCCGGGTTTGTCAGAAAATATTTATGGTTTCTTTCGGAAGGTTAGGCAGTATAAATCATTAGAGAACAATTTCCTGGGTCAGATCTACATTTTTACTGCGTCTTTGCATCGAAATGATATACACAGAAAATGATGGCATTTTAGATACTAGCACACATTCTATGCAATGGTTGACTTTAATTTGTGTTAAATAAAATAGAATACACAAGCTACAGTAGAATACACAAGCTACAGTAGAATACACATCTACACCTGGTTTTAGGTGCAGATATAGAAAGGGTTCATTACATAGCATGAGCTACATGTACATATAATAACGCCGGCTCCTGCGTTTCAAATGGTAATTATAGAAAGTGAGTGGCGAGGGAAGACCTACCTCTAGTATACATTCTAATTACCCTAACGGTCATTTCAAATTCACAATAGCTGACAATACCCTGAGTAATTACCTGCCCTTGTCAATAGGAGTCACAGGGCATCCTGCCCTATAGTGAAGGTATACGCAGTGTGACATAACCCTGTCCGCTGGGGGCATGTCTCCAGCTGGAAGCCCTACTGTCATGCAACTTCCGCCAGCACTGGAAATGGGTACTGGATGTGCACAGTCTAGGTTTACCCATGTATGAGTAATCCTATTTATGCGTAATGTACCACGCATGGTGGTCGTCGAATAATATCTCTAATCCCCAATAACCTCAGATACAATAATGTCAATGTGGGAAATATACGCTGTACATGGCTCATCTTGTATTATCTTTTGAATGCAACAGAACCATGCGTTACACTAGGAAGGGAATGGAGAAAACAGTGATTAATGCTTGAAGCCAACGCCAGATTGGTCCATGGTCTAGAAGAGTCTGCAATTTGATATTTATTCAACATCATGCAGACCCAATGGAACACATAGTAATAGAGGCAGTAATCATAGCCATGTCTAATTAGATATAGTAAGGCAAAGGGTTAAGCTGCTATGGCGGAGTCTGTATAGGCAATTAGACCCCCACCCCATGTGCACACACCTCCACAATCCCTATCAAACCAGCAGTAATCCCCCCTCCCCATCCAGCAGGAAAGTGGTCAGTACACTGTAAAAAAGGTGTTTAGATTTTAAACACTTAGCTAAACACATTCTTGTCCCGTATTTGAACACACATTATCAATCTAAACATGTTTAGGTTGATAATATGGTTAGCCTTTATGTTTAGATTTCCATGTGTTTATGAGGCTTTGTGCTTATTTTTTAATGCGCTTAGATTTTAAATGCTTAGATGTATGTTTATAGTGGATATATGTGATATTAACGGGCCAAAATATTATCCTTTTACAATGATAGTAGGTAGTAATTACACTTTCGGAGAGTGCAGTCACATATTTTACATAGTACATGTATCTCCATAGGCTACTAGGTAACTCGGGAATAGATACAACAGATTAGTTGAGAGAATAATGATATATACTTTCTTGTATCCCATAGGATGGGTGTTCCTAGTTGTTTCATCTGATATTGATAAATATTGACAATAATATACACTGCAAATCATGAAGTTTCCCTTTTGGTAAGGTTAACCACAGTTTCCCATATTTGAATTTCCTAAATAATAAGAGTAAATGGTTATCATTCAGGGATTATCTTATGAATGTGTGGGGAAAGTGCATCCATGAACTTAACTGCCACCTGGTGGAATATAATTAGGTGTTTAATATCTAAACACCTAAACATGTTTCTATTACATGCATGTCTAGTGTTTTGGCATTTAGATCATATATGTTCAAGTCTAAACTGATCCACACTACCTGGAATATACTGAAGTATATAACATATAATGCAGGTATAATGTCTATGATAGAATGAAACTCTGACTTATATATTTTGACAGATTTGTGCATTCCGTTCATATGTTCATTAAAGGTCTAAACACATGATTGATTTTGATGTTTATATCCTAATCATATAGTTTCTTAGTGTTTAAATCCTAAACATCTAAACATGTTTAGCCTAGCTGTTTAGGGGTTTAGATTTTTGGTGTTTAATCTCTAAACAGGTGGTCAAAAATGTGATTAGCTTGGGAAAATGTTTAGACTTTAAACGTGTTTAGACCTAAACATGTTTAAAACCTAAGCACCTTTTTTACAGTGTATGAGGGGGCCATCTGTCCAGTCTACCTGTATGAAGGGAGCCCACCCATCGGCAGGTGGGGTGGGGAGGACCCCCTTCAGCGTTTTTTTACTTGTATATATAGAGGGTGTAATGCAATTAACACGTACCCGGTAGTCTAGGACACAGCTTTAATGATTTTATGAGTGGTATAGTAATATCTATTTTAAAACAGAACTAATACGTCTACCCTGCACAAGTTTCAATACTGACTTTTTTCATCGCCATCGGTGATCGGTTTGGACATCAACAGGCATGTGAAAATTATAGGTTTTAACTAATGCATTGTGAATGAGAATACCATAAGCTTCGGGGTGGGATAGGCGTTATTGAAAAACATCTTTCGATATAGGCTTCTATGGGAAAAGTTTTACAATAAAAACAGACACACGTTAAGTGTCCTCTAAATCCACAACTGGTGTGGCATGTGCAAATGGAGTGATGCATGTTTGTTGGTTCCTTTCCTAGTATATACATCCAGTGTGTATATATAGAATTAACTCTATAGGCCACACTGTGGTATGTAGTTTCTGTATTTTACCAAGATGGGGACATTGAATATAATAAGAGGCTAACAAGAGGAATAGTAGACATTGTCAAATGTGATTCAGATCATGGCCTAAAATCGATACCAGTGCGTAATTACAAATGTGTGCAAAAATGCATTGGAGTAAGGTGATTATCTCCCCATATTTTCAATAAATACGGTATGACTTGAATGGTTGTAAAGTGGCCCACATTCACAGTCACACAGTCTTTCTATTTGGTGATAGCGAGTATTAATCGTGAATTTATATTCACAACGCTATCTTAATCTAAGTATTAAATGTAAATACTCTCCATACTAAACTTTCTCCACCCACAGAACCATGAATCCCCTCCCACTGGTGTGTGCTCAACCCAATGATCATGTCCATAATGGGACTAATACATTCATAGGTAGGCGAGGTGCGTTCATACGTGGGTTACATCTAATGTTTCCTCATTATCACCACATGAAAGTAACATGCTAAAGGCATGTCTTTGATGGTCAGTATTAAGAGTGCTAACTGCTGGACTAACAGTATACATGGGGGCGGCACAGCACCCTGCGGGGGTGGGAGGGGGCCGCTGCTTCAATAGCACAGACCATTCAACACAGCATGGGATACTGTGGGCGATAATTGAAGAAGATTCAGGTTCTAAGACATGTGCTAATGGTAATATTTACACTTCTTTGAATGCTACTCCTTTGGCCGTTGTTCCACCTGTCCCCATGGGGTAAACTTGGATTTATAATGTACACAGCGAGAGTTTAGTTAAAAGGGATACCTAGTGAATAATATACTATCGTTAGTAGAAACCCTACTCTCGGTCTGAGTAAACAATAAATGTAAAGGATAGAGGCTGATTTAGATGGGGGCCCGAGTCTTATCTAATGAAAAATTTGTCAACGCTTTTTCAATAGTGCCTCATCCCCTCCCTCATTTTAAAAAAAATCCCGGGTATGCAAATCTGTGAAGTTCTAACCGCAAAAAAACGTGAGAGGGAATGCGTGCTATAAGGACTGCCCGGTATACCGGTATTTGACTGACCCTCACTCCCTCAGCATTGTAAGACACGGCACTATGGTCAGGGCTGACAATGTATCAATATTGTCATGAGGTATAGTGCCATGCATGGTAGACGGTGGCTTTTTAAATCAAAATAGGATAATTTGGGTGATAATGCAAATGACTTGAAGATTAGACTGAATTAGGAATGAACCCGAACACTATGCTGCTAGGTGAACCAAATACTATATAGTACACTATAACTCACTATATTAAACGATGCTCAACACTATACATAATATTATTATCATATCATGTGACAGCAAATGGGATATATGGGAGGGTTATAAGCCGAGGTTACATCAGATGAGGCCATATACCGTGTAGGAAGTCTGCCCACAGAGTCATCAGATCTGCTTAACTCATACACTGCCTACCTGCTTATCATAATCTGGACACGGCCAGAGAACCACATCACAGGAAACTGACCCTTTACGTGGGTGGGAATTACTACTATATAGTCCACAACTCTGTATGTTCTATTGCCAAATCCACATGCAATAATACCATTTAGGTGTAGTGAGCCATAGTGCCGAGTAGACCACCTAGGGTTTGTATGCAGTGTAGTAAAGAAGGAAGGGACTCTACTTTGGGTTTGGGTTATGGCTTAAGTGGGTTAATCCACCGTAGTCGTGTGTGTGCAGCTTGGACTTCCTTAGGATTAACCTTGTTAATAGTATAATCCACTATGTAAGGGGAAGTATGGGGAACTCTTTCAAGATCGGGATGACAACTGAAGTATAGCTACTTCCGGTGACAACTGCACCATGTGATTCACTATGGGCACATTATGGGGTGGCTGGCTTAATTCGACACAGCGACATGACTATTTCTTAAAATCGACATTCAACCTGAGGGCTAGTGACATGCGACATGAGGCTTGAAAATATAGTGACAGGGGACATGAGTACTTCTTAGAATCGACATGGGACATGGGAATTATTAAGCGACATTGACATGCGACATGGCTGTTTTTTAAATCGACATGCGACATGGGGACACCACCCTATAGTGCCTCTACATGGGTCCCCAGAATTTTGACCGTGTCGTCGTGTCGATTTTAAGCAAAAGGGCCATGTCGCCGTGTCAATTTTTAGATATATAAGAACTTAGACAAAAATCCCTATGGGTCGATTTTTATTTCTAATTTTCCTGGGTCCGTCGATTTTTAAAAGGGCCTAATAGGGCAGTGTCGCCGTGTCGCCCGTGTCGTTTTTTACCCGTGTAGAGGCAGGATAGGGCACACCCTATCTAAATCCCCATATGTACCCATATTACACCGTGGACTCCCTACTATACAGTACTCCATCAGTAACATGCGATTATTAGACTTGCATGTGATGCATGTCAATAAATAATACCGGGTAGTATAGTATACCAAAGCTGCAGAATAGTATGCAGAATTAGGTACGTGTTTGACTATTTAAAACCACTATATACGAAGAAGGCGTCTCGTTGTGTAGAGAGGAGTAGAGTAATAATATAATACTAGCATTTAATGTCATATACACTACTTGGATACAAAATAATGCCACGTATATTGTATACTGTCATAGACGAAAGATATACGACCATCATGTATAATAGCAACGTAAGTATGTATTATATATAGAGCCGACGACTGGATATAAACTGACTGCCCATTGGTCGATAAGGCAGAAGTATCCACCAGGAACCGGAAGTTGTGGGTGGACGGGACCACTCCACAAGAAGTACCCGCCAGGAGGCTGTGATGTCGGCGGTCACTTAATTGGATTCAGTCACAGACTGGTCAGCAAAATATCTAAAACCCAGTGGTGGTCAAAACAAGCTTTTAGGTACATCTCCACAATCTCCACCATAAAATAGCATGCCGCTGACAGTCTCGTGACATTTGGACGATGCCTTGTGACGCACTTGGCTATAAGATATGGTAGACATTTTAGTTTATATTCATCGGTGAGGAATGTGCTTTCTCACTTGACCTATTACACGTAACCCACAGCAAGAGAACAACAGGTTACTTTACCTATTGTCAGAAAGGATGGACAAAGATGTGACGACATCAGAGGGTCCACTACATCTGGTAACTCAACTGAGAATAGCCATCAAACGCTGACTGAAACTTTAGTACAATGTATTAACAATGGGCAACACAAGGTGGCAACCTACACTGTCAGAAGTAAGTGTAGCTGCACAGTGAGATATACTGTATATTTGCAGTATAAAGGGACTTTCTTTTGGAGTTTCTAGTATTACATACTGTTCAGCTAAACTCACCTACTGTAAAACCCACATACAGGAGGTCCTGGGTTCAAGTCCCCACTGGTCACACTAGGTATTACATGTACTATTGGAATGCACCTGAATAACACTAATGAACCTATTCAAAAATCGAAAGTTTAGTATTGCTTTGTAAATGTAGGTAGATTTATGTTTGAAATAACTGAGAAAGGCACAGAAATGAAAAAGATTGTTGCACTAGTAGCCTGACATGGGGTGAACCCTGGCTCTTTGGATTGACCTACAGCTACAGTATAAATTGGTGTGCAGTAAAAACTACTGGAAACCTTTTTTTTTACACTGTGCAGCTACACCACTTACTCCTAACAATGTACATTAGTCAGTCTAGAGTGTCAATAGTTACCAAATCCTCTGACCTCATAATTATGAATACACATGTTATGTAGTTAACAAAATGTCTGCACAATAATACATATGTGCATAGCAGTGCATACACAAGTTCTTAGTATCAAAATCATCAAGCCATAGGAAATATAAGTGCGTAGATTGAGGAATAATGGAAATCGCGATCATGGATCATACTGCGAACAATAGCTTATTACCTAATGTTTTTCACGTATATTGCTCAATAACTATGAAGAGCATATTAGCGTGATTCTGGTGTGACGACTACTACTCATGTGTCTGTGTCATATACACTAACCTTAATGGACAAAGGTAATTAACCAACTCATGCAGCCTCAACATGTGCAGCAGCAGGAGGTATAGGCCGGTAGGCACAGAATCACATGTTTAGTTAGCTAATTCCACATTTAATGTATATATGACGTACACTGTATATCTCCAAGTGTGAATAACATGCTTATGTCGTTAGCATAAAAACGTGACATCGTTGCATGTCGATCCGATACAACCATTCAGTAATTTCTTGTTACGGTAGGTGCTGGCAGAATTATGATCCCCCCGCCCGATCTTTCAGCCTATGCTGCAGTGCAATTCACATGTTTCACGAGGCATTTAATTTGGGAAATCTCCTTGCAGGTATGTGTATTCTAAAACTGGACTCTACGTCTAAAAAAGAACGATAAAAATAAGCCTGTATGTAGTCGTCACTGTATGGGGACATTACGATATGGAACTTTCATGACGATGCTTGCAGTAAACAAGACAGATTAGAACATTTCAGTAACCATTAATCGGTATGAAATTACGTCACCACCACGTTAAACCATCATGTGTTGTAATTGAAGGTGGCGTAATATGGTTGACGTTCTAATACAGCACAGCCACTTGTTGTGTGTTTGGAAAAATATGAAAAATATGTATTATTTGAGCTCATCAATATTGTGGCATACATTGTATTTTACCATTTAATTGTATCTTATCTTTGCCGTGTGTCCCACATTCAGAACATCCATCATAAAAGCTGTCACGGTCAGAATCCAAGGGTTTTAGGCATTCACTGGCTTTAATGTCGTCAATCCATCCATGCCTCACGGGGAGCTTGAAATACCACCACCTAAAACAAAATTCCCAATAAGAAAAATTACAGAAAAATGAGGAAATATTAATCACTCGTCCTCGTTGTCTCTTCATTCCCATTCCTTTTTAAAACATAACGTCATCATAAGACGACGTAACGACATCAATTTGTGACAAGTACGAATAGGCCGACCCAAATGTCAGATATAAGCCTAAATAGGCCTAGGAGCCTAAATAGATGGACCCAAAGGTTAGCCATCGATTGGTTTAGTCCTGAACTATCCGTCTCGCACTAATTAAGAAAAGGTTAATGTGTCAAGTGATCAAGAATCCGTAGGGTACCAGTGCTTTGTCCTTGACCAGTAATTAGGAATGGAATAAAAGCTTTGTAACGACTGGGCAAAAAGTCGGTATCTTTTTGGCTGACCCTCACCAAAGAAGCGTAATTAGTGGCCACGGTGAGCCTCCACGTATGTAAAAAGAAATACCATTGTGTGCGCCGTCAACCAAAGCCACCACTGCTCAAACTACATTTGTCAGCAGTTTAAAGTATGTAGATATTAATGTTTGAAGTATAAGCCTTTGACAAAAGAGTTACCAAAGTCAATTTTCAATTCCATTTTAAATGGAATGAAATTTGTATAATAATTAGGGGATTGCAATTACAAGTTTTAAAACGATTACAATTTAAGTACTATTAAATGTACGGTCTTCACTATGTGCACGGGATATTATTCCAGCTGCCGTTCATCGTCATCTTAAGATTCCGACATCATACCTACTCTGGACACCACTGTTATCATCGATAAACCCAAATAAATATTTTATTCATTAAGCCCTAAAACCTTAATACCAGGAGATATTATACCACATGGCCCCTGAATACCTGTGTGTCACTATGGGCTGTAATGATAATGTAACCATTTAAGTAGTTGGTAAGGCAGATGTTGATAGATTTATTCCTGAGATGACTGGCATGTTTACATCTTCAAATATGGCTCCATAATGGCTGATCCCCAAGTTCCCCAGTCCACCACCAGGTGGAGTCAAAGGCTATGTTATTAGTTCCTGTTTATACCACTTGGTGGGGTGGCTATCACTGGATATCACTACATCCCCCTTATTACAAAGATGTTATGGGTATATGAAATCAATTTGTCAAATTGTCTTATGTATTGAAGATTATATGTAATGGTGGGTTAAGGGTAGACTGCCCTGTCCCCCTGACGTTTGTAGGGATTATTTTGCCCTAGTTGTCAAACGTCAACTTTAGTCTTTATATCTGCTTGGCATTATTGACACCCGTCCACTCCGGGTAGTTGTTCCCGCATGACTGGCTGGTGCATCTAACGGCCTCGATGGTGGTTTTGGCGGAGGTGGATGCTTCGGAGCCAGTTGTGGTGACGGTGGTCGTTGCAGCCTTGGAGACGTATCTGAGGCAGGCGGATGTGATGGCCTTGGAGACACAGGCGGATGTGATGGCCTTATAGGTGTTGTCGGCTGCTGAATCTCCAATGGTCTTCCTTCTGGTCTGTCTTGTAGATGGACTCGATTACGCCTAACCAGACTTCCTCTCTGGTTCTCCACGATATATGATCGAGGTGCTGCATCACTTGGCTCAATGACCTGTCCTGGACGCCAAGCATGTGTCGACTTGTCGTACACACTGACCCGTTGCCCAGGGTATAGTGGTGCTAAGTCCTTTGCTCCTCTATCATGGTAAGCCTTGCTTTTGGTCTGCCGTTCAAGCAGTCTTTCTTTCACTGGTCCGCTTGCAGTTTCTTCGCTGCGGAATGGAAGACTTGCTGTTAGTTTTCTGTTCATCAAAAGCTCCCCTGGCGACGGAATGACATTGTCTATGGGGGTTGCTCTGATGTTTAAGAGAACCTTTTGGATGTTTTGTCCTGACTTCATTGCTTTCTTTAGTATTGGCTTAATCCATTTAATCTGTCGCTCTATAAATCCATTGGATTGTGGGAATTCAGGCGATGATGTTACATGCTGGATCTCCCACTCTCTGCAGGTTTTCTGGAAGGCTTCTCCTGTGTACTGGGGTCCATTGTCAGATCGGATGGTGTTAGGCTTCCCAAGCACACTGCATATACCTTCTACGTAGCTTGCTACGGAGGCAGAGGTCAATCCAGTGGCCCATATTACCGCAGTGGCCACACTTCGAGTTGTATGCGGGGCATTCGCGGTACTTGTGTATTCTGCCGCAGTTCCCACAGGGCTTTCGTTTCCCTTTTCCATCATGCTTCTGAACGTAGTCGACATTCGGAACTTCCTTACGGGAACGTCGTTTAAGGGATTCCAGTCGGAGAGAGCCTTTGGTTGCAGCTTCATGCTGTCGACCCTCCTTCAAGACTTGTTCGAGCGTCAAATCCTTACCCTTGTCAAGCAGGCTTCGACGGAAAAGCTCTATTGGCGTAGAAGCTATCACTAACTCGATGACGCGTTCTTGAAGCTCGGCATCGGTAAACTCGCATTGTAACGCCTGGGTACGCGCTCGCGATACGAACTCGTCTAGGGACTCGTTTTCGTCTTGTTCATACTCAAACATCAAATCAAGGCGGTGTACTCGGAAATGTACAGAGATATTGAGTTGGTCTTCAAAAAAACTCCAGATCTTGTCCGGATCTTTTAAGTGTTCTGCGCTCAGCCCTGAGGCATTTAGCCGGCGCAAACCCTCATCCCCCAAACCTATCTTGATTTTACGAGCTATTTTGACCTTCTCGGTAACCTCATTGTCCTCAATTACTAAGGACATGCGTTGCTTGAATAGCTTGAACACCTCAGGTCTATTGGGGGTGTCCCAGTTCATGGTAGGGTATTTGGCAGCCATATTGTTGGAATTGGAATTTTGTGACAACAACTGTCTTTTTTTTTCACAGTGTAGGTAATGGAGGTGAAATTTGTGACAACAGGTTTTTTTCACAGTGTAGGTAGTGACAACAGTTTTTTTTTTCAGTGTAGGTAGTGGAAATGAATTTTTGTGACTACTGTTTTTTTTCACAGTGTAGGTAGTGACAACAGTTCTTTTTTACAGTGTAGGTATTACTATACTATGGCTGTATAGTTATAGGCAGTCACTGTAGTCAATATACAGGTAGTAGTATATAGACTATAGACAGTCACAAGAGTCAAATACACAGGTAGTAGTGCATGGACTATAATCACTTTCCTCCAACTTGTAGATCTATCTAACACATGGTATTGGTATAGGCACTGTCAACTGTAAATGGTTCCTCCTCCTGGTGTGGTACCATTGGCATTGTAGAAGAAGATTTCCTACTCACAGTTTTTGGTGTAACCTGATGTTGGTGTTGCTCAAAACATACATCAATTCATCATTTACTTTACCACTGCCACCATGTAATGATAATGTAACCATTTAAGTAGTTGGTAAGGCAGATGTTGATAGATTTATTCCTGAGATGACTGGCATGTTTACATCTTCAAATATGGCTCCATAATGGCTGATCCCCAAGTTCCCCAGTCCACCACCAGGTGGAGTCAAAGGCTATGTTATTAGTTCCTGTTTATACCACTTGGTGGGGTGGCTATCACTGGATATCACTACATGGGCTAGTACAATTAAGAGGCATTAGGGGGTCCAGGTGTTTCTGATCTTTGCACTGATCCTTGTACAAATAAAAGACCAAGACGACAATGGGATCCGAGTGGACCACCTGTCCCCCACCTGGTCCACACACACGCGTGGTCCACATTCCTGTGGCCACAGGTGACTGCAAACCTCTTGTGTAAAAAACAACAACATTTAGCATTGAATGGGGGTGTATGTGGGTGTGGATGAGAGAGAGAGAGAGAGAGACACACACACACACACTCCCTTCCTACAGACAGACAGACAGACAGACAGACAGACAGATAGCTAGACAGACAGACAGACAGACAGAGGTAGTGGGAGGTAGAGATATAGAGATAGATAGGGGCAGAGATCTTTAATTTAGTATAAGGGAGTGGCTATTTTTTAACAACAGGGGGGGGGGGTGGTGGATTTTGGGGGGGACCAAACTAAATTGGACCCCTTGAAGGGGGGGATCAAAAAAATTACACCCCTTTTTAGCGGAAAAGCCTGCGCGTTACTATAGCTCAAGGGCGTCTCTCAATTTCAACCTGCCTGGAGGGGGGAACAAAAAAATTCCGACCCGTCTCGTGGGGGGGGGGGACGAGAAAAATTCCGACCCACTCGCGCGAAAATCCACTGACCCCCCCCTGTTGTTAAAAAATGACCACTCTCTAATGTAATCCATTAATGACCCATGTATAGAGACCCGTGGTATAGAATGTGATAATGAACCACTCATTCTTTTCAATTTCGTCCTCCACGCGATTAAATTTGTGTCAATCTGAAATTCATGTCCAGAAATGCATACAATATGATATTCATGACGTATGCATGACATTGTATTCAGTTAAATAAGCTTGGGTACCTATAAGCTTAATTCACGAAGGTGAATATCATAATATTATTGAAAACAGTAAGAAAAAGAAGAACATAAATTATTTAGATAGGAAAGATTGGAGCAATTCACGACATAGGCGAGCCATCCATGTTCACCTGGGCAGAAACTGACCCAAACATTGCCATGTGCGGCTGGGAGGTTGTTTGTGCCCTCACAGTCAGTGGTGGGGTGTGGGCGCTGGCAGGGGTCAGCCCCTGTGGGAAGCACGACACCTGGCTCCCGGTAGTCTGCCCTGCTGCCCCTCACCTGGCTTAAGCCGCTAGAAACACAGGAGGAAACACTCACCTGGAGGGAAACATTGAACAGGTGTCGGTCTGAGGAGCCACCAGGTCTGCGGTAGTAGGCTGATGTCATAGTGGTCATAGCAGTTTTGACGTGGAGGGTTAGTTTGCATGGGAGAGGTGCCAGTGGATGTGTGAAAAGAACTGGTGCCAAGGAATTAATTATAACTGCTGCTGTTTGTGTGAGAGGTTTGTCCCAATAGACCCATTGAAAAGTTGAATGCAATTGTATGTCACAGATTTCATATAGCTTAATTAATGCGCATCCATTCATACTGGTTGATATCAGCCTGCGTTCTTAAACGTCAAGTTTGAACTGAATGTCGAGAACAGGTGAATCAATATAAAGTAACATTTCCTCTGCATAATGATCCTCCGGGAAAGATCCCCAAAGTCATTCATGTCTGTAATTATGGGGTGGTGGTCAGGGGTCGGGGTATTTAGATTAAATAAATAGACAATACTCGCAGGAAATTTACGTGAGAAATAACCAGTATACTGTGCATGTTGTCATAGCTGTTCCATGCCATACGCCAGGCTCCCTTCCTCATTATGTCAATCCACACCCACACTCCCACTACTAAATACAGACATGGGCACAATACCTATACAGGCTGTCAAAACCCATGTGGCGGGCCAACATCAATTCAGGGTTTCCAATTCAGTAGGATGGCGATACCATTTATCAAAGACTTGCTGTATTTGTGCAACATGATACTAGTATGGCCTTGTTATATATGATGCATTTCCATATGAAATGACCCCTTGACAAATCTATATAATTTGCTCATCTATATCAAAATGAGGTACTTGAGTAGACATTAGCAAGGATACAGATCAACAAGAATGTGTGAATACAAAAGTTATAATTATAGTGCAGCTTTATGTGAATTAAGTCTACTCGTGGAGCACGTGTCTTACCACTTAGCATTAAGGGTAGGAATTAGCAGGTCGTTAGTTTCATGGGGCCAAATTTAAAAAAAAAGGTTTGTTTCTGGTAACCCGACCGGGTCAAGCAAAACAGTGCCGAGTCCCACTCTTTGTTCTTCCATTTCTTAAAATTTTTGCTACTTTCTGTTTTTTAACGGTTTGTAAATCGGACAATTTAAAAGATTTTTTGGGTAAAATCTCGAAATCCAGAGATGAAGAACAAAAAAAAAGAAAAGAAAAGAACTCTGACTGCCGGGCCTGCTATGTCAGAGCATGTTACCGGAAACCAACCTTTCTTTTTAAAGATTTGGCCTGGGTATTGGACGTGTGCAGGTGTTTGTACAAGTGGTCGAGGCACACTCCTGTCACCTGCAGTAGTGGTTGATCCACTATACACCCACCTCCCACTCAGTCTTAGATCATTGACTCCATATCCACACGACCTGCAGGTCTCCGGCATATAATTGCCTTTTGAGAAGGTCCACCTGCCAGCTTTTAGCGTGCTTATGAGGTGTGATGTGGCCTTTGTATAGTATTTATGCATTCATTCCATGTTGATTTGTTATGTTGCACCGTGTTTCATTGACCTCGGGGACGTGTGCAAGTACACATGTGACACACATAGTTGTCTTCTTTCCAATAAAGCTCAAGCGTCACATGTGATCTACCATTTGAAACTATTAGCAATTGAGGCTACCTCTATGTCGGTTTGCTATTTTCTTAGAGCTATGCAAGTCGCCCAAGAAATGCCATCATAGAAGTAATACCCCAAACCATTATACACAGACGTTATCGCACAGTCTGACTCTCAGGGCTGCTCTACATGCACATGTACATGTCCCAGGGCCCATTAAAAGTGGTCCCGTGCATACCCTATTGTATAAAATGCCAATAACTGGTGATTTAGGTAGGTCATATAGGTGCTCAAACTGATAGGGACCACAGAGAAAATGGCAGAATATAGTCGATGAAATATACCTGGTTTATGCTGCAGACTGCTATTAATATGATAAAGTGGTATCTTGGGAGGTAGAAGGCTGCCCGATTGGCCAGCATGGTTGCTCTTTTACTGATAGCAATATACAGACCCAGTCCTTGGATAGGCCTACCATGGCTTCATGGAAAACAACATAATTAGTACTTCCAGAAGGTCGGTATAGGAGAATCTTGTATGACATAGTATTATAGTGTAGGGAATGCATACCTTTTACTTTCTCAACTTTCTTGTGAAATGGAACACTTCAACCGTACATTTTACGTGCACGGGTTTGTGAATACTATTATATCAGGGATAGATGAATGGGGGAGCGGGACCCCCCACCTTTGGACATTCAAAATAAAATGTATCCATGGTAACAAACAAACTGCATATCATAAAAGGTGAACAACACTTTGCCACTTATTAGGGATATTTGAGGTGTAATATTATGTATCTGGTAACTCGTATCAACAGCGTCACCACCTACAGACACGTTGCCACAGACACCATCCAGTGAAATATGTCTTGAATGCTCCTTTAGAATATCTAATTTACAATCTTTTAATTACCCACATGTGTATTATCAACATGAATATTTCAAAAACATTGAGTATGCATAAACATTCGGAACGCTATACCCATGTTGCAATAATACAAGCAATACACATTTATATCTACAATTACAGTATAAATTCAATATGATCATAAAAACATGATCTGAAAATTAGGGTTGGAAGGTCGGACTTTAGATTTCTTTTTCTTTGTAAAATCTGCAAAGTACCAGGAATGAGTCACGAATTGGCACATCAACTCAGGGCCCATCAGGAACTTATTTCTACAGTGACTAGCAATATGAATAAATCGTTTTCTATTATATTTCTCGTAGTCAGAGAATTATTTAAATACCCAGATGATGAATGATTGGAGGGATTGTAATTTCGTATTGCCATGATGAAATGAATTTAAACAGGGATAGAAGTGAATGTAGCTCTATAGAATACTTTCTCCTCGTTAATGCATTATGAAGTCCGACACCCGACATGATAAAAAGCTGTCTCCATGTTATATATAGGATCCTGGACTAACCAGTAATAATAATAGTGTTTTAGGTGCGACACCTGCTTGCAGTTAACAAGTGTGACAGCATACCATTAACCTATAAATTCGTATCTTTGTTTTGACATTAACTGCAGATCATATTTGCATGATGTGTGTAACTTTATCTGATATACAAGTATATATATATATATATATATATATATATATATATATATATATATATATATATATATATATATATATGTATATATATATATATGTATATATATATATATATATATATATATATATATATATATATATATATATATATATATATATATATATATATATATCCATTGAGATGGTATGGGCCCATTTGCAACAATTATATTTTGATTGAAATGACTACCTCCAAGGCTACATTTAACCATCCTAAGTATTTGATTTCCAAACTCCTTTATAAAGGTTAAATATGGTATCAAAACACCATTACTACCCTTGCTATCCTTTCTGTATATTTAGACTCCTTGTCACATGTTCAATAGATCAAAGTTCAAAGACCCCTTAGGGCAAAATTTGTCATTTTCACTCACTCTACCCCCTTTCCTCCACCCCAGCCTTTCCTACTCCTCCCCTCCCCCAATGCAAACCCATTAGACTAGAAGCCTATGACTCACACAGAGAGGCATAGCAGACTGGTTATTTCAGACATGGGGAAAATTACAGCCTCCCACCATCCATCTCCGCCACTACAAGGCCAGCATGCAATCTATATTGATATGCAAATTAGTACGCCCGCAACGATGCTTTCCCCTACCGCTGCTCCAATTAGCTGTCATATAAATGGAGTCCAAGTATTGCGTGTTTAGGAAGTTTAACACTCTCATATGTGTAACGGGCCTCCCTCCCCCTCTCTCTCCCTTTCTCTCTCCCTCTCTCTCCCTGTCTCTGTCTCACTCTTTACTTATCTGTCGGTGGTCTGTCAGTCCAGCTATAACACCTCTTATTCTTACGGTTGGTCAGTATAGGCCTACCTGTATGATACGTAATGACTTATTAGTCTAGACACTTGGAAGCCTGGTCCCTAGGTCCATGTATATAAGTATATATGAAAAACCATTATGACAAATATATTTGTCAAGGGGGGAGGAGGTGTATAAGAGTGATGGTTCGGTAGTTCGGTAGCGCAATATGTCATACTTTTCTCTGTATCACTTTTATATTAAACCTATTCATAGCCTATCTACACGGTCACAGAGACCCTATAAACACGGCAATTAGAGATAAGACCAAATCAGATACCATCTGAATATTACTCAGATAACTGATGCCCAGTAATTGAACTGCCTTCGCTTGGAAAATGACACCTAATTGTGTCTGTAATCTCCCATCACTGCCTGAATAATATATAACACATCAAACTGACAGCTTTTCATGCAATTATTCTGAAATATGTATGCAATGGGATGGGTTCGGGGGATTTTTCATGCATTTAACTTGTGGAGTTAGCTCGTGCATGTGGGTCGCCATAGCCCGATATGTATTCACTTTTCTTGTACTACTCACGAGTGCCTTAAGTGAGTGTGGAGTGCCATACCGGCAAGAATTCTCTAGAACCGCAATTTCAGGGCGTAAACTGGATTACCCTTTCCCGATTCTAATCTAAAGGTACTTTACTGGATGCTATATTTCTTATTGATATGGTTATGTAATTGTTGATATATATTGGATTTTGTTCATATAAATAATGATTATAGCATTTATAATGTCTTGGCGAGTTATGGTGCCTTATACTTTATGGGAAAATTGTATGCTAGTAGCATATAAAGCATTTAGCGGTAGGTCTATATAAACATAATCCTTGAGGAGAAAGACACTAGGTACCGCGTATTTATTTAAATACTCAACCGCATACCGCATCATGTAGAGCAGAATATAATGTATCTGTATTCCCATATGGCCCTCCATAGCTGCAGATCACTACGCCCCACATCTATGACCTCACCACAGCTGGCATATTCCAGCAATCAGTCAACCATAAGCTGCATCCCCATTAAAGTCCCACTGATAACATTTTGTAATCAGCACTGCCACAGAAGATGCTCTCTGACATCTTTTTATCAGATCCCCTGCTTGTAAACACAAAAAGGTACACTCAGAGAGAGATTAGACTTCTTCACAGGACTAAATATGGTACAGAAGATGGGAATGATGATACCTAACCGTGTGGACATTGTGACATATTGATAATCATTCCAATTAGACTAAATTAAAGGACGCGGCGGGGGATAGGCCCGGTGGGTAGAGTTCAAAAGATGCTCCCTCCTGGGCAGTCATGCTTGGATGAACATAATCATTTTTACATTGGTGCATGTGTGTATGTGAGGGGTGGGGTGTGGCCCCCTCCCTCTCTCTTCTGTATCCTCCCACGTGTGGACCCCCCGGTGTTCTATACAAACTGCAGGCACGTGATTGAGGAATGAAGAGCGGAAGCGTGCTCATTATAATGGTAAGGGATTGGTGGTTAGGAGGAGGAGGAGGAGGAGGAGGAGGAGGAGGGAAGGGTGCTTTCTGCAGTATTGTAGTAGTGTTGCTGGGGGGATTGGTGGGTACCCAATGTTGCGGGGTGTTATAGATGGGTAAAAAGATGGTGGAAGCGAGAGAGGGAAGTGATCATGGCAGGTAAAGGGAAATTAGGGGATACTAAAATACTGGGATGTGAAGTATACAGTAGAATGGACCCAGGGGTATGCGTCGAAATATTGCATTGCAGAGGGTTGAAATTGTGGACGACTGAAATGTTAGGGGCTGAACATTTTGTAGTTTGCTGAATAAAACATTATTGTCTGTAGGAGACTGGGGGCCACTATAGGGTAATTTGTGGTTGGAATGGCAGTGATTGGTGTAGGGAACATCCCGGAGGGTCTACCCACTGAATGGTGGGGTAAAAGGGGTTTGGGTGGGTGAGGAGGGGGTCTCAGAGACCACAAAAGGCACGGCGCCGTGTCGGCGGCCGTCGTCGATAGTAGCGTGTCCATCCCAGCAGGGGAACCGGAAGTACGCCGACGAGCATCCCACACTATTGTCTTGTGGAGTGTCGGCGGGGCTGGGGGGTGGGATGGGGCTGGAGGGGGGGGGGGGGTAACATGTCATTGTAATAGTAGTAAGTAAATAGACGGGGATGGCTGTCAGGGTAATGTGTAACAGCAACAATCAATGTTAAATACTCTTTATATGTGATATCGTTGAGTGATATTATAAATGATAAATTATAAAGTCTTACGTAGAATACTGTTTTAGATATTCAGTGTTACATTAGGAGTTCAAGGGGAGTAGGTGTTTTATCCTCTGTTGCTTAAGTATCCTGTTGCACTACTATGACAATAGTTAAATGGTTATGAAGTCAAATCAAGGCCAACTATGCTCAAATACAATACTGAGTGACAGAGAGAAAGCTTGAGACACCACCCAGGTAACAAGCAACGTTTGGTCAACGTTCATCAACGTTCCCTTTGGGTTAATTGGACTGACGTTTTTGGATTTGCATTATTTCAATGTTGACTTAACTTTTTTGTGGAAAATATGATTTTAGAAATCGCGGTTTAATGTTAGAAAACAGTTTGCAAACTTACGTTTTCAGGTAACCTATATCAAAGATGGTTCAACTTTTTCTGTGGACTCGAACCAACGTTCATTTAGCCAATTAACCAACATTCTTTGGGTACTCCAAATCATCTCACCATGTGAGAACCGACGTGAAGCCAACGAGACTGATGGCTTCACAGGAGTATTTGTCAAAGTTGTGTCAACTATTAAATGACGTTGAAGAACGTTTAAACAACTTCAAATTGTTACCTGGGCGGGCACTGACGGACTGGCACTGATTGGCTATTTCTAAAAGGAATTTTCTTCTTTGAAATGCGAGGTAAGTATACTCTGTAGTATAGTCTGAAGCAATTCGAATCTTTGCATTTATTTGTAGATTGTAGGGAATACATGCAAAACAGGAAGCAATATTTTTCTACTGAAGATCCTCAACAGAGCGGTCATATGAAATAAGACAATGCTCTCAGGAAGCCTTTGCAACTGTGTCTCTTTTTTTCTATTCGCATATGGCATTATAATGAATTGCGCAAAGGCAATACTGCGTCTTATCCTATAGGTCCATTTTCCTTCAGCCGATTTTGATGTGCTATCGATAGGTAGGGTGTCCCATTGGCAGATATAGTCAATGACCACACTATACAGACTGTACTGGATTGTTCTGGCTCTCTATCGGCTGGTGGTAAATTACCTTTAGTATCTGTCACAACTGTACAAAGATGTATACAAAGAGATACCTTTACATTTCAATAAAATCCAATTCGTTTTAAACCGGTCGACATTACACACGGCATAGGAGTCCGGATCCACATTTTAACCGCAACATAAGACAAAATGAATAGTTTAAATACAGGAAATAAAACGGTGAGGGATAATGTATGGCGCCTCGTATGAAATCAGTCCCTCTCCAACAAAACACTAAAGGTGAACCAACATCCCATAACTATAATTCTGGCAGCATAATGTACTGTAGCAGTCTTTATTTAAGAGTTATATGTCAGGGGCATTTATATAACTACCCGTGGGAGAGATTATAAACAGTAAACGTCTGTCGGTGTACTTTCGGGACATCCTGAGCAGATCAGCCCTGAGCTGCTCCTCCTTTGAGCTGCTCCATATAAGGTCCGGCGCGGTTGACACTGTAGGGTACTGCACAGGCACGCCTAACCCACATATCAACTGATGTCTGGCTGGTTGAAATTCCTCCCCATCCCAAAAATATGGCCCTTCTCACTTCTCCAGACAGGAGCTAATATCTCATTTTATCTCTTTATTGGCGGGAATATTACCACAGCACTCTTACCGACCCTGGTTAGCATTTACAAAATATCCTACTTCGTACTTCCGGCCAGACTCAAAGTATGAAAGAAGGAATAATTGAATTAATTAATCAAACCGTGGCTGCATTGCCAATTTCTTCCATCAGTTTTAGTTCGTTCATATAGCCGCACCCTACTGGCAATACTATATCTCATTCTTTGTTTCTTTCTGCATCGTTTATTTATTGTTATTTCATCCCTTTTAAGTTTTTCCTCTTCCGCTAGTCCTCCCCCCACCTGTAAAGGACACGGAAAGACCATTGCCAATGTGTCCACATTCTTTGTTGCTAACCTTTAGTAATCTGAATAACTCCATGAGGTTAATTCAGTTGGAGACTATTGAAGCCTTCTAAGGGTTGATAAACTGGTATTGATTAACACAGAAGCACAAAGAGAGTTAGGGGTGGGACCGTCCTCCTGCTGCCAGGAGCCCTAGGTGCCCTCTCCTGTGCCTTGATATATGGCCAGACACCAATCTGATATGATACCGCCCGGCCATCAACCTGCGACCTTTAAATGAAGCCATTCCGATGCCAGGCACCAGCATTAAGGCCAAGTGCAGGAGTCCGGAGTTGTCCCAACAGTAGGGGATGGGGCTGGGTGGGGGCAGATTGCATTAGGTTGTCAGCGGTCCCCAGTCGGCGCCACAGTGCCTGTATATTGGCGGACGGAGGAGGGGTAGAGCCGGCTGCTTTATGATGCATTGTGTGTGACACTGTGGAGCTTCGGAAGCCATCCCTGATGTGGCTTCACGCTTGGTGGCACCACTGATGAATGCCACTGGTGGCCGCCCCTGGGGAGGGAGCCGCAGATGATCCTCCTCCCCCCACCTCCCTGCTTTAATCCGTAGTGGTGGTGGTGGTCCGAGGGTCGGCTGTGGTCAAGTGTTATGTATAAGGTCTGGGATGAGAGTCAGGGGCGTGGCCGTGCACCTTGTCCTGCCAACAGGGCACGGGTGGTCACATTACCCTCCGGCCTTAGGGTCGCCAACCACAGCCGGACCGGAAGATATGGACCCACCACTGAGCCTGATTCAAGCCGAGACAAATCAGGGTCGGGTCAAGGTTAAAGTGAAGGTCAAGTTGACGGTCAGATAGGAATTGTGTCAGGTCGAGTTGAGACTGGGAGACGCCAGAGGGCGTGGTGGGTGATGGCCCTGAGCACCTCATACCGTGACAGTATCGTGATCTACGCCATCATAATGTATTGGTCATGGTGGGCGCGTCCATCCATTACGTTATACCCTTTGTTCAAACCAAACACCAAACTCGCCAACACTTTCCTATGTACTCTTCACTGAGTCCCACCTACCAATAAGACCCACAGGTTCATTTTGTTAATGCAACTTCGTATAACTGTCACTTTGTTTCAGGGTACCCAGTGACTTCTATGATGCTTCTTATTACCATGTGAATATGGAACTGCATTGGATCAGTCTTGTGGAAAGGGCAGGGGAGGTTTCACAGGGGTTATAGGGGATATGACCTGGGTCGGGGGCCATGGGGCATGGCCGCTTTGTCAGTTACCCTTCCCACTGGGAGGCCAAAGACATCTTTAGTTAATCTACATAAGTTGGCCAAGTGGTGGTAAGGGAGAGCTTTCTGCATAAAATTGTGCCTAGGCAGTTGTCCTATCTCAATGGCGGTTTGAAGAAGAGTGTCCTTTTAAGTGAGTTATATCTCCTTCTCCCTGAAAATAGATGCTACTTGATACCGTATGCTGTTCCTTTCTTCTTGACATATTATTATGTACATGTATGTCTATATCCTAGCAGCCAATTACTCCGTTATACTCATGTTACTTCAACAATCTTAAAGTAAAGAAATAGAAACTGTTAGTGTCAGAGGAAACCCCATAAACGCTCATCTATGGCAGGAGGAAGCCTCTCCACAGTGACTCATGACACATAACATACGATTCTATTCAAAGGCGTACACACACAGAAAAGTGAGAGTCATTGTCGCTAAAGTCACTAAGGTCACTGCCTGATTCTCAGGTGAGGGTAGTTTTAGCGACAATGACTCTCACTTTTCTGAGGGTGTAGTATGTAAGTCCCATCTGATGCTACCTGTTGGACGCCATTCTTGTAAGCCGCTTTTCAGATACTACTCATGGTACGTCAAAGGGGTTTCTCAGCGACAGGTCGAAGGGAGTAGTATTTACATGGATCTAATTCGGTTCTGGCTTAAATTACCAGCTCACATGGTACTCAATAAAATACGTATTGGGAGACCTAGGTGTTAACTATAGTCTCTTTCATATCTAATGATTATCTATAAATATGTATTTTGTAGAGACACTCTATCCAGTGTCTAATAAGATGATGGATCTAGGCTTAGTGCACTAGTCCTTCCCTTGAAATGTTTGACATTTGAGAAATTTGGTAAGGACCTTAAAAATAGAAGCCTAAATTCCAAGAAAGTGTTACGTGGGCTTTCCAACGGTGATTTTCCATCCCATGTTGGGACGAACCAGTTGGTTACCATGTCCTACCAGCACCAACCACATCGCACCTTTTCTTCGTCTTCTCTGATTATTTTTTTCTCATCTATCTATACATGGCATAGGCTGTGAAAAGTGGTTTCCTTTTTGGTTAAATGTTAGAGTTCACCATCTTGCCAGCGGAAGTCTTGGTGCCAGAGACACAGCCAAAGGTCGTCCCCGACCAGGAGACCGGTGGTGAATCGTGGTCCGCGGTCCTTTCCGCTCCTCCAGTCTCTGGCTTAAATGGAAAGCTGGCTCTCACTCTCCGGAACCTTATAGACCCTAATTGTTTGGTCCTAATTAGCGAGACCAGAAGGTGGTATTAGTGGTAGCGACTCGATGATTAGCCAATAATTGGGAGGAACTGAGTATTCAAAATGGTAATTGCCGTAAAAACGGACAACCATATACTTAATCTGTAGTAGCTGAAAGTGACAAAAAGAATTGAAATTTCTTTTCATGCGTTAGGAGGCATTAAAGGAACACATTCCTTTGTTTAATTAAATTAGGAAGCAAGAAGAGGCGAACTGGTTTGTAGATGTCATATAGATCATAATGTCCTACATATAGCTTCTGAACTACTTCGATATTTCAATAGGAAAATGGTGTTCTTTATTTTTTTTAAACATGATATATATCTTAATTCAGAGAATCCATCTCAGTGTTTTATAAAAAGTTGGACGGTGCTCTTCTTCAGTTCCCTATATGAATGGTAACATCTCATTTGATAATCGAAAAGGAGGCAACATGCAAGGCAAATTAATCCAAATTGGCATTTTATGGCTGTGATAAAGTGTCGTTTGGTAGTAGCAACACTATAAAAGTGACCACATGCACTAAAACGACAGTATAAACTCTTTGCCTGACATGAGACCATCAGGCTACCCGAGCCCTAACACACTGACCTCTCTGTTTGCATACGTTCATTGCCTCAATCCTACAGAATCCCCCGTGAAATATAGTTCATATTCCGTCCAGCAGTTTGTCAGACGGGGCAGTGACAGTGGGGAGGCACTGACTGACTAGGAGAGGGAGGGGGCTACCTGACATAATCCATTTAGGGAGGACCACACACCAAGGCCCCCGACACAAAGCCGGGCTGCCGCACGTAAAACATTTCCATACGATTTATTGGCTCAATCTCATTTGATGAAAGCTCCTGCAACGAGGTAGTAGGCAGGAGGAGGAGGATGGGCACGGGTCGGGCAGTATAGGAGTGTGTAGTTGATAGGGTGGACAGAGACATGGGTATATAGGTTGGGCAGGAAGGGAAGATAGGGCATGTATAGCTCATCGTACACTAAAGAGATAGGGGAAGCAATGGCGGCGAGAACAATTACACTTCTTTAATGAATCATTGTAGAAGACAGGTGGCCTGGGAAAAGGAACCTTTGTGTACCCTGGACTAAGGTCCCCTTTCACAGATCGTGCCAATTGATTTATGAATAGTATGGATGATATAATATGCATAGGCAAGGATGAGTATGGGCAAGTCTTGACAACATGAAAATCACAATGTGGATGGTTCAAGAACTCTACAAAAACGATGCGATGATCTTTGGGGTATGTAGCCCACATATGCTAGCATGCTATTGGGATTTCTTCAACAGTCACCCTTCCTAGAAATGTTCTGAGTTGGTTAGAGGTGGAGATTTTGGAGGTGAATGGCTCCAAGGTGAATGCCTCCAGGCACCTCCAGTTACCAGGTATCTGAATAGTTGGGGACCGATGCCAGTGCAGAAAGCGGTCAGTGACCCTCATTGTCTGAAAATACGGGATGATATCAAATTGTCCAGGCCAGCAGGAGATGGCCGGGCCTATTAATGAGCAATGCTAATTTGACATGAGGCAGGAAGAGGAGTTGTCAATGACTAGGGATTTACAATGCATGGCTGTACACACGTCATGAACAGATAGCCCTCATAGTTATACTCGATATATATCAAAGGTATTACACACATGTCAGTCTCAATGTTATAAATGAACTCCAAAGAAACATTCACAGTGTGGCCAAGGGGCAAAACCTTTTAGAACACAGAAATGACAAATAGTACACCCTCAGAAAAGTGAGAGTCATTGTCGCTAACTACCCTCACCTGAGAGTCAGGCAGTGCCTGACCCTCAGGTGAGGGTAGTTATAGCGACAATGACTCTCACTTTTCTGTGTGTGTATTTATTGGGACCGTCCCATGTAGAGACAAAGAACGGGTACTTTGATATCTGGTGCATGCTTTATAATACCGTTTGGAGATCCGAAATATCGAGGATCAAGAGTAAAGAATAATAGGAGGAAGTATCCCAGGTAACATAAGTACATTGGGCCATGATTGGGCCAATATACCACTAAAAAATGGGCCAACATTGGCATTTTGATATTGGCCCACCACTGGTTTAACCGCTGTTCCAGTAATGTCCCGTGCTTGCAGAAAGTGATATTGATTTCATGTTGGCCCAACGTTGGGCCAATATTTCAATGTTTTAACATTATTCCAAGGTTAGAAATTGAACATCGGGGCAACCTTGTAATACATATGTCGCCCCAACATATCATTTTCAATATAGGACCAGAACAACAGTCACTAATGTTGAACAATACTATTTTTATTTGTATAATTGAATGGGCAAGCATACTTAACCCTTTCCCTGCATATATGCAGTACCACTGTAAAACCGATACTGCATATTATAAGCAGTACTCTATTTTAGTATCCAAAAACCGATACTGCATATATGCAGTACCAGGGCACTATCTTTATTGTAGTGCCGGTTTTAGTAGGACATAATCATCTGCAATGTCCCCCGGTAGATGGAAACAATTTTTCAATAGTAGAGCGGCCCATAAAGGGTTAAGACATGACTGTCAAGTATCATCAGTTTAGGAAAAGCCATTTCTGTCTTTTGAATCCATCTTAATCTCAATCGCAAAATGGTTAGACATCATACAAACTGTATTACTATCATTTAGGACTTATCTAACTTCATAACCCACACATGAGGTGTCTTCAAGTTACTTTTGACAGATTCTCAGTAGTGTCATGCAGCAAATGACACTTTTAGATATTGAATTTCATCCATGAACGTCCTCCGACCTTGAAATATGTAGACCACACTGGAGATCACATTTATAACCCTACATGATGGCAAAGTAGGAGTCAAATTGTCAGAAACTCTTCAGGCAACATTGAATCGCCTGGTGGAGATTGCACAGCCACACACACAGAAAAGTGAGAGTCATTGTCGCTAAAACTACCCTGAGAGTCAGGCACTTCCTGACTCTCAGGTGAGGGTAGTTTTAGCGACAATGACTCTCACTTTTCTGAGGGTGCAATATTGGACCAATGTGGTTAGAATTGATGTTGGTCCAACATTGGAAGTAATATGATGGCCCTGAAATGTTCCAAGCTGGACCAAGACTGGGTCTATATCAGCAATATCAAGCATGGACCATCTCTGGGCCAGCGGTGAGCCCAGCAATGGCCCATTATCAGAATTCCAATATCGGAACAATAACACATTTCAAATGAGTAGTTGCCAAGGGTGAGCCATCATTGTAATTTGTATGTTGAAACAATGTATGCATTACCTACAATGTGCCATGGTTGGTACATGTATAACGATTGCGATGGAGTCTATCAATGCCAACATTGGCCCAATATACCCTTGCTACCTGGGTATATGTTGCTTCATTAGCAATCTTAGATGCCGAGATAAATATTTTGATTGAATTTATCTTTATTTCTCATCGAGTCAGGTATATTCAAACAAGTTAGAATCTGTGAGTATATTTCACAAATATATAAAACTACAACATGTAAAGAAAGTAATAATATCCCGATGATAAGAGCCCTCTTACCAAAACTACTTTAAGTATTCCCTTGCCTTTGAACGATAACCTGTGACCTAACCAAGGGGACAATCACGTGGTTACCTGTCACCTGCAGCACGCAACAGAGCAATAGGTTCAAACATGAGCTCCTCAGAGCTGCTCCATGTTTGTCTGCATGCCCTCTTGGGACCTAAAGGCTCCCCTCCCATCGGAGCCAATTTTCAGACTTGTTTATGGGCAAATGAAAACAGACTGGGGCGTGGCGAAAAACTGGGAGCCAACATCTACGGAGACGAAACGTCACGGGACGGCTCCGTTTGGGCTCGTAAACAATCCGTAGTTTGCGTGTGGCCACGTCGTTGGGACATGGGGATAATTGAGAGTTAAATTTCATAAGGGACGCCGGGCATGAGCCTCGTCACTGCTGCCCATCTGTGGGGCGACCGCCAGCCTGGTGTTTTCAGACTATGCTTCATAATGTGTGCCTCACATGAGAGGTCTGCTGGAAAGACGCCCTACCACTACCTAGTACCTGCCCTATTGCATAGGAGAGGGGGCGGGGGTACATAAAAAGGGTAGTTGTGGGGTTGTAAGCAGGTCAGAACACCCCCTTTCTCTTACGGTTACTGGATCCCAGTAATTATCTCCCGAGGAGTAATTAAAACGAGCTAGATTGTTCTTCAATTATAACACCCCACTGCCCGCTACCTTTGGACGTTGCAAATACTCCCGGACTTCTCTTGAGAGCACAAGGCAGATGATGTCCCAATTGTCACAAACTGTTCATGATGAGCATTTGTATTTTGGATTATAAATGTAGGTCGCATACTTTATGTTGTCGATAAAATATCAGCATAAACTTTTACAAGGGCAAGACTGTGATGCAACATACACTCTATGAATTGAAGCAAGAAAGCAATAGAACAACATATTTCTTGTGTTCTGTACATTCAAATGATTAGAGATTTGTGGCGATATAGGCCTCTTCGTGAGGAGGGTGTTTAGCGTCTTGCATCATGGAGCTAAATTGGAATGGAGATAATCACCATAATTATAGTTTTATCACTATGATGTTACTCACAGAGCGATTAAAAGTAATCTTAAATCAAAGATTGCGTGGTGACAAATTGCGATTGCCCTAAAAAGACATCTGACCCCAATTTCCCCCAATAGGCCTGGAAACTTGTGTCATGACAGACGTTCATTAAGGCGACTCACTGCCATTAACAAGCCTAACCACACTGGGAAAAAATATAACAATTCAAGGTGGCCTTAATCCTAGGCCTGGTCCCAGTTGTTGACAGTTTGTCTGGCTTCACTGCCCTCTTAGCTCTTATTGCCACTTTGCATGACTAGCAGCAGCCGTTTGAAGAACAGCCAAGAGGTGGTTTAGTGCAGAGGCAATGTAGATCTCCGATCCCTTACCCTTCATCCGCCCAACCCTGAGAGGAAACAATGAAAATCAATGTCCCTAAAGGTAAAGCACTGCCATTGTGTCTTAAAGAAAACAATGGGGGAGGCTATCAAAAGAAAAAGATCTAAGATCCCAGCGCATAGTCTATTGTTCTATGGGCACATCAATCCCACCTACCATGGCTACCATGTCCCAAGTCGCCATTAGGAGATCTAGATTGCATTGAGAACTCTTCCCCTGCTCCTACATTTGCATCACAGATCGATCATATTGATTTATTTTCACTTCCAAACCCCCAAAGTAAAAACGAAGCACACATCGGCCTTGATTGCATTGTAGTCATCAACTTGAAGAAAGTCTTAGGTGGAAGACCATTAATCTAATTGTAATTTATTTATATGTAGAAACCCTTCCACGTCAGATATAAGCACTCAAGATAAATCTTATCGCATCTTTTACTGGTTGTAATCCTTACTCCTGATTATGAATATTAATGGATGTAGTATTTCAGAAGTTATTATAAATTGACATAGGAAATATTACTCCTACATTAAACTGTATGAGAAGAAGACGAATATATATTGTTTTAACACTACTGTCGGGCAGTATACTTCATTGTTGTCATTAGCATGCACATGTGTTAAAGGAATACCCTGTGAACGACAACTTCTGTGGCGATACCCAATCAACCTAAGTACCAATGTTTCCAAATCCTAGTAAAACATGCAAAGGTCAATTCATTCAAATTAATCACCCCAATCTTCTTTATATCTACATCATTCGTCATTATAAAAATGTAACCAGAATATCAGAGTATGAGCCAGTTTACAGCGGTTTAGGTTACACTTTAGCAGGGTATGATTAGCTGTCCTCCCACGGAGGAAGATGTACGATTTAATTAGGAATCTCTCTATCTCCTGTTTATGAATCCCACACTGTCCCTGACCGTAGAATGACCTCGGTACTGTTATATCCTAACGTGCCTCAGAGGCGGTGCTGATGCCTGCTGCAGGGCAGACTGTCCTGGTTTTGGACGATGCTATACAGTGAACCTTCCTTCTCTCATTTCCCGTGTATGCATGACATTCTAGATTCCATTTCCGGCATATCTGCAAATATTATAATAATCACATGTACTATTGTTGAATATCAGCATCAACACGAGTTAATCCAACCATACTACTTTTTAAAGGAAGGGTATTCTCCTTTAACCTAATGACATATAGATACGATAGATTGATACATTATTCATCCCTGTATGTTAAATATTCAAGAACTGTTAAATCTAGCAGGATTCAGTACAACAAAAGAACCACTTTAATATTCAAGTCCAAATAGGTGAACCCCACTGAAGCATGCAGGGGACGTCAAGACCCAATTGCCATTGCCATTATCTCAATTTTATTTTCAGCAGCGTTTTCTTATGGTGTTCATCTGAGCAGAAAAGCTATTTCAAATGCTTACGAAAACCAGCATTTAAAAAAGGAACCTTGCAATAAAAACAGGAATCAGTCAGATGAAAGATTTCATATTTTTTGAGTTTGGTTCAAAATGTTTTAGCAGTGTTTCCAAGGTGTGCTTGCGTCTGTAAGCCCCCACACGTCCAGTAACAAGAGCCCAGCCGACCACACCTCCAGTGCTCTCTCAGACCAGCCTTATTTGGCTCACGTTGAGCAGCACGTGGTGAAGGCTGTAGGAGCAGCTCAGAGACGTAAATGCCAACATGAGCAGCTCCTACGGCGACAGCTGAGTGAGAGAGCCTTCCCAGTAAGGCCATGCCTGGTGACGCCAAAGAGCAGCTCCTAAACCACACTCAGCTACCACTGGAGAAGTAGGACGTCTTCCATTTAGGTGCGTGCAATATCAATCTGCACTCAGTCCTACTTCCAGTCACTAGCAAATTGTGGTTGGGACAGAATATAGACACAGTCAGAGCTTACATACATAGATCTAGACCTAGCCTCCAGAGGGTTCTAACTGCGATTTAAGAGTATAACCCACTCCTGATACCCTCCACATGAAATGCAAAGTTAATATGAAGGTAACACTTGAGAAATAGTGGTGCTACTAATTACTCGGCTGCTTTATAAATCGTGATATCTTAGGTACAATTAATTCCTATCTGACTAATTAAATCAGAATCCCCACCATTGATACGCTTTAGAGGTACGGGTATTTGCGGTAGAGCTAGAGACCCCGAAAGCCACCGCATTGCCCGGTGGGCTGTATAAATCACTACCTTTAGGCACAGGTAATGCCTATCAGCTCAGTACCTGCTCAGTATCTGCTAACGACCGGAGGCAGCGAGCAGCTCGGCCACAGGCAGCTTTTCATTGCCTGCCATCTTCTAAATGGTCATGAGCCCATAAATAACCAAAATCGCAACATCATAAAGCAGGCGAGGAGCTAGCAGGCGGCACTCTAAATGGACGACTGGGATGGCAGTCTGAAGCCTTTCACGGGGCTACCACGTGAGCTTCCATTTAAAGCCAGGGAAGCAATATGGCGCATGTATATATTTATACCTATGGTCGAAAGAATGATGTTATTTGATTAGCTTCACCTAATTAGGTCCCTTTATCCTACGTGGGAGATATGCATATAGAAGATTCCCCTTGGAAACACGTTTCTGTCGTATCCACCTGCTATGTTATTATACATGCATGCTACTTGCAGCTGTATAAATGTATCTTTTGAAAAGAGAGGGTGGGTGGGGTGCAGATGGAGACGACGAGTATATGGCTGTATCCAAGAAGGAGGGGACTGCGCAGTGGGTTAGATTGCCTCTTGGTGTAGGTTGCAGCTAGATGCGTCCCTGTAGTCATGTAAGTGCAAGAGTTCAACTAAAGATACAAATTGCTGTAGGGGTTCTTAGTGTTTAGTATACATAGTATTCACATCATATTCCGAGAATACACAGCATAGAGGATCATATCACTAAAGGGAAAAAAATCAATTTTTCACCCATCAGCCCTTCAAGAACTCTAATTCTTTAATCAGTTTACAATATCAGAGATTTAAAAAAAAACACGATGAAGAGTATAGTCCACTACGTGGCATTATAATGTTCCTAACGTTATAAATATCCATGGTATATCGCGTGTGTATCTTAGATGCAGATATACACCTTGATTAGACATGTATAGTCAGTGGTACCTCACCCATCAACTTATCAGATGCCCCCCCCCCCCGTACAGACATCACATAACAGGCGGCATGCCATGCAGGGTGGTAGTAAACCCTCCTCCACGGTCTATATATAGCAACTGCCCACCTTGCCACAGGGTGCAGAGGATCCAACCCTGTCTGTATGTCCTTCAGCTACCCTTGCCAACATCACCGCCTTGCCCCAAGGTATCCCTGTATTTAGACTGGTGGAATAGAGAAATAATGCAAGGTCATCTCCTCCTACTGGGAACAATCACTCTGACACTGTTACGTTGGGCATGTATCTGGATGTAAATCATTGAATAAAGTTGAGATTATGTTATGATAATACTTGGGTATAACCCTCTCATTATTTATTTTTCTCGGTAAATACTGAGATGTGATATTGTAGACTAGGGTATATGAGCAGTTAACTTTATTTTATCATGTACCCCATCCAATAATGAACTCTATCCCATCGGTGTAATATAGTATCATTACTATCATGAATTCTAATCACCAGAAGTACAGATGGAACCAACTAAAATGATTGCAGGGATTAAAAGACTATGCTTAACAGGACATAACCTGAAATGGGATTCTCGTAAAACCACTCATGTTATACTAAATGGTGTAGCCCTCGCGTGGTAATCCCCCCATTCTAGAGATATATACATCAACATGCCAAAAGGGTTTTAGTAATTCCAGTCCAACCCATATTTAACCCTCCCTAAAGACAGGCTCTAAAATCCCTCCACCAGCTCCTCCGCTTTAGAGCTAATACATTACACTCGACGCCGAGTTATCAAGGAATAAGCCTAAATAAATAGGAGGCGATAGGCGGGCATTTGTCTGGTATTTCGCGGAATTGAGATAAAACAGGGACTTAAAAGCCAAGGGGGGACAGCAGAATGAGAGGCTGACTAGGAGGGAGATGGGGGTGCTGCAGTAGACGGGTTGGTAATGGTGATGACGGTCGGGGCAGGGCTGGCAACCTAGGATGGCCTTTCTAAGATGAAGGGGGGTTTCTTTCGCTGGCTACCCCTCTCTTGGGGACCGTAAACTAGGATCCGGCTAGTCGTACGCCTTGGATGCTGCCAGTTGGCGCTCCTGCTGCTCCTGCTGTGCAGGTGGGAGGGGGGCAGGTGGGGTCGGCTATATATGGCCTCAGGTGATAAATTATGTGAGTGAGCGGCGCACGTTTTCATAGTGCGCCCCTGTGGTGGTTTACGACTGAACCCAAGCATCCATCACGACCCAATACAGGTTTTACTGGCCTGTTTGTCGGCGCTACCTACCTGCTCCTCCTCCTGCTCCTAACATGACGCAGGTGGAGGAGCTATACTGAGTGGTGGGCGATAATTCTGTACTTGGTTGTTGTTGGGTGGTGGGATGTGGGTTGTTAAGTAGTGGGTGCGGGTTTTTGGGTGGTGGGATGTGAGTTCCTGGGTGGTAGGATGTTGGTCGTAGGGTAGTGGGGTGTAGTTTCTTTTGCTGGGTGGTGGGGTATGGGTTGGTGGTTGGTTGGATGTGGGTTGCTGGGATGTAGGTTGTTGGGTGGTGGGATGTGGATTGCTGGGTGGTAGGATGTGAGTTGCTGGGTAGTGGGATATGGGTTGCTGTATGGTGGGATGTGAGTTGCTGGGTTGTGGGATGTGGGTTGTTGGATGGTGGGATGTGAGTTGCTGGGTGGTGGGATGTGGGCTGTTGGGTGGTAGGATGTGAGTTGTTGGGTTATGGGATGCGAGTTGCTTGGTGGTTGGTGATGGTTGCTGGGTGGTGATGTTAGGTTGCTGGGTGGTGAAATGTTGGTTATTGGGTGGTAGGACGTGCGTTGTTGGGTTGTTGATATGTGCTTTGTTGAGTGGTGGAGTGTTGGTTATGTGTGGTGGGATGTGGGTTACTGGGTGGTGGGATGTGGGTTGTTGTATGGTGGGATGTTGGTTGCTTGGTGGTAGGTTGTGGGTTGTGAGTTGTTGGGTTCTAGCTACCATTATATACACACCTTCCTATATTTTCCTTCTAACTTATCTTACCAATATGTCTACATACCTATCTAACTGTCTTTTAAGCCTGCAGTTTTACCTATCCATCTACCGGTACCTACCTACCTAACCTATGTCTACCATCTAGCTTCTTACCTATACTACATAACGCTACCTACCGTCCAACATCTCTTGGCATCCGACCCCCCCCCCCCCCACCCCCGCTCGCGCCACCCCTCCCCAACCAGACTGTAGTCACGCCAAGGAAGCTCTCATTAAGTATCATCAGGGAACACATTATGATTTGTCTCAATTTACACTAAATGTGTCTTCATACTGGCCGCTCCATGACCCCAGGGGATCACCCATCCCTACTGGAGGAGGCTGCCACAGAACAGACGCCTGATTCCCATGGGTGTATGGGAGACTGTTCTGACAGAAACAACCTGCATTTTGTTACACATCATGTACATTGAGTACTGGGGTATGAAGTCAAACTGGCTTTTCATCATTGTGCCAAAAGTGTGTCTACGGATTAACGTACTATTATAATACAGTTTACGTTATGCTATATATTTTTATTATCTGAAATGATGCACCTTTTACAGCAATCATCTACCACCTGTGTGTGTTGAACGTATATTTTGGTAACAGCTGCTGGTATAATGTAACCAATGATATGTAGAAAAGAAGAATAAAGTGAGAAAGAATTTCCATAATGGTATAGCATAGAGGTTGAGCCCTCCCCAGTGGGCACACCATCAGGCTGCACCAGCTACTAGTCGTTGCTTTAGTGACTAGTTGCATTGCAACGTTTACTAGTCACTCATGCAACTATCAACCTTTTTGAGCTAGATTGGCAAAATTCTGAGTAGTGCTTATTAAGTTATTACTATCTGGTGCATTGCAGTGCTGCAAACGCAACTGCTACTAGTTGCAGCAGAGCAGTGTTTATAAGTAGCTGCAACTCCAGGGCTGCAGAAGCACTGGCTATTAAACGCAGCTAATGGAGAGCTTACTAGTTGGTACAAATTAAGAGCTTACTAGCTGTTCTTTTGACATTGCTTAATAAGAGATGCATTTGCAGTACCTAGTAGCAGGTGCATAGCCGCTCTTATTTATAGTTGCAAATTCAGGGCTGCAGATGCACTGATTATTAAGGGATGGTAATGCAGGGCTTACTAGTATCTGCATTTTAGGTGATTACTAGTTGTTCCATAACAGAGCTTTATAAGTGCTGCATTTGCAGTGTCTAGTAGATGGTGCATAGCAGCTCCTATTAGTAGTTGCAAATTCAGGGTTGCAGATGCACTGACTATTAAGGGATGCTAATGCAGGGCTTACTAGTATCTGCATTTGAGGGACTACTAGTTGTTGCCTGACACAGCTAAATAAGGGCTTAATTTGCAGTACATAGTAGCCGGTGTAAAGCAACTATTATTAGTAGTTGCAGATGCAGGGCTGCTGAAGCACTGGATATTAAGGGCTGCAAATGCAGGGCTTAATAGTTGCTGCTTAAGAAAGGCTTATTAACTGTTGCCTAACTATAACTCTTGCAGTGGCTAGTAAATGGTGCGCAGCAGCTTTCATTAGTTGCTGCAAATGCAGGGTTACTGAAGACCATGTGCTTTCAATATCCCCTATTATCACTCATTGTTTTCTCCTGAATGCACAGAAACCACACAATATTTTTCAATGAGACATGGTCGTATCATGCTTTACCCCTCCAGTTTTCTATATTTCATATGACCAACAACTATCTCTGTCCAGATATTTCACAAAATACACATAAACTCAAGTTAGTGTTAATCCCCATAGACAACTGAAAATGAGGATTATAACTTGAATGGGTGTCTAAATATCAAAATCTATCAGTCCATGTGGTGCCTAATAACATATGTGTTAAATCATGAGCAGGATATTCCTCAGTATTTGGGTTAATTGGTGATTTTCCTTAAATATCCACCCAGGGCTGCAAACACTATGTTATGCATAGCAATTTCGACAGACCTACATAGCCCTGATTAATGCAATAGAATCAATGCATGTGACATCATTTTCAATTTCTTCAAATACTGAATGAACAAAATGGGTTTTTTAATCAATGAAAATCGCATAGTCAACATGATTGGATGAGTTAGATAGCTTTTAAATTCACCAGACCACTGTTGCTTAACATAGGCTAATAACTGTTGTTTTTGCAGTGGCTAGTAAACTCTTATCAGTAGCTGCAAAATGCAGGGCTGCAGAAGCACTGACTATTAAGGGCAGCTATTGCAGGGCTTACTAGTTGCTGCATAATAAAGGCTTATTAGCTGTTGCCGAGGCATGCATTAGTTGCCAGTAGGTGGCAGCAGTATTCCTTTTTTGAAGTTTTATACTCTTTGAACCTTTTGATATCATTACATTAATGACATATACTAGTCATGTGTGTACCAAAATGTGCTAAATATGTAAACATAGAACATACATCAATTGCTAAGACTTAAGATATGCTTAGGCATGATTTATAACATAGATTACAACCAAATTTGATTGAAACACCATTTCTGTGTATAATAGTATATTACTTAAAGGTCATATACTACAGCATTAAATCACACCTTTGGCCAGGTTGACTACTAGTGTTGCATTAACCACCAAGTAGTCAACTACTAAGTGATGTATTTGAAGCTCATGATAGTAGCTTATCTGCAGTGACTAATAGCCACTGCATATGCAGCTACTACCAAAGGTTTATTTTGCAGGGCTGCAAAAACCCAACTAGTAAGTGCTGCAAGGTGTTGCATTAGCCACAAAATTAGCCAGCTAGTAGGTGCTGCATTCACAGTTCTTAATAGTAGCTGTACTTGCAGTGACTAATAACCACTGCATAAGCAGCTACTACTAAGGGCTTATTTTGCAGGGCTGCAAAATCCCAACTAGTAAGTGCTGCAAGGTGTTGCATTAGCCACCAAATTAGCCAGCTAGTAGGTGCTGCATTCACAGTTCTTAATAGTAGCTGCACTTGCAGTGACTAATAACCACTGTATAAGCAGCTACTACTAAGGGCTTATTTTGCAGTGCTGCAAAAACCCAACTAGTAAGCGCTGCAAGGTGTTGCATTAGCCACCAAATTAGCCAGCTAGTAAACGGTGCACTCGTTGCAGGGAGATGGCTACTAGACGTTTAGTAGGTGGTGCTGTGCCCACTGGGTCCAGTATACATACTTGCCTCTAGACTAAGTGATTTATATCAATGCCCTGTGTGCCCAAACCCCTCTTTTCTGTGGGATTCATCCCAGTCTGTATAGCAGCCTATAAAGTATGAATGTGCTATCCCAACATCATCTCACTGATGGAATCTGTCTTCATTTCTCTATCTAACAAATAGGCCTCCATGGAATCCATTTCCAGGGTCCCGGCAACTATTCTCATCAAGTTGTATGCTCAGAATTTTTCCACTCAGAGCAAGATAGATTGGTGAATATAAAAAACGGGATATAGAGGCAACATCTGTCATATTGCATTGAAACTTTTCAATATAGATCGCTATTGCTTTTCGAGATGCAATTTGAGTGAATGCACTTATCTATACAATATGATGGATACCATGATCAGCAACATGAAAGGGGATCTCTTGTATTGAGGAAGCTTGCCGTCCATTATATACGGGACTAATGCTCTTCAATACTGTATATTTATTAATCATCAGAACCCTGAAGGTATGGGGACAATATTGACGTACTAAAAACACAATACTTCTCATAGAATTTCATGAATTGGCTAATGCAGCGTACACAAAGCTACAGACCTATTGTATTCCATGGATTGATGATAATAATAACATACTCAATTCAAACCAATTCGAATGCCACTATCAGTCCAGTTCTTTCAAGCTGCTGGAAATGATTATTCAACTAATAAACGTAACTTATGTATTTAGTGGGACATCTGCTGATAGAATTAGTTAAATAAATGCAGATTTGTTGAACCTCATCTTACTGAACCTATGAGAGTAACATCCTATGTAGAGAAGAATAATGCTGTACAACGCGCTCAGCCTCTCACTGTAAGTAATGGCCTTGTAGCAAATTCATATATGTGAGCAGGCAAGCAGAAAGGATAGCCCATCAGAGTGCCCACATGCTATCCTTTCTGCTTGCCTGCTCACATTTGTCCATATGACCCAGTAAGACGTCCCTTTCTGCGGAATATGTCGAAACTCGAGTCAGTCCTGGATAAAGGATAAGCGTGATGACGTATAATGGAATACAATCGAAGTGGCACAATATCACCTTTGCTTGACAGGAAATATGATGTCTCAGCACAACATACCAAATCTACAAAAATTTAATCTCTATTTCACGTTGCTTTTCCTTTCTATCCATACCAATTATTATACTCCAAATGTACACCATAGGGTACACTGCAGGCAGATTCTCCTCAGAATATGGTACATAAAGTATGCATACATACATATAAATGGTTGCCAGAGTGGACCATAACAGCAGACCTTTACCAGTACATAACCGAAACACATCCTGCACCTGTCTGACGCACCAGATGTTGGATCAGAAGCAGGCCAGGCAGGGTGTAGGCTGCCATGTACTGGAGTAACAGCAGGTGGTACACAGGAGCAGTGTGCTCTACAAGACCTTTAAGTCATTGATACACTCCCTCCTTCCACAGGTACACATGTAGTAGGCAGATAGAGGCCGATGACCGCCCGCTCATCGACTCAGTACAACTCAATAACAGCTGAATAAGACTCAACAATACGGCTCAGCCCTTCTTTGCACTGCCATATGATATGGTGTACTACTTAAACGTCCGTGAAACAATACAATAATTATTAGCAACTGGAGTGCGGCCCATAAAATTGAATTAGAAACAAGATTGACACAAGTAGTAAAGATTATTTTTAAATAATCTTCTCTGGTGTTTTGAAAAAAGATCTATGGATATGCCAACATAATGACCATTACGCAAAGTCTTTCTCAGGAATATGGTACATAAAGTAAGCATACATACATAGATACAAATGGATACCAAAGTCAACCATAAAAGCACATCCTGCAACTGTCTGACGTTCAGACAGGTTTAGTTTGAGTCACCATATGCATAGTGTACTGGTTCAAATACGTAAACATAAATTATGGAATGCATAATTAATTAGATAGTCTCTTTAGATAGTGTCCCCATCAATTCCACGAGCCCCAAACCCAAAGCACACTTTGTAAAAGGGTATTAGTTGGCTTTGCGTAGCAGCTACAGGCAGTTGGTTGTGTCGTGGGCGGATAGCTGAGCTTCTCCAGTATGATGCATCTTGAAATGTCATTGAACTGCCAGAGCAAGAGCTCTGCCACACAGGACATTGCCCTTCCTGTAGCTGGCCTGTAGAACGGCCATCCAGGGCATTGCGGGAACAAGTGGCTCTGGTTTAATCTGGGTGGTGATATTAGTGAAGATGGATGATCTGGAGACCCAGGTCCCTGCTGAAGGTCCCCGCCCCTGCCCAACCCCTCCTACAAGCAGGACCTGAATTAAACATCCAACTGGGGACCAGGAGGGATAGACCGTTACATTAGATGGGTGGGAGAGGCCTACTATGGGGCACCATATTGGAAAGGGTATTTAACTCTGGGATGGAAAAATTAGGAAATAATAATAAGCCTCAAGTGCATTGTTGATTTCATTGCACATTATGATCGTTATGTAGTTTCTCACTCAAATATTTCTAGAAACTAGATAGTTGACATATTCACCATTGCATTGGTAGTTCTGATAGAATGGTTCTCAATATGAATAAGGGGTTTGCTCCGTTGCTCCTAGGGCACCGTGGGTGGGGATGAAGGGGTGGTCGATGGCCAAAGCCTCAGGCTCATGATGCTTAGCCGTCACCACGGTCACTAGGCAGCGTGGTCAGCTAGCCTAGGTCGCCATGGGGACGACCTTTTTGCCAGTGCCCACAAGATTGGGGTAGATGGAGGAAGAAAGGGAATGGGCTTTCCTAGTGTTTATGGGTTGTGCTGCAAGAAAACCAATGAGATGGAAGGTGTTGACAAATGGTCACCCAGCCCCCTCCTTCCTCAAGTCCATCGGTTCCACCCTGCCAGTGCTAGTATTTTGTACCCCGCAGAGATATCTCATAGAAGGCAGGGCCGTACGTCAGAGGCTGTTTTCGGGTTCGTTCTAGGAATGGCTTCGGCGTGAACCTACCCAGCTAACTTGCTGTTAACTCTATCTGTCTCTGGGGGAATAAATATGTTAGAAGATTGAAGGGGTGAAAAGATGATGAGGAAGGGTGTTGGGAAGGCTGGAATAGGGTAAATGAACCATGAGCCTGTCTCCCCTGGGATTTAGAAGAATGTCATGTAGGTCATGACATCATAGATATCACTTATACCACTGCATTGTCATTACTCCATTTGCAATGAGAAATAAATTGATGTGTTAACTATAATTGGTTATAGATATAACAAAGCTGTATTCACAATCGTAATCTCAGAATTCAGTGCCACTTACCGATCTAATTCAGCATGGCTAGAAGTATAGGATAAATATTTGATTTATTTTGACATGTGACTTCGCAACCAGTGTAGGCCAAGAGACTACTTAGAATTCATAGCCTATGACAAACTGCAAAACTGTGAGAGATTCGAATCCAGAATAAACCTGACTCATCATAATCATTTGTCAAAATTTAGTTGCATTATCTAACACTATGTCATGATCGCAATGGCTCCAATATCTAAGAAGCCATGTCCTCAAGAACCATCCTCCAGAGACGTGAGATGGGTAACAGAGCCATTAGGAGCTTCTGAGAGCAGATCTTATTGCTCTTGCCTACTCGGAAGTGCTCGGGTATACTCGGAATTGCTCGGAGGGGAGCGGGTGAGCTGCTCTGCTGCCGGGGATGACAGGACAGAAGTGATGACGTAGTAACCACGTGACACCTCGATCATCTCGGATCATCTCCCCCGATGGTTCGTTAGCCCAAATCAGCCATGAGGATGCGGGTCAGAGCAGGGGACACATAATGACGTCATAGCTAGGGGATTCCCTGGAGGCACAGAGCTCTCGGGTTGTCACAGGGGTGCTTGGTATATGAGGTTATCAATGTGTTAGTATCTAAATATAGGGCTTCAAACTACATTACCCCTTCTAGTGAATACATTCTTCAATTGACTTTGAGCAATGCCTAGTGCCATTCGAATAGAATAGTGAAAAAGGAGTGCATTTATATTTATTGATGTTGATGAGGTGACAGTGTATCTCGAGCAAACTTCTTAGAGGCATACATGACACGACGAGGGCTTTATACTATGATTCACATTCTTACCTCACTGCCCCCCCCTTTCAATCTCTATCATTAGTAATCACCCTCCTATCACCAAGGTCACCCTTCATGACATCACCTAGGTCAGACGGAGCATGCTGTGACCAATGTAGGCTTCCTTACTTTGCATGCACCATTAGTGGACAATAACAGAGACATCTGGGTCCAAGGTTCACTCATTTAAGGGCAGACACAAGGGGAAACGATCAGACGAAACGTATTGCCCTTACCTTGTTGGAACCTCTGGCCTTGTCACGCAGTTCTGAAACTGACCAGACTGTTGCATAACTGACCGGATTCAGCCTGGTCACCAGAATCCACATGGGGTTTGTCTGAGAGAACGGATGAATCATGAATGGCTCTTTATTGTCACAAGATGACAATAGGTAAGGAGACCCGAAAACTGGTCCCACAGTCATGCCAAGAGCAACGGAGACGATGAGACATATGGCATTGAGATGTGAAGAATTGGACATAAATGTCATTGTCTTGCTTACTTTGTCATGCTATCCCAATTACCCTTGTCATCAGAAACATAGCTCATACCATACAGACATACGACAAAGACATTTCAATAAGAGTAAGTGTGTGTGAGTGGGGGGGGGGGGGCATGGGGTTGGGGGTAAATGGCAATCACACTAATTCCGTATTATTGTGATCAAAACCAAACTGAAAGCCCCAAAGACCCTTATTATAAATATCTTATCTGTGAGGAACTCTGAATGTTAAAGTCAGATACCTTTGAAGTACCAGCAATTCAAAATGTGTAGTAGGAATAGGAGAACTTGTGTTCTCTTCACCAAAAACAAGGTCACCAATGGCAGTGACCAACTGTTTGACGCCTCTCACTGGATAATCTGGATCTGACCATTTGCCACACCGTCACTGCCCGAGGTCAACTGACCAATTTCTTATGCAATTCCTCCATCGCTTTATCTTTATCCCTGACCCGCACCTAGCTGCCCACGGGGGAAAGGGGGAGAGGCCAATGACAATTGACCGGGGATTCCACCCTTAGCCGACCCCCATTGAACCTGCTCTCAGAATGCATCGACCACTTGGTCATCCGAATCCAGTTTCCGGGACAGCAGCAGCGATGTAGCCTGCGGTATCCGGTGCTGTCCTGAACTGACTTGCTTCTGGTGCTCCTGGGAGATGGCAGCAGGCAGGCAGGTGATCTGGTATACAGGCTGATGGGATGCGAGGAGGGGAGAGGGAGGGATAGAGGAATACATGTTGAGTAAGTCTTCATCCCATTAACCCAGCTATGGATATAATGGGAGAAATCTGGGTGTCCAGATAGTTGATTTTGGAAGGGGGTTGTGGTGTCCCTTAACAATGTGAGTCACAGGAGTGAGTGGCTCTCCTCTGAACTGCTCTCTTTACGTTAAGAATACGTCCAATGGGTTGCATTAAGGTGGAGAAGAGGAGCTGGAACAGGCAGGGGTTGTAGACCTCTACCTACTTCTCACATCTCGGTAACACCGCTGCATCTTTCCCACCTTTTGTTTCTTCTCGTTTCCATGGAAACACTTTAACATAAATAGAAAATGATTTCCGCGCGTCTGAACCGGCCAACCTTACCCCCGTGATGATTGAAACATAAGAAGGCACGCTTCCTACCTATTTAAACTTTTAGAGATGGAGTTTACTTGAAGAGTAGCCTAGTGATCCCAATTTATTGCCGCCTAGCAACACAATTCCTCTGATCATTGACCACAAAAATAACAAACATACCAAATGCACGCGGTTGCACCGCGTTGACCAAATTCGACAAATACCAAAAATATCTGATTTAAACCCTGTACCTGCTACATACTCTTTTGATTAATCAAACTGTCATATCCTTGGTAGTCATGGTGCTTGGTATTCATCATGCTGATCCTTTGAGAGTATATCAACCATGTAGGTTCCCCATGATGCTTGAATGCAGCACTGACAAGTGTACCTCCAGTGCTGCAGTGGCGTACAAGCAGCATGATGAGAAAGGGCATAGTGCATTAAAGCACCATATCGGCCTTAAAAGGGTTAAGAGAGCTTTTATTAACACTCTATTTATAAATTCCCAGTCACTTGACATTAATCACGAGGAAACTATATCAAATATTGCAAGAGGAAGTTACACCCTCGCTCTCCCACGATGCCACGAGCAACTCAACGTGATTCAAATAAATGAAATGTATCTGTACTCCACTCGACGAGCTCCTCATGTACTGCTCACGTTGCTTGGATTTATTTTCATATAAAATGTCCACATTTACGCGCTGTATTGCTTGAAACGCCCATTTGGTGTTTTTTAAACAAATAGTAACGTCGTAGTAGTAAATGGAATTTACAGACATTAGGAATTGTCCTATCTGGTAACATAACGGTCCCTTAGCGAATACTCTCCTATAACAAGTGTTAAGCCAGCAGATCTAATTCTATATTTATTCAATGTTGCACACACCAATTATCTGAGTTTCCTAGTAACCAGGAAATATGTATATGGATTGATAGCAGTTCTAGTCATTACACTAGTTTCCATCAGCTGCCTGCGTGAATGGATGTGCCTATACTCCTCTATAAGCGTCTATCTATCTGTGCTGACCGTAGGTTGAACCTTCCTGTTTATTCCTGCCACCATATGGTCTGTATGGTCAATCCCTGTGCTGGTCATCTCCGGACACTAACCATTGAGGTAGATACCAGCTGTACCCGGTTGTACCACAAGGAAGGTGGATTTTAGATATTGCACTCATTACATGTACGTTAATTCCTAACATCTTAGCTAATGATGGCCTTCCCAGCTAACAAAAAAACACGTTATTTTACGTCGAAATAACGTTTTAAACTTTACATAACGTTATGCCATACTAAAGAGCCTTAGAAAAACGTTGACATATAACGTTATATAACGTTATAAAATGGTGTATAACGTTATTTGTTTACTGGATTGTCCTATAGAACTGACTTACTTTTCAATATATCAATATTTAGAATTTAAGTAGGAAAATATCCTATCAGAAATATCATTGCTCATGTCGAGATAAATTTACAATAAATAATCGTATTTCTATAATTTTTATAAGTCGTTGGGCCATCCTACTATATGTACGATAACCATGATATCACGTTCACATAGGTATCCTCATAATTATGTAAGAACCAAGTAAAGGGATGTCTGCATCAGGTAATACTCATAATCACTAATGAGAGGGTGACCCTGCACCGCTCACCTCGGTGGCCAGGTATACATACCTAGAATGTAAACATCCGAATTTACCTGTGGCCTGACCCTATGAGGGTCCCAGGTGAGCATGCCGCACGTGACACCTGGCTGGGATCCAATCCTGCCCTTGGATCAGCAATTGGATCCCTAAGTCGATCTCCCTTGAAGCGTACTCCTTATGTATAATGTTAAATGCGTGAGGCTCAATACATGATGACCGATAGAGCCTACCCCGCCTATGAGTTTGAGTTTGATAGATTTATTGACACAGAAAGATTACATAATACATATTGAGTCTCTCAAATCCTGTTCATATGGAATATTACACAATCCACCGCGAGTTTAAACGTGAGTATAAATATCATTGTCAAGTACAGACCCTTCATTGGTCAATACACAGAAAATACATGGACATCACAACATCATCAACCATTTAAAGACCTGAGCTTTTGATTGAATTATAAAATTTCAAACATTTCATTTAATACTGCTACGCCATGAGTATAATGTCATTTAAAACACAATCTGTTGAGAGCAATTGAAACAAATACATTCCCGATAATTTGCGGAGTACAGCAAGCACACCAAAACATGATAGCAGGAGAATGGAAGAGATATTTTCAAAGCAAGCAGAGCCAACAGAACGAGGTAAACAAACCTAGAATGCAAAGTGTACAAGCAGAGCCAGTCCAAAGTATACATTTCAATGGTTACCACTCACGAGTGTTGAGCCAATAAAGCTGACCCGAGTGGTCAAGGGGTTCACCAAGGGTCATGTATGTGCTCCTGGTGGGGGCTATCCTGTACTGAAGCCAACATAGTTGAACCTGCATACTACATTTGTATAGGTTTATAATTAGCTCGCCTCCATTCAAACAGATAAAAATAGAGCAGTGACCTACACTGTAAAAAAATTTCCGTTAAAATAACGGAGATTCACTGGCACCACTGGGTGCCGGACTTTCACCGTTATTTTTACGGGCACCGTTTTTTCCTAAGTCACCGTTATTTTAACGGAACTGTCACCGCTATTTTTAAACAAGAAATCTCCGTTATAAATTTTTTTAACAGTAATTCTCAGTACCGTTAAAAAAACGGTGATTCACTGGCACCACTGGGTGCCCGATTTTCACCTTTATTTTTACGGGCACCGTATTTTCCTAAGTCACCGTTATTTTAACGGAACTGTCACCGCTATTTTTAAACAAGAAATCTCCGTTATAAATTTTTTTAACAGTAATTCTCAGTACCGTTAAAAAAATGGTGATTCACTGGCACCACTGGGTGCCCGATTTTCACCTTTATTTTCACGGTCACCGTTTTCCCAAAGTCACCGTCATTTCTACAGAATTGTGAATCACCATATAATGACAGACTGTGATATAGTAAGCTGCAGTGGTGTATTAAATTGTTTAATCTCGGATCACTTCCCTATTTATGCCTGCAGAAAAAAGGGGAAAGAGGTCAGAACACCAACTACATTTACGGGTAGATCATACAGGGGATACGATAGAGATGATTTCCTAGAATATTTATCATGTCTGGACTGGGCTCCTTTCCACTCCACTGCAAACCCTGATGTACAGTGGTTATTTATATATGATGCTATTATCAATTACTTAAATGTATGTTGTCCTATCAGAACTTTCACCATAAAAAAGTACTCTGAGCCCTGGGTCACAGCAGAGACAATAGAACTGATAAATGACAGGTCAAACATGCTCAGTGAGCAAAGGGTAACCAAGGACAGAGTACTCCTAAAGACCATCCGTAAAATGAAGAATAGGATACAGAGGCAACTAGAGAATGCTGAAGGTAGTTATGTCATAACAACCCTAGAGCGCTCGGAGGGCGATCCATCTAAATTTTGGCGAGAAGTGGCACATCTAATAAATCCGGTTACAAAAAACCTCACTATTCAACTGACCAATGAATTAACGGGAGAAATCATCCCAGCTGAACACACAGCCAGCTATATCAACAGTTATTTTGCAAATATTGGGCAAGACCTGTTCAGTCAACTGCACCCTGCTGGTTTACTGTTCCCTGACCCAATCTTAGATGATGATGAGGTACCTGGTGAGTTTGACATCTGTGAGTCCATCACGCATGAGTTGGTCACCTCTCTTATAAAGAAAATAAATGTTGATAAATCCTGTGGTCTTGATGGTGTAAATGCTAGAGTGCTAAAGGATGCCCTACTTTTTCTCTCTGTTGAGATGACGACTATCTTCAAAAATTCCTTAAATGAAGGAATTTTCCCTGTATCGTGGTCCTGTGGTCTGCTTGTTCCCATTCCTAAAAAGGGTAACCTTGGCAACATAAAAAAACTGGCGCCCCATCACATTGTTGCCGCTGCCTGGTAAATTACTAGAGAAAATAGTGCATAAGCTACTCTCGGACCATTTGGAAAGTGAAGCCCTACTGTGTAAGACTCAGTTTGGTTTTCGAAAAGACAGGGGTACGAGTGATGCTGTTTTCAGTGTTGTTAAGGACCTGTTTGATGCTCGGGATGACAGGAAGATAACAGCCACATGTTTTATAGATTTCTGTAAAGCATTCGATAGTGTACACCACCCAACCCTGATCAAGAAAATCTGTGCCTTAAATATTCCTCGGAAACTGAAAAAGTGGCTGATGGAATACCTTGCGCATCGCTCACATTGTACGATAGCCAACGGTAGCAAATCGCCCAGCGCACCAGTAAATTTCGGAGTCCCCCAAGGATCAATCCTTGGTCCTTTACTGTTTATCCTATTCATAAATGACATGTCTGAATGTTTTCAAAATTGCAAATATACCATGTACGCTGATGACGTGGTCGTATATGTCAGTGCTGACAGCCACATTGAAGCCACTCGCCTATTGCAGGAAGATATTGATAGGGTTGGATCATGGTGCCTATTGAATGGAATGACTGTTAATGCTCAAAAAAGCATGTGTATGTTCTTTGGGACAGACGGTATGCTAAGGGACAGTGGTGACCCGGTTATAATGCTGAATGGTAGTGTTCTGCCTACTTGCAAGTCATACTCCTATCTGGGTGTTGAATTAGATCAGCGCTTGAGCCTAACGCCTCATATAAATAAAGTAAAAAAATGTCTAGGTAATAAAATATACAAGCTGAGTAAATTAAGAAAAAACATGACCAAAAAGATTAGTCTAGAAATATACAAGGTTATGATATCCCCAACCCTAGAATATTGCTCTTTTTATACGGCTTGCGCCACTTCAAGCGAGCTCATTAAACTCCAGCGCATGCAGAACCACGCCCTACGAGTATGCCTCCGCACGGGCATCCGGGTCACCAGTGTAACTGACCTACATGTGCAGTCAGGCGTCCTATTGCTGGACCGTAAGAGGAAAATCCAGCTACTGATGATTATGTGGAAAAAGGCACAAAATGGAGAAGCATTAGTCCCAGGGAATATTAGAACGCGTGGGGATTTAAAGATAAAATTTAGAAAAAGAAGGGCCAAATCAAGTTTCTATCAAAAGTCACCGTATTATAGGGGAGTAAGTCTTTGGGATACCCTAGACAAGGATGTGCAAAAACTAACTTCCAAAGATGCTTTTAAAAACAAAATTGAGACACTACCATTGCTGCTGCCTGCCACATAATTCTCCGCGCCGTAGTACTGGATTATTCACCTGTAATGGTACAACACTATATGGCATCGCCACTTTGTTTATACATATCTTATTCTACCCACCTAAAACCCATATACACTTCTCATCGGCTCGCGAATGTTAAGCAACGCATGATGTCCTCTTGATGTGTGTGAGGAATCTGCGGGTGCGACGAAAAAACGTTCTATCACAGAACGATTCGCACTAATAAAAAATCAATCAATCACCGTTATTTTAACAGAATATAAAACATCACTGTATTCTGATTCAGTGCCTAAACAATAATTGTAATGGTATTTTGTGTAATTTAACTGATTTGTCCCAGTGTTATTCAGTTCATTTATCCCCCTATACCTAACTCCATGCTCAATATGGTTCCAAACCCAATTTGGTACCAATCAGCAATATCATCTTAGTGTCAAGACTTCAGACCTAATCATTAGGAATTAGTCTATGAAAGCCTTATAGAATGCTTCATGACACTTTGTAATACCAGTCCATGAGCAGAAGTCACTCTAGGATGGCTACAGAGCAAACTTCACAGCTGTATCTGTATATGTATTTCTTATCACCACAAAAATGGTGTTCCTAGCATCTAGGAAAATCTCTTCATGAACCAGACTGCCACCTGGTGTGATAAAACTGAAATCAATTAAAAGTAGCTTCACCGTAAAAAAAAGTGTGTTTCACTGTAAAAATAAACGGTGTTTCACTGTACTGGATTACGGATATTCATTGATTGATTTTACATTGCCTCACCGTAATCATATGTTATGATGAATTACCGTAAAATTTTACACTGATTCTCCGTATATTCAACGGAATATTTTTACAGTGTAAGCTCAATCTTTGCTAAATAATAAGTTCACTTTCCTGGAATTCCTTTGGCAGTAACTTGAGTAAGTACACATGTTTGTATATTCTTTACAGATATTTGATTTAATATGCAGGGTTGGATAATAAGCTTCAGCTTTCCTGATATCTGGACTCATACCTATATTGTATCTGCGATGACTGTCAGAGGAGCAACACAGTCTTGTCCATTATTGCCTTCATAAACACGGCTCACTTCAACAAAAGAGCTATCCTTAAGGTGGGTCAATCCCTTGGTGGAGAAGTAGCTAGACTTTCATCAGGTTTTTGCCAAAAAGACCATAATAGTATACACTTTCCAACAAAGCTGAGAAAATAGGAGGGTCCCGAGCTGTTTTCCGAGATATTCAAGCCTTAAGTCAATGTTTCATATAATAGGAGTATATAGCGTTTTGCAACATATGTACATAAAATAGTATTGCAAAGTAGCTAAATTTCTATATAACTCTCTCAGGATATAGGTTTTAATGTTCTCTCTCTAAAAAATCCCTTTTGAACACATGATCCCAGGCATATTTCTAACGTTTTTGTCCATTAAAAAAAGTTGAAAGGGAATAGAAATATACTAAGGGCTAGTTCTGTATGACTTCTGAATGAGAGCCACCACCACAGACTCCATAGCACAATGGCAGAATGCATGCCTTCACATCCAAAGGTTGATGGTTCTCGCCCCGGTCAGGCAACATCTTGCTCCATTTTAGGACAATTTGATAAAACTTGTTCCAATATGAGACAAAGGTCCCCTGGTGGTCTATGGTCAAACTAAAGGATGTATCTGCGCAGTAGACCAAAATGACATAAGATTGACCCACCTTAAGTGTGGGAAGTGGAGGTGGGCATGGAAACCTAAGTGTAGGTCCATCATAACACAGCTTCTAACATACAGAATCGTGATGATCAATTTGGGAGAACCTTTGCCTAAACGGTTGGCTTAATAGATTTGGCCAGGTAACTAGGCAACTTAAAAAACAAAACATGGCTGTAGTCGGTAATAGCCACTGTCCGTTACCCTGGGATATCACGCCAATTTAGTTCAGGATATTTGAATATCCATCTGTTTGCTTAGCTGCATCTTCACACCTGTATAAATCAGTCAGAGCAGAAGAATGTTTGATTCATAATTGATTATTATTAAACAGTGAGCACGTCCCCATCCTTCGTAGTATACTAACTCAGTTATAACTTCAGGTTGACCATACACATGTGCATGTATAGGGCACTAGCAGGATGCAGTAATTCTACCTTGTGAGACCTTTAGCTGAAGCTGGTTCCTGTCATGTCCAAAATCGGAGTTTTAGGGGTCATAAACATTTCAGTTATAGCCCTCTATTATGGGTCCTTAGGTCATCTGTTCAATTTGGGGCAGTGGTTAGGACTCTGGCCTACCAATCAATGGGTCATGAGTTCATATCCATGTCTAGGCTTTTTTGTTCACACATAATTTTAACATGTATCTTTGGTAGGTCAAAAATTGTGATAGTATACAATTCGGTTTTAAAGATCCTTTACACAAGATCAATATTTTTAGTGTAATCTAAAATGGTTTTGAATCAGTTGTATTTGAATATTTCTCATGCCACCTGGTTGCATTGGGGGAGTGGTTAGGACACTGGCCAATCAATCCAGGGGTATTAAGCTCAAATCCATGCCAAGGCAACATATCTTTTTTATAGTTGGTTAGAAATAGTAATACTATTTACAAAGAAAACCCAATGCAACAATACAAAACCATTTTAGATCTTAGATTTCAGGTGTTAAGGATCTTAACAACAGAGTTGTATACTATCACAATTTTTGACCTACCAAAATACATCTTAAAATTGTGTGTGAACAAAATAGCCTTGACATGGATTTGAACCCATGATGCATGGATTGGTAGGTCAGAGTCCTAACCACTCCCCCAATCTGAACAGGTGACCTAAGGACCCACAATAGAGGCCTATATTTGAAAGGTTTATGACCCCTAAAACACCAAATTTCTGTTTTGACAGAAACCAGCTTCAGCTAATCAGCAGGCTTCTATAGTTAGCAGAGGAAAGAGCACTGGTACCAGACAAGATGGCGCTGTACAGTGATCATCTAGCTAATGCGGAATAGCGTCGACTGCTTGCTGTGGACTTCTCACCTGTTGCCCAATGCGTAACAGTGAGTGGTATTCAGAGTGACCAGCCCACCACCCACCTGCCCTATGCTCACCTCAGCTAACCTTTGAGCACCTGGAGGTGCCTAGGCCACATCTGACTATAGAGAGCAGGCACTGCGTGTTATAAAAAACATATAGTGTCATGTGCGGTATCTGTAGTACCTTAATTATTTCCCAAATTTGGCATTATTTGATGTCACCTTAATCGACCTATGTACAACAACATACCACCTGTTCCTCCACTAGTGATGTGGTATATAATGAGAAATTGATAAATCTTCCCCTGGGGCTTCACGAAAGGGGTCAGAGATATTAGTCCCGTATGGGGGACACACATATTACCCTATGCCTCGTGTAAATCGTGCTACAGCTGATATTGTTCTGCCTATCTCGAATTCCACACCCTGCCCCTAGCCCGTCCGTCAGGTAGGGGCGGAGTGCCCTGGTGAAGTGATGTGGAGTTGGTACGCCATGTTTAGTAGCAATCAGCCGACCTGGTTAAGCAATAGTTCCTACTGTAGGATGCCTACTCCATCACCATTATTGAGTTGACTGTTTCCATTAAATACAAACTACATGTTGCCTTTAATGGAAAAAGTTAACAGCTGGTGCAGAAGTCTGTGCATGTGTGTGGGATGGAATAGGGTGGGATGGACTGCTATACCACCATGTCCTCATGCTTTCCCCATCCTTAGCATATTCTATCCTTCCAGATGTACATTAACCCTATGATGTAGTTCTACTTGAAACTACCCAATGGAATACGTACTACATTCTCTTTCTATAGTCATCCACAACACAACTCCCTCTCCTCAATTCCCTCTCTCGTCCTAGGGAGTTCCACCATTGCATCCACCCCATAGCAATCATAAGTGCGTATATATCTCATTATATATAATCTTCTATATATCATCGTGGTGTATCCAATGAAGGTGCCATCAGGAAGGTTAATCTAGATGATATACCCAGCATGTCCTCCCGCATGTACTCAAGACACATCAGGATACAGCTCTCCTGTACTCAGTAACACCCTTAAACCGATTATAACGGCCGCGTAGATACCAGTTTATGAGAAGGCAGTTGGTAGGTCAGCGAGAAAGGTAGATTAGTTGCTGAAAGGGGCAGCGGGGGTAGAAGCAGGGGGCAGGGAGTCTCTGAAAGGGCCCCTGGACGGTGAAACAGTGGATCACACCTGCTGACCCGTACACCAGGTGTGTGCCGAGTGCACAGGGGGTCATCGCCCTTTGAGAATACCATGTCAGCGTGGCCACATTGCCTGCACCTCCATGGTCCCCAACATCATGCGCAGAGGGGCCCAGTGCCTAAATATGGCCTAAGGACCATGGAGCGTTAAGGGGGAGGCATTCTGGTAGAGAACTTGTGGTCTCATGGCCACCTTAAGCCGACTGCCAATGACACCTGAAGGCCAGCACGCGTTAACCCTTTGGGGACCGCATAGTGCTGTAGTTCATTACTTCCCTTTATCGGCATGAGGCATGAATGCAGCCCTGGCGAGTAGACTCACCATGACTGCCGTCATGCACAGTTGGGGAGGGGTGGGGAGGTAGGGGCTAAGCGGAGAGAGACTAGAAGAAGAGCTCATCAGAGAGGAGGAAAGAAAAGCAGGATAGGGGTGCAGAGAAAAAATTGGTAAAATAAAGTGCAAAAGTAGTATACCATGAGTGGGTGGGGGAAGGTAATAGGGAGGGGGTAAAACAAAATGGGAGTAGCTTTAGGCATTTTAAAAAAAGGAGACGAAAAATTGCACTGGTAGTAATACTATTGGAAAAATAAAATCAATATCGCAATCATAATCTAAGATGATGCATGTCCTTAGAATATATTCTTGTGTAATCAGCTCTTGAAAACCAGTAACATAATTAAAGCAATGGTTAAATTGCCTTATCTCAATTCATATGAATTATATAAAGTGATCCGCGTTTAATATTTGTATAGTTTATTTTAAACCGGAATTAGGAATGACGATTATAATCCAGAGATTGCACGCCGACGTTCAAAATATCTTACATAATAACTGAAACAGAATCTGTCACTATAATGGCGCCATCGCACAGGAGGATTGTGAAATGGACGTGCCCTGGATCCGCTCCAAGATGTTACATAACGTACACTGGAGGCGGTACTGGATAGGTAGTGGGGGGGGGGGGGGCTACGTATCTAGGGCTGACCAATAACCAATCACCATCCTCAACACAGCGCAGTTGGGCTGGCACTCGTCCCAGAATGCATTGACCTCACTTTATCGGCCATGACGACCAGAGGGCGCCACAATCTGCCAAACAAGATAACCTCATTTGGACACGACCTGGTACAGCCCCTCCCACCCCCCTATGGTGCCAAATGGGATAGAAGTCAATGCCGAGTTATGGAAGTCTTTAGGGGTCAGAGGCAAACTTCTCAGGTCATGTTGTTATGAGCACTTGGATAAGTGTGAGCTGTGGGACGCGGGTTCCACACGGTGTAGCTACGCTCTTTGATATCAATTGACTTTATTATGTTGAATCGAGGGAATGGACATACTTTTCTTTATTCAACATTATCTGCTCCTATCTTTGATATGTTGCTCATCGTTTCCTATTGGTTACACACTTTCAAAAAAATGTGCGTCTTCCAAAGCCCCCCCCCCCTCTTTTCACTTACGAGCATGTGTCCACTTTTAGGATCAGCTATATATGTATAGATAATAATCATATTTGACATTTCCGAACCACTGCTATGCACCATTGTTTTAATACACATACACACACATAACCCGATTACATAGCAATCTCTGATAACACTGGTGCCACTCGAGTATCACATCAGCATTAATTATCAGAGTAACAGTGTACGTATGACGCAGTGTGGGCCCTGATGATGAGGTTATGTGGTACAAGATCACTCATGTTACTGGAGACTGTGGGTCTAGCCCTGTCAGACCTGTTCAATATGCTCACACAGGAGGAGAGCGGTTATCAAGGGGACTGATTTACAACACTCAGGGCACAGTGCTGACGTCAGTTAGCCGATAGAGCCAAGCCAAATTCATCTGACAGATAGTCCAGGCCTCATCATGGATAATATACTTGCTACAGCACATCATGTTTAGTCCCCTCCTTTTGTGGCCTAGCTTTTATTTCTTCCTGGAATATATGTGTCCATTTACCGCCCCCTCCCATCATAGATGCTCCAGGGCTCAGCCCCCTCCCATTTTTTGGATAGTTCAATCGTCGTTGAATGTCCACATCGGATGCCTACTCTTCACCTCAGATACCTGGCCAGATGTTTCTTTTGCCCTTAGAATTATTAACGCTCTCTATTCCTCTCACTGCCCTAGCATATGTAGTCACCAATGGAGCCCTTACCCTCATCGTACTCCTTTGGCCAGGCTTTGGTAATTCACTCTCTTTCACCGTCTTTCACAATCAACTTTATACGATGTCCAAGTGTCTTCCATTTTCTCATTCCCTAAATTATTCTTCACTTAGTTCCCATTTCCAACCGCTCACCTGTTAAATATTGAACCTAATTGAGCCTCGAGCTAGTCGACTCAGGCTTCACCTTTAGCTCTCACATCGGACACCAATTCGCTCAGAGACCATGGCCTGCCATGGCTACCAGAATTATTTTATCACATGAACAGAAGAAGCGATATGGATGGATCTGAAGCCTGACACTCATGACGTTATCAGTGCATGGATATTCTGTTGGGGCCAATATGTGTACACTGATAAAGAATACATTTTTAATTTACACCTTCAAGCAATCTTTCTTTTCATATTATTAGACTTTCTGTCTCCACTTGGATAACCTTCCATAACACCTGGATATCTATGTGAAACACTGTCATCCCATTACCCAGCATCCTGACCCTGAATGATACAATTAGTTGTCGTATTCTATTCAAGGTATTAAGACACGTATTATGCATTGGAGGTGACTCTATGGCTCAGATTTGGCTGATTTCTGCAAAGCGTACAATCCATTCAATTACCCTTTTAAGATTGGCCTATATGTTTTTTTAGAATTAGTAGTACTACACTATTGTAACCTTCTAATACATAATATCAATAACAAAACAAAGTTGAGAATGATTATACATTTATGTATAAATTAAACCTTACAAACCAGGCTGGATAACACGTATATTAACTCAATCACATCCTGCCAAGTGTGGAGTATGAATTGGTCACCCATAAATCCATATATGCAATATGGTGATGATTGACAACAACACTGTCCTGAGTTTCAACTGTCCGTTGCATCACTTGCAAGATGACCCCAGGGCTGGAGGGCCTGCCCCTGGCCAAGTGGTGACCCCCTAGGGCCATTAGTATACCATCCCCATGTACTAGTACACAGGGATGTCGTCATATAGCTTGTGTCCTGAGAGTAGGGTCATGTATACAGAGGTCAGGCAGAGGCCCCATGGACTGGCTATACGTTTGTACCTAATAACATAGGACCTTCTCACGTCTCATTCCACGTATTCTCTGAGGGACATATGCACTGAAACTGGGACATGACAGATGCACGTCTCTACTAACTAGGCAACTAATTAGGTTATATGGGAATGTATAGGATATTAAGCTCACAGTGATCACTTGTATCACAGCAGATCGATATAAATTGCGATCTTAAGTCTATTATACTCAGAGGTTATGTACATTTTGTACTATATTCTACATCTCCAAGGAGGCTTGACATCACATAGATCTATTACGTTTCAACGGATATATTAACAGGCTGATCGATACTTTCATTCAACTCATTCTCAAATATTAATAGGACCCATCATCTACCCTGCTACCACTATTCATCAGCCATTCAGTGGTATATAATTAGCATTACTATCTATCATTAGCACGAATGTTCAAGTCAGTTCCTATAAAGAAGGAGTCCCACTCTCACTTAGATGAACACACTACTAGCATGGCATATACCAGTGTCATGATGAAAAACATCTACCGGTACTTGCAGTACATGCACTGAATACATGAGGTTCATTTAGTTTCACGTTGGCATATAGAGTGTTTCATTTAATGGCCATACACACTACAAAGCTATTCTCTTACTAAATACTAAACATTGGTGTAAGGGGCGTAGCTCCAAGGGAAGCTGTATGGTATAAACCAGCTTCCCTAGGCTTTGATGTGGTGGGCAGTGTGATTGAATTGGGATCCGGCCGATGCTGAAATGAGATTGGCTCAATTGTCCGACCTCATGTCAAAGACCGGTGTTGGGGAAGTCAAAGGGTGACCCTAGCGGTCAGCCGGTCAGTCAGGAATTACCCCTTGTAAGGTCTGTGTCCAAGTGTTTACAGATCTGCTCTCATGTGTACTGGGGATCTTATCTTGGTCCAACTTGATATTGTATCTCATCACTGTAAGGATCAGGGTGCTTTAAGATGTGTTTCAGAGGCAATTGGTATTGTGCCACGCCATCTGTGATCCTGAAGGGCTTCCTCTGGGAAACACATAAAATATTACATTGGCATACTCCAACACGTTATTGTTTCCATGGGAACAATTATACAAATTGGCAATAATTTCCCACTGCCACTGCTGTACCTGAAACATAGAGATACATCCAATATCAAATGAGCATTTTCACTTTCATTATTATAAAATGTTAAATGATCCTCGATAACAGTCATCAAATTATGTTGATATCCAGTACACACATGGATCAAGGTTTATCTAATTTCTCAAAATACATGTACACTATATTATTTCCACCACCCCTCCCTGTAATATGGAAACATTGAGCAAGGAACTTCTCCTTGCCTTGAGTAACACCTGCATAAAACCAATCATATGTATAGAATGGGTCATTTGAGCTGAGCAGATGATAGAGGCTATTAACACAGTTGATAAGGCACTGTATGCTGATGTCCATCTGCCCCCTGCAGCCTTCGCCCATACTGTTTGGTAGACTTTGCAGATAAGCCCTTAACCCATTTGTTTTATCTGGCTCTAATCCAGGTTTTGGCGGGCAGTGGTTTTCCACTCGTCATTTTCTGACAGACCTCGTGACATTAGCGTGGGATCTCTCCATGACATCTCTCCATGCATATATATACTGTTCTGCTTACTTACTTCTTTAAACCCGCAGATCTCGGTACCCCTCCACCGACAGTCAGGGCGCAGTCGGGACAGGTACTCAGCCCTATTTATAGGAGAGCTGGGGCTTTAATAAAGCTAAATGTATGTAGAAATATGTTGAGTGAAGACCTCTTTGCCATTTCTTTAGAGAATATTAGAATTATGGATGTATAGTTCACTCTATACTTCTAAGGGAGTGCTCATTTTTTAACAACAGGAGGGGGGGGGTGGATTTGGGGGGGGGTAAAAAATTTAGACCCCTCTTGGGGGGGGGGGGGTGAAAAAAATCCAACCTGTTTTGAGAGAAAAAGCCCGCGCGTTACTATGCTACAAAGGGGCGCGAGCGCGCGCGATTTTCGGCCTGCCGGGGGGGGGTAAAAAATTTCGACCCCTCTAGCGGGGGGGGGGGGTGAAAAAATATTGCGCGCTCCGCGCGAAATCTCACCGCCCCCCCCTGTTGTTAAAAAATGAGCACTCCCTAAAAGGAGTATTTCCAACAGCATGCACATTTGGCAAGTAAAGCTATCCCACATTCAGGCAGTGGGTGTCTCTGGGTAGAATCGGGGACCCAGTCTCTACGGCAACTCGGGTGGGCGGGTGTCTGACGGTGAGAGACTGGTCTCTGAGTAGTATACAACAATGGCGGCATAGCTACATTACTGAACCACATATAAGGGGGGGGGTATTTCTCCAAACAGCCAATTGAAAAAAAAACCACTAGAGCAACCTACTTCCATACTGCTAAGTCAGACAGTACAGAATTGCGTTTCACGTCAACTTTCAGCAGGATACAAGGAGTGTAGCCATTTATATTAAGGTTGACTTAAGGTGTCTAAGCATCAACAGGTGTCTCGGTGCCGTGTGGAGGGTTCCATATACGCTAGAGTCTGTATATAGGTAGGAATTCCTCTCATGGCTGAGAGGAGCCGCCCATTGCAAAGACAGCGGATTGAGGCCGGCTTCCGGTCGTCCATCCGGCCTAACACCCGACCACGGCCTCCACCACTCACCATCCTCTCAGTGCTGACCATCGACGACCTCTCCTCCCCTCCCGCCCCTCCTCACCGCTCCGAGTTCGTGAACCCACCCAGTTAACGGCTCGCTCGGCCGCCGAGCCAAGTTACGTAAGATCTCGCGACCCCGAGAACTCGAGGTCACGTGGCCCTGTGACCTTTATCTCGGGTCGCCCGCGCCAGGATCGAAAACGGAGAACGGTGTCAGCTACAAACGGAAGGGAGACGACTGGTGGTAAGGGAGGAAATGGGAGAAGGCAGGGGATATGGGGGAAGCCAGGGACAAGTTACCACCGGGGGTATATATAATGGGGCACCAATTAAAAGAAAATTGGAACCATGGAGGAAGAGAGTGCGTGATTTGAGGAGCATCCAGGAAGAGAGATATATAATACTAATGGGAGAACAATGGGGGAAAGGTGGGAGGGAATTATGAAAGTTAGGGAAAATTTCTAAGAATAGATAGGCCTACTGTAAGTTATGTCGGTTGTATATATACAAGGCTGTAGGAGCAATTTGAACTGCAAGTCAGAATGGGGGAATCTTATGTTCGGCTATAGTGGATGGGGAGACAGAAGGATATAAAGGGGGTAGGAGAGGATGCCATGATCCGAGGTTAGGAGAACCAACAAAAAAAACAAAGAAGGATGAACGGATTGTTTGAGGGGATGTGTAGCTCTAGTCTAAGAGGTAAAGTGTAGAGAAAGGGGACGGTTGATGCAAACGGCTGTAGGTAGGGCATACATTATGCACGTCCCCTGATTGTTACACAAGTCCCCTGTGGCTGTTGGTGAGCTTTTAACTCGGTTTCCTTCACACAGAGACGGAGACGGAGACGGCCAACGACCCAGAGTGGACAGCCGCATGGAATGAGCAATTCCTGACCTGAATCCGGGCCAGCCCTGAGCAGCTGGAGGCTGCCCGAGCTGCTCAGAGTCGCACATAGGCTGGACAAGGAATGAACTACTCAGAGAGGAAGTTGGGGCGGCCTTGGGACTTGGGGCTAACTGCATTGGGGCTGCTGAATCTGGTTGAGTTTTGTTGAAAGGCTTTCCCACTCAGAGGGGTGATGAGGGGTGAGGGGCGGCCTAAAGGCCTCAGATCGTTTGGCCTTACTTGTCCTCAATCAGGACTGGAAGGGTTAGTCATTGGGCACAAGGACTTAACCCACATTGTCATGAGACCAGCTGTTTGCCGCAGATGAATATTTCATAGGCTGTATGTATTGACGCAGATATTCCTGTACCTATTAATGAAAACGGTTCTACAGAAACCCTTTGAGATACCCTTCTATAGAAACCCTTTGAGACAGTATTTAGCATACATTTGTAAAAGTATATGATAATCAGTAAATGGAAGTATAGTCTCTTCGACATAACAGTTGGTCATAAATGTATGAAAAGTGAACAGCTGCAATATAATGTATAATCAGATCATGTGTTATATAGATATACGTGTAACCTACACTGTGCATTTTAATTTTTGATAAACATACCAGAGTTCAACATCACAGATCCATTTCCCTACCTCCCACGCCCTAAAGATTATGAGTTACCAAAATGTATAAAGGCACGTTCTCTGTCTTGTCCCACAATATGCTAGGGGTGTGATTGTATGAATGATGTACGGGGTCGAGCTGGAGATGGGTACATCAATACCAATACCTCCGCCAACTGTACCACTCGGTCAAGTTTTATGGTTTAACAAGCGACGACACTGAGTGTTATGACTGACATCTGATAACCAAAGCCTGAAAGCTATAGTTTAGGGCTGTGAACTTCGTATTCTGGCTATAACCTCCAGACGGATTGACTTTTCGAGTAGAGAAGTAGGCGTTTGTCCAAAGAGAGTGTGCTATACCATGATTGCTATTTCTGAATTATACACAGAGAGAAGAAACAGTGTCAAAAGGGAGTCCAGGTTGCATCCAGAATGACTTCCCTGTTTAGGATAGTCCAGGTCGCCAAAGGGAGCCTAGCTGACTCTCTGGCTGACCTAACGGGGTCCAGAGAGCTATATGACTCCCCCAGGTGACCCCCTTAGGTCAGCCCGAGAGTCACTTAGGCTCCCTTAGGCGACCTGGACTTCCCTAGAGAGGGGGGTCATTTTGGAGGCAACATGGACTCCCTTTTGACGCTGTTTCTTTTCTCTGTGTAATTCAAAACACGATTTGGTGAAATGTTGGAATCATATTTCAGAAATTAATTTCCTTTATATTATTACATAATGAAATAATTTGCAATTAATAATTGATATATGCATCCATCTCTACATATTGGCCCTATGTTGTATACTTGTTGATTATATTTCCAAATTAAAGAAGTTTCTACATGTATATATCACATTTTATGTATTTGATATGTATTCATGCATAGTGCATGTGGGCATGTGCAATCTATCACTCTGGGTACATCCAGTCTATACAAATAAAGCTGCATCACAACCTACGAATCCAATCACATGATCAAAGCCTATACAATAGAGCAAAGTACAACAGCAGTATTTGATTTGATCATGCTATCTCTATTGACAGCATATTGAAAGCACTGTAAATCGAGAGTTTAATCAATACACGACAAAACGTCCCCATGCTATTCAGAGGAATTTCTTTGATCAGTAAATGAGTGGCTATTCCTCATGGCTCAATAGAGGGCATGATTGACAGACCAACGATGACGTTTCAGTTCATGTTCTAAAGGGATTATTGGTGGTTTAGTCCACAGAGATTGGATCAAATCTGAGATGGTGCATTTATAATTAGGTCCATTTTCCATCAGCCGATGGGTCTGCCGACGTCTCCAAGTTGCAGGTTGTTTGTGTGTACATCGGTCAGTAGTATCATATCAGCTGATGGAAAATGGCCCTTACGCAAATAACAAAGACGGACTTGTTTACTCCCAATTTAGATGTTAATGGATGATAGAATACATTTCCAATAATGCTAGAAAGTCATAGAATTAATCCCCTCATTTAAATATATCAGATTAGTTCTAGTTCTATTCCAGAGATGCCAATTGGCAGAACCAACCGTATGTATACACGTGAACTACTGATGATTAATTGGCCCCTGACAGATCCGACATGACATGCTATGTTTATAACACCCAAAGAGATAACACCGCCATTCAAGAAGATATAATGGCGTCAGCCCTAGTCACTTTCAGATATAAATGGGGGTCATGGTACTTTAGAAGACCACTACAGAACTAAGCACATAGCTAGGAGACCAAGAGGATCAACCTCTGAAACATGTCATATCAATCTATTCTAAACTTGGTCAAATGTCGTCTGCCACAGCAGATAAAACCCAGACACATCACTTTCCTAACAGAGTATTCCTGCTGCAAATACAGCATGTTTGGGCAGCAGTGTGGGTGAATGTATTGAATTGATATTGAATTGATATATATATATATATATATATATATATATATGTATATATATATATATATATATATATATATATATATATATATATATATATGTATATATGTATATATGTATATATATATATATATGTATATATATATATATATATATATATATATATATATATATATATATATATATATATATATATACATACATACAGGGTGTGGGGATCTTACAGGTTTATACATTATATACATAGTCCACACACCGAAGGCCTTATTCAGATGTCGCCTTGCTTTGCTTGGGTGGTTTCCGTAGATACACAATATACACGTCATCAACCACACGTCATTGGGAATCGACCGCAATTCAATTCAGAGGTACCCAGACAACCCATTCCCTCACCAACTTGCCCACTACCAACTCGCCCACCAATGTTCTGGTCAACTCGCCCACTCCCCAAGTCGCCCACTCTCTATGTCACCCACTCTCCAAGTCGACCACTCTCTATGTCACCCACTCTTCAAGTCGCCCACCCTCCAAGTAGCCCACCAGCCCTTGTAGGGCCTTAGATGACTTAGGTCTAGAATGATATTATGGTCCATGTTGCATCCAAACTATCTTTGCTTCCAAATTGCCAAGATGTGGAGTGGGGGATGTGGGCGACTTGGTAAGTGGGCGACATGGTAGTGGACGACTTGGTAAGTGGGCGACATGGTAGTGGACGACTTGGTAAGTCTGCGAGTTGACCGCAATTCAATTCAAAACATAGATTGACTTCAACATGATGACATAGATGGGACCAAGATGTCCTAATACAATGTAGTAACTATATATCAGGATATGTACAACAAACTCTGAAACTTTTTAAAAATTATTATTAATAGTCCGTCTTATTATATAGTGGAAATGTGACCGTTATAGCCTAGAAATTCGTCGCAGTAGGTTCATTTCTCTTGCTGACCCCCCCCCCCCCCCTAGACACACCCCTTACTTTTCCTCTCCTTACGTCCTCCTAGTCCTAATCGTGTCATGTGTTTATCACTATCAGTGTGCAATCAAACACATTCACTACTCCTACATACACGGTACATACAGATATAACACCACTCATCAAAACACAGATAACCCTACTGGGGCTCTGATAATGATACTCGTTAAACATGTGACTCACTTACCATCCCAGCCATATAACATTATACATATATACGTGCATTTACGCACTGCTTCTGAGAAGTCGATCTGTAAACAGTCGGCCATAATACAGCACATTTTATATAACCTAGCCTCACTATATCCGGGAGGTGTTTTCCTATGTATAGAGAGTCTAGTTAGAGGACGTGGGGGGGGGGGGGGGTTACCACAGAGGTCATTGGTTCTGGTGTATGTATACATTTCGTCAGCTGTTCCAGGGCTCTATGTACATGGTGTATGTTGTAGAGACCTTAAATTACGACATATCAAATCAAAGGCCCTCTGTACTTAGTTCGGCTTTATTGACTGAAATAAGGTATACATTTATGTTAACACCCTGTTTTCACTCAGTCATGACTGTAAATACCTGTTATTCAAGGGAGCGGCCATTTATTATTTACAGGGGGTGGTTGGGCACAAACCATATCGTCCCTTGAGGGGATGGGTGTCGAAGATTCCGACCCCTCTTGATGGGCCCGTAAAAATACACATTTTTTAACCAGCGAATTACTACACGTTCAATTGTGTGTAATCACCCCCCCCCCCCCCCTTTCAAGGAATTGACTCCAATTGGGGGTCCACGTTGTTTAAAAAAAAAGACCACTCCCTTAGGTAGAGCAATCTATATCTCTTTGCCTGTAGCCAGAAAAGCCATGTTTTGTGGCTATCATAGTAAATATATGTATCAATGATTTACATGACATATGTACAAGCATATAACTATGAGTGACTCATTTAGCAGTAGTTAAGAAGGTAGACAGGTAAACATAGATACACGTATTAATGTACATTGTAATGTGGTGGTTGATGAAGGTCTAAAGCTTCCCCCGTGAAACAGTGTAGCTTTCTGGTCTATAACCGAGGACAGATGCTTAATTGAAAATGTTATTTGAATTAATACATATCGGTTATCATATAATTATAAATGGTAAATTTACTCCCCATGTCTAGATTTATACGTATGTACTTGGTATTATAGCACATGTATGATAGGATATTCATTTGTCACAAATCTATATGCTGTATATGGATTTATAACATTTATAAAAAGTGTATTTGATGCACAATAAAATAATTATACTAAACGGTAGGCTCATTTGAGGTCAATCATGTCGCAGTGTAAACATTGCCTCAGTTATCATTGACATACAGAACACAGCAGGAACTAACTGATAAGAACACAATAAACAAGCACTAACACCATGCCAGTATTAACTAAAAGGTACTGTAGGCCCTACAAAGAGAAAAGAAAAAAGTTAGTCCAGTTTGCCTCCAGAATGACTCCCCTCATCAGGGGACCCAGCCTGCCCGAGGGAGCCTAAATGAATCCGTAGGTAGCTGACCTAAGGTAAAGGAGTCGCATATAAGGACCTGGGTTCCCTTAGAGAGGGGAGTCATTCTGGAGGCAGCATGGACTCCCCTTTGACGCTGTTTCTTTTCTCTGTGTATGTACATGAGTAGGCATGCAGTGGTATATGTAAGTCCAGGTTGCATCATACAGTGCATGTTAATTAGAAAAATAAACCATTTCACAGGAATCCTGCAGTCAAATCCTTAGAATCTGATTCATGTACAGGTATAATTTATGAGAAATGTGTAGACTAATTATGATAACGGTTAGGGATATGTCACGGCTCGGGCCTAAAACTCATTTGATACTGTCTCCATATTCTACCACATCTACATTCAATAAGATCAATTACATCATATATAACCTATAAAATAAATAATATTCCCATGGAAACCGGTCAGGCCGTGCAAGACTTCATCAGGTATTTACAGATGACACATGGGACATGTTACATAAGACGAATCACATCATTAGGCACGCCTTGAGCCATGTGAGGCCTCCATGACTCAAAAGGACCAAGACTGAATGCACCTGTCCTATTCCCCTGCCTCCATGTGTCAATGACCGTGATTGTGAGTGCATGTAAATACACTCAGCTGGTAGGGTAGGGGTGGGGCGGGGTACATGGATGTGTTGGGTGGGGGGGGGGATCATATTGGTGGTACATAATAATGGTAGTGGTGAGTGGATAGTGTTAACCCCATTACATGTTGATAATTGGAGTTAGCAGTAGTTAACGTTGAGTACTGGTAATTATAGCACTGGAGTAATAACTTGGGCAGTTGCCGTACAGTGCATGCAGTATACGGTTTATTAATAGATTAATGGTTACAGATGTTATTGAATATTTTAATAGGTTGTATAAATAACATTATAGAATGTATCGGGTGCATGTAGGTCGATAATTATACAGGTGCATTTTGTAATATTGGTTGGTGATATTTCTTTTCTCAATGGCTTGTAAAGGAGGTATTAGAGTGGCGATAGTCGTATTTATGGCGATGGCGGCAGGGGGTGAGGGAACACTCTGAACCCCACCCCCGTGGATCCCTACTTTGAGGTGCCTGGATCTTCGCCCTACTTCCATCCTACTACGTCATTGGCCTAGTGCGTGTGTTTAAAGAGGACAATAACCTCTAAGCCCCAGCCACGTATACTAAACGATACCTGCCACCTTAAGGCTGCACACGTAGCTTAGAATGTACCTATATTGAAGCTCGGAAGATGCACCCAACGATGTACATTATGATGCAAAACACCTTCAGTGTATCCCGGAGAAAAGCGTGGAAAGGCAACTGCATTTAGTATAGCATTTGAGAGAAATTCGTGAATACCAAAAGAGTATAGGAGTCGAGATCATTTGGAAGGGGCGGGGAGAGACCCTGGAGGAGATGTGAGGGGAGTTGAATGACAGTTTGGACAGCGAGAGAAACAGACCGTACTGAAACAGACAGAGAGAGAGACAGATACAGCTCTAGAGAACGCAGAAGAGAAAGAGAAAAAGACAGCTAGACTGAGGGGCAGAGAGACAGAGAGAAAGAAAGAGAAAGAGAGAGAGAGAGAGAGAGAGAGAGAGAGAGAGAGAGAGAGAGAGAGAGAGAGAGAGAGAGAGAGAGAGAGAGAGAGAGAGAGAGAGAAGGAGGGGGGTTATAGAGGGGGGATGAGAGGAGTATGCCTATGCATGTGTGTTTATGTATGTTGCGGCCACGTGGAGGTGTATGGTAGAGGATGTAAACAAACCCATATGACCTTTAGGTGTAAGGCTACCCGCCCCATACCCCGTGTAAGGTTACCTTTGGTGTTGTATGACTCGGTCAATTACTACGGATCACTGTATCACAACAATCAATGCGTACCTGATATGACGACGTATTAAAATGAAGCAGAGTATCTGCATTCAATATATAATATTTATTTAAATGTATCTCACCTTGAGTGATGAGTTATGGTATATGATTATGAATATGCTTAAGGTTTTCACTTTGGACTGACGTCTGTATCATTTCATCACACTTCATGGACACGTTCATGACATAACTTGTTTGCAAATGTCAAAATGCAGGTGACTGACCAATCACTCTACATTGTACATTTTGTACATGTATGTATCAATATATAATCACATAAACTCGGTAGCCGTCTTTAACCCTTTTACCACAATAATACCAAATGCGTACATGATTTAAGGCCCAAACAGGAATCCAGTGGTGAAAGGGTTAAATAATGTATACATCCCAGGAGGAGTAAATCAGGGACACGTAGAAAAGGTCGAAGTTCTATAGGTGATCTCTATCTTAATATTGTAAAGGCGGTTGAGCCTAACGTCCTATATAAGACGAGATCTGATTGGTGGGCGGTGACCGGACATGAATGATTGGCAACTACGCCGTGGTGTGTTTCCCACGTGTTTGGCGTGGTGCAGGGAAATGGCGGAATATACACACGAATCCGTGTCGTGGGACTTAATTAAAGCGTGAGGAGCACATGCCTGGGAGCACATGTTGTTTGGTACATGTATAGAAGAAAACACCTTAAAAAAAATTGTATGTATACTATACACGTATATACAATGCTGAGCGTTCATGAATTACGTCACTGGGCAGGGATGGGGAGAGCTGGGGTGGGGATTTCGGGTGACTCGTAATTGACCCGAGCAATATTTTTGTACATGTATCAGTATATAGGCAAATTTGTCCAAATATTGACAAGGGGCGGGAGAGAGGGGTCCCAACATATGTTGTGTCAATTGGGAAAGTTCTCTTTCATTCCAACATTGCTTATATATCGATGCTATATTCTATTAGTCAGTTGGCCAAAAACTAGGTCGAATTGGAAATTTAATGTCACCATGATCTTCACTCCACTGTTTACATACCAGTATTAAGCAACAGACCGTACAGAGATAACACAAGGTGAAACCGTGGAGGAGCCGGAGTAGGTGCTGCAACCTAGCAGACACTAGGGTGACTACCACAGGTACACACACCCTCCTCCAGCGTACTTAGTATATCTACAGCCTACAGCGCCCTTGCTTACTCTTCACCCAGTTTGCCGTTCATAACGCAAGGGAATTAACATATCTATCTTCAAGACAAACTCCTCATGTAAATGAGGTCAACCATTGGGTGATGGGGTTGTGGCGGTTACATATACCGTGCACTTCAGGGGTAAGATACAATCTGCTCAACGCTGTTATACTTACGTACCTGATACGAGGTTTAGGCTCGCTTTATTTTGTTAGAGATTTGTATGTTAAATACACTCAGGCTTAAGGATTCAATGTTGCATGCGCATTGGTGTCTAGGCCCCCCGATAAATAATCTGATGTAGCTCGAGATCTGTACAGCTCTATGTTGTGGGGTCCACGCGACAATACCCACGCCCCACCGAGTAGTATGTGAAATTGCCCCTCTTCCCCAGGTCGCCTACTTTAATATGGTACCTTGAAAACTCCCATCCGTTTTTTTTAAATAGCTTTATTATTATTAATTCATTGATACACAATCGTCCCTTGGGGACGGTCTTCCGCGCACCAAACTTTCTCCATTTGTTTCACGTAAATATCATAAATTTATCTATATCATAATTGGCATTGGACAGGCTAAGGATATACAAATTTTATACATTGTTATGTGAAGAACATAGTGTAGTACTAAATACCTCTTCGGTAAATACCTCCTCCTTAGTGCATGCTGTAAAGGTCCATGGCCCCTGCAGGTGTCACATTATATTTACTTTACACCTGCACTAGGTGTGACAGCTGACCTCAAGGTGTGACAGCAGTTCACACTCTCAGTGTATGGACAACACGCGCGGGCTTTGAACGGCTGACATCTCCGCCATATCTCACATCGTCCTAGTGTTTGACGATCTTCAGATGTCACTCCCTCCGACAGCTTTATAATTATACCCAACAATCTGAATGAGCACTGCGTAGACAGATCATAATACGTAAAGGTTCTCATTGGGTACAATCTAAAGTTGTAGACATCATCTAAAAGAAATAACTATTACATCACTAGATTTTTAAGGGTTCAGAATAGTAGAGGGTCACATTGGTGCAATAATGTTTTTTCCATACACGTCCCAGTAAACAAAGAAACCTTATATAACATTTTATAACGTTATATAACGTTTCTCTTAGGCTCCTTACTATGATATAACGCTATATAAAGTTTAAAAAAAAAATTTGACGTAAACTAAGGTTTTTTTTACTAGCTGGGATTTTATATTTCCATACATGTGTTATATTTCCATATTTTGCCCCAAATATTTGCATGGACAACCGATGACACTATTCAGCTTATGTCCCCCCTAGGCGTGCCCCCCCCCCCTGGCCCCGTCCTGAACATACCTGCTGCACGGGGGCCTGTCCGCCATACCTGACACTCTGCAGCAGCCTGTTAACGTACAGGAGGAGACAGCACAGCTGAGTCGGCACGTGGAGGCTATGTCCACAGGTGGACAGGTATTTGGTCAGACAGGTGCCTGGATCTCAGGTATATACCTCGTATACCTATTTCATATCAGGTATCAACGCATGCTAACCACGTAGGTTATGGTAATAATGCAGACTACTAGTAGCTGCATGTGTATAGTACGGCCCAGAGTGAAAGACGCCACCCACACAGACGTATGTACACGTATGTCACACCTCTGAAGGAATGGTCTCTATTCAGAACCCGTGGATCATCATTGTTATGTGGATGCCAGCTTATTATTGTCTGTGTACTTTTCATACTTCTCTCCTTTCGTAATTCAAATATGGGTGCTACGGGACATGCAAGTAGGTAGGGAATTCCGACAGCAAATCACAGCCTGCGTCCTGACCGCTTTGGAATCAGGCTGTACTTTTCTGTCGGAATGCCCTACCTACTTGCTTTGAACGTTATTTGGTATATTGATATATGTGAACGTTATTTTTGATGAGGCTGTTTTCAATGTGAAATGAATATGGATATGAAATATATGGATTTATGTACACCATTGGCGTGAGTCTTAAGCCTCTACTTGTAGAGGATTTGTTGCTAATAAATGTCTAAAGTCAAACTCAAACTCAAACATTTCTCGTGGGAAGGGAGAGCTACAGTTGTACGTGCTAATAGCTGCACTTTGGCCAGAGAAAACGCCCACAGAAAATCGGTCTAGAAATGAGGAGATAAGCCAATTTTTGAAAAATCTGGATATGGGGTGGTTAGATGTATACCTCAAACAATTTCCCCAAGATCTATTTTTTATGCCATTAGGGCCCGCTACATGTACCATATAATTGACTCAAGGGTGCCTTTACACAAAATAGTATAGGTCTATGCTTCAATTCTCAAATTGAGAATAGACTTCATACAGTCATACAGACAACACCTGAAGTACTTTTCAGTACTTTGGTGGACGCGCCCCCCCTTTCAAATTCATGGATCCGTCCCTGCTAAGAACTGATGTATTGTATTTGTATTTGTGATGATTCATATGGGGTTAATGCAATTTCTATACAGCCATCGAGAGTTACTTACCAGTAACTCAAGCTTCATTGCTCCCCAGTCTATCACTAAAGACACAATTTGTAGGCTTATTAAGCGAAGACATACGTATACCTTTATGATTATTCCTCTTAGTGTTTGACAACTTCAGATCAGGTCGTAAAGTTCGGTACATGTAGAATACGATACACTGAACGTGATATCATTTGCCAACAGGAGGCCCCGTGAAGAATAGGCCATCTTACTAAATCGCTAATCCTTTCACCATCTGTCACAGGACGTACGTACGTCACCACACGTCACGAGTGTTAATGGTCGAGATGCCTGACCCACCCAAGGCGTATCATTCAGTGGGCCACAGAACATAACCTGCATGGGAATGCTATATATAATGCACAAAGAGGTCAGACTTCATCACTTTGAGCTTCATGGAAATTGGCTGTACACAATCAGAAATAAGCACAATGTGCAATATAGGTGATTTACACTTGATGCGACTTTGGTTTACTGGCTTCTGCAACTATTACTCTGGCGTATTATTACTCTGTCAGGTGAGAAAAGTGCCCCGGGAGATGTGGACTATCGGGTTACCTGATTACCTGGTCAAGGGGCCGTCAGGGTGTGCCCCTCTACCTTACCTGGAATTACAGCATCGTAATTGGGACTAAGCCCGGGAGTAAACTTCCCCAGTAAATACACTGCTTCCGTTCTCAGCGATGTACTGAGTGCTAACTGCATGCGCGGCCATCTCATTTCAAACAAGAGCAAACATGCTGATGCACAGCACTCTTTAAGTGCCGGCCCTTCTTCAAGTTATTTCCAGGTAGAAACCGTTAACTGTACGGTCAACATGCATATCAAATATCTCATCGATGGCGGCAGTCTATAAATACTTTCCCGCCATAGAAGTGCATGCACATGTATAACTACATGCCATTTCATTAGACCAACTACATCTTTCAATAGTTTCCCAGTAAACAAAAATGTTATACAACATGTTATAACGTTATATAACGTTTCTCTAAGGCTCCTTACTACATGTATGGTAAAGTTATAACGTTTATAACGTTATTTCGACGTAAAATAGCGTGTTTGTTTTAGCAGAGAACAGGGTTCGGAGGGGGTATTTGTCCAACATTGTTTTAGAGAGAGACAGAGAGAGCTATACTATAAATGCTCTAAAAACACTTATCCCTAATGACACATAGCAGACACACGGGTGTGCATCCGGGAGTTGGAAAGATAATCTTTCTACATAAAATGTGAAATATGGAACCTATACATGTAATAGTATACCTATGTCAATTATAAAGCATAATTATAGAATGTGCCTATGCCTGGCCACATAATGACTGACAACAACAATTGTGGACCATATTCCTGTAGTAAGTGACAACCTGAACTATATTCAGAGCAAACCCCGAGAGCGAACCAAATATAAAAAACTGGTTCTTCTCAAACTAATTATATTCTATAGGTATGCCGAAACAGAGCGTTCTGGACATAACTAGGCTTTTCACCTGCGTATATACGTGTACCCTATAATTAATTATCTTGTCATGAAGCAGGAAAACAAGGTATTGTTAGCAAAATACTAGGTTTTCAAAACACACTCATGCCACACCCCTGACACTAACCCAATTAATGGCATAACACTAGACCCCAGCCGCATACCTCATGCCCGTGCTAATATACAATGCCCCTATTGTCCCCCTAAGTACACTAGCATTGTTCATCTAATTAATCCTTAGGTATACAAGGAAGGGTTGGTCTACAATTGCCTGCAGTGTGGCTCACATGCCATTTTATCCTGTATGTTTTGTGTAAGACAATAAGTGGAGGCTGACATGTTTAATGAAGCCTTCACCATCTGCCCAACACACTCCAAAGACAGCACCCCTGACATGGTGGAGATGGTCGGGAATGCTGGCGGGGTGGTGGGGTTATGTGTTAGATAGACTACACCTGGTCACGGTTCTTCCATATACCCACTGCCCCACAGGGTCAAGACGAGGTGTTATACACCGAGTCGCTGACCAGTGGGCAGTGGGTATGTGGGAGAAGCCTGGCCAGGTGTAGTCTATCTGATTTAACCCTCGGGTATGCAATATACCCAACGTGTGAAGCCTTTGTTTCATCCGCCCACCGAGGGTTAATAAACGCTAAAATATGGGTATAGATGGTGATCTATTTATCATACAGAAAGGTAGGCCCCGGTAGTTATTATACAGTAAAAATCGTTATAAGGAGGACCTTGGGACCAGTGCCATTTGCTCCTTATAAGCAAGGTCTCCTTATAAGCAAGGTCAGCCTTATTAAGGTCCAGATAACAATACACTACCTACAGGTGTCTCTTATACCCCAATAGACATGATTCTAATACAATTCAGATGGGAGCATTATTACTTCAAGTCAACAATCCCTCTGGGTCCTCTTTCTGGATATTTTCATCTCCCTTTCTCCTTAAGGCAACCACAAAAGTATTCTTCCAACCTCTCGGGACTAGAGTGGTGGGGAATTTTAAGCAGTATGTGACTGTAACCCTGAGAGATGACTTCCATGGGTAAGGTTTGCATGTGCGATATAAGAGCATGAGCCTAAATTACCTCCTTATATCAGAGGTTAAGGTAAATATACCTCCTTCTAAGTAGGTACCGCGCATAAGCGAGTCATAGCTGCGAAATCGCCGATCCTCAGAGAAAAAATGTCAATCTTCACTAGCCTCCAGAGACAAGGAAAATGAATGCACAGAAATCTCAAACCCCTCAATAGAAAGATATGGATCTGCTAGTTTGAAATATCATTGGTATTAAGTAGGTTGTACTTGCTATACATGTGCAAATGGGTTTTCACTGGGGGTCACTTTGGGTCAAATTACAGGTTTTGTCACCTGTTTTCCTGGTGCTAATTTGACTCTCTGTCATATAAACTGAATTTCCCATTGCACCATACATTGCACATGAAATATACCAGCACCATTGATTAGGATACACATCAGGCTTCACTGTGGTCCCCGGGACGAACAAAAATTATTATAAATTATTACTTTTGTAGCATTTAATAGAAAATATTAGGTTAAAAAACATATTATTATTTAAAAAAAAGGTTCGTCCCGCCCCTCACACTAAAGTTTAAAATAGTTATTACAACCATGTGAAGAGACCTAAGCAATCCTATGGATGGTGCAGTGGCAAAATTAAATCATAGTTATTTTTCTATACAAATCCTACATAGCATACTGGTAAGCTTAAAAAAAATAAAGCTAATTTCAAAAAACTTTTATTATGGTATTGATGTTGACATGTCATGGGTAGTATGTGTTTCGAATTACAAGAGGATTGGACTGCTAGTTAACAATCTATGGCACCATTTGCAGTATAGCATTTGTGACAAAAGTACATATTAGTGATCTTGCCATTTTTAAATGAATATGACTCAAAAGATACACATAGAAAATGATCTGAGAAAAATTATTCATGCTCTATGTAACATGTAGACATATTACATGTAATAGCAAAGTCCTCAAGTATGTATTCCTTGAACTAGGTATGGGGTCAAAATGGCAGAATGGCCATTTTCAGTGGTAAGGGATTGGTATTTCTGCCATGTTAGAGGGTACAATATTTCAATACAAATATGTCTGAACATATTCTGAAGATATTTATGCAATGTCCATATATAGTTGATTGGGAAATATTATTTTTCAACTGCGAATTGTCATCAAAATAAGTATAATATCACTCTGAAATTGGCCCATTGGCTATTGAAAATGAAAAATGCTAAATGGCTGAAACTTTTATTTTTCGAAAATTCATATAAAATTAACTACTGAACGGATCTTAACATAGTTACCATCATTCTTCAGCATTCTTTATCAGCTTCCTAACCAGTATAACAGTTTTGTTCAGGGAAGGGTTTCTTCAAACAACCCGTGGTACCTATTCTAAGAGAGTTTTCTTACTATAGAAATGTATAGGGGAAAATCGGGACCACACAAATCTGCTCCTTATAAGCAAGGTCTCCTTATATCAGAGTTCCTTATAACGAAGTTTCACTGTATTAAATCATAAGTGGCAGCAATGTTCTGTTAAGATTAAATATTTTGTATGTATGTATTATGTTGAAATAGCCATCCATTTAGAACAGAGTAGGATTAAAGGTATAGGTGAAAGTACAAATGAATCACCCTGAACCGATACATATGTCCATCGTATCTAAAGTACATATTATACATGCCATGCTAAATGGTGTATTTATTACTGGATATTACTAGCACCGAGATATATATCTATCTTACTGGTACTCCTGATACATGCAGAACCCGCCCTCTCCTCATCTCTGACGTGGCTCTCTTCACCCCCCCCCCCCCCACACACACCCCGGCCCTCTCTCCTAGATCCTTCCCAGACATTAGAGGTATACACCATACTAGCCTTGACCTGTCTGCGTAAAGCATGTAACATTTCCATGGCCACATGTGTAATGCCCTGGAGGAGGCTAGATGACGTATTCAGGTGAATTATTCCTATTTTACCTGGGATCACTTGTGCGCGCAGGGGGACTGCTCCCTTGAGCCCTGACCGCATTTGGTGTAGCTGATCTCAAAACCATGGACAGTCCATCTAATGATACTGCTTGAAGGAGGGAGATTAGACAAACGTAGACTTGATACAGTTTGCCCCCTCAATTAAGACATTGCACTTTATTCTTTAATATCAATCAACCTTTCCATGGTCTTGGTCACAGCGATCGTCTTTTGGCCACATCATTAAGGAGATTATTAAATATAAATAGCAGTTGTGATAGCAACCGGGTACTTCTGCCCCATGCTTCTCCCCCCGCCCCCCTCCTCAACCCACCCAGGTCAAGAAATTCTCCAACCCAGTTTCTTCTATATACACTACACATAATGCATACCCTCTGCCTACATGTATCTATAACAATTAGTTGTACTTGTATGAAGTAGTGCATGTGTTCACAGGAGACCTCATACACTGGAGGTAGTAGGGCTGATTAAGGGTACAGGTGGGCCGCAGGTAAACACACCTGTGAATAGCCCAATTACCCCTATATATGGCAGTGCCTACCCTGATTGGGTATTATAGATTAATTAAGACACGTGTCAATATGAGGGTTAATGACCGTCTGGGATTTGCAAATTGAGACCATACATAGACACATTTGAAGGATATATATACCGTAGTATGATACCATTTCTGACACATATATACCGGGGTATGCATCGTATGCAATTTGCTGTTAGACATGATATATAGGCCTTCTTAATAAGGGAACGTTCACAAATGACGTCATTGGCTTTGGATGGGTTTAGTGACGATACGTGACCCGGGCCAAAATAATGACAGGCGTTAAAGAAATGATTACTTTTTTCATGTGGACCCCATCATATAAATATATGGAGAAAGGGCATACTACGTCCCGACAACAGTTAATCAATGCTCATACATTTACAGAGATAAGAAGATGAGGTATTACTATGAAAATACAGTCCTTATTTGGTTTGATAAGACGTAGAACATAGTACTTGTCAAACATACAGACCAGGATACTCAGCAGTTATATATATACTACAAACTATGTAACCGAACTGACTCAGGCTGTGACCTGACCTAGTGAGGGACAACACACTCAGTTACCTACAAAAACAGGCCAAGCCACACAAAACACACAAGTACTCAACAAAATATACAACAAGAAACCAAAGGCCATCTCCGCACATGGAGCGAGTCCTAGTAACATCTCCAATAGATACAGCCGCATGAATCTAACCCCCGGTGCCCCATTATGTTTGTGTGGAAAAAGGCCAGTAAAAACAGCCTGTATCCACAAATAGATAACCCTCCCAAAGGTCGGGCTCGTGGGTCAGGAATGGTGCCTCCTCATTTTGCGCAATATCCAAATGACTGTGCAGATAAACACATACACTCATCCTATCTATGATATGGGAGTTCTCGCATTTCTTGCAAAATATTTTCGTGAGACCTCGGGCTCAAGTGTTAGCGGGCCACCGTGGAGTATTTGTTTTGCTGCTGAGAAGTCATCCAGGGGTGTTGGATTTATGTAGGGTAGGTTTCAGAGCGATCTGCAGTTGGATACATATAGAGGTGTTGTGGTAAGGTCACAGGACCGACCCCTATTTACACCAGTGACAGGCGTCCACCCACTCCATGATACGAGTTACATATACACATAGCTCCCACCACCTCCTATTGTAATATGATATCATAACCACGAAATGTGCACGTGCTATACCGAGGTTGCAGGTTCCTTGGTAGGGGGCACCATTGCTTGATCTGGTAACCGGCGAGATAAGCACTGATGCAGCAATCACAATGGGTACAGGCTGTTACATAATGCCCCCTAAGAATTCTGCAGTGAAGCCCAGGGAATTTTCTCATTGGTTGATAATGCAACCGGCTAGACGCCTATATCAATGTGCTCTATGTGAACCCTAGAGTGCTATATTCAATCTCCATTGACTCATCGGCGTTATTAAACTGTTAGCATTTTGTCTTTAACATTGATGAAATTAATCTAGTCAGTTTTCTAAAGTTCAAAAATATCTTTATAAGGTCAAAAACCCATAATATTATATCTTGTTTGTTATACCAACTGACCAGTTACCATAGTTCCTATATAGGCCTACATGCATACCAATGTCACTATACGTGTATATGTATTTTTGGATCTGTTTGGATCTGACCAGGATCATACTTTTATTCGGGCACAGCATTGACACTTTTGCATTATAGGGTATGCACATGAATAGCAGAGGAAATAAAAGCATTGCAATTTTACCAGCTTATATCGGACTTGCTTTTTTATGTCCATCAAAATGGTCATCAAATCATGGCCATAATCATGCAAACGGATTCTCTCTTTTTTTAACCACATTTCTAAATGAATTTAGCGGAATTAGAGTATTACACAATACACACGTAAAGCCGCTTATGACAATACCAATAACTACTGCCCTCCTCCCCTTCTCCCCCCAGACACGCACCTAACATCTGAAGGTCTCCCCAACCCCCACACGTTGGGAGAGACACGGACATCCTGGCAGCCTCTCAAACGCCACCCAAACTTTGCTATTGTAATCGGCAGCATGTTGTATTGATCGTAGCCTTGGCTCGATACCCATTTGTTGCCTAATTGTCAGTTGGCAGAGCTCTGCAGGTCGCCTCTTTTGATGCTGGTGTCATTCATTCGCCGCCAGGCGGCAGGACGATCGATGAACATGAGACAGGAAACGGAATAATGAATGGTCCCCCCACGACTACACCCAATCAAAGACCGCTCCCCGGGTGCGATGCTTTAACCCTAGAAGGGTTGTTTAACGTGCATGCACGTCCACAGGGGGTAGGGCTATGTAACCAGACTACCCCCACCCTTTCACATCACCCCTTGTCACTTCACAACACACAGCATAGATAAGGGACCCTGGAAAACACCAAGAAGTCCTGATGCATGTTATAAACATATTGCTACCCGAGTAGCCTTCTTGTGCCATTTTTTCCACCTCAGACTCCTATGAGGACACTTTGTGATATGTATCCAGGCATGGCTGAATCGATAAGAGCCCTTGTTCTCGAGGACAACCCATGGTAGAATGTGTTATCAATGCATGTCTGACATAGGTCAGCAATAGAAAAAAGAGATACAAGGTAATAGCTACTGTGTTCAATGAGTAATAATGGTGCATGCGGCCTTTTATCGGTTCATATTAGTGCCATGGCCAGGTGGCATGTGGATTTGAGATTTGCTAAACATGGCACACGTCTTAAGCCTACATGCTGCAAAGTACATGTTTCTAGCACACTATTTCAAGTGCAAGAACCTGACTTGAATTGACCCTGACTCAAAATTCATCATCCGAATTGTGCTGTACATAAATTATGCAATAGTATGATAGTGTTAACTAATTTAACATCTTACTTATCAATATCCATGTCCATGTAACAACAACAATTGTTGCATGTTGGAGGGATCATGCCGTGCTGAAGGGGACCCTGGAAGAAACACGACGATAGGTATGATGCATGATGTAAACATACTGCCAATGGACATGTTCTTCTACTTCAAGGGGAATACCATTGTTGTTGTTTTTTATAGTGTTTAAAAAAAAGATTTGCTTTTGCGTTGAGTCTCTTTAGTACTAGTACCAGGTTATCCAGGGATGACCACATCGGGTGACCACATCATAAGTCATTGTTTTAGTATCACAGTGTTATCTTGCATGCACTGCCAGGATACATTACGACTGTATTGAAGTGAGATGATTATGTACACATGGACAACATACACTTCACCGTTATAATCTCCTAAACAGCTGGAATATAAATGTTGCTCCAAAACAGGTTCTTAAGCAAGATGAAAAAACATTATCCATAACGTGTGAAACCCCTGTAACTCATTGAAATTCAACATAGGAAGATTCATCCAGGTGAAAATCTCGAATAACTGAGAATTATCCGACTTGAACGGGCTTCTGTCAGAGCATCTGCACCAATTGATCCATGTGTAATAATCACACGATGAGCCATTGTGGGACATGGAAGAACGATTAAATGAAAAAAAAAAGTTCGACCCCTTTTTCTTCCCCATCTCTCTTTTTTATTTTGTAAAAAGGGGGGTTGTGGAGTGAGGTGTGGGAGACTGACACTGGGTTGGTGAAGTGTCTCAGCTCACAGGGAGTATTGATGACATGTGACGTGGTGGAAACGTTTCTGTGTTAGGCCTGTCACTGATGAGGCAAATAGATGTTAGTTACCGGAGAGGTGAGATCGTATTGACAGTGCAGCATGCAACCCACCCCCTCCCCCACCTCCCCGGCACCAACACCTACTGACTCGGTCCGCATAGGTCTGCTGAAAAAGAACAAGGAAGGAGAAAATGAAGATAATCATCAACCAGGAGAGAAAAACATGTCGCATATTATATTGCACATTGCCGCTGGTTAATTTCCGGGGACAGCATATATCACATATCTTAATACACATTATATATTTTCATAGCAATTTGTCAAGTTAAAAATGATATCCCATCGTAAATTTGTCAAGTAAAAAATGCTATCCCCTCTGTCCAACTACGTATATATGGTAGGGCCTATACTTTTACCCCCTCCCCCCGAACATTTAATGTGAATTGGCGTATTTTCCATACTCCTGATACAATGTAGTGTATGAAAACGGTCAGCATCAATGATATATATTTTCTTCTTTACTGGGACGTGTTCTAATGTTCTAGGCTGATCGTTTATATATAGTTCAGGGTTGGACAGATAGTTTTGAAAGGGAGGGGTAGGCCAAGACGATTCAGCCGTACATTGTTTCTATGTTTCTAGCATCTCAATGGTGCGGAAAAAAATCGTTCCCACAGGAGCTGGGGTCTATAACCCGCATTCCCCTGGTTCCTCTTGACGTTTTAAGTCATGGCTACGTCATCTCAAGTCGTCATGTCCGCCATACCTCTCAACTACCGATAGTGTACTCACCTCTTCCTGTCATCTCCAAGCCTACTTCTGGTCCACTAGGCATGCGTAGGACGCCGGTAGGGGGTGCTAACGTGATTTCGCACCTGATCGCCACCAGACGTCGCCAGAGTAGACTTGGGCGCGCCCCCTGGTGGCGCGCCAGTCCGAGTGTACCGGACGCCGCCCGCCCCCACCTCCAGAAACACGTGTCGGAGCCTCTGATGATCTAAAGGTAAACAAAAAGTATGGATAATGAAAATAATGTGGATCTTTTAAGGTAGATTGGTGAGGGGCGGAAGGGAATTACATGAGGATACGTTTTTTTTGCCGCTACCATTGCTCTCCTTTCTTGTTTTATTTATTTGTTTATTTGCTTTTCGTGGAGTTAGTGATATGGGTACGTGCCAAAAAACAAGATGTGCATGTTTGCTTATCTCCCACATCTGAGGTAGGGAACCATGAACAAGGGTATTCTACTGCATGAGGCTGAGTCAAATCTGATAAAAACAGCTTCTGTGATAATTTAGAAAGTCTCCTGCCGAGATTCCGTATCAATATTGTGTAAAGCATTCACACAGATTGTTCTCGCGTGCAAAGTGTATTTTTTCTCTTTAAATATAAACAGCTACGTATATCCAATATAATATGATTTCATGACAAATTGTAAAGGTATATCCTTTAGGGTGGCAGAGCTCCATAAGGTGTTTTACAAACAACTGACCTGTCATCTGCAGTCTGCTGGGAGACACACATTGTACTGGGATGGGGAAGGGGGTGTAGTCTACCAGTAGAGGTCATACATGTATATGAGAAAGATTTGATTGTGATTCAAAAAACAACCAATGTGGTCTAGTTTTACAAGTGTAGTTGTGTATAATCAAGGCATGAGTATATAGTATTATTAGTTTAATTCAGGAGTTTTATTTTACAAAATCTATTAGACTTGAAACTTGAAAAATGTTAGCAATCTAGATGTACACTCAAATGTAATATATAAATGCACCCATAAAAGTATTTCCCTTCCACAAGTGGGCATATACAGACATTACAGAAGCTCAGTTCTTCCATGCCTTCCCTTCCATGTCTCCCTCATTTCCACCAAGGGGTGGTATACTGACCATTGGACATGGGAAGGGATGTGCGCGGGTTGAGAAGGGCTAGAGTAGGCTGAGAGAGTAATCAACAGAGCGGCAAGTTGCCGCCACAATCTCTCCTGGGCCAGTCCCCATGGGATCAGCCTTTAATGAGAAGGGGGAAGTTGGGCTTTAAGTCTCGTCAGTTTTGATTATTAGTACTGTACCCAAGGTCCTATAGTTTCTAACCTGGCGCCGAACGGCTGGGATGTGCCCTGACAGAGGTAGATCCTTATTACCACATTGAATACCTTACGTTTAATTACCCAATTTAGGTGGAGATAGAACCCTATATTGATGGTACTGAAGGTAGAGCGTAGACATAGGAGAGTGACTTAACAGAGGAAACAAGATTGAATGAAGAAATACTGAATTGACTGATGCATACATGTACGTATACGAAATAAAATGGTGTGAATAGTTTGAGGAAGCAAGAGGAACAGAGAAAGGTCATGATATATCCGATTAAAAAGCCAACTGTTGTTCGGATCACAGCTAATATATTCCATTTCCTGAAAGCTACTGCAATTTCCCTTCTTTAAATAACTTTTGAGAGAACAATCTGACTTGGACCATATATAATTGATCTAGAAATGTACAGAAAGGTATTTACCATGGCAAATTAACCCTGGCCCCATCACCATCCAGGAAATGCTTAAAATGAAAGTACCTAATACAATTATCAGATTGGTCGTTGATCACAGGTGATATAAAGCGGGATAAGACAAGTAATCTATCACGACCAGACATCTGGTTAATGCATCTATTTAGGGCGGCAAATATTTGCTCGACTTTTTATCCATACCCAACGACAAACGGATTGAAAACCTATCAGGAAAACGACAGGCACTTATGTTTATAAATGCCCCGCCCCATTTCTGCATGACAATACTCCTTTTGTAGTCCGAGAAGTGCTACAATAACAAAAAGTGCAAAAATAGGGAGTCAATGCATGGAGTTTGTTTGCAAAACATCAGCATTCTCATCACACGGCCCTGGCCATATTTCACATGGAAACTAACGATATGAAACGCGCGCGTCTGTTTACTCAAGGTGCTGAATAGACGCCGGTCAATGCGCATGTGCAGGGGGCAACTCACTTCCGGCGGGGGTCATCAATCGTCGGCACTTCCGTTATTACCGTCTTATCTTGACACTGGGGCGCTGAACCATAACGCCTGTCGGGGTCGGACTTTATCAGAGTCTGACCACGACTAAACTTGATAAAACCCCGGGCGTCCGCGCCATAATCACTTCTCAGTGTGGGGGCATTTCAGAGTTGTTAATACTCATCTCTGGTCATTTCTCAAAACGCCCCTGTCATAATAACAACGCTTTAACACGAAACGCGCCAACCAGCGCTGCGACTCAAGGACGCATGCGCGGGCATCAGACGCCGCCGGAAATGGAAATTATGAGCTATTGATATGCAAATGAGGGGAGGTGCTCGGAGGGACTCGGTGTTGACTCAAGTTCTCCGGTTTCTACAGGAGGGGAAAAGGGGAGTAGGTGGGGTGGAGATGGGGATTGATTTGTCGCGACGTATCGACGACCTTAAAACAAGCGCCACATTCTGATCTCCTCAAACATTGACCTCCAACGGCGGGATCTAGGCCCACTTCTTCCTTCTTCCTTACTCTGCTTTCATATGTCACTCATCCGTCCCAGATGAGTTTCCCTTCTATCTAACTAAAATTATATAATACACCTTCTTCCTCATTAAATTGATCAACTTTAGGAAGATATTAAACTCTATGACAACAGGAGGTTACCTGAGTTGCACTCCTTCCCGTTGACACCTTGGGTTCGGGAGAAGACATGGTATACTTGCATGGTAGGTAAGTTTTAACGGGCGCACACCCTCACTAGTGATAAGTTGACTTGACAGGAAGCAAATACAGGCCAGCTCACCGGCCTACCCTGCCTGATCCCACTCTAATTATTGACTATGTGTTTATCAATGTAATTAGGTTTGTTGGTCTGCTGCTCGTCAGCATGCAGGAGGAGGGGGTGAAGGGGTAAGGGGCTGACAGTGAAACAGGGAAGGGTGAGGAATGACAGGACAATAAATCATACACAGGGTGGGCCTCCCATCAGCAGCCCTGACGGATTAGACACTCTGAAAACACGCCTGTCAGCTAGATCAAGAGATGCACAAGGAGCAGAGTGGGATTAGGAGAGGAGGCATGCCAATGACAAGGAAGGGGGAGCTGCATATAAGAGTATACAAGGCCAGTATTAGAGCAACAAAACTTGGTGCCGAACTGTCCGTATGAGGTGTTGCCATGAGCATCAGCAAAGTACACAGGCGCCATGTCTACACAATGTTCTCGGTAGAGGCTGATGGACTGTAAAAGATAATGGACTGAAACAGGAGACACACACATGGGCTATTATTGTTGAAAAATGCTGGGGGAGAATAAAAAAGAATAAACAAATAGAAAAAGGCGGCAAAATGCAGACGACTTTGAGATCTGGACGCGGCAGATTGCTGCGTCCTACCGGATCCACTTCCGGCTGGGCTTGGGTCTGTATCAATTATACATTGGGCAGGAAAATAAAGGGGGGAGGTGGACAGGAGAGGGGGCGAGCGAGATGGCTTCAGGAAGCCCCCACTGGATTGAAATTACCGTCTGCTGAAAGAGAAATGGGCGCTGACCCAGATTGGAGACGCTTACCTCGCCTCTCAAGTCCCCTTTCTGGTTACTCCTAACCAGGAATGACCGGAATGGTGGGCTAATGGAAATGGGTGAATACTCTATGGGTATATTAATTGTCATTTGTTTCAGAAAATAAAAGAGGAGGGGCCTAGATTGTTATCCACATGGCAATATACCGGTTAAAGTAGTGCACTTACATGGTCCAAACGTAGGTAAACATTATTATAAGGGGCGGGGGGGGGGGGGGGCTGAGAGTGATGAACACGCATATGCTATGATAGAGAGAAAAGTATAGAATGTAGCAAATGGGGTTAATGAAAACATTATTCTAGCCAGACTACACATGACCCCCAAAGTGCCACGGTCGACTTATATCTATTCCTCATATCACATCCGGCAGTATGATAACGCCAGTTATTTTAAATAACAAGTACATACACTGTATCTGTTTCACGGTATTCGGAAGCCCATACCTTAACACAAAATCATAACCATGGCACACAATATGGTAATATGTATACACAGATGGGCTGGTGATTTCAATGTTATGACAATGTCTAAAGTTTGTATTTGATTACCAGACTTCGTGTCAAATGATTTTGTAACTAGCCCCAGAACACAATGTAACTTCTAATAGTGCATTAAATAAATAAACTAAAGCTAAAAGTTGTCAAAACCTACCACCACAAAATATATTTTTCTGTCAAATAGAATAAATGCATCCGTCCAAATGCAGGTTACAAGTTGATTCAAGTGAACTAAGAAAAGCTTTCCAATATCTTAGATATCTGTTGATGACATCACCTCAAGCATCACCCATACGGATAAGGACAAGTCATGAGCAGCATCTGGAGGGAAACCTCCACAAAAAGTCAAAGGCATGGAAAAGGCTTCACCTGATAACAATTGTATTTCTAGGGTTTCATTTAATAATTCACCTGCGGCTTTCAGTTGCATGAAGAGATCCGAAAAATGGAAAATAACTCTTGTGAACGGCAGGGTCCTATCCGTGTGCATGGGTGAGGTGGTTCCGGATGGGGATTAGGATTAGGCTGACATCCGATCTAGGATAAAGGTTTGCGTAATGATTTTCCAGTCTTTTCTGAATCATCCTACTCGGGGACCTTTTGAACCGGTGTATCAATGGCCGCCATTTCTTTTACTTCACAGTCTCGTTCTGAGGCGAGCAAGGTCCAAGGTCACATGCTGTAACCCGGTTCGTTTTCAAGTTTACGACATTCAATGGGTCAGAAATATGACGCTTGATGACAGAATGGAGAATATTTTCTTTCCTTTTCTGTTGATGAGGTTTCAATGTCAGTGTGTGTTACATCTGATCTATTTGGAAGGAAATGTGACATTTCAAACTTTAATACAGTGGTCATGCTGTATTTATCCCGTGGGTGATTACTTTGGTGTAATGATTAAACACGATTACGTTGCCTTATCATGATATGATGAAACTTTTTGGGCATAAAAAACAGGATTCTTGGGTCGATACATTCAAATATGGCAGAACTACACCAGTTTGACTTTTAAGAAGTGCATTTGTACCTATTTGTAATTGTTTTTAAACTTCAGATTAACGTGATAAATAAAGATGAAATCATCCACTCGGTAACAAATGACAGCTGCGACAGCAATAGCCGTGTCATGAAATTAAGATGAATATGAATCACGAAATACAAATTTGAAAAAAATCAAAAACAATTGAAGTTGCTGCTAAATAATCATATATTTTGATACGAGCTAGACATAACATGCAAATAGTGTCACCCACACCCACAGTATTGTGAGATTCAGGCACTACGTTTTATCAAAGTATCTGTCTAAATGGATTCAGATTTCTTATACATGTATGTTCATGTTTGCTCTATGGGTATATGTATTAGTGATATCCTGCACGTGCATATATGTACCGTTTTATTTCATTTAAATACATGATTAATGTTTATGCATCCGTAGTCTCAACATACCCCCTCCCTTTGGTCACATATTACTGTATTTGCTGTGACATGAGGACCTGTTTTATTCGTGTATAGCTTGAATTATTGGTCTAGCTAGGTGCTCATTACTTAGATCCAAAGGCTGTTTTATAATGCCCCTACTGTGTACTACTGTGGTAGCTTATCAATGGTAAATATATCAGTTAATGAAAAATACGACTAATTGATTGACATATTCCTTTTGAATGACCCCTCCCCCTCCCCACCACCCATAGTTCATATCAGTAGTGTACCTATACTGTCCACATGCTTACCGATGTCAGATCGAATCCCGTTACTGATCCATCTTCCTATTGCCTGCTCCTACCCCACTCCCACAGTTAGTGATCGACCATATTGAATGGCACTAACTGTAGCTGGCGGTTGACGCCTTACTCCCCCTCCCCTCCGCCTCCACCCCTGCCCTCTTGTCCTACCCACTGCTGTGGCCCACGCCCCCAATACCAACATCTAGATCTTATCTACAAGCCGTACTCTGATTAAGTGGAGTCCCACAAAAAGTGGCCAGTGGCCGCTGGCCCAGCTGATTTAGGGCCATGATTGTCTTAGGGGCGGTGTTCAATTCCTGCCTGCTCTATTGTGGTCCTAGATGTGGGGGAGGGGGTGATTGATAAATGGTGGCACACCCTGAATTATTAGTGTAATCACTGTCGGCTCAGGAGGAAGGGGACTCAGGACTGAACGGAGCGTGAACCCTTCTATGGATAGAGACGGAAACAGGCTGTCACAGAACCAGTCTATTATTGTCATTGTAAGCTCAAGCTAAAGTGTCTTAACTACTTTCACCATTTCATAATGTGCACAAGCTGACTGGCATCACTAATTTAAGGTAGATGTAATACTAAAGCACCTGATTATTGTCTTGTCATTATTATTACTCCTAGCTTGTTGTGCTCTTAGTTTGAGTGGTGTCTGTCCGTACTCTATCAGACAGAAATGATGTATTATCTGGTTATATATCCAACCACTTAGTCTGGGACTGTACAAATGTGAAATATTTTTCATGGTATAGTCTTTTGATGTTCAATGATGTTATGGAATCATCAACAACATCACATAGTATCAGACAAAGTTCCCTAAGCGGTAGAACAGACTTCCCACATCATCAAACAGTATCACTCTAATATGGCAGTCTAAGAGGTATATACAATCTAAGACGATGACAACAACAAGATAGAGCAAGCGATCACAATGTGTTGCAGTAGCGAAAAGGATTTCAATAAGGAATGTTTAGATTCTATTATCTTTAGGTAAAAATGAAACCAGCACAATCTATTCAGTTTTACTGTAGATGCTATTGTGACCATTGTAACTAATGAAGGTGCTCTGTGTGCCCATCTTTCATGTACAGAACCTGCCAGAAGGACTTAAAACAGGCCTCATCCGTCAGTCTTATCAGACTACTGATGGCCAGGAACAGATTCGAGCCGATACTGAGCACCTCACCAATGATAACAAATGAGTCTCATGGATTGAGGTCAGTGAGCCCACAGTTCGCCTTGCATCAACCCAAATGAATGTCATCTACACGCTTAATGTCCAGATATCCCTCCAGGGATGGTGTGACCCGGACAGGGGCCTGGCCATTGGGATATCTGGGTGGGCCAGTGAATGACAGCCCTAATTTGGGAGGACATATTCCACAGTCAATTGCAGGTCCTCTGGTTGGTTGTCCATCCAATGTCTTCAGATTATATGAACGCGTACTCGTACTCGTCCTCTAGTTACCAATCATTGGAATATCTGATTTCTAAGTTGACTGTATCCTTAGATATGCGTTTCATCACTGCTGTATTCTGGTTCTGTTACATAATAGGACCATCTGGCCTTATATACAGTATTCGAGAAGCTAGGAAACCTAACTATAGGTTGGCCTTTAGTTATTTCTTTAAGCAATGCTCTACATGATTAAATTCGCATGTTATTTATATTGTGTCGTACAACATGTTTGACTACAATGGGGAATATATAAAAGCACTACCTGTGTAAGGTGCAAATTGTGAATATTGCAGTTTGAGTGCTGCTCCGCCTGTTTTCCCTTAGGCGGGGGTGACTTCAGTCAAAGACAGTGTTCACTCTAAAATCAATAACACCTATTACCATTACCGAGTGATATCAGAGAGCCACCCATGCGGGGAAACACACATGAAAGCCACCTTAGAGAACAGGGTTTTCCCCCTTTCTGTGCCCTCAGGGAGATAAAAGATTCAACATTCTTGGATTGGCCTTTGAAGGACTCCCAGCTTTAGGAATAGTATTTTTGGTATTGTAGCCAAGAGGCTTTGTTAGTTTAGGTAATAATTATTAAGCCTTTGGTACAATGGGATTTTTCTCTAGATTTCACTACATGATAGATATTAAAATGTTGAGTCGGTAGTAAATGCACTTTACTTCATGTATGTACTACTGCAGCTAAGCAATGGTTAGACATGATTGAATTAGGTATGTGAGGACTAGGAGGCGTACTTTAGTTAAAGGTTAACGCCTTATTACCATAGTCACATAGGCAAAGATGTGTGTGAAGAAACTACAAACTTCATTAGAGGAAAATGGATTAATTAGAACATTTAGCAGGGCTTGATGCCAATAATGAGGACATTGAATTGGATGATAATGATAATACAGATGACAGCATTGGTTCTTTGCAATCCATGCCAGTGCGTTTGTCACTAAGGATGTAACACTTAAGTTAGTAGATAGTACCATTATTGTCTCATTCCCTTCTTGATAGTGCATGTGAGAATTACCTAACCGATTCTAGGTACGGCTGCAACATTCCGATGCTCCCGAAACAAAAGCCTCTTTTTAAACTCATAAAACGCACGTATAAACTCTTTTCAATCACGACGTCCCAGTGAGAACAAAGTTCTCGTTATGAACTTTGAAAAAGACCACTTTTTATGCCATGACCAGATCACAGAGAATTCTCAGTGACATTTGTCTTGTGGGGCACTTTTTGCCCATTCGCAATACAACCTGCGTTCATAAAGGCGAGCGTGCAAAACCTGGTAATGGTTACGGAAGTCATGAATGAAATCTTTTATTTCCTATTTGAAGGTGATCCAGCAGTGCCTCGGTGAGTGGTATTAAATAGTGCTCCAGGGTAGGCCTAGCTAACCTGGAACCGTCCTGTCATAAAAATCCCCTAGCCGGGACCTCCAGGCTGATGCCTCTGACCGACAAGTCAATTAACTCACTTCTCGAAGTTGGGACTATTTCTTGGACAAAGCCATAACTGAAGGATTATAAAGTTCGCATGGCAATGACAGTTTCATTAATGCAATGAAACATAGTTCATTCTGCATATTATATTTACTGCAACTGACAGAAATGGGTTGAGGGCTATATCAAATTGTAGTCGATGTGAATCGTTGCAGAGACACTGTAGATTACGTGATATATAGGCCATTTAAAAACTAGCGTTGTCATTTTGTCAGTGAGCTAATTGGTTATCTATTCAGTAGGGGATCATCATAGATGTTTTTAACATTAGTCAGCTTGGGGTTCTAAGTAAGTGTACGCCCTTATGTTGTCTTATAGACGTGCATTATCAGGAATATTTATAAGATAAGAGGGGGAGTAACCTGTAAAGCTGGATCTATTGTCCCAGCAGCTGGCCAGTGTAACTATGACTCTTCATTATAGACCCTCCCATGGAGATCTGTATCTATCTTTCTCACTACGCAGTGCTCTACATATGTTGACTACATGTTAGCAACATGCTCACACCTCCGATGCCACAGCCCCCTCTGTCATCCCAACTGGCCTAATTGTGATCGTTAATTGCCGTCTCATTAGCTCATTGTTCGCCCATTGGCGGAATGAGATCAATTATTAACATCACACGCGGCCCCCACACCTTGTCAGCCGTGACTTAAGCGGCCTACAGTAGCACCGCCTATCGGGTGGTGTGATTACGACGGTATCAATAATCAATCGATAGGTGATCAATTAGGCTACACACACCTGTAACCTTCAGCCCTATTCTTAAATACCTCCCCACCACTTCCTAACCGCCACCCTTCTCGGCACAACCGCTATCTAACAGATCCAGGTGTTTCCCATTGGCCCAATTTGATACCAGTCCTAATGAGTAAGACTGGTATCAAATAGTCGACCTATATTATCACCGGCAATTGCAGTGGAAAGACACCCGACAGACAGCAGTAGTGGATTGTGTTGGCGATACATTGCAAAATTATTTATTAGAATCGCACCATCATATGAAAGTTCACATGTTTGGTTATAAAGGCATGATGGCCATGGACATAAACCATCAGAAATATGGCCTACATCAAAATGCATAAATGAATTATGATTCCGGTAAAAACGAAGCATCATCTTTAATAGTACATATATGCTAATACACAGTGTGCTTCTGCCGGTCCCACACATTGGAACCAATATCTTATACGACAGGTACAATATGGATATTAATTAAAGATTCCATATAAATGCAATGTTGATGGTAGACCCTAGGTAGCGTCCATGAACATAGTCACACGCAACAATCAGAATCTAAAGGAAAATTCCCCCGGGACTGTATGTTATGTAAGTGGCTTAAAAGGTTGTTGGGATCATCTGTCAAACTCCCCACGTATGACACTTATCTAACCTACCAACAATCCCATAAAACCATACACACTCACTTTAATACATTTGTACCCGGAGAGGTGGTCTAGAACAATCTTCCCTTTGAAACTGTTGGTGTAACGTGTTAACTAAGAAGTAAGTAGTATATCAAAAGTGGTCAAATTGCTATGAGAAAGAGGTGAGTAGTACACACAAAGTGTAAAATGTTTCGGGCAAACATAAACCGAAATCTTGTTAGAACTTCACTATTCCATCCATCTACAGCTTTACGTGTGATTTATCCATGGTTCATCGGTAAACAATTCTATAGGTGATACCTTCTTAAAACATATTATAGTCAGATGATATGGTATATAATAGTCTTATTACTCCTTACGCTGCAGCCCTAAACCTAGTGGGAGTTCCCTACAGTGCTAAAACTGACCTCATAATTTCCAATTCTTGGTTAACAGGGTCCAATCTAGTAGTAGCATGTTGTATGTGAGTCACAAGCCTTAATAAACATCCAAATCAATTCCAGCCTTAATGTATGCATGGGTCACACTCACGAGATTCAAATGAATGCCTCTAATGACTAAGAAAAAGCGACCCAAAACATGGTCATCATTAATGCAAAGTTCTCTATTCATGGCAGGCATTTTCCCTTATTATATGCAGCAGAAAAACATTACCTCCTGTCTGCCATATCCCGCACCTGGCTTAACACGGATAATATAGCAATAACGACATATAAACACAAAATCAATGTGTTAGACAAACTCCATGCACATGGGGCTGAGATGCCATAATTATTGATTTTTCCCAGAGAGTTCCAGTTGAGCTATCTCAACGAAAAGCCCCCGATGTGAGATAAAGAGGTATAAGTCATATTAACCAAACCATGGACGCGTTTCCAATAGCCAGAGTGGAACGCGTCAGTAGGTTTCAATGCTACATACGGGCCTCGGGTCATGAATAATTAAGCATACCCTTTTAAGGGGAAATCAACAAACTGATAATAATTCTCACCATTATGGGTCCTCATTTATACTTTTTTCCTATCTTTATCAGGATAGTGTGTAAAGGTTGGACAGTATAGAGGGGAATGACTTGCCTAGAACCGCAGTCTGAATCAGATCTGGGCTTTATATGACGCCATAAACTCAGAGCACCATGACCTCAAAACCAGAAATCATCGATCACAATAAACGTGTTTTTATTGCCCCTCTTGGTTCTGCCCGGGGCCTCAAACGGCCACTAGGACATACAAAATGAGATCGGGGCAGCAGAAAACCTAACCAGGCCGTTCTATTTACATTTCCCCGCTCACCACATGACGCCATCCAAAAACCAACCCTGTTTTACAGAATCTCGAGGCTGTGAGATTCATATGAGATCTCGCGGGATTACAGCGACGCCGTTGAGCGATAATTGGGAGGTTTTGTCTGTGACCAGCAGAGCGCAGCCCTGCCATCTGCCGTTAGGGGGAGTGTGTGGGTGACAGGCTCTTACGATGGACGGCACCCCTCCCCCCACTTCCCCCCGAGGCAGTTAGATTGTAAAGCAGATCACGTACTCGTCTAATATAGTCAGTAGGGATGGTGGCCACCTGTATATGTTACACCATAAACGCCCCACACACCCACCCACCTCCATCTGCACCCACGCCACCGGCAAATACATAACTAACCTAGTTTACACATCATAAACAACCTCACAACTTCCTCTTGCTGAGCCTAAAAAGATTATAGCTCCTCCAAAACGGATTATAACGCTCTCAGATATGAATATTTATTACTGCTTTTAAGGGACACTTTCGAGCATGTCATTCTCAAGATTTTAAAAGTTTATTGAAGCTGTAAATGGTAGAATATTACTCTGGGTACACATGACTGGGCACAGATCAGCAGTCACGCGCGGGTAACCACTGTCATGGTTAAGGGACATGCTTCAATGACTATGGGTCACATATGATTAAAAATAAATAAAAATACAGCGATAAAAAAAAGAGTCACTCAGGTCTGCATGTGGGTCAATTTGAATATACCATATTGAACGAGAGGTAACCGTATATCTCACTGTGATCGTGGATGCAACCCAAGGTGACGCCACAACCAGGTGACATGACAGCTTCCGGTTCTGCCATTAACTGACTAACTATACTGTCAAGTCCAAAGGTGCATTGCCTTGGGCAAGTTAGTTTTTAATCTGAACGGGAATAGATGAGATCAATAGAAAAGATGTATTTGTTTATACGATATATCTATTCTAACAAGCACATTCAACATACTGATTATGCATTGCCCTCAGAGGGTACAACATTTCAATATCCATTCTACTGTCTCTTTAGAATTCAAAGGTCATTTATGAGGACGTTATATGTTAAACCAACGTATGACCTATGGCTGGCTAAGTTAGGTACATGTATAGATATACAACATATTATATGCATACCTTATACAGTGGTGCCTTAGGATGTGGTTGTCCAGACCTCACCACCCTATGTCAGCTACCTCCCCCACCCCCTCCTGCACTCTTGCACACCTCTCCCGGGGGGACTGGTGCATGGGACCTTCCGGCCAACCCCCAGACAGGCCACTATTAGATCGCCTCTCCCCAGGGCCTCATGTCTGGCCTTCACAACCCTGGAACCGATCCATCCTATCCCAGGTATTGATAAATCAATCAGCCTATAGCTACACCTCCCCAGCGGGCCCACAACGGGGGTAGGATAGATATATGGGCGATGGAAAAGGGTAAGGATGTGCTATAAGTATTCATAGTGTATATAGCAACGTCCTTAGTTCTGGTCGGGTAGATACATCTTGCAACTTTCTTGTTTGTGGTTTTAGGTCTATCAATTACTAAAATATGGCGGTCTGACATGATGTAGAGGGATATCGATGTAGGCCTAGCTGAAAACATTTGCCTTGAAGTATGTGGTACGCGGTATTTGACTTATTGTGTTATCAGATGAGCTTTCTACCTTGTTATGATGCTAAATACGGCTGTATTATGTATGTTTAATATTCAGCCCTTTTTATATTCAGTCCGTATCATGACAGTAGCTGGATTGACCAAAATTGAGAAACTGGTAACTCTACACCCCACCACATGTGGTGTGTAGGAGGGTAGCTGAGCAGCTGGGATTACATAAGAACTTGTAACACAACCATGCTCTCCACTATCAGAGGGGGATGCAGCAATAGGCTCTTTTTTTTGTAAAGTCTCCTTGGATGGAACATGATTTCTAATAATGATGAAATTATTTATCAAGGGGGAGGGGGGCGAAAAATTTGAAGAGGGGTGGGGCAATCCCTCTCAAAATGAAAATCCACCAAGCCCCCTCCTCCCCCAGTTGTTAAATAATGGGGGAATATTGCCCCTTTTCAGCATGTTACTCTAGTGCAAAGAGGGGGGTTCAGAAAAATTCTGAACCCCCCTCCAGGGGGGGGGCGGGGGTGGGGGGGGGGGGAATCCCCCCTTGATAGAGGAATTTCCTTTTTCTAAAATTGTTTCATTAACCTAAGGGAGTGCTCATTTTTTAACAATAGGGGGGTGGTGGAATTGGGATTAACATAATCTCATCATGCAATCAATTTCTAGATAAATACATTGAGAATTATCATAGAAATACGCTACAAAATATGCTATGCAATATGATACATCGTACCTGTAATGATTTCATTCAAACTATAATTCGGGAGCCTTCCATAATGCCAATGGGCATACCGGATTCGTAAAAGGCGACAAAACTTGAGGGGTCTCGTGCCTTACTGCTGTGATCAGTCACGTAAGCTGTTTTGGCATCCGCTGCCAATATGCGCGGGCCCGGGCCTTCTTGCTGGTGGTCTGGCATGGGATTCCTCCTCAGTGAACCACGTCTGAGGTATCAAAGGCCATGGTTTGTCTGGCCCTGCCTACTATGGTACTAGCCCGGGTGGGTAGGAACAGGCAAATAAAAGAACACTTGCTATCCTTCGAAAAGAGTAGGGGATGTGCCCCGGTAGCGGTTTTCTCCCTCACCTCATAGATGTGGTCATTCATTTCATAGATTCGATCATCCATAGATGCGGTCACTGCTGTATTGGGCAAGCAGCACATAAATATCTGTCCTACTACTGCAAGGCAGACTACCACTATGTGTGGATGACTCCTTGCCAACTTGAGATGTCCCGTGAGGTACTTGATGTACGTCTGCATGTTAAACAAATCAATCAATCAATCAATCAAATTTTGCCCCCCACCCCTTGGGGTGAAATTCGGCGCATGCGCCTTTGCCCAAAACAGGTTTAATGTTTGTGAGCCCCCCCCCCCCAAGAGGGGTCCAAATCTTTTAACCCCCCCCCTCAAGGGGTCCACATTTTTTTGACACCCCCCAAACCCACCCCACAAAACAGGTTAAATTTTTTTGCCCCCCCCCCCAACAAGAGGGGTCCAAATTCTTTACACCCTCCCCCTCAAGAGGTCCAAATTTCTTTGACCACCCCAAACACACTCCCCCCCTCCCTGTTGATAAAAAATGATCACTCCCTTCTGTCTAGCCTGTGGAGGCGTCCAAATTTTTTACCCCCCCCATCAAGGGGTCCACATTTTTTGCCCCCCCCAACCCCCCCCCCCCCCCACAAAACAGGTTACATTTTTTTGCCCCCCCCCCCCACAAGAGGGATCCAAAATTTTTACACCCCCCTCAAGTGGTCCAAATGTTTTTGACCCCCCCCAACACACTCCCCCCCCCCCCTTGTTGATAAAAAAATGATCACTCCCTTCTTTCTAGCCTGTGGAGGGGTCCAAATTTTTTACACCCCCCCTCCAGGGGTCCACATTTTTTTGACCACCCCCAAACCCACCCCACAAAACAGGTTACATTTTTTGCATGTAGCTCTGAGGCTGGAGTACTGGAGGGGTGCAGCCAGGAGGAGGGAGGCCCACTGCCACCCCTCCCCCCCCCCCCCCCCCCCGACCACACCACCCCACTCCCGGCACATGGGATTACATCACGGGACCGGGGTCGGGAACAGCCCCGAGAGGGGCCTTGCTGTGATGATACGGACTGTATTGACAGTGTGATGTTTGTGGGTAACCTTTATGTATGCATGCTACATAGTATAGGTATATGCTTACTAATGTAGAAACCACATGCGTTTAGATCAATACCATTATTATAATTTGGCATTATCTTACTGAAGGCCTGATTTTTACCTGATAAAATTTATTATAATTCGTAGAACTAGCCCACACAAGATGCCCTTTGGGTCTGACATATATACCTTGAGACGGACACTTGGATTTGTGTATAGTCAAGCATTATAATCTCTTTATTTGTGAATAATGGTAAAAAAAAATTCTGGCAAGGAGCCACTAGAAGCCTTATTACATAAATATATAAAAATTACAGGAGTAACTAAAAATCAGTCCCCGTCTTGGGGTGTGTCCGACTTATGGTGAATCTACCCTGGACCCCTTATGTAAATCCCGACCCTATTGATAAACCACATTAGTCACATGTATAGTAAGGTACCTAATGAACCACATACGCCTCGAGGTATTGACCTCTTCAGGAGTGCACCTGATTCAGGTAGATACCTCAACAAGCCAAGTTCCATATACTTGCTCAGACTACAGCTACATACTGGGGCTATTTTTGTTTTTTATGTCCGGCCTAGACCATTAACACTGATAACCTAAAGTTTGACTGATGGTACAGTAGCGTGCTACTGGGTCCTAGGCTGCTGCTAGTTATGTTTTGGCACCAGGTATTTGTAATCATGGCCTGAATGTCACATCAAATATGTATAGTAGCCGTGTCTGTTATAGGTGGAGTGCATTATTAATATAGCCACCAATAACCCCTGCAGCCAACAGGGGTGCTTATACTTATATATAGAGGAGGCATGCATAGCCTAGAAGCCAAGGGGGTATCATTTGTGGAAATGAAAAACACCATTCATTGCCAACGGCTGTGTGCTTCTAGGTGCATATATGGGATTAAAAAGATGGTCCAATATGCTCAAACTAAGGGATCAGGCTGATGATTAAAGTGTCAGTAATGCAAAAATGTACCAAAAATAGACATGCATGTCAGAAATGATCGCCTGTAAAACATTATCAATAATAAAATACCCTGCACCTGCAGGTCTCTGTTGAATGCTCTATAATTATGTTATTGTAGCAATGAGTCTAATCTTAGCACCGATCAGAAACAGATTCATGCATGTCAATATAATTGTCTATGCTAAAGTGGAGCGTCTAAACATTTAGAGCGTCTAAAGCAGTGGAGGATATAGAGGGGCGCGGGGAGAATTTATCTCAAAAGTAAAATTCGGCCAAAAAGTCTCCAAGGAAAGTTCCAATAGCCCCCCCCCTTTCTTTTCTCAAAATCTTGATCCGCCCCTGAAATGCATTTGCATGTGGATCCGCGACAGCGACAGACCCCCACCCCCGAACAGGAGAGAAGAAAAAGGATGACCAAAGTCGAATCAACACAAATAATTATATGGGATAAAGGTCACTAATTAATGCCCAACAATAATCAGCAGTCACCCATCGGAGGCTACCAATGCCCGGAGGCGTTTCACAGGGTAGCCTTGTCTGACCTGAACTGGCTGAAGGGCCTTCCGGAGGCCATGACCTGCGAGGGGCGGGGGTCGTCCGAGGGTGCCACATCTAATTTGACGACCCGGGCAGTGCCTTTGAACTGTTTCCACGGAAACGATCCCCCATGGATTTGCTATCTCCATATTAAAGCCGGCACCTTCGGGATGCGTGTGAGGCTGGAATGGTATCAGAGAGGTCTGGAGACTAGGTGACCAAAGACTTGTGCTTAGTATTGGCTTGGTGGGTCGGTGGTCTATGGGCTGAGGCGATTAGGAGGAAGTGGTTGTTACGTAAGCTAATGGGAGTAGAGACGGGGGATCATCCTGAGTAGGACGCCCACATCTACCGGTATATCCCATTCAGAAGCCCAGGATGTGTCTTAATCTATTTACTCGGGTTCAGGCCAGGTAAAGCTGTAGGGCTAATGTATACCCCCCCCCCTGCCACATCCTCTATACTCTCAGTACTGCAGCCATCTCAAACAAATCCGAGGTCGATCCCAGCTCATCCCTTATCAAGGCTCGCCCACTCTCCTACTTATATCAGTTTGGTAAGGAGGGTACTGGAGCAGCGAGTGAGGTGGGGGTAGAGGAGAGGAGGAGAGGGGTGCCATGGGGTTAGGTGGTAGCTGCCGAGTTAAGTATCACTAGTCACCTAAGGACGCTGACACTCCCTATGAGACTGCGGTGACATGACGACACCAGTGTGTCACAAACAGGTATACAAATATATCATAGAAGTTGTCAGTCTTTACGATTTGCACTTCTCCAAGGCTGTCACTGTCTGCTTCTTCCTGCTTCATCTTCGTTGTGACTCGTTCACACGACACCCCTCACCCGCCGCTTCACCCCCCCCCCCAAAAAAAAAAGAGAGGAGAGAGGATAGAAGAGAGAATATGTCATCCCTTTCTCGCCAAATACATACTATGTTTTATCTGTTCTTTCCACTACCCCATAATGTTAACTGCCGTTTCACTAAGGGTGCGGGGGTCAGTTTATACTGTTTCTTAATCAATAACCACAACTCGTTGCTTGTGACCCCCTCTCTCTTTCCCTTTGCTACATTAATTCGGTCTATAAACGGCCTAAAAGGGCAGATGTCGGGTTATGTAAGACGCCGCCGCCAGGGATCGCGGCGGTCACGTGTTTTGACCTTACTGCCCACCAGAGGTCACCACCATCGTCGCCATGACGACCGTGGAGCGGGTTGCGCGCGCAGATAACGGCACCAATGCCGCCCCCTGTAGTCCGCCACTGGAAAAAGAGGAAATCTGATCAGTGCCCGTTAGAGGTCACCTCGACGAGTTCCCCAAGGAGGTTTGCTACGGAAGGGCGACCTTGGGATTTGACCTTTAATGCGTTGGTGTCGTTCAGGTAGATGGGGCTTCTCAGAGCCTTAAGCCAAGGTGTGGGGAGGGCCTGCTTACTACAACAGTCAAGGACAAACTAGGGCAGTCACATCATCGTATACATAATGTATTTATAAGTGCATATAGCCTTCAGGCCGACATTACTTTCACAGTCCTCCGCACTTCATCCTATATATTGATACACGTACCCATGAAGGCCGTGGTATTAAATACAGTGTATAGTTTAGTTTACACCTGCATATAACATGGCTCACCGAAGTACACAATACACGTGATAAACACTATCATACTAATTTATACCAGTCACACTTCTTCAAATATACACAAGGTACGGTGCATTGCATTGTATGTGTCATACCAACCATGGCAATCCATGGGAAGATCGATGTTACTACGCATGGGTTCTTTTATAAACACTAAAAAGAGATAGCGTGCCAACTGGAATACCACAGCTGTGTTGTGCCATAAAATCTTAATCCATATTGGCTTGACGTGGAGTTCATGATTTCACCTTGTCCCAAAGATCTCAAAGACTAAGTGTCCAAAATGATGGGAGCTTTAGTTGCCAACGCAATGATTATAGGCGATATAAAGGTTCATGTGGGTCCTCCCAACAGCTGCACCCATCGAGGGGTCAGTCAATGGCCACTGGTCACTTGGGGACTAGGACACTGGGAAAGAAGGCAGGTGTCAGCTCTTGACCCCTGACATCTGGCTTGACCCCTAAGGTCAGCGCAACATTCTACAGAACGTCACATCCCCAGGGGCCCCACAGGGCATCAGTGCTATCACATCTTGTCGTAATCTAATATTGATAATAGACCTATACGTTATAGGTCATAACATATATTATTGGTTCTTAGTATAGTTTTAAGACATTGAAAAACAACTAATTTCACATCCATGTAGTATAAGTAAATGAATGATTTGCTATTATTTGTATCTCTCCACACTATGGATATGATCCATGTACCCTGTGCTGTATAGATATATATCAGCGTCTACAAGCACAAGGACAGATCCTCCCCTGGTGATACCCTGTGTGTTATGGGAGGTGGTATGTGGCGCTCCCTGTCCAGCTGCCTGCAGCGGTTAGCGTGTGAGTAGTATAGGTAAATGTCGGTACTGACGCAATAATAAGGCCCTGTCGTGACTAATGGATCTGTGCCATACATGCTCATAAGCCATAATCTATGCACTAATTGGCAGGGATGGAGTTGCATGTTACTAATGCCTGTCGTATGTCCTCCCCGGGCCAGCGTCCTGTAATTGTTGATGTCACTGTTAGCTGGGTAAAATGCATTGTGTTAGAAAGGGATAGTCTTTAATTTCCTCTTTTCTTATAGTCTCAGTAGGTCGGACCAATCTCAATTTATTTGCCATTACAATCAAACTACACTGACACGGAAAATCATCCAGTAAATGGGAAGGTCGCGCTGGTCTGGTAATTGATATACTTATTGTAGGATGGCATGCATTTAAAAATGCAAATGATTTAAAATGATATATGCGATGTCAAGTCATTTGGTGTTCAGCATTCATCTAAATCTGCATCATCAACTCAGCCAATCTACATTTTCCAGCTTTATTGGCGCTTGACAGTCGCCTTTTATTATTCTATCGACAAAATGTAACAATATATATTAGGATGTATGTACGTATATATGGGAAGAAAAGATAAAATTGCATTAGAAAGCTGTACCAAATGAATGCCAATACTTTTAGGTTTAGAACAAACTTATGTCTGTTCACAGGTGGGTGCATTGCTGACTAATTCCTCATTGGGGAATCCTACTCCAGATCCCCAACAGTCCCATCTGTCTGCATCCCTGCCCATCTTATCAGCTACTGACCTAATTACCCGGTGATATACACACACGACTGGGCCTTTCAAGATATACCAAAGGCAGCAGGTCCAATCAATTAGTACATCTTATCTAAGCAGTGGTAGTAGTGCAGGGGTGGGGTTATGTAAATCAACAGGATGGTGCCGGAGAGGTAAAGTGGTAAGTGTACGTCCATGCACGATTGACTTAAATTACACAGCATACGGAGCCAGCTAACAAAGTACCCAAAGTAGTAGAGAACTGGGAGAGCGAGAAAGTGAGAGAGACAGACAGATAGAGACAGACAGAGAGACAGAGACAGAGACGGGATAAAGAGACAGAAAGACAAGACACACAGAGGGAAACACACAGTACATGGCAGAGAGATATAACGCATACCACAGAGGAGACAACAGACAAACACAGAGGGAGGAATGAGAGGGAGTAGACCTAATATAAGTGAGGGGGGGATTGGTAGAGGAGAGTAGTTAGCACAACTGCCTGGGTAGACTATAGGACTTGTTAAGGCTGTGAATCGGGAGACCGGCGTGAAACATTGTTATTCGGCGGCGGACACGGGATCCCAGCGGCGGATGAGATCGGAATGGGATCCAATGGGCGATAATCGGGAGGGATGGGGTCGGGCCCAGGTGGGGTGGGTGACAGATACGGCTAGGCGCTGGCTGGTCCCCCGACCGGCCCCCAACCCGATGGGCACGTAATCAGAACGTATCGCAGGTAAAATGGCGCTGGGCAGACGCCGAGAGCCTTATCACGTGACCGACATCACGTCACGCTCCAATCTTGCCAGAATCTCGCGAGAATCGGCGCCTGGCTCTCCAAGCGCCGCCGTAGACGAAACCCCTGATTGGTCTGAGAGTGTGAAATAAGAGGAACAGAGGCCGCGGGGAGGTCTGAAGGGGAACAAAAACGAAATACTCTCCTGCTTGGCAATTTACACGGCTTCATTTACATCTAAAGTCGGTTTCTAGAGTTTTAATGAACTCTGGTCCTGTATACTTCTCTTGATGAACTTCCATTCAAGTAGACATACTGACAACTGGTCCCACCCCTCTGAGCGCACAAAGGAAAGTCTTATCGTGGCTCCTTGTTAAAAGTAGATAATTAAGTTCTAGTAGGCAAGATACCTGGATGCACCTGACAACACATACACAATTAAATGTAGCGGTTCCACGGATTGTCTTATCTACGTGATAATCCACACTAAAGTCTTAAGCATAGATGAAAAAAAAACGATATATGTATATATCCTGGAAATAAAGGAAGCTAACTGTTTACCCCCTAGAACAAATGATGCTCTCCATAAGTGCTATTCTTTAGGTCAAGAGAAATGGGGTGAAAAGGGCCAGAAACAACCTTATCCACCCTACTTTGAAACTCCCTGCCACGCCCCTCTGTAGAGGTAGAATTCAAACTGATATCGAGTTTGATGACCAATGGCTTTCGTTAGGCATCACTTTAAGTGTGAATACTCCATGTAAACTTTATCAGAAAATCAGGTGAAACTCATAAACATTTTGTAAAACACATTTCACGGTAGGTTAGGTGATCACCTGTCACAGACCACGAAGCATGAGAATACGCTTCCTCGCAGGGATGTAAGAAATGAGCATAGCAGAGCATAAGGATAGTACAAATTACCATTCCTCCTGCACATAAAATAAAGGCACCGCATTCATGGGGGCTCTTTCTGCAGTCATCACCACCGACACTAGTCATATACATGCACCCCTTCCCTGCATGAACTCCATACTTCATAGGGTACATCCTCCTACTCCATCCCAGCACCTTGCCCTGCAAACAGGACATGGAGCGAGCGGCAGGATCTAACACCCCCTGGAGGAACCAGTCATTCATCTCCACACCACTAGGCGTCGCACCAGTCGCCTACAGGCTCCTCCTGGGCCCAATGGGCCTCCAGAACTCCCTCTCTCATCTGTATTGGTTCCATATCGAACTGCAGGCTGTCACAGGCTACACAGGCCAGATAGATTCTTCTTACGGCTAAGTGTATTGTGCATTTCAGACCCTGGATGACCATGCTTCATAGTTACCAGCGAGGTTAGGAGGGCACCATAAACTGTATCCAAATAAGCCTCTTACTTATGGGTCATACTTTTATATTTAAAATTGCTCTCTGATATATTAACCCTGTTGTAGCTCAAAGGAATATGCGTTTGTTCTGGCTTCTCTGAACGAGAGTAAAGACACTCTCTTGCACATAGATATAACCGTCCAAACTTCATCTTCTCAGCGTGTCTCCAAACTTGGAAACTTACCTTTTAGCGTATATTGAGACAAAACACCCCTTATATAACTAATGCATCTTTTCAGAAGGTCTGGTTATAGTAAAGCCACCCTGCCATATCGGCTAACATCCATCAGTGTTTTAACATTTAGTTATGGATACAGGTGGTTGGGAGTGTCTGCTTGAATTTAAGCACAATAAGGAAGTACATGTAGTATGATCTCACATTCATGTTACTACTTTACATTAAGGTATACTTTTATGGTTTTGCTACGAAGGCCATCCACGTTATAGAGCAAAATTATATTGCCCAGTTGTTTTCCTGTAGTGGCACATACAATAACACGAATCTGTGAGGGTTTATTTGCAATATACCATGGTAATAGACTAGAGGGTGAACGACCGACCGAGAGAGAGAGAGAGAGAGCGAGACTATAGGTAAACACAATTGTACTTGATTAAGATCATATGAGGGTGCCACATACATTTCCCAGTGCACCAGTATACACTCAACTATATCTGGTAACCAGTCCTACCGCCGCTGTACATCAATGTTTAAGTAATATTACCCATTGGTGGCCAGCCTCTTGGCTACCCTACCTAACTGCTTTCCTCCCACCGCCAGGTGCCCCTCTCTGATTGAACGCTACCTCTCATGCTGGTAGACCCCACCTGGCAAGCCTGGCCCAGGTTGGGAGGGGCTGTACCTCCCCTCTCCTGCATTCCAAATCGTCAGAGACCTCACCTTACATGCTCTCCTGGCGTCCACTACTAGATGAGTTTAATAAGGAATTAGTTCCACTGACTGTCCTTATGGCTGTAAAGGTGGCACTACCCATGCTATTAGGACTGGGATGCATGTTTTAAAGAGCTTCTAGTATTTATCACCTAATGGTGTTTTTAAGTGAATGGGCAGTTGTTCTGAAGGCACAATTAAAGGCTATCTGGTGCAATGCATTGTGGGTGATGTGGTCCTTGGGAGCCTTTCCGTGTTTCTATTGTGACTTTTCATGTTTCGTTATCATGCTGTAAAAGATTTAACCACGTCATGTTGAGTTGTTCACGCTCCTTAAAGGTCACGAGAACAGCCATTTAAACTCTCGGAAATTACAAGCTTATTACACGAAAACATGACAGAGTTGACTCATGAACTTACCAAAGTTTTAGCAATGGCAGTGCAATTTCGTCAATTCACTTAAGTAATAATGTTCACTCTCCCCGACTGAGAAAAACATCTTCATACATCAATTATGATTTACAAACATAATCCATATAATTATACAAAATGTTTACCCTAAACATTCAATGGCTACAACTTATGCGTCTGAGAAGTAATCCTGTTTGCGTATACATGTACTACTCAGGCTACACTATATACATGTAGAAGAGGATACTCAGCTTCTATAAACACACCATCTATAGGGTTGAAAAGGGAAGACTGGCTGGTTGTTGGGAAATGTAGGCTTAAATCTATGTTTGCTTTTAAATGTCCTTGAATATATTTTTCTAGATTCCACGTTCTTATTTCTATGAATCATAACGACCATTACTAATGTTAATTTCTCATTTACCTGAATAAAACACTTTAAAAAGACCCACAAACACCATGACATTGGCCAGTGGACGACCGGCTTTAGGTATTTAGGTATACCTTTCCTACACTAAGCGTTGTTGGTCGAATCGCTGGCAGTGGAATACTGCCTTCATAGATAATAGAGATGTTTAGGGATCATTATCTTTATGAGTAAGCTGGGTCAGACTCATCGTTATTCATTGAGCAGCTCATAGCAAACCCAGGTACTCATACCACAACGGCTCCTATCGGGAGAATAGTTGGCTATTTGACTCATATGTGTGAATCATTAAGGCAGATGGGTGCCTACCTATTTGGGTACAGATCACCATAGACTGAGTCACTGAATTCAGGAAACCCAATACTATGCTATGGTAAGGGGTCAAATAAACCCATGTATTGACTCCATTATCTACCTCTACTGTGTCATGTCTTTCCCGGGGGACTATGCAGGTAGGGCACCACTGAATAATATGAGAAAGTCGGTCAGGTCATCGCCATAGCCCTCCATTATCTCGGCATTTCTATCATCTACATATTACAAATGGATTCATCTTATCCCCTCTGTTCGTGGCTGTTGCGTATGTGTTTTCGTATCGCCTTTACCTATAATGTTATCAATTTTATTTCCGATGATATACGTGTATCTACAACATGTTGTGCAAAAAAAAAGATGCGTTACTTGATATTGCAGCAACTCGATCATGCCTATAGTCATCACGAATTCGAAAAAGTGATAATTGCATTCTCATAGTCTTCCATCGACAATACCATGTACTTTAATTTCAATATGCACGTATTATCCTGGAAGGACTGAATCACTGCTTCGTTTCCTAAAAACATGAAAAAATGTGTACATTACAGCATGGCTGCCCACAGTCGCACTAAAATGCTATCAGTTTATGGGCAGTACGCTATAATGGCACTTCATACCAATATATATCAAATATATTTAGTGTGATTATTATCTACGACACCACCTAGGGTGAATTATGTCTCGTGCGATTAGCCTGGTAGGGCAGACTGCTAGGTCCCCTAAAGCAAATTTCAAATTAAAGCTGCATTACCTCTAGATATATGAGATAATAACTTTCCGGTAGGCTGCTTGTATGACACGTAAACCTAGAAGGAAGATGAGTTCAGCATTTCCAAGCAAGGGGGTGACCGTTTCCATATAGTATAACCCTATCTGGCAATTATTACAAAGCTAAGCCCATCAATACAATTCCGGGGAGACTTAGCCGAATTAGGATATTATTAAGTTAATACCCGTATATATAATTCGGGAATTCCCCGGAGTTTTTGTTGATAGGTATTTTTTGTGGAGTTCTCCACTGTCATTGTTTGTGAATTGCGGAAATAAATGCTTTCAGTTCTCCGAAATTGGTATTCATTTGGATTTGGCTCCGCTCTGTTGGTCTATGAAATGGTATGATACATTTAATTTTTTTCATCCCAATGATGGGCGTCACCACTTAATAATGTTGACTTGTTATATCAGCATATTGTTGAACCTTACGTTATTGACAGACTGGAGGATATCTGCAATTGAAATATTTCGTGCATAATTACGTAATACAGCTATCGGTTTGTACAGTGTCACATCCATGCAGTCGATACGCTAACTGTCAAATCTGAGAAAGGCATGTCACTCCTAGACCGGGGTGATATATATTCACTGAATCAAAAGACATCACGATTAGAACTGCAATGTCTCTTAATATAAGAAAAGTAGGTAGGATAAAGTCCATCACAGACCACAGCAGCCTATGGTGTCTAATGGTAATCATGTTATCCGCTAGGGTCGCCCCAGGGCAGAGACTCTGCCCCGCGCTCGGTCAGGGGGTGAGGGATCCTTCAGTCATCTGTGATGAATAATCAACGCTCCGCCTAATTGCTCACCTCAGCATCCATACTAATGAGCAGCTCACGGCAGCAGGAGCAGCTCTCTGCTGTAGCTCCAGCTGCTCTAACCATCGACGCTCCAGCTGCTGCCTTGTATGGAGAACCAGCATTGTAAACGTCTCCCCATTAAGTTCTACAACTGGATGTCCTGAATGTCGCTCACATATGTGGGTGATATGTATTTTATAAAGTGATCTTTTTGCAGCCAAGGAAGATACAAACGTTCTCTATTCTTGTCCTTGTAGGTCTAAGTAGTATACTGAATTGAGAAATGAAATGAGAAATATTGACATTAGTATTTCCGAAATTACTGTCTATTTTCACGTTGTGTTAGATTTGACTGCATAATAGGCACCGCAATAATTCTTAAAATCACACTAAAGTTGGTTAGCTTTGGGACTGAATTATTTCTAGCATGCTATCCCATAGCCGTTGGATCCACCATGACTTCGGCAAATGTGTTCACTGACCGAAAGTCTGACCTCTGGGCTGTGGAGGCAGCACATGGCCAGTGGTCAGAGCTGATTAATACTGGCCGCTAATCATACTTTTATGCCTTATCACTTAAAGAAAGGCCACTCAGCCAGGATGTTATTAATAGTTGATACGAAATGACAAGAGGCAATAAGAGTCACCAGCTTGTGTGCATTATTGATGGAAGCTGTGGTGGGAAAATGTGTTTCCGGATTTATCTTGTGTCTTCGGGCTGGAAGGATGGTGTCAACGCAGAGTATTATTGTCTTGTCCATAATTATTGGATTTGAGGATTTAGACAGTCTGTTAAATCAGAAACGCTTGGTTGATGGTACATTTGGAGAGATACCAGTAAAGATGGATGCTGCTGTTTTTAATTTAGAATCCGGGTCATGTATGAATTTGTAATCCACGAACTTTCATTCTATAAACCCATGAAATATGGTGTTTGTATGCACATTAAGTAGGCATCTGACTTAACCTGGAGGAATCTGTTCCAGCACCACCTCTCGATGTCCTGTATCTAGGTTACTGGAAAGGAAAGGACTGTTTTATAGTGATCAACAGCACCCTCCGAATGACTCCTCCTATTTGAAACACCACTGAATGTGTAATTGCATTCATGAAAAGTGCCATCGTGTCCCATGAAATCTTGTCTCTAAAGGAAATCCCCTGATTGAAGGCTAGCAATAGTGTAGAGGGAGTTACTTGGAGGGACGGACAGCTTACAGGCAGGAAACGCCGGGTGATATCTCATTGGGTCGGAAGGTGTAGGGTGGATGGGAGTTGGAGATGGGCAGTTTGGAGAGTTTGGGGTGAGACAGATGAGCCACCCACCTGGGTGTGATGGGGGGGAGGCACCAGGTTTAATCCCCCCCTTACCCTACCCTGAATGTAGCAGTGTGGTATAAACCTCAAGGGGCCAGAGGTCACAATGATATCTACGTCCAGGAAGAGGGACATTACAAATTAACCCTTAACACACTGGACACTCACAGAATTAGTATATGCATAATTGGATATACACCTAATGCAAGGCATACAAATGATGAAGAAATCAGCTTTTTGGCTACTTAATCACAGGTCTTGCCGGAATACCATAACTCGAGTTTCTTCGTCAATACACAGAGCCTTAAGGGGCTGAGAGTGAAAATATATTTTCATGGTCAGACATTGGGAGAGGATCAGGAAGAGGATCCAGCCGCTAAGCCCACCATCAAGATCCACCTGAGTGGTCCTGGAGGCGGCCAGGGCCTTTCATCTGGATCCCTCCTCCTTCACCTGTCTCTCCACCCCAGTTGGATCCCTGAATGGATCCCACTAGCTCTGAATACTGGCGATGGGGCCGTAGGGAGGGGACCACAGGAAAGGGGGTATAAATTGGGGCGGTGCCTCACAGGTCCTCCCTAGCATCCCAAGTAGGGGTAATGAAGGTGGTATCTGTGGTCAAGAAGGGCCTTGCTGGCCGCCTGACCACGAGGCCCTTTTAGCTCTGACCGCTGAGGGCATTGATCACCAGGGCTGCTCCATCATAGTGGACACTGGTCAGGCTTACTGGTGTCCGCAGAGAACTGACCCGTCCACACCTGTGGGGCAGTGATAAACCCGCACACCTTCGTCCGTTGTAGACGTGCAACAGTCTAGAACCACCATTTTAACTCAATACAACTTACAGTCTATACAGACATGGCATTCAGAATTTTGTTAACCATGGAGGCTAATGGGTATACTAGTATGTAATATGTATATAAAGTATATGCTAATTTTTTATATGCCCATGTTCATACAAGTCCTTTAATCCTAACACACCTAGTATATATGCAACACCCTGCAACACATTGATGCATGTAACATACATTAAAGAGGCCTTACAGTGTAGCGCCCCCTTTTCCATCCTCTGAACCTCTTTCACACCCGCTCACACCCTGTTAAACCTCTGACACCTTACCCTACCCCTTCACACCCTGGAGCCTCCAACCCTCAGCCCACACCCACACCTTAAACCCTCTTCTCCCCGAGCCCACATTTATCCTATGCCCATTTTCCCACCTCCCCCAACGTCATCACCCCGCCCCTTTCCAGGCGCACCTCCTGCCCGGATGTGGTTGGCCCCCGGAAGTGCCCCTACGCCGTCTGGCGGTAGTTCTGGGCATCTTCCCGCGTTGGGCGTCGGCTGTTTTGCATATTCATGAATATTTCAGGTATGTTAACACTAAATGTGACTCTTTCAAATAAAGAGGCGTAGTTCCACCTGTGGCCTACAGTGATTGATTCTGATCGTTATTTCTTGTTGATCTTCATTCTAGGGCTTCAGTTCTTGTTATGAATATATATACATGTGTACACACGTTACCATGCACACGGGGCTACATGTGTGTATGTTTGCTGGGAGGCTGGCGGACGTAGCAATGTGGGGGAAGAAATCCAGTTATAGCCACCTATATACCTATGTAGGCTTCTTATAATGAAGGTATGGAGAAATATGATAGAGTAGCATGCTGTGTGGGGGGAGTTGAGAGGGAGGGGGGGGGGTTCCCAAAGCCTGCCATAAAACGTGAACATGTATATACAGATAATTATCATGAAGGTATTCCCAAAACAATAACATAATAATTGATGTTAGCCTAATGCCACGAGTATGGAAACGTGCCCTTACCTCTACACAAGCAATATAATCCACAATAATATAATTGAATTCATGGCAGGATGCTTATAATTGATTGTATACATTGCTCAGTAATTGCCGCCATGTGAGGTGTGTGTAGCAGTGAGTTACTCGGGCCAGCCACTCAGTGTCGAGGAGGCATTGCCTGTGCTGCCCCCTGGCAGAGGAGCAGCTCACTGAGCAGCCCACTGAACAACCAAGGCCAGAACAGTGAGAACACATTGTACACATGTGTACACATGTTTTAGCACAGTGATGTATACGATTATTCTTTTAGGCCATCAATGCTATCCATATTGAGCTTTCAGACAATATGAAGATCGTCTATATTGTTTAATGGTTATAATACTATTACAATGAGATTAGATAATCCTCGCAAAGGTAATAGTAATTTCTGTATAAAGACCCATACAACTAGTAGCATGACTACTTAGTAAGACAAATGTGTTGTTGACTTGACCTGATGTTATGGAGCTATGTCCTTGCTTGAATTTGTAATATCCAAGCAGAAAAATACTGTATGAATGATCAATGCTGTTTGTGTTGCAAACTAATTCGGTTCACTGATGGAATGATGAGGCTGTGACACCAAAATAATTGTATCGGTCTATATTACTGCCTATTTTATATGTAGTATTTATCTGTGTGGATATTGTGCGGAAAATGTCAATCTTTTGTATATTATACTGGTATTTTGAACGCTATGTGCCTTAAGAATATATGCACGTCGAACTTGTACATATATATATATATATACTGGCTCTATTTGAGAAAATACCAAACTCAAATTCAAACACGCAATACCATGGACCTCGGGATTTGGAGAACATTTAAAAAGAAAAAAGAAAGGTATCTGTATAGGCATACCGTAATAACTTTTTCGCATTTGAAATAGAATAGATAAACAAAGGCACTTTCACAATGTAAGGGTATTCCCAGTACAAATGGTACCAAGTGCACCTAAGCAGACTGAATGGACCACTATCGTATGAAACAATTGAGTAATTGAGAGCTAGGGAAGCTCAAGTCCAAGTGCGTTTAGAGCTGTGTCTCACGACCTTGAGCCAATGTTTTTGTCTCTGATCGGGTGCCGTCTCTGACCGGATGTCCCTTTGGGAGTTTAGTTATGCTCTACCAACAGCAGGAGGCTAATAATATATATATAGGAGTATAGGTTAAAATTTAAAAAACACTTTTTCTGACAACAGGTCAGAGACGGCACCTGGTCAGAGACGGCACCTGGTCAGAGACGGCACCCGGTCAGAGACAGGTGTTGTAGGTGTGCTTTGAGCGCCTGGGTGCTTTGAGCGCCTGGGTGCAAAAAGTACAGAAAGTACAGAAAGACGCTGGGAGAGATAGTGGATTAATTACATGGCTTCATTGCGGCCTCATCCCTGATTAATCTAATATTCGCCCACCATATTTAAAAACTGTAAAACTACTATTCATATTGTCAAGGTCGGACCATATCCTAATGACGAATAATTGCTACTAGCGAGGTTACAGACCTAATAACTGGACCTAATCCTTCATATGGCCACGAAGGAAAAACGCATGATGAATCTAATGTACAAGGAGGAATCTCAATATAGGCCAGTGATAAGAGGATGCTTTTATTAATAGCGGAGCGGATCTGTGAAAGAGAGCTCTGTCCAAGAAATGTGACACTCTTGAATTGCGTTGTTTGCCAATGTATATGGGGGAAACATCTAGCTACGATTTTGGCATTCAGATTTGCTATCATGGTCGACTAAAAGTATAGGAAGTATCTACTCCAACATCCAAATAGTTTTATTTTCAGTACTTCACCATAAGCATCTCTTTCACTTACCCCTTACCCTCAAACCTCTCCTGCTCTGAGCACAGCAGAGCCTACCCAGTTTATAGTAGCTTAAGCTACTCTCAAATTTGTCCCATTTATTTTCTGGATTGACATGGGGTGAAAGTTCACAGGTATACAAACCTAATGATGCTTATACACATGTACTTTCACCCATCCCCTACCCCCTCCTCTCCCCCCCCCCCCCCACCCCGCCATCCATCCAGGGGGCAGTGTCACAGGGCTATAATGATACCTGCCACCCCACCCGACCCCTCCCCTCCCCGCCCCCACATAGCTACTCTTCCTCCAGGGGACAGCCCTTCTCCTGGAGGCAGCCATCGGTCACGAGGCTACATGTCCATAAATCATGTTACCCAGTGTCCATAGCGGGCCGCCATTCACCCCCCACACCACGCGGTGCAGATCATCGGCCGAGTGTTTTCTATCAACTTCTGTCGCCCTATGAATTATTTGTCTCTAGAGGTCGGTGAAGTAATTGGAGCGGCCATCTTAAGTCCCCAGTCAGAGCTCTACCCTGCACTGCATTCACAATTGAGGTTGCTGGTGGTGCTGGTCGGGAGGGGGGGGGGGGTGCGGGGGGAGGGGGGGAGGGGTCGGTAGGGTTCGCATAGGTCCTATAGTTATGAACCGCCATCTTTGCATGAAATTGTATGGTATTGTTTCACTGCCTGCCAAAAAATGCCCTATAGCAATCAGTTCAGACAGTTCGTTATATCATCTGTTCACTGACACCTTTAGGCCAATATTTTGTCTGTATGGTAATATTCTCTTTACCATGTCCTACTGTCAGATCTCTGGGTCGTAGAGATGAGGCAAAAATTGATTTATAACGATATTTTCCTTCAGATGTCGAACTGATAGCCTGTTATATTTCAAAGTAAGGGCTGGCAATGAATAACAGTAATCCCCCTGAACGAGTGATACGGACATTTGAGACATCTGGTATCTTGAACACATGGCGCCCCATACATGACTGTTATTTGTACCCAGGGTAGATCCTCCTCTGCATGGACCCCAGGGACCCCAGGGACCCCAGGATAAGTCAGCCGAATGGAAGAGCCTCCAAGGCTATATGCAAGTGGCTTTATCAACGAGGTGCATTTGCTTTTCATTCTCTTCGGTAAATCCTTCGATAAAAATCACAATACTCAGATGCGTGTGCGTTTTACTGAGGACCTAAAGTAAGATGAATAGTAAAACTGTGATCAATGGGGTTGGGAGACAAACAGGTTAGGTTCTTGAATGTAACATAACATTGTCATTCCTTAGTGACACAACCTTGGATTGGATATGTACCCTCTATCATACTATAGCAACACTTGTATACAACCCTGGTTGTAATATAAACATTGTTATCAAGGACTCGTACCTTGCAAGTCAATATCAATTTGTATAATGTGCTAGACTTGGATTGCACAATAGATGGCTCATATTATAACATTTGAATGCACCAGCATATAACTTTGTATATGTTTCCCTCTACAAGAATTTTTGAAAAAGAACTCTAGTCAACAGAACACTGCCCACAACTGCATTTAACTAAAGATTAAATCAAACACCAGTCCACCAGACACATGATACTTGGTATAAATTACAGACACGGCACAAACTGCACTAAAGAAGAGAGCAGTTATGGCACGGTGCAATTCCTGTAGGAGATGATAGCGGACGTGGGCCTATAACCCGAGGAAATTCACCAAGTGTAAGTGGCAAAACGCTCACAGGCTATTGGGTGTTGGAGGAGGGGGGGGGGGACTAGTTCATCTTGGTGTGTTGGAGGTGGGAGGAAGTACTGGGAGTGGGGTGTGGGTTGGGAAGGGGGTAGCCTGGAGGCTGGTAGGGGAGGTGGTTGAGGGAAGGACAGCGAGTAGAGAGAGGAGGGGGATGTGTAGGAGGATAGCTCTGAATACATTATTGATCACTGCCTGACCCAGTGACTGACTCTTCCCTCTCCATCCCCCTCCCCCCTCCCTGCACACTCCCTATCCCCTGCTCCTACATGTTCACCCTGTACTGCTCCCGGCAGTGGCAGCAGCTCATAATGTAGGCACTGGAGGCTTGTGGTGGGTCAACCTCACTCTATAAACACATACCTTGCATTATAATCACATTCTATAACGTATATCACTATGGGTCGATTTATGATGCACATGGATAGAACCAGAGGATAGAAATGACAGTATCTTGGTAAACTACATAAACTATAGATTTTTTTTTAAATACTGTTTGTCCATCACTATTTACATGTATACATACAACATGGGTTATCTAACAGTTCGATAATTTGCAGGAATGAATCAATTATCCCACTGAATATTTGGATCAACAGTAGTTTAATGTTGATTGCCATAACATTACAACAATGTCGTCCATTGACTGGATTTAAGCCAACTTGATAAGTACTGGGCGACCCACGGTTGATTTACCTGTCAACATTGGCTCAACTTTAGAGGGTGAATTATGATTCAACGTTAACAACTTCTTCCTAAGTCAATGTTGAGATAGATAGCAACCTCACTTTTTTATCTGGCAGACGATTCACAAGTCTGTCTGTTTGTCGGCCGTGCTGTCTGTGTCTGTGTCTATCTGTATATATATTCCTTCCTTATTTTCAACTTCCCTTAGGTTCCTTTCTCCTTTCCTACTCTTCTCCCCCTTCCCGTCTCCTCCTTTAAAAGGCATTTATATCTCACCTTTCCCAAAAACCCGAATCACACGCACATACCCTCGCTGTTTTCTAAAATGTGAGGAAGTCACTGCCAGAATAAACAAAACAGACGACATTAAATTTTAGAGGGTCGAATGGGAGAACCAAGAAAAGCACACACAACGTCTAAGAGATTAAGAAAAAAAATCACAGAGATAGCAGAACCCCGATAAGGCTGAGATAAGGTGGGGACATGACAGCTATTGTTTTCCTTCTCCAATCTTCGCGAAAAAACACACCAGAAAACGAGGTATTAACATTGTGGTGGGATATAGGCTGATAATGGTATGTTTTCACTCAAATTTGTCCTTTTCTTGATCTAATTAATATGTTACAAAAATACCCTCCATCATTAGTGTTCTACATCTGTAAAGCATTTACAGAATATATAGCTATTTACAGTGCCATATTTTATATGCTTTCTCATCTTCTGACATGTCATTAAAGCTACCAACCCTTCTGTAAATGATCCTTTTAACAGTACTAAAAGAAGCATAAAATAAGTATTAAAACATGATCTAGCGGTAGTGCGCGTGCATATTGCTACAGAAATAGCTTTCTGTGAAATATCAAATGTTATTGTTATGGATTGGCTAAATTTAAAATACATCGTCTTGGTTAAAAAGGCGCACTCTTTATTCGTGAAGACATGTAGCAATTGAGAGGTGCATGTTCTATATCTAGCAATGTAGAGCGCGTTCTAAATCTAGCATTCTGGAGTTTGGAAGTAGCTTAAACTGAACTCAGGGAGAGATTAGAAGCAAATTGCCTGCACTTTTAACTGGGACCACCATCACCACACTGCTCATGGGAGGTCAAAGCCATGTGGTATTTGAAAGTTTACAACTCGGCTGCAGGCACACGCTCCGTAGTACTGAAATAAACCGGGCGTCTGGCCTGAACCTGCCGGAACCAGCCAATGGCGAAAAGTCGGCTGCTTGTCTAATATTAGTTGTGCACATGCGCAGTGGACTTTTGGAGGGCTCTCATGTTTTGCGTGCCGAAGGGGCCGGTTTAAAACGTGTGTGCCTTTATCACGTCTCCATATCAAATCAGTTTTTGGCCACACTGGGCACAGCTTGGGAGATAAGATCCCCCACCGCTGCCGTCCGCCATTTTCCTTAAGCCCAGCCCTGCCAATCACGTGACCATGACACAGCAGAAAAAATAAAAGGTTGCCGGGTGGGGCGAGGGTAGGAGAATCTGTTCAATCACGATGGTTATTAATAAGCACCGACCTCGCGGACAAGCACTCCCCTCCTCACCCCCCCCCCCCCCCGCCTCTCCTCTTCTCCCCAAACACACAATGTTAATGCACGGCTTACATGTTCAAAGAAGCTGGGCGGGGGCCATTTCGGTTATCGCTCCCATAGAAGCGAGCACTAAATTGGAGGCGGTCGGTAGGGGTTTTAAGGGCAATTCATGTCTAGAAGGCAGTCAAACTGTACAGGCAGGAGGTGGAGTGTGTGTGAATGGGTGGGTGGGAGTTTGTATGGGAGAGGGGGTGGAGAGTGCATGAACCAAGCAAAGATTTCCAATTAAGTTCCCTGCTTCATGTGAGCCTATAGAACGTATGACATGAGAATATGAGAAGTGCACGTTAGAATAGTGAAAACCGTTTGGCATGTTAAAAAGAAAGGTGATATCTCCATATTTTTTTCCCTCTTTCAAAAAAGATAGTAGCATTCAGCAACAAAACTGCATTGAGTCATGATAAGTTTCTAATACGATCTGGTATACTCAAAATGATAATAATTTTGCATTCACTGCATATGGTATTTGCAGACGTGAGCACACGAGTAGGCCTACAACCAGATTATCTCAGTGAAGATCTGTACCTGAGATAGTATCATTACATAGATAACATCATTACATAGATAACGATATATGTACTCAACAATGCTCACGGCAAATATGTGAATGGTTTAAATTGGATGTTTTCAGATGCCTCGATCTTTATTTACACTCTACATAATGGTATCAGGCTTCATAGCCCTGTGATAAATCGGCCTCTTGTACCCTTCTCTCGCCCTGGTTTTCTGTCTCTGTCTCCCCTCTCTGTATGTATGTATATATGTATGTATGTATGTGTGTGCGTCTCTCTCTCTCTCTCTCTCTCTCTCTCCCTCTCTCTCTCTCTCTCTCTCTCTCTCTCTCTCTCTCTCTCTCTCTCTTTCTCTCTCTCTCTCTATCTCTCACTCTCCCTCTCCCTCTCCCTCTCCCTCTCCCCCTCGTCCATATTACCGCCTGTCAATCACATTGAGCTATATTTTTCTACCAGTTTCCTCCTTTCTGTTTAGTGTAAGTGTCCATTATGAAAACACTCCTCCCCTGGTATAGGTTACACCTCTAGGAGGGTGAGGTGTTGCCCCCTAGATATCTCAGCACCTATTAGTGTGTCACCCAAACCCTACCTCTCCTGTCTCTAATGTGAAATGCCTATTTGATGTCGCAGATTCCGTTTCCTTCTGGGTCATACTCACCTTGGGGCGCTGTGACCTTGACCCCGTGGGGGTCACGTGACTAACAAACAAAGATGGCGTCGATGCCGATGAGACGCCCATATCCGGCTGCGGGCACCACTCTGTTCTGCAGCAAATGCGACACCCATAGGCTGAGATTAGGAACTAATAATGCCATCGGCCGTAGAGTAATTAGCAATGTTTTTCCATTCGTTTGTCTTTTTCAATGTCCTTTTTGGTCTGCTTGGTTTCAACATAGGCGTCTTACCATGATATACAGTGCTGGACTATTTGCTGTGAACACGGAGGAGCTAAGGGAGTGCTAAATTTTCTTCCACTTTCACACGAGGGGCCGACATTCCCCCTCCCCCCCCCCCCCAATCCACACTACCGCTCCCCCCCCCCCCCCGCTCGCCGTTAAAAAATGAGCGTTCCCGAAGAGAGCTACCGGTAAATGTATTATAATGGATTTTACGCCTCGCGTCACGATTATCCTGCTCGTAATTCCGTCTGAGTCTGTTTCTTTTCCATCAAGTCTATTAAACTGCTTCCCTATTCCCTTGCATGCAAACAGCTTTGTATCACACTTTCCCAAACACACCGTGGGATGCATTTTATCTGATCAGAATTGATGCGCTATATGCCACATGTATACTCTATGCTATGCAATGTACTCATGTACTATCATACATGTCGACACATATATACAAGTCTCACCCAAAGAGATTACTATAGTAGTTTCATAGTCCTCATATTTTACATTTATTCACAGAAAAGTAAGCCTTTCTATAATAGACAATCATATATTTGTAACAGTGGAAAGAAATACAAACTTATCCTACCTTAATCATAGTAGAGTGTGCATCCGATATCTGAGAAAACATCCTAATCATAGTGCATTGTGTCATCATGGCTACCAAACAAATACATCAAAAATGATCAATCTCACATAAACAACACCTTACATGGGGCTACATTTCATACTGTGTGGTTTCAACTTAGTCCATGATCAATCACCCCATCCCCATCTCCTTCAGACACATACTGAGAGTGGTAGGGTTTGATAAATGGCACAATAGTCCTTTCCGCTATCCCTGAGTATCTCAACCAATCAGATTTCTTGCCTTTGAAGATCCTAGCTCAACCTATTGTATTTCATTAGTGGCTGGAAAGGGAGGGAGCTTTAATCTTGGGCCTAGTCGGTCTATGCATACATAGTGGGGGTGTGGCAATCAGAAGGGATCTGATGAGGATTATTGCAGGCGCACCCAGCCCACGAGAAGATCTAATGTATTTAATATTGACTGCGCTGTCGCGTTCAGGCTGTCGCGACGCGACTTGCTGCGACTGTGGGGCCGCGACCGCAGCTTAGATCATCGTCCGCTGGGAGCATCAGTTTAGGAGTGGAGGGTGCTGGGTGGGGATGGGGTTTGCAGCTGGGAAAAGGGATAAGCAAACCGAGTAGGAAAAGGGAACTCAACCTACTGACTCTTGTCCAAGCACATGGACCTGTGACTCCCATTAGGCCAGGATCCCTGCCCCCCCCCCCCATGCACACCCCACCCTCTCACAATATACGTGTACTATCCATCCGTGTACCCAACCCACCCACCCATCCACTAGCCCTATCTGCTGCCCAACCCCTCCCATCACCCAACGTGGGAAATGGCACAGATGGCTCTTCGCTTGGTCTAATTAGATTGGAAACATCACAAAATGTTAGCTCGCAGTGCCCGGGATAAATCCCTTTACCCCCTCTCTGTACTCCTCCCCCTCACCCACCCCTTCACCCTCCGGCCTATGTACAATCCAACATCCCCCTCAGCGGATAGCCAGCCCCTAGACGACCAGCCCCAGGGGTGGGGGTAGAGAGTAGGGCAAGCAGAGGGCTGGGGCAACCTAGGAACACTGGGGAGACACAGGCAGATTTAAAGGCTATTGGTGTGGGCAGATTGAATCGTATTTTGTATGCTTTCAGTGAGAGATCAATGCTGATGCAGTTGTTCACTCAACTCATGCACCGTGAGTGATATCGTCTTTGTCGGGATCAGGCAGTGAATATAGGATATATTATTCTATTTTTCTGAAGGCTTCTTTTTGGTCACCCATTTCTGTGCCCCTTTTTCTCTCTTTCCTTTTGAATCTTTTCTTTCAACTTCCAGCCACCATTATCTGACGGCTTCCCTTTTTGGGTGCTCGCAGATTGAGCTTGGCATCTGGCTCTATTCATCCATGGGATTTGGTCATATTGGGTCAAACCAACAAGATCACGTTCCCGTCTGACCTGTCCACTTTCATATTGGTGGGAGAGGGCACCGGCTGCCCCCTCCACCACACCCGAGCCCCGCCCATCGTGCCTGCAGGCATACTTTAAAAGTGTGGGAGGTAGTGGAGGTGGGCCTCATGGGAGGAGGGGAGTGCAGGGAGAGGTGGGGGTAGAGTGGCTGGTCAGTTTCTTGTGAGTAGCAGGTAGCTCAGCCCTCCTCCACTTCTAACACCTTGATTGGCAGGTGTCCACCAGAATAAGTACCCTCCTGGAGTACTCCAGCAAGACCCTCAGAAAATACCCCAAATCACAGTCTAACATTGCCCTGTCCACTTAGATAGGTGGCATTCAGTATTAGAGCTCCTTGAGGTGTGCTCAAACAGCTTGGGAGTCTGTCTGACTTGTGGGAAGTCACACGTTGGTCAATGAAAAGGGATGACAATGGACACATCTGTGGACACGACGTTCTACACACTTTAGATATCATATGAATGCCCTCTCCACTTAGAACGCCTATTATTGTGCACCTTTGAGCTTGTCTGAATACGTAGGGTATGGCTAGACTCAAGACTCTAAAATTGTTTCGTAGTCTCTGTCTCTCTGTCTCTGTCTGTCTCTGTCTCTCTTTCTCACTCTTTCGCTCTCTTCTCTCGCTCTTCCTGCTGTCCTCGCCCCTGACTACCTTTCTACATGGCCTTGCAATGCACACAGTGTTATACATGATAATTACCTTTCATCACACCCTATATCAACATTTAGTTATCAGTCTCCCTAATGTTCCATCTTCCTTGGGCACTCTAACATAAATCCAATTGTCTTGAGCCTGCATCACATATATATGGTCCATGTATTACCAACTTACCCATCCAATCTGTGCATGAGAAAATTCTAGTTATACATATAGTTCTGTTTTTCCTCTGTTGGTATTTTAAATAATTGAGAGTGGGCACGCTGGGTGTCATGACATGTGAGGGGCCTAATGGGACACTGCTCCTATCTGCCCTCTGCCCATCTCTACCCCAGAGGCAGAGTGCACTGGTAATTAGTTGGGGCATCTGGGAGTGTTGTTCAAGCATTGGGGGGTCAGGTGGTAGGGCGGTTGTCCAGATACTGACCAGTGGTCATTGTTAGTACAGCTGATCTCTGTCCAGTCCACCCTACCCCATCCCTACCTACCTTTACCTGTGATTGGCAAAGGGTATGGGAAGGTCACCCGATAGCAGTACATTATTTTCTCTACCCTTATGTCCAGCATCGAGTCCCGCTAGCCATATTGCAATATGAGACGACTGCTCCAAAAGATATTCATACCTGGGTGCATTTTTGGTGGACGTAGATTTTGGCATAAAGGCATTTGCATGTGCATCCCTGATTGCAAGGAAATACAGTTGTCATTGACATTAAATGATGCAGAGCGGGTTTTGTGTGTGTGGTGTGTATGGGCACGAGGTGATAACATCACATTCTGCAATACAAATACAGCTGCTGTCAAAGATGAAATGGAAAAAAGGTGTCGGTTCTTCCCTGGCCATTCTGCCAGATCTTATCTCTGTACATCATGCAAACGTAGAGTCAATTCAGTCAGGGGATGCGGGGGCAGTGTCCTGGCGGCTGAGCAGGCACGAACCAAGCACAATATTGCAAACTGGCACCAGACATCAATATCCCACACAATGGATGCCCTAGAGAATTGTTAATAACACTACATGTTGATCTTTCTCATTCAAGTAAATGTTTTCAAACAGCAACCCTGGGAATAGATGTTAAGCGATATTGAAGATTCCTCGACCTGATTGTATTATCCTGTGGCGAACTGTTTCTGCAAGGTATGGATCCCGGGGTATGGATGCGATTATTTTTGTTTTTATTTCCAAAAAGAGAGAATTTCAATTACATCAGTGACTAATGTGAAACAATCTAGTTTGTAGGTCCTCAATAATTGACGACAATGAGGACATCCCAAGTAAACAAAAACGTATTTTCATTAAACCTGTTAACCACGTGGCCTAGATGCACCATGTGACCCAATGAAACAGATTAATTGTAATTATCTGTGTGAGGACGAGTAAATGATAAGATTCTACCATTAATAAGAAATCTAGACTGTTGATTGGTTGTGTGCTGGTTACCCAGATGCCTACGGAATATACCCGGTAACACTAATGTGCTAACTGATTATGATTTGATTGAGGTGTATGCGTATATATAAATATATATAATATATATATATATATATATATATATATATATATATATATATATATATATATATATATATATATATAAAATTATATATGTATATGTAAATGTATATACATGTATATGAATGTACACTAACGACCTACATATGATAGTATACATCATATAGCAGGTCTTGTTAAAAAAAATATATATATATTTAGTTGATAACAGCATCAGGTTGAAATACCTTTATCTTGTAATTTCGTTTTCTTTTGGTTATTATATGGATATAAGAAGACATTCCTGCAAGGTGTCCTGCTTACAAGTATTGGTGACAGTTGTATACCTTTACCTGGCCAGGTGTGAGGACATCCCCACCCTGCACACCACACCCCTGATTCTGTCCATTTACCTGTGCACCACCTTATCGTTACAGGCACTAAACATGCTAATTCATTCCACACAACTAAGGTAAAAACTCCCTGTCTGCAACACCTGGCCACAACAGGTATGTGATTACGGTGGGAAGGTGGGGGAGGGTTGAAAGGCATTCCACAAACCCCCACTTTGACGTAATCATCAGTGCCTCTATAAATATTTATAACGGAGTCTAGGGGGTTACATGCTAGAAATAAGTGGGCTAGAGGAGGGAGGGGAGGGGGAGAAGGGAGAGGGAATAGTGTGTGTGTGGGGAGGGTGAGTTGGTGGGGGGGGGTGTCAGGGAGTTGCACTGTAACATACACAGGCATCAATGGGTTGTAAAGGTGGTGAGATTTAAATGGTGTGGGGTGTTTGTAAGAGCAATAACGGTTTCTAACCCAAACTTACGGATCAATGGACTGATTGGGGTAGGGGTAGGGGCTTTGAGGTGCATTCCGTTATAATAGCCACCTTATAAGGCCATGTTTTAAGAGATTATTTATGTATTTTAGCCAGTATAATGGCTTCTATTTGCATTATGAGAAAGGGATAATGGGTATTCTGCGATGTATGGATACCGATGTTGGATGGCATTTAAACCTAATCGACCGAGATTTCCGGTAGTGATAGGAAGGCCATAAACGGAAGTCCAAAATAAGTCAATTTAATCGGGAATTCAATCATTCTTGATTATTGGAAATTAGTACGTTTTTAAACTACATACAGATCCCCCCGTTCCTTACTTTATTAAGACACAAAACTAGAACATTCATAATTGAGGAGGAAATGGACTGATCCGTTATTGCTGTGTAAGATGAAGCTCACGTCCAAGTACCCAGTAAATTAGTGGGATACTGTTTGATGATGCTTAAGCTTGTTCTATTGTGCCATCTGCCATAGAGTTATGTGTGATACTATGTTCGATGATTGTGTGAATCCCTAACATCACACAACATGAAACGCTTCTTAATAATATTAGGGTGTAACATTGGACAAGCCCCGCATATGGCATCTATGCATGTTCCTGATACACTGTTCCATATTGAAACAGGATCACGAATATCTTCAGGGTAGAATGTGCAAATGAAACACAGATGCAAATGAAACACCTTTACACAACGGGGAGGTTTATTATAATAACGCTTAAATTACACCAATGCATACGTGTATGTTTGCATGATAGGCATGTGCATATAGAATGAGATTAAGATGCTCCTACTACCTTGGCACATGTATTAAAAGATACAAATGTCATCCTTTGGCAATAAATTCAAATAAAACCGTTAAATGTATGAGTTGTGATATCAGTAGTTTATAAATATATGCTCGGATGCACCATCTGGTATCGACATTAACTCTGTCACTTTTATACTGAGGAATTAGATGAACATTGTTCAACCTTGTATTTCTGGTTGTGTCGCATCCCTCTGTTTATCATGTATCACCTTATGATATCATATATATCCATTTGTAAACCCCATACTTTTGTGCAGCTGCAAGGAAAGTTCACTACAGCAGCGATATAAAAACAGTGCAGAACTTGTATTTAAGTTACCATGCAGGAGGCGCAGCCTACATACTACACGGTAATGACACAGCTGTGAGGTGAATTCCACATTTTACCACTTATGTGATGCACATGTTGATATAAAGAGTGATGACTATTATGAAGAGGAATGGGAACTGTAGAGGTTGCAAATGAGAAAGGCTGCTGGGAGGATTGACATGCCACCTCCCCATGTCACTGAGTGGCAACCTGGCCCTGGACCCTGGGCAAAGCAACATGACGACATGGTACAGTTACAAGGTCATCTGGGGTCAAGGTGAGGTCAGGCAGGTGGGGGTAGGTAGCTTCACATGTTAGTTACCCCTCCTCTCTCCCCCACCCCACCACCCCCTTCACACCCCTACCTTCACCCCTTACCCGCGCCATGTCCATAAACTTCACATGCATGCTTTCCACATGCGTCTCTCCCCATGACAACCACCAGAGGGCGAGGTAGGGTCAGCTCGGGGAGGTGTGGGGGAGGTGGTGGGGAGGAATGGGGGACTGGTGCTTTTTGATGTCCCCGCTACCTACCGGCCGATCGCCGACTTTTTAAGGTGATTGCGGTGGTGGGAAGGCTCTGAAAGGCGAGGGCGGCTACTCAGACAGGTTGGCAGGGGCCAAAACGGGTGGCTATACAGTGCCAGCTGCTAGGGATGGAGGCTGAGGGAGGAAAGGGGGTCGGGACCTTTGCACTAATTACTCCCTATTCCCAGCGTTGACAAGCCCTTCTCTGACTTGAATACAAAATATAAGTGTCGTCGATAAAGAATATGACTAGCTTTTGATGCCTAACAACACCGGTGAGTATTCAGCCAGCAATGCCAGCGTCCATGCAGAATGAATTGGGGCTTCAGACAGCCTCCCTGGTTTGTTCTCAAGATAAATTACTGATTGCCTTTCATAAATACCCTTCATGTTTTTACCCTTTCCATTCATGTCTGTATGGAAAGGTATATTTATGATCGATGGTATATAGGAAACTGACCTCAATACTAAATCATAAAACCTTTTTTATTGCATGAATGGGGGTTTATATGGTCTACGTGACATTTGGGAGACTGATACAAAATGTACATAACGGCAAAATATGAATAATAATGTTCACCTTTACAAAAGGCCAAAAACAGAACATTGTGACAAAAAGTCGAAATAAAATGCCAGTTTATTGTCTAGAAACGTCATTACTGGGACATGGGCCGTTTGATATTTTGAAAGCTATTGAATAGAACTCCTGGTCCGTAAAAAATACTGATGGCATTTTTAGCCATGTCAGACAGATTCATCTACAAATACCACTTGTTCCAATTTAGGTATTGACTTTACAAAGGCAGTAATGTGATTTTAACGAAGCCCATTAGATTGTTAAGGCCTAGGAGCCATGCATATAGATCTTGTTTCAGTTAACCCATGCCATGCATGTCATATACCATGCTTTCCTGTTCCTTATATACCTTTCTGATGCTATGGTTAAGTCTGTGTTCACGTTTGAAAGTCTGTGTATTCATTCAAAGGAATTGAGTCATATTTGGAGTGTGATGGTCATCAGAGTTAAAGCAGTTGGATATAATCGTACATGTATTATCAAACATCACTTTAATTCTTTCAAAAGATCAGATGGCAAACACTATACCTGACAGATACTGAACGGATCCATTATCACTATTAAATGATGGAAACATCATACGGTTCTAAGCGAAGAATTGCTCTGCAAAGAACATAATGCATCTTTCCATCCCTTTCCAGCAGCATAGTTGGTGATATAAAACGAAGCAGGTAGAATATTACATTGTATATATGGGTCTATCAAATATATGACTATTGCTTTTCATATTCATAGCATGTTACATTCAGGTTGATGAATGGCAAATCTACTTGTAGATGGCTCCTCGGAGCTTTGTGCTGGCACAAATGTATATTATCCTGCATACAGAAACGTGCCTTGGATACATGTTGAACAGCGCAACCATTGATCTGTGATAGGCTTAAGTGCATGACCTAAAGGGTAGAGGAGGGAGGCCATCTGGAAACATAATTATATATGTATATGAGAACCCTTTCCACCTGCCCTTACATATACATGTATTCAACAGACCTCATACAGTGCATGCCCATCCGTGCCTAACATCATTACAGATGCAGTCTCCATAGTACTTTGATACATATAACCCCAACCACCCATGGCACCTCTCTGCCTCACCTAGTGCCAGCACAGCAGTGGTTATATTGTCCTCTAGTAACGTTCATACTTTGACAGCAACATGTATAGGCTAGAGTATATAAAAGAGATATGACAGGAGGTATGACAGATCGATCGTTGGCACTGGTGGTTGAGGACATGCCCCCAGGGTGGCAATACATATATACAGTTCTACACCCGTCCCCTGTTGCCTCCGTCGTTGAGCCATTGGTCATTGCCTTTTCGCTTGTTGCTGTGGTTTGCACTAGTTCTGGCACTGGGCACACCGCGGCGTGCCGGTCAGTCCGCTGCTTGTTCCCGGCGCCATTCATCTTGTGGCGACTGTGCCGTGGGTCCCAGTGGACACATGCTGTCATGACAACAGCTCATCCCGTGCCCTTTCCGACCTATAGCAGAGCAACCATCTGAACCCTCACCCCCTTCCCCCGAACCCTATACACAACCTCTCCTCATCCGGCTCCCCATTCAGAGGCGTCTTTCCATGTCCCAATATTACCCCAAAATTAAATGTACCCAAGCTATTCAAGCTAATGCCCATGTGCCCACTTTAGTGAGAAAAACAAAACATAAATGTATTTAGGTTGCTTTTTTCTTTCTTTTGGTCTTCATCATCTCCATAGCTTTTAACACATTTAGACAATCAACTCTCACCAGGAAGACTAAGGCAATCCTTACCAAGGATGCCAATGCCAAACGCTTGGATATGGATGACATGTAGAAAATGTTTCAACGTTTTAGTTAGTGTATGTAATTTCCAATGCATTTGAAATCACTCTTTGAACCCAAGGTCAAGTGAGATAGCATTGCTCAGGTTACTTTAAATGAAATCTGGGCTTTCTGTGACCCATAGACCTATTGCAGCTAATTATATAGAAGTTGGTTCAAAGGTTAGTCCAAACCCCAGTTTATGATCAGAAGAGACCAGCATTTTAATATGCATACGCGACTGGAGCATGTCTACTATTAAAGGGCGATTTTGTATACTAGTACTAGAGGTCTATGCATATTACATGTTTTAATTATCTGATGCAATGTATATTTATAAATGCATATAACACACGGATTTGTCAGAAGTTTTGAATGTACCCCCCCCCCCCCCCGCCCGTTTCATTAATTTTTCCCTCCCTCCCTCCTCCATTTATCAACTGCCTGTATACATGCAGGTGGAACCCCAGGCACCGTGGGTCTGGCCCTCTACATGAATCCATGCTATAATATTAGATATAAATGTGCCCCCAGCTTAGCGACTGTACACAGTCTATGCCTGGCAGGAGGGGAGGAGGGGCGGGGAGCAGGAGGAGGTCAGAGTCAATTATTTATGAAATTTTACGCTAGGTATCTTGTGTGGGGGAGTCGACCGCGCCCCATCTGCCACGTCGTGGGGCCTTGACAATATAGCAGGATCTATTGCTGGCCAAATGTGGTGGTGTGGCCCCTGAATCCTCCTCTATGTCAGAGGATGGTGGGAGAGTGGGAGGGGATGGGGGTATGGGATTGTAGACACATCTGTCCCCACACCCAGCCCCATCCACCACCAGGCCCTGAAAATAATCAGTTGCCAGGCACCCTGAGACCACCATTGAAACACTGAAAACACTGTATTTGACTGGGAATTAGAAGTAAAATAAAACAGGCAATGGTGATGCTGGTGGTTATAGTAGGAGGGAGGGGGTGATTGGTGCCACAAGGGTGTGTCAATGGTTTATGCATGTGTTTGTGACTGATAACATTGTAGTATGTTATGTGGGTGTGCAGCTGTGTAGAGAGGGAGGGGGAGAGGGACATATGGGGATGGACATATGGATATGGTTGGGGGACATGCTTTGAGGTAATAAGGAAGGCTTACAGTGGAATAAATATCAGTCAATGTGGAAATACTTCTGTGGTTGTGTGGAGGACTGGGATGGCTTGTTGGGTAGTGGGGTGGTGCTGATGGGTTGTGCTCTAGGGGAGGTGCTGGAGGGGTGGTAGGTAGTAAGGGGAGGTCAGAGTACCACAGGAGCCAGGTGCAAACGGTGTCGACCAATCCCTTGGGAACACAGCGACCAAAAACTAAAACCATCAGCAGTTCTGACATAGGAGCCTGCCAGCACCCCCTACCCCCTCCACTACCCCACTATCATGCCTGCCCAGCCTACACATGACAAACGATCCCCACTCTCAAATTTCAAACAAAAAACTATTCATACTCATTATTTTTTCTTTCCTCCCCTCCCCCCTTCTCAACGGAATAAGGGACTCTGTCTAGGTGCAGCTTCATTCAATCAATGCTCATTCAAACCACCAAACTGTGCCCATTTTATTATTTCCAGTGCAAATTGAGGACAATAAATGCAGCAGGACCCAGCGGTGGCAGTAATTTTGTAGGAGGGTTTGTGTGTGTGCACTTATGGAAATAGGTCAATCATGGAAACTGGAGTGTGCAAAGGGCCTCAAAGTCCATGGTGCAGATTAATTTCCTGCCAAATGCATTGTAAAAGTTGTGATCTTGACAGTGAGGGCTTATTTGCTGGACTTATCGTTGAAGTGGGCATTAGCAGGCTGCCACCGCTAGACGACGCCATCATCGCAGATGGATCCCTAATAAGGCATTTGGCACGCGACCAGTGCTAGTCTAATTTGCATAATTTAGCATATAGTGCACGTGTCGGGCAGTATCACCTCGTAAACAGGGAAATATAAATCAGGAATAATTAGATATCACTACTGCCCCATCGGCCATTTGCGACTACCACGTCTGCATAATATTAATTAGTTAGCCTGGCGTTTTATATCCCCACAAGGCATATTATTCATTTCCCGATTTTTTTTTTTCCATTCAATCATTGTAAGATATAATCTAAATTGTTCGAATAAGCGTCGAAACACTTTTTATGTGACTGGGGAACCACCACCCACTGTTTTGTCAAATATAAAAGAAATGCAAATATACATTGCTTGTTAAATATCATTCCAATATTTCAACATGCCAACTGGGTCACGGGCTGATAATAGTTGTATAGGTTCACCATAATAGGTCATATTATATTATCATTGCATGTCGTAATCGTTTGTCTGTGTACAGAGAAAATCATGGTTCACCGCAGGTGCAAATAGTATATTGTTTAATGGTATTTTCATTTTCAGTCATGGCATAATTAAAACTTATATACATAGCAGCTGCCATATAGCTATATAATGGTGCATCATGGGATATGTATATACATGAAATGTCATAGTCTATGTGTATAAATGACCTTCATCAAGGGCCACTCAAGCATAGCTAATGCTGTACATGTATAGCATGCTTGTTCTCTATTGTATTCCCAGTACTAAGTCAACTTTTTCCATGTTCCATGTCAATGTGTTATCAGTATGGGTTACATCTTTTGAGGGCCTTACTTTGTGGCAGCAACCTTCGTGATTACACTGTGATTCACAGGTCAGCAGTTCCACGAATCCTTGTCCAGCACTCCGCGTTAATGGGAATGGGGTTTTAAGAGGGTATTCTAAAACTTTTTAATTATCATTATTGTAACACGAGAGGTAGTTTTTCTTCATTTTATTTCTCATATTAGGCAGTGAACAGGATACAGATTCGCTGTTAGTCTAATTAGCGAGGTTGATTAATGTCATTCATTAAGTATGAAGGTAGCCAATGCTTACTGGTGGGTGGGGAGCAGTGCAAGTGAAATGAGGGAGGGGGAAGGCTGGCCTGGTAATTATTGAACCCTTTGACAAATGATACTTTTCATTTCAATCATGTGGAATACCAAACATCACTTAGTTATGTCTTTTTTAACTGAACGGAGCAATTAAGCAAACCTTGCACGGGGGAAATAATAATAAGGAAGATGCGACAAAAAAAGATATTGGTAAAATAAAAGCAAATCATTGCCGTCATGATTTATGAGGTGAAAATATAGCTGTCCCCTTCTTTACAAATAAATCATACCGACAAAAAAGCCAAATGAGGTTCTTTGGTTGGCATCCTAGTGTGGTTTTTAATATTGATAAGAAAAGGGTTTGAACCTGTAAGAATTGCAATAAATCATCTGGGCCTAGGATGTGGAGAGGTTGAGTTGTGTTGCTGAAATAGAAAACGAATCGGACTCATGAGAGGGAGAGTGTAGGGAGGAGGGGGGTCTGTTTTGTTACAAAATAAGATGTATCATGGGGATGGGAGGTTGGGGGAGGAGTAAATTGTTTTCCCCGAGGATGCTTTGATTGGGGAAGAGGTTCAAGGGTTACAAAAAGGAGGGCATCGAGGAAAAAGAAATAGGCATCCATTGAGAAAGGGAACTTGGTGTTCCTCTGTGCATGGGAAAATGTACTTTTGATTTTATTCGCCTTAAACAGTACATGTTTAATAGTGTTATGTGAATTCCTTCATGAAAATAACGAGCATCATATTTTACAGTCTCAGCATACATATTCTGACCTTTGCATGAAGAAGGAATGAAGTATATCAAGGCTTAAAGTACAGACTCTAAGTTTAGTATGAAACAAGTCATGGACAGAGTCAGAGACCCTGGATGATCAAGCATTCATGGAGGAATGGAGGAATGTAAAGACACGACGGGGAGTGAATGATGTAAGAAGTTAGAGTTGACAATATGATATGGCAGGACATGGTGATTAGATAACAGGAACTACACCTGGGACCTGTAGGTCCTGATTTGAAAAAGGTAGGAAAAAACTGGCATGGGGTATATAGATGGGGGTGGGTTGGGTGCAGGGGGAAGGGAGGAGGGGGGTAGTTGTCTTGGCTTCCCCCTGTGGCGGCCGGGTAGGGCTGTTGTTCTCCATACATTTATCAGCAAGGACACAGACCACGCCTTCAATCTCCTCTCACATTGAGCCTCCTCTGGCCTGCCAACATCTGTCTGCCTAATGACTTGTAAAATCTCTGCTCCAGTCTCCCGGCGTAATGCGTGTCATCGCTGCACAATCGCAACCCCCCTCTTCTACCTTTCATATCACAACTTATTCTGCTCGCCTCTGTCGTCCTCATTAATATCCCTCTGTAAGGGCCTTAATCCCATTTAGATACCTCTTGTTTATATGCCTCCCCTTCCTCCTGGCCATACTCATCCGACCCAGACTGCATTATTATATTACACGTATATGTATTATATCGCCTTACCACTGACCTAATATACTAATGGAAGCGATGCCATATGCTTCCCGAATATACTAGAAATGTTTATGCCAGTACAAGGTATGGCACTGTCCATATGCTAACCCTTGTGGTTGTAAAACATCCCAACTAACGCCCTCTCCCCCCTCATACCATCACTGTAAAAAGTACGGTAAGTGTAGGTACACAGTAAAATCTACAGTAACTTTACAACATCTACTGTAACTTTACAGCAGATTCTACTGTGCACCTACAATTAACTGTACACCTACAGTATATTTCACTGTTAACCTCCAAAAAAAGGCAACCAATTATTTACAGTTATGCCACTCTTTTAGTTATTATCCTCCTACCCTTTTCTCCCTCCTCAAAAACAACATAGGCTACAGCTGCAGGTTCTGCTATATCCTCAAATGAGCATCTCCCCTCCCCGTCCCTTATCCCGCCAAGTTACTTCATAACCACCTTAAGCCCCGACCCTCCCTGTTAAAACTACAGAGTCGGATTCACTTCAACTGTTGGTGGAGGCACTTTAATATCACCCTTTTACTCACAGCCCTACAACTCCACTGCCTCCAGCCATTCCTCCTGTGGGTGCACGTCCTGGTGACGTGTTCCCCAACTGGGTGAGGGGTTGGGTGCCGCCCGGTGCCGTTCGCCAATTACCAGGCATTAAGGGCGGGTTTTTAATGGCAAGCAGATTACAATAGGGGGACATGTAAATGGGGGCTGCTGTGTGATTAATGCACCTCCAATGACCCCGTGTCCACCACACAAATCAGCCAGGGAAATACAAGTAATTTCTCTAAAAGTTAATAGATTAGTAGGAAAGTGTTTAAACTAGTACAGAGGACCCCTTCTGCAAATATCTTCGTATAATTATTTCTTTACCTATTTAGAGTGAGGTTATCAATTTTATCATTCATAAGTGTACTGCTATGGCGATAGGTATATCGTTTATTGAAACTGACAGGCTATATATATATGATTATAAGGGTAAAGTATGCAGGATAGTCATCTGTCCATGGAATACATAGGCCTAAATCAATACATATAAAGTTTATCGAGTCTGTATTACGTAATACAGATCCACAGCTGGCAATGTAATAAGCATCCCTCTATTTACTCAATCAATCAGTATCTTAATATTGTTCAAATACAGGAAGACTCATGAGCATCGTTGACTGCAGACCTTCTCAAAGCGGGACCTGCAGATATGAAAAATAAGGAAATATTAGCCATATAATTCTCAGAAACTTTGATAAGAAACCAGCGTCTGACTGAAAGGGAGATTGATGTAAAGTGGTCTTTGCCAACGGCAGCACTTTGAGGTTTCTTTACTGACAGACTCGGCATGGAGGGCATCATGAGTAAGACTGGCTGCATCCCACGAGTCACAATAAGTTACACATGCACTTTCAATCCTCTCTGCATGCATTGAAGGTGTTCTCACTTTACACAATACTATGGGGCCAGCATGTGTATAAACGTATACATGTATCCAAATTCTCAGAATCAATTACTCGAGAAAATGCACTTGACTACATGGTCACTGATTCTCAACATGACCTTAATGCCGCTCCTGATGCGTGAAAATACCCTGGGTGTTTTAAATGTAAACACTGATTATAAATGGAGAGAGGGGGAATTCCATAAGTGGGTCAATTCAAAGACACTGATGCAACAAACCAAGCATATAACGTGTATGTGTCTACCATGGGACTTGCATGTCTACAGCGAATGGTGTTTAAGGAGGGGGATACCCTCCCTTAACAGTCAGGGAATTCCCCACCCATCAGTTCTGCTACTATCGTGAAATATTGATATTGTGAGTATGTTAAAACCGTGACACTGTTGTATCTCTGCCCACCTATTAAGTATGAACACCGGCATTTATTTCTTACATATTTTATTAAAGTGCCGTTTTTAGTACTAAAGCTGGGAACTAGAGCAGATACTATCACATCTATATGGTAATCATTTCACAATTTAGAATCAATCATCTTAGTGTTCGTGATACAGGTATATAATATTGTGATATAAATGTTGTATACCATGGTATAAATGTAAACGATGGTCACAGCTATCAATGTCAGCCATAACTACGTCAATTAATGTCGCTTTTTTTGGAACGATCTTTCTATTATAACGACCTTCGTATTGATTTCTAACAGGTTGTGCGGTAGTTAGGTGTCGGTGCTTAAAGGTGGAGAGTTTATCTATTGGCCCAGTGGCCACTTCCAACCAGTTTGTTATTGACATGTGTCTAAAGTATCAACAGTACACACATACATAGCAACTGCAAGCCCTGCATACATAGGACAATAATGGAATGCGGATATTGCCATGGCGTTTAATGGGGATTTTCAGATATAAAGCCACAATGTAAGATGATTAGATTCACATTAAATAAATAGATAATCCATCACCCCTTTCTCCATTGGAATCATCATACTCCATCCTAAATTATCCATTTTGAGCATAGCACACTTTCTTCCCATGTAGAGACAATCGTAAATAAATGAACCGGAAACCGATCATTACGATTCTCATGCCACTTATCCCACCCGCTGAATGTACACAGGGATCGTTAATGAGGATAATGGAGAAAAATGTTCTTGGCTAATGACTAAGCAATGGAAATGCCATTACGTCTGTTCCGCCTGTTAATCCTAAAATTTGTTCCAGTTTTACATAACAGACGGTGTTAGTGCGATTGTAAGAGAACGTAAAAAGCCTATTTAAAAGATAATGCACTGGAAGCTTTTTAATTGTATCCCCTTTCTTCGAGACTACCAGTAAAGTGATTGCCGAAATCATTGCATGTATTCCTATTTGTATGTAATTCATCGGCAGACAAGCAACGACGTACACCATAGCATTGCTCCCCAGGGATTCTTTGCCCTCCTATGACCTGTCCTTCAGATCCCTCCTCATGCCTCACCCTGCCATGTCTATTTACCACTATAATGCCATCTCCTTATGCTCTCCGCCCTGTCCTGGCCTGGCCTCCCTCATATGAGTATCTCAATGATTCTGAAAATCCCTCCCCTGTCTTTCCTGGCCATGTCCTATATAATGGCCATGTCCTATATATAATCTGCCCTATGTCAATCGTGTCCTATGTTCTACTGCTCCCACTTCCCCTTTCCTGTGCCTCCCCCCTCCAACTTGGCTTCCTCTTCTTCTCCTCTCCCCTTCTCCCTTTCTCTCCCTAGATGCGCAATAAACACCCCCCAGACTGCCGTGCAACGATCAGCACAATTGGAACCTGCACTGCCCGTTTCAGTCATGTCCAGGGTCAGTGCCCGCTGGGTCGGCGAGCAGGGATGGATGGGAGTTGGGGGTTGGGGGTTGGGGGTTGGGGGTTGGGGGTTGGTGGGTGCATCAGCTGACATGTAAGAAGTAAGAGGAGGAGGTGATTTATGCGATCGCACCAGCTCGCCACATCCAGGCTCCTGGAGTTTATTATTGATCTGAATCGACGCCCTGGAGGTTGTCCTCCAGAACCTGGAGGATGTGAAGGGAGAGACATAGAGGGATGGGGAGAGGCTAGGGACTTCCCCCATTGACATACACCCTACTGGGCAGCAGTAGATAATGTCCAGGGGTCTGGGAGTGGAATACCCTGGGCAGTATAACTTATAACAGTGGACTTAGTAAGGGCCGCTCAGGGCCCAGGGTTTTTCCCAGGCCCCTGGTACATAAGACCTTAACGCCACCCTAATCCTACACCATTTATACTTTATGATGATGATGTGGCTTCAAGGCGCGTGTTCTCAATTCGGTCAGATGGCCGTTCTTGGAGATACAAGTAAATATTGCAAAGAGGCTCTCAAAAAGACACTCGGTCTCAAGAGACCGCCTTACAAAAAAGATACTTCACTGATTGTCCTATACCGGTTAAGTATTTTCTCCTGATATGGCCCATATCCATATCATGTGATATTGCAATAACTAGCCTATACTGGGTCTATTATGTAAAGAGAGTGGCCAAATTAAAGAGACAAAATATTGTGAATTCATGACGTATGTGTGACAGGACATGCCCACACACATACCCCAAAAACAATGATGACCCCATCGCAAAATACACAAATCCTTGTAATTGCATGAGGTCATATTGATTGGGAAGTGAAATGTGATACACTGACAGCATTTTCTACTCCTCTAAAAGGGGCCCACTGCTACATATATAAATCATCCCCACATTAGTCATAGCTGAACACGCGGTTCATGCATACTGACCACTACTGGGATGTAGACTACCTGGTCTGTGGGCGTGGTCAGCACCCCTGGGAGGTCCTCCCACATGCAGGAGGACTGAACGCTGCTCACACTCCTGTGTGTACCCAAATAGACGTAGTCCTCCAGTCAATGGGCAGAGAGGGTGGGGGCACCCTCCACAGTGACAGTCTCCAGGGTCTAGTGTTGTTCCTCCTGTGTGCCCCCCTCTGTTGTTATGGTAATCAGGTGTGGTGCTGATAGTACCAGGCCACTACAACCTACCACCGATAACCGCACCCATAATGGTATACATACTGATTCAGCAAACATGGAGGACATACCTTCCTCCAGTAGGTCCTGTGAATGAGATCCCTCATTAAGCAGGCATTAATTAGCAGGCTGGGCGTCATTCTACATAATGCTTACACCCTGTCTGCCGCTGCGGCCAGACCTACCACCATCAGCACTACCTGCAGCCTGCACAGACCCCCTCTCATTCACCCTGGAACCACCACTTCCTCCTCCAGGGTGGTAGGTAGCACTGCGTGATGGTATCTGACCGTGGAGGGAGGTGATTAATTCCGGATCACCGCTACTACTACTTCTATACTGCCCCGGATTCCAGGAGCGGCACCCGGATACGGCGGAAGGCACCCCGGATATGGATTAGGATATGTGGCAGAGCAGAGTGATGACGTGAAGGGATTAACAGATTTACATGTCTCATGGTGCCGATAAACAATGGACTGTCTTTGATGCTGAATGTATCTATCCCGCTCCCATGTTGGGAAGCCAGCTACATACCGCTATTTCCCTATACTACTCACGCCTGCCGCTTATAGCCAAGGCAAGGGGTTTTGTCGCTGCCTGCCTGTCCTTGTGATGCGATGAGGCATGTCTGCTTCATGAAAATAGATATATTGAATTGACTGTCATGATCATTTCATTCTTGATATCTTTGGTAGATGCTATAATAATATAGATAGGCATTTAATATGTCCAATCCGAGTGCATCACCGCTATGATAATTTCCACAAGCCTACATGACCAATGTGGTCAGCAGTTTGCAGTGGACTGTTTTGACAGTTGAGACAATTACCGTTCACCAACACCAGAACTATCAATAGTTGACCGTATTTTTGAACAGTTAGTGTTATTTCCTTGGAGTACATAGATCTAGTTCTTTCTGTCAACCATACTGCTAACCACAACCGGGAATTATCAAATTTGTAAGTGTTATCACGATTCCATCAATAAAATAACGGCATCGCGAAAACAAATCTATATGTGTGATACATTTAACACAGTTATGCCACATTGGCCTAATTTTAAGAACTGCAAACTACTTTCACGTGGGCCTTCCGGATAGGACGAGCAGTGCAAACCTATCTGCCATATCTCATCCAATCCCTACATCTGAGTTTAAATAAATAACCCATGTCATTGCCACTGCACATAATTATCTGCTCCCCTTAGTGCTATCAGCAAAAGTCGATTTGGTAAGGTTACTGGTTAAGGTACCGCTGAGAGTGGGGAAGGGGGGAGAGGAAGGAGAAGGGCAAGGGCAATGGTCAGGGCAATAGTTTGGGATGGAGAGAGGGTTGGGGAAGGGCTTTGGAGAAGGCATCTATAGACATTAATATTTCCATACCCATACTATGTCAGGACCAAGTTATGTTGATTCTTTTGCATTGAGCGTTCTTTCTTCCCCTCTTTTATACCCAATAATCTAGACCAATGCCCTTCCACGGAAAGTTCCTATCACTTCACCTTATAACCCAGGTTCATGACCTTAAAGGTGCACATATATTTGCCATTTACAATACAAGGTACCCCACCCCATCCTTGACCACATATTACACCCTCTATATATGACCATCCCATAAATATTCCACTTGCAGGAAGAGAGAGGGTTTTTCGGGACAGGAAGGACCTCCTATGAATATAATGACTGCAGATGCACAGATCACATACTATCGAATCAGTCATCTCAGAAGAACCGGCACACACATGATCTATACCCGTGTAATGTAGGCACATTGCCGACAGAAGAGAGATTGTCAACAATTTATGACTTCTCCTTCCACGGCACATGGGCTCTTAGTCTTCCATCACATTTACATTTATTGCATTATACTAACAAACAGAGGGAGGTAGGGGCTCCCATGGGTGGGGGATTAAGTGTGATCTTTATTTATTGAGACCTTTACTCCGCACCGGCTTGCCTCCCAGGCCGAACTGCGGGTGTGGGCCACCCCAAAATTGGATCAATAAATATCCAGACTGTAGGAGAGGGCATTCAATCTTTGGCCGTGCAGTGTTGAGTGATTTGTAGCTTGGTCTGTGGGGCATGGTTAATTTCTCAACATAAATGCAGTGTTTGAGGGTTCTTAAAGAGGGTTTAAGAGGTAGCGGAGATTTCAAACCACATTCTAACCACTGCCTGAACCCCGTATGGTTGCTATAACGACACAGGTTTACTACTTCGTTAAAGATTGGTCATAGAATTATATTTGTGTCCTTCTGAATAAGAATGTTTGGCGGTAGTAGCAGTTTACAAGTCAAATCAGAGTACATTTGTGTAGCATATACAACACAGATGACATAGCTGAAAAAGCACTATAATAGGGCCACGACGTATGTATAGTTATCTACAGTATGTATCCTGTTCCAAGCAAATAAACGTATATATACGTCCCATACCAGATAATACACTGGTTAAAGTGGTGTGTGAAAATGGTCCATTAATAATGAACTGAGACCCAAGGATAAAGGACAGTTGTTATGAGTTTAACACACATTTTAAAACATCCTGGACCATAAAAGTTCTTCTCGTAAAACCCAAGCCCGCTTAACATAACCATTATAATGGGTTGCAGGGAAAATCTGTGAAAACCTGGGATTAAATCGCTAACTGTCCCTGACACATGGGCCCTGCACGGGCAGGGGGCGTGAGTCAGGTTACCATAGCAATGGCCCGTCATGACGATGGGTGCTAATTTCCTGAGGCCTGCTGGGAAGGCAGACGATTGTGTTTCAAGGCTGACAATACTAGGATTAGCCGACACGTGCCCGACTACACCCCCCATCGGACACCATCGGGCACCACGCTGCCATTCTGCCTCTTGGCGTCCGCTGCGTGCGCACGCCGGATGTGACGTAAGACGCTGATAAGCGCCGTGCCAGCATCGGTCTGGTTCTCTGAATGCTATCAGCCCTCACCAAACGGCACACCTTCACCCCCCTTCCCTGCCCCAACTAAGGGAGTGGTTTAGGTGGGCAGCCTCCCAAAACTAAGCCCCCAAAGGTGCTGGCAGCTTTGATTGTATTGAATTGGTTCATCGCCATCACGAAGTTAGTAAATGGTTATGTATGGGGTGTTTCTATTTAGCTAAATGGGCGTGTTAGTTCTCTCAAATGAAATAGAATACGTTAGGCTGGGGTTTCAGCGATTCCTCTTTTTTCTAGCCAGTGCTTTGTGAAGGTGCTATGCAAATAGATACATCTTTACTTAGTTAATTGAAGTCATAGTCCGGCTTAAAAGTTGAATCGTTTCATCAGCCAGTTCCTTCTTACCAAAAAAGGCCGGACAGTGTGTTAGTATCGGGGTCACGTTCACGTTGTACAATCACGCTTAAATCATGCTGCAAAATATCCTTATCTTTTTTCAAGTGAATTAATTGTAGAAATGCAATATGCCAAAGACTCAACTTTGCAGCACCACTAAGCCCAGGGCCTGAAACTGATTGGGGTCTCATTAGAATGCGAGAGGCCCCGAGGGAAGGTGGCATCCCGTATTCCATCCGCTGCCTCACAGGTCTGTGGGGAGTAGGCATCATACACACTCTCATTCGCTGTCAGGCGCCTTCGTTAAGTTATGCAAATTGTCGTCTGCTGCAGTCTACACCTCCGGTTACCAGCGAAAGGCAGTTGAAATGGTACCGGCGCTTGTTAGGAACAAGCAAGTGAGCATCAGGTGTGGTTGCGTCTGCTCTGACCCACCCCTCGGGCTTCCTCCCTGAAGTAGAGCTATAACATGCGCAGTAATATCCCCCCACCCTCCCCTCATGTTCATCTATGTTTATCCAAGTGGTATGCGTAGTTAATTATTAGCTGTCATTTGCTTATAAAGCTCCATGGCTCATTCAGCTTTGATCCCACATTTCACAGTTCTCTCTAGAATCAGTAAAACTAGCATCCCACAATCCAAGGCCGCTATCCTCCCCATCCCATCCATCTAGCAGTAGGCCCAACTCCCCATCCCCAACCCATCCCCATTGCACCCCACCCCCACTCAAAGCCCCCCCCCCTCCGTACCCCCCCCCCCCCTCCCCTATACAAAGTATGCTCTTCCTTTTCTCCGTTTGTTCTTTGCACGATCGATAACACCCTGTGAGTATGACGCAACGTTCACTGGATCTCCCCTAATATCGCTCATCGCCCAGCGCATGACAATAAATACGTCAGAGGGGTGTCGAAGTGTGTGTATGGGGAGGGTAAGGTCCGGGGGCACAGATGTGTGTAGAATACCCAAAGAAAACCAACAAACCGCGATCTACGAGCCATTATACACAATGCCACCGAGTCGACCAGAACAAACCAGTCGATCATTTTGGAAATAGATATGCTCCGACAGTTGTTTGTGCTTCGTGCACTACAGCAGGGAACTATAAATTGGTGGCGTTTAAGATATTGGTTTTACTAAGTAGGCTTGGCATACATAATTATAATTCTGGGAATAAAAATCGTCACTAATAACTCAATGGACCAACTCCCTATTGGATGATCATTTCCTCGAGGTCTAGGGGGTCGTACACTGAAGCTAAAAATACGTCTTTTAACATTGCAAACCAACAGCAGATTATATAGCCCATGTTAACGAATACCGTGCTTTATACTGTAATACTACAGTAGATGCTGCTGCTCAGTTACATTTACTTCTAATTGTGTAGTGTAAAACTACCAGTACCATGAAGAAACTACCATTTCAATATACTACTGGGATAAACCTGATACAAAGCCTGATTTCCATATACTACTCAGTCTGACGAAACATGCCACACAAGTAAAGCTGCCTGGGAGACTCTTTTGAAATATTTACGTCGCGACAATTCACTGCCCGCTTGTAATAGATCATTTAATCGGATAATGCAAAAATAGGCGCCAGTTGGTCAAAAACGAGCAGAGCTTGATGGCTGGGGATTATGACTTGGGTAGCGCAATAATGCTATATGATTAAAACACCATCTGACCCACTCATGCTTAGAGTGGGGGACAACCCCCTCCCCCTCACCGCTAACTTCAAAGCCCGCTAGCCTCTCCACCCCTAAACACCGGCCACTCCCGGGCCACTGGGTGATCCCCACGGGGAGGTGCAGGAGGGGGGAGGGGGTGAAGTGTTTGGTAAGGAGAGGCGCCTGGAGGGCCTCTAATGGCAGGCACCCACGCCAACCCGTCCTCTGGGCAGAGCAGACCAGGGGTAAGGGGAGGTGAAGCTGATGCGCTGGAGGGAGAGGATGGAGTGTAGACAAGGTTAAGGGTAAGGGGTTGGAGGAGGGGTGGGGTGGTGGACTGGGTGGTAGGAGGGAAGCAGGATGGAAGCATAGTGTAAAGGGGGTTGTGGGTAGACTTATTTTCTGTGGGTGTGGGGAGAGGGGTGCTTATCAGGGTAGGAAGAAGTGAGATAGACCTGTTGTTATATAGGCATACCTACATATATGAGGGACACAAAGATGACTGCATCCTGTGGTCACAGAACTGGGATATATTGCACAATTATAGTAACATTATCAGTTAAGTGCGAGGAGCGATATATTTATGAGTAAATTTAGTACTGCTATAGTCCCAGATAGTCCCAACACAGTGAACGATCATCCTCATTACATGTATAATGCCTCTATACAGCCTAAGGGTGGCGGTAATTGATGACATTATCACATAACTCTGCCTGTACTGACACATACGGGTACCAAACTGATTAACCCTAAATGATCATAGTTACACAATATTTACAAAATAGGCCCACACAGTGTTTATCTGATTGACTGTTGTTAGGTCATAATGAAGGGCGATAATTAATGACTTTATCTAATATGGCTGTACTTGTAAGGTCTTAACTGGATCTGCTGAGGCAGCCATTCAATCTACATGGGTAGTGTCCTGCTTGTGCAATTAGACATTAGTTGCAGTATATCTGTGTAATACACACACATGTCAGACACATTGAAATACACAACACGTTACATGCTTTTTACATTTGTTATTTACCATTTATTATTTTTCGGAGGCATGCACAGAAGAAAACATGGACCAGCTACTGCTCAGGTGTCCTGCACCTTTACTGATCCTTATCCCAGTAATTATTCAGATGTGGAGAGAAGAAAAAGAGGAATCCTTTCATCTCTAAATGGGCAAAAATCAGATTGCTGCCAAATCAAATTCCCCATTTTTCTAAACCCCCCCCTTCAAAATACTAACAAAAGGGGTGGGAGACTGGCAGGAATGTAGGATTCAGGTTTCTTCTGAAATAGGAGGAAAACTTAGATGGGATGTTATAATATGACTCCAAATGCCCCCCCCCACTCCTCACCCTTACCACATACCCCCTGCTCCCTCCCTGGGGCTGTAAGGTGTGTGGGTGTATGGGGGGGGGGGGGGGGGCACGTGTCCCTCCATACTGCTCAGGGTGTGCGCTGGGGCGTGTCCTCCCCCGACAACCCCCTCTAGACTAATTGATCCATGCAATCTTACCCACGCAGGCAAGGTCCACACGCCCCCTCACCCACCTCTACTCCTCCTCCCCTTCCCCTCCACAACTCTCAAGTGGGATGAAATCCTAGCAGAAGAACGGGAAGGGGAGTGAGAAACTAATCCGGACAGCAGGCTTAAACCCCTATCCTTACCCCTCCCCACACACCCCCAACCCTTACCCAGGGGAGGGGAGCACCCAGTCTGGTTGTTGATAGAGGCTGGGTCTTTTTAGGCAATAGATTGAATTTGGAGGTAATGTAAGAAAAACACACCAAAAAGAACTAGAAAGTACCAACTAATGGATTCATCATCAGATATTGTTTATAATGGGCATGCCTCTGTGTGCCTACAGAATATAATGTATCTCTGTAGGGTTATGAGTTCGGAGCCACCGTAGCTTTGAGGCATATTATGTAGAACAGACGCTATAGTAATTTTTCATTCTATTGAACATAGCCAAAGTACCTCTCCCAGAGGGTTCTAATAGGCTTGAGCAGATGATCGAGACCACCTGCTCATCAACGGGGGGAAAAACGATGAAAAAACATAAAGTATCAGAAAAAGACACAATCCCTATTGTGCAGTGGCTTATTTTTTTTTAAATAATGATAACCCGGTTCCCTCCAGTGTCTGTGACTGTTTGTGACTAATATTATGGATGTATTACGGTATATATTTACAAGAAATCCACAGTTTTCAAACGAAAAAGAAAAACACAAGAAAAGGGCCATATTGCTATGTATAAAAAAACATGGTCTTTCCACATTCCTATCTTAAGGAGCTTATATATAATAGAAGAGATGTCTTGTAATCTTAAGTGTATTGATGCTGAATGGGAGGGATGGGGTGACCAGAAGGAGGTAGGGAGTATGACTTGTGTCAGGGCAGGGGTTGACAGAGACAGATACAGGGCAAAAGACACACTCAATATTTCACACGAAGCGATCATCAACGACCGGTCTGCGTCCGACTAGCATCTGCACCCTCTTTGCTACACCCTCCCCGTCCCCATCCCGTCCCCCTCCCCGCCTAACATCCTCAGCCCTACACACTCAATACACCCATTCCTCCAACACCCCCTCCCACCTGAATCTTTTGGCACTCTCAACACCCTGTACCAAAACAACCAGCATCAATCCCCTTACAGTCCTTTCACCCTCTAACCCCCCCCCCCCCTCAATACCCCATTCCCTTCCCACCTCCACCCAACGCCAGTGCCACAGAAATTTTGCATAGGTTTGTCGGCGCCGGTGTAGACCGGCTGAAAATATGAAACCTGATACAACAGTGAGTCAGAGGGTAGATGCTCAGAGGGTGGTAGATGGATGGGTGGGTTGGGGTGTCTTGTGGTGTTTGTAGGGATGGAGAGAAAATAGCTCTGTCTATGTTAAATGTCATCTTTTCTTTTCAGCAAAAAAGACACAATATTGAAAGTCTATAAGCATATGATGTACTTTCTAAACATATGTACTTGAGGAAAAGGCAACCCTCTGGCCTATCTGAACTCGGAGGTCCGAGTTGTGTAATTTCGTTCAAATTGTGGCACTTTTTCCCCCTTCCATGATTACAAAGTTTAATAAGATCCTACACAAAAACACCGCCACTCGCCACTGGAACACTGGTCGGTCTATATCCCCTCCGGCGGTTCCCATCAAAGAAAATTGAACATTTATCTAATTATTCCGTTGCCATGGAAACAGCATTGAATCAAACGCAGCGGATTGGTTGGACAGACGTTGGGGCCTAGTGACATAGATTGTAAATAGGATTATATGGGTGGCTGCATGTTGGATAGAGCTTTGAATTATTCCAGTCCCATGGAGGTTCTAATTCAATTCTTCAAGTATGATGACTGCCTAAAACCGAGTCAACTGCTGTTAGACGTGTATAGCCAGATGTCTAAAGCATTACTCCCTTAAAAAAGTAGGTATTTAGAACTTAGCTATGCCCCTAATAGAAAAAGACATTTCCTTTATAGATGATTCACTTTTGTAGTGGTTATGAATATTTATAGAGTAAGGTTATCAAGCCATGTGTAAAAACATAATCATGTTGTAAGGATCAAAGCAATGTGACTTTAAGAATTTGCCATACGGGGCGTTGTGAGAAAAAGTGAGATAAAAACTATTTAAAAACCAAAATTGATTCTGGCTTGATAGAGCCTCCGATTCGTAGTTTTTAAAACTGCAATTAGTAGTGCGTGGCAGAACAGGTGACCGCTATACAAAAACAATATCCTGTTTTTTTCTCAGTTCTTCCAAAATGGTACTTTTTGGATAAGAAACCTGAGAATTCCAAGGTTTTGTGTGCAAATTGAAGTGTTGTTTTACATGTGAAGTTTCCTTTTAAATTGAAGTCGTGACAGTGCTGTGTTGGATATTCATCTTGACAACCCTGAGCCCCCACACTTGTAGCTTATAACTTCTTCATTTGAATGATTTGTAATATACAGCCGATTAATCATGAATACTCAACCCTCGATCCAACTGTTACAAATATTTCATTACACTTCTACCATATTATGTAGACTCTCCAAACACTAATAACTTGCATTCTGACTGCTCAGCCCCGTTTCAACCCCCTACTCCCCATATCTTTACACCTATAATTATGTACAGTATTTTCATACATTAACACTCCCCTCATACCCCCCTCCCCCCGCCCCACCCCCTCCTATTTGTATCCTAGCCGGAGCATAACTCGATACCACCCTCTGAGTTTCTGTCGTGACAAGATTAAAACCAAGATCATTTCATCAAGCAGCCATCTGTACCTGTCAGCATCACGACCCCCTCCCGCCAACACACACACACATCCCTGTACACCATGGCCATACATCCTGAGCCCATTCCTTAGAGTTTCTCTCTTAACTTACTAATTATTCCTACGGTGTATCTGCCAATACTCGCCAACAACAAGTATACGTTACCCGCACAAGGGCCCTGTATACTTAGTTCACCCCCTGCCATTACCAAATCTCCGCCCCTCCTTCATTTCCTCCACACCACCCCACCACCCCTTACCGTTGCCAGTGCAGTTTGCTTCTGTATTTACTAATTATTCTCCAAACCCATACATCACTGACGACGCCGGACGCGAAGCCGTAGAGTCCCCGGCACCCTGCTGGGAGCAGGCGGCGACTGTGGGGGGAGAGTGGAGAGGTGGGGGAGGGGAGGGTGAAAAGGGGAAGCTTCCTAGAATTTTCAGGAAGGCCTAGAAACCGGAGCGGCTGTCAATTAGACGCGGATTGATCCGGACAACCTGCGCCCGCTTTTAAGGGATCGGCGAGGCTGTAATCAGCTGGGGGTCCTGCCCTGCACCCCTGCCCCCTCCCACCCACCCCGCAATCTAGCGCACCCCCTTTACATCTTAGCATCACACTCTACCCCCCCTCCCCACTTCCCCTACATCACTACTATAACTGTGCGCTCTACATAATATATTAGTAACTTACAAAATTCATTTTTTCCTCACTCTTTACAGACTAACTATAATGATACATTTTCATGCATGTTTTCTCCTCGTGAAAAAAAGACGACCACGCCATGACCTTCAGGACTGCTTATATGATACGACTTCCTTAATGATCGTTCTTATCTCTCTTATATTCTACAACTTCCATCTCCCACTCAGATAGTGTGTTTTCTTAATTGCCTCTGCCCTTTTACGTGTACACCCCATCCCCACTGTTACTTACCGTTATGTATGTACCCCTCCCATCTCGGTACACACTGGAGAGGGTAATGTCTATGTTTTCGCAGGCTCTCTTCTCCTGTTCTACCCCCACTCCCACCTGCAACCCCCACCCACCTCACCCCCCCCCCCGACTCCCGACCAGCCCTCAGCCATACGGTCACAACCCCTTCCATCACGGGTAAAGCTCAGTATTATTACACGAACATAAAACAAACCCGATCTTTCAGACACGTATTAGCTTTCTAGAAAGTGTTTGCCCAATTGACTTGCAATCGATGCTCTTGAATAAAACAGGACTCCAACTTTCCCCCACAGCTTGTTCTTTGAAACTACATGTACATGTATTTATAAACGTGCACCTTTTTTAGCAGAAAATACAGTTTTTGTAGGTATCACCGTCTCTCTTTTTTAACATTAAAAATTGGATATTGCTGAGCGTGTGATCGTGGAATATATAAAATGTGGAAGAGCAATCTTCTTATTATAACTGCATATTCACGGAGAGATACCATCTTATATTATACTATGTTGGTTGCCTTCTCGTTATAATACATTATTTTGCAAATTGTTGGGATCCATGTGCTGATAATTCACAGATGTGTGTGATTATGTGTCAATGTATTAGATATGTATGGCATAGCATCACACAGAGTGCCATGGTACATGTATACCTGCATGTTGCGGTCGCTTGGTTCATGATTGTGTGAGTGCACTGTAAATAGTTGGTTGCTTTTTTGTAGGTACATAGCAAATTTTACTGTAGGTGCACAGTTTATTGTAGGTACACGGTAGAGCATGCTGTTTAGCCACAGTAGATGCTGTGAAGTTACAGTAGCATTTACTCTGTACCTACACTTACATTTTACAGTGATGATCATGACCGGCAGAGTTGAAACGGTTATCCTGCTGCCTGGTGGAAAGTGTATGTAACACAATGTTATATAGTGTGCTAGGATGACACAACATGATACATGATTCTTGGACCTTGTCACATACTAGGTGGATAAGTGTTGGCTTCCTGTCATCCGCCCGGGCCTATATCAAAACAGACCCGCACTCTTTTATTTTATTCTTTTGTTACTTGGAGGTGTTTTAAGGTTCGTAAATCAGTCAATTATTTAGGATTGTGCAGCGTAAAACCTATAACCGGTCCTTAAAATTGAGGAAAGTTTGAGCTGTATTCTGGGATTTGTTTTGTAATTTATAGAAGCCAGGTAGAAGCCATATCATTAGATAAGAGTAGGGCGGATTGAATGCACTAGGAATATATGCATCATACATGTACAAATGTATTGGGTAATAGTAGCATTCTATGCGCCAGCAAAGGTTCTCCAGCGACTCCTATAGCTCTTGAGCATCTTTTAGTTATGTCATCAGTTATGCCCGCGTCCTCCTTACTAAGTTCCAATACCATATTAATGTGCTGTCCACCCCCAGCAGACCTCCTACCCCATGCATCCTAATGATGGATGGGACAGGCTCGGCAGGGGCTCCTCTATAGAATACACCCTTTTTACATCCACCATAATGAACATTTTCTGATTAATGGAAAATGTGGTTGGCGCCCATCAGCCCCCCCCCCCTTTCCACCAGCCCATCGTCCTGCACCAGCACCTTGTGAAAGGGGGGGATCTCAAAGGGAAATCACACAAGTGCAATCACAGCAGCAGCAGTAGCAGAAATCAGCTGAAATCACCCAAATCCCCACCCTGCCGGGGAGCAGGGATTATGGGCTGTATGGACGGGGTAGGTAGGGGGTGGATGATGTTGCTATGACAACGCACGAGGCGTGTGCGGACTTTTAGGCCTGTCAGGTGGGGCGTGTCCAGACTGATGTTGCCATGGTAACGCGTCACCACCAGACACGTTGTCATTAGGAGCAGGTCGCCGCCGCAAGCGCATGCTCACAGCTCTGACGCGCAGGCGCAGTCAGCAGCAGGTGGACATACCCCCTCCCCTCCCCCACGGCTGGATCCAGTGAAAGATCTCCCACACCCATTAGTTTACGTAACAAACATACCACCATGTCTAGACACAAAGTGTAATTAGGTCAGACAGTGATTGTAGAAAGTTGATACTTGTATGAGTCTGGGTAGCAATTATGTAAGACATCGCTCATTAAGATCTTAGGTATGTACAGGTGTGTGTCTCACATACTGGCACCTGAAACTGCCCACTGCGGAATATGCTCCTCCAGCAGGTTTTATATTGGTTATACTTTGTCAGTCTCTGGAAGTATTAAGCGTCCTCCACCATATATATTGAGCTTCCTCATATCATGGCTTCAACGGACTGTGGTCAGGGGCAATGATTGCCTGTTGCATTCGATATATAGCAGTACGAAAGTAATTATATAGTTAAACAATTTGTCGGGAAATGCACGGAGGGTGCAGTGCAATGCCAAGGGAGCAACGGAGGCATATCATAAATATCAGCAATGACCACAAAGATATACTAAGTAACCTACAACATTACATTGAAATTACCATGAAGAGCCATCAGTATCATCTGAGTATATCTCACAAGCAAGACATACCAAATGCAATCATTTTTTCAGCACCAGAAATGCATGTCATACATGGGATTGATCATTGAGTTGACTACAGTATATATGTCAGACAAACTGGTTCTATCCACATGCTAGCGTATCTGATGTATAGGCAGATGTAAGCCCTATGTTTGGCTATGAAATATTTTAAGTCAGCGACTGTGATGTCTAATCAGCGTCTATAAGGTTTACTCACTTATCATCTCTGAATTGACCCAGGTTCGGTCCGTATGGGCCCTGTGGACCTGCTGACCAGCCTTCGGCTGTGTTGGTTTTAAAACTATATCTCTGAATTGAGTTATAATTCTATTCATTGGTCCGGGCAATACTTGTGAGATCTGCGAAGTCTAGTCAACATCAGTGAGATCTATTCAGAGAAAATAAAGTGAAGTCTAGTGGCAGTGCCTGTGAAGTCTGGTCAATATATATGTGAGGTCCAGTGAAGTCCAATCAACATATTGTGTGAGGTCTAGCCAGCATTGACCATTGTTGACGGAATCCAGTTAGTATATCTGTGATGTATCTTCAGTGCCTTCAGTGTCATGATGCAAGGTATAGTCAGCATCTATACTCTGCATTTGTGAGGTCTATGGTTCTATATTTGTGAAGTCTACAGATAAAGTGCACATTATTATAGACGTTTTAGTGATGCTGAGGGTACTTCGTGGTGGATGCTGACCTTACACCATGCATGATGTGAAGGGAACATAGTTCATGGGGACAGCGGTATGTAAGTAGTATGTAGAGAGATCATGGTTATGGGTATTATAAACTTCACCTGTCGTATTCTGAGAGACATGGCGGACAGATAGCCATATGCGGCAGTTGGTTCAGCTTCCATAGCTCAAACATCTGAAGGGCCAATAAAGATAGATATAGAGCAGCGCTCCTGCTTAACCCTTAGGGGCCCAGTGGCGTGAAATGGCGTGAAATGGCGTATTTTGCACATATCTAAAGTCCTACATGGTTCTATTGCATAAATATTAAGTGTAGACAACTGTGAGACATACCAATGTCTCCGGGGTAATCTCGGCTTTTCATACATGGGCTTACATTTATTATCCGATAGATATTACCAGTTTCAGAGCAATTAAAGTAGGAAAATTATAATAAATATCTCCAGTTTCAAGTTTTCCCACTAGCTCCGGCTGAGTATTCTCCTTGCATCATAATACTATTAAATGTCATCTTCGTTATCATCATATATTTTTTCATGCAATTTGGAAAATGTTCATCAAATTATGTAACTGATGTCAGTAGGTTATATATCATTCCCATTTTGGGGATGTGATGAAAGAATTCCATTGTTGCCATGGCGACGGAATAAAAGGTTCCTCCTTGGCCCAAAGCACAGCCAATATGGGGCAAAATTTGATAAATCTAACAAATGGAATGTTTCTGGTTGCTATGGTTACCAAAATTATCCTTTTCTTCATGAGGGGGGTTTAGCATGAGAAAGATCACTGCAACAGCTTTCAGGAAATGTTATATGAACCCTATGTTCGGACAAGAAATTCCACTGTTATAGATGTACATAGGGTATACTAATTATGCTGCAGATATCTGACTTTGGTCAAATAGTTCTGGGCCCCTAAGGGTTAATGTATTACCATCTCCGAGATTCTTATTGAAAATGCAAAGCAAAACAGATATAGGTAGTTATTCTTCATTAACTTAACAAGGTATTACCGAATTGTGGTAGAAAGGCTCATAAGGCATGCAGGAAACGCATTTTAACTTTATTAGGTGCTACTTTAGTATCAATTCTAAGTATGGTGGAGTGGAGTTGATCCTTTGCCATAGTCATTAACATGACTAGCGGTAGTCATTACCATGTCCAGTGGGAGAGTGGCAGGCCACCTGGGAGTGATACAACTACTTGGAGTGCTAATGTGTTAAGATGTCCCTCTCGTGGACCTCCCCATGCCACCCCTTCCCCAACCCTCCCTCCCTACATCCCCACCCCTTCCCTGCCATCACCACTGATGATGACCATAGTTCATGTTGTCATGGGAACCCCACGACCCAGGTCAAAGCCCAGGGGGGAGAGGGTTAGGTAGGTCAGCTACTGGGGCTTCCACCCCGCGACCCCTGAACCATCCCCACCCCTACCCCAGCATCCCAGCCCACTCCTACACTGCCTCCAGGGCAGGACCTATGGAACTGGAGGATTGGCAGGTTTAAGAGGGGCTAGGTGCCACGATCCTAGTTCAATAGGCAGTCTGCTTGACTGGATAGTGTATGCATGGAGGTGGGGGATAACGGTGTAACTATAGCTGTTAAGAGCCATATAGATATAAGCCACCACTCTGCAGGTGAGGATGGTATGTCTGGGAAAGGTAAGGGTTCAAGGGAGGACAATGGGAGGGCTGGACAATTAGCCAGGTGAAAACACTACACCTGGCCAGACTGACCACAGGGAGTGGTCCTTGATACTAGCCAACACATGGTTTCCTTTCTAACCAAGGTGACACTATATGAAAGGTAGGAAGGGAGGAGGGCAGGCATATTACGAGCTTGAGTGATGAGGGTGCCATGGATGGCTGACATCCCATACGACGCATACACAACTTGAGCCACTTTATGCTACATACAAGTACATAGCTTCATATAGGCGTGGATTGTACGACATATATTTGTTCAAATGGAATAAGAAGCAACTATTAAATATATTTGTAGAAGCCTACTGATAATGTGAATTAAACCATCAACAAACATTTTGCAGTTGGACCAGACACGAGCAAACTTTAAAAAAGACATATGAGAAAGATATAACTATATGTCAATTGTGAGCAGAAACCTTGTGGACCTGCCAGTCAAGTTAGTCTATCACAGTATAATTGAAGAGAGTTGACATAAAAGGTACAGCCCAGTGGACAGAAAATTCAGTTCAACAAACATTGAATAAAGTTTGACACCAGTTATCAATGTCGATGTCAATAACATGTACCCATAGGGAGTGTGGAGTAACGTTTTGTCCACATGCTACAAAGTGTCCACACCCATTATCAAACTCTTTGTAGAAACTTAATTTATTTCTTCAGACAAGAAATTTGCAAGGTTTATCAATAGTTCTAGTAAGTTCATTAACAGAGATATCATTAGATGACTGAATTTCCCAGCCTGATGATACATAGTACATATTAGAATAAGGTGTAGCCTACAATTATACCATAATAAACTGTAACTGAAATTTCTTGTCTAGGTGGGTCCTAAAGTTGCCTGTATGGTGAACACATCCATGGAGCAAAGAAATTATACTCCAAGTGAAAACACGATTCATTTTAACAGCACCAACTTGTGACTTTCCTTAACCCGTGGACACTTTGTGGCCTGTGGACAAAACGTGACTCCACAGGGAGGAAGAAATCCTCTTAGCAAATTCCCTCAAATAAACTTTTTCAATCAGCTACATGTAACTTACTTTGTCAGTTTATCTGTGCACCACAACCAGGGAGGAGCACACAAGCCTACAGTGACTGTCATGTCTTTGAAGCCATTTATTTTCATTGGGAAGGCTACCATCGGGGGGGGGGGGGGATTCAGCAAGTTAGTCATCCTTATTTTGTGCACATTTAGGTCTTCATCTGGACTGATTTAGTTTATGAGACAATATTCAGAGGGTGTGTGGAGGGATGACTGGTTGATTTATGCAAATGCACCTGTTTACCTTGCAACACTTTTATATGCACCATTAAGTCACCCCCGACCAAATTACATCACACGTATCCAGCTTAAGGGAAGTGTATATAGACCACCAGGATCATCCTACTCTCCGGGCGCTAAGCCATTAACAGCCCCTACGGCTATGCAGTCCTATTGCAATTCCACCCCCTCCCTCACCACATACCACCCCAGAACCAACCCCCCGTCCCCCGCCCCATGGCTGTGAATAACAGAATTCCCCCTGAGGCGTTTATCCACAATATTAATTAGCCCCACTGTGTGCCTGTACTCTGGGAGAGATGGGACACGTGATAGACCTTCAATATTGGACGTGTAACGGCTGTTTGTTCAATATAGCAGTGATATATACTATAACATAATCATTATAAACATTTCCACATACATGATTACTACCTAATGCTCCTTCTGTTTCAGTGTAACTTTCTGGAAACAGTGGAACTAATACATACATGCATATCTAGCAGTTTCATATTGTAGTCCCTTGGCACATATTACATTTTAGTCGATATATTGCAAACACATAACGCTTTCTCTGTGATTTGACACACACTGGCCATAATAACATGACATGCAGATAATCCCATTATATACTCTATATTGTACATATAACACTTGCTTTAAGGCATGCAGATGGACGCAGCGACCCGGCTTTATGAAATTGTTCCCTCCCACTGATATGATCATTGGTGCGCCGCGTGCACATTTTATGTCCTCCATACGGCCTGCCCCACTTCTTAATAAAGTCCTTCACTGATTGGTTCTGCTAATCCTCACCAGAGGCGCTGATGGCACCCCCAATGGTCTAGCCTGACCTTTATTGGTCAAAACATCCCCCCCTCTATCTGGAATTGAGGCGGGAGGGGCAGAGACTGGGGAGGATGGGGGAGAATCGAAGCTCTTCAGGAAGGGGTCTTTTTTCATGCACGACTTGACAATTGCAGTTTCTAGGGGCTCTGGTGGGATCGCGGTCGTGCTGGGCTATTGAGGGACGGAGGAAGCCCCCGAGGGGAGTGGGCCTGCTTAACTCGGCAGGGGGACGGGAGAGACACACATTAGACATGACAACACTGATGGCCTGCTTCATTATGAGCCAGCTGGAGCCTTGAGAGGTCGGCTGCACAGATAGGAGCCTCACTGGGGGGAAAGTAGGGCTTCAGGCGACTAACGGAGGCTGGATGGGTTGGGAGGGGGCTAGAGGGGTGAAAAGGAGGATGTTGGGGTAAAGGAAAGGGGTAGATATGAAGGTGGGACAGGAGAGAGGATGGAACAACTATAATATAGCCATGGGAGTAGGGGTGGGGGCGAGGAAGACGCAGGAAGGGAATGAAGTGTATCAGTCAGAGATGGGGAATGGGAGGAGGTAAAATAGGATTTATGGGGCTGGGTTTATGGTTTATCATGATATAAATGCTACACATTCATATAGACATCGTATATATTCTAAACAGTAAAGGGTTATTGTAAAGCAATATCGGAGTGAACTACTCTCACGTCTGCTGTCAGTGGTATTGTTTTTGCAAAGGGACATGCAGCGGTTTGATGTCAGAGATGGGGAGAAGCGGGCACAGGAGCCTAATGACTATACTGGGAGTTGGTAATGGCCCAGATCAGACAAAAATAGACAAAATGTGTACATGGAGGATCCGGCCTTTCGCTGTCTTTCGAGTAATAATTGAACGGTTGTGACATAACACATACATGCGATAGGATTCGTGGAAAGTATTTTTCTTGGAGGGAAATATTGTTTTTGAATCACTCTTCAAATTTCAAGTGATTGGTGAAATTTTCTTTCTAAAGCGGCGGAAACGTGAGGTTTCTTCCCCACGACGATGCGGGAAATTGAAATGGTAAAGAAAGAAATGGGCTAATTGCACTTCCGAAACAACACACTAAACCCGAACAGCAAATGTAAAATGATATGGAGATTACCATGTGGGAATACTGAAAAAACCTAGTTGAAAGTCCCTAATAAAAGTTAAAGTTATTGTTATACTCGTCATCCCCTTTTGTATGAAAACGTTGATACATGGACACGCATATCAAATCAGTCAGGCAATTTCCGTGCGTTCTTGGCAAAAAAATGCAGAAAATAAGTTATCAATATCCTGTGCTCTATCCGTATCCTTCTCAAAACAGTAACTCCAGATTTCTCCCAGCCCAAAGCCACCACACAGGAATGCCCAATAACCTTGAAAATGAAACAAAACCTGCAGATAGTGTTTTTGAGGTGGGCCAGGGGATGAGGCACGGGTCGGCTAACGGTTTGCCAAGCTTCCCAGGCCTGACCACAAATCTGGGTTTGGAGGAGTAAAGTGTGCATGATTCTGGTTGGAGGTGTTATTAGTTGAGATTGTGCGGGGATGGAGGTGTGGGAGCCCGGAGCAGGGGAAATGAACAGGGTGTCTCTTCTGTAAACCCACGGTCCCCGCACTCAACAGGCAAGCTGACACCGTCCGCGTTATGAGATTTAAAAAACACGCCCTGTCCACTGACAATTCCAAAAAAAGTATTTATTCATTTTTGACCAAAGTAGATCTACAACTTTTCCTGAAAGCACCTAGAATAATCCCTTTGTTTAAACATAGGCAATCTTACCCTTTTTCATACTTTTTTCAATTTTCCCAATATTGTTATATACAATGCCATCCTTTTTGTGATTTCTTTTTCTGATTCTGAACAGTAATGGTGTCAAACCTTGGGCAGAGTGCAGGGACCGGGAGTAGACCAGGGTACGAGGCTAGCAGATGACATTGAAATGACCTTCAGCAAGGGGCTTCTCCCAGGCACGTGGATCTGCTCATGTAGACGTGCTGACAGGCCGGGCACACCATAACCACCTCTTATTTATAGGTATTCCATCATGGGGGGTGAAAAAGGATAAAACACTCATCTACCCCCTACTATGTCTAATAATTACCAGCAGTTGAAAAAACATAATCACATTTACAACTCTATTAAAGTTAGGTGGATCCCATTTAGGGACACATATCACGTATAGACCCACGCATGCAGATGCATTCTTTAGGATCAGCTTCCACTTTTATTTTATCTCATTTTCCATTTGATACCAAAGCGTCCCCTTCCAGAAGGTATCTTCATGTATGAACCTTTAGAGCAGATCCTACTTTATAAATTGTGACAATAAGCCTTTAATGTACCTTTCCTTCTAGCAATTTGCTTGCTTTATTACAACACAGGTGTTCCCAGGTAAAAACACAGTAAATCAGTGTAATGTGAGGCAAACCGGTTGGGTGCCCATCTCCTCCAGCACCTCCTCACTCCTGAAATAAACCCTTCCCTCTCGGTGATTAAGTGGTGCCGTATTACAGGGTTTACGCTCAACAAAACCAAACAATCTCTAGGATACTAATATCCTGTGCGTGTTAGGATTAATTTGAAAGGTGAACTAGGAGCAAATGGAAACAGGAAACTCTATGTGTGAGCAGGCAAGCAGAAAGGATGGTTCCCGCGGGATTAGTTCCGATTTTAGCCACCAGGGGGCGCCACTATGGCCTAAAATGGAAGAATTAGGCTAAAAATTGCCCTTGGGTACTTTTTTCTGGAGAATTCAATAGGATTATGTAAAACATTCCATTTTTGGCAAAAAGCTTCTTTATTTGGCAGGTAAAAGGAACGTTTTAAAGCCTAAATGGGTGTGCTTGTTGATATGTGTTGCCATGGAAACATGATTTTTATTCCAAATAGAGGAAATTAAGACATAAATTGATAGCATGATTTGTGAGGATTGCCATGGTGAAAACAGAACAAAATTATGATTACTAGATCGAATTTTATGACTTAAAGAATGAAAATGTATCATAAATTTCTAATTATCATAAATAATGCTAATTAAATAGGGATATCTTGGAAAATATGAGACATAGAGCTTATTCGGATTTTGGAAGGGGTGATGCCCACCCATATTCATGAAGCCATTTCTCAAAGACTAGAAATAATATCTTCTGGAGTAATATATCACGGGAAAGCTTATGACGTCAATTTCAAAGTTGGCTTTTTCCTTGGATTACCCTTTTCCCTTGCCTGTACACATGTTTGAACCTAATCTTGAAGCAGCTCCGGCCAATTGAAGTGTCAGAGAATACATTTAATGTGGCTCTATTCCCAGGTATAGTGGTTATTGTGTGTATGTGTTTTTTACATATTGTGTACCACTTACAATACATTCTGAAATACATCTAATATAATAGTGTGGGTACGAATACTCATTTTGACAATTCCTCGTACTATTAGGTATGTAGTGGTTTATCCACGTAGGTGTAATAACAAATAACATAATAAGTAAATACACGGAGATCTAGCCATTTTAGACAGGTATGATACACCAAACTAGTATAATGGATATTGTTTCACTGATAAGTGTTAATACTGATAGAACATCACTCCAGTGAGGACAGCTGCAATCAGTATACTAGATGACCTTGGCACTTGAGTAAGACAAGAGTTAAGTCCCCGTGGTAACCTGGATCCCTGGCCCTGGACGCTGTCTGTGATACCCTGGATCAAGATGGCGGACCTCTGACCACCAGACCAATACATCCTCCATTTTCCCTCCACCCCTCATATCAGCCACTGATGTGGTCACTCAGACCGCTCCCACCCAGGAGGATGAGGTAGTTAGGTCCATGCTACTTTGGCGGGGATGCGGGTAAGGGCAGAGATGAAGGTGATTCTTTTTCCAGTGAGCGATAATTGATCGGATTGGTTCAATGAGGTTATAAGAAGGATCCCTATAGGTTATTCATGACCCAACTAGACCAAGACACTCCCTGGATGATGATAGGTAATTACTAATGTAGACTACCCGATACCTCTTCTTTGTATGGCTCTGAATTTAGTAGGTCATAACCATGGCCTACTCCTAATTTGGGAAACTCTCCAAGGGACACATTATAGGAGACGTGTGTCTTGTCAGAGGCTGGACAGTCTTAATTCTAATGTACCCCGACACTTTGTAACCTGTGGGAGCAGGGGTCAGCGGTGGGGTAGGGCGGTAGGAAGGTGGGGGTAGGTGGTGTGGTCGTGCTACGGAATGAGGGAGGGGGTGAGTCTGACAACCCAGACCGGACTCATTATCCCTCCAGTAGAACCCTGATTGGCACGCCTGGAGTAACCCTTCTATTACTCCATCAAACCACATCCAGGCCCTCCCCCCTGGGTCAATCTCGCCACATCCATCCCCAATAACACAGACTGGTATCTATTAGATACAGCTTTTACATAACTGTTGGAAATTGGGGATATAATATTCCCTAAAGTCCCAAAAGGATTTTTTTAAACGGCCTGTAAGTATGAACGAAGGTAACAGACCTAATTAAATCAATTTCTTCTAGGTTATGGTATACATCTGTAGCGGGCACGTATCGCTCGGGGCAGCCCGAGCGTGCGTGGAGAGCGCATTGCCCGCCTGTTGGTAGCTCAGGTACCGTAGCAGAGCAGTGAGAAGCAGCTGGCCCTGTGGTGCAGCGGTAGCATTCTCAACTTCGGAGCGGAGGGACCGGGGTTCGATTCCCCGTGGGGCTCGACGTTTTCACTGCCTTCTACACATCGTTTGCTGCATTATTAGTGATTATGGTCGTTCAAAGTAGACTACATGTGTAAGTTAGAGCCAATTAAATTAGGGACCTTTAGCAACCACGAAAAAGTTCATAAAACGCAGACGTAGCAGTGCTGAAGGTATAGGATACGTCTGGGTTAAATGAGCTACGTCAGGTTTGCTAAAGGTCCCTATTATCAACCCTGTCACATCTGCATCTATTAGTCGTTGTTGTGGTTGGTAGGTTTACATTGGACAAAGTAGATCCATAAAAGAAGACTCGTGGGTATTTAAGGTGGAGGCAATTTTACCAAGGGACATGGTATTTACGTTTTGGTAAATGCTTCCTTGACACAAGAGGATTGGGTTGCAGGAGGGGCTCGTGGTGGGGCTGGGGTTATTAACTTACCCAGCAGGATAGGGATCGGATCCACCTGATTATCCAGGTAATAATGAAGGGGCGGGCAGGGTGCCACTAATTACCCCTAGCTCAGGTGTGCCGGTCTACCTGTAGCCCCTCCCCACCTCTAGGGGGTAGTCATTATGCCCTCTAATTACCCCACAGGTGGGTAGGGTGTCTGTATGCTTTACATCAGGCTGAGTAGGTAATTGATCCATGATGCGACCAGTCTGGAATTGGTATAGATTAGCAACTGGTCAGTTCCAATTGTATTAGATGATGTGAATGATAAGACAACTATGTATTTATTTCAGACTTTTTTATTGTCTATATTATTGTAAGTGTGTAAATGACGTTATGATTCTGCTCATGGGATTCCCAGACTAGAACGTCATTAAACCAGTACTATGTTATTGCCGCCCCATAGTTTTTTTTATATACATTCAACAACGATCGAGCTTATTTAACAATGTAGGATTTACACTAAACAGTTGTAAATTCCTTTCGTGTGCGCCGGAAATCGTCCTTCTGGGAGGCAGGGCAATAAACAACTTAAACCTTTAAGTTAATTAAATATAGTGTTTTGTTCATGTTAACAAAGATTAGGTTTTCTACGTATACATTCTCATTGATCATTAACTTAGTGTCAGTCCCAAGAAAGGAAGAAAACTAATGGTTTCATTTTAGAATGTGTTGCCTTATATGAGACTACAATGGATAGTTCCACACCGAATATCAGTGGACGTGCCTGGCCATAAACATCCACAATCAAAATGGAAATAAAAATGTTTTATGACTTTTATTTTTGGTTATTGGGGGACACATTTAATTCGTACGCACTAGGCTTACCCCAGTTCGTCTTTTACAGACCACCGCGCGCTTATCACTGCTTGGGTAAATGGTTGCACTGAATGGTAAAGAGTTTCTAAATTATGACTAAGGGAGGCACCGAGTGAGGGGTCTTACTGATTATCTGACACTGAGTGCAAAGACATCTGTCAACTGCTGGTGTCTGAATCAGCAGACCTTAAGGACATAATCATCCAATGGGTTGACTCAAACCCAGATATGTGTCACTTAGTGACTTGGTAAGGGTGAGGGATCTATGACGACAGAAATGTAAGTACATAACTATCAAATTCAACGTGAGAACCTACATACAGGATTCCCTATTACATGTATAGAGGAGCCATGTGTAGTAATTAATGGAGAATTATTACTTGTACTCATTTTTTGATCGTGTGATAGGTATTTTGAAGTTGTGTTATTATAACACGAGAATGACACTGTATTGAAAGTCGCAACTTGTTGTGTATATTTGTGTCAATAAACATTTTCAAAACTCAACTCATTAACGAGGCTATCAATACTTTTGAAATATAGATTTTATAAGCATAACCATACTTGTATAATGATGTAAGGGTACAAACAATAAAGTAAAAATTTAATGTTTATCAAAACTCATTTGAATATAATATATGCAGTGAACATAGAGTTTTTCACACGTATCCAGGTCATACATAATATTGGACCTGTCATTGGAGAAACTCACTCTCCTACCCTCACTGCTCTACTAACAGTCTTAGTCGTCTTAATCAGGCCTACACTACACATCACATCGGTGGCGCCTCAGGACGAGCGTTTGCAGTATTAGAATAGAGGCCACTTGACATTCTAAGCCCTGTAATGACCAAACACCATTGGTCATTGCCTGTAGCAAAGATACATTGCCATATACTACTACCCTATACTACTTACAGAGGTAGGCACGTACATTGGCCTGGGCTACAATGGACCGTAATCTTGACCGTAGGCCCGCAATTTCTTTGAATTCCCTTATTTATGGGCCAATATGACCAACAGAAGCAACAAGAATTTAATCACTACCTGTAAAATAGTCATACAGATTCTTGACATGTATCGTTAGAAATAGTACGATTATTGTATTCTGATTCAGGGTTATGTATGGTTTCTTTCCTTATACATATAGAAGTAATTAAGGAACCCGGGCTCACATGTGGAGATTTGATATTCGAAACATTTTTATTTCCCCTTCTTTCCTGTAGAACTAGAAGTGATTCATATGTGTTCATTCGGATCTTTTTTCATATTATACATACGCCTACAGTATCCATGACAACATGGCGTTTACATAGAAGAAACGGCAGCTGATGTCTTAGCCGTCCACTCCTCTGTCACATGACTCGCCCTACACCTGTATCAACCAGGTCAAAGGTCAGTATAGAGCTCATATGGAAGTACCATGTCACCTGATCCCTATCCGCGCGGTCTGGGTAATGAAATGGCCCGGGGGGGGGGGCAGCCTGTCAGTATAGCCTCTCGTCCTCCAAGGCCTCTCTCCAGCTATGAGTCGCTCACAGGCGACCACGAGCAGCTCTGTGACTGTATAAGCACCTGAAAAAAACAACAAGAGAGATTATTCTAGTAGTTGTTAATCATTGGGATTACAGTGCAACAGGGGATGGGTGTCTTTATTATTTGAGTGTATATACCGGTATGACACAGGTAATTGATCATATTAGAGGATGTAACACGTAAATGTATATCGACATGACTGTGAACTATTACAAGAGCCGGGTCTGTGAAAGAAATAAGGGCACTAACAACGTGGATGAATGTGAAATGATCATATCATTAACCAGAATTAAGTTTTCAATAATGCATAACCCCCATGAAACCATATTCCTATAGACACAGAACATTCCATTTCTTTTTTCTCTCATATTTCAAAAGAGAAAGCACTATCCAACCACCATTGGCATATACAGCACTATAATAGGTAGTGGCTTTGATGCATAGAGGCTGTCCCCCTGGGAAGTGGTAATAGCTACCCTATTTCAAAAGGCCTCACCTCTCTAAATGAGCCCGCATGACAAGGCAACTTAACATGCAGAGAGATGTAAGGTCCCATAACATCTAAATACAATGGAGAGAATTATTCCCACAGACAGACATTGTCTGTGGAACATTCACACTTTGCACTTACATTTCTTATCAAATACAACCGTATATGGATATATCTCAATTGATGCCTAGCTGGCGTTATAGGCAGGAGTATTGAGCATTAAAATTGTGTAGATGCAATGCTGGTATTCGTGTTCTGCCAGTGTTGGTTTGGTCCACATAATCATATTCACCGACTTTAATTCAATATCCTCGTCATATCCGTTCTACCACAGATCCCAATATAATGGTTCAATGATTGGACAATGATGTATTTATACAAACTTATTTTAATGTGTATTCTCATCGTAGAACAGTGGTATCACTGTTAAACCATGCAGTATACATGTAAAACACATCTCGTACTTAAAGACTGAATTAGGTTAATACAGCTTGACCAAAGCATTATTGTCAATAACATTTAGTCAGCGAATGGATTTCATCAATGATATTCGAACAATTGAAATTAACATTTCATTAACATGCTATTTTAACAGTATATGTGCAGTAGACCAGTCCCAACATGTTATACCTTTATTCCTTTCATATACAATAAAATAAACCAGGGTCCAATGAACTATCAATCTTACAAAGATAGCGCTCTGTTGTGATTGAAAGGATGTCGTGACAGTTCCCGTCACGAACAGACGTACACACTGTCTTGTATTAAGGAGAAACAAGGCGAATAGATTACTTCAAGAAGGGGGCTGGATATTGGTTAATCCTTAAGGGGAGAGTGGGGTGGTTTGAAAATGGGCACGGCGATAAAGTTGAAAGGGGGTAAGGGGCGAACATGGGCAAGAAGACGTAGATGGGAAGCAGAGGGTGGGATGGGAGGGGAGGGGAGAATAGAGAGGGGAGGAGAATAATGGCAGCACACAATCAACAATACGCATTAGGTCTGCTACCACTCAACACACACTCTGTCTCCGTGTGAACAACAGCTTGCCTTCAGTACACCACACTGAGCAGCTCTTTGAGCAGCTCCCGTGCACATGCACCAGCCAGATGTATAACAAAACAGTCACCACTCATGCCAAAACTGGGGGGTTCCTCACGGCTCCATGCTAAGCCGTCTATTATTGAATGTGCGCCGCGCCGTGGCTTGTGGGCATCTTTTTACCGGGGTCTAAGGGACAAAAAGGGTAATCATGCGTGACGGGTAGAGGCGCGGGGAGCAGGCACCAGACATAACGCTATCTAATGCTTCATAACCTCTGAATGGCCACACTTTCTCATTTACATCGAATCATAATTAGTCATTTTTATCGCATTGATTGAGGCTTGGCCTATGGATTACACAGCACACCCTGTGCAGGGATAGGAGGGGGATCATTTTAGGGTGGGTAGAAAAAAAAATCGGCGCCGATTTCACCGTTATGATGATAAATAGCAGGTGTGAAGGATGTAATGGCGGTGGATTAGAGGGCGGACGGGCCCGGCGACAGAGAGTAGTGATTGGCAAAATGGGAGGTTGTTGGTCATTGGGCCAAATGGGCGGTGGGCGGGCAACTCTCTCAGCCCATGAATGCCCTCCTACTCTCCTCTGCCCCTCCTCCCTTTACCCCTCTACATTCCTTCCTACTCTACTCCGAAAATTTACTAACTCGTCCCACCTATTTCTGACTCTACACCCCCATAATTTCATTTTGCCCTGAGCCTCGTACATCTGCCGCTCTTCTTGCCTTCCCCTCCTGATAACCTTCTCCACCCCCCCCCCCCTATATAGTATTGTCTATATGAATTGACGTAGTCCTACATATTACATTATAGAAATTCTATCCCTATCCCACAGCCCTTCTTCTGCTCTCTCCAACTTGTACGTCCCCCACCTCTGTACCTCTATCAACCCATTGCTGATCCTCATCAACCCCACCCTTTCCCCTATGCATTGCTGTCGATGATAGTGTGCTGAGATGTATGCCAAGATAGGCTCTTATCTCCCCCTTCTGTGGCCCTATCAGCAGGAGGACATTGGGGGCGGGCACCCAATGGGCAGCTGATCACAACGCAGCCTGCACATTAACTTAATCCCTCCTCCCAGATTACAGGCTCTCCATTCAAAGGCATTAGCAATAAACTGGCAGTAAAATGTCCCCACAGCTTCTGTGCTAATCACACTAGTTTCCTCATAAGTTTTACCACCCGTTTTTTAGTTGTTGTAACTCTTAAGACAGCAAAGTCTACAGCAATAACGAAGGCAGTTAGAATTTGAACTCGCTGTTGGACTGATTCAGCTTTAAATTAATTGATCTCACTCTAGGATAACTGCCTATCAAATTAACAATATATAGTGTTACGGTACTGCTTTTTTTAGAGTTGAGAAAGAATTCATGCTGCGTAGGTAATATCTTGTCCACACCCAGTGGACGAGCAAATCCATCACATCACTTTGTCAAATACTTACTGGAACTAGAAGCATTTCTTCCTAAGCTCAATAGACAATCTATAGAGAGCTACAAGAGGCACACATATCACATTTAAGGGCAAACTCTAATCAAAGTGACCGAGACTTGTGTCCAGCTGTGACGTGCCACGCAACTATAGTTACCAGTCTCCAATCACTGCACCACACCTGACAATGTTCCTAGTTAACCACTTCAAATTACTCCCTGAAATGTGCGGGTGAGATTAATGGTGGGACCGTTAGTCCCGGTGGGTGCGTGAGGTGTGGTGATTGGGGGGCGTTTAGGGGATTACTACACCCCACCCACACACCTCCCCCACCAAAGACCATTGCATAAAGCTTTTGCGGGGTCGTCTTCATTAAACCTTATTACATATATAATAGTAGACTGCACCGCCAACGCGTAACGCCGCCAGAGGCACGCGTGCACCACAACGCGCCCGTTGTGCCACGCGGCAGGGAGCCGCGCGGTCTAAAGGCGTCAAATCACAAAATCACCAACATCACAGAAAGCCTCAAAGAAGTGGGGCGGCGGCGGGGTCCCTTGAAATACGGTAATGGACTTGGGTGAGCGGAGACAGGGGACTGGCTAACTGGATTCCGGCTCAACAGAGTAGAAAACATTGCTTATGTAAGGCAAAGAGGGGGGCAATGGCCGTTACTTTCGACACGGGAACCCCCTAAATACACAAATCGCACTAAGTGCGTTTTGAGCTTATTAATGGTTTCAATTAGGGAAAATCGACTTTCTCCGCAGATCGCATCCTGAAAGGGTAAGTCTATAAATGTGGATGGCTTAGCCTCCACCAAGTTAGACACGTCTATAGGTGGCTATGATAAAATATTATTTCACATAGCTATGTATGCAACTCTGTATATGTAAATCCAAGATTTCACGTGAGGTTTAATGCAATGTATACTCCACAACTAAGAGATTGTTGAAGCATATGAGATCTTGGCGATTTTCCTATTTATAGCAACGAACAGAATATTACCACATCTTCGAATGTGTATTTTAATTCTTAGCACTCACTGAACCAAAAACACAGTTCTTTACCAACATGAACAATATTTTATAGATAGATTTCAGTAGTATAGTATGTATCGGAACGGGACTATAGTTAAGTACTGTTTATTACTCAATCGACATGCAGCCAATCAGAGGCCTCCATTTGGTCACGTGACCCGTTGCCATGGTAACGTGACCTACTTAGGGCTCTCAGCCAATCAGAAGCCAGCATTCTGGGTGACCTACTGACCTACTTAGAAGCTCTCAGCCAATCAGAGGCCGGCATTCTGGTAACCATGGTAACGTGACCTACTTACGTCACGTGACCTACTTAGGCTCAGCCAATCAGAAGCCGGCATTCTGGTAACTAGGGTAACGTGACCTACTTAGGGTTTGTTTGTAAACAACACCACGTGGCTCTCTTGTTTGTAAACAACACCACGTGACACGTGACTGTTTGTAAACAAACAAACAAAAAAAAGTTATGTAACTTATATATAGAAATAAAAACACAACAAGATAATTTCTTTTCTTTTCATTTTATTCTTTATTTTCATTTCAATCAGAAAAAACACACAAGTTTATGCTTTTTTAGCTTGCTTCTTCGATTTGCAGCAACTCAACAGGCCGCAAAGTCTCACGCCGCCGTCACTCGCACCACCACACCCCGGACGACTTCTCTCCAATAGACATTGCACGACTTTGGATAAATCCAACACCATTTCGGCAAGGCAGAGAATCTTTGCCTCCATGAAACGGCCGCCATCGCAACAACCCGTCACAACAGCATCATCGATAGCTTCTGACTCACGGCCCGGTCGCTCAGCTTTGGGATTTTGCTCATGCGCATGACGCACTTCTTGGGGTTTCTTGTTCGACATGCTTCAATTAGGAAATGAGCGCAATGAGGTCCACAGGTGTCAGCAGAAGTGTCTTGTAGTTGAATGCGGTTTCTTTGCCACTTGAACGGAGCAGAGCGTTCCACGAAAGACAAGAACTCCGCACTCAGCGGCGGTAAGCCGAAGGAATCAAAGTAGTACACTTCACCCGTGCTCGACACGTAAAACGCCACCCAATGCTGACCTGGTAAATGTTGCGGATCTGTGTTGCTCACGAAACAAGTGTCTTTGATAGGGTGCTTCGGAATAGTGTCACAAGAGAAAACGCCCAGGAAACGATGTTTTGCGTGAACGTTTTCCTTCAACACTCTGCTTATTTCAAGCGTGTTCATACGATACGCCGAGTACCGCCGTCTTGTCTTCAGTTCATGTGGTAGTCGGTGACGGGGTGTCGATCTCGGGTCAGCTCGACGACGTTGTCGTACACCAAGTAGAGTAGCACCGTTGTTGTCGCTTGTAGCGCCGAGCGGAAACTGACTTCCACCCTCAGCTGACCCGCTCTTATAAGGTTCACGCGACACCCGTCGTGCGATCTGTCTGGGGTTAAGTCGAGGGGGAACACCGTGTAACCGTTCAGGAATTGATCGTATGAAATACCGCAGGAGCGCGCGCCCTCGTACATCCCCGTTTCCGTGTGTAGCGCCAAGTACTCTCTCACGGCCGCTTTGGTCTTAAAGTCGGGCACGTAGGCGTCGTTCGGCACTTTCTGATCGTTCACTATCACTTGAAGCGAGCTGATGTCGTAATGCTTCATCTCGAACGGGTTCTTGGTGTAGCTACCGTTGAAGGCGTCGTGGTCAAGGAAGCAAATCATCATCGACTTGGGAAGCTGGCCTGTGTTGGAGTGCGTGTAGCTGTGATCTCTGTTACCTTGAGGGATGGCGTAGGTCGTCACCTCCACTCTGTTCACCGGGTAGTCGAAGGGCCCGTGTTCTATCACCGCTCTCTCGTGCGTTTCCGCTACAGCGTCCGCCACCAGCACGCGTCGCACGTAGAGCTTTGCTTTGTAGATCTTCAAGCTGTAGCCTCCGTCAGCGGCGCACATCAGATAGAAAGAGGGCGCCGCTTGTTTCAGAGTGAGATTGATTTCTGTCTCTCCAACGATGAGCTTCGGTTGATGAGCCAGGTCAAAGTGCAGTCGCGCCATCAGCGAAAAGCGCTTGTTGGAGATTAGCTTCTTGCGCGCTTTGTACCCCGCATTCGCGTCAGTCAACGTGTCAAACTGACCGGGCGTATCTTCATGCCACCCCTGGGCGCTCATGACGCCGTCCTTCACGTCTTTGTTGTAGTTGAGTAACCCTTCCAAGTAAGCCTGGTAAGGGTAGGTCTCGGTGTTGCCAGACACTTTGAAACCGCCGATGGAGACTTGGACGTCTTTGAAGAGCGAGTGAGCCAAGTTGTTCACCGGAGCTACCGCGTCGGTGTCCTCGATCGCCGCTCCGTCCTTTAGCACTTGACATTCCAGATGAAGGTAATTCTCGTTCAGGTCTGTGTACTCTTGCGACTTGTTGATGGTGAAATTTATGTTACCTCCATCCTCTAAAGAGTTTTTTGTTTCTATCCCCAGGAAAGACGACTTTAAGATAGTAGTCTGAGTCGGCGCTACGGTGTGCAGGTCGAGCTCAGAGAGCGCGCACTCGTTACTGCTCTCGTGTACGTAAGCCATTGTGTTCTCTCTTCATGCGGCCGACAGACTGACGCCGGCCGCCTCCAGTCTTTTTATTTATACCTGAACGCCTAGGCGCTTACCGGTCGAATACATCCCCTCTACGTCTCTTGCAAGAGCCACCGCCCGTCTGAGGAGAATGCCCGCGACGTTTCGACCCTTTCTTAGAGGCGACAGACGTCTTTCCTCCCGAGAACGCCGTACTCGCCAGTCTCTTCAGAGCGCCTGCGCCTCGGTCTTTCACGCTGCTCTTTAAAGTCCGACCCGCCAGCACATCTTTAGCTACGCCCACACCGGCGCGGAGCAGCGTTTTTCCCACCGACTTCAATAGCGGGGTAGCCGAGCGCATCAGACCTAACAGAGCGCCGCCCAAACCGTGCCCGCTCTGGAAAGAGCGCCCGCTGTACACGTTGACGCCGTTGCCCAGCTGCGCGTTGTAGTAATCGCTGTACCCTCTGCCGACGGTGCGCCTGGGTGGAAAGTACGGAACGCGTTGACGCATCATTTTTCTCTCTTTCAGCGCTCAATAGGTATCAGATAAAGTGTCACGGTCACCTCGCCTCTACCGAATTGGATGGAATGACCGGATCGGTCTCTTAAATAGATGCCGACCTCGGTAAACCTCTTGGATTTCAAGGGGAAATAATCCAAATGGGGAAAACTGATAGCTTGCACGCCACCTCGACGCTTTCCGCCTCTGTCCACCGCCACGCAGCGCAACAGCGGCACTTGCATGTCGCCCACACGTCTCTCCTGGATCATGTCGGTGTATATGTACACAGAGTGCACGTCCCCGTAAACATCCATCGAGTAGGCGCCGGTAGTCGGCGACGCGAAACACGTCTTCTCTCCGAAGCCTAGAACGCATGCGAGATGCTGACTCAGCAGGAAAGCACAGTGTCTCGGCGGTTTGATGGTGACGCGTTTCGTCTTGGCGTCGTACGATAAGATCCGCATCGGTTTGAGCAAGAAGCTGTCGCCCTCTAGTCTGTCATCTCGCAACGTCTCACTCAAGCGCTCGATTAGGGTGTGGTTGCTTCCGGTGAAAATAGGAGGTATCTCGAATATGTTTGGCATGAAACTGCGCACTCCCATGTCTTTCTCCATCTTTTCGATCATTTGTCTTGCTTGATCGCTGATCGCCTTCTTCTTCACCGCCGGGGACAAGAACTGCTTGTATACGGCATTCGTCTGTCTCAAGTCGACCTCTCTCTTGAACCTTTTTGTTTCCGGTTTCAATTGCTGCTCTTCCGACGTGTCTGATATCTCTTCCACCGTTACATAGCTCGCTTCCTTCCAGCTCAGCGGGAATTTTGAGCTGAACGTTAGCTTGCTCAGACCGTTCGCGTTTTTCATTCCCCTCCAGTCTACCTGTGGTTTTTTTCCTTCGGAGAATTTAGTTTCTTTTAAAACCTGGATCGCCTCCTCTAGCGAACCTTTGGTGCGCAGAGGAACAACGATGATCAAGTCGTCGTCGTGCACGTTAGTCCATTCTGTAGGGAGGATGATCTCAGTCAGAGCCGCTTCGTACGCTTCGGGCAGAAGGAGCGGCGAGTCGAAGTGAGTTCGGAAAGACGTCAAGCTGTTGTCAGGATAATACTCCATAGAGCTGTTGCTAGGTAGAGTGATGTTCATTTTTTTTTTTTTTTTTTTCCTACGTTATTTTTTTGACGGGGATCCACTCGTTGAACTTGTCGTCGTAACCTAACCAACGTACGAAAGCTAACTCTTTACCGTCGACGGTCTTGCGGCGCAACACCTCGTCTATCAGGTAGTTGTTGTCGTAACGACTCTTGTACACCTTCTGAACCTCTTCCGGGTAGAAGACGCCTTTTATCTCCTCGCCCTTGTCGTCTTTCAGCTCGAACCCTCTGCTTCCCAACGTCTTAGCAACGTCGACCACTTCCTCGCGCCAGTTTCCCTCGTACCCTTTGTCGAAGGCGCCTTTAGTTCTCAACATCCTCACTCTGTCACCCGGAGCGATGACGTCGACGGCGGACGTCTTTGTTTTTTTCTTCTTTTTCCATATTTCGTCGATTTGTTTGTTAGTTGGGAGATCTTGTCGGTAGAAAACTGTTTCGCTGTTTTCCGAGCTGACTTGAGCCGGCGCCATTTTCAACGTCTTGTGGTGAGTGCGATTGTAAGAAGACACTACATGGTGCAGTACGTCTACGTAGCGATACGTGCGCTTGTGTGTGAAATAACGCCACAGCTTCTCCTTCAGACTGCGGTTCAAGCGCTCCACTAGACTAGCTTTGATGTCGTCGTTCTCGCCAGTGAAGAACTCTATGCCCTCGCTCTTCAAGTGATCTTGAAAGATCTTGTTCAAAAACTCTTTCCCCTTGTCTGTCTGAACAGTGCGCGGTCGTCTCTCGCCAGTGCCTGTCATCTCTCGGAAGGCCTCGGTGACATCAGCGCCGCTCTTGGATTTAATGGGAACGGCCCACGCGTACCTAGAGAAAACGTCGATCGCCGTCACCACGTACCGGAAGCGGTCGTTGTGAGACGCCAAAGCTTGCATGTCCATCAGATCTATCTGCCACTGCTGATCGATTGCGCCGGTTATAGTCTTGTTCCTTGCGAATTTTCTCCGAATGGGTTTATGTTTAGTGTAGGCGTCCAGCGACACTAAAGCATCTCGGATGACGGCCGGGTTCAGGTGGCGAAAATGATGTTTCTGGAGTTTAGTCACGCTAGTGAAACTGGAGGGCGCTTTGACGTCGGTATATCTAGCTACTACGCGCTTCTTTTCTTTTTCCTTCTTGGTCAGTCTCTTCACTGGTTTGCCCATGGTGGGCTTGTTGAGGGCGTGAACGACGAGCTCGCCGCTAGGCGGTTGCGCCCTTTCCTTTTCTTACGCGGCACGCTCCTATAGGAAGTCGGAGTTTGGAAAAGTTCACGGTCGTCCTCCTCGTCTTCAGAGGATTGATCGTCCACCACCTGGAGAGAAGAGTCTGCTGCTGCTACTGCTGCTGCTGCTGCTGCTGCTGCTGCTTCTCCTTCTTCCGAGTCGAAGCTCGGTCGTTTCCGACCTCTGTCAGCAAGCCGTGTGTCCAAACTTTGGCCAGGTCCGCTCGCTTTATACAGATGGTTTCCGATCAAGGAGTCTGTGGGAACTGCTTCGCGCAGCGCTTTCGTGAACGGCGAGTAGCCCGCCGGTCTGGGCGCCGTCTTCCTGAACCTGGCGGCGTCGTTCAGTAAGTCCACTATGTTGATGCGACGCTCAGGTGGTATTCTCCGACCCGACATCTCGCGCACCGCACCGTCCTCGTTCCACTTGATCACTCCGGATTTCTCCAATTGTTTGTACAGCGCCACGGTCCGGGTGCGATTCCTCTTGGGAACTTGGTTCACCAACCGCTCGAGTAGGGACGCGCTGGCCTCTTCAGCAGACTGACGGAGGTGAGCCGGGGGCGAAGAAGAGTAGGACGAAGAGATGTTGCTGTTGTGGGGATTCGCGAGAAAAAATTGCAATCTATTCAACAACCTTCGGTATTTCAACATTTTCTCGCGCGATTCCAAAGTGGGGTCGTTCAACACTAAATCCAAGTCCCTGTAGATAAACTGTAGCACCTGGTGCAAGGCCGCGTCGGGATGAAGGGACTGCTCTGCCTGCTTGTGGTAATAGGCCATGTCGGCAGGTAGGCGGGCGGCGGTGGCAGGAGCGGAACTCTCGTTCTTTTCAGTGCGCTCATCAGGAAGAGGAGGAAGGTTTGGAGCAGTAGAAGTACTAGCAGCAGCGACTGCAGTAGTAGCAGCGCTAGTAGTAGCAGCAGCAGCGGGCACATGATGAAGTAGACCTGCTCGTGATGATTTGTAGAGCGTCTCAGGATCCACGAGCGCTAAACGTTTGTAGTGTTGTTGCTGCTCTGAGTCCGTCATGGGGACGACGGTGGCAATGACGCTGGTGGTGGCGGTAGTGGTGGTGGTGGTGGTGGTGGTGGTGCTGTCGGCGAGTAGGTGTCGAATGAGGTGTCTCATATACGGAGAATGCTCTTTATAAGCGGTAAGGCCATCCCTATGAGAGCCGGAATGAGGAAACCTCCCTCTTGTACCAAGACGCGTCTCTTTTTTTTGATGGGCGTAGATTTTTTGCCGACCTCCCTCAACACGTCAGCCGATTCTCGAAGCTTGTCCAGTTGTTTGTCGCTGAGCGGGATGTTCCCTACCAGTAAATTGTGACAGATCTCACTTAACGCTGCGATCAGATCGTCGCTTCCAGAGTCTATTAGATGCGAGCAGTCCTTTGGCGAGCACTTAGCTAAGTGCTTGAGAGTACCAAAGTGTCTTTCGAGTAGATGAGAAGACATTTTTTTTGCTACTGCTTTCTCTTGTTCTTTTTTTTGTCTAGCGGTACGAACACTAGCTGAGAGTGTATGGACGTCAAAGAGGAGCGTATTCTCAGATCGTCAGGTGTTGACTGCTTGAAGTCCAGAAGGAGGTATGAGTGAGGTCGCTTGAGTTCATGGGTAAATATACTAGAGAGGGCCGCCGCGTTGGACGGAAACACCTGGCGAGACAGACTAGCTATTTGCCCCATGTCGCGCGGGTTCTTGAAAAAGATCATGTAGTGAGCGTTCAGACTCATAGTTCGAAAGTCGGGTGATTTCTGGAATAGGTTCTGAGTGATGTATATGACGCTCACGTTCCAGTGATGCGAGTATTTAGTAAAGATGTCGGCTACCACTTGCTGATTGGAACTGCTCATCAGATCGTCCAATATCAGTAGAGTGTGGGGTCGTAAAGCGTCTTCTGCTACTTCCACGTCTCCCGCTATAGACTCTTTGCTAGGAAGACCTTCTCTGAATTCCACACCGTACTGATTTTGCATTTTTTCAAACAGAGGTTGCCACTCGCCGTAATGGTAAAAAGTCTTTTCCACCGGCGGCGTGACCAAATTGTTCACGTCGCTCAGAAATTGATCCACCAAGCGCGATTTTCCACAACCCGACGGACCGCTAATGATACAACTAAAGGGTCCTTGTAGTCGAGCGTCGAAATGAATTTCTGTGAAGAGTTTGCTTTTACTACTGGACATTTTTTTTTGTTTTTTTTCAGGACGCGTCAGAGAGCGGTTGTGTGTCTGACTGTCTGCTGTGTTTCTCACTCGAACGGTCGGTAGTGAATGGTTGTGGAGAAAAGTCAGCCGACCTTTTTATTGATACCGGCCGGTGTCACAGTAGCGGCGGCAGAAGTGACTTTTTTTGCGATAAAATTCTATTTTCACTCAATAGTCATAAATGTTTGTATCAGACTCCAGAGGAGTCTGATACAAATTTTTTTTTTTTTTTTAAAAAAGAAGAAGAAGAGGAGGAGGAGGAGGAGGAGGAGGAGGAGGAGGAGGAGGAGGAGGAGGAGATTAATTTTATTTATTTTTTTTGATCATTTAGGCAAAGCTCGTCGCTTTGCCGTTTTTTTTTCTATTTCTGTGTTGTGACACGATCGTCTCGAAAAAGCAATAAGGCGTGTGAGCGCGGCGGTGACAAATACATATTGGAGCGTATGGTTTAAAATAGTGCGTCCCTATCTTCTTCAATTCGGCTGCGTTGCAATATGCGGGATAACAAGTGACGACGTCGAAACGTTTAGAGACCGTGTTCACGTCGGCCACAACGCGCGCCCACCGAGTGGGAGCTGCAGTCGCTCCCAAGAAACCGATCGGCTTGTCGAATCGTTTCATAGCACTTATTCTCACTTTATAAGAGGAGGCAGGGTGAGGAGAGTAGCGGCGCTCTTTCTTTTCATGAAACGCCCAACGAGTGGGGGCGCTGAGAGCGGCTGTTATGCAATAGTAGAGTAAATGCTGTTCTGAGAAGACGGCTCTCGGCCATGTCGCTACGTTTTCCTTTTCCGCTCTTGTATAACGACGTTGGCGCTCAGCTTTGCATTTCTCGAGAATTCGGTACGCTTCAAGAGAAGCGTGAACCTCAACTACGTGACGCTCTCTCCTTTGAGATAAAAAAATAGCCGGGCAGTTGAGGAGAGCACTTTGTTTGCGCGACCGTCTTTTAGAAACTCGCGCCCTCTGCAGCGCCATATTTCTTTCCTCCGAAACAAAAAAGACTGAGTGAAAATAAAAATTTTTAAAAAACAAAAAGCTCAAACAAAAAAAATAAGCAATAAGCAGACTCAGCTCGAAATTCCCTGCTGGCGTGATGGCGGTGACTGCAGGCGGTGGCGGCGGTCGGCTGGCCGGCGGTGGCGGTGTCGGCGGCGATGGTAGAAGGGTGTGTGGAAAGAGAGACGCATCTCAGTCTTTTATAGGAGCGGCGAGTCTGACATTTTCAGCTGTCGCATGCTGACCTGCTGCTATCATAAGAGAAACAAAAGCCCTAATCACGCTTTTCAGCTGGATCCTTCCACCCCGCCAGACATGGATCCAGATGGGAAGGTGGTTTAAAATTAAATCCGTGTACCGACTGTCATACAATAGAGTAATTAGTTGAACGCGTGTTACCTGTATAAAGGATTAGCGGGTCATGGGCTCAGCGTGTGTATAGAAAAACAACTACAGGTAGCGTGAACAAAGCGACCCCCTCCCTTTCTGTCACTCTGTCTGTGACTAGAGGGTGTGCGTGTGGTAAGCGGCTTAAATCTAAAGAAAAACAAATCACCCTCTCCTGTCGTCAGCAGTCAGCCGGCCGGCGGCTGGAAAATGCGATTAGAGGGATGATGAGCCGCGTAGTAAGCGACTTAAGGCTGATCTAAAGACCTGCCGTGAGGGGGCAGCTGGCCGGTGGCTTGAAAAAAAAAGGGGGGGGGAGTAAGGGTATATAAGGGGGAGTGAAACCGTATTCGGCATCGTCATCATCGTTCACGCTACTACTACTACTACTACTACTACTACTACTACTACCACCACCAGCACCGCGCCTCAATTTGCAGATCCCCATGATGGAAAGTTGCTACCGTGACATGAAGCGGAATGACGAAGCGGCGCGCGAATGTGAAGCTGATGCTGTAGCCTCTGCTACTGCTGCTGCTAGTGCTGCTCAGCGTGCTACTGCTGCATTTACTGCGGCTGTTAGTGACGCTGGTTGTGATGACGTTGTTGTTGTTGCCGCTGCGGCTGTGACTGCTGCTGTTGCTGCCGCCGATGCAGCTACTCATGCCACCGATGCCGACGCTGCTGCTGCTGATGCTGTTGCGGCTGCCGATGACGCCGCTGATAACGCTGCTAGTGCCCGCTCTGCCACCCTTGCTACTGTCGCTGCTGCTGTTGTTGCTAATGCTCACGCTACTGCTGCTACTGCTGCTACCGCTGCTGCCGCTGCTGCCGATGCTGCTGCCGATGCTGCCGATGCTGCTGCCGATGCTGATGTTAGCAGTCGCGTCGACAAAGAATCGTCATTTGTCACTCTTAAACCTCCAGTTGAACGCGCGACGAGTAGTAGGGCTACCAACGCGACGGCCGGATGGTGCAACTGGTGTCGTCGCTTCTGCTCGTGCGCTTGCTTTTCTTCCAGTCCTACCTGCTGCTGCTACGGTATGATAGTGTTATAGTGTTTGAATGAGAACGCGCGTAGTTACACATAGACGCTGTAACAGATGTGCTTTTTTTTTTGAAAATATAATTTTAACATAACATGGAACTTGTTGTGTTTATTTTCTATATATAAGTTGTTTGTTTACAAACAGTCACGTGTCACGTGGTGTTGTTTACAAACAAGAGAGCCACGTGGTGTTGTTTACAAACAAACCCTAAGTAGGTCACGTTACCCTAGTTACCAGAATGCCGGCTTCTGATTGGCTGAGCCTAAGTAGGTCACGTGACGTAAGCAGGTCACGTTACCATGGTTACCAGAATGCCGGCCTCTGATTGGCTGAGAGCTTCTAAGTAGGTCAGTAGGTCACCCAGAATGCTGGCTTCTGATTGGCTGAGAGCCCTAAGTAGGTCACGTTACCATGGCAACGGGTCACGTGACCAAATGGAGGCCTCTGATTGGCTGCATGTCGATTGAGTAATAAACAGTACTTAACTATAGTTCCGTTCCGATACATACTATACTACTGATTTCCCATGTTTGAAATTCGTTTAACCCTTAATTTGAGAAAGAAATCCCTGAGCTTAGATTACTCAAAAACGATATAATGTATACGAGGAGACATGTCATGCATCACGGCATGAGGCCATGTGTATATGTAGGCCTATGCTACACGCCCTTTACATGTATACGTAAAAGGGGTGAGGAGAGGGAATGTTTGATCGTCTTTCCTTCCCGTTTTGGCGGGAACAGTGGCGAGGAGCAGACGACATTTGTTTGAGTGAGTGTCCAGTGGGCTGACGCGTACATGGGTGTAGCGGGCCGTGTCATTGGATCATTCTCCCACCTCCCCCGTCACCCAAGAGAAGTGTAACCCCACAGGAGAATGTCCAATCTCAGCACACAGGCACCCAGCGGTAGCCAGAAGTGCTGGGGTGATGGGTGAAGGGTCAGGGGTGAGGTGCGCTGAACTCGAGCCCATAGTTTTCCAATGGCCCTTTCCATCATCATCTACTGTAACTATTAAGTGTATAGCGACACTGTAACTATTAAGTATAATATAGGGACACAGTGAAACATGCTGTTGCTCTACAGTGGATTCTACAGTTTATATACAGTAATTGAGTAAACTGCACCTACACTAGATTCTACCGCATACCTACATTGAGAGCAACCATATACACCATCAGTGACTATGGAGGATCTTTTTCAAAATTATCTGTGGTGAATCAAATCAAAACCCATGGTACCTAACTGTTAATCAACAAAATCCCACTTCACGCTGTCACCCTTTTCATCCATGAGTATTATTAAAAGACAGTGTCTACATAACAATTTCAATTGCTGCAGGCCATTTGTACATCCTGTAATATTGTTTTCTAGTGTGGCCTCATCCCCTGTTTTCACCCCAAGATAAAAGGGGTTTGGGGATAGCTCATTACAGTTCTGGGAGACCTTGAGAGCAGCTAGAACTGGGAGTAAACACCTCATCCCTGGGGTGTCCCCCACCCCTCAGGGTGGGGTACACCACCCTCCCAGACGCGACCTCTAGTGTGCATGACAGGAACTAATAAAATGCTACGCGTCCTCTAACATTCACATCCTTAGGCGTTTACAACTTTATGTTTTATCATTTGAACATTATCAAAAAATGCCAATTAACAACTTATACATCTCCACAAAGAGAAATTTGTACATTGTATTTCATTTAAACCATAATTACCAATTATTAATTTCATGAGTAGGCCTTTAGGATGGATTACATATTATAAACCTACTGTATTTAGATGTAATGCCTGGAGGCTTATAACGATGAATGCGAAGACAGAATGTGCATGTGTAGGGTAGGTATATACCTTCAAGCGAATAGCACGGCCAGCAATTTGGCTAAAGCTAGATCAATTTGAAAGCATGTTCAAGCCTCTTAACTTATGACTACCCATGAGCAAGAGAGTTAATTAAAAAGTACGGTATACTTAATGATATGAGGAGTTGAACCAAGATTGGCATCTGAACATGGCAGACTGGTTGGTGCAAGGCTTAACGAGTTAAAACGCCTTATACTTTAGTTCTGCCCCAACGCAGGTCTGTATTACCATGTATAACAGTTACTGTATCAAGGTACACTACATATAGGATACAGCTGCAATGGAGCCACATTGCACCTACTTGCACCAAATAACAAGTACCCTGCCATGCAATCATACATGGAGCGTTTTTCTAGGCGACTGAGCAGTGGATATTAGAATATTTATTGCTTCTTTGATGTAAATCCCCATAGAGTTAAATGATTCGTGCATATTTCAGGACAGGGTGGGGCTTACAATAGGGCAGTGCATGACCAGGGTGTGTTGGAGGCACTGTCCAAATAGACTTCTGCCTGAACGACCTTAACTGTATTTACAGATGCACATAGGCCTACTGGCAAACTCTAGGAGACCTACCTATTGAAGGGCAAAGTTAATGATTACAGGAGACGTGGGGGACAGATCTAGATGAAGTTTAGATGGTGCAGGCCAATTCATACATAAATGCCAATCAAAAGTACACCCGCTTTCTGATGGCTGGTGTGTGCATGCCTCTGGTATAATTGCATTGTATGTTGATGTACGTGAATATGTATACCGATATGCACACCTGCATGGACATACAGTTATTCTTTAAGATATATAGCCAAAGGTGCACGAGTTTTAGTCTGTTGACAGGGTTATTTCACGAGTTGAAGGGGTGCCGTATTTCACGAGGCCGTAGGCCAAGTGAAATGCGGCACCCCCTTCAACAAGTGAAATAACCCTGTTAACAGGCTAAATCGAGTGTTCCTTTGGGTTTATTTTTTATCTTTTTCGATTCAAATTTTCAAAGTTATGGTAGGGGGAAGCCTAAAAAGACATTTTCTAGTTTGTTCAAATGTAAACAAACCGCCATATTTGATGACGTCACAGGCCGTTAAATACGGCTATGGGTTATTTAACAGGGGGTGTGCAATACGGCCTTCCTTGGTTAAGTCAATGACACTGCAGTATTCCATAAAAAATAAATGTAGAGATCTCACTCCCTGGTCGACAAAATGTAGGAAATCTTATTCTATAGTCAATTGTAATTCCTGTAGGGATAAGTGGCCTCGCTGGAAATATTGAACATGACATTGGGATGCCACTTGGAGGCACATGATATAGGCCTACTAGTTGGGCTATTTCTGTGATTTGAATATCCAAATCACCCCTTTCAGTAAAGCTCCTGACTAAAAGTAATGGTCTATGATACTTGATGAGAGACATGCTGACCTTCATAGAGACGCACCCTCTCACACCCCAAGCATACCACCACGCCCATAGTTACAAACGAATCAACCCATTTGGATTTGTTCCCAGTTGCCCAGTCCCCAAACGCCCCTGAAATATTCATCTTACTTTCTGCTAACGTAATGAACTTAAAAATACAATCGTGTAATTAACAATCATGTATGTGTGTGTGTGTGTGTGTGTGGGGGGGGGGGGGGGGTGCTGCTGCCATGCTGCCTCTTGCCCAACAGACACAGATCTACCCACACTCTAATAAGCCACATGAGGTTAAAAGGGGGAGGGGGAGTTCCCAGGCACTAATTAGAAGAGGAGGCTATGTAAAAATTAGGTCATGGTCGGGGTGGTGGATGGGGATGGAATGGGGGCCCATGGGGAAGTTATAATTATATTGTGGATGTAGGCTGTGCTAAAACACAGCCAACACGTTCACGTTTGTATGTTGACTGCGACTTTCCATCTGCCACTGGGATAAATTTTTAAACTGTTTACCAATTAAACATTTAGGGCATTAAATGAGGCAGGGAGGGCTGACCCAGATAAATCCACCCCGAGATAACTGCTACAGTTCCCTACCCTCTTGCTAATAGCTCATTTCCTAAAACTTACTTGGCATACCCATGTCCCTGGCCATAGGTTGTTTAGGTATCTAGCCCCATCGCCCGCATGGCTTCGATTTTCTATACCTAATCAGCTTTTTTATCACTGTGATGGACACTGCTTCCATCATGTTTGTATATGGTTGCTGGTCTCGTTTATCTATTAGGCCGATTATAATAATGGAGTACTCCTAACAATTATCATGAGATGACAGTGTAGCTCTATCCCAACATCGGTTAGCTCACATTATGGTATATCCAGTTGTACATTTATAGCACCGAAAAGAAAAGAATCGGAGCACTCACTCTAACTTTGAGAGGTTTTTAATGTTCATTTGCAAATGACGTGCCACACCAGCATCAAGGGGGTTGGGGCATGCTGCCCAAAAAAACTTTGGAAATTTAGAAGCCAAATGGTGCAATCTGATGTATTTTTCACCATTATAATTATACATATAGGGAAACATAGTTCTCATTGAATCTGCACGAATCAAAAAGGTGGTCAATTTGTAAAGAAAATGAATCCTGAGCAAGCTGGCTGTGGAGGACACATATCAGACAAATGGAGGTCGATGCTAACATGATATCAAAAGGGATTGTATAAATATATACGTGGTTCACATGGTGGCTTCAAATATCCTTAACTATTGGGTATCCGTTATAAGGCTCTCACATCATTACCATTAATATGATAGCACCACCTGCTATATGAAAGAACCCCAATGCTGACCCTAGACCGTCGGCAGGCATGTTCATTAACTTCATTGCATGCTTATGCTAGTTTAATGACCAGATACATATTCCAGTGGAATAGGGTCACAACATTACCCCTCAATGTAGGCGCATACGTCCAATGTGGAGCAGATGGCAAGAGTTCTTTTTAATCTTTCTTTTTATATGCCATAAATATTATATACGAATATAATTCGTCTGGCACTAGTAGCAGGGGCAGGTGATGGCCCTATCACCATACTGTTATACCACTCGCTCAAGCCCTGAACATCACATAGAATGTGACAATGTGCTCCTAGCAATAAATGCATGTAATTCTGTACATGTATACATTATATAGAAGTACATAAAGTGTGATAAACATCATACACGGTGCTGTGGATTGGGCAGACAAAATGTGTGCATATGACACGGTGGATCTAATGTGCAATGTACTAGCAACGCTGACCATAGATCCATTTATCTCACCATGTATTCCTTTGCCACTCTCTCCCACCCCAACCATTTGTATTAACACTACATGAGGTAAATGCCAGTGTAGGGTAGAATATGCAGCAGATGGAGGATGATATGTAGGCCTATTACAATTAAGGTGATATGTAGGCCTACCAACTGCCTACCCCTCATGTACCCCCTTCACTCTGTCACCAGGGCCTCGTGAAAAGGGACCTCCAGTAAATTCACTTCCGGTTGCCACGTCCCAAGGCGGCGCCACGTCCCCTATACCTTGCACATGCGCAGTACTTGCCTCACCCTCCGCTGTGGGGCAGCACAATACAAGCCCCACCTCCCCGACCCCAGGCGGTGGTTAGTATTGAAATCATGGTTGACCCCGGAGCACTAAATGCAGAAATTTACAGCCATATCTCACGACATGCCCGTGGGGTTGTCATACTATTTCCATCCTGTCACTGGACAAAGTGGTAGAGGTGACCGTGTATAAACTTCTTTATATACATTACATATTTCCAGTCAGCATTTTCTGTTTTTTTTAAAATTTCCTTTCCTCTTATTAAAAAGGGCAAATATGTAGCCATATGTGAGATGATTAGATAGAATTCAAAATACTATACATTATTTATGATGTCATGTATCTATGGACGCATGCTACAGAGCTGAACCGCCCCCGATGATCAGACACTGGTCCAATCCATAGGGCATTCGTATGTGTCTATATTGTTCAGATATAGGTCAGATTATAAAATGTATTGATTCTAGACAAGTCAAAAAAAAATATGGCAAAGAGAACGTAGCTAGGTACCATATGCTATGCACACCTCACAGATGGTAGATATTTGCTCTCATTAACATGAACCCATACACAGTTTCAGCCAACATGTCATCATCGATTTTGCATAAGTAGATGAGAAAAAAAAGTTTTTGATCTTTGAAGTATCCTAATTACATTGCCATGATAGACTGTGATATGTATACACCATGTCCTCACAAAACGTATAATTCGTGCGATTTGTCAGTCAATTTCAACAATGATACTTCAGCAGGTATTAAATGAAACTTGTATATTATGTGCTTTAAATAGTTTGATGCATGGAGCAGAGGTTGGGACTAGGTGAGTGCTGCATGGGGCAGAAGGTGTGGGTGAGTTGGGGGGAGGCACAGACATGAATGAACCTACCAGACGTATGATAGCATTATTCACCTGGCGTCAGAGGGTATTTACCTTACATCATGAAGCCTTCTCACCTGCCATCACCAGCTATAAGGCACATGGTGTGTGTGTGAGGGTGGGTGGGTGGATCTATCACCTATTGCCATGATCTACACATGGTTCACCTCCCTCATGCCACCATAACCCCCTCACACTACCCCACCTTCTCTAATTATACAATCCCATCTGCTTCACATTTCTATGCTCACCACTGCCTCCTTTTAAAACCACCTTCATTAAAGAACCTCCCCAAGAAAAGAAATGGCTAGACTCGTAGTCTCGCCAACCACCAAAACAGGACCAGCTGGGGATTTTATATCACCATTTTTATGTGCTCCCTTCTATAACTCTTTTCTCCAAGGGGGTTCTTTTTGATGTGTGTTATAGCCCCGGTAGGTGGGGTATAGGTGAGTGGCATGCCTGTTACCATGGTACTGCTGAACTCATACCTAGACTGCTTCCTGTGATAATGCAGGCTGTGGTCGGACTTCACCTATAGGCCCTTTATGATTCAAATGTGTCGAGACCACCTGGATTCCAGGCCTTTATCCATATATGCCACCTCCATCTCGCCTGAAAGGTGCCCCTGATTTAAGGCCTTGGACAAAACATGTATACAGGCTGCCAGTATGACACCTCCAGGCTGATAACATTCTGCTTCTACGCTGTACAAACCGACATTGTATACTCGCCTTTATCTTTTATATATTGCACATAAAAATGACAATTCCATTTCCGTATCTCTCTTTTAAGAAGAAACTGTGAACCAGATTTAGCTACAATTTTGGTGTATTATCAAGACTGGTTTGTAGCCTACATTATTTATTTCTGGGTTGCATCCAACAACTGTCACTGAGTACATCTGGTATTTCAACACTTAAAGGTTGCATAATGACGTATGATGGACGGCAAGAGTATAATTACAAATTCCTTCAATTGAGTATTCTTTTTAATAATCAATCTTCACAATACTTGGGATTATATTATCTCTGAAGATATAGAAGTAGCAACATATGTTTGGAACATATGGAGCCCTTCAGGAATGAACAGGAGTTCAACCATGATGTACGACATTGTGGTTTTTGGCAATCGTCATGGAGGAAAGGAATTTCTCACCTCTTTGGGTACTAGGTCAAGTTCTGCTAGGACATCCTCAGTGGCAATGCTGCCATATGGTATATACATTTGGCTTCACAATTTAACTGTTAAAGGACTTTGCTAAACTTGTAAGATCGGACTGTGTTCTATGAACTCTGCATGCTAATTACCCTTATAGAGTGACAGGCATAATCATACATCCTATCCCCAATCTATACAATTTCTCCTTAACCCATCCCATAGTGCTCCTACTAATTAAGATGCTTTTCACTAAAAATCTTAATGTGTCATCATTAAGAAGCGGTATACAAATTGTCCTTCTGTCATTAACGATACACCTATGGTAATGGGCAATTTATTGCAAGCAAACATAATTTATCACGGCGACATGACCCCCGTGTTAAGGGATAGAGCAGAGGGTTCAACCAAAACCCATCCATGGTAGCAAGGAGTATTGGGGAAGACCAAAGCGTGCCACGCGTTCGACGGTCACGGGCCGCCAGCGCTGGGCGCGTGGGGCCCCGTGACCCCGGGGTCACCTGCCCCCGACATGGCAACCCCCCCCCCCCCTCCAACCCTTTCGCCTGGGATCCACTTGGCATACCTCCACCGCTAATTGGTGCGGAAGGTGAGCTAGGCCTGCTACCTGGACAGCTTTTGTCACCAGCAAGGGTGCAGTCAGCCACCCAGACACTGTAAGTGGGGGTAGGATGGGGGAAAGGGGGTCTTATCAGTAAGGACAACCCAGCCGTGATCCTCAAGCCTTACCACCAGCCTCAGCAATACCCTCCCCCCCACCTCCTCCTCCAGCCAGGACCACCTGCCGGTGAAGTGCTATGGCCTGGTGGATCGTGGCCGGGGTCTGAGGGGGGATTTGTCCTGTTGTCATGCCAATAGCTAACTAAGGACAAGGTGGGTAAATAGGCACTGGGGGCACAGCTGGCAGGACGCTGGGGTTGGTGGGGGGGGGGGGGAGGGGGTGCCCTCAGGTTATATTAGTGTATAGGGGTGACTCTATATATATTTATATGGGATCAGTAAACGCATGCAGCCACCTGGCTCAGGTATGGTATGTGAGGTGGGGAGAGAGGGTGGGTAACTTAAGGGGACTCACATACTGCTTGTGTCATGTCTCATATCCTGTTCTTACTGTGACACCCCAATACACATAAGCACTGCACCTCCCCTCCTAACACCACTCCCCCTGTGTACCCTCCCACCCACCACCCACACCAACCCCAGCTATCCCTTAGCACTGCAAGCCATCCAAGTTCTCACAAAAACCAGGCCTTTCAGGTTTAATCCTAGATCCGATCTGCAGCCCGTCCCTCCCCCGGACGGAGACACATTCAGCTGCCATCAGATGAGGCTTCAGGCGTCTGCAGACTCCCCTGCCCCTCCTCTCCCGTCCCCACCTCCCCCCTCTCAGCCCAGTACCAAGCCTCACCCTATTCAACTGCAAATGTGGCCACGCGTTCGCCAAAATGCTAATCTGTGTGGAAGAGGGTCGGGGGACTGAAAAACGGCCGGGGACAAATACCTGCCCCCTCCCCCCCTCCTCCCCCACCCCAACCCTTCTTCCTCCTCTTGGCCTCAGAAGCACGTGCCCTGATGAAATTGGGTGTTACCCGACACCTCAGCGACTGGTAGTTTGGGGGTAGGGGGAGAGGACACGAGTGTATGATGGGAAGGGGGAGGCAGGGGGTAGAGGAGGCAGGGGGAATAGCAGGCTGTCACATATGTTGTCAAGGCATGTGGTCCTCCCGTTAATTCAGGAATGCATTCACGGCCAAATTACCGGTTCGTCGGGCCAGGATGACCACTGGCTGGTGATAAATGAGACCTGTCTCAAGAGCTGACCCCATGCCCCTCCCCCTTCTTACATCCCCTTTAAGCCTCCTCTGACCCTACCTCTCAAGAAATGTCCCCAAATGCAACATACATAAAGTAAATGGTCAAAGTAAATACCCACCGTGGAAAATCATAAATTTAAAGGACATAGAGAGAGAGTAGAATGTGATTTAGGGGTGAGTAGATAAATACAGACATCAACGTTAAATAGGTTGTACTGTTAGATGTACAGATGTACTGTTAGATGTACAAAATTAAAGTAGCCGACATAATGTAACAGGTGGGGCTGTTTTTATGGCAGTGAATAATGTCATATATACATTCTCAATAGTCTTCTCACTTAAGGCAGTGAGCTACAGTCCCCAGAGCTCAATGATTTTCAATTAATTATCATCTAAAATGTTGGACCTTTTATATTCCTTGCGTCTGAATTGGGTTAAGAAATTTAAATGCAAAACTTCCAAATTGATACACTACAATCATGACACTAGTGCTGGAACTAGGTGGTTTTGCATTGGACTAGGTAACATTCTTCTGAGAAGTTAAACATGTTGTTTTAGACACATAGAGAAAAGAAATATGTAGTACAATGTATAGACATGATTTCATCAACCGAGTATTCATTTTCCAAAGTACATTATTAATATAAGCATTGGTTTTGGGGTACCTCTACGTCAAATATGTCATTTGTAGATGCATGTCTGCCGCATGTCTGACAGTATACACTCTAAGAAGAGTTTACACACTTATCAACACGCTTTTCTGCAGCCACTTCAGTTCTAACACACTTATTGGTGAAACACACTACACACTACACACTCTTTGCCAAAAGTGTGTTGATCTCAAAAGTGTGTTGAAATATGTGTGTGTAACTCTGTATGCATATTCCCGCAACACACTGTTCTAAGAGTGTACTACTCATTTATTGGATCAGAGTGTATGCATTGTACCAGAGAGACGTAACAACGACCCACTCAAAACCAATTTTAACTATCGGCCTTTCTGCAAAATGTATCATATACGCGCTCATATTGGATTGTATAGAAATGTAGTATTTGAGCTCCCTTTAGTTTTGGTTGGGGGCCCAGGCCCCTCTGCCCTCACCTTTCCCTATGTGAGCCAAGTAAGGATTGGAAATTGTGTCATATCATGGGTCTTGACAATTTTTTTTTTTTTTTTTTTTTTTGGGGGGTGGGGGGGCAAACATATTCAGCCCCCCCCCCTCCTCAGTGATTAACGGGGAGGGGGGGGGGGGCTGTCTCTGCCTGTTCAGACCAGATGGCCAAACTGTCCCTTCCTCACCAGAGACACCCAACAACAGCTACCAACAACAGTTGTCTCATTTACTAAAGGCCAACAACCACAACAATCACATCAGAAAACAAACAAACCCGTTCCCACGCCCCACCCTTCTTTTGCCACTGCCAAACTGGGGCCACCATGAATAGGAAACACATCAAAGAAGAAGCTGAAGCTCTTGTTATAATAATAATCACAAGCCTCCAATGGCGCCTGTGTGGTAGTTCAGATGGCGACCAGCGGGGGTGCTTTGCTGGGGTGTTTAATGAATACCTCTCTATTTAAGGGGATACAATAGGACATTATGGACCTCCATGACATAATCAAAGCCTACGTCGACGTCCTACGTCATTGCCACAATGTCCTTGGGTGATGGAGAGGAGAGTGGTGTGTGTGGGGAGGGGTATTTGTGTATGTGGGGTGGACAGGAGGAATTAAACTGAATTAAACACAGAGAGCACTGACGTCAGGTTATAACATGACGATTCACACATGCAGCTCTTGTTTTTGAAGGTCATCAATCTACTCAGATTCCTTGTACTGAAATACTATATGCGATGTGAGGTTTATTCCCATGTGGAGAAGGTGTGTGTGTGTGTGCAGTTAACTGGAACAGCGGCTTATGGATACTGTTTTCAGGGATCAGCACAGATATTGTGAAGGAGATGCCGACTACAGGCTTCACCAGGGCTCTTTGAGGCTGGCCGGGTGGGAGGGGGGGGGGGGGGTGACATCAGCCACTTGGCATCAAGCCACGTTCGGCACGTGGCGTCGCGAGTACACCCCCAAATCTCCCAACACAAGTTGACCCAGAGATTTGACAAACTTCAAAACATACAAAAATCAGTTTACAGTCTGCCTACAATGTCTTAGCTTTTACAGCCTGTTCACAATATGTACATTGAACAACATGATACTGATATTCCGGTTGCAGACGTGTTCTTTCACATTTCCCCAAAAATGTTTCTGAGTTCATCATAATAATACTTAGAAATAAAAGGTCGGGTAAAGATGAAAGTTGAAAAGATACTTTGTATCGCCAACCACCCCCGCCCTCCCCCACCTATCAGGTCAGCCTTCAACTGAAAATATTTCCAGAAATGGCTGAGCCTAATCCCCCATTCTGCTCACCCGACCCCTGGGGGTAGGATCCGAAAAGCAAACAGCGGACAGTGGACAGGGAGGGCTGTCCCTAATGGTGAATTCACCCCCTCCCCTCATCCCCCTACACGCTTCAGGCTGCACGTGCCCCTCTATGAGCTCTGACAATAACTAAAGTCCTGAGGCACATGTTTGCCTTTTTCCCCTGCCCCACTTCCTTATTTTCCACTCCCCTCTCTAAAACCCCGTTTTTTTCTCTCTTTGATGGTGGGACAGTCTCCGTCTATTCAGGTTGGGGCCGTTGTACAACACCTGGGTAGACCCATCATAGAGTGACAGCTTTTTCTTCTCTTTAAATTTTGAAATTATTCTTTACTTTCTTTTTACTTCACAGAGATGTCCAGCGAGAGTGGAATGGAATGATGCAACGGATCCTATAAAATAAACTACATGTATGCACGGTCGTGGTTCGTAGAACAGAAATCATTTTATTAATAAGGAAATCATGGGGAAATGTAAGCAAACGCCTCGGCACACTGGTCAAATTAATATATTGTGTAAGTTTACCATTCTAGCGTGCATTGAAGAGGTTCCTGACAGTGAGAAAATAATGGTTGTTTAAAATTGTGTAGAAAATACATTCTGTAAACTTGCTCAGATACAAGTTTTTTTAACCACAGAATAGCTGTACACATACAACCCTCTCACATGGTCCCTAATGTAATATGTAACGGGATGTGGAATCTTTGGCATACCAACTGGAATACACCACTTTGATATTCATAGCCTTCTTTAGTGTAATACCCCTTATCTATTCAGACCTATTTTCGGTGGTAATCTCTAACCATAAGGGGTTATCTAAGCTATGTGGATTCAGTTCCCTCTCTAAGCTTATCATCTTAGCTAGATGTAACTTTATCTGGCACGTGCCTACTTGACCAGTCTATGTCACATCAGCTGTGTGCAGCCAAGTGTATTGCCCGTAAGTGTATACTACGTCCAGCAACTCTGGTTGGTTGGTTCAGAGTGACAGTTCCTCCACTACCCGGTAGCCATATACATAAGTTTGTAATGTGGTTATTTTGTAAAAGAAACAAGTTAGCTGCCAGCAGGTTAACCATATCCAAGTAGACTGACTATATGTTTACATGTAAATGGACCAAAACCCAATACTAGCAGTATCAGTATAGGGACCTATTTGATTCATTATCCCTCATGTATGTAAATAAATGCTTTCTTGTTACCATATAGATCGAACAGAGGTTTTATTCACCATTAAATTCACGCATAAACTGGCGAAAGGAAACTGTATAGATAGGAAAACACAGAATCTATTAGTCTGAATGGTATGACCATATATGTATTTCATATATAGATATTATGTATATCACAGGCAGTAGACATACTATACAATGGGTAGATGTAGTATAGCCTCTCCAGGTGTAGACTGGTTGTTGACTTAACGCTCGGCCTACTCCAGGTACTTTAATACAAGGTGCACATCTGTCGCTGCATACCTGAGATGGCATCTTAATAGACGATATACAGGATGTGAGGACTGGAAGTTAAGACTTTTATTATGGCTGAAAGCTTTTAGACTATAAATAGACTACTTAGAAGTTATCCCATTGATATACCAAAGATACTATTATATGTACTATCATTGACACAGAAGGCACCCTCGAATTGTACTTCTATCAGCGAGCTAATGTGAGCGCATGAACTGCATTCTTGTACATGACATTGTAGTTCCCTTTAAAAAAGTCTGATTTGTATATTGATAAAGGGAGAACATAATAATGTGCTGCAAGAACAGGGCCTATTATATACAAACGTAGACAGGTTATTTTCTTGTGTTATCATTATAAGTATAACCAAAGCGACTACTTTGATATACCAAGTCCGTATAGGGGGCACTAAAAAAGTTATATTCTCCACCATACTGGTTATGGTTAGAATAGTGCCACTCCCTTTCCTTCTCCCGTCGCTTCCTGTGTACTCATTAATGCACCTCATCCCTCATTCACTTATTGCATAGGCAATAGTCAGCCTCTCCCTCCTTCCTTGGTACAATCCCTGAGCACTAGCCATAACTGCCCTGCTAATGACCTAAGATATATTATTTTCTGTACAGCCTTCAGCCTCACCAACGGTAGTTACTCTCATCGCCTCTTCCTTTAATTTTAGTCTTGCACCGGTCTATTTACTTTCCATCCCTCTTCCCTGTCGTGTTCCCATTTTACCTACATGCCCAGGTAAACAGCTGCCTGCATTATCAAGGTCTGATCTCCGTATTCAGGACAGCATTGAGGACCTGCTGCATGTCTATGTAACGGTACCCCAGGGGCAGGTAAAGGTGTTCTCATGAGGGTATCCCCCTCCTGCTACACCACACCGCCATCAAAGGGTGTAGCCACGCGCCAGGTGATATGTATTATCACAGGTGTTATCTCAGGTGTTATCAATGCAGCCAGACCTCCCACAAGGCACGTAGAGGCCTGGTGATTAGCACGTTGGGACTTCAAGGGGGCCGCTATATACCTGTTAATTGTCAATTAACACAGGTATGGACCAGGCACGGGGAGGTAATAAGAATAGACTGAGCTTTGATGAGAGAGGATTGTCTGGTAAGATGTAAGGGCAGAGGGAATCGTGTAAATGTCTTTTGAAAAGAGGCCTGGGTGTATACTCAATCATTTCAATGGTGAATTGTGGGAATAATTGGAAATACATGAACACACGCTACATACGCTACCAGTATTTAAGGTGGGTCAATCCCTTGGTGTAAAAGTACCTAGATTCTCATCAGATTTTTACCATACGACCATAATAGCATACACTTTCCAACAAAGCTGAGAAAATAGGAGGGTCCCAAGCTGTTTTCTGAGATATTCAAGCCTTAAGTCAATGTTTCATATAATAGGAGTATATAGTGTTTTGCCACATAATTATGTACATAAAAGTACGGCTGGCAGACTGTTCGACAGATTGGCGGTTCGACAGATCGGCGGTTCGACAGAATTTCCGAATTTCCGGGACTGTTGGACAGGACAGTTCGCCAGATTTTTTTAGTTGATATATCATGTGATATTCACACAATCCTCTTTCATACTATATTGATACAGGTATACTCACTACTATAGGCCTATCCAAATATCGACATTGTCCTGAAAACTTCCACAGATGGTGTCTGTTTTGTATTGAATATACACACAATTATATAATAGGCCTAGTACTAGTCTTCTTTGAGAATCACATCACCAGTTTTCTTTTCCATTCGTCACATAGGCCTATTGCTTAAAAGAAAGTCCCTATACATAATAGGAGTATTTGAGAACTTCTTTCTAGACTTATAGACTAGATTAGAAATAGAAATATGTTGACCCCGCCATACATGTACAGACGCAAGTAATGCTGCCATCAGATGTAATTTTCATGACGAAATGCCAGTGTATAAGTGGGTGTCCCTTATGTTAGAAAGCACCCTTTTCAATGAGGCATAGGTCCATTAAATTTGTCTATTAATCGTCCATCATCATTATGCGTGCATACATAGGTTGAAGCTGGTTAATCTCAAATGGGGTTCTGTAACTTAATGCTGTGGCTCCAGACGGGTAAAAAGCGACCTGGCGACCTGGGCTGTTTTCCAGGTGACTTGGTAAAATAATTTAAGCGACCTGGCGACTTTTGGAAAAATATGTCTATAACAAAAATGGTCTAAAAATGCGACTTTGTGACCTGGGGTCCTTAATTCCGGCGACTTTCCGACCTGAGTGGGGAGGGACCCCTCTGCACCCCATGGTTCAAGTATGATTCTAAGACATTCTCCCTAGAGACATTTTTATATAGGATTACTACTTGAAAAACGTATTCTGTCGAATTGTCTCACTCAAAAAAGAAATCTGTCGAACTGTCTCAAAACTCTGGCGAACAGTCTCGGAAATTCTGTCGAATAGTCTTGTCGAATCGTCCTGTCGAACCAGCAATCTGTCGAATTGTCATTTTCCCCATAAAATATTATTGAAAAGTAGCTAAATTTCTATATAACTCTCTCAGGATATAGGTTTTAATGTACTGTCTCTAGAGAATCCCTTTTGAACATATGGTCCTGGGCATATTTCTTAAGTTTTTTTCCATTGAAAAAAAGAAGTTGAAAGGAAAAAGAAATACAATAAGGGCTAGTTATGTATGACTTCTGAATGAGAGCCACCACCACATGATTCATTGCACAGTGCCAGAATGCATGCCTTCATATCCAAAGGTTGATGGGTCTCACCCCGGTCGGGCAACACCTTGGTCCATTTTAGCACAATTTGTTCCAATATGACTTTGAGACAAAGATCCCCTGGTGGTCTATGGTCAAACTAGAGAATGTATCTGCGCAGAAAAAGGCACAGTAGACAAAAACATCATATTGACCCACCTTAAACCACTGATATGGTCCTTGACTGTAGGCAAATGAATAGAGACAGGGCAGGAGGAATCTGAGAAAAAGGGCCGTGTGGGGGGGGGGGGGGGGGGGGGGTCGTGGAGGGTGAGTGGGCAGGGGTACGGTGTTGAGGAATGCCCCCATATACAGGGTGCATGTGAGGGTACACAATTTCAGCCAACGGGGTACAATGGTGCTGTTGTTTTAGAACAGGTGAAAGCGATTACCTCCTCCCCACATACTTATACGACACTTACCCCTCAAGTCAGCCGCTATATCTAAGGCACGTTAAATATACCTGGTTATATGTGTATTATAGTCCGTACATGGTGCGTAAGGTGCATGGTATTTGCACTATTACATATCACATAAAATATGCAAAAATCCAGCTATCAGTTCCTCATACTATAGTACCCACAATAACAGAAAATACAACTGGCATACAGAACAGGCTAGGAACATACATGGTCCCATCCCCACTTGACCGATTATTTAGCACCCCCCGCCATAAAACACTTTCCATGTGAGCAGCTGAGAGATTATCTGGCCTAATCCGGTCAGGTAAACCAGGTAAGTCAGGATCCAGAGGCCACCTGGCCAAAGCACCTGGCCGCTCGTGCCATGCACCCCACCCATACACAGGTAAAACAATACCAACCTGCCCCCTCCAGGCCCTGCCACGTGCCACCACCATGCACCCTTATACAGAACAGATGGCTTAAGTCTTAGGGGAGTTGATCCAAGATTGCATTACATGGAGTATGAAGGGATATAAGGGGTAATCCCCATTTCCAAGGGTGTCACATTAGCCACTTGATTAGGTATATGATTGTATATTGTCGTGGGGAATTGCAAATATATATACATGTAGTGCCTACATGGATTCTCCACTAGTTCCTGATTCTTAAGCTTGGCACTTATTTTCATAAAGCGGGAGGAAAGATCCCTTCCAAGTCTCCTACCATTCTCTCCATAACATTGTCTACATCCCAACCCCGATCTGCATACTACGTGTACGTACCGATCAATGTCCATCGTGTTAGGTCATCAAGCTGTCTCAAATGGATCCTCAGTACACAGCAGTCGTAATCCTGACTAAAGCCATCTTAGTCCACATCTTAACCAAACAGGTATCTACAAAAGAAGAGAAAGCAATAAAGGTTACTACATGTATTAATGTCCTTCGGCACTGTCCCTCTGGTATGAGGATAGAGTATAGTGGCTACCAAGGGAGATGTCCTCACAAGACACTAAGTTGACTAACTGAAGACAGTCAATGGACGAGATTTGGGACGGTGAAGACTGCATTGAATGGGTACAGTTATTTACAATAGAATTGGGTGAGGCTTACACAGGGAACAACCTCGCTCCCCATTTAATTTGAGTTTATGAGCCTCTGCATTTTTTCCTTTTCTGGTTCATTTATTTCTAGCAGTAGTCCTCACTTTTTCATCGCCCTCATTTTTCTCTCTTCCACTACATTAAAATAAACGACTGTCATCAATCGATCCTTAAATGAGTAGCAATGTGCTGGAGGAGCAGCCGGAACAGGATTCTTGAGAACATGTCAATAGCTTCACTCCAATCAAGGCGGATCTCCCCTCTCCCTTCCCTCATCACCAACTTTCTTTTCTATCATTTTTATGACGATAGCAATATTGAATAATGATGATAATCAATTCAGAGAATTGGCGTATTGGCACAAACAATACGGGCGTGCCCATTCAGAAATTGGCCATATTGGCCTTAGATCCAATAAGATAAACAGAAATAAGACCCAATCTCCGCCCCTGGGTTTCTTATCACCAACACCCTTGGTTATCTTCTGGGGTGTAAGTGGCCCCTATGGCCGTGTAGCCCGTATGTCCTTTAATATTGAGACCATTAATAATGAGACTATTGATCCAACGTGGAGGAGAGGTAGGAGGGGGGGGGGGGTAATCGGCCTAGGAGGCAGGCTGAGATGGTCTTATCTCCCACCTGTCCCTATCTTATCACTCTCTCCCCCTCCCCATACAGGGTAGCTAACAGCACATCTGTCACCAACAACATGTCAACTAAACCATTCACCCTGATATAGAGCTGGACTCTTGCACATATACATGTACTCTTAGTATACAAATGGTTATATCCTAATAATGGTACCCCGAGAGAAGGGTCTAACTTGAACTTCCATCTTTATAAACTGCATTTTGTTTCATCGCTCTTCTAAGTTGGATTAGAGTATTCTATAGTTTAAAAACATGTACCCCGCTAGATGTGCATGTGCATGAGAGCAGTCAGCTACCATGAGCAAATCTACCCCATATTTATCAAGAACATGCACAGGAAGGTGAATGCATTGGCATGGTTTAGATAAGCCAGGTCACAATCCAACTTATAAGTGTCTCAACCCTGGATAGCATGACAGGAGGAGTATGGATCCTAGAACTGCTGCCCCACCCAGAGAGTACACACTCCCAGGCCTACCACACCCATACAAGCTGCCCCACTGCCCAGCCTATCTACTGCTTATCAGTATCACTTATTGCTGAGTGGTGTAAAGTCCAGTGGACATTATTCCATAAGATTTGTTATCAGATCGAGCCATGTTGTACAAAATGTAATGGATGACTAATCATGTCAATGGGTCTGTATTTAAGCCAATGCCCATGTGATGCCTTCATATCCATATATATATTAGCAGTAGGGTGTTTCCACTAACTTATAATTGATATATTATATTTACCGTATTGATCTACTATGTTGTCTATACGGGGTCTATACACACGCGGTGGTCAATTTGCTCTGGGGTCTTACTGACAAATAGTCTTGCTGTAATGTAATACCAATGGCCCATGTTATTGTTTACTGCTAGCCCTCTCTTCAAGCAGACTGGGTAGAATTATTTTTTAGTCATTATACAGGTATGTCACAATTCGCTTGTAAGGTGTCGTACATAGTCTGCATGAATGGGATACGCGATATATATATATATATATATATATATATATATATATATATATATATATATATATATATATATATATATATATATATATACAAGTAGCAAAGTTGCTAGGAGACGTAGATCTTCAAAATTTGCCACAAAAGACAAAATATGCTCGGAGGTTTAAAGGATTTGAAATAATACTTTAATGTTGTTATGTACTGTGAAATGTGAATAATTTTTTTTTTCTTTTACAAATTAAAGTGAAACAAAACACACTGTTCTAAAGTTTGGCATTTTTATTCCTATCTGTCAACAACAGTTTGATGGTAATACCTGTATTTTATCATACAGCGAACATGACACAATGTCACGTGACAGAACGAGAATATCATGCAACGTGTGGAAGGAAATACTAATTAAATAACCAAATGGTTTTTTTTATATGAAATAAAAGATCATGGTTTACCATAAATATTGTACTGTTTGACAATACGTCATGTATTTTGGGTATGGTCTTTGTATCCAGTAGCAAGTATGGAAAAATGTACTTTTTTTACCATTTCACATGGATTTTAACATATATTGTTACACAGTACACAACATGACGGGAAACTGGTTCTATGTGTCAACTTGACACAGCGTAAAGAAATAACAGTTATTCTAAAACTGTTGTATAGTTGTTCAAATTTTAAATTTCCACTAAGTATACAGCACAATATGTATCATATATCTCTTACAGCTCTACTTAAAACATAGCTAAACAGCAGCTATAAAGTCTTAAACATCTATTTGGAATATACTGTACGAACAGCTAGCAAGTCGTATAATGCAACATGTATTTGCATACTTTCCATGATTTTCTGATATATCTGTTTCACATTGTAATAATGGTATTGTGAACATGGAACATACAGCTGTTCAAATCGCTGTAATATTCTGAGTAAACTGCAACAAAATACGTTTCATGTATATGAAGAGATATTTTGAAGTGTATGAAATGAAATTTAAGAAAAAAAATATTCTGGATCAAGTAGGTTTTTGTTGCATTTTTCATGAAATATATTAACTTTTTCCCATTATATATTAAACAATTAAGAAAGGATATACTTTTCCTTTTTCGTTTTTGTCCACACTTGATGTGAAATTGTCTCGGTACACAGACAAAATAAAAGCAAATTGGATTTTCTTCCAGCATATCATATAGTCAAAAAAAGTAGAATGGGTGCCATGCATTACGTTATACTGTAATCTTTCATGGAAAAGCAGAATCCAATGAAACTGGTGACAATCTCCATCTTTTATATTTTTTCATTGAATTTCAAAAAAAATAATGGCAATCTGAATCCTTGCTGTATATTTTTTGGATACAGCAGTGATATTCTGCAGAAATAAATCTATCTCCATGTCCAAAAAAACTGTATGACATGTAGTATTTCACTGTTTCAGTGTGATTCAGTCAACTTTACTCCGATTCCTTGTCTGAGTTCTAATTAAGGAACACAGCAGTGTGATATGCACTACCATAGATAACGTTGAAATGTAATCGTTCATGGAAAAGTAGCATAAATTAAAAGTGGTCACAATCTGTATAATGTTGATCTTTTCCTTGAATTTCAAAAATAAAAAATAAAGATATGCATTTTTGCTGTTTACCATTTGCATATAGCAGTCATGTCGTGCAGAAATAAATCGATGTCCATGTCAAAAAATACTGTATGACATGTAGTGTGTCACTTTTTCACTGTGACTCACTCAAGTTTACTCTGATTCATCGTTAGAGTCGACATCAAGGAACACAGCGGTGTCATCGCTGTTCGCATTTTCGTAGCTTTCAGCGTCACTGATTTGGTCACTCTGACCTTCTTCATCTCCTTCTTCATATCCTTCTTCGTATCCATCTGTCTCCGATGCTGCTGTGTTATGAGATTGGACACTTTGGTCGTCACTAGAATCGTCAGTTTCTCCTGGGACGTATTCCACAAAGTCCATCACCACAAGTTTGGTCACTGTGATCCCGCGAGTTGTACAATGAGCTATGATGGGACACAGATTTGCTATCTGGATCAGATCATATTTGGTGTACAGTGAAGGCAGTTCAGCGTACAACATGTCTTTCCTGACCAGTCGGGGTTGTTCGCATCCGTCTATCTCAGTGAGCGCATCGATCATCTCTTCGTCTTCAGTGAAGTCGAAGGATTTGAAAGTCACCTCCTCCTCAGAGAACATCAGCGGATAAGCCTGTACAATAGAATAAATGTAAATTTCATATTCAAAAAAATTTGGACAATTCATTTTGTTTTCAAAGTTTTGTAGCAACTGAGAGAAATTTTAATTGATTTGGATCTAGCTGTGGGAAAACAGCAGTGACGTATCACATTTTAAAATGTAAATTACAGCACAGTTCATGCACTGCCACAAGTGAAATACGGTGGTCCAGCTGGGTATTTTGTAACAATAGCGGTTTACACCTTTCTACAACTCTATTTCATTATTAAGAATATGGGAAGTCGTTTTTTTTTATTTTTACCAGATTTGTGGACAATTATATTTAAATGTACAATATTATATTTTGGTTTGAAGCAGGATGTAGTATACCCTTATCTTGTTGCCTCCTGTTACATGCCATGTTAATTTTCATACTGCATTTTTGTCTTAATATACTCACAAACACGTTGTCCAAGAAGCCGTTGCGGAAGAGATTCGAGTTCCAGTGACGTTTGTAGCAGATAGAACCATCCTGCAGCAGCACGTGTTGGCCCACCTTGATGCGTTTCATGGCAGCTGTACCGTACAGGGATGCATGCATGGTCGTCGAGTCTTGTCTTATGGTCATTTCTGAAACAATTTTTAATGCATTTTGATAAACAAAATGGTTTAATTTAATAAAAGTTTATTTCCAAGGAAACATAAAAAAAATCTGAAATCATATTTAATATTTTCCTCTATTGACGAATTTTAATTTACTTCAATGCTAATATTGAGTTTTACTGTAGTATACACACGTACAGAAATTTTGTGTAAAATGGGAATTTAGCATTGACATGTATTTGAATGTACTTTGAAATTTTGTGTATTTTAATCGAGTTAAGTAAAAAAAGAACAAAAGGGGAATCTCACCATTGCAGTAGACGTGCTGACCATCTGCTAGAACATCCTCCTTCCTGCCAGTGGCGGTGAGGACGATTCCCTGGATACTGTAATATGTGTTCTCTCGGATGGGCATGTGGATCAATCTCCTGAGTGAAGTGTAGTCGTTTATTGGAGTTATGACCATGCTGCTGGCCAGTCCACGCTGCTCTTTAGATACATGTATTTTCTTGGCACTGGAAAAAAGGTGTCAGAAATTATCATTTGGTGGCAATTTACTGTCATTTTGTACAGATAACATTAATCATATTGAATGTTTCCCATCTTCATTACTTTTATATTTCAGACCTACATTTTGGGACCAAAAGTTACCATGATACATATAATTTACAGCATTCTGTGATATTTCAATAATTTTTTTTTTAAATATTATTTTAGTCATTTTTTTACATATGTTTATGTTTTAGCTGATTGGGTCTTTTTTTACATGTTTATTTTACAAATATCTGTTCCAATTTTATATTTTTTAAGCAAAATTAAAGAAAAAAATGTACTCACGCCCTCACTATACTGTCCTGGTGTATGTTTAAACGACCATGTGTGACATTGGCATTGCTGACAGTAATGGTGTCACCTTCTGAGAACTTGAAATTTCGATGATAACAATATGCAATGATCATAGAGGTAGAGTCCACCAGAACCATCCTCCTGCGGAGATTTGGAGCAACTTTATCTGGTTTCTGATATTCAGTCAGTTCACATATTCGTCCAGTGATAGAACGATTGATGTGTTGTTTTTCCCTGTAGGAGTGAAGTTCCTGTATTTTTATGTTGCTTTTTTGCTGTTTGTATTCTGTGTCACTGCTGTCGTCGTTTGAATCTCTCTCATCTTGTTTCCTTGGTGCTTTAGAAGGAGTTCCTCTATGTTTAGTGAAAGAACGACCCCTTGCTCCTCCTTCTTTCCCACTTCCTTTTTTGGGAGATTCATAAGTATTTTTCTTCTTGCAGTTTTTATCCTCTTCAGAAATGTAGGAAGTACTAGGACGTTGTTTGCTGGGAGTTTTCTTCTTTGGGGATTTAGAAGGTTTTTTCTTTGGTTCATCTTCATCTGAGCTGTACATTAATGGGTTCCGGCTAGGAGATTTGGAGGAAGAGTAGGAAGCGTCACTTTTTTTCTTGAAAGGAGATCTGCTCTGCTGTCTCTGCTTTTCTTTGTTTTGGTGTGTTTTCTTGTTTGCACTGCTACTTCTGACGGGGGAGTTAACAGGTTTCTTTTTCATGGGTGATTTACTTGCTTTCCTTACTGGCACATCAGAATCGTCTTCAGACATTGGAATCTCCTTCCTTTTTTTGGGAGAGATTTTTGGTTTAGTGGGTGTCCTCTGTTTTTTACTAGGACTTCTTACAGGGGAATTGTCATTTTCATCAGACTCAAAATGAGCTTTTTTCTTTTTGCTTGATTTAGGAATGGAATCGGTGGGATGAATTTCATTTTCAGAATCATACAGCGGTACAGCAGGGGACTTCAACAACATACTGTAATTCGGTGGTTTTGGATATGGAGAAGAATGGGAAGTGGTTTTTTTTAGGGTTTGATGTAGTACACTTTTCGGGCGGCCACGTGGTTTCTTCACTGCAACACACTCAGACTCTTCCTCCTCCATTTCCTTAGACAGAGTGCTCAAAGGTGACTTATTAGCAATACTTTTCCCTTTGCCAGAGTTCTTTTTTGAAGAACCTTTATTTTGTATCAGGGCAGCAGTACTCAGCTTACCTTTCTCTACGTTTGATTTACTGCGCAGTTGGCGAGATGGCGTACTTGATTTTTTGCCGCCCTTTTTGTCCGCAGAACTGTCAGCAGCTGACAAATCTGTATTGCGGTTTTTAACCGGCTGTTTGGTGGACACTATTTCATCTTGATTCACATCGACTGACAATTGGGATGTATCAATATCAGGCATGTTACTCACAGCAGAACAGGATGCTTCAGCGGTATCTCCTTTGTTGCCGGTACCACGTGGGGAAGCCGAATACACGTCCGGTTCCATGTCGTTTTCCTGTGGTGGATTTGGAACGTCGGAATTTTCGGTGATATTAACACTACTTTTGAAATTCTGAGACAGAGGGAAGCTATCACATGTGTCCTCCTGTTGTGAGGTAGAATGCTCCATTTTCGCAGAATTATGTGCTTTGATTTCGGTGTATTTGGAAAAAGCGTGGCGTAATCCTTTCTGCTACCACAAATGCCGCTGTACTTGTGACGTCACAGAATGCCACGTGGTAGTACCATGTCTCGCCACACACGAGATGTGGCGCTGCGGCATGCGGACTGTATTTTTCCCGCCTGGAAAGGCGTGTACTGTCACGGGTTGATCTGCTGACGTGTATCAGACGAAGTGTTCAAATATGGTGTCATATATGGGAGAATACAAGCAGCATTCTTTCTCAAATTTACAAAATGTTCACATTTATACAGCTGCTTAGCGCTATGTGATAGGACCAAGGAATATAGTGGTATCCAATTTCACCTTCTCTCTCATATATGTTACTGAAACAGAGATCCAAAATGGTGCCACATATAGTTGTTTTTTTATGGACATGTTGAGTCATGTGTAAAATGGAAGCCATTTTTTTGGATAATTTTTTACACTTTTTGTTTAGTATGTTGATGTTAAAATCTCCATATACAATACATTTTCTTCCCTTTTCACATGCATCCAAGTCAGACCTGATGTCCTGAGCCATTTTCAACATTTTGTGTTTCTTGCAACGGGTTCTGCAATATACAACGGCCACACAAATTTTTTTGTGCTGTACTTGTATATCTGCCATTAAGTATTCACATTTCTTGTATTGTTTTTTGGTGACATGTACTATTTTGTACGAATTGTTCAAATAAATTTGAAGTCCATTGAAATCTCTTTTTCCGGAAGATAACACGTGGGCAGGAAGATCTATACATGTCATGTCATTCATGTTGTATTTTGCTGTAGTGTCTTGTATTGTCAGATGAGTTTCACACAACAAAATGATATCTGCTTGACATGCTGTTTTGTCATGTTTTACACATTCATAATGTGCAAACATGGATTGAACATTTTGGTAATACAATACAATATGATCCTCTTTTTTCTTGTACTGTGGGAAATTGAGTACAAGCTGGGCTTTTTTCCGCAGTCTTTCCATTTCTACTGGGATGTCATCATCCATCTTTATTTGTGATTCTTGGAAATCAACGATTGTCAATCCTACAGCAGAACGTACACGACTGCAAGCAACGTAGAATAAATTGCGCACTCGTATGTCTTTCAAGCATACCGAAACTGCAGTATAGCTTGAACCTTGGCATTTATGTATTGTTCGAGCAGAGGACTGTCGCATCGGAAATTGGTGTCGTTTAACTTGTAGTTGACTTTTAGCTAGATTGAATTCTAATGTCCGAGGAAATATGGGAACCCAGTCTTCTGAACATTGTTCTGGGCGATATTCCTTGTATTGTACTCGTAATTTATTCCCTATGTCCTTGTCTGCAAATTGTACCCATAGTATACAAGGTTTGACAAAGTTGCGCATATATTGTATATGCTTCAGAATACAGGGTGTTCCGTTGGCCAACCCAGATTGTACGTCTATGTTGGTGGTCAAATCATATGGCAAACCTAAAGCAGCATTTAGTACTTGCGGAATATTGTTTGTATATTTCATTTCAGCAAGCTGTTCCTCTATTTTTTCACATCTTTGATGAGAAGTAGGCCTAGTGTAGAAATCTACACATTCAATGCTGTCCTTTTGTTTCATACTGGATTCAAATTGAAGTACATTAAATGCAGCAACTTGTTTATTTTTGTAGAACAGATGTGTGTTTTTCATGTTTTTTTTCAAGTCTTGCTTCCTGGACATGTTTAGAGTAGACAAATAGTCTAATTCTTTGTCATCAAATGTTCCATCTCTTATTTTGTCTAACACATCTGCAAACTCTTTGTCTTCAGCTTGGCGCATTGGTTCTGTAAGTTCAAAATAGCTGAAAGCAGTTTTCCAAATGTTGTCTTGTAGTGCGGCCATAGATTTTTTGCTGTGTTTATATATTGCTTTGTCTCCCACTGGTGGCAGTTGAAAAAAGTCACCAAAGCAAACAATGTGTATTCCACCGAACAGTTCATTGTTTGCACATATGTGTTGGAGTCTTGAGTTGATGAAATGGAAGAACCTTACTCCAATCATGGAGACTTCATCAAGAAGTATTATTTTGATGTGTCTGAATTTCATTCGCAAAGTACTAAGTGCATCTCGATTTAAACCAATATGACGATCATAGTTTTCTTGAGGTTGGACATGTAGAGCTGAATGTATCGTCTGTCCCTTTATAAGATAGGCAGCCTTACCTGTGTAAGCTAAATTCATTACTGCATCCTCAGTTATTTCTGTAGCACGGTTTAGGTTGAAATGGCGTGATAAGGACTGATATAGACATTGCAGAACACGAGACTTACCAGTGCCTGCACTACCAGAAATGAACAATCGTATAGGTGAATCAGTAACCAGAACTTGTTTCATTATGTGGTCATATATATTGCGTTGCAGCAAGTTCAATGAGTTCACAGCACACAGCAGATCTTTTTTAGGCCACAGTTTATCTATGATCTTTGCAGCAGTTGTTCTACCTTCTCTTCCCTGTGTGTCATATTCAGAATTGTAGTCTGGCTTTTTTGGAAAGAAGAACCGTTGATGGAATTGTGTTTGGCCTTCTTCTAATTGTGTCAGTGCTTGTTCTTCACAATTTGGAGCAAATTCTGTAGCTCTGTCCGACATTATGTTGTCATGCACATTTTGTAAATGTGCTATGTTTCGTTTGCTGAACCGTTGTCTGCAATTGAGCATATTTGTTTTGTCTGTATCAGACAAAGACATGCATAATGTGTGATATGAAATGTTATGCTGCATACAGATTTCCTCTGGATCTGTCCTCCAGGGTGTGAAGAGAAGTAATGTCACGCGATAAAATTCTTCGGCATCCTCTTCTTCAGACACAATATAGTATCGTAATATACGGTTTCTGGAACGAATACTGTATGTGTATTTAGTTTCAATGTATCGCCAAGATTGATTGTTTCTCACTTCACCTTGTAAGTTATTTTCAATGGAGTACGGTGTGGTCTTCTTCCTTGTAACTCCACTTGTGTAATCTGCTAAACTCCAATGTTCGAAAAATTTTGGACGCATGGCATACTGGTTGAATTTATCATCCACATATATTTCTGTGCTATTTGATTCCAAATGATTCAGAATGAGATCATTTTTCAGCACATGGATTCTCTTTTTACGGGTTTGAGTGTTAATGCTGACAACGTCACGACTGTTTCCCGTTAGAGGTATACTGAGCAGAATATATACTGCCTCCTGTACGCAAACTTCTGATGATCTCATGAACACACTTCCCATTTTTCGAAGTGTTTCTTTGATTGTATTGTGTTGCTCTTTACATTCTTTGATCATAGTTTGCATGGCAATGCTGAGGCCCCGGTTTTGTTTATTTATGTAGTTGATGATATAGATCACTACACTGTATGGATCTAAACAAATTTGTACGTCCATGTTTGCCTTCCATATGAACAGTAAATTTTTGCTGTACATGTTCACTCGTGATTCGTTTGGTTTTCTTTTGAGAAAAGCTTTTGTATTGCGAAGTGAAGAACGAATGGCCAGTATGTATTGTTTGTATGATATGTTGAATCTGTGCAGCATTTTCTGTAAAGTATAAGATTCAGGTATATCATAATCAGTGAGAAATTCTTGAATGTTGAGCCACATTTTTGCTTGTTCTGTAGTTTTGTCAGGGTTCGGTTCTAATATTATGGTATGGTCGAGAGGTGGCAAGGGATATCCGAACCTGCAAATGGGGTGTCCTCCCTTTCTACAAGTACCACTGTGGTTGTGAATTTGTCCATTTATGTGCTGTGAATTGGGTTCTCCCGGTGAGCCACAACATGATATATATTGGTCTATATATTTCAGCAGTCCTTCGTTTGTTCCTTCATCGTCATACTGTGGTGCATTGTGGCACCATAGCAGCATATGGATGTGTGGACTACCTCTGTGTTGGAATTCTGTCCGATAGAAATGGTCTATCACGTCTCCGAGGGGTTTCTCTACTGAATATATGCAACCGTTCAGAAAAAGTCTAAATTTATGTTCGAAGTACCGTACACATGTTACTGGGTCTGAAGATATTAGCTCACATTTTTCGTTGTAATCTTTCAATAATTTTTTCATCTGTTTGTCAGTAGGATATTTTTTGTATTTTGAATGATACAGTGATTCTAAAAGTTCTGGCCAATAAAAATCAGCCGCTGAGAGTGAAATGAAAAATGTGGGAAGTCCGAGTTGTCTCATCATAGCAAATAAATCTTTTTTTTTTTGTCGCAGATTTTCTGGACTGTTTTTTACAGAACCAAAGAAGTAGAATCCATTGTCTAACACACAGAGATCTGAACGTTTTTTGACATCTCGTACTTGCTCTGCAGTGTATTGTTCTTCTGGAGACATGTACCGCACACCAAACTGTGAAGTTTTCTTTATTTCTGCATGGTTGTGAATATTATATCTCACAAATATACTTTCTGTGTTATGAGCTATACGTCTGTCTTCGTTTGTCAGTTCCCAATGGACTCTCTCTATTCTGCTGATTTTTTTGCTACTAGGGAATGTTTGACTGATTTTTTGTCCACAATACTCTGTGGGAAAGGACATTTCCTCGGCTAGTTTGTCCATGAGGATATAAATGGGAACTTGGTTTTGACCAGGTGCGATGTCAAGGTACAGATCATCATAATCCACATCAAGTAAAGTATTCAATGGACATGGATATTCACTTTTGTCTATTTCTGAGAAATTGTCACTTTCTGTTCCTGAAACATCAGTTGTGTTGTATTCCTCTTCGTTTTCACTTTGCGAAGCATGTTGATCTATTTCAGCTGTATTTTTGTCATAGTTTAATTGGTGTATGACATTTGGTGTGAAGGAACAGGTCATATTTTCGTTTTCCTCATCTGAAATGTTGTCCGTGTCATATTCAGGTGGTGTGTCACCACCGTCTATTCCGGCATGTAATTCTTGTATATGGCTGTCCTTTATGTTTGGAGAAATGTCCTCTGTTTCGGACATGTCAGTGTCTATATCATGATGTATTTCAATTTCAGAATTGGAATCACTGTCATCAGATATTTCTCCTTTTAGGAAAGCTATAGTTTGATGTAGCCATTCTTCATTTACTTGAACATCTTCATACTGATATAGGTCACTGTTTTCTAACAACCAGTACAAAGCAGAGAGCACTCTCGGTGGGTTGACATTCATGGTACGGTATGCACGAGTATAATCTAGACGTCGTTTCAGTCGAATGGCAACATTGCCACTATGATTTATGTATCGTGGAAGTGAATATACGGTGTTGTGTATTTTGGTTGGAACGTTAACAACATTTCCAAACAGTTGGAGTTGCCCCCCTCTTGGTAGTACAATTAATTTCATGAAGGGTACTCTCAAAGAGATAAGCTGTTCTTCCAGATGTGGGATTTTCAGTTCGGGCGGTACTGTAGGAAATTTTATACCTTCTGAACGTGCAAACTTTGGGGTTTTCTTGTTTTTCACACTTGATTTACACTTGTTGCATGAATATATTTTATTTCCATGGCAGAACGTTGGGTCGAGATATGTGTTATATTCATTTCTGTGTACTTCTGTCAATTGATCTAGGAAAAAAAGGCAATAACAGACACAGCAGAGGTAGTGTAAGCAATAATCAACATTACTTAGTATGGAGTTTTTTCTCAGTACTATGAGATTTTCTTCTTCTACATAGTTCTGCTTGCACACTGGTTGTATGTATTCTAATGGTGTATCTACACTAGTAATGATGTTTCCATATTCATCTAATACAATTTCGGATGTGTTTTCTTCTTCTGTTTCTTCATCAGATGAAACTGTTGCTCCATCTATGTCTTGTTCTTGTTCTGTGTCATCATTTTCTGAGGTCATTTCATTTAGTGGTACTGCAGTACAGTGAGACAATCTCTTTTCTTTTCTCTTTGCTCTACTTTTTTTCTGTGACTTTGACAACTGAGCTCTCCTTCTAGCTGTGTTCTGAGCTTTACATTGTGTGATATATTCTGTGACAGGATTCACATCTTTCTTGTTACAAGACGGAAGTGAAAGTTGGTTTTGATGTGTGACATGAACTGGGCTTGTATTATATGTGTGTACTTGTTGTACATGTTTTCGTACACGTCTTTTGTTAGAATTATCTAAGTAATTTTTGTTCAAACCTTTTTTGCCTATCTTGCAACTCCATTTCCCATTTTTCTTTTTCAGTTTGACTCTGATCGGAGAGGGAGTGACAGGAAAAAGAACAGAGGGAGGTGGTGGAACGAGAAGAACCTGTGTTGTGCCAAGTGCTGTATTTTCTTTGTCCTTTTCCAACGTTTTGTTTGGTGTTGTGATTTTTTTCTGGCAGTCAGTTGAATGAGATAACACAGGTTGCGTGTATGCTGGTGAGGAAGAACATCCTACAGAGGACACATCATGGCGGCGTTTTTTCTTTGGACATGTGTAAATCGAAAGTTCAGGGTCGACACTGTCATAAGAAGGAGGACAAAATGTAATATCATGTATTGCAGCTGGTGTTGTGTTTGTGGTGTTCCTTTTTGTGTTAACCACATATACAGTCTCACAAACTGGACGAAGGAAATTCATATGGAGTAAATTGGGTGCAATGTCAGTAGCCAACTGTACTTTCATATGTAATGGAACTATGTTGTACTCAGCATCATGTTCACCTTTGAACAAATCTCTGAGATGAAGAACAAGAGCCATGAAGTGCTTGAATTTGATGCATGTTGCTTTTCCCGTTCCATCTGACGTTGGTAATGCTGTTTTTGGTGAACGGCAATGTGAATCAAAACATGAATAATTTCCATTGCGATCACATTTCAACATCACACACATTTCTCTGCACAAAAAAAATGCAGCTTTGTTGTTGGCGAAAGCATGAGTTAGTTTTGAAATGAGGATATGCATGCTTTCTAAAATCGTCCCATTTTTGGTCGGGAAATGAGAGAAAAGATATGTTTTGTTTCCCCATGTGACTTCTGATGGTGTCTGTGATATCATGAGGAACTCACTGCCTGTTTCACAATGTATTCTGCTATACATTTTGTCTCCTAAGTCAAGTGTTTCATTGAGAAGCAGTGTTGACATGTCTTCCCATGTTGTATTGTATGATGTCATAGCATAGGCCAGACTCATGGAAACACATTGTTTCCCAGCGTTGTCTTTATATCTGTGACTACCTTGATGGGACGAAGCTGACTGAATGTCATTACAGACGATTCCTCTTCTTTTGAATTGAGACATGTTTTAAAAATTATCCTGCTGTTTTTTCTGTTCGCAGTAATATAGTGAAGGGAGAAAGGTCAGATAGTATTTCTTTGGTGAAGAGAATACATGCAGCGATCACAGGAACTGAAGTGCAGGATGTAAAATTTTGCGTCACATGCAGGGGTAGCAGGAAGTAGAGCAGTGAAATAATTCTGGCAGAATATTCGGTTTGGGCGACATGCAGGGACGACAGAAAGTACAGCACACTGTAATGACATAGGAAAATGTGTTTCTTTAACGTAAATGAAATATATGGTGAGTACAATTTGAAGTTTTACTGAAATAGTCACAATGTGAGAAATATGTTGGCTGTTATAATAGAACCCGTTGAAATTGAAATATTCCCTTTTGAAAATTAAATGTCTTGATGTATTGAATTTTTATAATATCAAAGTAGAACAGTCGATGTGCAGTGTGACATGTGGAATTCCCACTAAAAGGACAAAAATTAATACGGTGCATGGGTAGACAATGATGCTGCTGCAGGACACAAAGGTCTGTCATACTACAGCCCTGGGTGGCCCCAGGAATATTTTGATGACATATAAGCAAAGTTCCAGCAGCCCCAGCAGTATTTACAGCACATAAAAGCAAAGTATGAGTAAAAATTATAGTTATGAAATATGTTATAAGAAACAGGGAAATGTACTTGATTTAGTTATTCTGATTACACTCCTTCTTAAAGGAAATAAGAAAATGGTTTTGTCGCCCAGTGACAGATGTTGGTCCGGGTGGATCCTTTTTTAAAGCTACATGTTCGGGTGGCACAGAGATGTTGGTCTGTGCATGTAATTCATAACAGATATCAGTCTGTCTGGCCAGGCCCACTATCCCTGTATTTTATTACAGCTGCAGGTGCCGACTGTGACTGTATTTTATTACCGGCAGAGATACGGGTGGCCCACACCTGTAAAAATTAGTGTCTACCATTCTGGGAGTATTTCATATCATACTGTGTGCAAAGAGCATGTTAGCCGTCCTGTGTCTGTATTTTATTTCCGCTACAGATCCGGGTGGCAGACAGCTGTAAAAATTAGTGTCTACCATTGTGGGAGTATTTCGTATCATACTGTGTGCAAAGAGCATCTTAGCCGTCCATTTATACTTTAGTGATAAAGTTGGCACAATGTAGGTCCCATTATGGTTCAATGTAGTAGAACATAATGCTAAAATAGGCCCAATACAATGGTTGAATGTAGTCCAACATGATGGTAAAATAACCCAAATATCAGGGAGTGTTCATTATTTATGGAAGGGGGGGTGAGCGCTTTGTAAAATATTATTCCACCCCCCCTCAGAATAAGTTGAAAAAAAAAGGCGCCCCCCTCGCTCATAATAGGTTCAAAAAGAAAGCGGCCCCCCCACTGTGGATATTTTTCAACGTTATTATAAAAAGAATGTTGGTGTATATTAATTCTATGCCTTGTATCCTGGGCACTGTTTTACGTAATATTTACTATATTCCAACAAATACATACATTTGTAAGGTGTTTTTTTGTAAACGTCTCATGATACTCGCTGGTGAGTGATAACAGTCAGATGTGAGACAGTTGACTTACAAACTGTTCAGTATAAGGGCCCACTGCTGAAAAAAAAAGCCCCCCCCCCCTTCTGAATACCCCTAAAAAAATGTGCCCCCTGACTAAATGCTAACCCCTCCCTGCCATAAATAATGAACTCTCCCTTATGGTAATAGGTAATCAAACATCACAGTAAAAAAAAATTGTGATGTTTAAGGGCCCATGTAATGGTAGAATGTTGTCCAACATAATTCTAAAAAAGGGCCAATGTTATCGTTTCATGTAGTGCAACAGAATGGTAAAATAAAAGTTTTGTGTTCAACCAATTTTTATGATGGCCGTCCATTTATACTAGTGTTATGCAGTTGGCCTAATGTAGGGCCAATGTCATGGTCCTATGTAGTGCAAGATAGTGGGAAAATAAATTGGTGATATTTAACCATACTACGTAAACAGTACGGAAAATATAGAATTTGGCCATTCCGAGACTTTGCTGTCATGCCGGTAAATTGCTGTCACAGTGTGAGCATGTTTCCCGTACATGATACATATTTTTGTTGGCTTCATGTCATATTTCCAGTGATGAAATGAGATATAATTGTATTGGTGCTAAACACAGTAGTTTCATGACATGAAAAGGTGGAGCAGAACAGGGCCAGTATAAATTAAACAACGGGCGAAAAATATGTTTTTCGCATACTGCGAGATTGGGCGAAAATAAGGGATATTTGAAGTGCGTCTGTATCACATGGTATAATGGGCAGTAAAGATGACAAATATAGCTAAAATGACATGGCATGTGACATAACTTACTGTATTTTCAAAACACACGGAAAATATTCCACAGAAAACGCAGTTAGCACATGAAAAGAACGGATAAAGTATGCATCGTGTTCCTCGTGTCATGGCATGGCGCTGTCAGTGGCGACACATGGTGGAAACGTTCAGAACCAAGCACAGCAAGATAAACAAAATGTCGTCTTACGTAAGCGTAAAAATGTAAGATATTGTGACATTTGGCTTGAGTAATAGACAGTGATGGAAAACATACAACAGTACAAAATAGTGATTTAATGGAACAGCAAACTTCCAATGACACAATAATGCTGTTGTTTTGACGTAAATAATGTGCTGTACCATCGAACCGAGCAGTTTTCAATGTTATTCACTTCCCATCGACATCGATTTCGGCATTTTTTTTTCAAATTTTAAATTGTTCAATTTTTATCATGAAATATAATACAGACAATTTTGACAGAAAAACAGACATGTCAAAAAGGGAAGGGGAAGAGATTGGCACATTAGTTATTGGTTTGGGGTGTATGTGTAGCAAGAAAAAGAAAAATTGGTGTCCAGAAAGTTGTGTATCAAAAGGCTACGTCGACCCAGATAGAAGGTTGGAGGTATAGTAGAGCGTTGTACTATAGTAGAGCTGGGTACCTCCTCGCCAATATATATATATCACTCTCATGTAGGGTCTTTCCATTAATGTTTATGCGGCATTAGCCTCCACTGAAATGCATCTTTCTATCTAGTATTCTCAGAAGTTATTCAATGATTCATACGCATAATGCCAGCTTCCCAATCCATCATAGGTTCTTTTTTCATACGTTTTACGGTCTAAATTAATGTCCTCCAAATTCCACTTTGTCGCACCATAACACCATTTCCAGGACTATATACCCGACAACATGCCTCAATAAAATATAAATAAACAGGTCTAGAGATAAAACGCCAGTCCTAATGTATCACGTCAGTCCTTATCATAAGCCCTGAGGAAAGCCAGAGTTTCTGCAAATTGGAATGGACTTACGCTCCTACATAAACTAACTCAACTAAAATCGTGAGTACACGGAATAAGTATGATAAAGGGACGTCGAAGTTTCCCAAATCTGCAAATAATAAGTGCTCGTTTAGAACTAATAGGTAACCATGGTAACGTGACCAGAGATGACCTAAAAAGGAATAACCCGGTAACTCATGTAAGCAGTGATGTGGTGCCCACCTCACAGTGGGTGCATGCGGTGAGCACCTCACAGTGGGTGCATGCGGTGAGCACCTTACAGTGGGTGCCATGCAGTGACCACCTCACAGTGGGTGCATGCGGTGACCACCTTACAGTGGGTGCATGCAGTGACCACCTCACAGTGGGTGCATGCGGTGAGCACCTTACAGTAGGTGCATGCAGTGACCACCTCACAGTGGGTGCATGCGGTGACCACCTTACAGTGGGGAATCAAGATCACTTCGACGACGAGCTCCTAAGTATACATTACACAGGGAGGGATTAAAATTAGGGGGAGGTCGGTCTATGTTGGTTCTGCGGTCCTGCCAATTAGTGACCGGGGGGGGGGGGGGGGGGCTGGATCGGACCATGTTACAATGTTACGATTTTGGGCATCCCATTCTCAGTCCAGGGATATGTTCATAATCGTACCCATGGTTTCTGAATGAAATACATATATTATTTCTTCCCAACACAATCATATTCAAGATTGTTTAGAGGAAATAATGAGATTCAATACCTCAAATTAGATTAATAAGCAGGGTGTGCAAGTGGGATTAGAGGATATGGTGGTGGACGGGATGTTAACCTTGGGTGGGGGTTGGTAATGTGGTAATTTTATTATATATATCGGCGGCTCTGCCCCCGAACCCCCTTTTTTCTTTCTTTTCTTTCTTAATCTGTTCTCAAAACCTAGTTAACCTTGGGTGGGGGTTGGTAATGTGGTAATTTTATTATATATATCGGCGGCTCTGCCCCCAAACCCCCTTTTTTTCTTTCTTTTCTTTCTTAATCTGCTCTCAAAACCTAGTTAAACTACAACTTCTCCTTGGATATCTGTGGGTCACTTTGACAACCCCCATCCCTCCCCCACCCCACATGTATATGTAGCAGTGAACACCATCGGTCTTTGTTTAGACAAAGTTAGAGGGGCCGATGCTCAATTCTTAATCCCCATGTTGTGAGATCGCCTGTCGTCGAAGTGACCCGGTACCACAGTGGGTGCATGCGGTGAGCACCTTACAGTGGGTGCATGTGGTGCCTACCTTACAGTGGGTGCATGCTGTGAGCACCTTACAGTGGGTGCATGTGGTGACTACCTTACAGTGGGTGCATGTGGTGAGCACCTTACAGTGGATGCATGCGGTGAACACCTTACAGTGGGTGCATGTGATGAGCACCTTACAGTGGGTGCATGCGGTGAGCACCTTACAGTGGGTGCATGTGATGAGCACCTTACAGTAGGTGCATGCGGTGACCACCTTACAGTAGGTGCATGCGGTGACCACCTTACAGTGGGTGCATCTTTAATACAGTGGGTGAATTCTGGTGACCACTTTACAATGGGTGCATCTGGTAATCACCTTACCGTGGGTGCATCTGATGACCACATTACAGTGGGTGCATCTTATATACGGCGAGTGCATCTGGTGGTGCATGTGCAGATGTGGTGACCAACTTACGCTTGGTGAATGTGGTGACCACCTTAAAGTGGGTACATCTGAGACCACCTTTAATATCATGGGTGCATGTTGTGACCACCCTACAGTGGGAGCATCTTTAATACAGTGGGTGTATTCTGGTGACCACTTTACAATGGGTGCATCTTTGATACAGTGGGTGTATTCTGGTGACCACTTTACAATGGGTGCATCTTTAATACAGTGGGTGTATTCTGGTGACCACTTTACAATGGGTGAATCTTCAATACAGTGGTTGCATCTGGTGATGACTTTACCATGGGTGCACCTGGGGACCAGCTTACGGGTGGTGCTTTGGCTGACGGCAGCTTAGAGGAGGGTGGAGTATGGTGGGGGGTAGAGGATCACATAAATCCTCCAGGGTCTGACCTCAGGGTTACCTGGTAATCATCCTGCATGTTGAATGTGGTATGGGCTGACGTCAGGAGGGGTGTCATACACGTCATCTCACCTCACCTGTACACCAATGTCACTGAGACCAGAAGCAGGGATTAGTTACATTTAGTGCCTCTCCTACTAACTACGTTCAGATTCGATCTGAAGCCTGCCTTGTATACATGCATATGTCAGCATGCATGTTCAGTACTTTGAGGCTGATGACCTTTAAGTGCATTACCACTGGCAACCGACTTTGTAGTATCATACAGTATACTCTTCTGTCATGCATACTATCATGCATTATACTACATGTGTATAATGCTTATTATCACAATATCCCATACCCTGTAGGAACTACCACTTCGTTCACTTGTAGTGTGTTACAAATACTACTGCACCTGACTTTTAAATGGAAAGCGATCGGCAACAGACCACATTAGCTGTTAATTTCCTTCACGAGAAAACTGTATGAATTTGTCCATATCGTATCAGTATATAGGGTTTCTGAAATCACCTTCCCATAGTTTGTTAACATATGTAACAAAACCTAACAGGTGGTTGGCAATAAGGGTTCTATGGCCCTCTTTTTAAAGGCAGATGAGGATAAGGCGGCATATGGTGGAGTGCTACCATTACCAATTATAGTATGATTACATTGCCCTTCGCTGGCTCCGATGGTAAGGATCGAGTTACAGGCCACACCTGTCCAAATCCTATCCTTATACATTTACTTCAGATCCAATAGCTAGGCCTACAACTCGGTTACAGACCACTAAATACACATTGGTTGATGATGGATGCATGTAGTAACATCTTCTTTGTTAAGAAAAGATTGATATGTGTACATGTTTATCAATGGAGTCACGCTTACCATATGCCGTTCACACACTCAGCGTCCTTGTCGCTAAAACCCCTCCCACCTGAAAGTCAGGTAGTGCCTGACTTTCAGGTGAGAGTGGTTTTAGTGACAATGACGCTGACTTTTCTGAGTGTGCACATAGTTTTGGGGAAACATATAGGATTACCGGTATTACTGTATTATAGTACAGTTGTATACTGTATAGAAAAGAAGGTGGATATTTAGACCCGGGTTATAGACCGACAAGGGGAGCATCACTTCTCAAAAGATCCAGCATTCTACCCAAATATTGCCGGCTTTGTGTAAGGGAGCTGGAATAGACGGAAGTCCCCTTTTTCTACATAATTGCAATCGTTTTATGAAGAAAACCTTTGATTTGTTACGACAATTCAAAATATTGAGCTAATTGAAGGAATAAACGTGCAGTAAAGTTCATTTTCACAGGAAATAAATAACCCATAGGTGACATTGTCGTGCTCCTGTCTTGGGCTGAGACTTGTAGAACGTGGGATGCCTTTTCACTTTTTCCCCTCTCATTATCTTGAAAAAATTATGTTTTTGTACCAGTTTTTCAATATTCCCTGCAGTTTTTCTCCTCTAAGAATACGTAGAAGAACCAGCCCACACACGATTGTAGGTTTTTTAATTGGAAGTCTACCTCCCACTCATCTTTAAATTAAATGTCGGTATGTGAACTATTGTTGGGAGAGATAGCCTTGGGGGACAGAAATGTCTTCTGGAGGAAGTGAAAAGAAATCACACCGAAATTGGCGTTATTGGAAATGATGGCATTTGACATTCACATTACAGCACGGAGAAGTTCAGAATAAATCGATTTTAATTGGCAGTGCCCAATTCTCGAGGTGTGTCTCTTGGCTTTTAATCACGCGTGTATTTATTGGTAACCTCATATACTCTATATGTTTATAACACTTCATTGATCACGATAAAAATTACTCCAACGGTGTACCTTTCATCACAAAGGACATACATTTAGACAGACATATTACACGGAGTATTTGCTACATTATTGGTAAATTTATTTGCAGGAAAAAAGTGAAAATACTTATTTTCGTCACCATACTTGATGCAGAACGAAAACGTTTCCTGTATACTACTATACGGTTTATCTTTAGCCTATCGATTACCATTGAAAATGATATCTAGATGTAGATAGCCTTCTCATTTCAGATGCAATATAGTCAATAGTTTGCAAATAAGATAATTACAACTTACACAACTAACTTTATTGAGACGATGTAAGATGGGCACTGTCTAAATAATGTTGGCTCTAATAAAAATCTCGGTTTACTTCGTTGGGATAGTCCCATGCTTTTCTAAATGCTCCAACATACATATAGTTGGACACAGCACATAAGGCAGTGCCATTGATACCCTCGCCACCTAGGTACAGGGCCTTACATTCAATTAAATGACCAATTGCCGCCTCAGGGTTGGCCAAAACATCAGAGGTAACCTATATATATAGAATATTGACAACAGGAGATGGCCCATCTACTAAAGGGTTGCTGCAAATGGAGACTAAGGCTACAGATAATAAGTAACCTGAGCTTTCCTCACCTGAGAACTTAAAATGTGAACATCACGCTCTGCAGCTATAATGGAAAATATACTAATGAACCTTTCCTGAGGTGCAGCTAGAATTACTTTCCATTTTAACAAGTGATGTGTGATACCCCTATTCAATTCAATTCAATTTTATATAGCCTGGACGGATTTTCCGATGAGCAGACAAAATAAAGAGCAAGTAAGCTGTTATAAATGAAGAAACATTATACAAGAAAAATGCACATTCCTAATACACGTTCCTGATAGGTAAACCTATAGTTTTTATAACGTGTACCAATGTGTTAGAATTTAGAGGATAAGATTATGGCTCAATTGCCAACATGCTAATGTTGGTATTGTCTTGTTGAAAATCATGTTCAACATTATTTGAATAGATTTCGTTTCTAAAGACAATACCTCTGATTTTGGAGAGTGTAGAACTCATTTTGCTTTCTAGTCACGTATTCCCAATGTCAGTGAATCTTTAGTATAGTTATAATACTGGGTAATGCGTGTTGGGGGAGAGGTATGGAAGCTCAGGGTTAATGGTTTGTCTTTATTTTGGACAGCGTTCAATCCTCTTTTTGGGAAGCTGTATTCGCTCATCCATACTCAGCATTGTCCCCTAAAGGGATGTAAAACATCAGCACTACATGCATGACCAGGCCTGATCCCTGGGACAGATTTATGACAAGTGTGACCGTCGCCCCCAGCCCAAAGGCTACTCACCCATCACCCCTATACCTGCCACCCTTATACAATACTGACCGCATCCCCCTATTGTAGACACTGGAGCAGGGAGCGCCGTCCCTGGCACTTATACACCCTGCCAGCCTCCCTAATAAGCCCTGACCAATTAGCACCGCTCACTGCCCACGGCACAGACAATACGCCTCGCGTGTATAACCTTACTCTCAGATTGGTCCACTGCCAAGGATTGAAACACCTTTTGTTTCCCCTTGCACAAAAAAGAGAACCATATCTTTTTCTGTATTTCTTTTTTATGGTGTTAGCCTACAGTGGGTATTTGCACTGATTACTCATGGGTAGTAAAAGGGGATTAATTTTACTTCCGTTGCTGAACAACAGGCGCCTAATTATTACCTTTAACCCCCAGCCTCCCTCCCTCCCCCGATCCTCCACCCTGTCACTCTCTGGCCTCCCCCTACCCTTGCACTGAACAGCATCCACAGTGGCCATCAACGCGTCATGCAGTGTCATCCACTTACATGCAACTTACAAATTACTGCTTATCTCCCCAAGCCATCTCTGGCCAGAGGGGCCATATAGAAAACAAATTGTGAAAGCACAAGTGGCCGATTTCCCAGGCATAACAATAGGTTCCCTCTGGGTTTTGGTTGGGGAATGGGTATAACAAATGTGAGCTATGGATGGGGACAGTGGGGTAGTGGGGTACGTATAACAGCATGGCAATGAGATTCAGTGGGGCAATGATAAAGGGGGGAGGGGGGTAAAATGGATGGGAACGGTTGTGTGTGTGGGGACGGGGGGAGCAGAGAGGCGAGAGTAATATGCCTAACGGAATAGTATGGGAGGGATGGAATAGTAATTATGGGAGGGATGGTACTGGGCATTATAAGGAAGGACTATGGGCAGGAAGAAGAATGGAGGGGTAAACGGAAAGTCACTGTTCGCGCTCCAGTGCGTCCAAGTAGAACGGTCAGTTATTACAGTAAATGCTACAAATTATGTTCATTAGCTAATCAATAACCAGAGACGCGCCGCACGCCGGATTCAGCCGGCGTGGGCCACGCATGCGCAGTGATTGCCCTGTGGCACGTGGCGCCCCCTCGTGGAAAGGCCGGTCACGAGCTCTGGGCATGCGCACGCAACATGGACGCTGTCTCCCGGTGACCAGATACCAGGTGTAACTATCCCCCCCCCTCACTCCACCGCCACCACCTCCACAACATACTTCTTTGGGGTCAGTATGTATGCCATGTACATCTACATTGTTCTTATACAGGTGCTTCAGATACTGCCCTTGTTCTTATGCGTTGCTGTCATTGAGAGCTGGTGGTATTAACTTACTGGGTAATCTAAGACAGGGTCCATCGCTGTGCTTGACACTACCATTATACATGTGGCAGTAAGCTGTGCTAATGACAACATATTCTTTCTGGTATAATTGAGGGGACCGACTTCAGTCCTGTTTAGCTAAAGTGACGAGAACATGTATATATATAAGAGTAGTATCATACCTGTAGGACGGACAGGAAGTATCTTAATGGTGTCAAAGGTAACTTCCTACCAGGAACTGGTTACCTTAATATGTATGGCTACAGGCTGCACAGTTGAATGGAGCTGCTCCCAGTTATCCACATCGAGTTGAATGAGCCACTCAAAGTTACTAGTACACGATAATGTACGTCGTACTAATTACAGCTCGTAAAACTGAGATGGGATGCATGGCAGGTGAGAGGAAACACGAGAATTGGAGTTAATTTAGCACTGCTAGAAATGTTATCAGGAAGGCATTGCCAGTAATTCTATACTACATAATATAATCCGCCCACTTATACTATCCGCATACAAGGTCACTCCCTAATTAACTGAACAGTAATATAAGCATAGTTACATATAGATCTACAAGAAATAATTATTGTGAGCCTGGGGATATATGGTCAAGGTCTACATTGAATATTGACTGATTTATTCAGATGGGGGGAGGGGCTCAATGCAATCTCCCTAGCTTCGGTCGCAACCCGACCCGCACTCATCTGATAACCATAAAAACGTAGAAAGCCCCTCCCCTCCCCCACCCCACGCCCACACCGATGAAGGCAAAAACTGAAACCCACGTTATGAAAACGTAACCGGAAGGTAGATCTGCGCAGGCGCGCTAAGATTTCAGCATGTCACGTGACAGGTCGCCACGCCCCGAGAACTGCCACCCGATCCCTCAAAATCAAACCCAAGTAATTTTTCCTTTTGGCGTTTTTATAGTTTTTTTAATAGAGTTTAAAGCGTCCATTGAGTTTAAAACGGGAGGAAAGATGCTCATAGAATATATTACGTATTTGGATTGTGCCAAATGATGGGAGGGGGGGGGGGTAGGTATGGGGGAGTTGAAAGGTGTCAAGACATATGGACAACCATTAACCTTTTGATGCTCGTTCGACATGCAAAACAGACTGTGCCAGGTACGTACTACGCGTAGGAGTTGGGGGTAGTAGTAGATGCTCGGGGGATTTGGAGCGGGCCAATAAGAAAAAGTATAATCAAGGACGTTTACAATTGTGTTCATGGTTAGAGATGTTATATGAAGGGGATAATGATACGTGCGTCAATATAGAGGTTCTCAACAAATGCTAGTAAGAGAGACTATTTTCTAACTGCATTTAATATATCAAGTACATACTGAGATGTGAATACAGAACAGAAAAGTGACCGTTGCTGCAAGTGAGATAGGATAGAAACTGGTCTATGCACAAAGGAGACAGTTGGGAGTGTTTACCTGTAGAAGGGAAAAGTAATACAAGCTGTACTTTAGGTGCATCAGGGAGAGACCGTTAGGGTAGACGGGGGTTAGGGTGCAGGAGGAGCTAGAAGGGCTGGGGGAGGAGGGTTATTGTGGCAGCTTGCCAGACGCCTCCCTCTCCAACATGCAATTACCAGCGGGCGTTTTTATCGTGCCTTTTTCCATGCGGCGTTGTCTCCCAGACAGACCGGAGGTCGGGCATGGCATTACATAGGATGAAAGACCCCTTGAAGTGAGCAGATAGCATGATCGGCCCCACCCCTCGGTTCCCCACCTCGCCTCCCACTCTTGTCTAGGGTTACAAGCTGATATCATCCAGTACCCAGTCACATATGTACACCCTGCCCACCCAACCGCTACCCCCTCCAGACCATCCTCCAGGCTCTTGTCAATAAAATGTTCTCTAATTGGACTGGCAGGCGGCCAGTGCCAAAAAGAATGTATGGACACAGGCGCCAGTACTGTGGGGTGTGGCTGGAGCCCTTTTACCCCCAGGGGCTTGTGAGGGTGGGGGTCTGGGAGCCTATCTTTACCCATATAAGTCTCTGACGAGAACCCTGTTTGATGGACTGGGAGTAAATGCCAGGATAAAGGCATTTTTCTAGTTATTATATTTTTATAGAACTAATTGCTATATCGGTTTTGCGGGGGCTAAAGATAGTGAGGAGCAGAAGAACAACAGTTCAAAGAGAAACATAAACTTAACAACAACTAGTGAACGTTGCCTACGTAAAACCAAAGGAACTAGTCTTATTAAACCAATAAATGGACATGCCATTTTCTTATCTTTACTTCTAACTTATGGATGAGGTGAAATACATTCTAAGGGCAATTAGCTTACCTGTATGACATTGTCTATACTGTAAAAATGCGTTTAGAGTTAAATATCACAGAACATAAACATGTTTAAACTGCAAGTGTTTTGAGCAAGTTAAAAGCCATCATTTAGATGTAACCATGTTTATTTTAAACAAAGTAATGTATGTATAAATGTTTAGATACGATGAATACATTCTACCCCATCAGGTGGCACTTAGATTCACCATACAAGTCTCATCGACTAATCATATAGATTTAACACCGGATTCTAACGTGTTACATTTACAACGCTCTTGTTCCAGAGAAGACGGAAGGTAAGATAATGGAAATATACTCTGAACCTCTTACGTCTTATCATTTCTACATACACTTACATTATGATTATCATACTCATAAATATATGAGATAAGATAAAGTCGCACGTGCACAAATATATACCTACACCACCTATATCACCAAAGGCTACTAATCCACTATCACTAACTCCCTTTCTATGTATAAAGCAACATACACACCCCCCTCCCGCCCTCCCCTACACACACACACCGGTGGACTGACCCTTTGATCCGGCCTGCGGGTAGGACGACCCGGGATCACGCAGATCGAGTTACCTTTGCTGATAACAGTGGATCATTATCTCTGAGGCCTTCATCACATAGGTGCACCCCATCCTCTCCCCACTGCCCTTACAGCACCTCTCAGGTGTCACTCACTGAGCACCACACCTGGATAAATTCGCACCTGGCCAGCCCTAAGCCGGCTAGTGATTGCAGGGGGAGGGGGTGGTGGGAAACTGAACAGGTGGTGAGATCGAAATCACACCGCTTCCTGTGACATTCAAATCCGTATCAGTTCCCATGACATTCATGCCTCCTCTGACTTAATAATAATCAATGATGAAACAACTTTGTGTTCTTCAATGGCAAACTACCTTGAAAGCTTGTAGCTGAGTTTCTTATGATCCACAAAAGTTAAAATCATATTGCATGTAGCTCAGCGACAGGACATCGGCCTCCCCTCCTCACCCCCTCGCCCGACCGGGATGTATGCAATTGAGCCCAGCGGGTCATTGACCCAAGGCTTGGCAAGGACAACTGGTCACTAAAAAGTAAGCTTATTGCCCACCTGATACGATGTTGATCCCTTCTACATGGAAGTTGACTGCAGTTTGCCAGCTTCCTTGAAGAAGAGAAGCATCATTGATAAAGAAGCATCAGTTAAAATTACGATAACTTCAAGCGTGGTAGCTTGGTCGTAGTTCTCTTCAACTGCTGTTTTCAAAATACTTTTTCTATTTTTTTTCTAGGCTGATCTTGAGTCCCCCTTAAATTTAACTCTTGATGCGCATGCACACAAAACTAACACTACTGATATTGTTCAAATAGAACAGTACTACTTCCCTTTGATACCATTTGGAACCTGTGATAACGCAAATATTACTTTTGATTTCCACACTTCATATTAAAGTACTTTCTTTTTTTAGCGGCTCCAAAAGAGACATTGATACCACATTACACCTCGTCTGGAAGAGCCCTATAGTCTGAATACTAGTAGTTTTTTTCCTCCTTGCAGATACGAATACAACACATGACTGCAGTACCGTCTATAGACCACTCTTAGCGCCAGGCGATGAGTCAACCTGTAAACACAGCAATATGAAGAATACCCGAGGGAGTTTTTCTTTTTTAATTCATTTTTCTCACAGCGCACACGACCTTCATTGGAGCATGTGATAGGCTCTGGTTCTTTTTAACTTGATATTCTAACCTTTTTTTTCTCCCAGTCGCCTTTCAGTGTCACATGGCGTCTGTGATGGCAGTCGGGGGATGAGGATGAGCCCCCCACCCCAACCCCACACACCCTATTCCATCCCCTACTATTTCAACTAGACTCATTCTTTAACTCACAAACACCTAATTGCTCTTGGGACTAGGCCTCATCAGCAAAAGCTGACAAACTGTCAATGCCCGCCCATGCCTCTTGGGTGACTCACTCATCGCTCGGAGGCGCTTCCTTTGACACAACCCCACTAAGTGCACCTTCGGCGGAGGAATCTATAAAAAAAAGTAGAGCCGGTAGTGAGGGAAAATGAGCAGGAGTAGGTGTAGGAGGAGCCAGAGGGATATGAGTGGTGGGTGGGATAGGGAGGGGGTGGGGGGCTGTTCTTGGGTTACATAACCCGTGATGGACTATGACGTTGCGTGACAGTAAGTATTCAGTCATGTCAGAGTGAGCTGGAGGTGATTAACTCATTATGTAGGGCAGACAGGGTGAGCAGCTCTCTTATACTAAGGGCTACACGGGGAGACACTCAGGGGGCAAACTACACGCTGGGCACCGCCGGCCGTTCCCATCATCAAGACAAACGACCGAGATTCGCCCACTGACTAATCCTCATCGACCTGCCACGAAAAATGATATAACAAAAATCGAAAAGGGACAAAAAAACACAACGGTTTCCTTACTCTTTTTTTCCTCAACATAAAAAGTGAGTCATCAAAACTGTCCAGTTTGGGGATTACTTTTTCTAGAGATGGGATCATAAGATTAACGTGTTTAAATTTCATGAATTACCACACATTAGGATAGGGCTATATGGAGTAAAGTGGGATTTGTGAAACAGTATAGAAGTCAAAAGACCTTACCCTATAGCTAATAGTTCTAAGGAACGGAGAAGATGAGGGTTACGAAGAAACAATTTCCTACCATAGATACCTTTTTGCTCTATTGACCTTGCCTCTATAAAAAGGTAGCTGCTCATTCGTAAACAAGGTCTAATCATGCAGACCACCTTAAATTTCATACTTCTTGCATGTCCACCTACCTGGAGTGTTTGTTATTGCCAGAGCTTGCTTGTACAGAGAGCAATGTTATTTCACTTTCTCCCACCTGGCTAAAAGAGTCATATAGCCCAACCTGGTCTCAGACTATCAGGCATTACACCTTGTATGCAATCTGCATAATTCGACACCACCCAATTTCCCACCTGCAAATATTGAAGCTTTCCCGTCATCTGATTTCTGAATACAGGAGTCGATACGAGCAGCACCTGTACAAACCCAGCGAGCTACTCTCTAAATGATATCTATTCATTATTATTCTTTTATTTACCTTTACCCGCTTTCAATGCCAAAATAAAGCCCCCCTCCCACCCACCATGCCTCAAACTGTTCTAGGATGCATGCAACGTACATACTAACCAAGCCAGTGTAAATTTTACTTATAGATAAAATGAAAGAGAGAGTTAAAACTTTATTGAGGCACCACAAAGGTGGAGAGAAGTATGAAGGGGTGAGGGAGTGGGGCCTGGTGATGGAGCCGACCAGGGCCAGCCCCATTATATCTACAAGCAAACAGGCGTGGTCAATAAAATACACAACTAGCGTCAATAACTAACTCAGACCTGCCAATAACCTCACATCACAAACATGACTCCCATGTCTGGCAAAGGTCCCTTCCTGCTCCATGGAGCTAGTTGGGAACAGCAGACTATTTGTCTTTTCCCTGCTTGTAAATGATTGAAAGTACTGCATGAATACAATATACATATTAAACTTTCCAATATCTTTGGTATACTACTTTTGACTTGGACGCAAAAGATAATTAGTATAATGGCCTAATATCTACATCAATTACGAAGGCCTATACATCATGTTACAAGCGTATAGAACGGCAGTCCATAGTGGTCAGTGCGTGAGGGAGATGCTCAACTCTAGCCCTGTTTAATCTGTTTTATCCATCATTTACACCGTCTACAGGCCGTGAGGGGAATAGGTGGAGGCCGTCACTGGTCAATATCATAACTCAAGGATGCTTACTCCCTCTTATCAATGAATCATAATTTGCAAATATTTAAACTTCGCATCCGTCACCAATGGGCCAGTTTCTTGTTTGTTAGTTGGATTATTTAAGAGGATGCACTGGCTGAACTGAAGGGTACTAACCACGGGACTTTGATCGTACGAGCAATGATACTCAAAGTGCCTTATTAATAATTAAGAAGTATTACCTAAGTGCAGACAGAGGGTAGAGCGATAGGTGTGGAGTCTGGGGACGCCCACTTGGGACATGCTATATTGTATTATAGGCTGTTGTTCTTCTTGGAAGGATATACTTCTTCTCCAAAAGACGGGGGCATACAGGAAATGACACCAATCACTGTCCTTTCCCTAGAAACCACGTATCAGTTTCTATCGCACTGGTTCCATGCTATGTACTAGTCACAGATGGGTTTACTTCTGAAACACTGGTGCCATGCCCTGTACTTGTTACAGTCTTGGGGACTTCTAGAACACTGGTGCCATGCTCTGCACTATTTACAGATGGAGTGACTTCTGGAGCACTGGTTCTATGCTGTGTACTACAGAGACTGTGTTTCTACAGACGTTGGTCAAGGGGTCAGGTGATGACCCTGTGACGTCCATAGCGGGAGCACTGCCTGTCTCCGTGTTAGAACAATATTGGCCGCGGACCTTTAGAACACACCAAGTCGGGCATGAATTATTCAGCACACTGACCAAATTCAATAATCCAATCAAACTGCACTTCTCAACTTACATGTAGATATGCATGGCCATAATGCTTCAATGCTGCACATTTAGGCAATAGATGTCCTTACGGCATAGGAGGCTTAAACCGTCCATTCTCTTTTCGGGTTTGAGTTCATGTATTCTAATATGTCATATTATGTCACTGACCTCCAAAGCATTCGGTCAGGCACTTTTACTTTACTAAATGGCACATTGGCCAATAATGCATCATTAAGCCAATTAGCTGATGTTAGATATAATCTTTACCTTATGCAACAATCTGAAATGTCACAGCTACACTGTAAGAGAAGTGTGTTATGTGTACATGCTTTTTTGAAGCCACTTTTAACACACTTGTGTATTGTAACACACTATACGCTACTCAAAGCGTGTTGATCTCAAAAGTGTGTTAGTCTGTTACACTACTCAAAGTGTGTTACTCTTTGAATGCATGTTCCCACAACACACATATTTTAGAGTGTAACTCTAAAAGTATCTGTGCAGTATTTCAATAATTCAAATAGGATAGATTGCACTAGTTACATCTTGACACACATTATCCCCAATACATAATAGTATATATGTAAGCCTAGGGCAATGGGCAGTTGTGGGCAAACAACAGGAACCACCGGGGAAATGGATGGAGAAGGGTCCAAGATAGACTGACACAGAATGATTAATGGCATGGAGCACCAAAGGTCGAATGGGGCTCATTTGTTTCTGGATAGTGGGGAAATGGATTGCAGAATTTCCATCCTACCAACTGTCATTGGTCAAATCGGTCACAGACTTTCATTGCTGTACAGGTTCTGCCTGCTGTTTCATCACAAAAAGTCCCTAATATTAAAGGATAGGCTGATTGCATGAAATGGTATTCATTTATGACATTGCATTGGCAGGTTTTGCGATAACCTTGTAATTTGGGGTAATGTTCACGATTCGGTTATTCTAGTAGTTTTTTTTCGTTTTTTTTTTCATATTTCAAAAGGCTGTTTATCGACACAAGGGCCTGAGGCAGCGTTGTTTTGATATACATGTATATCTTTAATATAGACCCAGCTTCTCTCCTAAATATCGAGACATGATACATAATCAGCTTCCTTCCTGAACATGATACTGCTGTTAAGTCTATGCCGCACTGCCTGAAAAATATGGGTTAGTGCTAAGTGCTTTCTATAATTTAAGTGCACATGAATTCATACTATTCGGCCTATCCCAATGATGTATATGCTTGCTTTATGATGTACATTGTCGAGGTGATATTGCTATGTGGAAATTACTCTTAATTGAGTTCATTCAGTACCACTATTACACTCTATGTATCATAAGTGTGTGCTCGGTTTTGTGTATTCCTAGAATGCACACTCACGTGTTCTTAGAGATTATACCCTGTGGGCAGCTGGTATTAACTGAGGCAGCTCCACTCCAGTAGACCATAATGATACCCCTATCACTATTACCACTTCTCCAGTTCATACAAACCACCCCTCCCCAAAACCAACCATTTATGGTTTCTGTCTTTTTGTTTGCATGGTGTGGTCTCAGTAGACAGGTTATAATCCATCAATATTGACCTTCTTTATGGCACTTTTTAAAACATTACAGCCGAGACAATACTCAAGACAGATTTAGGATTTAAGATAATAATTCATGCATAATAGCAATTCATGATTTCTACGAATTATCCGTCATAACAGCACCTATAAGGCCTACCCAACATGTCGGAATTATGACCCAAAAAGATTCCCAGAAAAATATCGATATTATACGTACCGGTAGTTTGATTACAATAGTTCCTGCTCAGTTAGGTCACTACATGTCTATGACGAAACTCTAATTGGTTGTTGTGTGAAGCCTCTTAAGTTCAGAAACAGCGGGCCTTACTCAGTATTAAACTGTAACATTAAAGATAAGGGTCATATCAAAGATGTAGGCCACATGTATACACTGGTCTCCGTTACTCTAGTTCTGGCTGGGGGAGGGAGGGGGTCTTAGTTCTAACATTGCGCGCGTGGCGCCACCACCAGCCGAGTGGGCCATGATTCACTACGTCCCCATGTAGTACACTCATACACAGGCCAACTCAAACCATGACTCAGTGCTTCTATTTCCAGGCCTATACATACCGATTACATTAAGACTCTTAATAGTTATATGCACACATGTATACATAGACACACAGTGTAGAGGGCACAGTGCTACGTCCAGTGTAAATGTTCCATTCAATAGCTAATTTATAGTCATTATCAGCATTCTAAAAGCATTTAATAGCTATCTAATCGGCAGTATCAGTATTCCAAATGTGTTAATATACCGTAAGTTATGTATATTGTACAAAATTAATATAATATTATCACAGATGAATGAATTGCAGAAGAATGGCCCCCTGTACACCCTCTCTAATACATGAATCTAATACTATCTATGTTGCGTCCTGTGCACAGGACATGTTAATCCCCTACAGAAGAGTCCTTACTCCCAGTGTTTATGGAGGGGATATGACGGGGTGATAAATCGATCTGACAGGGTTACATGATGCAGGTAGTGATTGATGGTGATATAGGTTACATTGACGAAGGGATAAACCCGTCTTGACAGGTGCACAGAGGGGAGCAGCTCCTGGGGAGGTGTGATAAGCTGCTCAATGTAGGCCACATGTAACTTCGGTACATTATAGTGTGAGCAAGGACAGTTTCAACCTATTGAATCAAGATTTTGGGGTGCCCTACTTGTATTTATAAAAGAAGCTGCTCTGAAAATGGTAGCACATTGGTTTTATTATCTGTGTGGGTGTCAAAGGGACTAGAATAGTTGCTGGACATAAAACGGAGCAAAAATCTGTTTAACAATGAGAAATGCCATGGATCGCTGCAGTGTTTGCCTATTAACTAGGTATGTGTCAGAAATATTTTCTGTTCTATTGGGACCATCATCTTACAGTATACATACTACCCCATAGCCGTGATATCAGTCAAACTGCATGCGGCCCTCTTCATCCCTCTTACTATCTGATATAGGTAGTGCTTATCTGACATGATAACAACAGGGGCCATGTAGGTTATGCTAAAACCACATTCTTCCATTGAGATGTGTTTATGTTGGGGGAGGGTAGCACCACCTGGTGGAGTACGGGCACGTGGTGGCCCAGGTGGGGGCAGGTAAATTACTTACTGCATACATGAGTGGGTCAGGTAAAGGGGCCAGGTGCCCCCTCCCTCACCCAGGTATATAGTACTCAGTAGGTACAGGTGAGAGAGGAGGACAGTCTACAGGTAAGGACGAGGTGACCTCGGGTTGGGGCCCAGCAGGACAAACTATGTCCTCCACGTGTGGGATGCAGCTTGTAAAAAGAGAAAGACATATGGAGCAAAGATTGAAATGAAAAAAGACCAAATAATAGTTATAATGCACTGCAATAGAAGAATTACGATCACAGGGTGTAGGTATATATGTGCACTTATAAGTATCAATATAATACCACATGTATTATTGGTTAAACCATACACAAACATCAATTGAATGTAATACACATGGTTCACATGAAGCCCATGGGCACTGATGGATGCCCAAATCAGGAAATAACAGGAACCTTTAATCCAAGGCAAAATGTCAATGTCACGCCTCTTCTTTAACTGAAAACATTCTGTGGTGCTCCATTTGTTTTGCAAGACAACTGTAAACAAATCCCTTTTCTAGGACAGTCGTCATCCGGGTAGAAACGGTCACCTTTGTGGACCATGTAAAATCACAACATTGCCTTTGTGAAGAAATAAAGACCTTCACATTTTAAAACTGCAAAAATTCCATGGAAATATAAAATGCAATAATTCGAGGGAATAATGATAGAAAAAAACGCGTGTTGATCTCACCACAAAGTTCATTATTTGAAGGACAGCATTTAAGAAAGACCACCATTAAAACGGTGGCAGTGATGGCAGAGGTATGAACGTCATTGCATGTAGGCTGGTGGTGAAGACATGTTACCATAGAAGTAGTGGAGCATGGAGCCAATAGCCACAGCATGGCATTTTACACCTGTGTGTGGGTGGCCGTGTGGTCATTCCTCCTGTGGTGTGACGATCGCACCAGGCATGGGCGAGCCTGGTCCTCGTCATAAGGGGAGGGTGGGGGTACACAGAGAAAAATGGGCCGAATTGGTGAACCTGGTGAAAGTCATGTGCCGTTTTGACAACAATGACTCTCACATATTTCTTTGTGAAGAAAGATTGATATGCATCTAGAATTGAAGAAGCATTCTCCAACTGCGTACTCCTATAGCCATACAGTGTCGAAAGTGGTATACCAGTAGGCATATGCCTACATTACATTGTACGTTCTCGCTAAATGGTAATAACGCCAACCCCAAGTACCATTCAATAACATTTTAAGCCTACACAGCATACCTGTTAGCAGTTAACAGACTTAAATTGTCACCTGTCCAGCCTGTGTGGCCTAACACCACCTTAATACAGGTTGATGTCTGGGCCTCTCACCTGTTTTGGGGACCAGGAGGAGGATACAGGCGTGGCTACACGTGCCTACCTGTGGCTACACATGTGGCCAGACACATGTGAGGGCCAACTCCAGTACGGCTGTGTGACGCCAGTATCAAACGTCTCTAAGGAATACCTGCATGCAGCATAGATCATATGTATAGAACACCAGACCACAATATCACTATATGGGGCAATTATATGTATAAGGAGATGTGTGTCAGAAAGAACGACACAATTTTTTTGAATATGAGAAGATGTAAAAGAGTAATAGGACCTCCATATTGGCTGTGAGTATCAGAGGTTGCAGTTAGCAAATCTACGTCACCTAGCAACAACGTCATGACAGAACTACGCCATCCTCTATTGCATAAATGAGTCCTACATTATGATTCTTACATCTAGATAGAGGCTTCAGCCGAGACCTGAGAGTGTGGCCCCTTTCCCTATACTACTCATTGGGTTTCGGGGTGTTCGGGTGCCTGGTGGTAGATCTCGGCCAACTACTGATGCTACTAATGCTGGAGTGCGTGGTCAAGGTGTACGGTCAAGGATAAAAAGACCAGCAGATTGGCTGGGAGAGGCCACACTAGAGACTGATAGTTGGTTCACCCTGGGTAAGGTGGGACTGGGCTTCCCGGTGGTAGGTAAATGATAGGGAGCTGGCGGGGGGCTGTGGGACTTAGAGCCTGATGTCTGTGGGTTGTCAGGGGAGGTTTCCTGCATCAGCTGTTATCACCCCACCCCAGATACCTGATAGATTACCTGTGTTCACAGCACCATGCTAACCACCTCCTTTACCCTACCTTCAGCCACCCATCCAGTAACTAAGCCCACCTCCCTCCTACTCCCTCCCTCCTTACTACAGCCTCCAGGAGGTACATTGGTGATTCTGCTCGGGCTCGGCCCAACTCAACTGACGGGGGAGGATAGTGAAGGGGATGTGTTTGGGAATAAGGGTATGGGTGAGGGAGGAGTGGCGTCGGCTTAGTAGAATAGGACGCTGGTGACTTCACCTGGAAATGTGGCCAGGGTGGTCGAGATCATGCAAATTAGGTCCTTACTTATTTCGGGCTCAACCTCTCTTCTTTTGTACAAAAACTATTACCTACGGTCCATCTACCAAAATGTCAATATCTAACCAACACCCATTCGAATTAACCTGAAATTGATTCTATACCTATGGCAAATTAAATGTTACAGCCCTGGTGGCCCTCAATGTATATATATAGGCCTAAGCAAGTGGGAATACTTTCAGGACTCGTGAGATATAACCATGCTCAGGTTACTGCTAGGCCTACCCTGCACCGTTACAGTGCTAGCCTACCGACTACAGTACATCTATCAACATGTTCAATAGAAGTCATATCAGTTTCACACATCATAGATATACACGGGAGCAGCTCGGCAGGGCTCACTCTGACTCAGTCCACAATTGATCTACAGAGAGCCTCCATGAAGGTTAGGGGTGGAGCCCTGGGGTGGGGCGGATGCTAAAGGATCCAATATAGAACCACCCCCTCTGCGAGTGTCATGTGTTGCAGATAGATAAACCATGACTAGTTGTGGTGCATCCTGGTATATCGGCATGCTGGGGAACCCCCTCCAGGCGCCAGTGGGAATCCCCCTAAAGCGTATACCCTCGTTCTCAATTCACTGGTCGTCATTAGCAACAAATAACATGAACACTGCATGGAGGGTGTTATATCCTAGAGGGGCGTGTGATCTGTGGGGAATTGCAGCATCATAATAATCAAAATGATAAAGTCAATGCCCATTTTCCATAATAATCAAGTATTTTCTGACTGCATAGCAAAGGTCTTGCATATATCTATATGGGGATTTTAGAGGGTATGTAACATAGGTAGGCTATATCCGATGTTATGTGCGATGATAAATTAAGTCGTTGTAGTCAGATATGATACATTGTGTGTAATGATATGAAGTCCAATATATTGACTTAGATGCGGCAATACTGAGAAATGTGTTTTACATACATGCAGTGCCACCCCATGGAGATAACATTTGAAATGGATCATGCTTGAACAGCTGTTACTGCAACCTATGCCTCTACGCGTCTCACATGTAACTTCTTGGACATTTGCCAGACACAAAAATACTATCAACCTCGTGTGGATATGATATGATAAGCTGGATGATAGAACGATTAATTCTACTTCTGAGAACTCCTAGGAGATGGGTCAAATACAATGTACCATGAATCCATTAGTAGGTAGTGTTCTACTATTAGGTAGGCCCTATTAGTAAGATGGCAGTTTTATTAGGGAACCACGCCTTTTTAATGTTTGTCGTACATATATGCAGTCCTACAACTGCGGATTTTTAATTACGAAAACCGATGCCGCCAGATAAAATTATTATTATGTTGGCAATTCGTCGAAATACTGAATTACGGGTCGATAGGGAGTGTTTCTAACGAAATAGTAATTAATTAACATACAGCAGGCTTCTGGGCCTAATGGGGATCCTACATCATCACCAATGATGGGATATACACACAACCAAACATTTCCAAGAACCCAGTATAGGAGGAGTAAGTTTGTGACACCTAATAAGCAGATGTCGACGTGAGTAAAAAAAAGAGGGCAGCCCTATAGTATATCACACCCATTGTACGGTGTGCACCTGGTGGCAGGAAGGGGAGGGGGGTAGGGTTAGCATGAACAATATGTGTTGTCATCTCTGAAAGGTAAACTCAGCCTTTTGGGCGCCCAGGATCCCAAACCCTGACAGAAACTGACTTCTACCTGGCGCCGACCACCTGGTGAATGTGTGTGAGGGGGGGGGGGGGGCGTGGAGTGATGGGGAGGGGGGGGGGGCAAGTCCCCTGGGAGTCAATGTTTGAGTCAAACAATCATAAACTGTTCAAAACGATCATGTTATATACTACAGGAGTTAGGTTCGGACGGCGCCTCATCTGCTAACAGTGCAAACAACTCTCCTCCTCCTGAAAGCATTTGTTTTATAAGGACTGATGAGAAAGCAAAGTAGGATAGGTCAATGGTAGCCATACATACGTTCATAACGATAGCTGTCAGTAATTCTTGTTTCCAGTCATTCATGTAAAATATCTTTTTTATTATGCATTTTACCTATTCTATTCTTTCTGGTATTATTGGATCATAGAAAAGTTTAGAATGCACGTATTCCTTTCGTGTATATATGGCACAACATTATATGTGTATCAAGATGTGCACTTTCAAAATGAGATACAAACGGGCCTAAATTTGTGGTTTCCATAAAACACTTTAAACACTTTATGCCGATACCGGTATATGCATTTACCGTAAACTAATACTATTAACCTTAACGCCTAATCAGGCCTACTCCCAATAGGTGCAGTTCACAGTTTGTTGACCGACGCGTGCCAGGAGGAGATGGTGTCTATATGGTGTCTATATCTACTGCCAAACTGGGAGGGTGGTCTACAGAGATAGACACATAGTCTGCAGCAAGTCAGAGATGTTCTTCCTGCTTGTGAAAAACACCAAAAACCGCGGGATACAGGCAAAGATGTAGATAACATATACCGGTTATATAGTTGACGTTGAAATAGAATCTCGAAATTTGTCATATTCCTTCTGGTAAATAGTGATGACTAAATTATCTATATTCATGTATGATACTTTTTTTTTTAATTGCACGCTACTTCACTATGTTTATCAGTATATACAGTGCATGTATACAGTAGGAGCAGGTAAAATAGGTTTATTATGGAGCAGAGTAGAGTAGAATGAGGGGTAAGTGAAGTGAAGGGGTAAAGTGCATGAGGATAGGGTGTAGCGGTATGGGAGGGGGTATTCAATAAGCACACTGCCAGCTGCAGGTATACATACATACACCACACCACACCCCTCCTATAGGTAGGTCAAAGTAGAAGTGGGGCTTAATGTATATGGCATTAATACCTGAGTCCTCCACCCCAGGCACAGCCAGGTGAGGCAGGTAGGTTTACCACAGGTGTCAGTGCCTAGCCGCCCAGGTAGACGCCGTGTGATCCCTGCTGATAACACCCCACCCCTGCCAATATGTAAGGTTTTCTCAGCTTCCCCCCTGACAGGTCGGGCTGACAGGCAGGTAGTGTTATATACCTGCCAGGTGAGGGGGTTACCTCGTGACATGCAGGCTACAGGTGTTAAGGATCCTCAGGCATCTTAACTTAACCCCCACCCTCCAGGTCAGCCATGATACCATACCCACTCACCACTGTTTGCCTTGTTCTGTTAGTAAATAGAAATATCCCGTTTTATTCTTTTATTCTATATTCCACCTGGTGTTTGAGGTAGGAACACACTATGATTGTGAAGATATTGAAACCTGCTTCTCAAAGGTTTTTTTATGACTTTATATTCGCGCGTACTCTTATTTGTCGACTTTCATACTCTTATTTGTCGAACTAGTATCACATGTTTTATACATGTGCATGCAGGGATGTCACTCCCTAGTTTACAAAAAGGAGGAAATATTAAGATTCTGGTCAATTCACTGTAGGAAATGAGCTAAATGAAATACGGAAATTTTCTTAATAAATTAAGAATTCCTATAAAAGTAATAAAAGTGGCCTCTCTGTGCATTGTACGTGCATTTTCCTTGTGGTCAAACAGCATACGATGCCTTTCTTATAATGGGTGTCTTAGTGCAGAGACATACGTTTTAAGGCACCTCGTACAGTTGATAGGCAAAAGGTCAGCTTGTGATGTGGATATCTGAGTGTCAGCCAAGGTGTAAATGGACGGCTGACATGCTTGTCAGGGGTGAGAGAGCCAGAGTGGAGTGTGTGTGTCAGCTTATCGTCGTTTATCTTTATTATAATCAGACATGCTGGTATTAGAGTAAGGCGTATACTGTGCCTGTAGCCCCTTACCACCTGTCCCAACCCCCTGCCCCCATTAAGTCCCGTTAAGGGCCGCATAGTACTTTAATGCACTCTTTTCGTTATGATGTATGAATCCACCCCTGGCGAGTCTACTTTATATCAAGGCTGCATTCATGCATCGTGCCGATCATAACGGGTTGATACCCTCCCGAAGTTTCGGCATGATGCATGAATGCATGAAGTCCGTGCGGGTCTACTCAGCAGGGCTGCATTTATGAATCATGACGACCAAGAGCATAACACATTTAACCACTATGTGACCAATAAAGGGTTAAGTCCCTTACCTGGACCTTCCCCAGCAGCACGGGCAGGTGTGGTAAGGGGCCCTGTGGGGGGTAACACAAGTCTACCCATGGTAAATAAGCCAACTCAGGTCGCTGTACACAGCCGCTACCGTTACTCAACAATACATCCCCATTACATACCCTCCCCGGCCAAAAGGTGTCACATGGCCTTAAGCCTTAAACCTAACCCCCTGAGGCCAACCAAGGCTCAAAAACTGCCACCAACCCCTCTGCCCCCTATCGGCCCCCTCCATCTGGAGAAGTGGGGATCATCTGTGAAGACTAAGAACTAAGTCAAACATTTTCTTGGTGGCACTTTATGTGATGGGACTGATTGAGGTGCTTTGGGAGGTAACAGTTGGACTGGGAGACAGCCATCTGGCGCCTGCCCCCACCCCATGTTGACAGTAGGGGAGACATGCTGCATTACCATCCCCTGTTCTCAAGTAGCCCTATATAGCGGCACCTTTAAAATCGGGACGAGTTCAAAGAGGCAAAAGGGCAAATGGACGGACACTGGGTCTAAGGCCTGGGTCTAAGGGAGGGTAAAGAGTGCTTAAAGAGGAAGTGAGGCGGGAGGAGGAGGTAAAAGCGAAGGTCAACTATACATATGTACAGGGGGGTAGCTGGACCAGTATAGGGGGAGGGTGTAGGGGAGTGGGGAAATTGGAAATGGGAGAAGGGGTGAGGAGAGGGAGCTATGTGGATGATATAGAAATGAAAGGTATGTTTGTAGATACTTAGCACGTCCTATGTAATGCACATAAAACGATGACATCATCACTCCTTTTGATCTCCTTAATACCCACTTGTGAGCACTGAGGGTCCATTACCTCTTACCGGGTGCGTTAACCATAGCATGATGAGGACGTTCATGTCCGGCTACTCATGTCCAGTCAACTGTTCCTATACAAGTATGGATTAAGGCAGGATGCTGTGACATATAATACCACATCAATACAATCTGATTTTTATAAACCAGGTATACGCACTGGTGTTTGTGGGTCTTAGTCCTTCAATCTGGCTATATCATGAGAACAGATGTCTAGGAGTCATTATCTGCGTTCTAACGTACGACTTCTCCACTGAGTTCCTTTTGTATGCTTCCTCATTAACTTCCGGTGCAGGTAATACGGTGAGAATAACCCTTATCTGCTAGCTATAACATATACTGAGTACTCACTACGATCATATCAAACGAATCTTGCTTTCTAAATTTGATTTTATACATTAGAAGGCCTCTATAGATGTTTGTATACGGTACTGGACATGTCTGAAGACATATTACACATTTAGTCTGATGAAAAAATGTCCACATGAGGCCACACCAAATAAAAAAGTTGGTCTACAGATTTTCATTTTTTAAATATGGTGCGAGCGAGCGAATTTTTTTTTTTTCTCAATTTTTTTTTTTAGTCTGCGGATTTTAACCTTATATCAAGTGAAATGGGCAACATTAAACATTTTTCTGAGGGAATTTTTTTTTTGCAAATTCCCAAAATCTGGCTATTAATCAGAAAAGGTGCCACCAAAAAAAAAAAAAAAAAATTCAAATTACTCAGAAAATGGTGCGGGCGCATCCGTAGACACAAAATTGCATTTTTGAAAATATGCTGCGGGAAATCTGTAGACCAACTTTTTTTTTCGGTCTGGCCTGAACAGAGGCAAACATACAGTCATACTGCGACGTATGTTCCATAGCAACTTAAATTGAAATTACCCGTAATTACCGGTAGGAGATGGCCAGAACAGAAGGCCGAAGATTTCCTTCTCCGTTTGGACTCCATTATTGTACATGGTTGACATTTCTGAGATGTCCCAGTCAATTATCAGTCATTCCCTGATCGACAAAAACAGGACGTCTTATGATTCCGGAAAACCATCTGCTGGAAATTAACATGATTTAATCCCAGCAAAATCATAAGACATGACGTCGCTGTACCTTAAGGTCTTTGTGAATTCTGTGATTGGTATCAAATTTTAATTGAAACGATTATGGTTAATTGGTTGATAATGTTGATAATGCTCTATAAATGTCGCCGGCATTGGTTGAGAGAGGGGCGGTGGGGGTGGTGGTGGCAGAACAGGCATGTGTGGCCGTGATAGGCCTATACATCAACTGAAAGTGTTAAGCCCTCAGTCAAAGCCCCAAGGACATGACGACAGGGGGCTACTGTGGGTGGAGACATGGAGGGAATTTAACAAGTGCAAGATATGCATGTCCTGGAGTGGTGAGACTTTTGGTGGGGTCCTCATGGGTCTTGGATGGTGTGGGTACAGGCCAGCTGTGTGGGGCCAGCCTCGGCACGCCCCAGTACAGGTAGACATAGGTGTGCACAGGGCATCCACTGCCATACATCCTTACAAAAGGGCCTATTGTATAGATATATGGTGTCGACTACAATGGGGGCAAAATGTGGGGGTGGGGTCGGTATGAGAACAAGTGGAGTGGCCAGAGCATGGAACGGCTAGAGGGCTATGGGTGTGGGGTGTGGGATGGGGGTAATACTAGACACTGACCACTATAGTACTGGTCAGTCCCTGGGTAAAGCTACCTGGGAAAGTTTATCACGAGGTCATCTCCCACCACCACGCCCTATACCTCCACCTGTCACGTAGCTACATGGTCATCTTTCTTCAAGTATATATACATTCTGTCCAAGTAGTCAGGAGCATTTTCTGGAAAAGGGGCCTCCTTAAAAAGGGTCAAGGCATTTTTGAGTAGAATTGTTTCTAGAGTTGGATTAGGGTAATTTGGGTGTGCTGAATCCAAATCTGCCATATAACATTTCATATTTTGATGTTATCTGGCCGAATAATCAAAAACAAAATGGCTACCATTTTTGGTGAAAACCTGGGGATATCAGCAGGTATAGGGTAGAATAGCCTAGTGCAAAACATGGTATGGTCATGAAATTGAACATGCCTACTCCTCAGTGGGTCATCTTTCATATCTGCATCATTTGACATTTGAAAATCCAAGATGGCGGCCATTTTCAAGATGGCTGCCTGAATCACATTTCCAAGCTCGTTTCCTTCATAGAGATGGATGTAGCTGTTCAATCAGCTTAATCTTGGTGTCAAATTCTATGTTTTCAGACCTGCTGAAGCTAATTTCAACACTTATAATGATCTTAGATCAGTTATAGAGCAGGAAAATGTGTACTTTACATCATACCTATAGATTACTTAGCTTCCGACTCTTTACCTCATTCAGCACTGATATTGGCAAGGCCATGGAGAGCCTCTACCCCCACCTCCCCATCCGTCACCATCCTCTACCCTTCCATGGACTATCACCAATGTCCGATTATGCCCCACCTACACCACTACCACCTGTTACTACAGCTATGGGTAGAGAGGTATCTTCTTGGATCCAATACAGCAGAAAGGGTTAAAGTTGAAAAAGCTATGAAAAAGGTATTATGAGGGCCCACAAATTCACTTGTCTTTGTGGAATCTACTTATGCAATACTTTATAGAATATCTTGAGGAGAAAAACTGATTCAGAACAGATGACATTGTACTTCTCAGTTTGTTTTTGTGAAAATATATATTGAATTCTTAAGATTCTTTCCCACTTGTCTTGTCTGTTACCACATGGAGGCAGTAAGCATCTTTCTCTTTTTCACACAAAATCACTGAAAATTACAAGATCTATGGCTTCATTAAGAAAGACTTTACACATTGCTGTAGAGCTCTGTCATTGACTGGATTGCTACCAAGGCCAGACAGAAGCTTATTGTTTTGCATGAATATTGCCGAGACTGTTCTCTTTGAGTGACCTACCAACAAAGAGTTACAACTAGTGCCAGGCCATCAACAATCAAGGTGAGGTATTTTTTTAGCAATTTATAAGACTTTTTATCAGACTTTTTAGGGCCACTCCATGAGGTTCAATCAGGCTCAAGAGACAAGGGAACAGGGACTAGCTCATCTAGAACTTTCTCATCTGTCACTGGGATCTCTCTCCTAGCAACTTAAAATAGGACAAGTCTCTGCAGAACAGAACAATCTACCTTGTTCAGTGATGCCTTTTGTGTTTGAAATTCAGTGTTTATATTATGTCATTGAACTGCATATGCTCTCCACCTCCATGTTACGGGGGTAGCCTTTCTTGAACAAACCGCTCCCATCTTTCTTGACCAAGCCTACCAGCATTAGATAGTGACTCTTTGGTTGCTTCTGTAGCTTGTGGCAATATTTCTATGATTGACATCTAAATCTCTTGATAAGCCACCTTTCTGCCTTGTCTGGGAGAACCTGGTGAGCCCCCTGATTGTGAGGGCATTAATAGGATATTTATTATTGGCAATGTAAGTACCAAGAGGAGGTGGCCAGTCCCATCCCTTTGGTGGTGTCATTATAAGCCATAAAACTCTTGGACAGAAGGGAGGGGTTTCATTTACACTTCACATTACATACACTGGTGGATGGGGCTATAAGGAGTGAAGTCTGGTTTATTTGAGATATCACTGTAACCACTGACCACAGTTAAAAGGCTCACAGAGAACCCATTAGTCAGGCCTTCTGTTGGCCTCACCAGGTCCTCCAACACAAAGTATAGTGTAGAAAGTTTCTGAATTAGTTTTGATTCAGCTTCTGTGTTTTGTCAGTGTCTAGATGGGCTCTTCTTGTGTTGGAACTAACCAAAACATTATTGGTGTTGTTGGATATTTCAGGCCTGATTTTTGGATTAAACAAGTACCTAGGTGTCAAACCTTTGGTAGGACTTTTATGTTATACAACAATTGAAAACCAGATTATATAAGACATTATATTCTGGGAAGCCTGAATTTACACATGACAAAACGCATAGCTCTTAAGATATGCTGTACCAAAGTACTTCCTTACTTTGATCATCAGGATCAGCTTTTGTTTGGCAGCTTTGGTTGGACATTGAACAATATGTGCAGAACAGATGCCTTGAGATACTAAAGCTAAAATCCCTATGCTAAGCTTTGGGAGAGAGAACACATCTAGAGAATGCCATGTATTATAGAGCACAAGAAGACCCAAAGTACACTGTTAACATATACCTCCCAGCCAGAGCCCACCAGTGCCTAATTTTAACACATTACTCATGGGAGTGGATTTGTCACACACATCAATATGATTTATATTTTGCTGTAACTGTATAATAACCTGGTAATAAACATACTTGCTTAAGAAAAAAGAACTCTATCTGCTGTTTGGGATCCAAGAATATCTCTCTTTACACATAGTTCTACAGAGATATCTTGATACTCAGACCACTCAGTGCAAGCAATGTAAGCAAAAGATGGTTGGATATCAAATTAGATGGACTTTCAAAGAATTATTTCAATTCAAGTGTATGATAGCTGTTACAGCCAGAACAGTTTTAATCCTGTGTATGTTGGACCATCAAAGGCCGACTATCAGAGTGATCAAGGTGATCACTGATACATGGTAGTCAGTCTATAGGAGGGTAGAGGGTAGTAAGGGATTAGGAGGTGGAGGTAGAGGAAAACTATGATCTTGCTAGTGTCAATGCTGAGTGAGGAGTCTGAAGTTGAGTACGAAATTACAAAAGATTCATTTTCTACACTCAAGTTAACTATAAACATGGTGTAAAATACTTAGTTTCCTGCTCTATAACTGCTCTAAGATCATTATAAGTGTTTAAATTAGCTTCAGCAGGTCTGAAAAAATAAAATTTGACACCAAGATTAAGCTGATTGAACAACTAAATCCATTTCTATGAAGGAAACAAGCTTGGAAATGTGATTCAGGCAGCCATCTTGAAAATGGCCGCCATCTTGGATTTTCAAATGTCAAATGATGCAGATATGAAAGATGACCCACTGAGGAGTAAGCATATTCAATTTCATGACCATACCATGTTTTGCCCTAGGCTATTCTACCCTATACCTGCTGATATCTCCAGGTTTTCACCAAAAATGGTAGCCATTTTGTTTTTGATTTTTCGGCCAGATAACATCAAGATATGGAATGTTATATGGCAGATTTGGATTCAGAACACCCAAATTACCCTAATTCAACTCTAAAAGCAATTCTACTGCAAAATGCCTTAAGAATTCTGATTTCCTGAAAATGGGTCCTGACTAAAGGTCAAAAACACCCATTGTAGAGACCCCTAGAAGTATCTGCTCTTTTTTTTTTCACCGGGAGGTTGGTAACTTTCCCCCGATCCTCATCATGTCCACCCCCTCCCCCAACTGCCACCCACTCTGTATCTAATTCCCATATCCCTAATATCAACTAGGGGCACGGGGTTGATCACTGAGGGGTCAGAGGTTAAGGGGTCATGACCCCAGGTCTGAGGTCAAACTGACCGTGAGGGAAAAGAGATGGAGGTAGGGGTGAATGAGGTGGGAGGTGGGGGGGGGGCAGGTGGTAGTGAGGGGGGGGGGGTACAGAGACCCCCACACCCCCTCCCCAGAACTGACGGGTATCTATAAAGTAGCACCTCCAGGTATAGGTGTAGGCAGAGCCAGGTGTTGCCATGGGTAGGGTATACAACAGGGTGATAGGGAGGAAGGAAGGGAGAGGGTGGCAGTCGTTAGGGCTGATTCAGGACTTCCCTTATACTACACAGCGGAAACACCTCCCTGGGAGTGGGTATTTTTTAGATGAAGGTGCCAACACCCGCCGTTAGTCCTTCACACCCGGCCCTTACCCTACTTCCCTGCCAGAGTCCGTTAGGGCCGGCATCAGGGTGCAGCAAGTTATGGGGGGGCGCGGGAAGGGGCACTTCAAACTAGTCAAGAGGGCATGGTTACCATCACTACATGACCACATGTAACAGACGTCATGACTTAAGTTTGCAGATACAAATATATGTCCTTCATACAGACATATCAAATAAGGCGATTGGTAAAGGCAGATCCCTTATATAATAGCCATAATCTCTTGTGCCCACCTTTTTATTAGCATTGATTCATACGAGATTTAACAGATGAATATCAAAATTGGTATATACATTTTGTACCAGCTGTATTTTAACAGCATTCATAGCAATATATGCAGAGAGTCTCGAGTGGCATGAAAAATGTAAATAGAAAAATATCTCTGAAACATTCCCCATTATTTCAAAATATTCCGTTGCCCTACCTCCACCCCTCCAACTTAGTTTCAGCCGTTAGGATATCGAGATCGCTTCAAGTGGTACGGTCAACTTGTATTGTGATACCTAAAAGGCTTTCTCACACCTGAGAGTTTTGTATCAGCTGAGAATAGAGCGGTCAGTGGGCACTGACCACCTGGCGGATCTCACCCCACCTGACATGTTACAGCACCTCATACAACCACCTGTCAATCACCCCCACCAGAGCACGCCCTCCTATACAACCCCATCTACTTCAGCCTCTTCGTCTCACCATCCATCTCTCTTTTCATGTACCTCTCATCTAGAATTTTCAATAACCACTCAAAGAGCTGTTACATGACATTTCTAACGGGAGACAACAGTTTATATTTTATCAATGTTTGCTTTAAATTTCGTGAATATGTTATTTATCTACTATATATTTTATTTGTATTTTCAGATACATAATTATTGTGCTGTATTTCTAAATATTGGATGAGTTAATCTTTTTACAAGAATTTTTCGAAGGTGTACACTGGGTTGATCAAACTATATCAATATTACAGAATATAGACCTACATCATAACGTCCCCATCTAAAATGTGCTGATGTCATCTTTGAACAAACTATCTACCACAGTTTAAAAATCTTGTTCTTTCACCCTATCTTTTTTTTTCAAACTGACCCTAAGCAATGCTGACTTTAGCGTCTGTGCACTCCACCCCTGTGACCCCCAACCACTAGACCCCCCGGTGGGTGTCCATGGAGAGGTGTAGGGGGAGGGTCAGAATCTGAGCCCGTGTCAGCTGGTAGGGGTGTGACCTGTAAGAGCCAGTTACATCAATAGGCAATCACTGTGTGAATAGGGGCTGGTCCCTCAGGTAACTGTACTCCCCACACCCTCCACAGGTCTCACGAGTCTCTACACAATATGGCAGCAACAGCAGGGGCGGGAAAATGAGTACTGCTTTTAGTATGTTTAATAATCCTGCTTCAAGTATGTCTTCTAATACGGCTTTGAGTATGTCTAATAATTTAGTTTCGATATGTCTTCTTAAATACTGCTTGCGGTACGTCTAATCATCTATGACCATGTAGTTATATAATTAAACATATATTTAATATAGGCATAAGTGTATCACATGTACGAATTCCAAATGTTAGTGTGTGGCGCGGATGGCGGGGGTGGGGGGTGAGGGCATTGATTAATTTTGGTAAGTCACGAAGAAATTAATTACCGGTAATTCTGGTCCATAGCTCCCTACATGTAACACCATATACGCAGTACCAATACTTAGAAATCCGTGTATATATAGCCAGCATATGTACATGTCAGTGGCGGATCCAGGATTCCTGAGGGGGGCCCAAACCTGGCCAACCAGTGACTGTTCCCGCGCGCAAGCGAAGTGCAGCGCAAGCAAAGCCATACTAGGGGGGTTTAGGGGCATGCCCCCCCCCCCCCCCCCAAGAAAATGCTGATGGTCTGTATCTATATGGTATCTATGGTATTGTTCCCTTCTCTCTTTTCCCCCCTCTTTTTTCCTCTCTTCTCCCCCCCCCCCTTTTTTTGGGGTGGGGGGGGGGGGGGGGGGCAAGGCCCGTCGACCCCCCCCCTGGATCCGCCAATGCATGTACACACCGTATGCATACTGCTGAGCACATTTTATCAACGCAGTTTCAGGGAGGCCTCATCACAAATAACCCAACATCTTCAGAATATACGTTGTTAGTGTTTTGGCCTACGCAGAGTCTGGCATACCTGGCGTTACATCATGTAATAGGAATATGGACCATTAGATAACATTGTACTAGTCATAGTAATGATTTTATTATTGAGCACACTATGGCTAATGAGCTCCTTTGGGGACTGGAGATTGGAAACTGGTAGGCTAATTATTAACACCATATTTTAGGTAATAGGAGATTTAAAGAGTCCCACTACCAGGTATACCAGGCACTTCACGCGTCCACAAATACCATATATAGGTGTCAGGTGTTCTAGCACGCGTCCCTCAATCAAGGATTAAGTGGACATAAATGGAGAATTTTAGTTCTGCTATGGCAACCGTCCACTGGGCTCTGAGCGGCCGAAACTATATAGAAAATATATGGGCTTAGTCGGCCAATGTTCCCCAGCGGACGGTAGCCATTTTACAGCATAGTATGACATCCACATGTTTATGCAATTTTGCTGAGCTCATCTATTATGTAAAACACTCATTATCTCGTAGTCTTACACTTGACAGAATTACCGGTATATACAGATAGAAACATCACATGTGTAAGTCATAATATAGCCACACAAGTAGATTCCCTATCTACTCAATGAAGAAATAGGTGATTATACGTGAGGATGTCGTGCAGATATGACCCCTACTGTGGCTGTGCTTCTGTCCTTAGGGTGGAGATTATGGACCGTTTTTGCACTTGGACACTGTGGTGTTTTGCTGAAAATAAATGGTGCTTCACAACGTACTCTCCACGGTGCAAAGAGTTCGAATTTCTGCACCGTAGGACGGTACAGTTTCCCCCTCTTCTTTAATGTTGTTGAGTTTTATTTTTATCTTTTATTCCTTTTTGGGGAGCAGAGATCCTCCTGTGTTGGGGTAAACCAATGACTCATCGGGCCAAAACGAGGCAGCTCCAACTACTTCCGGCAGCTCCCAAGCAGTTCGTGTTTACGACGTGATGTGATTACAGGGAGCTGAGTGCAGAGGTGGCACGGGTATATTATACATGACGACGACTAGGGGTACTGGAGAAAAACAGGCCCTCACAGGGCTATCCTTTAGTCGGTCCTAAACAGCGCTTATATACGTTGTAAAAAGTTGGTTGCCATTTTTGTAGGTGTACAGTATATTCTACTGTAGGTGTATAGTTTATTGTAGATAAACAGAATATACCCTACATCTACAGTAGATCCTACTGTAAATCAATTCTGTAGTATATTATACTGTATACCTACACTAACTTTTTACAGAGTACGCTATAGCACTGATCCTACCGCACTGACCAGTTTACCGTGTTCTGGCCAGTGCTATAATAATACATGTATAATGTATCACATATCTACCCGGATTTACCCAGCCTTTACCCTGATTAGCAATATCTTGGTATACATGTACTAAGATGCTATGTCATGCCTTCTCTGTGTGACCCTATATATGTCCCTAGATGTACATGTATACCCATATCATTCTATATGTCTGTTGCCTTAATATTTGGCCAATATAACGCATCCATATCTGACCTGTCCTGTTCGGCAACTTTGCTTCTTGTTGTTACAGGCTACAGGGCCTAGCATGCTCATACCCTCCATCATGGACCATGTGTTCTATTTACAGCGCTCAGTTGGGCTATATTCAGTGCAATCGGTGTAAGGGTGACTCAGAGGCTCTCTTCCCACTACAGCCCATCACTCTCCCCAGTTCACATCAAGTAGACATGGGTGATGGGGCACGGTGAAGAGGTGGAACAGGACCGAGGACCACTCTCAACACAAGTTATGGATGACCCGCACAGTTATGGCTGGGAGAGCATATTGTCAATCCGCGTTTTTCAGAAACAGGGTTCATGAGAAAGTGCTGAGTCATGATTTAGGAAATCAGGCAGTGGTCCGCCCGGTGTTAACGTCCCGCTTCCTATACTACTACCCGGTCCCCTGATACTCGTCCACTTTACACCCTCTAACCCCAACCCAACGGTCCATCTCTCACGTGCCAATACGCCAACAGATCATCCCTTTACTTCCTCCGCTCTCTGGTTTCTTGGAAGTCAGTAGTTTAACGTGTAGTCAAAATGTCGTCTGCCCACAGAAGTATTCACCAGGGAAGTATGTTTTATTTCGCGCCTTCCAGATCATCCCTGGTGAGGATATTTACAATGCATGTCGTACCAAAAAAGGTGTATATTGAACAGCCAGAATTTCATGGAAATCCTGTATCACTCTTTTTCAATCTTAATTCAATTTGATTTACTCTGACGTATATTAAACCAAGATGCATCTTAAACAGATTGAATCAGTATATATCCAATCAAATACCGGTCCTTGTATAAACTATAATACTTTACCAATAACTTGGCATACGGGGTAGACATGGAAGATTCTGGGTGTGTAAGTATAGCCGTGTGACCTTCCTAGTTTACAGAGGTCACGCGGTCAGTGACGCAGAACGGGACATTACCTCCGGCCTAGTTCAGCTGACGCCTCCCTGGGGGAGCCACCTCCTAGTAGCCTTGGCCGAAAAAGGGACATTGGTTTGGTAAGGTAGGCCTATATTGGCGTATACCCGAGCCTATACTCCTATATTACACTATAGTTAACACATAAACTATATGTTATACAAAGGAACAGTGAGGCTGACACACGTTCATGTACACACCTATACTGTAGTCTCCGATGAGGTATGACCTAGCCCCGGGACCTAGCACACGTTACATGATGCTATGTTCACATTTAGTATATCAGTAAAACACCGAGGAAGGGAGAGGTGATAATTACAAATATAGGCATCATTTCAATAAAATTACACAAAACAAACAACTAGTTTTAGATTGTCCCGGCTTTTGGAAGATGGATAACATGTACATTGTATCTTCATTATGTCCTAAGATAACCCTAGATGGGACCATGACAACCCATGTAATACGAGAACATACCAAATGACCTCGTATGTGTTTATAGGTCAGTAAATATATTATTGGTTACACTAATATGTTATAGGGATCATTTTTTATACCCTAGTATATCTATTAGAGTACCTCACGTCCGAGTTCCATCAGTACAACTACCAACAGTTGGTCTGTGCGACCTTTTGACCACTTGGCAGCGATACCAGGAACGCACAGGTCTGTGCCAAAGTCAACGACATCCCGGAAATGACAGAGCAGCGCCTGGAGAGAAAAAACTCAACCACTTCCAATATGGTGCAGCATATCTCTATCTAGAGCACTTAAATTTAAGAGTTTGAAGAACGCCATAAACAGCTGAGCACTTTACTCGCACAAACAAGTCCACTCATTACCCAAGAGAATTGTTTGTCATCTGGTGTCTTATACTGAACTTATACTTCACAGGCAGGTAATACTGCATTTCTACTTGCATGGTCAAGGATGGGTGGTGGTATATCTTCTTTTTTTGAATTTTCGATTTTTATTAATATTCATCACCTTGCAAGGGAGATGTTCTTCATTATCATATGTATGACGTGCTAAATGCAGGCATCTTTAAACACATAAATCAGATCAACAGAAACCGATAGGCAGAGAGAAGCACTGAGAGTGTGACCTATAGTTGACATGTGCACCATTTCTTCTGAGAGGGAAACATAGTCTCTGATCTCTACATAACTGGCTACCTCGTTACCGGTACCTTGTCAGCTCGGGCTATGAGCTCTAACTGCCGTCTTCTAAGGGGGGTGTGTGCTGTGGGTGTGGTGGAAGGGTTTACAAGGGAGCAAGGATAGGGCTGTGCTCAAAGACAGGTGGGAGTTACTGTTTAACTCTTTATTCATCACATGATTGATGCATGCAATGACAAGATTTAGTCCCAACTTATACACCTACATGTTAACGGTAGGGCTATTATTATGTATATACAGAGAAGTGAAGAGTGCTGACAAAAGTGTCATAGCTTCAGCAAGCCAATTCCTGTAGCTAGGTTATATCCAAATGGTTTCCCTAAAACTGAAGCTGAGAAGGGTTAGAATTATGGAGTGGCATTAGCTGTGGCAGACCTTGAGACACACCGGAAGTCAGCGCAGACGGCTTACTGCGCGTGCGTGCTAATCGGCGACGCATGCGTGCTGATCCCTGCGTTCTGTGTGCGGTTAATTTAACGTCAAAAGGAGGTGTCTGCACTTAGACGTCCAGAGGGGGCCCTTTTTGGGGGTCATGGCAACGCAAGGTCATATTTCTTAGGTCATAAACGTCTTATTATAGTCATACTATACTACCAGACTCTTGTTCAACCTGCACACTTCTGCCCAGATAGAGACATATGCATGCCTCCAACAACATCAATTTTCATATATAATTATGATCATAGCTTTGGTCGTGTTCTAAGCAACATGACACACGTGAGGGAACAAACATAGGGCCACACCAGTGATTATATACCATGTCAACCAGCCGTCATATCTATCTCCCATTACAGCCATGCCAAATACATGTACGGCATCCACATTACACAGTAACATAAGGCAACCATACATGTGCCATGCTATACAGACAACTCCAAACACTGGTGTTGTCTTGATAGACAAGGTGTATGTTTTGTTGGTATTAAAATCGTGCAGCTGCCATATGCTATTTTCATTTTCCTTCAGCAGCTAGGCTTCTGTAAATCGAGTAGATATTCCTTATAACAATATTATAAACGTGAATATCTACTGATCCTTATATATTTCCCCTTCATGAACCCCTGTGGATGAATATGCAAGCCTTTAACATCGATGAACACATAGTTTCCTTCCGTAGCCAAGTGCTTGTTAATGCCCAATAATACATGTATAATGTTAGTCACTAATGGTCACAGTTGCAATACATCTTGTAGTAGACAGTATGACTATTTGCTATTGCAACGAGAATCCCTACTACTACACGACATAGATCAAATGTAGGTCTACAGTCACTAGGGCCAGATCGAAAACAGTCTAGGTAAATATTAGGTGTCTGCGATAAATAAAACAAGTGGATGTAAATATAGAACGGTGCAGGATACTTAGAGATCCCATGTGTGTGTTTGTGGGGGTCGGATGAGTATGGGTGGAGGTGTGGTGGGGGGGGGGGGATCCACGACTGTGACTGTATATGAACAGGTAGGTTATTCAAGCAGCAGCTGAGTCAGGGAAATGATGACGTCATATTTGGAGCAAGGATCCCCAGACACCTATTTATGCTATTTATAAACCTGTGGGTATAGATGACATCACCACTGAGTGTTGGGTGAGTCGGGAGCTAGCACCTACCAGGATCAACATTAGTAAGTGTGTGTTTGGTTGTTAGGTGAGGCTGGAATTATTAATAGGAACAAGGGCAGAGATCCAGTCACCGTGTTTAAAATATATTTAGTTATATGGACACACATTGTGAACTAATGGTTTAATACTACCGTCAAAGAACATGACATATCTTTAACGTATACAGCATTGTCCATGGGACGTTAAAGCGAATCTTGTATGAGGATGCCAAAAGTCGAAAAAATAAACCCAATCAATCAAGTGGTGTGATGACAACCATGTTGCTTAGGCCAAAAATAAGTTGTGTCAAGGTGATTCTTTTTTGGTCCTATAACCTAAAGTTCTTTTGAGCCTTAATATCAGATAAGTTGTTTGGGGCCAAAAGTTGTCAATCATCTGTAATATCTACAAGATATTACAAGATGTACTAAACCATCCAAAAAATGTTTAAATTGAATTGACTTACTCACCATATCTTATTTTGTCATGTTACCTGAACACAAAATATGTTTTCTTGGTCTTATATTATGAAACCTCGGGTATATATATATGCATGGGTGGACGCACCGGGCTGTATAAAGATAGCCATACGCTTTGTGAGATGTTTTAATGATTGATATCTACCAAACTTCACACAATGCTATATGCCAGTACTGTTCATGTTTCTCACATGGCACTGCACATGTTTACACCTATACCTAAGGCATCTATATATATGTACAAATGAGTACAACTTTCCTATCATCATTCTTTCATTTCCCGTGCTAAAAATAAGCTCTCCCACTATGAGACGCTAATGATACATACCTTATCTCGGCTTGGTGTTAATATCCAGGGTCGCTTCCTTTGTCGCTGATCCCTTCGATAACCGTACAAATATCCATTTCTGAAATAGAACATATACAGGAAACACTCAGTGATGAGTTAGACACGTTCATGACATTAGTTAACGGAATCAAACAGGTCGATTCTTGTAAATTGTATTTATCCCGATAAACAGTTCCTTTTTCAAGTACATTTCTTTAAACGAGCCATTTTTAGCAAGAGATAAATGGTCAACACTTTGGTCATTTAACAAAGTGCACAATACATTAAAGAATTCTTTCTTAAATAGATGGAAATCAATCAGGATCAGTCAGATTTAGCCTATAGACCTAGTTAGCATGTACCCTAATAGAATCTACCCTTCCTAGTTATTGGTTAACAGAAAACACAGGGTTCCAATCAGATAAATTACCATGATCTATTTTTGACCTTTTATGCATTGATGCACTAATCTAGGTGATATGGAACCAACCCACGTCTTTGTTATACACTGTAGCTGATATACGCACTTATAAATACACGGACAATGCAGTCTATATTTGCCGCCACATGTATTAAAGTATTCATCAATTTCCTAAGAGAGTAATCGGGTCGAAACATTTTACCCCCTCCTTCAACGCCAGCCCCCTCTTCCTTGTTGTTAAGAAAAAGATCACTCCCTAAGGGCGATATCACTTTTGGCCTTCTTACACCATGACACCTATATTGATATACACCCTTCTATATCATCTCACTTCACCGTACTCATTTCTTTGGCTAAAAAGTATTGCAAATGATCGCAGTAATATGGACTAAAGAATATACGGACTGCTTGGAGGCTGGTCATCACATAAACACTGATAGAAGATACCCACGTTTGTAGAAGCCCCCACAACTGCAAAACACACCATGATCATAAACACACATATTATGATGCCACACCAAAAAAGCTTTTCCGAGCACTGACAAATATTACGAGAATTACCTCCCTCTTACTGATGTGTGTCGTTATTCTAAAGTATGGGTTATTCTAAATGACTGTATTACTGATGTGATAGTATCCCAACATTTGGTACTTTTAACATTCTTTCATTTTTTTTTGTTTCTTTATTATTTTTACAAAAGAGAAGTGCACAAAATCCTCCTTGTCACACTGGCTGCCATCTAATATCCAAGCATTGAACATGCCAAACTGGTTTCACAGTTTTGGGACGTCCAATGTCCGATATTATTGATGAGTTTTAGCTGCCTTACCATAAATCACAAAGTACAGTGATATACCGTAATTCCGTAATTTCAACGGAATAACAGTGTAAGGTAGGCAATGCTAAGTAATGGGGTGAGTATACAGTTAAAAGAATGGGACTTATTTACAAGCACCCAAAATGAAGACATCATAAAAATATAATTATGTTTATAATCCTCGTTCACTCAAGAGTCACACGCCTTGGGTCCTGACTTGGATGGGCAGTACATGTCATGAAGTCAATCACGAACAGGAGCTGGAGCGTATACGAGGGTCTATTGCGGGCTAAAGGAGGGATTGAATGGTCGGCATTTTATGACCTCCTAAAACCCATGTGCCATGTTCAATTGCCCAATGCCAAGCCTCAGCCTGAGTTCTCCATCGCAGTGCAGGTCATTATGGGTGGGGGCAGGACAGGAGGGTTTAGATCAGAGTTATACCTTAGTCTTTGGCCGTCAGAAACTGGCTATCGCCTGCTCAGGCCTGTTGTATAGAGCAACTCAAGGAGTTATGGACGCCCATATGATATGTTACTGGAAAGTGTCTATTTCTTTCCTTTAAAAAAAAATTACTTCATTTGACTTCTACAAGGTCCTATATATGGGGGGGGGGTATGTTACATCGCGTGTTCTTATTCAACGTTATATCATTTGTTTGTTTGTAAATATTACGTATGAATACATGTAACATGGTTTCATGTTCCATATTTCTATACACGTGAACAACGTGAGAGGATATCTGAAAGAAACTCATTCCAAAAGGGTTAGGGGCGTGCCAAAAGGTGAGTGCAGTTTCTGACCATTTCCTCACTTGACCTTTTCGGTATGACCTGTATAGGACTCGCTGTGAGTAGTAGAGGGAGATGGGGACACGGGGTGGGGCGGGTGTAGGCCGGTGGGTGTGGGTGTGGGTGTGGGTGTGGGTGTGGGTGTGGGTGTGGGTGTGGGTGTGGGTGTGGGTGTGGGTGTGTTAGGTGGGGGTGGTGTGGGGGGCTGTAAGCTTTCTGTTCCTAGAGATGAGGTAGCGGCGAGTAGTCCCTTTGCATTCATGTGGCTCGTTGTCAGGAACGCGTGGCAGGGATTGATGGAGAGAAGGCGGGGGGAGGGGGTTGTAAGGGGGTTGGGAGCCCGGCGGGGGTCAGGAGGGGTCCTAATGTGAATTGATGATAAAAACGGGTCCATGTGCATGTATTTACGTGCAGATGAACATGGCCGGTACGGACGGTTTAGGAGATGGGGGAGGGGAGGGGGCAGAGAGGGCAGTAAAGAAATAGGTACACTGTAGGAGTACGGGAGGGTGGGAAATATACACTGTTAGAAGTAAATGTAGCTGTGCAGTAGGATCTACTACAGTTTTACAGTACTAAACTACGGTGTTGGTGTACTTGGGTAGTAAAATCTACTGTTGGCTTACAGTATAAAATGACGTATTTTTGGCTTCACCGTTTACATTATATGATTAAGTATAGAGAAGGTATGTCATATGGTAGAGGGAGGGGATAAGCAAGTGGGAAAGGGAGAGGAGATACACGTAGAAACCCAGTCATACACAGGGTGGGTGGGAACAGGTTTTGATTTGGTTGAAGGATCAGGTGACAGCGGCAGCAGCCATCGGTGAGAGGAGAGCCGTGGCGTGGGAGAGTATGAGGCAGAACTGAAAGATAGGAAGTGAAAGGGAACGTTCACAAATAACGTCACCGGTTAGGTGCTGGGGGAAAGGGATATTTGTCTTTAGTGACGAAATGTACCCCGGACCATTCATTTGTATAGGTCAATCTGCCCAAAATAGTGACATGGGGGTGGGAGGGTCGGGTTTTGAAAATAGAAAGATCTCAAAATAGGTGACGTCATTTGTGACTGTTCCCAAAGGTGGGGAGTCACAACGGTGGGTGGAATGAGGCCAGAGGGAGGCGGGTGTGAAACATGGATGGTGGAGATGTAGGCTGCAATAGCCGGGTGGTGGTGCAGGGGCAGAAGGGGACAGGGCCAGGGGGGCTTCTGAGTCAATGTACAGGAGGTGGCTGCCGGGGAGGTAAAGCTGTCCCCAGGGTCGGCAATGGGGCCACACGAGCTGCTCCGAGCTGCTCGAGGGCTGCTCGCCACTCGCCACCTGCCACCTACAACTCAACAACACCCAACTCGCCTGTCTCTCCTAGGATATCCTCTCCCAAAGTCAACGTCAATAAAAATAGTAATAATACCTGGACCACGATGCCCTGTTCACATGCTACTCCAAAAGAAGGAAACCTCTCCACATATGGAGCCTTGTACTTGACCCTGTGGTAGAAATGTGGATAGGCACATGATTATATTTTGCGCGTTAGTAAGTCTTGCAATGGGTGGAGGAGGGGGAGTTTCCTTTTATTGTAGGCACGAGTGAGAGTTGTAGAGCATTGTAGGTAATGATTAGGACATGTGGGATAATACTTCAGGTGTCTTTGATTGGAAGGTGGGAGTTGTGCATGAGAGTGTACAGCCACAGGGAAGACTGCATTATTAGTCCAAACTGAGTGTTTCCTCACGAGGTTAGTTCAGGCCATGTGGCTTTATCTCAACGTGTATGGAAACACTCAGTTCGGTTCAATAGGAGTGAATCTCTGTGTTAATGCCATGTGATACTTGATAGTATATGACAATAATAATTTGATATCGACGTCATAGCAATTTTGAGGAACAAGTGCCTTAGCTTAACACTGAATACAGAGATTCTCCTTCTCCCATGAATGAAGGCTTCAGCGTAAGATGTTCACGTGACAATACGATGGGTGTGAACACATAACTTTTCCTGAAGAAAGGCCTCCCAAAACGCAAAGAAAAGGCTTCAGGTATACATATACAGCTAGAGTTGAGGCCTAAATCATGTAAGGGGTGTATGGCAGAGTGATGTATGACACACTAGCAGCAGAAACGCGGGTATTGAGGGGACGGGCTGGGTTAGGAGGAGGGGCATGCCGTGAGAAGGTCTATCATTACCGTGGCAGATGGCCGGGGTGATCCGACACTTAATAACCCGTCATTTGCCAACGCTAACAACCCTAGTTTCTCGGCCACAACCACGCCCGGGAGAAACGCTCCCACCAACCGAGGGACAGGGTAGGGAAATAAGGTCGGGGTCAACCCCAAGCCTACAGGGATTTACGGCTGACGCGAGACCCCCCCCCCCCTCACCCTCACCCGACCCCAACTATCATACTAAAAACTGGGATTTTGAGCAGGGATATTCCAAATACATCCAAAAGTTCATCATCATCTTGCTTATTTCTATTGTAATATCCTAGTTTGACATACATTGCATTTATACATTTCTGCATAATGCTTGGAGGGGAGGGGGGGGGGGGGGTGGCCGACCTAACCAAGATATTGCAACAGTATAACTCACAATCTTTAGTCAGACTATCCGACACAAACAAGCCAGATTCAAATACCATCGAACTCCTCTCTTTGGTTCATATCATGTGCAGATGTAGGACCTCAGCAAGTCTATGCAGCCTTTAAAAGGGTCTCAACTCAAACCCAATACAAGCTGTCTCTAAACATGCCCATGAAGCCCACCCCAACCCCCACCCTGCACCCAACAGTCAGTCACACACTACGGGCCGCACTGTTCATGCAGAACACATAAAACCACAACCCAAGCCGACAGAGCTGCTCCTACCCATTTCTACTAGCCTCACAGTGACTGCACCCAGAGTAGCTCACACCTCATTCACAGGGCAGGAGTCATAGATGTGCTGTAGTCTCTGAGGGAGGTGTTGAAAGCGATGGTGGTGGGTGGTCAGCTGCACTTGCAGCGAGGGGAGGAATTTGTAGAGAGCTGGGGACAGAAATCCTGCTCCTACACCAAAGCAAGGGTTCTTTAACCTCCCACATGGCATGGACATTTCTTAGTATGCTGCATGCAATGTCGATGGCGACATGAAGCATTAGGTAGGGAGCCTAGATGATGTAGGCTGGTTGGAGGGGTGAGAGTGGGGAGGGGTCCTAGGAGGCTGGGCTGAGTACACGAGGGTACAATTCTTAGAGATGGGAAACTTATTTAGAGTACTGAATGGGGAGAGAGACTGAATGACGGGACTGCTACCAATCTACTCAATCCTCTGACTGCTACAACTGGCAGTGCCTCAAAGACTCCGGGGGAACGTTATGACGGGTAGTGTTGGGGGAGGGGGTAAGGGACATGGCAAACCCATCAGCTTCCTAACTGAAGATGAGGGGAGGGGGGAGGGGGAGGCTGGGGTGGGAGGGGGCAATGCTCAACGTGCCGCCGCTTCCAGAAGTGACATTATAAACGTGACAAGCCCAGCGTGATAGATCTATGTATTTCTGAATTGGTTGTGACCCCGATATCACCCCGAGTCAACCCCAAGCACCCAGTGTGCACATGTCGCTCTGCTCCGGCCGCCCTTTCCCTTGACCATTCACGCCATATTTGGAGCTACATGTGCATGTCTGTCTAAAGGAGTCAAATGTTAGATTAATGGTAATCTAACATTTGACTCCTAAATACAACCAACCCCTTACCAACAATCAGAGTGAGAAAGGGTATGAATGTCCTTCCTGGGTCATCATCTCATCCCCCCCCCCCGCCCCGACACACGCACACCAACATCTTATGCCCGAGTAGCTCTCGCCTTTTCCGCCATTTTTCCTTTCCACAATTTGACACAACCTTTTTTTGAACCCGCTGCTTTTCACTGTCTACCACAAGCCCTGTAGTTGGCGATAAACCGACGAGGTGGTGCCATGTGCCAGTCACGTGTCCTGTCAGCCCACTGCGCATGCGTCTAATGCCCTCTCTGCTGCATACTGATGTTTTTCCTAACCCCCCCCCCCCCCCCCCCACACACACACACCGGCCCCAAACCTTCCAATGGCCACAGGGGTGCAATTCATCAATCCCGTGAGCTCCCGCTACTCAGGGTCAGAGGGAAGTAGGGGCGGCACCCCATGGGTCTTACAAAATTTACCCCCCCCCCCCCCCAAATCCCTCTGGCTTCATAGGAGCTTGAAAAAAACGTGTATTTTATGTACCCTGTGGTGACTTTTAAGACTTTTTTGTAGATGGGGGCATTAGACAGTTTGGGGAGATGTGAATCATCAGTGACAACAACCCACCTCGTCCGAGAACCGGTCCAGAACCATGATGGCAAGTGTTAGACAACTGAGAAAAGATGTGAGTTTTCTTCTTTTATATTGAAATCATACAAATTTACATGCTATGTTATTAGGCTCATTTGCGTTTCTTAGTTCTGCAGTACCTATCAGATAGCTCTCATGTATATCTACTTGCACTCATCCTCAAAGAAAAATACAGAGAAAGTATCGATCACACACATAATTATGATTTGACACTTTACCCTAATCAACAGCCCACGGGGATGTTCACAAAAAGTGACAGTTAACTTCATTATAGCCAGTTCCAATCCTGACGTGTGGGTGTGTCTGTGCAAGCTCACATGAATACATGTCAAGATCCGACCCCTTCCCCCTCCCAGGTCATCCACATTTTATTGATACAATCTATGAAATATAGCCTAACAGATGTCCCAAATTTAGTATAAAACATAGCACATATATATGACCTGGTTTTAGACCTCAGTGATTTCCTCTCTCATGAACGCAATTCTTTTATTACGCATTTCCATCTAATTCTATGTGATTTATTTTTCCTACATCAGTCTATGTATGTCTATGTGCGTATCTTATCTCGCCCCAAACATGGGGTTTATGCCGTCGTCATATCTATTTTCTATCCTGACACTGGATAGTGATGTGTCATTGGGATTCCCAGGGTCCTCTTAAATGCTATGACCTGAGGATCCAGTGACCTGACCACAAACCCTATTCTCACCTGGTCAGTGTCGGTACACATTACATCAGATAGCCTACAGGTGTCTCATTATAAAGTGAATCTGATGTCAGAACACCACTGGGATTTCCCAAACTCTGTACAAGATTAATCCTTCAAAATATCCTAGATGGCTCATGGACCATGGGGCAAATGTCACCAAACCTGACCCCTCACCCCGTAACGCCACCACCACCACCCTACTACATACAATCCACCCATTCATTCAGGCAGTCATAACATCAAACACTTACATCAGCAACTGTGTACACACATAAACCACTGGCCACATATAACAGAGATTTATTTTCTCTTCTGCATGTGTCATTGCCTTTTATATAATTACAATATCTAAAACAGCCAGAGGAAGACTTATGAGGGGAGACCTAAGAAGTCAATCTTCTCATATATTTTAATATTTTCATTCCCCCTTACATTGACTTTAGAAAAGACTTTAGTCTGTCTTATAACATATGTGATTAAGACCCTGGAACAGCCCGGATCTATGCCTGAGGTGAGGCTCTGAGCTTTGTGTATATACATGACGTCAACCCCAGGTACTTATAGTATACATGTATTATTGGGCAGAACCATAAGGAGATTAACAGGTGCCCCTGGATAGTTACCACTACCAACATAATGTGAACTCTTAAGGCCTATTAAATGGGCGGCTACCTCGACATGACATATATGGGGCAGTATCAAAAACACCATTATTAAAGGAAGCATTGTCCTTCCAATGGCCATATCTTCCTCTTTTTAAATGTGTTATTATATAAACACCAGTCATGCCCTTATTAGAAGAAAAACTCAGTATTGTGTATCAGGTCCTTACAAAATCGGACTCAAGTTACTGACTGGAGCTGGTTATTAATTCCCCAGCTAAGTAGGCCCCTGGATCCTGACTTAGCTCATGGACCATGGGGCAAATGTCACCAAACCTGACCCCTCACCCCGTAACGCCACCACCACCACCCTACTACATACAATCCACCCATTCATTCAGGCAGTCATAACATCAAACACTTACATCAGCAACTGTGTACACACATAAACCACTGGCCACATATAACAGAGATTTATTTTCTCTTCTGCATGTGTCATTGCCTTTTATATAATTACAATATCTAAAACAGCCAGAGGAAGACTTATGAGGGGAGACCTAAGAAGTCAATCTTCTCATATATTTTAATATTTTCATTCCCCCTTACATTGACTTTAGAAAAGACTTTAGTCTGTCTTATAACATATGTGATTAAGACCCTGGAACAGCCCGGATCTATGCCTGAGGTGAGGCTCTGAGCTTTGTGTATATACATGACGTCAGCCCCAGGTACTTATAGTATACATGTATTATTGGGCAGAACCATAAGGAGATTAACAGGTGCCCCTGGATAGTTACCACTACCAACATAATGTGAACTCTTAAGGCCTATTAAATGGGCGGCTACCTCGACATGACATATATGGGGCAGTATCAAAAACACCATTATTAAAGGAAGCATTGTCCTCCCAATGGCCATATCTTCCTCTTTTTAAATGTGTTATTATATAAACACCAGTCATGCCCTTATTAGAAGAAAAACTCAGTATTGTGTATCAGGTCCTTACAAAATCGGACTCAAGTTACTGACTGGAGCTGGTTATTAATTCCCCAGCTAAGTAGGCCCCTGGATCCTGACTTAGCAAGTGAAGGCCGAGGGTGGGGAAGAGGTAGGGTGGTGGTAAGTGAGGGTGGGGTATGGCTGGATGGTGGGTAGGATTGGGGTGGGAGTGGGGGTGGGGGTGGTGTGGGGGAGTGTCATGCAGTTAAATAATGATTTGTGAACATTAAGACCTAATCTGATGTAGGCCCTCCTATGAGGTAAGCTACCATGTGTACTGAGACCAACATACAGTCTGCAGGGGTGCAAGGCTAGGTTTGGGGAGGGGGAAGGGGTAGTCGTTGAAATTATAAATCCTTAATGCTTTGCCCTTGGGCCTCGTTCAAACACGCACCATTTACATCTTTAACTCTAACTTATCAAAATAATGCTCAAATAAGGTTGATCCCATATTCAAAATGTATTCTTAAGTTGGCATGAAGCACAAATTACTATATTCTACTATGTAAACACATTAAAACAATCATCCCCAGTGGACCTAATTCTGCTTCTCCCTTTGGCACTAAAACACATGGAAAATTAGGGTAAATGGCAGGTGTGGGGGCATTGGGGAGCTCCATAAGAGTGGGTAGGGGGTGGTGGATCTTGCTCTGAATGTGGTGTTTACTGTGTAGTACCACCATCACGACTAACGCCACTACTGTGTATGTGTGTGTGTGTGTGTGGGGGGGGGGGGGGGGGGTGCTGATGTCAGCCGTTAGTATTGTAACGCCTGGGCCCCATATCCAGGGGCCCTCACAGTCCCCCCCCCCCCCACCCACTCCCGCGCACCACCAGCCCCCTCCCGCGTTGTGAGATCCAAATGATGGTTGAAGCTCAGATCTTGACTGGGGATTCCCCATGATACATTAAAAGGTTGCCGGTCCACTGAAAAAGACCCACACGCCCTACTGCCGGTATGTTTTATGTCATCAAGGGTCATATTAAAACACTTTTTAAATGCCAATATTTTTAAATGTCAATATGCTGAAATACAAAGTTTAAATTGATTTAAGCAGCTCATGTACAAAGCTGACTCTTTAGAATCGTTATCAACCTTCTGTCCTTAATCCTATATGTTAACCATTTGGGGGCGAAAAAAAAAGAAGTTGTTTGTGATGGGGGTGAAATATGTTGCAAGAGACACATAGTGCTTTAATGCATTGTACCTACTTGTACATATTTGTTGTCATGATGCATGAATGTTGAGAATTACCTGCACTCAAGCATCATGTCAACCCTATGGATATGATACACTCCCCAAATGTACCGTACATATGACGAGTCAACACTTACCTTCTGACACATTTTGCAGTTACGTAGTTGGAATAATGCAGTTTGGTAATAATTAGAATATATCTAAGCTTTACCTTTCTGACATCAATGGTTTATAAAAGATTACATGCTTAACAGATGAATCCTGAACCTAATTATCAATCCAACAATTTCAACAGAGGAATCAATTACGTTAACCATACCCAATGGTAATTATGTTCTCAGTTATACTTATAGGGGCAGGATGACTTAAGCATCTCGTGCTCCTACCAATGTTTATCATATAGACTACAGAGGTCATATGCCCTAATTGGTAAATCATATGAGGCTTGGTACATATAGGCCTACTCATCCCAGTTATATATACAGCCAAAACCATTTAACCTACTCCATCTTCCTAGCGAATAAGTGGATGCCTGGGGACCTGGGGGCCTAATCAGCACAATCTAGCCTATATACATTATATATACAGTCTTTATTTCCATATGTCAACTGATAAGATGGTTTCTACTTTCCTATTCCAACAGGTGCAACGAATAGTATATGTGTACGGTATGAGCTTGAACTCATGGGGTTTCTTATGCCATGATAATTAGGGAGCGTTCATTATTTATGGCAGGGGGGGGGGCGGGCGTTTGGCAAAATGAATACGTCAAAAAAAAAAGACCCCCCCCTCCGAATGGGTCAAAAAAAAAAGACCCCCCCCCCTCCGAATGGGTCAAAAAAAAAAGACCCCCCCCCTCCGAATAGGTTGAAAAAAATGACCCCCCCCTCACCATACACGTTAATAAATACTTAATAATTGCATCAACGAAATACAAAGTCTACATAGTCCCATACTATAACCTATTATAGCATGTGCTTAACCATTATTTGAGGGAGTGGTTATAGTGTAGAATAATATGGTGAATATTTTTGCATCTCCCACATGTGGAGAGCGCACATTTTTCTTGTTCCGTGGAACGTTTGATTTTTTTTTGCTAAAAATGGGTGTAATTCTTTTGGTCCCCACCTACAAGTCCTGCTAATACTGTTTGGTAGAAGTACCATGAAATGGCCCAGCTAAGGGGCGGCGGAAAGTGGATAAAGTTGGGGGGGGGGCAGCTCAGAAATGCCAGCTGACGAGTGGTGGTTGGAAGGAGAAACAAATAGTTGTTTTGGGGCCGCAAGCCCCAGGAAAATTTTGGAATTTGACCTTTATATTAATGCATTCAGAGTGGTCTAAAGTCTACTATATGATCCATGGGAAATCTTGTAATTTTACATTGAAATTGATGTGTTCTGAGGGACTTTGAGCTTGTCATTCAAGAAAATTTTAGGAATTTTACCTTTAGATTGGTATATTCTTAGGTACTCTGAGTCTAGAATGTTCATGTTTCACAGCACAGATCAATTACAATCGCTTAAGCCATCAATGGTATGCATGGATGCTACTTGCACCATAGTTGATAACCTTCATTTGAGGAAATGCCATAAGGTACCTGCCTTCAAAGTTCTAGGGTAAGGACCCTCCCCTCTGTGTGGGCAGTAGCGCTTGTCTTTCTTTGTGGTAGACGACCATGTCAAGTGTTGACTTATCACTAAAAGAAGGATTATAGCATCCCCAACTTTGACAAATCTTTTAAGCCTAAATTGTTAATTTAGTACTCTAGTATAATCTATAAAAACCTGTATGAAGCCTTATCTTGACTTTGTCCTGATCCCATAAGATGCACTGGCAATCTGACTTGCATACTTGCCATGGCCTATGCATGAAGTTTTATGTGACACTGTAGGGGGAATATCATGCTAATGATGTTTTCTGATGAGGCCAAGGAGCAATGAGTAGCTATGATAATTCAGTGCCTGATTTCTGTTGAAGCCAAAGATGAACTTAGAGGGAGATTAAGAAATTGGCGAAAGTGGCTATTTGCTACATTTCAAGGCATGCGGTACACTGATTTATAGTGGGATGATCATGTTTACTCTATGAGTCTACCGATTTTATAAGCCCTAGAATCTGTGAGAAGCAGGCAGTTATCAGGGAGATTGTGAAGTTATTCTGAAAAATTGAGAACTCTGCAATCAGAACGCTGGGGCCCATTTAGCAGGGTCTGGTGCAAGACACCAAGGAAAAGTGTGTATCATGACTGGTGTAATCACACCTTTGACTGGTGGAGTGGACCTAAGCTACAATGTATCAAAATATGAGGTAGATTTGCATCTTGCATACCGTGCATGTGCTCCTGTATTGGGAAGAAAGGCAGGGTCTAGACATGTAGGCAAGTTCACCCTTGCATATGGACGCCAAAACGCGATAGGGCAAGGCTAAAGTCCAATTAACCCAAACTATTTCAGATACCGTACTGTCATATTTCGGCGCCACAATAGCATTCATCTAGCTGCACACTGATACTAGCTTTGCTGTATAGACCTGCTACATTCTGTACTCCTATTCTCATGTTGAATTAATGTTCTTTCTCCAGTTATTGTTGTTTTGGGAAAAGAAAAGTGGTGAATCATTCAAAGTGTCGATGGGTAGGCAAGAAATTAAGCAGAGTTCTGCTGTCTTAATGACCCCAATCCGCGACATGTGTCGTGAAATTCGCGTCATTTGTGTCAAAAATGACCCCCTTCCAAATAAATACCCCTAAAAAAAAATGACCCCCCCCCCTCAGAATAGGTTGGAAAAAAAAGACCCCCCCCCTAAGAATAGGTTGAAAAAAAAAGACCCCCCCCCTCTGAATACCCCTAAAAAAAATGACCCCCCCCTTGATTTGCACACCCCCCCCCCCTGGCATAAATAATGAACGCTCCCTTAGTGGTCTAGGGTAGAGTCGGACACATATGTTGAAACGGACACTTGAATTTGTGCTTATTCAAGCTTTTTAATACAATTCTTATCATACAAGAGTAATAAGAAATATCAGTGCCCGTCTCAAGGTGTGTGCCCGACTCATGGTGAATCTATCCTTTAGATATCCTATATCACTATTCCTGTGTACAGGCATATAGGGGGGTATGTGGGTTGGGTAATGTGTGCAGGGCCTCAGGGTGGGGTGGGGGTAGGGTGGGTGGATCCATTATCCAGGGGCCAACTCATGCAGTAGTCTAAGTGGATCACACTGGTGAAGCAGGGTATACTGTACCATAAGGGCAATTTAATTGCCATTAAACTAGTACCGGTAACGCCCACAGAAGTATATGCTCAGACACATGGAAGACTCTGAGAATGTCAATGGGGCTCTCTCTAGTATCTTGTAGAGGAATCACGGCCAACTTGTACTGTCGAGCTGAAGGAACTACATGTAATTGATGATTGAATTTGGTCACTTAATGGCTATCTTGCTATAGCCCACGGTAGGCAATTCGTCTGATAAACATACTCCAACTTAATTTTAAACATTCTAGGAGATCAATCAGGTGGATGCTCTGTTATGCCCTTTAAAGAAATCTGACAGATGAAATTAATATTATCCAGTGTTGCATACCTATTAGGCTATTGTAGCGGGAGCGGCGGATCGGGTGGCGGATCCCGCGTCGTCTGGCGGATCTGGCGGATCCGGCGGATTCCGCTAGACGGCGCGGCGGTCGCCACCCTATATAATGATCCGCAGCGGGGCTGGCGGATCACTCTCTCTCCTGCAGCTGAAGTGCGCGGACGTCGGCTCTCGCTCCTGTTACACCAAATTGATGTGCTCTGTGTTATCTTGTGAGGCTATAATATAACTTTCCCTGAACCTTAATTGAAGCTGTGTTGTGTTCTATTTCCTAGCGAAGTGTTTGCCCTAGTCCTTTTACAGTGGTGACAGCGGTTTCAACTAACAGACGAACCACGCCATGGATAGGGCTTCAGAAGGAAGTACAGCGGGGACTGAAGGAAGGATGGAGAGGCCAGTGGGAGAGGACGTTTTCCTGCGGCTACCCACGGAGACTGCTCGGGTTCTGATGGGGGAAGCTCCCTCGGACGAGGGAGACCGCGAGCAAGAACTGGAGAGAGACAGGAGAGCCCAGAGGGAGTGGGTCATCCGGTGGAGAGAGGAGGAGACCAGGAGGCTGGAACGGTTGGAGGCAGAGAAAGCAGAGAGGGCTTCTAGATGGTCGGATGCTGTGGAGATGTTCGGGCAGCTGGGGGTAGCAGCCGGGGAGCAGGGAGGAGACGAAGGCAGCAGAACGTGGGGTCCCATCGGGGAAGTTCTGGCAGCCCAAGACGAGACAGTCCCCTACGCCCCGCTCGGCGAAATCCGCAGCGGAATCCGCCAGCCTGTCAACAAAGGAACGGTTGCTATGCAACCGCCACCGGAAGACTCCGCCAGACCGGAAGACTCCGCCAGACCGGAAGGCTCCGCACAATCCGCCAAGCCGGACGGCTCCGCACGATCCGCCGGGCTCCAGGACGTCAACAAAGTGGCAGCGGTCGCTAGGCAACCTGGGCCGGGTGACTCCGCATGGTCCGTGGGGCTCCCGATCCGCCAGGATGCCAGTAAGCTGGGGACGGTCGCTTGGCAGCCGGGGCAGGAGGGCTCCGCACAATCCGCACGATCCGCCGGGCTCCCGCATCACCAGAACGGCGCCGAAGGGGAAGTGGCTCCTGCGCAACCGCGGGCGGAAGGCTCCGCACGATCCGCCGGATCCGCCGGATCCGCCGTTTCGTTCGCTTCCGGCCCAGGGATCCCCACCAACACCTCCACGATTAGCCACGCATCGTTGTTGGAGAGCAGCGGGGGGGGAGGGCCCCAAGGAACGGGCCGGGTGGCCGACGCCGCAACCATTGAAAGGTCCCAGCAGTTGGGCCGCATTAGGGCCCTCACGGAGGCCGCAGCATTAAGGGATGCAGCAAGACGGGGGGCGGAATTGGCGGTCCGCCGGGAGAGGGATATGGCTGAGGAGGGCCGTCGTCGGGCGGAACAGGAACACCTGGAGCGGCTGGAAGAGGCCGAGGCTAGGGCGGTGACGGCCGAGTCGGTGCAGCGGGAGATCGCCAGGGTGGATGAGGCTCGGGCGGAGGTCCAGCGGCGAGAGGCCGCCTACAGGGACGCCATGGACGCGGAGGTGCACAGGGGAATGGCCCCACAGCGCAGTACCCCGGTGTACGGGGCACCTACCTGGATGGAGGCGGAGCGGGAGTGGGCATCATCGGCCGCCCAACCGGGGCCGCACCAGGGGGGATCATATGGCACGGCCGCACCGGCAGTACAGGTCATGGCACCGCCCCAGGCGACGCCTGCGGTCATGCCCATGTTCCCACCCATGCAGCCACGTTGGGGGGGGGTCTGTCCCACCTACCCACGAGTTGGAGCCCCACCACAAGCAGCCGCAATTCGGGGTGCCATTCACAAAGGTCACGGGACCGGAAGGGGAACCCATGAAACAGGAGGCCAAGGGCGACACGTATATTGGATGTTCATAGCCCTGATACTGATAAGAGTCAGTCTCTCTGGGTTTGCTCCCTGGGTTTGCTGCCACATATAGATCTAATACAACAGAGTAAGCTATCGGCCCATCATCCATGATAAAAGACCCTGTCCCTGCTCTTTTATGGTCTCGTCGTTTGTCCTGGTAGTGGTGTGATCTCCTATTGAGGAGCAGACCTTGGGTATGGGGCCAGATCCCTATCACCTTGAAAGCAATCATTGCTGCTGTACCCTGGTAAATTGGGGAGCAAATAACATTTCAGTTCTGGTCATGCATCATAATGAGGCATTGGTTTAACACTATAACATACACATCCATATGTGTAATGACATTCATATGTGATCTCTTAGGCATGATTCAAATGATAGTTTAAGTTTAAGCAACACTATTACTTTTTTCAATAAGATTCTATTCAGGATCTCTTTGGAGCATATACCGGTATGCATAGAAAGAAAACAATGCAATTCCTAATCCAATTCTTGACATGGCAGATTCTAGCCAAACTGTGTGCCAATGCATTTTTGACCAGTCACCCCCTCCCCCACGCCCGATTCAATGGGAGGAAGGTACCATTAGGTCGTTGTTTACAAGACAAGTGCATGACCCAGAATGACTCCATATTATTGGAATCCTGAATTGGATTGCACCCAAAGGCAGTGAAATATTTTTGGCTGAGGGACACAGATGATCAAATTACAACCATATTAAAAGGAAGTCCAGAGACCATGTTGTCACGGACGCCATTACAGTGCGGTTGCCATGGTGATGGATCACCTAAGATCCCAGCTGCGACCCTGACCCTCTCCCCTTGGATCCTTGGATCTTTTGGATCCGATCGGCCTGGGCTTACCCTCCGGGCCGCCCTCAATTATTTACATGGCCGTAGCGCGGCTCGACGCTTTTACGACATGTTTTGCGACATGCCGTGGGCAGGGCGGGCTGGTTGACGGCAGGCGTCGGAGTTCCGATGGATCATGGGAAATGACGGGAGAAGCGTCCCGTCACCTTCACATCAGTCAACTAGTGTCCCTGGTGCTAGGTGGGTGGGGACTATTGAGGTATTGCCTTGGGGGGTCAGGCCTACAAGGGTGGGTCGTATACCGGTATTTATCATGCAGGAGCTTCCTTCGATCATTATAGAGACCTATGGGCCCTAGTCCCCCTATCAAAATGTAGAATCTTATCATCATCTAATTATGTCCATAGACATGCATGTTTCAGATAAGTATGACTTTCCAATAGATCTCCATTGCCGCTCTCAATCTAAAAATTAGACCAATATATAGAAGAAGCCTCTGAGCGTTGGTATAGAGTTGGACACGACGGAACACTTTTATAAGCTTTAAGATAGTATCGTCCTCGTCCTAAGCTAACATTAGTTTACCCTGAAGGTGTGGTGTAGAAAACGAATGCTTACAAACACAAGAATAGCCTCGGGTTGGTCTACTCTTCTTTTGCTATAATAAAGTAGGAATACATCTTTACAAGTATATGCCTATTTGAAGGATTTGTAACCACGAACCTTTGGATTATTTAATCCATGGGGGGGGGGGGCTATTCTGTTTTGATGTAGATCTGGGCCCTTTTTGAAATAAGGGACCTACATAATATATATTGTCATATCCATATGGGCCCTACGTCATTGGAGAAAGATATGAGATGACACAACTTACAGGCCCAGGTCTCTCTTCGGAATGATATGAGGAATATGGATAGGACAACTTCATTCCTAATATAGACACAGGGTTGTGATAAGTTACAGTACTCCATCATTGGTTATTTATCAGTTTGCCTGGCGATACCGAAAATGGGCAGTTGGTAATCTCCGGGAAGGCTATTGTAAAGCAGACGGACAAGGGCCCCCAATCCTGATATGGAGCCTTTGCCGTCTGCCAGCCTCCAGCACACGCCCCTCCCGTTCACAACCCCCCCCCCCCCCCCTTCCCGCCCAGCAGTATAGCACTCCAGACAGGGGGATGAGAGGAGGCTTATCTTGGATTAACACAACCCACCTGCTGGCCTTCCTGATCCTCTCATTTGGAGATGGGTCTCACTCTTGATCACTAAGGCCTGGAACTCCATTGTAATGCCAGACCAGGCCGTATCCCGGGAGTAAAGCCAAACATTCTGGGGGGTACAACTCCCAAGCCAAACACAATTCCCCTTTTCAAATCAACCACGACGGGCGCCTGAAGGAATATGCAAAATACATATTGAGAAATTCCTCATGGTTAGGAAGGAGGGCATTGGGAAATGATGGTATTTTTTTGGGCGAGAAAATTACAGCAGTGTGGCAGTTAGGGGTCAGATAGGCTGGGTCGTTGGGAGGCTGACACGACCCAGGAGGATGGATTGAGGGGGAGGGTCTGGGGATCATCACCACCAGGCAAGTAAAGCCTTCCTCGGTGTGACCAGCATCCACACCACACAGCAGTCTACCCAAGGGTGTGGGTACCTTGGTAAGGAAGAAAAGTCGTCTGCTAGCACCTCTGATGCTGAAAAGACCTCATTGATGCAAGTGAGTGTTCTAAAATACGTATCAACTTGTCTTGGTAATGGGGATTTAAGTATCTATGGCCATTGAATCTACAGGAGAGTGGTAATATCATTTCTTATTGTGCAATGTGGATGCATTGGGAGGTATAACCATGGTAGAGGGGTCGCCTTCAATTAACAACGTTTCTATTTAAGAGCATATGATGTGGTGTATAACTGCTAATATTGAAATAATAAAAGGGGTGGAAGCTAGAAGGTGGAAAGACAAACTGGCATATGCATGTCGTAAAAGCGAGAACGAAATAAATGTAATGGACTTGCGTCAAGTTTTAAAATATGACATGTCTTGATCAGATAATCACTAAACATTGATGTCATCCCACATTACTATCGCATGCATAATCACTTTCCCAGTAAGTACACGCCAATACCAGGTGAGCCTCATCAGTTACAGATCTACATTGGCTTATCATATACTTACATAACTGATCTAGAATGCCTTTTGTCTTCAAACTAAAGGAAAGACGCAATTTTTACTTCGCATATCGGACCCCAGCCAGGTGAATGACCGTGATGGTCCGTTTATTACCTTCATTATCCTGTTAAGGTGTCACTGCGGTGGCGCGCCTTCATTGGCTTATTACTTCTACACGTAAAAACCCACCATTCCTTCTTCATCCTCACTGGAGAAATGCACCAGCACCGGCTGGGGCCCAGGTTTCCAGATGGAGCTAGGAAAGGCCACCACTTCTAAAATTTACCCACGAACCCTGGAGTTTGAGCAAGAGGGGGAAAAAAGCTTGAATAAGTTCCAGGTAGTTTATAAATAAGGTTTCAATTAGAATATAAAAAAAAGGTTCATGGTTGAGAACTCAGAGAAAGAAGGCATCAATTCATTAGGGATACCAAGCCTGGGTGCCCATTATCCTGATGCTAATTTAGACCCTTACCTGTTGAGTGCCATATAAGGGAGGGCTATTCACGGTTTCTTATACCAAGACTACTCTTTCTTCTACCATCCACTTCCCAACCCCTGAGTGATATCACCCTCTACTGTGTAGGTATTTAGTCATAGGTCGAGCAACTCACAGTTATTTAAACATAGATTGAGTCACTCAGCCGACTCACCCTTAGGGATTTGACACAGCCCTGATCCTATGAGTACCTATGAGTAGAGGCTCAACGCTAGGTACAGTTGCACTGGTGGTAGCCCAGCACAGTCCTGACATCTGTAGGCAGTTTCCTAAACTAAGACTACACGGTGGCGTTGCATGATTCAACTTTGACTGTGCTACTAGCTTCATCTAACTCTCATTTGATGCAACTATAATGAAATAAATCATCTCTTGGTGAATACCGATTTGAGAATAGGATGAGGAGTTTGACTCTGTTTATTTTGGGACCAAAATACACATTCAAGGCAAATGAAAGGTGTGTTGGGCTTGAATCAAAAGACATATATTTACCACAGCTGTCTGAGGATTCATTGCCAATAGACACAGTGATGTTATTTTCTCATGGCACACTGCCCAGATAAACATATCTAGAGCCCTACTTAACTAAATACAATATATACTTCATAAATATACACGACAGGCTCAATTGTATTCAATCATAAATTCCATACTCACTGGGAAAGCTCATATTTGCTTTAGGAGCCAGCAAGCAAGCCTATGGCATTGGGTATCACTTCATTAGCTGTTTAAAAAAAAATCATCCAACCTGGTACCCCCACATTCACCATCAACTCATTGATACTTGTTCTTCTCACGGTCAGGTGAATTAGATCCAGTTTACACTGGAGAAATAGTAGAAAAAAAGAAGAAGGGAGTAATATCCAACTCGATGAAAACCATAATTTGAGTTTGTTTGAACGGACCTAATCCTATGAACAAGGCCCAGACATGGACTGCTCCTTGTAAATGGGAGAGGCTGGTTTCCCACTCGTGGCAATGTTTAAACTCTGGGTGTTTGAACTCCAGTGTTTAAACTTTGGTGTTTAGTTTCACCAGGCGTCGTCAGGCAAACTACATTTACACTCCGCGCGTGCAGTGTGCACTTTCGCATTACTACTACCAGGTCGTTGTATGTGTGTGTGTGTGTGTGTGGGGGGGGGGGGGGTAAATGATGGGAGGGGGGTCTCCTTCTAGAAAAAAAGAGAGACTACCTTGTACACCCCGACCCACATCTACATTCCCCTCCCACATCCACACCCACCACACTTCACAATGCTACCACCTGGTCGATTCTCATGACGTTGGGTGGAACTAAAAAGATTCAAACTCCACCGGCTGCCAACAGCAGCGAACTACCCACCCAACTCCCAGAAAGTGGATATATGTAATGTGGGGAATAGAGAGGGACGGGGGTGGTCAGGGGGGTGGTTAGCCACAAGCCAGGGGTGCTTTGAATACGGGGCTAGACGGAATTGTGGATGTGAGTCGAAAGGTACAGTGGGGTTTATCCAGCTGCTGGCGGTGGGGAAATGGGTGGGGGGGGGGGGGGGGGGCAAATGTGTGGTGTACAGTGGCAATATTGGGGAAGGATGCTAGCAACAACCCCCCCCCCCCCCCCCCTCTCAACACACACACACATACACTCGTGTCCCCTGTGTCCAAGCCTGCAAGGTATAGGGGTTAATAGCAGGGTACCCTCTGTACCCAACCCCTTCAATTTACACTGGGTATCTTGCGTGCTGGTCAGTACTACAAGTATAGGGTTAGCTTGGGTAGAGTGGGGACTTTCCCACTCTAAGGTGTAAGAATAGCAGTAGGCAGGGAAGCAGGGAGGCAGGTCAGTGAGGTTGGTTGATGGAGGGGGAGCTGTATGGGTGGTGGCGCCGGCGGCCAGTCCCATATGTCCCCGTACACGTTGTGTGATGTGGGTGTGTCCAGAGGTAATTCATCTCATCCCATCCTCTCTAGCCACCTCATGCAGACTGGACCTCCCTACCAGGACTGGACTCCTTTCAACTCTCTGTAATTCCACTAACTGGTATACCCATTCTCTTTCAGAATCATGGTCATATAAGCCTCAACGAACATGGACATAATTATTACAATTTATAAACTGGTAGGAAGATCAGTATAGCCTCGGAGAAGCTTTCTGTTGTTATTTTATCTAAAGTGTAACAGTACACGGTGCTTGACCTATCATTGGCCTAGACCCAACACTAATTACTCTTCTAATTGTTTTCTTGGTATTGTACAACACCCTTAGTACCACTTAAAAGCCAATTAAAGGACACATTCACGGGCCATCAACTGTATGTTAAGTATTTGTCTCATTCATATCAGACTTTTGTTGCTTTCAGAATAACTGTCTGGTACATTCTAGATAATTCTAGGGTGTCTAGGTTCATGTAAAATCATAATAAAATCTATAGGCGGACCGTTTATAAAGACATTTAGACGAATCATTTTTCACATCTGATCTCGACTGTGCATGACATGTGTTGTCCGATGATACACAATCCACCCGAGCCTGACTTTCTGTTTCATTCCCTTCCTCCATCTTCAACCCCAATCCATCTCCGCCTCGAGTCCATTCCCCTCACTTTACCAACTGAGGTGGAAGGTGGGTAAATGTAGGGGGTTGGGGGGGGGGGGCAGCTCCAAAACCTGAGGGGTGTTAATTGAGGAGTTATTGGGGGTCTTGGGAAAATTCAGTAATATGGACTTTTAGAATAGTGAATTTAGAGTGGGTCAACATCTATAGACAGTTTTGAAATTATACATTTAGATTGATGTGCTCTGAGGAAGTTTGAGCTTGTCTTTCAAGTAGATTTTAGGAATTTTACCTTGAGATTGGTGTATTCTAGGGTATTCTGAAACTATAATGTGTTTGTTTCACAAAACGTTGGGGGCAGCAAACGTGCCCCCCCCCCCCCGCGGCCCCCCCCCCCCCGACCTTTGGATTTGGGAAGGGGGCTGTTTTTTTAGTTGTGAGAATAAAACCATATAGATCACTCTAGACACACACCTGATCATCCACACTTCAAAGATACAACGACTACCCCCCCCCCCCCCCTGCCTCCAACTCCAACCCACCCTGTTTCATTTCCTCTGAGGGTGCTAGTTGTGCCCCAACCCCCTTCCCAGACCAAATATACAATCACCGCCAGTGGAAAATTTACTTTGGGAAGGGTTCAAAGGTCAGTTCCCTTTCAATCCCACTTCCTGTGAACAGATGCCCTTGACCACCACCTGAATGCTGACCTCATGACTGCAGCTCACACTCTGGTTGTCCAGCCAATCAGTTGTCACCAGGCCCCTGCTTCTCTCAGCTAATCCAGGCCTACAATATAAAGGATCTATGCACTATACAAAGTACTTGCTTTACAAGCTTACTTTCCTAACTCTGATAGATTCGTATAAAACCATGGGCTTGGTCAGATCGCTACTATAAGATCATACACTTACAGTATGGATTGCACATGGTCATTATGTATAACGCTGAATGAAAGTCAGTCCTGTTTTGAGAGGGAACGTTCACCAATGATGTCACCCGCTAAGGGTTGGGGATTTGAAGGGTTGGAGGGGTATTAAATTACCAGCAAGTGACGAAATGTGATGGGGCTATACAGTTCTATAGATTAAAATAGTGAGATGAGGTGGGTGCGTGTGTGAGAGGGGGGATCCCAAAGGAAAAGGATCCCAAAATCAGTCACGTCATCTGTGAACGTTCCCTGTGAAGATAAGTACACGATGGTTTAACAGACTATATTGATGCTGTATTGACCTGTAATGGACACTTTACTTCTGAATGGGTGAAGATAGATGAGAAAGGGAGTCCCTTATAAGGCGTTAATAATAAACAGTGTATCTTATAAAGCAGGCAGCTGTAGGGGATGATGGCAATATTCAATTGAGTCTCAGGTTACAGGTATAGGTCGGGTAATAGAGGGTTTTATAAGGATTCAAAGCAATCACAGCCAGGGAAGCCAAGTCAAACGCCAGGCCAAATACTAACAGTAAAGTTCAGAGTTGATTTGAGGTCACACGAGGCAGTATTAGATGTCAAGAGATAAAAGCATGGGGGATTTTATTCGAGGAAAAACACGAGAATTTTAAAAAGAAATTAATGAAGACTTAAAACGGGTACCGTTATCACAAAAAGTAATATAGATGCAGTGGGTAGCCACTGAAGCTCTGAAGAAAGATTACACTACTAACATTTCTTAAATGTTACCTATTAACTGTCTTTAAAAAGATAAATTTGAAATACAGGGGTCCACATGTAGGCTACTAGTACTTGTGTTTTTACACATCATAGAGAAGACATATCGCTCAGACATGTCATCTCAAACACATCTGGCTATATACTTTTTTCGCTCTCTACTTCTTCCTTTGATATCACCTGTCTTCAGACCTATCTTTTCTCTTATGGCCTTGGCTTACCATCATCATAACCCCCCCCCCCCCCCCCCCCCCCCCCCAATCCCCATCCAGCTTCCCTGTGACAAATAGCACGGCTAACCCGAACCCTCAACAAACTATACGAGTTGTCAAGACGAGGCGATGGCCCCAACAAAACATGAATAATTAAACAGGTCGGAGAGGAAAGAGGAGAGAGTGTGCGGCGACGGGCCTGGCTGGTGGGAGGGGGACAAATTGTGGACTTGCATGTGCCGTCTCTGCTTGTTTGGCATGTGACAAGGGGTGGAGGTGGGAGAGGGGGGATGGTGAGGAGGGAGGAGGGAGGGGAGCCGTTAGGGGTGGCAGGTGGTGTCACGCCTCAGTACACACCCCCTCCCCTTAACACTTTACGGGCCGCATAGGCCATAGTGCATTAATGCAGTAAGCCCTTGGTCGTCATGATGCATGAATACAGCCCTGGCGAGCAACTCGCCAGGGCTGCATACATGCATCATGTCAGCCATAAGGGTTGATACACTCCCGAAGGGTCGTTATGATACATTCATGCAGAAACTGGGCTGCATTCATGCATCCTGAAGACCAAGGACATTAAAACAGTATGCGATCATTAAAGGGTTAACTCTCTCACTATAAGTGTTGCCCACGCCCTTTGGGTAGGCCACATGTGGCCCTGGCACTCACTTCTATATGTGGGGAAAAGCGACATGACCCACTTTTTTTCTCTCTTCCTTTTTATTTTTGAAAAGTTTCAACACCACATAGCCTTCATACTATACTATTTCAATGAGCAAATTTTATAATAACCCGGTAGGTCACATAGAGTGTTCAAGCAACCCAATTAACGAAACGTATCTCCTAATGTTACCCTGTAATTACAATATAAGAAAATGATGATTAAGGGTAATAATGGCAATTAGTTATGTTATCGGTTTTCAGCAACCCATCGAAGATCTACGATAGACAGAAATATTAGTGCATTGTTCAGAGTATAGGTCACCAATGACCATCATATCTGTGTCCTGTAACTATGACTGTCTTGGGGTGTGTGTATGTGTAGGGGGGGGGGGGTGACCGTCCACTGTAGCTAGTCTACCTCTTGGGCCTTCCAAGTCTAAAGTATCCAATTTGACGCGTATGTGTAGGGGGGGGGGGGGTGACCGTCCACTGTAGCTAGTCTACCTCTTGGGCCTTCCAAGTCTAAAGTATCCAATTTGACGCAATGTTAGTAGCCATTTTGCACGCATGCCCCTGTCTGAAGGAGGAAGGAAACACACGAAGGTGTACCACAGACGACAGGTTATAAGCCCTTCAAAGGGAATATATCAAACGTATATACATGTATTATGTTATGTGTGATCAATTCAGTTAATGATCAGTCATTTATAGTCAGTACACAGATAGTGTGGACTATTGATACCGTGTTTAATGCATAGGGCTATGTTGTATTTGAATACATGTCATGTGCCCTACATAATTCTACATTTGTTGATGAAGATGTACTATTAAGAGGATATGACTTCTATGTGTGAATCCGGGTGTGAATAATGATATGGTGTGTTACATATTAATCGTCTATGTGAGATGATATACCCCTACCTTGGTCGTCATGATGCATTCATGCAGCCATGGTGAGTAACTCGCCAGTGCTGCATTCATGCATCATGCCGACCCTACTGTGGCTACAGAGTTGATATAGTCCCGAAAGGTCGTCAAGATGCATCAATCATGCGTCCTTAAAGGGTGAAGGGTCATTGAGCATACTGAAATCATGTGAAATATCCCGATAAGGGAGGGTTCATTATTTATGGCAGGGGGGGGGGGTGAGCGTTTGGCAAATCGAATACGTCAAAAATAATTGGCCCCCCCCCTCGGAATAGGTTGAAAAAAAAAGGCCCCCCCCCCCTCGGAATAGGTTAAAAAAAAAGCGCCCCCCCCCCCCCTCAGTGGGCCTCACCCTGGATCGTTTTCAACTTTATTACAAAAACGATAGTGGTGTCTACTAATTGTATGCATTTAATCATGGGCACGTTTTTACCTACAATTTACTACCTTGCAACAAATACATCCATTCATAAGGTGTTTTAGTGTAAACGTCTCATGATACTCGCTGGTGAGCGATAATAGTCAAACCTCAGACACTCGACTTACATACCGTTGAGTTTAGGGCCCCAGTGCTTATGAATTGGAAGCTCCCATACCCTCAGTGCTTACATGAGGCCGGCACTTTTTTGAAGACTGACAAAACGGTGGGCTATTCTGAGTGTTAAAAGTGATGCAGTGAGAAATTTGCTGGGAGTTTGAGGAAAATTTTAGAAAATTTTGAAAATATTGACATAATTTGGTAAAATATAACACAGGCTGTTACCAAAATTCGCGACATTTCAACGTAATAAATTCGCGACATTTTTAGGAATACCCCTAAAAAAAAATTTGCCCCCCCCCTCAAATGCTCACCCCCCCCCTGCCATAAATAATGAACCCTCCCTAACCAGTTTTGATCCATCTCCCTTATGTACGTGCTTCCCATGTGGTCGAATGCGATAGGTGCTGCCACATAGTGGCCCGTCATGAAACTGGTAGCTCACCTAGTGGCCCCTATCGGGATACTGATGAACCAAAGTCAAATTCCTACCCGGTATAGTAATTCAGTTATTCTATGGTTTTCCTGAGCCACACTGAATGAAGTCGCTCATATCTATAAGTCACCGTCCTACATTGTATTCTAGTATAGTGGTTTTTTTCTCTGTGAGGGAAACCCAGTGGTGCCAGGGTACATGCATGTGTGATCACTCATCTATAGCTATCTATCATTAAGAAACAACCATGCGCCACTACTATACCATGCATTAAAGCACCTGTTGTGTGGAAATTGCTGGATTGGAACAGTATTATTTTAAAACATACCTTGGCATCTAAATGTGTCAGACCTGACATTAGGTAGGTCATCTTCCATTGTAATTGAGGACATTGCTCCTAATTGATTAGAATATTGTTGGTCAATTTCCAACAAAGTAGGAAGATGTTGAGAAAATAGGCAGTCTCCCCTAGATGGTGATAGTAAAATGTGTCCTATTTTCCGTTGTCAATATATCAAAATCTGGCCTATGAACCATCGTTGTTTTTTCCCTTCTATTACATTGATCATCATACATCAAACTAACATAACAATGAGTGGTTTTGAGATATTATTGGTAGATCAAAATATATTGAACACTGAGATATCCCTTTAAACTGCACCAGAACTTAACTGAGAACTGATCTAAGGTACAAAGCTATGCGAACTGACCTAATGGGACCACCAGTTGCGAGGTACTTAAAAGTCTAGGCCAGGCAGGGAGATCGGGGCAGAGCGTCAGTTGGGGTGTGAGCGGAAGAAACTCATACCCGTTGCCATTCGCTGCTCAGCGCCCATTTTTCATCCCTTATTTTTCAGAAACGTTGAAACTAGCTTATCTAGTGTGATCTTGAAGAAGACACTTGGAGATAAGTTTCACTTGAATGGGGAGAAATATCTTTAACATGGGCAATAAGGCAATTACGCAACACTAAGTTTAGGGGAGGCTGTGGTTCTTTCCTCATATAGGACACATGGTTGTAGCATATACGGTCCTTCCGGCCCCTGCTCCCAGATCATCGTACTAGACTTGGATATACCCTTGATACGGGGCTTGGATCCTCATCTATTGTTCCGTAGATTCCAAATTCTGTCCGTATCCGTTTCCCAAACAATTCACTAGGAACTTCTGAACTGAATGCTGGTACAATATGGAAACATATCCCATTAGACTGAGATAACTCCTGGATGTAATCCACTTCTCTGGGGAGACCCAGTGTAATATATCCATTTAGCCTATTACAAAATATTATTATTACACAGCCTTGTCCCATAGTCTACCCCGTATGTTTATTCGCACATGTACCAGAAGAAATGTAGTGGGTTATGACTTACGGGTTTTGGTACAGATCTATTGTTCTATCACCCTTCATAAACCAAATACCACTACAATACTTTTATTTTTTTAAAGATAATTTCTATATCTGCCTCTACTCAATTGTTAATACCATTTGATTTCTCTTATCTGGTCGTGAAGAGGAGATCAGAGTATGATAGACACGGGTTTACTGTATAACTATGAACGGGCCCACTTGCACCACCGTGTGGGACATGCTTGAACTAAACATGGACAGGCGCACTCACCCCACCGTGTGGGAGATGATGGAACTAACCATGCTCGGGCCCTCTCACCCCACCGTGTGGGAGATGACGGAACTAAAATGGTGAATGTAATAAGTACCACTGTTACACACTAGGGGGCAGGTGGCAAGATAAACTGGAATCCCAGTCAGATTCAGTAATTCAACTTCCTTTACAATTTCCAGTAAATCCTATATGATAGCATGGAAATTCACACGGTATTTTTACTACAATGTATTGTACAGGTCCATGGTGCTAGACTGGAACTGCGCTGTATTAACATTGTAGATCTAGACTAGTAGTTACACAGCAACGATTCAGAGACTGGTCGTTTCTTTAAAGATGGTGTTTCAAATAGTACACTTCCCAAACTTTTTCCTTAAAAGGAATGCCATGGGTTCTAATATAATTTTAGCTGATAAACATTACTCAATATTTGCAAGATATTTGTCTATAAATATATGATTTGAGATAATTAACAATCAAGCCTATTCACCTCACTGACTCAGTCACTCCCCCAGGTGAGTACAGGTAAAACTAGCCTGGTAGAGAAAGCACTGAGTCATGCAGTACCACAACATAGGGAGTTTTAGTGTCGACCTACAGCAAAAATGATTGCCCTACATGTGTTAATCTTATGGATTTAGACTCTGCCAATTGTTTTAAAATTTAGGGAGTATGTATGGGATAGGATATGCAATAGTAATATGGCATGATTAAAAAGTCACGAAATTTGGCTGATACACCATCTTTAACAGGAGGGAGGGTGGTTGCATAAAAGCCTTTTTCACTCCCACCCTCGTTAGGTCGGGAATCATTCACATGCACCCATTCACCTAATATGGTAGGCTAACGCACAACTTTTTCGCTGTAAATATGGGTTAACTTCTTCCCTACACCAGCAAGCTGGAAATTTGTTATATTTTATGTTTCATAGTGGTCATGTTTTCGGCCCGCCCCTGTTGCGGTATACATAGTATAGCAAAAGAAAGTGTTTAAGGTTACATGGTCTGAAGATCTGGGGTATATAATTATGTAGGATTTTTAAACGTTTATCTAATAATTATTTTCTTGCTAATGCATGGAGAGAACCGAGAAATTAGCTCGCGAACTCTGACGCCTACGACTCTAAAACAGCTCCAAAATTGCCTAATATAGTAAATGCGTCTCAAAATTGGATAAAAATGTCTAGGGTCAGCCCTGTTTTACTAGGTATGACGGGTAATCTGAAAGTGAAACACCTGTTTTTTGGTTGCCTAATCCACATGGTTTCTTCGCTGAAAAGAGTGATGTTCAAAAGGAAGCGTTTCATATTTTGGTCATAATTATTTTGGTCATCCCTTATCCCACACACTGTTAAAAAGTAACACTTCCCCTTATAACAAATATTGAACTTTTCTTTCCTAAATTGTTTCCTTACCGGTTACCACATTCAATTGAGCGCTTACTGGAGTAGGGTTAAATTATATCAATGCAGAGTATGTAAAGTGATACATTGAAGTCTGACAGTTGCTCGCTGCTACATTGTGTTAAGTAATCTAGCAATTGTCTTGACAGAAAATTGTAATTCTCGTAGTTTCACCTTGTAGCATATACATATGTATATCTATTAAGTTAAAAAATACCTAAAGCAGGCTGATCGATCACATAGTCATAGTACATATAGTATTCAGGCGCAAATTCCAGTAGTGCCGACTACCTGACAGTCTTAGACATGGACGTTAACACCGGGCTTTTGTCTTGGAGGCTGAGGTCAGCCGACGGGGACAAAGAAAACCAGCCCATTCCAATATTCCTTGAGCAGCTGTCCAAGACGGAGATCGAAGCTCTGGTAAGGAATAGTCAAACTGCTCATCAACTAAACCGTTAATCCAAATACCATTCCATGGGTCACTAACTCACCTCAGATATAAAAAAGTAGGAATATCACGTAGCGGTAACTGTGTCCTCAAGAGGTGGGTGGACTGCCTCAGCGGCCAGACAAAGGAGTAGATGAGAGCAGTCTAAGAAACTGGGCGGCACCTTCTCAGGGCTGGGCAGTGTTGTAGTACTGAGCAGCTCGGAGGCTGGACGCAGCTGGTGAGCTGCTCAGTATGGGGTTCTATGAGCACTCACAATCACTTGTAGCTGCTGGTGTTAATCCTGAAACTTGATCCCTGCCCAAACAAAACAATTCAAGCCTTCTTTGTCATTACCCTAATTGGCCTGGGAAAGGAATGTGCTTCGTCATCACTCCTCCCACCCCCTCCCTCTGCCACCTCTCCCAGCCCCATCTCACGCCCCCAGCCCCCTGTGAGCTACTCCTAACATCCTCTGCTGCTATGTATGTATACATTGAAGTCTCAGTTACCTGTGTGGTGTCATCGACGTGAGGAGGTGGGGTGGGAGGTATTGGTTAATACAGTATGTGGTGTATACATGTAGCTCTGGGCTCAGTGTGAGTGGTCGGGCTGATACACGTGCAGCCCCGCGCCGCGCCACCCTCCCCGACAACAAAGACACGCGCCGCGCCGCCCCGCAGCATGCATGGGAATGCACGCCGTCAGACCTCCCCCCCCCCGCCATACCCCTCCACTCAGCCTTCCTACCCCGACCCTGCCAGTGCCAAAACACACACACACAGTGGGAGGGTAGGGGGTGGGGGGTTAGCTGGTAACACGGCAGCTACGAGCTAATAGGGACCTTTAGCGAACCCGACTTAGCTCATTAAACGCAGACGTATACATGTACTATGCTTTCAGCACTGGTACGTCTGCGTTTAATGAGCTTTTACGTGGTTGCTAAAGGTCCCTATTGTCTGCCAGACAACCCTGCCTGTTTTCTGGGAATTTCATAATTATTATGATGCCTCAATTTTCTACTTTTTTTAAATACAAGTAACCGGTGGGCATGTAATGATATACTGGAGCAAATTTAGAAATCTCTGGAGGAAAGTATTTCGGGAGGGCACACCCGGATACACGACCGGGGGTGGCACCCCCGGCCTCTTTTTAGTTTCTTTAGTTGTAAAATCCAGGAGAATTTTGCATCAATTCTACCTACCCGGTATATTTTTTTGGCATATTACTCCTGGGAATTTTTGAAATTTTATCTATAAATTGGTGTGTTCTGGTGAGTTTTTGGAACATTTTGATCCAGGAAAACTTTGGATTTCTATCTTCAGAATGACATATTATGAGGGGTTTGGGGACCTTCTGCCGAAAGAATTCTCAAGAATGAAAGATTTTGAGGGTTTCAGGGGACATATTGCTCCAAGACAGTTACTTGTAATATAGAAATCGCTTTGGTTGACAGTGCCACCACCTGGTGTTTATGGGGGGTAAATTCAATCCCATTCTGCAGCAGAGGTATTGCTTAGAATACCTCTCGATGTGGTTTATATTTCTAGCAGAGTCATCACTCCCCAAGCAGCTGCTTGGTCTAGATCCAAACCTAATTGCATGAGTTATCTGCCGATGGATAACGTGACCATATTACTGCGAGTTAAAAAAAAAAAAAAAAGGAAAAAAAAGATATCAACTGGTTTCGTTACAGGATTGCCAAAACACAGTAGGAGCGGCACCTGCAGGGACTATCATGCACTGCACAGGGCCAAGCGCAGTGGCTTCCCCTGCAAACTACGGAACGAACTATGATTTCCCCATCATTGGATCTGAGCAATTCTATTTGGTTTGCCATGGTGCAGCTATTGAAAGGGTGTTCAATGGTGCACTAACTGTGACAAATATACACTAGATCAAGGTCTCAGTATATCCAGTGGTCGAGCTTATTATTGCAGTAATGTAAGTGATTAAACAGACATTGAAATGTTCAACCGGGGGACTATTTTTAAAAGTCCTTTCAATATAATATTTGCAGCACCACACTCGTACAGTTACAATATTTGCATACTCGAATAGGCCTTAAAATGAAAGGAGTGTGTCTCAGAAGAAAAAAGAAGTGGCAGTCACAAATCTATTTTCGTTTTGTTGTAATATACATTTTGGGCTTGAAATACATTAAGACTTTTTTTCAGAAAACATTGGGTCGGCTTAATCCTGATGTAACAACATATATACATCAGAGATGCTACTCCCTTGTTCAAAAATATTAGGAAATATTAAGATGTTGGTCAAATTAGCTTTATTTAATACAGAAATTCCAGCAAACAAGTAGGAATTCCTGAAAAAGTAGGACTAGTGGCATCTCTAACTTATTACATGCAGTGGATTATAAATTGTACCATACTCAAGATACTGGGGTATGCTAGGGTCGGTCCTGTAATACTAAGTGTTTGGCAACTGGAACTTCTACCGCCTTGATAAGTAGGTTTGTAACTTTGGGCATGTAATAATGTTCTATGGAGCAGGTAGGGAGTGTCTGGGCGTTGCATGGCGCTCATCGTTTCTTTATTCAGTAATTATTTAAAATGAAACCTCGGGTAATTCGTAAATGGTGTAAGTGCATGGTGTGGTACCTGGTGGGAGACAAATATTCCTGCAGATGGAAAAAGGAACAGGTCTGGATAGGTGTTTTCACTAGGATATAGGTGCGTGAGCCTGGACCATGACATTCTTTTTTTTGTCAATACACATTATATTCTCAACATATCTATAGATACATCAAATTATGTATAAAAATATTACCGTGATTACCTCGGATCTGCAGCAGATCATCTCTTATCTGGGGATGTGACCGCGGGGTTGTATATTGTACCTCCTGTTGGAAAATAAGGAGGAAGAGACGATTAAGGAAATATCATTACATGCACATATTAAAATATCCCTTGGCACATATTCCTCAAACAATGTACAAAATGTGGGGAGGAGACGAATGGAGGTAACGGTATGCAACGATATGACGAAGAATCTATATAGGGAGCAATGGGGGGCAGGCAGGCAGAGATGCAGGCAGGCAGGCAGGCAGGCAGGCAGGCAGGCAGGCAGGCAGGCGGACATATACATGTAGTTATTTAACTGCGCGCATGTCCCGTAGGTAACCAGGCCGTTACAATATCAGTGCCTTTTCCGGAAGACACACATGTATAGTTGACGCCTTAATTTACCAGCATATATCATATCATTTATGATGGAATTCGGTATCTTTCTCATCATACTCATTTGAGACAAAATGAGAATTTGACCAGTCGACCATCCCCAAATTACTTGCCATATTAATCCTTCCTGTGAGCTGCTCCTACCAGTGACCAGCAATCTAAGAGCGACAGCCACAGCTCCACAACTTTCTCCCTAATGAATTGGCCCTGCGTCACACTTCCTCCTCCTCCAGACAAAGGCGAATAATCACAGATAATAATAATAGCCTCCTCTAGGCTCTAGGCTCTATGAGCCGTAGCCTGGCGAGGCATGAGTTGTACCTGAGCTGCTCAGTGCCCAGACGCTATTCTACTGCTGTAAACCAGGCCCCAGACGGCCAGTCAGAGTGCACTGGGTGCTCTATACAGGATGTGGGGGCCGGGCGGCAGCAACAGATGAATACATTAGCAGGTCTTTGTTTTAGCGGCCGGTGGGAGGAGGGGGTGGGGGTCCGTGGGGGATGGGTAGGGATGGGTTAGTACCAGTGCTGCGGCTGCCGAAAAGAAGAATACATGTATTAGTGTACTTCCACCAGTGTCATTTGTATGAGGAATGGTCCACTATTTACACAGAGACTATTCAACTTGAGGTTTTTAATAATGGTTGATTGCTGCTGACCTGCAAAGAGTTCTGAGAAGATATGTAGGACAGTGGCTGTTACTAATGTATTTAGGAACAACCCAACACAAACAAAAACGTATCTATGCGTTTGCTTGCCCCCCCTCCTCCTCCCCTAATTGGCATACTAAAGTAATCTTTTTTTTTGTAATTAGTATTTCACCTAAACGGTCGGTTGCTATGCTAATCAATCAACTTGTGCATCTCAAGGTTGGTTGGCATGGGAAACTATATATGTATGTGTTTTTAAGGGAACGGTCACAAATGACGTCGTCTATTTTGGGACCTTTTATAGGACCCACCCACCCCTGTCGCTTTTTTTGGGCGAATCAGTCTATAGACACATGTAAGGCGCTGGTCATGTATTGTCACTAAACCCGAAGACACGCCCACCCCCATCCCTAGCCGGTGACGTCTTTATTGAACGTTCCCACCATAAGAGCGTAGCCAGACCCCTTTAAATAGTTCTGATACGGTTCCCAGGCAAACCTGTCCCTACCTTTAATTATTCTACTACCACATGGGTCTAATGGCAACGATAAACTGTATTGTAGGGTCTTTAGTCTCAAAAGTGGTTTGGGATGCGTTTAGATATTATCATTTGCCCCTCCCCTCTGCCCCCCCCCCCGCCTCTTCTGTGATGGGGAGCACCCCTGCCCTCTCCTCTGCTCCCTTTCCTACCCATACCGTTATGAAGTACATGAAGTACTCTTTTTCTGGGTACTTGTATACGGTTCCGATATCTTTGAGTACATTCTCGGTGTGAATCGGGGCGTGGCAAACGGGGGTACATGCCCCCCCCCCCCCACTTTCGACCAACCCTAAACAAATAAAGGTAAAAACTGGCCAGAACCCCCCCCCCCCCCTCCCCACAACATACACATGTAAAAGCAAAGAGATCAAGATTTTTAATAGTGTCATGTGACTCGGCTTGGTTTCTGTTATCCTGTCCTAGAAACTCACTAGAGGTACAGGGTTATTTTATGGCCATGAGCCATGTGGTGACATATAGGCCCTACCCTGTACATCTATATATCCACCTTGTATTTTGTAAATCTTAAAAATGTGTTTTGAAAGGTGTTGCGTACCTTAAGTACATTCGCAAAGTCAGTGAGGGTGAATGAGTCACAGTCAATGATAATGATGGCATATGGCACCATGCAGCACAGAAGCCCGCCAAAATGAGGGGGGAGGGTCAGGTACAAAGGGTGTGGAGCCATGCCACATGGGACACAGCTCAAGTTAACTAGATACTCTAATATACTATGGCCCTAGACCCCTAAATTCGACATGGCGACATGGGCATTTCTTAAATTCGACATGCGACATGAGGCCTAGTGACATGCGACATGAGGCTTAAAAAGATAGTGACATGGGACATGGACAGTTCTTAAAATCGACATGGGACATGAGCATTTTCAAGCGACATAGACATGCGACATGGCCATTTCTTAAAATCGACATGCGACATGGGGACCCCCCCATCAAGGGCCCCTATACTACTGGTAGTAACAACATAAGATGCATGAAATAGAAGTACTGTAAGCATGCATTGAAACATTCATACAAAATGCAATTATTTTGAATACTCGTTTTCATGTCATTCATTCAATAGGTTTGATGATGGCAATTAGCTTTGTGAGAACAATGACAACACAAAACAATGTAAATGGCAAAAGGAGGCGGGTGTGATATGCATGCAGATCTAGTAACATATTTCGATATTACCTGGGCATTGTACAGACATGATGTATATTCAATTTACAAATTATATCCTATATATATCTGAGGTTATTAAATAGCTGAAAGTTAAACATGTTGATTTCAATCAATAGAATGGTGTGATGCGAATAAAAAAGCTGAACAGGTGGCACATTTAATTTTCATCTGAAGCTATGCTATATTTCTACCTGTATATATGATGTGCAGAACTGAAATCAAGCAATACTTACCATGTCAGTAGGGGGACATGACACAGGTAAGATCCCCTGCTGGCTTGGGTAGATCAGAGATATGGGTTGATCCACGTGGGTAGCCACAAACATGCGGAAGTGGTAGTAAACCAGTGGAAGTAAACAATGAACACATGAGTGGGTTTCTGTTTACAAACTCATTCCAAGTCCAAGAGGTCCTGCGTCGGGAAGACCAACACTGGTAGATCTAGGGTGAAGCCGTAGTACATTGAGACCATCTTTGGCATATCCATTGAAAGAAACCCAGACGGTAACATCTCGTCACATTTCACACAACGACTGGGTGTGTCTAGAGTCACATGGTCATGATGTTGGTGACAGAAGAAAACAACATTGCAAAACTCAAGTGACAGCTCCTGTTGCAAAGTCCAGGCGTGTTTTCTGAGGGTGACAGTTATCCTGGATTACTTGCACCTCATTTGCACACTTATTCCGATTCGTCAAATTAATGGTATCCATGTTTTGAAGGTGTAAATTGTCTAGAAACAACAAGAAGTTTGAACAAAGGAGGGGCTTCCCCAATCTGGCCACTCCCGCCACTGTCTTTGTCCATGCATATCTGGGTCATGTTGACCTGTGGTAAGCCATGATTGGCCAATATCTAGGTCACTATGGCCTACTTTCTGAGTTCTCGCACTGAACGAGACTTCCGCTTTCGCCATCTTTGTTGTCCACGTCGCAAAACCGGCTCGACCCAACGCATAATTCGGAGCGTGCATTCACAACTATTCAGGTAGGTTTTACTCTAAAAGTAACTCTTACATATGAAGAAACACATAACGACACTTATTTTATGTTTATGCAACATATGCCAACTTATTAACTGAGAATTTGACGCTTGAAAAGTGGCACTCATCGGCCCAGCCCCCCGGCTCCCTGGGCCTGGCCCGGCGCTATCCACACAGCCACCGGTTGGCGTGTGACACGTCTACCGACTACATACATGTACGTAAACGAACACTCGTCAATATTCATAGCTATACTATAGTGAGTGATGGTCGTCCCTCCGTTTCAGTGTATGTTTCTATTAGTAATGCGATGTAGACTCTCTGTGTCTTCCAAACATGTCAACAGGGCAGGTTGACCGACGTTGGTGTTGGTGCCGCTTGAACTCAGTTGAAGTTGCACTGTTGCAACTGTATCAGGCCATTCAGGGTATGCAACTTGCAGGTGCTCTTTCAGTTGTTGACGTGACCGAAAAATAGTAACGCCCCCCCCCCTACGTCAAGCCCTAGCCTAGCCTAGGGCCTAGCCTAGCCCTAGGCCTGTTAGAAAATACAAAAACAATTTAAATGCATTCAGAACTTAATACTAGGCCTGGAACTTGGAAGATACATCTACGTTACTTCGGTAGGGTAGATTTCAGTCAAGGCAAGCATCACGATTCTTATTTTAATAAAGGCATTTTTATTCCGTCACTAGATTCTAGACATGATCATGATGAGACGTGTAGGGGCTCGGATTACTCGCGCCTTGGTGATAAACCCCGTGAGGTATCACTTGGGTAATCCTACACCCCTATATAAGGACGATTCGTGCGGACGGTAACCACGTTTCTAGGGTTACGTTTTGACGTATCCACGCACGGACGCCATACTGTGCCGGGTACACTTTTAGATGCTTCAGTACGGGGGGCGCCGTTCAAGCTCTAATTTCTTCAAATTTATGACAGGTGGGGGCTTTATTTTGATACCGCTGAAGGGTACGGTACCCCCGGCCATGATGTGCGAGCCATTAAGAGTTTAAAGCAAAATCATGGCCATAATCGGACATTATCTATGCGCAGGGTGCCAGTGTAGACACTTCGAAACGCAGAGCAGAGAGCACAGGCGACCACACTGTACCCGGCCCAACATGGCGGCCGTGCCTGGTAACGTCAAAGCGTAACCTTAGATACGTCGTTTTCGGCCTAACGAATACCGATCCAGTAACGTACGGTGTGGTTAAGTTGTCGGATGGGGATGTAGCTCAGTGGTAGAGCATTGGCCCATGGGTCTAGAGGTCGTGGGTTTGAATCCTGCTTTCTCCAGATGACTTTTCCGCGACCGCTACCCACGTAAATGATGTAGGCCCATGATACTTCGTGCAAAGCCTCCCCCCAAGTTTGAGGAATACATTCGTTGGGCCGGTAACCACATTTCTAAGGTTACGTTTTGGCGTTACCAGGCACGGCGTCCATGTTGGACCGGGTATAGAGTCGTTGCTTATGCTCTGCACTCTGGGTTATGTGATAGATAGACTACACCTGGACACGGTTCTTCCATATACCCACTGCCCCATCAGGTCTAGACGAGGTGTTATACACCGAGTCGCTGACCAGTGGGCAGTGGGTAGCCTATGTGGGAGAAGCCTGGCCAGGTGTAGTCTATCTGATTTAACCCTCGGTTATGTCAGTGTATACGATATACCCAAGGTGTGATTCCTTTGTCTTTGCCCGCCACCGTGGGTTAAGAAGGGTTTACACTGGCACCCTGCGATACTTAAATGACCGATTATGACCATTATTTTGTTCTCAAATGATTAATGGTTCGCACACCATGGCTGGAGGTGCCATAGCCTTCATCTGTACTCATATCAGCATCGTAATTCTCAAATATTTGAAGAAATCAGCCATTGATCGGCGCTCCCCGTACTGAATCATCCAAAAGTGTACCCGGGACAGTATGGCGTCCGTGCGTGGTTACGTCAAAACGTAACCCTAGAAACGTGGTTACCGTCCGCACGAATGGTACCGTACCGTCATGTGGGGGGTCTAAATGGGGGGTCCCCATGTTGCATGTTGATTTTAAGAAATGCCCATGTGCTATCTCCAGTAATATTTCTCATGTCGCTAAGGCTCAAAATGCTCATGTTGCCGTGGTGATTTAAGCCTTAATTTAGGGGTCTGCCCCCATTCATGTATAAGCGCCCTTATAACCTTCAAAGGCCAGTGATCTCCCGCGCTTATACAAGGCTAGCGCTTTATGCAAGATCCAATTTTAGTGCTTTAGACTAGAGTTATTTAAAGACCCCCATACAGAGGTGGACCCAATAATTTGAAATGGGGGGGTCCACCAAACACCAAAGTACTCCCTTTTGAAGATGTTTCTGTCTGTTTTGTGACACCTTTTGCTATATATCTGGTTCTCTTTTTCTTCCAGGATGATTACCGACGTACATCTCGCCATCTTCGCCAATGTGTTGGGCGTGTCATTGTTCCTGCTGGTAGTGCTGTACCACTACGTGAGCGTGAACAACCCCAAGAAGGCTGACTAAGCAAGTGCACATGTCGACTCTCACCTCATCGTAACAAAGGTTTGTAGAAATTAATAAATGGATCTCGTACAGTTCATGGATCAGTACCCCTCCATTGGCTTTAACTACCAGTATGTTAAATGTATTATCATTTAGATTTAGATTATTAGTGCATTGCCATCTTATGTTTCAATTGGTACGACATGATAAATTTACCCATGTTTGTAAATTGATATGTTTAGTAAACTGTGTCTTCTTTCTTCACACAGCTGATGAACTGTTGACTTGCACGTTCCAAATCGACAATGGATACTTGGGCGACCCTCGTGAATCATCTGTGGAAACGGAATTCGTTTCACTATAGTTTATCGGCTGTCACCCTTCATTACACATCATTAGAATGAATGGATGTATGTTGTGGCATTCCGTCAAAATGTGAATATAGTTCTAGAATAAAGCTTACAACATGTTACATGTATTTCATGACTTGTTATTAAACGGGTTATCGGCGATGCCTGTGTGTTCTCTTTAAAGATGGTATATCAGCTATAATTCGAGGGATTTTTACTCATGCCATATTACTATTGTATAAGGTCTCCTATGAATACTCCCTAACCCTTAAAAGGATTAAAAGTATCTAAATCTATAGAATTAGCACATGTAGTGAAATACTTTTTGCTGTAGGTCGACACTAAAACCCCCTATGTTGTGGTACTGCATGGCTCAGTGCATTCTCTACCAGGCTAGTTTACCCTGCGCTCACCCGGTGGAGTGACTGAGTCAGTGAGGTGAATAAGCAACATTGTTTTCTATCTCAAATCATGCATTTATAGACAAATATATTTAACATTGAGCACTGCATATCAGCTAAAATAATAACAAAACCCTTGACATTAAAATTATATCCATTTTGAAGAAAAGGTTTGGGAAGTCTATTAGCTGATACACCATCTTTAAGCGAAGAACCACGTACAGGAAGATTCAGTATGCTGAATAGCTTAGAGTGAAACACAGATAGTCGACCTTCAAGGTTTCAGCATCCGGTATTGAAAACAGCGATATTGCATTTTACGTAATTCCAGGGCGCTTATAACAATTATATTAAATACAGAGTAATCCACTTAAGGCCAATTATCATCGATGCTGTGGTAGACTGACAACATATTGAAGGCCTGTCCCTCTCACACCATGTCTGTCGTGTTGAATGTAAAAGAACGCTTTAATTGCCTTGGTAAATGTGTAGGAGCGAAATTTTGGTCTTCAGCTCATTTCATGGATTTGATCATCCTGGATACAATCATACATTACCTTAATCTCGGGCCCTGACTTACGTTTACAGTCTGGGAGATTACTTAGGTCTATGTATCGACACTGGACCACATACCTGCTATACTGTATAGGCATACTAATAGGGATTTTTAGTAACCACATAAAACGCAGACGTAGCAGTGCTGAAGGCATAGGATACGTCTGCGTTCAATGAGCTACGTCGGGTTTGCTAAAGGTCCCTAGTATCAGCAACCGGGAGAGTGGGTTCGAACCCCACTCTGGCTTAATTACTAGTACTGCTGATATCTGCATATTGTACCTAAATTGATATAATCTACCTAGTCACGTATCTATTAGCTAATCTAACCATGTCAATTAAGGTGGATTGATGCTTCAAATGGTCTAAATAGATTATGTAAAAAAAACAAAAAAACATTTTTGCCAAGGTGGGATTCGAACACATGAGGCCATATCCAACACATCTATGTCATTCATAATCATATGACCATGGGTTAATCAGTGGTTGAGCTATCTCATCAAAAAATGATCCAGGATCCTGGATCATTTTCTAAGTAGGATAGTCTGCAAAAATGGTGTTTCAGGCAACATTGTAAAAAAAATTAGGGTATGTAGGTCAGATTTCTTTTGATTTTATATTGAAAGTACCACAAATGAGTCGCAAATCACCACATTGACTCATGGGTCATCACTGATTCCTCAAATAGCTAGGAATTTCACTATGTTGTTGGGTATTCTTGTTAAAACACATCAGACATTTGTCTATTAATAGAGGATTTGAGATGGATAAGAATGTAGTATTTTAACCCCACCATGTGAGTCTAGGGGGAAACTAACCTGATTGAGAAAGCACTGCGCCATGCAATATCACTACATAGGGAGTTTCAGTGTCGACCAACAGTAAACAATATTGCACTGCATATCCTCATCTAAGACACTGCCAATAATTTTAAAAGTAAATGTTAAAAGATGTATGGGATAGGATATACAGTAGGAATATGATAAGACTAAAAAATCTTTAAAATTTAGCTGACATACTATCTTTAATCATGGTCCGATTTACACACAGCAAAGACAAAAATGTAGGTAAATGGTACCCATAGTGCCGACCTTTGTAGCTGGTTCCCTGCAATGTCCATATCAAGTGGTCACAAGCAGTGACCTAATTCTGCAGCACTGCCACCTGGCGAGAAATAGCATAATCGTTTCATGGGGAGGGGATCTCATTTAGTAGGCTGGGAGATGGCCTGATTCCACTTTCATGTCATTGCTAACTTGTCATCGTCTCCAAGCTCTATAGTCACCATTGCAATAATCAAATTAAAAAATGCCTCTCATAGAGAAGGCCCGATAGCAGCAACTCTGGTCAGGATAGGGACCTTTAGCAAACCCGACGTAGCTCATTTAACCCATACGTATCCTATGCTTTCAGCCCTGCTACGTCTGCGTTTAATGAGCTACGTCGGGTTTGCTAAAGGTCCCTACTATGTGATCTTTTAATGGATTGCTCCCTATCACTTTAATCCTCACATAGCCTAGCCTTCTATGCACGAGTACTGTTAGTATCCCCACTAGCCCAGTGACTAGAGCATTGCACTTTGGATCACAGGGTTGGTGGTTCGCTTCCCGGTAGCACCTGTCCCTCTTATTGAATTATTAGAAAGTGTCTCTTTTTGATGGTTCTGAGGCTGGCAAAATTGCAAAAACAAATTCAATTCCTACTCCAATAGAAACAACAAGAATTTCGGTGGGCAAAAGGAACGAGTCCGACTATGTTGGACGGGCTGCATGCCACCACCTATTCACAGGCGCTATCCCACTACTGCCAGACGCGGGGCCTTTTGCCTGCTATGTTTCCATCCTGGGCCAGTGCGACCCTCCTTAGACGACCTGGTGAGACTAGGCTCCCCCGGTCCCACCATATCGACGCCCGGCTTAGCGTGGACACCCGATCGACATAGAGCAGCGACAAGCAGGACCCCCGCCCTCAAGCCATCCATGTTCCCGACCTCCAAAGCAGTTGGATTACAGGATTGCTCCCTATCGCTTTAATCCTCACATAGCCTAACCTTCTATGCACTAGTACTGTTAGTATCCCCACTAGCCCAGTGACTAGAGCATTGCACTTTGGATCACAGGGTTGGTGGTTCGCTTCCCGGTAGCACCTGTCCCTCTTATTGAATTATTAGAAAGTGTCTCTTTTTGATGGTTCTGAGGCTGGCAAAATTGCAAAAACGAATTCAATTCCTACTCCAATAGAAACAACAAGAATTTCGGTGGGCAAAAGGAACGAGTCCGACTATGTTGGACGGGCTGCATGCCACCACCTATTCACAGGCGCTATCCCACTACTGCCAGACGCGGGGCCTTTTGCCTGCTATGTTTCCATCCTGGGCCAGTGCGACCCTCCTTAGACGACCTGGTGAGACTAGGCTCCCCCGGTCCCACCATATCGACGCCCGGCTTAGCGTGGACACCCGATCGACATAGAGCAGCGACAAGCAGGCCCCCTGCCCTCAAGCCATCCATGTTCCCGACCTCCAAAGCAGTTGGATTACAGGACTGCACCACCAGTCCCAGTCAATTGCATCAGCCCTGGAACTTCTACTCTACCCAACAACTAGTGCTGGTAGCCGTAAGGTCTCTATGTGTAACCACCTGCACGAACCAGGCACCAGCAGAAGTCACCTCTTGCTGGTTAATAGGGACCTTTAGCAACCACGTAAAAGCTCAATAAACGTAGACGTAGCCTATCCCTCTAGCACTACTACGTCTGCGTTTAATGAGGTACGTCGGGTTTGCTAAAGGTCCCTATTGGTAAGCTTACTGTACTGTGCTATGAAGGTACCCATAGTGCTGACCTTTGTAGCTGGTTCTCTGCAATGTCCATATCAAGTGGTCACAAGCAGTGACCTAATTCTGCAGCACTGCCACCTGGCGAGAAATAGCATAATCGTTTCATGGGGAGGGGATCTAATTACTAGTACTGCTGATATCTGCATATTGTACCTAAATTGATATAATCTACCTAGTCACGTATCTATTAGCTAATCTAACCATGTCAATTAAGGTGGATTGATGCTTCAAATGGTCTAAATAGATTATGTAAAAAAAACAAAAAAACATTTTTGCCAAGGTGGGATTCGAACACATGAGGCCATATCCAACACATCTATGTCATTCATAATCATATGACCATGGGTTAATCAGTGGTTGAGCTATCTCATCAAAAAATGATCCAGGATCCTGGATCATTTTCTAAGTAGGATAGTCTGCAAAAATGGTGTTTCAGGCAACATTGTAAAAAAAATTAGGGTATGTAGGTCAGATTTCTTTTGATTTTATATTGAAAGTACCACAAATGAGTCGCAAATCACCACATTGACTCATGGGTCATCACTGATTCCTCAAATAGCTAGGAATTTCACTATGTTGTTGGGTATTCTTGTTAAAACACATCAGACATTTGTCTATTAATAGAGGATTTGAGATGGATAAGAATGTAGTATTTTAACCCCACCATGTGAGTCTAGGGGGAAACTAACCTGATTGAGAAAGCACTGCGCCATGCAATATCACTACATAGGGAGTTTCAGTGTCGACCAACAGTAAACAATATTGCACTGCATATCCTCATCTAAGACACTGCCAATAATTTTAAAAGTAAATGTTAAAAGATGTATGGGATAGGATATACAGTAGGAATATGATAAGACTAAAAAATCTTTAAAATTTAGCTGACATACTATCTTTAATCATGGTCCGATTTACACACAGCAAAGACAAAAATGTAGGTAAATGGTACCCATAGTGCCGACCTTTGTAGCTGGTTCCCTGCAATGTCCATATCAAGTGGTCACAAGCAGTGACCTAATTCTGCAGCACTGCCACCTGGCGAGAAATAGCATAATCGTTTCATGGGGAGGGGATCTCATTTAGTAGGCTGGGAGATGGCCTGATTCCACTTTCATGTCATTGCTAACTTGTCATCGTCTCCAAGCTCTATAGTCACCATTGCAATAATCAAATTAAAAAATGCCTCTCATAGAGAAGGCCCGATAGCAGCAACTCTGGTCAGGATAGGGACCTTTAGCAAACCCGACGTAGCTCATTTAACCCATACGTATCCTATGCTTTCAGCCCTGCTACGTCTGCGTTTAATGAGCTACGTCGGGTTTGCTAAAGGTCCCTACTATGTGATCTTATAATGGATTGCTCCCTATCGCTTTAATCCTCACATAGCCTAGCCTTCTATGCACGAGTACTGTTAGTATCCCCACTAGCCCAGTGACTAGAGCATTGCACTTTGGATCACAGGGTTGGTGGTTCGCTTCCCGGTAGCACCTGTCCCTCTTATTGAATTATTAGAAAGTGTCTCTTTTTGATGGTTCTGAGGCTGGCAAAATTGCAAAAACGAATTCAATTCCTACTCCAATAGAAACAACAAGAATTTCGGTGGGCGAAAGGAACGAGTCCGACTATGTTGGACGGGCTGCATGCCACCACCTATTCACAGGCGCTATCCCACTACTGCCAGACGCGGGGCCTTTTGCCTGCTATGTTTCCATCCTGGGCCAGTGCGACCCTCCTTAGACGACCTGGTGAGACTAGGCTCCCCCGGTCCCACCATATCGACGCCCGGCTTAGCGTGGACACCCGATCGACATAGAGCAGCGACAAGCAGGACCCCCGCCCTCAAGCCATCCATGTTCCCGACCTCCAAAGCAGTTGGATTACAGGATTGCTCCCTATCGCTTTAATCCTCACATAGCCTAACCTTCTATGCACTAGTACTGTTAGTATCCCCACTAGCCCAGTGACTAGAGCATTGCACTTTGGATCACAGGGTTGGTGGTTCGCTTCCCGGTAGCACCTGTCCCTCTTATTGAATTATTAGAAAGTGTCTCTTTTTGATGGTTCTGAGGCTGGCAAAATTGCAAAAACGAATTCAATTCCTACTCCAATAGAAACAACAAGAATTTCGGTGGGCAAAAGGAACGAGTCCGACTATGTTGGACGGGCTGCATGCCACCACCTATTCACAGGCGCTATCCCACTACTAGGGACCTTTAGCAACCACGTGAAAGCTCAATAAACGTAGACGTAGCCTATACCTTTAGAACTACTACGTCTGCGTTTAATGAGCTACGTCGGGTTTGCTAAAGGTCCCTAGTGCCAGACGCGGGGCCTTTTGCCTGCTATGTTTCCATCCTGGGCCAGTGCGACCCTCCTTAGACGACCTGGTGAGACTAGGCTCCCCCGGTCCCACCATATCGACGCCCGGCTTAGCGTGGACACCCGATCGACATAGAGCAGCGACAAGCAGGACCCCCGCCCTCAAGCCATCCATGTTCCCGACCTCCAAAGCAGTTGGATTACAGGACTGCACCACCAGTCCCAGGCAATTGCATCAGCCCTGGAACTTCTACTCTACCCAACAACTAGTGCTGGTAGCCGTAAGGTCTCTATGTGTAACCACCTGCACGAACCAGGCACCAGCAGAAGTCACCTCTTGCTGGTTATTGGTAAGCTTACTGTACTGTGCTATGAAGGTACCCATAGTGCTGACCTTTGTAGCTGGTTCCCTGCAATGTCCATATCAAGTGGTCACAAGCAGTGACCTAATTCTGCAGCACTGCCACCTGGCAAGAAATAGCATCATCGTTTCATGGGGAGGGGATCTCATTTAGTAGGCTGGGAGATGGCCTGATTCCACTTTCATGTCATTGCTAACTTGTCATCGTCTCCAAGCGCTATAGTCACCATTGCAATAATCAAATTTAAAAATGCCTCTCATAGAGAAGGCCCGATAGCAGCAACTCTGGTCAGGATATGGACCTTTAGCAAACCCGACGTAGCTCATTTAACCCATACGTATCCTATGCTTTCAGCCCTGCTACGTCTGCGTTTAATGAGCTACGTCGGGTTTGCTAAAGGTCCCTACTATGTGATCTTTTAATGGATTGCTCCCTATCGCTTTAATCCTCACATAGCCTAGCCTTCTATGCACGAGTACTGTTAGTATCCCCACTAGCCCAGTGACTAGAGCATTGCACTTTGGATCACAGGGTTGGTGGGTCGCTTCCCGGTAGCACCTGTCCCTCTTATTGAATTATTAGAAAGTGCCTCTTTTTGATGGTTCTGAGGCTGGCAAAATTGCAAAAACGAATTCAATTCCTACTCCAATAGAAACAACAAGAATTTCGGTGGGCAAAAGGAACGAGTCCGACTATGTTGGACGGGCTGCATGCCACCACCTATTCACAGGCGCTATCCCACTACTAGGGACCTTTAGCAACCACGTGAAAGCTCAATAAACGTAGACGTAGCCTATACCTTTAGCACTACTACGTCTGCGTTTAATGAGCTACGTCGGGTTTGCTAAAGGTCCCTAGTGCCAGACGCGGGGCCTTTTGCCTGCTATGTTTCCATCCTGGGCCAGTGCGACCCTCCTTAGACGACCTGGTGAGACTAGGCTCCCCCGGTCCCACCATATCGACGCCCGGCTTAGCGTGGACACCCGATCGACATAGAGCAGCGACAAGCAGGACCCCCGCCCTCAAGCCATCCATGTTCCCGACCTCCAAAGCAGTTGGATTACAGGACTGCACCACCAGTCCCAGGCAATTGCATCAGCGCTGGAACTTCTACTCTACCCAACAACTAGTGCTGGTAGCCGTAAGGTCTCTATGTGTAACCACCTGCACGAACCAGGCACCAGCAGAAGTCACCTCTTGCTGGTTATTGGTAAGCTTACTGTACTGTGCTATGAAGGTACCCATAGTGCTGACCTTTGTAGCTGGTTCCCTGCAATGTCCATATCAAGTGGTCACAAGCAGTGACCTAATTCTGCAGCACTGCCACCTGGCGAGAAATAGCATAATCGTTTCATGGGGAGGGGATCTCATTTAGTAGGCTGGGAGATGGCCTGATTCCACTTTCATGTCATTGCTAACTTGTCATCGTCTCCAAGCGCTATAGTCACCATTGCAATAATCAAATTTAAAAATGCCTCTCATAGAGAAGGCCCGATAGCAGCAACTCTGGTCAGGATAGGGACCTTTTGCAAACCCGACGTAGCTCATTTAACCCATACGTAGCCTATGCTTTCAGCCCTGCTACGTCTGCGTTTAATGAGCTACGTCGGGTTTGCTAAAGGTCCCTACTATGTGATCTTTTAATGGATTGCTCCCTATCGCTTTAATCCTCACATAGCCTAGCCTTCTATGCACGAGTACTGTTAGTATCCCCACTAGCCCAGTGACTAGAGCATTGCACTTTGGATCACAGGGTTGGTGGTTTGCTTCCCGGTAGCACCTGTCCCTCTTATTGAATTATTAGAAAGTGTCTCTTTTTGATGGTTCTGAGGCTGGCAAAATTGCAAAAACGAATTCAATTCCTACTCCAATAGAAACAACAAGAATTTCGGTGGGCAAAAGGAACGAGTCCGACTATGTTGGACGGGCTGCATGCCACCACCTATTCACAGGCGCTATCCCACTACTGCCAGACGCGGGGCCTTTTGCCTGCTATGTTTCCATCCTGGGCCAGTGCGACCCTCCTTAGACGACCTGGTGAGACTAGGCTCCCCCGGTCCCACCATATCGACGCCCGGCTTAGCGTGGACACCCGATCGACATAGAGCAGCGACAAGCAGGACCCCCGCCCTCAAGCCATCCATGTTCCCGACCTCCAAAGCAGTTGGATTACAGGACTGCACCACCAGTCCCAGTCAATTGCATCAGCCCTGGAACTTCTACTCTACCCAACAACTAGTGCTGGTAGCCGTAAGGTCTCTATGTGTAACCACCTGCACGAACCAGGCACCAGCAGAAGTCACCTCTTGCTGGTTATTGGTAAGCTTACTGTACTGTGCTATGAAGGTACCCATAGTGCTGACCTTTGTAGCTGGTTCCCTGCAATGTCCATATCAAGTGGTCACAAGCAGTGACCTAATTCTGCAGCACTGCCACCTGGCGAGAAATAGCATAATCGTTTCATGGGGAGGGGATCTCATTTAGTAGGCTGGGAGATGGCCTGATTCCACTTTCATGTCATTGCTAACTTGTCATCGTCTCCAAGCGCTATAGTCACCATTGCAATAATCAAATTTAAAAATGCCTCTCATAGAGAAGGCCCGATAGCAGCAATTCTGGTCAGGATAGGGACCTTTTGCAAACCCGACGTAGCTCATTTAACCCATACGTAGCCTATGCTTTCAGCCCTGCTACGTCTGCGTTTAATGAGCTACGTCGGGTTTGCTAAAGGTCCCTACTATGTGATCTTTTAATGGATTGCTCCCTATCGCTTTAATCCTCACATAGCCTAGCCTTCTATGCACGAGTACTGTTAGTATCCCCACTAGCCCAGTGACTAGAGCATTGCACTTTGGATCACAGGGTTGGTGGTTCGCTTCCCAGTAGCACCTGTCCCTCTTATTGAATTATTAGAAAGTGTCTCTTTTTGATGGTTCTGAGGCTGGCAAAATTGCAAAAACGAATTCAATTCCTACTCCAATAGAAACAACAAGAATTTCGGTGGGCAAAAGGAACGCGTCCGACTATGTTGGACGGGCTGCATGCCACCACCTATTCACAGGCGCTATCCCACTACTGCCAGACGCGGGGCCTTTTGCCTGCTATGTTTCCATCCTGGGCCAGTGCGACCCTCCTTAGACGACCTGGTGAGACTAGGCTCCCCCGGTCCCACCATATCGACGCCCGGCTTAGCGTGGACACCCGATCGACATAGAGCAGCGACAAGCAGGACCCCCGCCCTCAAGCCATCCATGTTCCCGACCTCCAAAGCAGTTGGATTACAGGACTGCACCACCAGTCCCAGTCAATTGCATCAGCCCTGGAACTTCTACTCTACCCAACAACTAGTGCTGGTAGCCGTAAGGTCTCTATGTGTAACCACCTGCACGAACCAGGCACCAGCAGAAGTCACCTCTTGCTGGTTATTGGTAAGCTTACTGTACTGTGCTATGAAGGTACCCATAGTGCTGACCTTTGTAGCTGGTTCCCTGCAATGTCCATATCAAGTGGTCACAAGCAGTGACCTAATTCTGCAGCACTGCCACCTGGCGAGAAATAGCATAATCGTTTCATGGGGAGGGGATCTCATTTAGTAGGCTGGGAGATGGCCTGATTCCACTTTCATGTCATTGCTAACTTGTCATCGTCTCCAAGCGCTATAGTCACCATTGCAATAATCAAATTAAAAAATGCCTCTCATAGAGAAGGCCCGATAGCAGCAACTCTGGTCAGGATAGGGACCTTTTGCAAACCCGACGTAGCTCATTTAACCCATACGTAGCCTATGCTTTCAGCTCTGCTACGTCTGCGTTTAATGAGCTACGTCGGGTTTGCTAAAGGTCCCTACTATGTGATCTTTTAATGGATTGCTCCCTATCGCTTTAATCCTCACATAGCCTAGCCTTCTATGCACGAGTACTGTTAGTATCCCCACTAGCCCAGTGACTAGAGCATTGCACTTTGGATCACAGGGTTGGTGGTTCGCTTCCCGGTAGCACCTGTCCCTCTTATTGAATTATTAGAAAGTGTCTCTTTTTGATGGTTCTGAGGCTGGCAAAATTGCAAAAACGAATTCAATTCCTACTCCAATAGAAACAACAAGAATTTCGGTGGGCAAAAGGAACGAGTCCGACTATGTTGGACGGGCTGCATGCCACCACCTATTCACAGGCGCTATCCCACTACTGCCAGACGCGGGGCCTTTTGCCTGCTATGTTTCCATCCTGGGCCAGTGCGACCCTCCTTAGACGACCTGGTGAGACTAGGCTCCCCCGGTCCCACCATATCGACGCCCGGCTTAGCGTGGACACCCGATCGACATAGAGCAGCGACAAGCAGGACCCCCGCACTCAAGCCATCCATGTTCCCGACCTCCAAAGCAGCTGGATTACAGGACTGCACCACCAGTCCCAGTCAATTGCATCAGCCCTGGAACTTCTACTCTACCCAACAACTAGTGCTGGTAGCCGTAAGGTCTCTATGTGTAACCACCTGCACGAACCAGGCACCAGCAGAAGTCACCTCTTGCTGGTTATTGGTAAGCTTACTGTACTGTGCTATGAAGGTACCCATAGTGCTGACCTTTGTAGCTGGTTCCCTGCAATGTCCATATCAAGTGGTCACAAGCAGTGACCTAATTCTGCAGCACTGCCACCTGGTGAGAAATAGCATAATCGTTTCATGGGGAGGGGATCTCATTTAGTAGGCTGGGAGATGGCCTGATTCCACTTTCATGTCATTGCTAACTTGTCATCGTCTCCAAGCGCTATAGTCACCATTGCAATAATCAAATTAAAAAATGCCTCTCATAGAGAAGGCCCGATAGCAGCAACTCTGGTCAGGATAGGGACCTTTTGCAAACCCGACGTAGCTCATTTAACCCATACGTAGCCTATGCTTTCAGCCCTGCTACGTCTGCGTTTAATGAGCTACGTCGGGTTTGCTAAAGGTCCCTACTATGTGATCTTTTAATGGATTGCTCCCTATCGCTTTAATCCTCACATAGCCTAGCCTTCTATGCACGAGTACTGTTAGTATCCCCACTAGCCCAGTGACTAGAGCATTGCACTTTGGATCACAGGGTTGGTGGTTCGCTTCCCGGTAGCACCTGTCCCTCTTATTGAATTATTAGAAAGTGTCTCTTTTTGATGGTTCTGAGGCTGGCAAAATTGCAAAAACGAATTCAATTCCTACTCCAATAGAAACAACAAGAATTTCGGTGGGCAAAAGGAACGAGTCCGACTATGTTGGACGGGCTGCATGCCACCACCTATTCACAGGCGCTATCCCACTACTGCCAGACGCGGGGCCTTTTGCCTGCTATGTTTCCATCCTGGGCCAGTGCGACCCTCCTTAGACGACCTGGTGAGACTAGGCTCCCCCGGTCCCACCATATCGACGCCCGGCTTAGCGTGGACACCCGATCGACATAGAGCAGCGACAAGCAGGACCCCCGCCCTCAAGCCATCCATGTTCCCGACCTCCAAAGCAGTTGGATTACAGGACTGCACCACCAGTCCCAGTCAATTGCATCAGCCCTGGAACTTCTACTCTACCCAACAACTAGTGCTGGTAGCCGTAAGGTCTCTATGTGTAACCACCTGCACGAACCAGGCACCAGCAGAAGTCACCTCTTGCTGGTTATTGGTAAGCTTACTGTACTGTGCTATGAAGGTACCCATAGTGCTGACCTTTGTAGCTGGTTCCCTGCAATGTCCATATCAAGTGGTCACAAGCAGTGACCTAATTCTGCAGCACTGCCACCTGGCGAGAAATAGCATAATCGTTTCATGGGGAGGGGATCTCATTTAGTAGGCTGGGAGATGGCCTGATTCCACTTTCATGTCATTGCTAACTTGTCATCGTCTCCAAGCGCTATAGTCACCATTGCAATAATCAAATTAAAAAATGCCTCTCATAGAGAAGGCCCGATAGCAGCAACTCTGGTCAGGATAGGGACCTTTAGCAAACCCGACGTAGCTCATTTAACCCATACGTAGCCTATGCTTTCAGCCCTGCTACGTCTGCGTTTAATGAGCTACGTCGGGTTTGCTAAAGGTCCCTACTATGTGATCTTTTAATGGATTGCTCCCTATCGCTTTAATCCTCACATAGCCTAGCCTTCTATGCACGAGTACTGTTAGTATCCCCACTAGCCCAGTGACTAGAGCATTTCACTTTGGATCACAGGGTTGGTGGTTCGCTTCCCGGTAGCACCTGTCCCTCTTATTGAATTATTAGAAAGTGCCTCTTTTTGATGGTTCTGAGGCTGGCAAAATTGCAAAAACGAATTCAATTCCTACTCCAATAGAAACAACAAGAATTTCGGTGGGCAAAAGTAATGAGTCCGACTATGTTGGACGGGCTGCATGCCACCACCTATTCACAGGCGCTATCCCACTACTAGGGACCTTTAGCAACCACGTGAAAGCTCAATAAACGTAGAAGTAGCCTATACCTTTAGCACTACTACGTCTGCGTTTAATGAGCTACGTCGGGTTTGCTAAAGGTCCCTAGTGCCAGACGCGGGGCCTTTTGCCTGCTATGTTTCCATCCTGGGCCAGTGCGACCCTCCTTAGACGACCTGGTGAGACTAGGCTCCCCCGGTCCCACCATATCGACGCCCGGCTTAGCGTGGACACCCGATCGACATAGAGCAGCGACAAGCAGGACCCCCGCCCTCAAGCCATCCATGTTCCCGACCTCCAAAGCAGTTGGATTACAGGACTGCACCACCAGTCCCAGGCAATTGCATCAGCCCTGGAACTTCTACTCTACCCAACAACTAGTGCTGGTAGCCGTAAGGTCTCTATGTGTAACCACCTGCACGAACCAGGCACCAGCAGAAGTCACCTCTTGCTGGTTATTGGTAAGCTTACTGTACTGTGCTATGAAGGTACCCATAGTGCTGACCTTTGTAGCTGGTTCCCTGCAATGTCCATATCAAGTGGTCACAAGCAGTGACCTAATTCTGCAGCACTGCCACCTGGCGAGAAATAGCATCATCGTTTCATGGGGAGGGGATCTCATTTAGTAGGCTGGGAGATGGCCTGATTCCACTTTCATGTCATTGCTAACTTGTCATCGTCTCCAAGCGCTATAGTCACCATTGCAATAATCAAATTAAAAAATGCCTCTCATAGAGAAGGCCCGATAGCAGCAACTCTGGTCAGGATAGGGACCTTTTGCAAACCCGACGTAGCTCATTTAACCCATACGTAGCCTATGCTTTCAGCCCTGCTACGTCTGCGTTTAATGAGCTACGTCGGGTTTGCTAAAGGTCCCTACTATGTGATCTTTTAATGGATTGCTCCCTATCGCTTTAATCCTCACATAGCCTAGCCTTCTATGCACGAGTACTGTTAGTATCCCCACTAGCCCAGTGACTAGAGCATTGCACTTTGGATCACAGGGTTGGTGGTTCGCTTCCCGGTAGCACCTGTCCCTCTTATTGAATTATTAGAAAGTGTCTCTTTTTGATGGTTCTGAGGCTGGCAAAATTGCAAAAACGAATTCAATTCCTACTCCAATAGAAACAACAAGAATTTCGGTGGGCAAAAGGAACGAGTCCGACTATGTTGGACGGGCTGCATGCCACCACCTATTCACAGGCGCTATCCCACTACTGCCAGACGCGGGGCCTTTTGCCTGCTATGTTTCCATCCTGGGCCAGTGCGACCCTCCTTAGACGACCTGGTGAGACTAGGCTCCCCCGGTCCCACCATATCGACGCCCGGCTTAGCGTGGACACCCGATCGACATAGAGCAGCGACAAGCAGGACCCCCGCCCTCAAGCCATCCATGTTCCCGACCTCCAAAGCAGTTGGATTACAGGACTGCACCACCACTCCCAGTCAATTGCATCAGCCCTGGAACTTCTACTCTACCCAACAACTAGTGCTGGTAGCCGTAAGGTCTCTATGTGTAACCACCTGCACGAACCAGGCACCAGCAGAAGTCACCTCTTGCTGGTTATTGGTAAGCTTACTGTACTGTGCTATGAAGGTACCCATAGTGCTGACCTTTGTAGCTGGTTCCCTGCAATGTCCATATCAAGTGGTCACAAGCAGTGACCTAATTCTGCAGCACTGCCACCTGGCGAGAAATAGCATAATCGTTTCATGGGGAGGGGATCTCATTTAGTAGGCTGGGAGATGGCCTGATTCCACTTTCATGTCATTGCTAACTTGTCATCGTCTCCAAGCGCTATAGTCACCATTGCAATAATCAAATTAAAAAATGCCTCTCATAGAGAAGGCCCGATAGCAGCAACTCTGGTCAGGATAGGGACCTTTTGCAAACCCGACGTAGCTCATTTAACCCATACGTAGCCTATGCTTTCAGCTCTGCTACGTCTGCGTTTAATGAGCTACGTCGGGTTTGCTAAAGGTCCCTACTATGTGATCTTTTAATGGATTGCTCCCTATCGCTTTAATCCTCACATAGCCTAGCCTTCTATGCACGAGTACTGTTAGTATCCCCACTAGCCCAGTGACTAGAGCATTGCACTTTGGATCACAGGGTTGGTGGTTCGCTTCCCGGTAGCACCTGTCCCTCTTATTGAATTATTAGAAAGTGTCTCTTTTTGATGGTTCTGAGGCTGGCAAAATTGCAAAAACGAATTCAATTCCTACTCCAATAGAAACAACAAGAATTTCGGTGGGCAAAAGGAACGAGTCCGACTATGTTGGACGGGCTGCATGCCACCACCTATTCACAGGCGCTATCCCACTACTGCCAGACGCGGGGCTTTTTGCCTGCTATGTTTCCATCCTGGGCCAGTGCGACCCTCCTTAGACGACCTGGTGAGACTAGGCTCCCCCGGTCCCACCATATCGACGCCCGGCTTAGCGTGGACACCCGATCGACATAGAGCAGCGACAAGCAGGACCCCCGCACTCAAGCCATCCATGTTCCCGACCTCCAAAGCAGCTGGATTACAGGACTGCACCACCAGTCCCAGTCAATTGCATCAGCCCTGGAACTTCTACTCTACCCAACAACTAGTGCTGGTAGCCGTAAGGTCTCTATGTGTAACCACCTGCACGAACCAGGCACCAGCAGAAGTCACCTCTTGCTGGTTATTGGTAAGCTTACTGTACTGTGCTATGAAGGTACCCATAGTGCTGACCTTTGTAGCTGGTTCCCTGCAATGTCCATATCAAGTGGTCACAAGCAGTGACCTAATTCTGCAGCACTGCCACCTGGCGAGAAATAGCATCATCGTTTCATGGGGAGGGGATCTCATTTAGTAGGCTGGGAGATGGCCTGATTCCACTTTCATGTCATTGCTAACTTGTCATCGTCTCCAAGCGCTATAGTCACCATTGCAATAATCAAATTAAAAAATGCCTCTCATAGAGAAGGCCCGATAGCAGCAACTCTGGTCAGGATAGGGACCTTTTGCAAACCCGACGTAGCTCATTTAACCCATACGTAGCCTATGCTTTCAGCCCTGCTACGTCTGCGTTTAATGAGCTACGTCGGGTTTGCTAAAGGTCCCTACTATGTGATCTTTTAATGGATTGCTCCCTATCGCTTTAATCCTCACATAGCCTAGCCTTCTATGCACGAGTACTGTTAGTATCCCCACTAGCCCAGTGACTAGAGCATTGCACTTTGGATCACAGGGTTGGTGGTTCGCTTCCCGGTAGCACCTGTCCCTCTTATTGAATTATTAGAAAGTGTCTCTTTTTGATGGTTCTGAGGCTGGCAAAATTGCAAAAACGAATTCAATTCCTACTCCAATAGAAACAACAAGAATTTCGGTGGGCAAAAGGAACGAGTCCCACTATGTTGGGCGGGCTGCATGCCACCACCTATTCACAGGCGCTATCCCACTACTGCCAGACGCGGGGCCTTTTGCCTGCTATGTTTCCATCCTGGGCCAGTGCGACCCTCCTTAGACGACCTGGTGAGACTAGGCTCCCCCGGTCCCACCATATCGACGCCCGGCTTAGCGTGGACACCCGATCGACATAGAGCAGCGACAAGCAGGACCCCCGCCCTCAAGCCATCCATGTTCCCGACCTCCAAAGCAGTTGGATTACAGGACTGCACCACCAGTCCCAGTCAATTGCATCAGCCCTGGAACTTCTACTCTACCCAACAACTAGTGCTGGTAGCCGTAAGGTCTCTATGTGTAACCACCTGCACGAACCAGGCACCAGCAGAAGTCACCTCTTGCTGGTTATTGGTAAGCTTACTGTACTGTGCTATGAAGGTACCCATAGTGCTGACCTTTGTAGCTGGTTCCCTGCAATGTCCATATCAAGTGGTCACAAGCAGTGACCTAATTCTGCAGCACTGCCACCTGGCGAGAAATAGCATAATCGTTTCATGGGGAGGGGATCTCATTTAGTAGGCTGGGAGATGGCCTGATTCCACTTTCATGTCATTGCTAACTTTTCATCGTCTCCAAGCGCTATAGTCACCATTGCAATAATCAAATTTAAAAATGCCTCTCATAGAGAAGGCCCGATAGCAGCAACTCTGGTCAGGATAGGGACCTTTAGCAAACCCGACGTAGCTCATTTAACCCATACGTAGCCTATGCTTTCAGCTCTGCTACGTCTGCGTTTAATGAGCTACGTCGGGTTTGCTAAAGGTCCCTACTATGTGATCTTTTAATGGATTGCTCCCTATCGCTTTAATCCTCACATAGCCTAGCCTTCTATGCACGAGTACTGTTAGTATCCCCACTAGCCCAGTGACTAGAGCATTGCACTTTGGATCACAGGGTTGGTGGTTCGCTTCCCGGTAGCACCTGTCCCTCTTATTGAATTATTAGAAAGTGTCTCTTTTTGATGGTTCTGAGGCTGGCAAAATTGCAAAAACGAATTCAATTCCTACTCCAATAGAAACAACAAGAATTTCGGTGGGCAAAAGGAACGAGTCCGACTATGTTGGACGGGCTGCATGCCACCACCTATTCACAGGCGCTATCCCACTACTGCCAGACGCGGGGCCTTTTGCCTGCTATGTTTCCATCCTGGGCCAGTGCGACCCTCCTTAGACGACCTGGTGAGACTAGGCTCCCCCGGTCCCACCATATCGACGCCCGGCTTAGCGTGGACACCCGATCGACATAGAGCAGCGACAAGCAGGACCCCCGCCCTCAAGCCATCCATGTTCCCGACCTCCAAAGCAGTTGGATTACAGGACTGCACCACCAGTCCCAGTCAATTGCATCAGCCCTGGAACTTCTACTCTACCCAACAACTAGTGCTGGTAGCCGTAAGGTCTCTATGTGTAACCACCTGCACGAACTAGGCACCAGCAGAAGTCACCTCTTGCTGGTTATTGGTAAGCTTACTGTACTGTGCTATGAAGGTACCCATAGTGCTGACCTTTGTAGCTGGTTCCCTGCAATGTCCATATCAAGTGGTCACAAGCAGTGACCTAATTCTGCAGCACTGCCACCTGGCGAGAAATAGCATAATCGTTTCATGGGGAGGGGATCTCATTTAGTAGGCTGGGAGATGGCCTGATTCCACTTTCATGTCATTGCTAACTTGTCATCGTCTCCAAGCGCTATAGTCACCATTGCAATAATCAAATTAAAAAATGCCTCTCATAGAGAAGGCCCGATAGCAGCAACTCTGGTCAGGATAGGGACCTTTTGCAAACCCGACGTAGCTCATTTAACCCATACGTAGCCTATGCTTTCAGCTCTGCTACGTCTGCGTTTAATGAGCTACGTCGGGTTTGCTAAAGGTCCCTACTATGTGATCTTTTAATGGATTGCTCCCTATCGCTTTAATCCTCACATAGCCTAGCCTTCTATGCACGAGTACTGTTAGTATCCCCACTAGCCCAGTGACTAGAGCATTGCACTTTGGATCACAGGGTTGGTGGTTTGCTTCCCGGTAGCACCTGTCCCTCTTATTGAATTATTAGAAAGTGTCTCTTTTTGATGGTTCTGAGGCTGGCAAAATTGCAAAAACGAATTCAATTCCTACTCCAATAGAAACAACAAGAATTTCGGTGGGCAAAAGGAACGAGTCTGACTATGTTGGACGGGCTGCATGCCACCACCTATTCACAGGCGCTATCCCACTACTGCCAGACGCGGGGCCTTTTGCCTGCTATGTTTCCATCCTGGGCCAGTGCGACCCTCCTTAGACGACCTGGTGAGACTAGGCTCCCCCGGTCCCACCATATCGACGCCCGGCTTAGCGTGGACACCCGATCGACATAGAGCAGCGACAAGCAGGACCCCCGCCCTCAAGCCATCCATGTTCCCGACCTCCAAAGCAGTTGGATTACAGGACTGCACCACCAGTCCCAGGCAATTGCATCAGCCCTGGAACTTCTACTCTACCCAACAACTAGTGCTGGTAGCCGTAAGGTCTCTATGTGTAACCACCTGCACGAACCAGGCACCAGCAGAAGTCACCTCTTGCTGGTTATTGGTAAGCTTACTGTACTGTGCTATGAAGGTACCCATAGTGCTGACCTTTGTAGCTGGTTCCCTGCAATGTCCATATCAAGTGGTCACAAGCAGTGACCTAATTCTGCAGCACTGCCACCTGGCGAGAAATAGCATAATCGTTTCATGGGGAGGGGATCTCATTTAGTAGGCTGGGAGATGGCCTGATTCCACTTTCATGTCATTGCTAACTTGTCATCGTCTCCAAGCGCTATAGTCACCATTGCAATAATCAAATTAAAAAATGCCTCTCATAGAGAAGGCCCGATAGCAGCAACTCTGGTCAGGATAGGGACCTTTTGCAAACCCGACGTAGCTCATTTAACCCATACGTAGCCTATGCTTTCAGCCCTGCTACGTCTGCGTTTAATGAGCTACGTCGGGTTTGCTAAAGGTCCCTACTATGTGATCTTTTAATGGATTGCTCCCTATCGCTTTAATCCTCACATAGCCTAGCCTTCTATGCATGAGTACTGTTAGTATCCCCACTAGCCCAGTGACTAGAGCATTGCACTTTGGATCACAGGGTTGGTGGTTCGCTTCCCGGTAGCACCTGTCCCTCTTATTGAATTATTAGAAAGTGTCTCTTTTTGATGGTTCTGAGGCTGGCAAAATTGCAAAAACGAATTCAATTCCTACTCCAATAGAAACAACAAGAATTTCGGTGGGCAAAAGGAACGAGTCCGACTATGTTGGACGGGCTGCATGCCACCACCTATTCACAGGCGCTATCCCACTACTGCCAGACGCAGGGCCTTTTGCCTGCTATGTTTCCATCCTGGGCCAGTGCGACCCTCCTTAGACGACCTGGTGAGACTAGGCTCCCCCGGTCCCACCATATCGACGCCCGGCTTAGCGTGGACACCCGATCGACATAGAGCAGCGACAAGCAGGACCCCCGCCCTCAAGCCATCCATGTTCCCGACCTCCAAAGCAGTTGGATTACAGGACTGCACCACCAGTCCCAGTCAATTGCATCAGCCCTGGAACTTCTACTCTACCCAACAACTAGTGCTGGTAGCCGTAAGGTCTCTATGTGTAACCACCTGCACGAACCAGGCACCAGCAGAAGTCACCTCTTGCTGGTTATTAGTAAGCTTACTGTACTGTGCTATGAAGGTACCCATAGTGCTGACCTTTGTAGCTGGTTCCCTGCAATGTCCATATCAAGTGGTCACAAGCAGTGACCTAATTCTGCAGCACTGCCACCTGGCGAGAAATAGCATAATCGTTTCATGGGGAGGGGATCTCATTTAGTAGGCTGGGAGATGGCCTGATTCCACTTTCATGTCATTGCTAACTTGTCATCGTCTCCAAGCGCTATAGTCACCATTGCAATAATCAAATTAAAAAATGCCTCTCATAGAGAAGGCCCGATAGCAGCAACTCTGGTCAGGATAGGGACCTTTTGCAAACCCGACGTAGCTCATTTAACCCATACGTAGCCTATGCTTTCAGCCCTGCTACGTCTGCGTTTAATGAGCTACGTCGGGTTTGCTAAAGGTCCCTAGTAGGGACCTTTAGCAAACCCGACGTAGCTCATTAAACGCAGACGTAGTAGTGCTACAGGGATAGGCTACGTCTACGTTTATTGAGCTTTTACGTGGTTGCTAAAGGTCCCTACTATGTGATCTTTTAATGGATTGCTCCCTATCGCTTTAATCCTCACATAGCCTAGCCTTCTATGCATGAGTACTGTTAGTATCCCCACTAGCCCAGTGACTAGAGCATTGCACTTTGGATCACAGGGTTGGTGGTTCGCTTCCCGGTAGCACCTGTCCCTCTGATTGAATTTTTAGAAAGTGTCTCTTTTTGATGGTTCTGAGGCTGGCAAAATTGCAAAAACGAATTCAATTCCTACTCCAATAGAAACAACAAGAATTTCGGTGGGCAAAAGGAACGAGTCCGACTATGTTGGACGGGCTGCATGCCACCACCTATTCACAGGCGCTATCCCACTACTGCCAGACGCGGGGCCTTTTGCCTGCTATGTTTCCATCCTGGGCCAGTGCGACCCTCCTTAGACGACCTGGTGAGACTAGGCTCCCCCGGTCCCACCATATCGACGCCCGGCTTAGCGTGGACACCCGATCGACATAGAGCAGCGACAAGCAGGACCCCCGCCCTCAAGCCATCCATGTTCCCGACCTCCAAAGCAGTTGGATTACAGGACTGCACCACCAGTCCCAGTCAATTGCATCAGCCCTGGAACTTCTACTCTACCCAACAACTAGTGCTGGTAGCCGTAAGGTCTCTATGTGTAACCACCTGCACGAACCAGGCACCAGCAGAAGTCACCTCTTGCTGGTTATTGGTAAGCTTACTGTACTGTGCTATGAAGGTACCCATAGTGCTGACCTTTGTAGCTGGTTCCCTGCAATGTCCATATCAAGTGGTCACAAGCAGTGACCTAATTCTGCAGCACTGCCACCTGGCGAGAAATAGCATAATCGTTTCATGGGGAGGGGATCTCATTTAGTAGGCTGGGAGATGGCCTGATTCCACTTTCATGTCATTGCTAACTTGTCATCGTCTCCAAGCGCTATAGTCACCATTGCAATAATCAAATTAAAAAATGCCTCTCATAGAGAAGGCCCGATAGCAGCAACTCTGGTCAGGATAGGGACCTTTTGCAAACCCGACGTAGCTCATTTAACCCATACGTAGCCTATGCTTTCAGCCCTGCTACGTCTGCGTTTAATGAGCTACGTCGGGTTTGCTAAAGGTCCCTACTATGTGATCTTTTAATGGATTGCTCCCTATCGCTTTAATCCTCACATAGCCTAGCCTTCTATGCACGAGTACTGTTAGTATCCCCACTAGCCCAGTGACTAGAGCATTGCACTTTGGATCACAGGGTTGGTGGTTCGCTTCCCGGTAGCACCTGTCCCTCTTATTGAATTATTAGAAAGTGTCTCTTTTTGATGGTTCTGAGGCTGGCAAAATTGCAAAAACGAATTCAATTCCTACTCCAATAGAAACAACAAGAATTTCGGTGGGCAAAAGGAACGAGTCCGACTATGTTGGACGGGCTGCATGCCACCACCTATTCACAGGCGCTATCCCACTACTGCCAGACGCGGGGCCTTTTGCCTGCTATGTTTCCATCCTGGGCCAGTGCGACCCTCCTTAGACGACCTGGTGAGACTAGGCTCCCCCGGTCCCACCATATCGACGCCCGGCTTAGCGTGGACACCCGATCGACATAGAGCAGCGACAAGCAGGACCCCCGCCCTCAAGCCATCCATGTTCCCGACCTCCAAAGCAGTTGGATTACAGGACTGCACCACCAGTCCCAGTCAATTGCATCAGCCCTGGAACTTCTACTCTACCCAACAACTAGTGCTGGTAGCCGTAAGGTCTCTATGTGTAACCACCTGCACGAACCAGGCACCAGCAGAAGTCACCTCTTGCTGGTTATTGGTAAGCTTACTGTACTGTGCTATGAAGGTACCCATAGTGCTGACCTTTGTAGCTGGTTCCCTGCAATGTCCATATCAAGTGGTCACTAGCAGTGACCTAATTCTGCAGCACTGCCACCTAGCGAGAAATAGCATAATCGTTTCATGGGGAGGGGATCTCATTTAGTAGGCTGGGAGATGGCCTGATTCCACTTTCATGTCATTGTTAACTTGTCATCGTCTCCAAGCGCTATAGTCACCATTGCAATAATCAAATTAAAAAATGCCTCTCATAGAGAAGGCCCGATAGCAGCAACTCTGGTCAGGATAGGGACCTTTTGCAAACCCGACGTAGCTCATTTAACCCATACGTAGCCTATGCTTTCAGCCCTGCTACGTCTGCGTTTAATGAGCTACGTCGGGTTTGCTAAAGGTCCCTACTATGTGATCTTTTAATGGATTGCTCCCTATCGCTTTAATCCTCACATAGCCTAGCCTTCTATGCACGAGTACTGTTAGTATCCCCACTAGCCCAGTGACTAGAGCATTGCACTTTGGATCACAGGGTTGGTGGTTCGCTTCCCGGTAGCACCTGTCCCTCTTATTGAATTATTAGAAAGTGTCTCTTTTTGATGGTTCTGAGGCTGGCAAAATTGCAAAAACGAATTCAATTCCTACTCCAATAGAAACAACAAGAATTTCGGTGGGCAAAAGGAACGAGTCCGACTATGTTGGACGGGCTGCATGCCACCACCTATTCACAGGCGCTATCCCACTACTGCCAGACGCAGGGCCTTTTGCCTGCTATGTTTCCATCCTGGGCCAGTGCGACCCTCCTTAGACGACCTGGTGAGACTAGGCTCCCCCGGTCCCACCATATCGACGCCCGGCTTAGCGTGGACACCCGATCGACATAGAGCAGCGACAAGCAGGACCCCCGCCCTCAAGCCATCCATGTTCCCGACCTCCAAAGCAGTTGGATTACAGGACTGCACCACCAGTCCCAGTCAATTGCATCAGCCCTGGAACTTCTACTCTACCCAACAACTAGTGCTGGTAGCCGTAAGGTCTCTATGTGTAACCACCTGCACGAACCAGGCACCAGCAGAAGTCACCTCTTGCTGGTTATTAGTAAGCTTACTGTACTGTGCTATGAAGGTACCCATAGTGCTGACCTTTGTAGCTGGTTCCCTGCAATGTCCATATCAAGTGGTCACAAGCAGTGACCTAATTCTGCAGCACTGCCACCTGGCGAGAAATAGCATAATCGTTTCATGGGGAGGGGATCTCATTTAGTAGGCTGGGAGATGGCCTGATTCCACTTTCATGTCATTGCTAACTTGTCATCGTCTCCAAGCGCTATAGTCACCATTGCAATAATCAAATTAAAAAATGCCTCTCATAGAGAAGGCCCGATAGCAGCAACTCTGGTCAGGATAGGGACCTTTTGCAAACCCGACGTAGCTCATTTAACCCATACGTAGCCTATGCTTTCAGCCCTGCTACGTCTGCGTTTAATGAGCTACGTCGGGTTTGCTAAAGGTCCCTAGTAGGGACCTTTAGCAAACCCGACGTAGCTCATTAAACGCAGACGTAGTAGTGCTACAGGGATAGGCTACGTCTACGTTTATTGAGCTTTTACGTGGTTGCTAAAGGTCCCTACTATGTGATCTTTTAATGGATTGCTCCCTATCGCTTTAATCCTCACATAGCCTAGCCTTCTATGCATGAGTACTGTTAGTATCCCCACTAGCCCAGTGACTAGAGCATTGCACTTTGGATCACAGGGTTGGTGGTTCGCTTCCCGGTAGCACCTGTCCCTCTGATTGAATTTTTAGAAAGTGTCTCTTTTTGATGGTTCTGAGGCTGGCAAAATTGCAAAAACGAATTCAATTCCTACTCCAATAGAAACAACAAGAATTTCGGTGGGCAAAAGGAACGAGTCCGACTATGTTGGACGGGCTGCATGCCACCACCTATTCACAGGCGCTATCCCACTACTGCCAGACGCGGGGCCTTTTGCCTGCTATGTTTCCATCCTGGGCCAGTGCGACCCTCCTTAGACGACCTGGTGAGACTAGGCTCCCCCGGTCCCACCATATCGACGCCCGGCTTAGCGTGGACACCCGATCGACATAGAGCAGCGACAAGCAGGACCCCCGCCCTCAAGCCATCCATGTTCCCGACCTCCAAAGCAGTTGGATTACAGGACTGCACCACCAGTCCCAGTCAATTGCATCAGCCCTGGAACTTCTACTCTACCCAACAACTAGTGCTGGTAGCCGTAAGGTCTCTATGTGTAACCACCTGCACGAACCAGGCACCAGCAGAAGTCACCTCTTGCTGGTTATTGGTAAGCTTACTGTACTGTGCTATGAAGGTACCCATAGTGCTGACCTTTGTAGCTGGTTCCCTGCAATGTCCATATCAAGTGGTCACAAGCAGTGACCTAATTCTGCAGCACTGCCACCTGGCGAGAAATAGCATAATCGTTTCATGGGGAGGGGATCTCATTTAGTAGGCTGGGAGATGGCCTGATTCCACTTTCATGTCATTGCTAACTTGTCATCGTCTCCAAGCGCTATAGTCACCATTGCAATAATCAAATTAAAAAATGCCTCTCATAGAGAAGGCCCGATAGCAGCAACTCTGGTCAGGATAGGGACCTTTTGCAAACCCGACGTAGCTCATTTAACCCATACGTAGCCTATGCTTTCAGCCCTGCTACGTCTGCGTTTAATGAGCTACGTCGGGTTTGCTAAAGGTCCCTACTATGTGATCTTTTAATGGATTGCTCCCTATCGCTTTAATCCTCACATAGCCTAGCCTTCTATGCACGAGTACTGTTAGTATCCCCACTAGCCCAGTGACTAGAGCATTGCACTTTGGATCACAGGGTTGGTGGTTCGCTTCCCGGTAGCACCTGTCCCTCTTATTGAATTATTAGAAAGTGTCTCTTTTTGATGGTTCTGAGGCTGGCAAAATTGCAAAAACGAATTCAATTCCTACTCCAATAGAAACAACAAGAATTTCGGTGGGCAAAAGGAACGAGTCCGACTATGTTGGACGGGCTGCATGCCACCACCTATTCACAGGCGCTATCCCACTACTGCCAGACGCGGGGCCTTTTGCCTGCTATGTTTCCATCCTGGGCCAGTGCGACCCTCCTTAGACGACCTGGTGAGACTAGGCTCCCCCGGTCCCACCATATCGACGCCCGGCTTAGCGTGGACACCCGATCGACATAGAGCAGCGACAAGCAGGACCCCCGCCCTCAAGCCATCCATGTTCCCGACCTCCAAAGCAGTTGGATTACAGGACTGCACCACCAGTCCCAGTCAATTGCATCAGCCCTGGAACTTCTACTCTACCCAACAACTAGTGCTGGTAGCCGTAAGGTCTCTATGTGTAACCACCTGCACGAACCAGGCACCAGCAGAAGTCACCTCTTGCTGGTTATTGGTAAGCTTACTGTACTGTGCTATGAAGGTACCCATAGTGCTGACCTTTGTAGCTGGTTCCCTGCAATGTCCATATCAAGTGGTCACTAGCAGTGACCTAATTCTGCAGCACTGCCACCTAGCGAGAAATAGCATAATCGTTTCATGGGGAGGGGATCTCATTTAGTAGGCTGGGAGATGGCCTGATTCCACTTTCATGTCATTGTTAACTTGTCATCGTCTCCAAGCGCTATAGTCACCATTGCAATAATCAAATTAAAAAATGCCTCTCATAGAGAAGGCCCGATAGCAGCAACTCTGGTCAGGATAGGGACCTTTTGCAAACCCGACGTAGCTCATTTAACCCATACGTAGCCTATGCTTTCAGCCCTGCTACGTCTGCGTTTAATGAGCTACGTCGGGTTTGCTAAAGGTCCCTACTATGTGATCTTTTAATGGATTGCTCCCTATCGCTTTAATCCTCACATAGCCTAGCCTTCTATGCACGAGTACTGTTAGTATCCCCACTAGCCCAGTGACTAGAGCATTGCACTTTGGATCACAGGGTTGGTGGTTCGCTTCCCGGTAGCACCTGTCCCTCTTATTGAATTATTAGAAAGTGTCTCTTTTTGATGGTTCTGAGGCTGGCAAAATTGCAAAAACGAATTCAATTCCTACTCCAATAGAAACAACAAGAATTTCGGTGGGCAAAAGGAACGAGTCCGACTATGTTGGACGGGCTGCATGCCACCACCTATTCACAGGCGCTATCCCACTACTGCCAGACGCGGGGCCTTTTGCCTGCTATGTTTCCATCCTGGGCCAGTGCGACCCTCCTTAGACGACCTGGTGAGACTAGGCTCCCCCGGTCCCACCATATGGACGCCCGGCTTAGCGTGGACACCCGATCGACATAGAGCAGCGACAAGCAGGACCCCCGCCCTCAAGCCATCCATGTTCCCGACCTCCAAAGCAGTTGGATTACAGGACTGCACCACCAGTCCCAGTCAATTGCATCAGCCCTGGAACTTCTACTCTACCCAACAACTAGTGCTGGTAGCCGTAAGGTCTCTATGTGTAACCACCTGCACGAACCAGGCACCAGCAGAAGTCACCTCTTGCTGGTTATTGGTAAGCTTACTGTACTGTGCTATGAAGGTACCCATAGTGCTGACCTTTGTAGCTGGTTCCCTGCAATGTCCATATCAAGTGGTCACAAGCAGTGACCTAATTCTGCAGCACTGCCACCTGGCGAGAAATAGCATAATCGTTTCATGGGGAGGGGATCTCATTTAGTAGGCTGGGAGATGGCCTGATTCCACTTTCATGTCATTGCTAACTTGTCATCGTCTCCAAGCGCTATAGTCACCATTGCAATAATCAAATTAAAAAATGCCTCTCATAGAGAAGGCCCGATAGCAGCAACTCTGGTCAGGATAGGGACCTTTTGCAAACCCGACGTAGCTCATTTAACCCATACGTAGCCTATGCTTTCAGCCCTGCTACGTCTGCGTTTAATGAGCTACGTCGGGTTTGCTAAAGGTCCCTACTATGTGATCTTTTAATGGATTGCTCCCTATCGCTTTAATCCTCACATAGCCTAGCCTTCTATGCACGAGTACTGTTAGTATCCCCACTAGCCCAGTGACTAGAGCATTGCACTTTGGATCACAGGGTTGGTGGTTCGCTTCCCGGTAGCACCTGTCCCTCTTATTGAATTATTAGAAAGTGTCTCTTTTTGATGGTTCTGAGGCTGGCAAAATTGCAAAAACGAATTCAATTCCTACTCCAATAGAAACAACAAGAATTTCGGTGGGCAAAAGGAACGAGTCCGACTATGTTGGACGGGCTGCATGCCACCACCTATTCACAGGCGCTATCCCACTACTGCCAGACGCGGGGCCTTTTGCCTGCTATGTTTCCATCCTGGGCCAGTGCGACCCTCCTTAGACGACCTGGTGAGACTAGGCTCCCCCGGTCCCACCATATCGACGCCCGGCTTAGCGTGGACACCCGATCGACATAGAGCAGCGACAAGCAGGACCCCCGCCCTCAAGCCATCCATGTTCCCGACCTCCAAAGCAGTTGGATTACAGGACTGCACCACCAGTCCCAGGCAATTGCATCAGCCCTGGAACTTCTACTCTACCCAACAACTAGTGCTGGTAGCCGTAAGGTCTCTATGTGTAACCACCTGCACGAACCAGGCACCAGCAGAAGTCACCTCTTGCTGGTTATTGGTAAGCTTACTGTACTGTGCTATGAAGGTACCCATAGTGCTGACCTTTGTAGCTGGTTCCCTGCAATGTCCATATCAAGTGGTCACAAGCAGTGACCTAATTCTGCAGCACTGCCACCTGGCGAGAAATAGCATAATCGTTTCATGGGGAGGGGATATCATTTAGTAGGCTGGGAGATGGCCTGATTCCACTTTCATGTCATTGCTAACTTGTCATCGTCTCCAAGCGCTATAGTCACCATTGCAATAATCAAATTAAAAAATGCCTCTCATAGAGAAGGCCCGATAGCAGCAACTCTGGTCAGGATAGGGACCTTTTGCAAACCCGACGTAGCTCATTTAACCCATACGTAGCCTATGCTTTCAGCCCTGCTACGTCTGCGTTTAATGAGCTACGTCGGGTTTGCTAAAGGTCCCTACTATGTGATCTTTTAATGGATTGCTCCCTATCGCTTTAATCCTCACATAGCCTAGCCTTCTATGCACGAGTACTGTTAGTATCCCCACTAGCCCAGTGACTAGAGCATTGCACTTTGGATCACAGGGTTGGTGGTTCGCTTCCCGGTAGCACCTGTCCCTCTTATTGAATTATTAGAAAGTGTCTCTTTTTGATGGTTCTGAGGCTGGCAAAATTGCAAAAACGAATTCAATTCCTACTCCAATAGAAACAACAAGAATTTCGGTGGGCAAAAGGAACGAGTCCGACTATGTTGGACGGGCTGCATGCCACCACCTATTCACAGGCGCTATCCCACTACTGCCAGACGCGGGGCCTTTTGCCTGCTATGTTTCCATCCTGGGCCAGTGCGACCCTCCTTAGACGACCTGGTGAGACTAGGCTCCCCCGGTCCCACCATATCGACGCCCGGCTTAGCGTGGACACCCGATCGACATAGAGCAGCGACAAGCAGGACCCCCGCCCTCAAGCCATCCATGTTCCCGACCTCCAAAGCAGTTGGATTACAGGACTGCACCACCAGTCCCAGTCAATTGCATCAGCCCTGGAACTTCTACTCTACCCAACAACTAGTGCTGGTAGCCGTAAGGTCTCTATGTGTAACCACCTGCACGAACCAGGCACCAGCAGAAGTCACCTCTTGCTGGTTATTGGTAAGCTTACTGTACTGTGCTATGAAGGTACCCATAGTGCTGACCTTTGTAGCTGGTTCCCTGCAATGTCCATATCAAGTGGTCACAAGCAGTGACCTAATTCTGCAGCACTGCCACCTGGCGAGAAATAGCATAATCGTTTCATGGGGAGGGGATCTCATTTAGTAGGCTGGGAGATGGCCTGATTCCACTTTCATGTCATTGCTAACTTGTCATCGTCTCCAAGCGCTATAGTCACCATTGCAATAATCAAATTAAAAAATGCCTCTCATAGAGAAGGCCCGATAGCAGCAACTCTGGTCAGGATAGGGACCTTTTGCAAACCCGACGTAGCTCATTTAACCCATACGTAGCCTATGCTTTCAGCCCTGCTACGTCTGCGTTTAATGAGCTACGTCGGGTTTGCTAAAGGTCCCTACTATGTGATCTTTTAATGGATTGCTCCCTATCGCTTTAATCCTCACATAGCCTAGCCTTCTATGCACGAGTACTGTTAGTATCCCCACTAGCCCAGTGACTAGAGCATTGCACTTTGGATCACAGGGTTGGTGGTTCGCTTCCCGGTAGCACCTGTCCCTCTTATTGAATTATTAGAAAGTGTCTCTTTTTGATGGTTCTGAGGCTGGCAAAATTGCAAAAACGAATTCAATTCCTACTCCAATAGAAACAACAAGAATTTCGGTGGGCAAAAGGAACGAGTCCGACTATGTTGGACGGGCTGCATGCCACCACCTATTCACAGGCGCTATCCCACTACTGCCAGACGCGGGGCCTTTTGCCTGCTATGTTTCCATCCTGGGCCAGTGCGACCCTCCTTAGACGACCTGGTGAGACTAGGCTCCCCCGGTCCCACCATATCGACGCCCGGCTTAGCGTGGACACCCGATCGACATAGAGCAGCGACAAGCAGGACCCCCGCCCTCAAGCCATCCATGTTCCCGACCTCCAAAGCAGTTGGATTACAGGACTGCACCACCAGTCCCAGTCAATTGCATCAGCCCTGGAACTTCTACTCTACCCAACAACTAGTGCTGGTAGCCGTAAGGTCTCTATGTGTAACCACCTGCACGAACCAGGCACCAGCAGAAGTCACCTCTTGCTGGTTATTGGTAAGCTTACTGTACTGTGCTATGAAGGTACCCATAGTGCTGACCTTTGTAGCTGGTTCCCTGCAATGTCCATATCAAGTGGTCACAAGCAGTGACCTAATTCTGCAGCACTGCCACCTGGCGAGAAATAGCATAATCGTTTCATGGGGAGGGGATCTCATTTAGTAGGCTGGGAGATGGCCTGATTCCACTTTCATGTCATTGCTAACTTGTCATCGTCTCCAAGCGCTATAGTCACCATTGCAATAATCAAATTAAAAAATGCCTCTCATAGAGAAGGCCCGATAGCAGCAACTCTGGTCAGGATAGGGACCTTTTGCAAACCCGACGTAGCTCATTTAACCCATACGTAGCCTATGCTTTCAGCCCTGCTACGTCTGCGTTTAATGAGCTACGTCGGGTTTGCTAAAGGTCCCTACTATGTGATCTTTTAATGGATTGCTCCCTATCGCTTTAATCCTCACATAGCCTAGCCTTCTATGCACGAGTACTGTTAGTATCCCCACTAGCCCAGTGACTAGAGCATTGCACTTTGGATCACAGGGTTGGTGGTTCGCTTCCCGGTAGCACCTGTCCCTCTTATTGAATTATTAGAAAGTGTCTCTTTTTGATGGTTCTGAGGCTGGCAAAATTGCAAAAACGAATTCAATTCCTACTCCAATAGAAACAACAAGAATTTCGGTGGGCAAAAGGAACGAGTCCGACTATGTTGGACGGGCTGCATGCCACCACCTATTCACAGGCGCTATCCCACTACTGCCAGACGCGGGGCCTTTTGCCTGCTATGTTTCCATCCTGGGCCAGTGCGACCCTCCTTAGACGACCTGGTGAGACTAGGCTCCCCCGGTCCCACCATATCGACGCCCGGCTTAGCGTGGACACCCGATCGACATAGAGCAGCGACAAGCAGGACCCCCGCCCTCAAGCCATCCATGTTCCCGACCTCCAAAGCAGTTGGATTACAGGACTGCACCACCAGTCCCAGTCAATTGCATCAGCCCTGGAACTTCTACTCTACCCAACAACTAGTGCTGGTAGCCGTAAGGTCTCTATGTGTAACCACCTGCACGAACCAGGCACCAGCAGAAGTCACCTCTTGCTGGTTATTGGTAAGCTTACTGTACTGTGCTATGAAGGTACCCATAGTGCTGACCTTTGTAGCTGGTTCCCTGCAATGTCCATATCAAGTGGTCACAAGCAGTGACCTAATTCTGCAGCACTGCCACCTGGCGAGAAATAGCATAATCGTTTCATGGGGAGGGGATCTCATTAAATAGGCTGGGAGATGGCCTGATTCCACTTTCATGTCATTGCTAACTTGTCATCGTCTCCAAGCGCTATAGTCACCATTGCAATAATCAAATTAAAAAATGCCTCTCATAGAGAAGGCCCGATAGCAGCAACTCTGGTCAGGATAGGGACCTTTTGCAAACCCGACGTAGCTCATTTAACCCATACGTAGCCTATGCTTTCAGCCCTGCTACGTCTGCGTTTAATGAGCTACGTCGGGTTTGCTAAAGGTCCCTACTATGTGATCTTTTAATGGATTGCTCCCTATCGCTTTAATCCTCACATAGCCTAGCCTTCTATGCACGAGTACTGTTAGTATCCCCACTAGCCCAGTGACTAGAGCATTGCACTTTGGATCACAGGGTTGGTGGTTCGCTTCCCGGTAGCACCTGTCCCTCTTATTGAATTATTAGAAAGTGTCTCTTTTTGATGGTTCTGAGGCTGGCAAAATTGCAAAAACGAATTCAATTCCTACTCCAATAGAAACAACAAGAATTTCGGTGGGCAAAAGGAACGAGTCCGACTATGTTGGACGGGCTGCATGCCACCACCTATTCACAGGCGCTATCCCACTACTGCCAGACGCGGGGCCTTTTGCCTGCTATGTTTCCATCCTGGGCCAGTGCGACCCTCCTTAGACGACCTGGTGAGACTAGGCTCCCCCGGTCCCACCATATCGACGCCCGGCTTAGCGTGGACACCCGATCGACATAGAGCAGCGACAAGCAGGACCCCCGCCCTCAAGCCATCCATGTTCCCGACCTCCAAAGCAGTTGGATTACAGGACTGCACCACCAGTCCCAGTCAATTGCATCAGCCCTGGAACTTCTACTCTACCCAACAACTAGTGCTGGTAGCCGTAAGGTCTCTATGTGTAACCACCTGCACGAACCAGGCACCAGCAGAAGTCACCTCTTGCTGGTTATTGGTAAGCTTACTGTACTGTGCTATGAAGGTACCCATAGTGCTGACCTTTGTAGCTGGTTCCCTGCAATGTCCATATCAAGTGGTCACAAGCAGTGACCTAATTCTGCAGCACTGCCACCTGGCGAGAAATAGCATAATCGTTTCATGGGGAGGGGATCTCATTTAGTAGGCTGGGAGATGGCCTGATTCCACTTTCATGTCATTGCTAACTTGTCATCGTCTCCAAGCGCTATAGTCACCATTGCAATAATCAAATTAAAAAATGCCTCTCATAGAGAAGGCCCGATAGCAGCAACTCTGGTCAGGATAGGGACCTTTTGCAAACCCGACGTAGCTCATTTAACCCATACGTAGCCTATGCTTTCAGCCCTGCTACGTCTGCGTTTAATGAGCTACGTCGGGTTTGCTAAAGGTCCCTACTATGTGATCTTTTAATGGATTGCTCCCTATCGCTTTAATCCTCACATAGCCTAGCCTTCTATGCACGAGTACTGTTAGTATCCCCACTAGCCCAGTGACTAGAGCATTGCACTTTGGATCACAGGGTTGGTGGTTCGCTTCCCGGTAGCACCTGTCCCTCTTATTGAATTATTAGAAAGTGTCTCTTTTTGATGGTTCTGAGGCTGGCAAAATTGCAAAAACGAATTCAATTCCTACTCCAATAGAAACAACAAGAATTTCGGTGGGCAAAAGGAACGAGTCCGACTATGTTGGACGGGCTGCATGCCACCACCTATTCACAGGCGCTATCCCACTACTGCCAGACGCGGGGCCTTTTGCCTGCTATGTTTCCATCCTGGGCCAGTGCGACCCTCCTTAGACGACCTGGTGAGATTAGGCTCCCCCGGTCCCACCATATCGACGCCCGGCTTAGCGTGGACACCCGATCGACATAGAGCAGCGACAAGCAGGACCCCCGCCCTCAAGCCATCCATGTTCCCGACCTCCAAAGCAGTTGGATTACAGGACTGCACCACCAGTCCCAGTCAATTGCATCAGCCCTGGAACTTCTACTCTACCCAACAACTAGTGCTGGTAGCCGTAAGGTCTCTATGTGTAACCACCTGCACGAACCAGGCACCAGCAGAAGTCACCTCTTGCTGGTTATTGGTAAGCTTACTGTACTGTGCTATGAAGGTACCCATAGTGCTGACCTTTGTAGCTGGTTCCCTGCAATGTCCATATCAAGTGGTCACAAGCAGTGACCTAATTCTGCAGCACTGCCACCTGGCGAGAAATAGCATAATCGTTTCATGGGGAGGGGATCTCATTTAGTAGGCTGGGAGATGGCCTGATTCCACTTTCATGTCATTGCTAACTTGTCATCGTCTCCAAGCGCTATAGTCACCATTGCAATAATCAAATTAAAAAATGCCTCTCATAGAGAAGGCCCGATAGCAGCAACTCTGGTCAGGATAGGGACCTTTTGCAAACCCGACGTAGCTCATTTAACCCATACGTAGCCTATGCTTTCAGCCCTGCTACGTCTGCGTTTAATGAGCTACGTCGGGTTTGCTAAAGGTCCCTACTATGTGATCTTTTAATGGATTGCTCCCTATCGCTTTAATCCTCACATAGCCTAGCCTTCTATGCACGAGTACTGTTAGTATCCCCACTAGCCCAGTGACTAGAGCATTGCACTTTGGATCACAGGGTTGGTGGTTCGCTTCCCGGTAGCACCTGTCCCTCTTATTGAATTATTAGAAAGTGTCTCTTTTTGATGGTTCTGAGGCTGGCAAAATTGCAAAAACGAATTCAATTCCTACTCCAATAGAAACAACAAGAATTTCGGTGGGCAAAAGGAACGAGTCCGACTATGTTGGACGGGCTGCATGCCACCACCTATTCACAGGCGCTATCCCACTACTGCCAGACGCGGGGCCTTTTGCCTGCTATGTTTCCATCCTGGGCCAGTGCGACCCTCCTTAGACGACCTGGTGAGACTAGGCTCCCCCGGTCCCACCATATCGACGCCCGGCTTAGCGTGGACACCCGATCGACATAGAGCAGCGACAAGCAGGACCCCCGCCCTCAAGCCATCCATGTTCCCGACCTCCAAAGCAGTTGGATTACAGGACTGCACCACCAGTCCCAGTCAATTGCATCAGCCCTGGAACTTCTACTCTACCCAACAACTAGTGCTGGTAGCCGTAAGGTCTCTATGTGTAACCACCTGCACGAACCAGGCACCAGCAGAAGTCACCTCTTGCTGGTTATTGGTAAGCTTACTGTACTGTGCTATGAAGGTACCCATAGTGCTGACCTTTGTAGCTGGTTCCCTGCAATGTCCATATCAAGTGGTCACAAGCAGTGACCTAATTCTGCAGCACTGCCACCTGGCGAGAAATAGCATCATCGTTTCATGGGGAGGGGATCTCATTTAGTAGGCTGGGAGATGGCCTGATTCCACTTTCATGTCATTGCTAACTTGTCATCGTCTCCAAGCGCTATAGTCACCATTGCAATAATCAAATTAAAAAATGCCTCTCATAGAGAAGGCCCGATAGCAGCAACTCTGGTCAGGATAGGGACCTTTTGCAAACCCGACGTAGCTCATTTAACCCATACGTAGCCTATGCTTTCAGCCCTGCTACGTCTGCGTTTAATGAGCTACGTCGGGTTTGCTAAAGGTCCCTACTATGTGATCTTTTAATGGATTGCTCCCTATCGCTTTAATCCTCACATAGCCTAGCCTTCTATGCACGAGTACTGTTAGTATCCCCACTAGCCCAGTGACTAGAGCATTGCACTTTGGATCACAGGGTTGGTGGTTCGCTTCCCGGTAGCACCTGTCCCTCTTATTGAATTATTAGAAAGTGTCTCTTTTTGATGGTTCTGAGGCTGGCAAAATTGCAAAAACGAATTCAATTCCTACTCCAATAGAAACAACAAGAATTTCGGTGGGCAAAAGGAACGAGTCCGACTATGTTGGACGGGCTGCATGCCACCACCTATTCACAGGCGCTATCCCACTACTGCCAGACGCGGGGCCTTTTGCCTGCTATGTTTCCATCCTGGGCCAGTGCGACCCTCCTTAGACGACCTGGTGAGACTAGGCTCCCCCGGTCCCACCATATCGACGCCCGGCTTAGCGTGGACACCCGATCGACATAGAGCAGCGACAAGCAGGACCCCCGCCCTCAAGCCATCCATGTTCCCGACCTCCAAAGCAGTTGGATTACAGGACTGCACCACCAGTCCCAGGCAATTGCATCAGCCCTGGAACTTCTACTCTACCCAACAACTAGTGCTGGTAGCCGTAAGGTCTCTATGTGTAACCACCTGCACGAACCAGGCACCAGCAGAAGTCACCTCTTGCTGGTTATTGGTAAGCTTACTGTACTGTGCTATGAAGGTACCCATAGTGCTGACCTTTGTAGCTGGTTCCCTGCAATGTCCATATCAAGTGGTCACAAGCAGTGACCTAATTCTGCAGCACTGCCACCTGGCGAGAAATAGCATCATCGTTTCATGGGGAGGGGATCTCATTTAGTAGGCTGGGAGATGGCCTGATTCCACTTTCATGTCATTGCTAACTTGTCATCGTCTCCAAGCGCTATAGTCACCATTGCAATAATCAAATTAAAAAATGCCTCTCATAGAGAAGGCCCGATAGCAGCAACTCTGGTCAGGATAGGGACCTTTTGCAAACCCGACGTAGCTCATTTAACCCATACGTAGCCTATGCTTTCAGCCCTGCTACGTCTGCGTTTAATGAGCTACGTCGGGTTTGCTAAAGGTCCCTACTATGTGATCTTTTAATGGATTGCTCCCTATCGCTTTAATCCTCACATAGCCTAGCCTTCTATGCACGAGTACTGTTAGTATCCCCACTAGCCCAGTGACTAGAGCATTGCACTTTGGATCACAGGGTTGGTGGTTCGCTTCCCGGTAGCACCTGTCCCTCTTATTGAATTATTAGAAAGTGTCTCTTTTTGATGGTTCTGAGGCTGGCAAAATTGCAAAAACGAATTCAATTCCTACTCCAATAGAAACAACAAGAATTTCGGTGGGCAAAAGGAACGAGTCCGACTATGTTGGACGGGCTGCATGCCACCACCTATTCACAGGCGCTATCCCACTACTGCCAGACGCGGGGCCTTTTGCCTGCTATGTTTCCATCCTGGGCCAGTGCGACCCTCCTTAGACGACCTGGTGAGACTAGGCTCCCCCGGTCCCACCATATCGACGCCCGGCTTAGCGTGGACACCCGATCGACATAGAGCAGCGACAAGCAGGACCCCCGCCCTCAAGCCATCCATGTTCCCGACCTCCAAAGCAGTTGGATTACAGGACTGCACCACCAGTCCCAGTCAATTGCATCAGCCCTGGAACTTCTACTCTACCCAACAACTAGTGCTGGTAGCCGTAAGGTCTCTATGTGTAACCACCTGCACGAACCAGGCACCAGCAGAAGTCACCTCTTGCTGGTTATTGGTAAGCTTACTGTACTGTGCTATGAAGGTACCCATAGTGCTGACCTTTGTAGCTGGTTCCCTGCAATGTCCATATCAAGTGGTCACAAGCAGTGACCTAATTCTGCAGCACTGCCACCTGGCGAGAAATAGCATCATCGTTTCATGGGGAGGGGATCTCATTTAGTAGGCTGGGAGATGGCCTGATTCCACTTTCATGTCATTGCTAACTTGTCATCGTCTCCAAGCGCTATAGTCACCATTGCAATAATCAAATTTAAAAATGCCTCTCATAGAGAAGGCCCGATAGCAGCAACTCTGGTCAGGATATGGACCTTTAGCAAACCCGACGTAGCTCATTTAACCCATACGTATCCTATGCTTTCAGCCCTGCTACGTCTGCGTTTAATGAGCTACGTCGGGTTTGCTAAAGGTCCCTACTATGTGATCTTTTAATGGATTGCTCCCTATCGCTTTAATCCTCACATAGCCTAGCCTTCTATGCACGAGTACTGTTAGTATCCCCACTAGCCCAGTGACTAGAGCATTGCACTTTGGATCACAGGGTTGGTGGTTCGCTTCCCGGTAGCACCTGTCCCTCTTATTGAATTATTAGAAAGTGTCTCTTTTTGATGGTTCTGAGGCTGGCAAAATTGCAAAAACGAATTCAATTCCTACTCCAATAGAAACAACAAGAATTTCAGTGGGCAAAAGGAACGAGTCCGACTATGTTGGACGGGCTGCATGCCACCACCTATTCACAGGCGCTATCCCACTACTGCCAGACGCGGGGCCTTTTGCCTGCTATGTTTCCATCCTGGGCCAGTGCGACCCTCCTTAGACGACCTGGTGAGACTAGGCTCCCCCGGTCCCACCATATCGACGCCCGGCTTAGCGTGGACACCCGATCGACATAGAGCAGCGACAAGCAGGACCCCCGCCCTCAAGCCATCCATGTTCCCGACCTCCAAAGCAGTTGGATTACAGGACTGCACCACCAGTCCCAGGCAATTGCATCAGCCCTGGAACTTCTACTCTACCCAACAACTAGTGCTGGTAGCCGTAAGGTCTCTATGTGTAACCACCTGCACGAACCAGGCACCAGCAGAAGTCACCTCTTGCTGGTTATTGGTAAGCTTACTGTACTGTGCTATGAAGGTACCCATAGTGCTGACCTTTGTAGCTGGTTCCCTGCAATGTCCATATCAAGTGGTCACAAGCAGTGACCTAATTCTGCAGCACTGCCACCTGGCGAGAAATAGCATAATCGTTTCATGGGGAGGGGATCTCATTTAGTAGGCTGGGAGATGGCCTGATTCCACTTTCATGTCATTGCTAACTTGTCATCGTCTCCAAGCGCTATAGTCACCATTGCAATAATCAAATTAAAAAATGCCTCTCATAGAGAAGGCCCGATAGCAGCAACTCTGGTCAGGATAGGGACCTTTTGCAAACCCGACGTAGCTCATTTAACCCATACGTAGTGTAGCTGTTGGCTATTCTAAGATAGACATCGGCTATGAAAAACTCCAGATTCGAAAATAGGTTGTTCAGAAATTACACTTTATTCATTCTGACATACGGCTCGTAATCATACAGACGGATAGCAATAATCAAATAGGCTTCTGAACACCAGTGGTCATATGAACATACAGGAGGTATACGCTCACGGTCTAGTACATAGTTCCCGAGTTCCAATGCTCTCTTCCATCTTGGTTAACTCCTCTTGGGACAGACTCCCCCGTAGGGAGTTCTGTACCCGGAGTTGTACACCAGTGCGTCTATCTCCTCTAGTTCCCCCAGAGGGTAGAACAGAGAGAGACGCAGGGTGACCAAGGTGGAAGCAGCGACAGGACTAGGCCTAAAAGGTACAACAGAGTTCGGGGAAGCTCTGTTGTGGAGCAGCCAAGCTGGCCGAAGTGCGCAGCAAGACTGGGTCCTCGATTAGCAGAACTCCAGGTCTTATGTACTGGTCGTTATGTAATTCTCTCCATTACTCGTAAACACTTGAGTTCCCGAGGAACTCCGGGTAACCACGCGCCGGTGCATCCGAGCCGACACTGTACCCGAGATATGTCGGGTGACACGTGGCGGTCACGGCTCAATGCACATAACCAGGCCGCGCTCCACCATTCCTCAGGTGGGCTTATATAACCTTATACTCGGCAGTAGACAGGAGTGCGGCCTGGATACACGACAACACATATACCAAATATAACTCCAACTGGTTCCCTAGAAATAGTACAGCGGCGACCCACTACACTACCCCCCTTCAGACAATATCACAGCGTCTAAATAGCAGCACTAAGTGCAGTATTATTATACTACCTTAATACAAATGACAAATTTTATCTCCAAACAACCCAAAAAACAAATATATTGTCTCCAAACATATACATAGTGGAGGCAAGCGTAACTCTTTCTATTAGAACCACTAATATATTTCTTGGGTATCATAGATATGTATTCATCCTTTTTGATATTAACGTCAATCATATCAACCATCAGGATCCAGTTACACAATAATCGAGTATAATCCTTCAATAACAGTCATGATTTATGGGACTAAGAGGATAAACTCCACACAGCCAGTCAAGCCCTATAAAACAAACTTGACTATATATCATAAAAAAATATATAAAACCTTCAAGACACATTTATCGCATACTAACCATGTCTCATCGAAAACGATTTGTTACAACAGGTATCGTATACATACAGATCAAATATGAGCACTTCTCCTTAAAAGTTACCAAGTTTTAGTACAAGACATATTGGAAACTAAAAAGGTGGCAAGTGTCGACTTTATAGTAAACCTTGACCCAACCCGTCTATATGAATAGACTCACTCGCTTTACGTGCCAGAGTAAGGTTTGAAAGATCAATATTTTTGGAATAAATGGACATATAGCGTAGATCCGGTAAATGCAGTTTTCAATCCAATCAAGGTCTCCAAAACCTTATGCACCATGGTCACCTGGGTGTCTTCACACAATAATACAAGTGACATTCTCCATATAGGAATACCGTAAGCAATCAGATCTAGTGTTGGCGTAACATATTTCAACGATTCAGGGAGAATTAGTCTCCACACTTAGTTCAAAGATCAAAAACGCAGCAAGCTGAAAAATAGAATGACCCGGCTCCTCACTCGATACCTTCCTTCTGAAAGTAATCAACGGGAGCCTACAGATCTCCATAACAACTTACGCAATTTCCACTCTCAGTACCTGAATAAATTTTGCGTTTTTCAGGTTCATTGATATGTTATTACCACAGATCTACACATAGTACGAATGTAGTCAAGCAACTTTTCATCTCAGTAGGTATCATCAGGATCCAGTCCCTCATACCTTTACTCATTGGACGGTTAAATCTGAGTATCACAATCGGCATACAATAATCATACCTATAGCATATGTCATCAACTCAAACAGAACCCGTTTCACAAATACTGTCTTATGGCAAAAAAAATATAGAACACTCTTTGGTGATGGTTTTAACAGTTTCATATATAGCGATAACTGCAAACCTAGATCATATCAAAGTCTTTTCATAAATAGGTGATAATGATCCACTGTTCTTGTCATCTCAGTCTTTTATAAATATATATATCTATCTAGTCATCTTGTGACTTATAGTCTATAGTATAAAGCATCATATGATCCGTGGTGTACTAACAACCCCACTACTGTACCAGTTCAACCTTGATGACGACACATGGTAGAGGTTCCATATATGCTGCAACTGGGAATGTTTTTATGACTCGCCACTCAGCAAAAGTTCTTCGTTTCTGGACACTGGAGACATACATTCACTAGGTCGATTGTCACTCATCTCAATGGATATGTCCATCCCAAACCCTAGCTGCGAAGCGTCAGGGTCAGGACCATGCATTTGAGCACCCCTAGCTACATTCGCCATGGATACAGGAATGTCCAGGGTAGATGGACGATGGTTCCCAGACATAGAACCAGTCGTCACAGGTAGGTCCATTGGAGGATCCACCATCATGGATTGTTCGAGTTCGTTTTCAGGAGCCATAAGCGCCTCAGCATCACGGATAGACAGACGTAAGTCAGCCTCTGCAATTGCATCGTTCAGCTCCATCAGTATCTGAACAGCCTCTCTAGTCTCACTTTCCGTTATCTGGTACGGTGACTGACAAGAGGTGGTGTCGAGTATTGGTGTTGAGACAGGAGTCGAGTTATGTGACTCTGTCTGCAGTTCATTCACCACCATCCTCGCTAGAGCGGACACCCCGGCTGGAGTATCCATAGTCTCAAAGGAAGACACGGTTGTGTCCACCCCCATGGTAGTATACTGCATCGTCTTAGCATCAGACGACACAGAGGTAGACGTCACAGCAACAGGTGTCACCGAGACTGGTGACACAGGGACAGACGTCACAGCCACAGACGTCACAGGAACGGGTGACACCGGAACAGACGCCACAGCAACGGACGTCACAGGAACAGGTGACACCGGAACAGACGTCACAGCCACGGACGTCTTAGGAACAGACGTCACAGGAACCAACTCCGATGACCCACAGGCCATGGAGGTGGCAGCCACGTAACTGCAGTCGGCCAGGTGCGTCTCATCTTCTGTAGATGGAGGTGGAGGACTCCTAGGGGTATTACTAGCCCTGGAGTCAGCTCTCAACCTTTGTGCGTATGCATCACCGTCAAATCCTAAGGGAAGAGGGGCGGAACCCCGTTCAACCCTGTACACACTCTCGTCGTACCAACTTGACAATGGTATCTCATAGCAATCCTCAAAGAACTCAGCCAACTCTTCATAGAAGTCATCGTTCTGCTGAGCTTCCTTTTTATAGCTAGAAAATTCTTCTGTTAGACCACCAATTTCGTGTTCCAACTTCCGAATAATTTTGGTTTTTAGACTTATTTCAGTCCTGGCAGCAGTTAGCCTATGTTCAGCAGAACTGACCATATCCTTACTGCGATCCAACTTGACTTTGAGATCATCAATTAAAAATTGACTTTCCATACGAGATTTTTCAATGTTCAATCTCAAATCATCTACTATTCTGCTAGAGGTTGCTACCATGTCATCTCGTTGTCCCAACTGTCTTTTGAGGGCTTCATTCTCCTCAGTCATTTTGGACATTTTAGATAGGAGTTCTGCTTTAGCAGTCTCCACTTTCTCTAATTCGGCCAAACGACTTTCTTTTACCAATTGCTCAGCTTGAGCCCTAGCTCCTTGCAGAGCTAGTTGACAAGCGAGATCCAGTGTGTCAAATGAACTTTTCAGTCCAGTGACATACTGTTCTTTCAGAAGATTCCTGATACTTACATTCTCAGGGTGATCAATATCACCAGTCAGCTTAGGCAGGGGGACCGACTCCAAAGAGATATCTTCCTCACCCACTCCAGGTGATGGAGAGTTTAGTGAGAGACCCCCCATACAGGTAGATGGTGATGGAACGGAGGATAGTCTGCGACCAATCTCCTGTTCCTTCCTCATCTCTGTTTTACTTGATTGAACCCTGCCTGTGGGTGGGGTGAATTTCTGGTCCACCCAATCATCTCCCTCAGATTGAAAATCAATCGTTCTGTAGATCATTTTAGATTTGGAATCCTCTTTCCCACTTACTGACTCTATCTTCCCTGTTACATACCCTTGACTATCAGTAGAAGTATTTTCTGTTTTTAATATCTTCCTTGACACTCCCGGGTTCCCTCTAGCTTCAGAGATTGTGGTAGGAGGTATTACCTCCTCTCCCACAAATACACAGTCATCCTCCTCCTCTACAGGAGAAGCCAACAGGTCATTTACCATTTTCTCCTCTAAGGCTAGCCTTGGGCTAACAGCAACCCTCGGTAATGTTCCGCCAGAGCCCTCCTTGTTGGATTCAGTAGTGTTCCTACTAAACCCACAGGAAGACCCCGGAGCACGTCTTTTGGTTGGGGTAGATCGGCCGTCAGGTGATGAGTCCAACTCAGCAGAAGCTGAGGACTCCTCTGAACCTGTGGTCCGCATCTCTCCTAAGGTAACCGAGACAGGAGTGTACACTCCATGGTCCACAGTTTTACCTTCAGACAGCATTTTACCTTTAGGCGGAGTGGCCAATTCCATTTTACTACGATAATCAGAGGCTTTCTCTGGAAAGTCCTGAAGGTAGTATGGCCACGCCTTTCGATTCAACCACAACCTTCTCGGGTTATGGTTAAACACTAAGGTGTATGCCAACCCCTGTGGTACCCTCACACACTTTTCTCTGTCCGTGAGTCCTAAGGCCTCCGGACTATTCTCGAGAATGTCTAGATTGGACATGGCAATTTCAGCCTTCATATGGTGTACATCCACTAAATGCCTTACCATACAACCCTTTCTAGATGTGCTGAAAGGTTCACCATCTTTCATACATTTAACTGAGCGATTAGGCCTGGCCCGGCACTGCCACATCATTTTGGATTGCGCGTGGAACTCCACTAGATGTCGTGCGAACTGGTACAGGTCCAGATACTCAGCTATTGGATTTCTATCCATACACTCATTGAATGGGCATTGCCCCGAACCTATTCTCCAACCTCTACCAGGTTTATAAGTAGGCATACCTGGCGGGACAAATGTCATCCACGCCCATTTCAACCGGTCTCTATCTTCGTTGGAGAGGTCGGCAGCCCTGTATGTCCCCATACTTTGCTTTATAACCTCATCCCAGAACTTGTAAGCTTGATGTGCTGCTGAACTAGTATATTCTAACCACCACTCCAAATCCCTTTCCGTATCTTCGTAGGATGGTAGCCTAGCTCGGCTCCCCATCTCCCCAGTAACCTCCCCTGTATAGGGTCTGGACTTGGAATTATCGGAAGGAGGTCTGAATAGTTTAGTACATTTCCTCTCGTTGAATTTGTCCAACTGTTGGATATATGCCCCCCTGCATATCTTACTCCCGGGAATCACGTCATCTGGCTTAAATTTCTCAAATTTTGCTGCTAACTGCATTACTGCCATAGTTGGAATACGTTCCGGAGTTGACTGTGCAGGGGCATCCCAATCGGGTACAAAGTTACCATGCACCGGATGTAAACCATCCGCACGGTCATACGACATAGCACCCCACGGAGCACCCACTGGCATGTCACTGACCGGGTACACCGGTATCCCGGGCATATTCGGGTCAGTCCGGGTCACTCCCGAAGTAGGTGGTGACGCAATATTCCCAACCTGGAACAAGGGAAATCCCCCGGCCTCGAGTCCTTTTAACCCCGGCCCTGACACGAACCCCCTAGCTTGCGCCACTGATAAACCCATATCTACCAGTTTCTTAACATGTTCTCCCCGAGCTAGGAGATACTGTGTGGTTTTAACCTTTTCAGCTCTCCTTATCTCCGAGATATTACTGTGATTTCGGCGTTTCACACCCCTATTCTTCATCTTAGCTGGTGGATGATACACAAATTTAGGTAAATCTGCCTCCCGAAATCGTTTTGGAAGATCATACTCGACCGGAGCTGTTGACTCCAGGTCCCCCAAAGCTAACAACTCTCTCTGTTCCTGCGACAGAGGGGAAACTTCCGTCGAGTGACTCCTTCTATGGGAGTCTCCCGACGGATAGTTATCCGCCATGATAACTACACAGAGGGCGGCCCAGAGGAGCCCACTCTTAAAATGAGCTTAAATGAGTAGTAAAATCAGGAAAATTGTTACAAATGTGTCCTCCTGTACTACCTCACTTTAGTGTCTCCTCTCTCCCTCACATGTAGATGTTCTAACCGGTGTTACATACGCGGAGAGAGGTGCCTTCGCATCCACCCTCTCCAACGGTATGTGCAGGACTGACGCTTTCCGCGCCAAACCAGCATGCGTGCGCACCCAAGCGCAAAGGATCACGGGTACCGGATAGCCCTTCCCGAAGAAGTTATCCGGTATTATCCGAAGAAAACCGGGTGGCGGAGTTAACTGCGTAGTAGTTGCAATCTTCGCCGGGTTTTCTCGGATTGTATTTTTGCACATCATTTCAAGTAATAGCAATTCTTCAGTTCGTCACGGCTGTCTCATTTATAGCTTATGAACTTTCAGAACGCTGTTTTAAACAAACATTATAAAAAAAATACGTGTCAAAGTAAATTTCTTTGGTTGTCCGAACAAATTCGGAATACGTATGAGTACCTTTTCTTATATTGTTGTAACGAGTTTTCCACCCGTACTTTCCACATAATATTTCGTATTAGGATCCTCATATTATCCTTAGAAAAATTACTGACTAGGTTTGATTGGATTCTAATCCGAAACCATCACGACAAGTACTAAATGGGAAACCAACTCACAGACCATAGCATGTAAACATTCAAAACTAACTTTAGTAAAGCAGAACGTTGGGTACCCCAATGCCATCTACTGGTCAATTTCACCATTATTCCCGTCACAAAGACTAAAGAATAAAATCCGGTATTTCTCGTTGTGTTTTTGACAATCAGCACCAGTTACGCAACTTTCCGGGGTTTACCGGGTAAGTCCTTGGAGACCCGAACTATTTCGGGTAACCACAACAAACAAACCCAGCCCCGCCGCTCTTACGTAACAGCACCTCGACCCGCTATACGAGCACTTCTACGTATGGGTCCTTGGGGTTTCTTCTTCTCAATTACTGTAGGAACCTCTCTAGTTTCCTTTTCAGTAACTACCTTCTTCTTCTTCTTCCTACCATCGACTTTCCTAGCTGGCGTTGCTTTTCTAGTCTTCTTTGTAGGCGGGGGTGCTGTAACCTGTGTTTTACGCACCCACCTGGGTTGGGGCATTGGCACTTCTACCAAAGGCTCATTCTCATCGCCAGGCCGGCGACCTAGCCAAGGCTTCAGGCGATCTACATGGCCTGCAACTATCTTGCCTTTCACATTTTTCAATAACACAGTAACATCCGATATTACTTTTGTCACTTCAAATGGCCCATCCCAACCCTTCGAGATTTTTCCATGTACAGGTGGTTTCAATCTCACCACCTTTTGTCCAACTACATACTTCCTCTCTCTCAAGCCTGTATCATACCCTACTTTCTGATGGACGGCCGCTTTTTTCAAATGGCCTCTCACCAATGCATAGCCTTCCCGCAATTCTCTGCGCAGGGATTCCGCAAATGCCACTCGGCATGGGACATCCTTTCTCCGCAGTACACTGCCAAAGACCAAATCTGCAGGCATTATGATCTCAGATCCAAATACCAGGCTGTTAGGAGTGCAGCCAGTTGAAGCATGCACCGTACCGTTGTATGCATGAGCCACATACTGGGAAAACGTATCCCAGTCATCCTGATTAGAATTAACCAGCGTGGTCAGCCCCTGGATCAACGTGCGGTTGAATCTCTCAACCATCCCATCCGACTGCGGTCGGTACGGATTAGTGCGTGTCTTAACTATGGCTAATTCTTCCAGCATCCCCTGAAAGAGACGCGATTCAAACTCCCTACCCTGGTCTGAATGTAACATGAGAGGTGCGCCAAATGTTAGTACCCACTCCTCAACCAAAGCTTGTGCGCAAGTTAATGCCGTGTGATCCTTCATTGGGATCACCTTCACGTACTTTGAATAGTAGTCTTGTACCACCATCATGCACACGTTGGAGTTTGGAGTTGTCTGGAAGCCAGTGATTATGTCAATGGCTATCCTCGCAAATCTGACTCCGAACAGTTCCTGTCTGAGAGATGTTTTACCTTTCCCAGGGCCCGGCTTCACCAGGCAACACGTTGGGCATTCACTCAACCAACGTATTACGTCCTTAGACATCCCAGGCCAGTAATATCTCCTCGCGAGTTTGTCCAAAGTCCGTTTCCTGCCAAAATGAGCGGAAGTCTGATGACCATGGAAAAACTCGAATACTTCCCATCTCAGAGAAGCTGGCAAGACTATCTGTAGCCTCCTCCTGGCTTTGCCTTCAAGAGTTTTCCATCTACACAATAGGCCGTCTCGCACTACCAGCTGCGACCATTGGCCCACTAAGTTCCTTACTTCCACACATTCCAATGACAGAGCAGGTCTGACGGGACGAGCAGCTCTCTCCAGGATCAGATTCCGTATCATATTGATACCATCGTCATCCTGCTGAGCTTCAAGTATGGACTCCGCCGACCAAAACACCAAGTTCTCTTCCCAGGCCGGATCAAAATTCATTATTGGAGCCACCAACGCGTTATGTATGCCACAGTCTTCACAGTCCATTCTTGCACATCTTCGGATTGGTCTCCTAGACAAACAATCCGCATTTACGTGCTTCACTCCACTTCGATGCTGAAGCTGGGTATTCTCTATCCCTAGTTCAGACAACGCGGAGATCCATCTACCCATCATCCCATCTGCTTCCTTGAAATTAAGGAGCCATCTCAAGGATGAATGGTCTGTTCGTAGAATAAAATTCCCACCATACAAATAATGGCGGAATTTCTTTGTGTAAACTACTATGGCCAACAACTCTCTCTTGGTGGTGCAATAATTGCGTTGAGTTTTACTCAAGCTGTTGCTAGCAAATGCCAAGGGCACTTCTCTACCTTCCTGCACTTGGGATAAGACAGCGCCTATGCTATCGTTGCTAGCGTCGGTGTCCAGGATGAACTGATCACCCTCAGTAGGATAGCTCAGCACAGGAGTTACCGTGAATAACTCCTTCAGCTTCTGAAAAGCCTGTCCAGCTAATTCCGTCCAAATAAACGGTGGTAGCTTCAACATTCCCTTCCTTTTTCCTACTACCAGCGCCTGTAATGGAGCTGACACCTCAGCAAATCCGGGAATGAAATCGCGGTAGTACGAGCAGAAACCCAAAAATGACCTCACTTCTTTCTGGTCTTTTGGCGTTGCCCAATTAGCTACAGCCTCTAATTTCCCTGGATCCGCCGAAATACCCGTGCCACTGACTATTCGGCCCAGATATTCCACTGATTGCCTGAAGAACTTGCATTTCTTAGCTTTCAGTCTAAGGTTGTAGGATCTCAATCGATCCATCACCTTGTTCAGATTTGATAGACACTCCTCCCGAGTTTTCCCGAAAACTATGATGTCGTCCAGATAAACTAGACAGTTTTTCCACAACAATCCCCTTAGCATTGTCTCCATCATATTCTCGAAAGTAGCCGGAGCATTGCATAAGCCAAATGGCATTACATTGAACTCAAACAACCCCCGGTGGGTTGTGAATGCTGTCTTTTCCTTATCCTCTGGGTGCATCCCAATCTGCCAGTATCCTGACTGGAGATCTAAGGTACTAAACCAGTGATTGCCTCCCAAGGAATCCAGACTTTCGTCAATGCGTGGCAAGGGGTAGGCATTCTTCCTCGTAATCCCATTCAGTCTCCTGTAATCTATACAGAACCGACAGGTGCCATCCTTTTTGGTAACCATTACCACCGGACTAGCCCATGGACTATCTGAGGGCCTTATTATCCCTTCCCCTAACATCTTGTCCACCTCATCCTCCAATGCCTGTTTCTTAGACAACGGGAGGCGCCGGTATGGCAAGCGCAATGGTGGGCTAGAACCGGTGTCTATCCGATGAGTTACTCGGTCAGTTCTACCCAATTGCTCCCCTGGAGCGGAGAACAAGTCTGCATTCTCGCATAATAGCTGAGCTAGACTCCGTTTGTCCTCCTCCGTCTCCAAGTGGCTATCTGTCACCAATGGTAAAAGATGCAGTGGCAAACCATATCCTTCCTTCCTATCCTGCTCTCCAGTGTCTTGCAATACCACTGGCATAGCGGATGGATCCAAAGCTCCTATTTCCACTGCCCTCTTTACTGCTAACTCCACTTCTGGTGAGTCAGCTCTTCCTACCACGTCGGCATATGTTACGTCCCCAAAGGTCGTCCCCTTTTCCAGGTACACATCCTGAAAAGTCATATTACTGACTGGTACTACTGTTCGTCTTGAACTTTGCACTAAGGCACTGGTGGAAACCAATCCCAGCTTACTCAAATGCTGCTGATTCGGTTCCACCACCCCCATGCGGTCAAATTCCATTTCCCGGCAGTATACAACTACATTGCACACATGGCGGGGAGGAATTCGCACTGTCTGAGAGACAGACGAGACGCCTGAAATCCGGCGGAGTACACACTGGACTTTCATCTCTTGTGGATATCGAAGAGTGAGTTCCCCTGTCACACTATCCAATACCGCCCCATACAGAGAACAAAAATCTACTCCCAAGATTCCCTCATCCGTCAATTCAGCCACAGTTGTTGAAACAACAAATGAATGTTGATTCACCCAAAAGGGTATCACCTGTCTGCCATGTGTCCGCATATGAGACCCATCAGCACTTCTGACCGACCCAGACCCCACAGGGTTAGTCGACAGACCTGCGAGCTTCTTGAAGAAATGGTGACCCATCATGGAGTGACTAGCTCCAGTATCAATCAGAAATTCCCCCAAGCAGCCCTGAATCTGCACAGGCAAGTACCATCTCTTCCCTTGTAAAGGGGAAGGTTGCAAGGCAAATCTCTGGATTCCAGCTTCACCGCCCAAGTCATATCCCCTCGAGTTGAGAAACTTAACTATAGGATCATCGGGTTTGAGTCGCGAAGCACAAAACCTTTCTACTTCTTCCGCCAACTCAATTCTGCGGACGGTGTCCAGATGAGCTAAATCTTCAACACCATTCTCGTCCGTTCCCTGGGGCCCATCTCCACCTGGCGGATCAGACTCAGGTGCGGCTAACCCCAGCGGTTCCCATGAAGTGGAATCTTTTGATTCTCCCCTAACAGTACCTTTGACAATCACAGGTGGGGTTGTTATCTTGTCATCGACAACAACCCCTATTAGTTTTCCGTCGGTGGTGGGCTTTGGTCAGAAGAGGGTCCGTCTTTTTGTTTCTCGACCGATGATACATTCTTAGTATCCTTGGACCAACATGTCCTTGCAAAGTGACCCTTCTTCCCACAATTATAACATTTCGTGTCTTTGTTGGGTTTCCCCTTACCGCGACCACGAGATGCGACCTTCTCAGCCTTCTCAGCCTTACTACGCTCCTCCATGACTTTTCCGATCATGGTCTTCAATGCACCCTCCTCTGGCGCCTGAGCGTCTGATCCTGGAATCCTTCGTCTTACATAAAAAGAACGACGTCCTTTCCATTTAGGATCTATTGCTGCCACCTCTTGCACTCCCTCTGTAGTCAGTTCAACCTCTTCTACGGGCATTTCTATCACTGCTACAGGGGCTGCCTCTACAGTTTTCAACAGCTTCCTCTTTCTCAGAGCATCTTCCGTAAGCTCGAAGATATCTGCTAGTGACATAGTGGTCTTCCACTGTGAAGCAATCTCGCTCGACAATCTTTCGTCCTTAAGTCCATCTATATACAGGCTGGACAATTTCCTTACCAGCCATGGATCACTTGGACTCATAGATGCAAATGCTTCTGCTGCTAGCACTCTGAGAGCCATTCCAAACTGTCTGTGCCCTTCACCGGGCTTCTGAACTCTTGCTTCTAGCTCAGACGCGGGATCCGCACCGGATGTGGAACCTAAAGCCCAAGAAGCTGTTTCCACTAATCCCTTGTACGTTCTACCCCCGCTTAACTCAAAGCTTGTTAGAGCGGGATCACCAGGACCATCCCGCAGACACCATGACAAAGCTGCAAGGCATTCATCGCCCTCCCAACCATTATGTCTCATATCTGCTGAAAATCGTGTGAACCATTTTCTCCATGGAACTGTGCCATCATACTGCTTCATCTTGATAGCCTGCTTCCTCACAGGTGTCATCCCCGTTCTCAACGGTATATCAGTCTGACTCAAAGCATAGTCCACTGCTTTAAAGTTCCCCACGTCATTCGGTACCGCATCAATCCCCAATCTTCTAATTGCTGGATTGCTTTGGAACACTACCTCATCCTCCATAGACATATTTGCCCTATGTTGGTAGGGTGTCCCACTTTGAATAGTACCTCCTGTCCTTGGTGTATTCATGCTTCCTGGAGTTACATGACTGCCAGGCAATGGGGGAGGTGGTAAATTGAACATAGGTCTTGCGTTCCCATAACAGTTATCCGGGCCAACATTACTCCACCCCCCATAGGAGGTGTTAGGCCCTGCCAGATTCCCTTGACCTGGCGGCCGAGCATTCATGTTTACCCCCTTGGGCAAACCTGGTCTACCCACTGTAGACACGTTTACCGGACCTGTAGCAACCTGCCTTGTTCCCGGAGCTGGAGTAGAATGAGCACCTGGAGCTGGAGCAGTGTTACCTGGTCCCACAGGAGGCTCATTCCCTGTAGCCTGGGCTACCGGAACGTCTCCTTTTACTCCCTTGGTGTCATTCTCCACACTCACTGACTCTGTTTCCTCAAGAAAGCAATCTAACTTCTCCTGAAACAGCTTTTCAACTCTACCACACAGTTCCAACATGAACTCCTCATTCTTATCAAACTTACTGCCATGCATGGATGAGTGTCCACTCACACTGGATAGCATGTCAGCTGTATGTATCACCATGGAACCATCTAGATCCTCAGTGGCAGGTGGTTTCACCACCTCTTCCACTGTATTGACTATAAATACTGAGGGCTCGTCGGCAGTCACAAAGGTCTCATCTTTAGACACTTCTTGTGCTGTCCCCACTGAGTCCCTTTGTACCTTAGTCACTTCTGGTTCCAGTTTCTTCACCATGTGATTCTCAGCTTGTTGAGCTAGTGCTTCCAACTCTCCTAACTTACTATCCTGTTTCTTCAACAACTCATCATACTCCGCTACTTGTAACTGTCTTGCCAGTATCTCGGAACTAATTTCTTTATTCCGCACCACTAGCTTTTCTGTTTCAGACTTCAATCTGACTTCAGTTCCCTCAAGTAGACCTACATTGACTGAAATTTGTTCCAGATGTTTTATCTGAGCTGCATGTTCCCCAATGTTTCCCGACCTCTTTGCCAAAAAACTCTTTTCGAAAGCTTCCCTTTCCTCCTTCAGCTTTCTAAGGGATTCCTCCTCTAGTCTTATCCCTTCTTTCATATGCTCATGCTCATTTCTCAATCTGAGCGTCCTTATGTCATCCAGGCTCAACCTCTCCCTGGGTTCATAAGGTGGAACTTCTAGACCTGGTATCGTCAGCCTAAAAGGATCTGGGAACAGCTTATCTCCCCTGGAGATCACCTCAGCTGTCTCTTCCCCTTCCTCAGGAGTTTCCTTTAGGTCGTCTCTTTTGACTACCTCAACTCCTTCCTGACTGACCGGGACCACCACTCTAGTCCCTTCCACTGCTTCCACAGTGGGTACCGGTCTAAGTTCCCATCTCACTGGTACATCTACTGTACCCTCCAGACTAGGTATACTAGAGTCACTATCCTCTCCAATATCTTCTATGGTTACCGGTCCAAGCAGTTCCTGGACCCGGCCTACCATTTCCCTATCTGGCTCCAGAGCTGGACGTTTCGCTGGAGGGTCCCCTAGTGAATCCTCAGATCTCACTTCATGGGCGCTATCTTCCCCTCCATGTCCAATTTCCCTACTCTGATTGAACGTATGCACCTTCTGCCTAGCATTAAACCTCACCCTAGATCGTAATCTAGGACGCATCCCCTCCCCTTGGTTAGTAACCGACGGGGGAGGTACCTCTGTATCTGACATATCTTCACCACACAAAAGCAACCTGTAATAGCTATCCTTGAAACCTACCAATTCTGGTTCAAACATATAAGAGCTTACCTCTCAATTTCAGAAAGAAAAATAACAAAATAAATGTAAATCAATACTTACCCAAAGTGGTCACGGCACCAGTGTAGCTGTTGGCTATTCTAAGATAGACATCGGCTATGAAAAACTCCAGATTCGAAAATAGGTTGTTCAGAAATTACACTTTATTCATTCTGACATACGGCTCGTAATCATACAGACGGATAGCAATAATCAAATAGGCTTCTGAACACCAGTGGTCATATGAACATACAGGAGGTATACGCTCACCGTCTAGTACATAGTTCCCGAGTTCCAATGCTCTCTTCCATCTTGGTTAACTCCTCTTGGGACAGACTCCCCCGTAGGGAGTTCTGTACCCGGAGTTGTACACCAGTGCGTCTATCTCCTCTAGTTCCCCCAGAGGGTAGAACAGAGAGAGACGCAGGGTGACCAAGGTGGAAGCAGCGACAGGACTAGGCCTAAAAGGTACAACAGAGTTCGGGGAAGCTCTGTTGTGGAGCAGCCAAGCTGGCCGAAGTGCGCAGCAAGACTGGGTCCTCGATTAGCAGAACTCCAGGTCTTATGTACTGGTCGTTATGTAATTCTCTCCATTACTCGTAAACACTTGAGTTCCCGAGGAACTCCGGGTAACCACGCGCCGGTGCATCCGAGCCGACACTGTACCCGAGATATGTCGGGTGACACGTGGCGGTCACGGCTCAATGCACATAACCAGGCCGCGCTCCACCATTCCTCAGGTGGGCTTATATAACCTTATACTCGGCAGTAGACAGGAGTGCGGCCTGGATACACGACAACACATATACCAAATATAACTCCAACTGGTTCCCTAGAAATAGTACAGCGGCGACCCACTACAGTAGCCTATGCTTTCAGCCCTGCTACGTCTGCGTTTAATGAGCTACGTCGGGTTTGCTAAAGGTCCCTACTATGTGATCTTTTAATGGATTGCTCCCTATCGCTTTAATCCTCACATAGCCTAGCCTTCTATGCACGAGTACTGTTAGTATCCCCACTAGCCCAGTGACTAGAGCATTGCACTTTGGATCACAGGGTTGGTGGTTCGCTTCCCGGTAGCACCTGTCCCTCTTATTGAATTATTAGAAAGTGTCTCTTTTTGATGGTTCTGAGGCTGGCAAAATTGCAAAAACGAATTCAATTCCTACTCCAATAGAAACAACAAGAATTTCGGTGGGCAAAAGGAACGAGTCCGACTATGTTGGACGGGCTGCATGCCACCACCTATTCACAGGCGCTATCCCACTACTGCCAGACGCGGGGCCTTTTGCCTGCTATGTTTCCATCCTGGGCCAGTGCGACCCTCCTTAGACGACCTGGTGAGACTAGGCTCCCCCGGTCCCACCATATCGACGCCCGGCTTAGCGTGGACACCCGATCGACATAGAGCAGCGACAAGCAGGACCCCCGCCCTCAAGCCATCCATGTTCCCGACCTCCAAAGCAGTTGGATTACAGGACTGCACCACCAGTCCCAGTCAATTGCATCAGCCCTGGAACTTCTACTCTACCCAACAACTAGTGCTGGTAGCCGTAAGGTCTCTATGTGTAACCACCTGCACGAACCAGGCACCAGCAGAAGTCACCTCTTGCTGGTTATTGGTAAGCTTACTGTACTGTGCTATGAAGGTACCCATAGTGCTGACCTTTGTAGCTGGTTCCCTGCAATGTCCATATCAAGTGGTCACAAGCAGTGACCTAATTCTGCAGCACTGCCACCTGGCGAGAAATAGCATAATCGTTTCATGGGGAGGGGATCTCATTTAGTAGGCTGGGAGATGGCCTGATTCCACTTTCATGTCATTGCTAACTTGTCATCGTCTCCAAGCGCTATAGTCACCATTGCAATAATCAAATTAAAAAATGCCTCTCATAGAGAAGGCCCGATAGCAGCAACTCTGGTCAGGATAGGGACCTTTTGCAAACCCGACGTAGCTCATTTAACCCATACGTAGCCTATGCTTTCAGCCCTGCTACGTCTGCGTTTAATGAGCTACGTCGGGTTTGCTAAAGGTCCCTACTATGTGATCTTTTAATGGATTGCTCCCTATCGCTTTAATCCTCACATAGCCTAGCCTTCTATGCACGAGTACTGTTAGTATCCCCACTAGCCCAGTGACTAGAGCATTGCACTTTGGATCACAGGGTTGGTGGTTCGCTTCCCGGTAGCACCTGTCCCTCTTATTGAATTATTAGAAAGTGTCTCTTTTTGATGGTTCTGAGGCTGGCAAAATTGCAAAAACGAATTCAATTCCTACTCCAATAGAAACAACAAGAATTTCGGTGGGCAAAAGGAACGAGTCCGACTATGTTGGACGGGCTGCATGCCACCACCTATTCACAGGCGCTATCCCACTACTGCCAGACGCGGGGCCTTTTGCCTGCTATGTTTCCATCCTGGGCCAGTGCGACCCTCCTTAGACGACCTGGTGAGACTAGGCTCCCCCGGTCCCACCATATCGACGCCCGGCTTAGCGTGGACACCCGATCGACATAGAGCAGCGACAAGCAGGACCCCCGCCCTCAAGCCATCCATGTTCCCGACCTCCAAAGCAGTTGGATTACAGGACTGCACCACCAGTCCCAGTCAATTGCATCAGCCCTGGAACTTCTACTCTACCCAACAACTAGTGCTGGTAGCCGTAAGGTCTCTATGTGTAACCACCTGCACGAACCAGGCACCAGCAGAAGTCACCTCTTGCTGGTTATTGGTAAGCTTACTGTACTGTGCTATGAAGGTACCCATAGTGCTGACCTTTGTAGCTGGTTCCCTGCAATGTCCATATCAAGTGGTCACAAGCAGTGACCTAATTCTGCAGCACTGCCACCTGGCGAGAAATAGCATAATCGTTTCATGGGGAGGGGATCTCATTTAGTAGGCTGGGAGATGGCCTGATTCCACTTTCATGTCATTGCTAACTTGTCATCGTCTCCAAGCGCTATAGTCACCATTGCAATAATCAAATTAAAAAATGCCTCTCATAGAGAAGGCCCGATAGCAGCAACTCTGGTCAGGATAGGGACCTTTTGCAAACCCGACGTAGCTCATTTAACCCATACGTAGCCTATGCTTTCAGCCCTGCTACGTCTGCGTTTAATGAGCTACGTCGGGTTTGCTAAAGGTCCCTACTATGTGATCTTTTAATGGATTGCTCCCTATCGCTTTAATCCTCACATAGCCTAGCCTTCTATGCACGAGTACTGTTAGTATCCCCACTAGCCCAGTGACTAGAGCATTGCACTTTGGATCACAGGGTTGGTGGTTCGCTTCCCGGTAGCACCTGTCCCTCTTATTGAATTATTAGAAAGTGTCTCTTTTTGATGGTTCTGAGGCTGGCAAAATTGCAAAAACGAATTCAATTCCTACTCCAATAGAAACAACAAGAATTTCGGTGGGCAAAAGGAACGAGTCCGACTATGTTGGACGGGCTGCATGCCACCACCTATTCACAGGCGCTATCCCACTACTGCCAGACGCGGGGCCTTTTGCCTGCTATGTTTCCATCCTGGGCCAGTGCGACCCTCCTTAGACGACCTGGTGAGACTAGGCTCCCCCGGTCCCACCATATCGACGCCCGGCTTAGCGTGGACACCCGATCGACATAGAGCAGCGACAAGCAGGACCCCCGCCCTCAAGCCATCCATGTTCCCGACCTCCAAAGCAGTTGGATTACAGGACTGCACCACCAGTCCCAGTCAATTGCATCAGCCCTGGAACTTCTACTCTACCCAACAACTAGTGCTGGTAGCCGTAAGGTCTCTATGTGTAACCACCTGCACGAACCAGGCACCAGCAGAAGTCACCTCTTGCTGGTTATTGGTAAGCTTACTGTACTGTGCTATGAAGGTACCCATAGTGCTGACCTTTGTAGCTGGTTCCCTGCAATGTCCATATCAAGTGGTCACAAGCAGTGACCTAATTCTGCAGCACTGCCACCTGGCGAGAAATAGCATAATCGTTTCATGGGGAGGGGATCTCATTTAGTAGGCTGGGAGATGGCCTGATTCCACTTTCATGTCATTGCTAACTTGTCATCGTCTCCAAGCGCTATAGTCACCATTGCAATAATCAAATTAAAAAATGCCTCTCATAGAGAAGGCCCGATAGCAGCAACTCTGGTCAGGATAGGGACCTTTTGCAAACCCGACGTAGCTCATTTAACCCATACGTAGCCTATGCTTTCAGCCCTGCTACGTCTGCGTTTAATGAGCTACGTCGGGTTTGCTAAAGGTCCCTACTATGTGATCTTTTAATGGATTGCTCCCTATCGCTTTAATCCTCACATAGCCTAGCCTTCTATGCACGAGTACTGTTAGTATCCCCACTAGCCCAGTGACTAGAGCATTGCACTTTGGATCACAGGGTTGGTGGTTCGCTTCCCGGTAGCACCTGTCCCTCTTATTGAATTATTAGAAAGTGTCTCTTTTTGATGGTTCTGAGGCTGGCAAAATTGCAAAAACGAATTCAATTCCTACTCCAATAGAAACAACAAGAATTTCGGTGGGCAAAAGGAACGAGTCCGACTATGTTGGACGGGCTGCATGCCACCACCTATTCACAGGCGCTATCCCACTACTGCCAGACGCGGGGCCTTTTGCCTGCTATGTTTCCATCCTGGGCCAGTGCGACCCTCCTTAGACGACCTGGTGAGACTAGGCTCCCCCGGTCCCACCATATCGACGCCCGGCTTAGCGTGGACACCCGATCGACATAGAGCAGCGACAAGCAGGACCCCCGCCCTCAAGCCATCCATGTTCCCGACCTCCAAAGCAGTTGGATTACAGGACTGCACCACCAGTCCCAGTCAATTGCATCAGCCCTGGAACTTCTACTCTACCCAACAACTAGTGCTGGTAGCCGTAAGGTCTCTATGTGTAACCACCTGCACGAACCAGGCACCAGCAGAAGTCACCTCTTGCTGGTTATTGGTAAGCTTACTGTACTGTGCTATGAAGGTACCCATAGTGCTGACCTTTGTAGCTGGTTCCCTGCAATGTCCATATCAAGTGGTCACAAGCAGTGACCTAATTCTGCAGCACTGCCACCTGGCGAGAAATAGCATAATCGTTTCATGGGGAGGGGATCTCATTTAGTAGGCTGGGAGATGGCCTGATTCCACTTTCATGTCATTGCTAACTTGTCATCGTCTCCAAGCGCTATAGTCACCATTGCAATAATCAAATTAAAAAATGCCTCTCATAGAGAAGGCCCGATAGCAGCAACTCTGGTCAGGATAGGGACCTTTTGCAAACCCGACGTAGCTCATTTAACCCATACGTAGCCTATGCTTTCAGCCCTGCTACGTCTGCGTTTAATGAGCTACGTCGGGTTTGCTAAAGGTCCCTACTATGTGATCTTTTAATGGATTGCTCCCTATCGCTTTAATCCTCACATAGCCTAGCCTTCTATGCACGAGTACTGTTAGTATCCCCACTAGCCCAGTGACTAGAGCATTGCACTTTGGATCACAGGGTTGGTGGTTCGCTTCCCGGTAGCACCTGTCCCTCTTATTGAATTATTAGAAAGTGTCTCTTTTTGATGGTTCTGAGGCTGGCAAAATTGCAAAAACGAATTCAATTCCTACTCCAATAGAAACAACAAGAATTTCGGTGGGCAAAAGGAACGAGTCCGACTATGTTGGACGGGCTGCATGCCACCACCTATTCACAGGCGCTATCCCACTACTGCCAGACGCGGGGCCTTTTGCCTGCTATGTTTCCATCCTGGGCCAGTGCGACCCTCCTTAGACGACCTGGTGAGACTAGGCTCCCCCGGTCCCACCATATCGACGCCCGGCTTAGCGTGGACACCCGATCGACATAGAGCAGCGACAAGCAGGACCCCCGCCCTCAAGCCATCCATGTTCCCGACCTCCAAAGCAGTTGGATTACAGGACTGCACCACCAGTCCCAGTCAATTGCATCAGCCCTGGAACTTCTACTCTACCCAACAACTAGTGCTGGTAGCCGTAAGGTCTCTATGTGTAACCACCTGCACGAACCAGGCACCAGCAGAAGTCACCTCTTGCTGGTTATTGGTAAGCTTACTGTACTGTGCTATGAAGGTACCCATAGTGCTGACCTTTGTAGCTGGTTCCCTGCAATGTCCATATCAAGTGGTCACAAGCAGTGACCTAATTCTGCAGCACTGCCACCTGGCGAGAAATAGCATAATCGTTTCATGGAGAGGGGATCTCATTTAGTAGGCTGGGAGATGGCCTGATTCCACTTTCATGTCATTGCTAACTTGTCATCGTCTCCAAGCGCTATAGTCACCATTGCAATAATCAAATTAAAAAATGCCTCTCATAGAGAAGGCCCGATAGCAGCAACTCTGGTCAGGATAGGGACCTTTTGCAAACCCGACGTAGCTCATTTAACCCATACGTAGCCTATGCTTTCAGCCCTGCTACGTCTGCGTTTAATGAGCTACGTCGGGTTTGCTAAAGGTCCCTACTATGTGATCTTTTAATGGATTGCTCCCTATCGCTTTAATCCTCACATAGCCTAGCCTTCTATGCACGAGTACTGTTAGTATCCCCACTAGCCCAGTGACTAGAGCATTGCACTTTGGATCACAGGGTTGGTGGTTCGCTTCCCGGTAGCACCTGTCCCTCTTATTGAATTATTAGAAAGTGTCTCTTTTTGATGGTTCTGAGGCTGGCAAAATTGCAAAAACGAATTCAATTCCTACTCCAATAGAAACAACAAGAATTTCGGTGGGCAAAAGGAACGAGTCCGACTATGTTGGACGGGCTGCATGCCACCACCTATTCACAGGCGCTATCCCACTACTGCCAGACGCGGGGCCTTTTGCCTGCTATGTTTCCATCCTGGGCCAGTGCGACCCTCCTTAGACGACCTGGTGAGACTAGGCTCCCCCGGTCCCACCATATCGACGCCCGGCTTAGCGTGGACACCCGATCGACATAGAGCAGCGACAAGCAGGACCCCCGCCCTCAAGCCATCCATGTTCCCGACCTCCAAAGCAGTTGGATTACAGGACTGCACCACCAGTCCCAGTCAATTGCATCAGCCCTGGAACTTCTACTCTACCCAACAACTAGTGCTGGTAGCCGTAAGGTCTCTATGTGTAACCACCTGCACGAACCAGGCACCAGCAGAAGTCACCTCTTGCTGGTTATTGGTAAGCTTACTGTACTGTGCTATGAAGGTACCCATAGTGCTGACCTTTGTAGCTGGTTCCCTGCAATGTCCATATCAAGTGGTCACAAGCAGTGACCTAATTCTGCAGCACTGCCACCTGGCGAGAAATAGCATAATCGTTTCATGGGGAGGGGATCTCATTTAGTAGGCTGGGAGATGGCCTGATTCCACTTTCATGTCATTGCTAACTTGTCATCGTCTCCAAGCGCTATAGTCACCATTGCAATAATCAAATTAAAAAATGCCTCTCATAGAGAAGGCCCGATAGCAGCAACTCTGGTCAGGATAGGGACCTTTTGCAAACCCGACGTAGCTCATTTAACCCATACGTAGCCTATGCTTTCAGCCCTGCTACGTCTGCGTTTAATGAGCTACGTCGGGTTTGCTAAAGGTCCCTACTATGTGATCTTTTAATGGATTGCTCCCTATCGCTTTAATCCTCACATAGCCTAGCCTTCTATGCACGAGTACTGTTAGTATCCCCACTAGCCCAGTGACTAGAGCATTGCACTTTGGATCACAGGGTTGGTGGTTCGCTTCCCGGTAGCACCTGTCCCTCTTATTGAATTATTAGAAAGTGTCTCTTTTTGATGGTTCTGAGGCTGGCAAAATTGCAAAAACGAATTCAATTCCTACTCCAATAGAAACAACAAGAATTTCGGTGGGCAAAAGGAACGAGTCCGACTATGTTGGACGGGCTGCATGCCACCACCTATTCACAGGCGCTATCCCACTACTGCCAGACGCGGGGCCTTTTGCCTGCTATGTTTCCATCCTGGGCCAGTGCGACCCTCCTTAGACGACCTGGTGAGACTAGGCTCCCCCGGTCCCACCATATCGACGCCCGGCTTAGCGTGGACACCCGATCGACATAGAGCAGCGACAAGCAGGACCCCCGCCCTCAAGCCATCCATGTTCCCGACCTCCAAAGCAGTTGGATTACAGGACTGCACCACCAGTCCCAGTCAATTGCATCAGCCCTGGAACTTCTACTCTACCCAACAACTAGTGCTGGTAGCCGTAAGGTCTCTATGTGTAACCACCTGCACGAACCAGGCACCAGCAGAAGTCACCTCTTGCTGGTTATTGGTAAGCTTACTGTACTGTGCTATGAAGGTACCCATAGTGCTGACCTTTGTAGCTGGTTCCCTGCAATGTCCATATCAAGTGGTCACAAGCAGTGACCTAATTCTGCAGCACTGCCACCTGGCGAGAAATAGCATAATCGTTTCATGGGGAGGGGATCTCATTTAGTAGGCTGGGAGATGGCCTGATTCCACTTTCATGTCATTGCTAACTTGTCATCGTCTCCAAGCGCTATAGTCACCATTGCAATAATCAAATTAAAAAATGCCTCTCATAGAGAAGGCCCGATAGCAGCAACTCTGGTCAGGATAGGGACCTTTTGCAAACCCGACGTAGCTCATTTAACCCATACGTAGCCTATGCTTTCAGCCCTGCTACGTCTGCGTTTAATGAGCTACGTCGGGTTTGCTAAAGGTCCCTACTATGTGATCTTTTAATGGATTGCTCCCTATCGCTTTAATCCTCACATAGCCTAGCCTTCTATGCACGAGTACTGTTAGTATCCCCACTAGCCCAGTGACTAGAGCATTGCACTTTGGATCACAGGGTTGGTGGTTCGCTTCCCGGTAGCACCTGTCCCTCTTATTGAATTATTAGAAAGTGTCTCTTTTTGATGGTTCTGAGGCTGGCAAAATTGCAAAAACGAATTCAATTCCTACTCCAATAGAAACAACAAGAATTTCGGTGGGCAAAAGGAACGAGTCCGACTATGTTGGACGGGCTGCATGCCACCACCTATTCACAGGCGCTATCCCACTACTGCCAGACGCGGGGCCTTTTGCCTGCTATGTTTCCATCCTGGGCCAGTGCGACCCTCCTTAGACGACCTGGTGAGACTAGGCTCCCCCGGTCCCACCATATCGACGCCCGGCTTAGCGTGGACACCCGATCGACATAGAGCAGCGACAAGCAGGACCCCCGCCCTCAAGCCATCCATGTTCCCGACCTCCAAAGCAGTTGGATTACAGGACTGCACCACCAGTCCCAGTCAATTGCATCAGCCCTGGAACTTCTACTCTACCCAACAACTAGTGCTGGTAGCCGTAAGGTCTCTATGTGTAACCACCTGCACGAACCAGGCACCAGCAGAAGTCACCTCTTGCTGGTTATTGGTAAGCTTACTGTACTGTGCTATGAAGGTACCCATAGTGCTGACCTTTGTAGCTGGTTCCCTGCAATGTCCATATCAAGTGGTCACAAGCAGTGACCTAATTCTGCAGCACTGCCACCTGGCGAGAAATAGCATAATCGTTTCATGGGGAGGGGATCTCATTTAGTAGGCTGGGAGATGGCCTGATTCCACTTTCATGTCATTGCTAACTTGTCATCGTCTCCAAGCGCTATAGTCACCATTGCAATAATCAAATTAAAAAATGCCTCTCATAGAGAAGGCCCGATAGCAGCAACTCTGGTCAGGATAGGGACCTTTTGCAAACCCGACGTAGCTCATTTAACCCATACGTAGCCTATGCTTTCAGCCCTGCTACGTCTGCGTTTAATGAGCTACGTCGGGTTTGCTAAAGGTCCCTACTATGTGATCTTTTAATGGATTGCTCCCTATCGCTTTAATCCTCACATAGCCTAGCCTTCTATGCACGAGTACTGTTAGTATCCCCACTAGCCCAGTGACTAGAGCATTGCACTTTGGATCACAGGGTTGGTGGTTCGCTTCCCGGTAGCACCTGTCCCTCTTATTGAATTATTAGAAAGTGTCTCTTTTTGATGGTTCTGAGGCTGGCAAAATTGCAAAAACGAATTCAATTCCTACTCCAATAGAAACAACAAGAATTTCGGTGGGCAAAAGGAACGAGTCCGACTATGTTGGACGGGCTGCATGCCACCACCTATTCACAGGCGCTATCCCACTACTGCCAGACGCGGGGCCTTTTGCCTGCTATGTTTCCATCCTGGTCCAGTGCGACCCTCCTTAGACGACCTGGTGAGACTAGGCTCCCCCGGTCCCACCATATCGACGCCCGGCTTAGCGTGGACACCCGATCGACATAGAGCAGCGACAAGCAGGACCCCCGCCCTCAAGCCATCCATGTTCCCGACCTCCAAAGCAGTTGGATTACAGGACTGCACCACCAGTCCCAGTCAATTGCATCAGCCCTGGAACTTCTACTCTACCCAACAACTAGTGCTGGTAGCCGTAAGGTCTCTATGTGTAACCACCTGCACGAACCAGGCACCAGCAGAAGTCACCTCTTGCTGGTTATTGGTAAGCTTACTGTACTGTGCTATGAAGGTACCCATAGTGCTGACCTTTGTAGCTGGTTCCCTGCAATGTCCATATCAAGTGGTCACAAGCAGTGACCTAATTCTGCAGCACTGCCACCTGGCGAGAAATAGCATAATCGTTTCATGGGGAGGGGATCTCATTTAGTAGGCTGGGAGATGGCCTGATTCCACTTTCATGTCATTGCTAACTTGTCATCGTCTCCAAGCGCTATAGTCACCATTGCAATAATCAAATTAAAAAATGCCTCTCATAGAGAAGGCCCGATAGCAGCAACTCTGGTCAGGATAGGGACCTTTTGCAAACCCGACGTAGCTCATTTAACCCATACGTAGCCTATGCTTTCAGCCCTGCTACGTCTGCGTTTAATGAGCTACGTCGGGTTTGCTAAAGGTCCCTACTATGTGATCTTTTAATGGATTGCTCCCTATCGCTTTAATCCTCACATAGCCTAGCCTTCTATGCACGAGTACTGTTAGTATCCCCACTAGCCCAGTGACTAGAGCATTGCACTTTGGATCACAGGGTTGGTGGTTCGCTTCCCGGTAGCACCTGTCCCTCTTATTGAATTATTAGAAAGTGTCTCTTTTTGATGGTTCTGAGGCTGGCAAAATTGCAAAAACGAATTCAATTCCTACTCCAATAGAAACAACAAGAATTTCGGTGGGCAAAAGGAACGAGTCCGACTATGTTGGACGGGCTGCATGCCACCACCTATTCACAGGCGCTATCCCACTACTGCCAGACGCGGGGCCTTTTGCCTGCTATGTTTCCATCCTGGGCCAGTGCGACCCTCCTTAGACGACCTGGTGAGACTAGGCTCCCCCGGTCCCACCATATCGACGCCCGGCTTAGCGTGGACACCCGATCGACATAGAGCAGCGACAAGCAGGACCCCCGCCCTCAAGCCATCCATGGTCCCGACCTCCAAAGCAGTTGGATTACAGGACTGCACCACCAGTCCCAGTCAATTGCATCAGCCCTGGAACTTCTACTCTACCCAACAACTAGTGCTGGTAGCCGTAAGGTCTCTATGTGTAACCACCTGCACGAACCAGGCACCAGCAGAAGTCACCTCTTGCTGGTTATTGGTAAGCTTACTGTACTGTGCTATGAAGGTACCCATAGTGCTGACCTTTGTAGCTGGTTCCCTGCAATGTCCATATCAAGTGGTCACAAGCAGTGACCTAATTCTGCAGCACTGCCACCTGGCGAGAAATAGCATAATCGTTTCATGGGGAGGGGATCTCATTTAGTAGGCTGGGAGATGGCCTGATTCCACTTTCATGTCATTGCTAACTTGTCATCGTCTCCAAGCGCTATAGTCACCATTGCAATAATCAAATTAAAAAATGCCTCTCATAGAGAAGGCCCGATAGCAGCAACTCTGGTCAGGATAGGGACCTTTTGCAAACCCGACGTAGCTCATTTAACCCATACGTAGCCTATGCTTTCAGCCCTGCTACGTCTGCGTTTAATGAGCTACGTCGGGTTTGCTAAAGGTCCCTACTATGTGATCTTTTAATGGATTGCTCCCTATCGCTTTAATCCTCACATAGCCTAGCCTTCTATGCACGAGTACTGTTAGTATCCCCACTAGCCCAGTGACTAGAGCATTGCACTTTGGATCACAGGGTTGGTGGTTCGCTTCCCCGTAGCACCTGTCCCTCTTATTGAATTATTAGAAAGTGTCTCTTTTTGATGGTTCTGAGGCTGGCAAAATTGCAAAAACGAATTCAATTCCTACTCCAATAGAAACAACAAGAATTTCGGTGGGCAAAAGGAACGAGTCCGACTATGTTGGACGGGCTGCATGCCACCACCTATTCACAGGCGCTATCCCACTACTGCCAGACGCGGGGCCTTTTGCCTGCTATGTTTCCATCCTGGGCCAGTGCGACCCTCCTTAGACGACCTGGTGAGACTAGGCTCCCCCGGTCCCACCATATCGACGCCCGGCTTAGCGTGGACACCCGATCGACATAGAGCAGCGACAAGCAGGAACCCCGCCCTCAAGCCATCCATGTTCCCGACCTCCAAAGCAGTTGGATTACAGGACTGCACCACCAGTCCCAGTCAATTGCATCAGCCCTGGAACTTCTACTCTACCCAACAACTAGTGCTGGTAGCCGTAAGGTCTCTATGTGTAACCACCTGCACGAACCAGGCACCAGCAGAAGTCACCTCTTGCTGGTTATTGGTAAGCTTACTGTACTGTGCTATGAAGGTACCCATAGTGCTGACCTTTGTAGCTGGTTCCCTGCAATGTCCATATCAAGTGGTCACAAGCAGTGACCTAATTCTGCAGCACTGCCACCTGGCGAGAAATAGCATAATCGTTTCATGGGGAGGGGATCTCATTAGGGACCTTTAGCAAACCCGACGTAGCTCATTAAACGCAGACGTATCCTATCCTTTCAGCACTGCTACGTCTGCGTTTAATGAGCTTTTACGTGGTTGCTAAAGGTCCCTATTTAGTAGGCTGGGAGATGGCCTGATTCCACTTTCATGTCATTGCTAACTTGTCATCGTCTCCAAGCGCTATAGTCACCATTGCAATAATCAAATTAAAAAATGCCTCTCATAGAGAAGGCCCGATAGCAGCAACTCTGGTCAGGATAGGGACCTTTTGCAAACCCGACGTAGCTCATTTAACCCATACGTAGCCTATGCTTTCAGCCCTGCTACGTCTGCGTTTAATGAGCTACGTCGGGTTTGCTAAAGGTCCCTACTATGTGATCTTTTAATGGATTGCTCCCTATCGCTTTAATCCTCACATAGCCTAGCCTTCTATGCACGAGTACTGTTAGTATCCCCACTAGCCCAGTGACTAGAGCATTGCACTTTGGATCACAGGGTTGGTGGTTCGCTTCCCGGTAGCACCTGTCCCTCTTATTGAATTATTAGAAAGTGTCTCTTTTTGATGGTTCTGAGGCTGGCAAAATTGCAAAAACGAATTCAATTCCTACTCCAATAGAAACAACAAGAATTTCGGTGGGCAAAAGGAACGAGTCCGACTATGTTGGACGGGCTGCATGCCACCACCTATTCACAGGCGCTATCCCACTACTGCCAGACGCGGGGCCTTTTGCCTGCTATGTTTCCATCCTGGGCCAGTGCGACCCTCCTTAGACGACCTGGTGAGACTAGGCTCCCCCGGTCCCACCATATCGACGCCCGGCTTAGCGTGGACACCCGATCGACATAGAGCAGCGACAAGCAGGACCCCCGCCCTCAAGCCATCCATGTTCCCGACCTCCAAAGCAGTTGGATTACAGGACTGCACCACCAGTCCCAGTCAATTGCATCAGCCCTGGAACTTCTACTCTACCCAACAACTAGTGCTGGTAGCCGTAAGGTCTCTATGTGTAACCACCTGCACGAACCAGGCACCAGCAGAAGTCACCTCTTGCTGGTTATTGGTAAGCTTACTGTACTGTGCTATGAAGGTACCCATAGTGCTGACCTTTGTAGCTGGTTCCCTGCAATGTCCATATCAAGTGGTCACAAGCAGTGACCTAATTCTGCAGCACTGCCACCTGGCGAGAAATAGCATAATCGTTTCATGGGGAGGGGATCTCATTTAGTAGGCTGGGAGATGGCCTGATTCCACTTTCATGTCATTGCTAACTTGTCATCGTCTCCAAGCGCTATAGTCACCATTGCAATAATCAAATTAAAAAATGCCTCTCATAGAGAAGGCCCGATAGCAGCAACTCTGGTCAGGATAGGGACCTTTTGCAAACCCGACGTAGCTCATTTAACCCATACGTAGCCTATGCTTTCAGCCCTGTAAGTCTGCGTTTAATGAGCTACGTCGGGTTTGCTAAAGGTCCCTACTATGTGATCTTTTAATGGATTGCTCCCTATCGCTTTAATCCTCACATAGCCTAGCCTTCTATGCACGAGTACTGTTAGTATCCCCACTAGCCCAGTGACTAGAGCATTGCACTTTGGATCACAGGGTTGGTGGTTCGCTTCCCGGTAGCACCTGTCCCTCTTATTGAATTATTAGAAAGTGTCTCTTTTTGATGGTTCTGAGGCTGGCAAAATTGCAAAAACGAATTCAATTCCTACTCCAATAGAAACAACAAGAATTTCGGTGGGCAAAAGGAACGAGTCCGACTATGTTGGACGGGCTGCATGCCACCACCTATTCACAGGCGCTATCCCACTACTGCCAGACGCGGGGCCTTTTGCCTGCTATGTTTCCATCCTGGGCCAGTGCGACCCTCCTTAGACGACCTGGTGAGACTAGGCTCCCCCGGTCCCACCATATCGACGCCCGGCTTAGCGTGGACACCCGATCAACATAGAGCAGCGACAAGCAGGACCCCCGCCCTCAAGCCATCCATGTTCCCGACCTCCAAAGCAGTTGGATTACAGGACTGCACCACCAGTCCCAGTCAATTGCATCAGCCCTGGAACTTCTACTCTACCCAACAACTAGTGCTGGTAGCCGTAAGGTCTCTATGTGTAACCACCTGCACGAACCAGGCACCAGCAGAAGTCACCTCTTGCTGGTTATTGGTAAGCTTACTGTACTGTGCTATGAAGGTACCCATAGTGCTGACCTTTGTAGCTGGTTCCCTGCAATGTCCATATCAAGTGGTCACAAGCAGTGACCTAATTCTGCAGCACTGCCACCTGGCGAGAAATAGCATAATCGTTTCATGGGGAGGGGATCTCATTTAGTAGGCTGGGAGATGGCCTGATTCCACTTTCATGTCATTGCTAACTTGTCATCGTCTCCAAGCGCTATAGTCACCATTGCAATAATCAAATTAAAAAATGCCTCTCATAGAGAAGGCCCGATAGCAGCAACTCTGGTCAGGATAGGGACCTTTTGCAAACCCGACGTAGCTCATTTAACCCATACGTAGCCTATGCTTTCAGCCCTGCTACGTCTGCGTTTAATGAGCTACGTCGGGTTTGCTAAAGGTCCCTACTATGTGATCTTTTAATGGATTGCTCCCTATCGCTTTAATCCTCACATAGCCTAGCCTTCTATGCACGAGTACTGTTAGTATCCCCACTAGCCCAGTGACTAGAGCATTGCACTTTGGATCACAGGGTTGGTGGTTCGCTTCCCGGTAGCACCTGTCCCTCTTATTGAATTATTAGAAAGTGTCTCTTTTTGATGGTTCTGAGGCTGGCAAAATTGCAAAAACGAATTCAATTCCTACTCCAATAGAAACAACAAGAATTTCGGTGGGCAAAAGGAACGAGTCCGACTATGTTGGACGGGCTGCATGCCACCACCTATTCACAGGCGCTATCCCACTACTGCCAGACGCGGGGCCTTTTGCCTGCTATGTTTCCATCCTGGGCCAGTGCGACCCTCCTTAGACGACCTGGTGAGACTAGGCTCCCCCGGTCCCACCATATCGACGCCCGGCTTAGCGTGGACACCCGATCGACATAGAGCAGCGACAAGCAGGACCCCCGCCCTCAAGCCATCCATGTTCCCGACCTCCAAAGCAGTTGGATTACAGGACTGCACCACCAGTCCCAGTCAATTGCATCAGCCCTGGAACTTCTACTCTACCCAACAACTAGTGCTGGTAGCCGTAAGGTCTCTATGTGTAACCACCTGCACGAACCAGGCACCAGCAGAAGTCACCTCTTGCTGGTTATTGGTAAGCTTACTGTACTGTGCTATGAAGGTACCCATAGTGCTGACCTTTGTAGCTGGTTCCCTGCAATGTCCATATCAAGTGGTCACAAGCAGTGACCTAATTCTGCATCACTGCCACCTGGCGAGAAATAGCATAATCGTTTCATGGGGAGGGGATCTCATTTAGTAGGCTGGGAGATGGCCTGATTCCACTTTCATGTCATTGCTAACTTGTCATCGTCTCCAAGCGCTATAGTCACCATTGCAATAATCAAATTAAAAAATGCCTCTCATAGAGAAGGCCCGATAGCAGCAACTCTGGTCAGGATAGGGACCTTTTGCAAACCCGACGTAGCTCATTTAACCCATACGTAGCCTATGCTTTCAGCCCTGCTACGTCTGCGTTTAATGAGCTACGTCGGGTTTGCTAAAGGTCCCTACTATGTGATCTTTTAATGGATTGCTCCCTATCGCTTTAATCCTCACATAGCCTAGCCTTCTATGCACGAGTACTGTTAGTATCCCCACTAGCCCAGTGACTAGAGCATTGCACTTTGGATCACAGGGTTGGTGGTTCGCTTCCCGGTAGCACCTGTCCCTCTTATTGAATTATTAGAAAGTGTCTCTTTTTGATGGTTCTGAGGCTGGCAAAATTGCAAAAACGAATTCAATTCCTACTCCAATAGAAACAACAAGAATTTCGGTGGGCAAAAGGAACGAGTCCGACTATGTTGGACGGGCTGCATGCCACCACCTATTCACAGGCGCTATCCCACTACTGCCAGACTCGGGGCCTTTTGCCTGCTATGTTTCCATCCTGGGCCAGTGCGACCCTCCTTAGACGACCTGGTGAGACTAGGCTCCCCCGGTCCCACCATATTGACGCCCGGCTTAGCGTGGACACCCGATCGACATAGAGCAGCGACAAGCAGGACCCCCGCCCTCAAGCCATCCATGTTCCCGACCTCCAAAGCAGTTGGATTACAGGACTGCACCACCAGTCCCAGTCAATTGCATCAGCCCTGGAACTTCTACTCTACCCAACAACTAGTGCTGGTAGCCGTAAGGTCTCTATGTGTAACCACCTGCACGAACCAGGCACCAGCAGAAGTCACCTCTTGCTGGTTATTGGTAAGCTTACTGTACTGTGCTATGAAGGTACCCATAGTGCTGACCTTTGTAGCTGGTTCCCTGCAATGTCCATATCAAGTGGTCACAAGCAGTGACCTAATTCTGCAGCACTGCCACCTGGCGAGAAATAGCATAATCGTTTCATGGGGAGGGGATCTCATTTAGTAGGCTGGGAGATGGCCTGATTCCACTTTCATGTCATTGCTAACTTGTCATCGTCTCCAAGCGCTATAGTCACCATTGCAATAATCAAATTAAAAAATGCCTCTCATAGAGAAGGCCCGATAGCAGCAACTCTGGTCAGGATAGGGACCTTTTGCAAACCCGACGTAGCTCATTTAACCCATACGTAGCCTATGCTTTCAGCCCTGCTACGTCTGCGTTTAATGAGCTACGTCGGGTTTGCTAAAGGTCCCTACTATGTGATCTTTTAATGGATTGCTCCCTATCGCTTTAATCCTCACATAGCCTAGCCTTCTATGCACGAGTACTGTTAGTATCCCCACTAGCCCAGTGACTAGAGCATTGCACTTTGGATCACAGGGTTGGTGGTTCGCTTCCCGGTAGCACCTGTCCCTCTTATTGAATTATTAGAAAGTGTCTCTTTTTGATGGTTCTGAGGCTGGCAAAATTGCAAAAACGAATTCAATTCCTACTCCAATAGAAACAACAAGAATTTCGGTGGGCAAAAGGAACGAGTCCGACTATGTTGGACGGGCTGCATGCCACCACCTATTCACAGGCGCTATCCCACTACTGCCAGACGCGGGGCCTTTTGCCTGCTATGTTTCCATCCTGGGCCAGTGCGACCCTCCTTAGACGACCTGGTGAGACTAGGCTCCCCCGGTCCCACCATATCGACGCCCGGCTTAGCGTGGACACCCGATCGACATAGAGCAGCGACAAGCAGGACCCCCGCCCTCAAGCCATCCATGTTCCCGACCTCCAAAGCAGTTGGATTACAGGACTGCACCACCAGTCCCAGTCAATTGCATCAGCCCTGGAACTTCTACTCTACCCAACAACTAGTGCTGGTAGCCGTAAGGTCTCTATGTGTAACCACCTGCACGAACCAGGCACCAGCAGAAGTCACCTCTTGCTGGTTATTGGTAAGCTTACTGTACTGTGCTATGAAGGTACCCATAGTGCTGACCTTTGTAGCTGGTTCCCTGCAATGTCCATATCAAGTGGTCACAAGCAGTGACCTAATTCTGCAGCACTGCCACCTGGCGAGAAATAGCATAATCGTTTCATGGGGAGGGGATCTCATTTAGTAGGCTGGGAGATGGCCTGATTCCACTTTCATGTCATTGCTAACTTGTCATCGTCTCCAAGCGCTATAGTCACCATTGCAATAATCAAATTAAAAAATGCCTCTCATAGAGAAGGCCCGATAGCAGCAACTCTGGTCAGGATAGGGACCTTTTGCAAACCCGACGTAGCTCATTTAACCCATACGTAGCCTATGCTTTCAGCCCTGCTACGTCTGCGTTTAATGAGCTACGTCGGGTTTGCTAAAGGTCCCTACTATGTGATCTTTTAATGGATTGCTCCCTATCGCTTTAATCCTCACATAGCCTAGCCTTCTATGCACGAGTACTGTTAGTATCCCCACTAGCCCAGTGACTAGAGCATTGCACTTTGGATCACAGGGTTGGTGGTTCGCTTCCCGGTAGCACCTGTCCCTCTTATTGAATTATTAGAAAGTGTCTCTTTTTGATGGTTCTGAGGCTGGCAAAATTGCAAAAACGAATTCAATTCCTACTCCAATAGAAACAACAAGAATTTCGGTGGGCAAAAGGAACGAGTCCGACTATGTTGGACGGGCTGCATGCCACCACCTATTCACAGGCGCTATCCCACTACTGCCAGACGCGGGGCCTTTTGCCTGCTATGTTTCCATCCTGGGCCAGTGCGACCCTCCTTAGACGACCTGGTGAGACTAGGCTCCCCCGGTCCCACCATATCGACGCCCGGCTTAGCGTGGACACCCGATCGACATAGAGCAGCGACAAGCAGGACCCCCGCCCTCAAGCCATCCATGTTCCCGACCTCCAAAGCAGTTGGATTACAGGACTGCACCACCAGTCCCAGTCAATTGCATCAGCCCTGGAACTTCTACTCTACCCAACAACTAGTGCTGGTAGCCGTAAGGTCTCTATGTGTAACCACCTGCACGAACCAGGCACCAGCAGAAGTCACCTCTTGCTGGTTATTGGTAAGCTTACTGTACTGTGCTATGAAGGTACCCATAGTGCTGACCTTTGTAGCTGGTTCCCTGCAATGTCCATATCAAGTGGTCACAAGCAGTGACCTAATTCTGCAGCACTGCCACCTGGCGAGAAATAGCATAATCGTTTCATGGGGAGGGGATCTCATTTAGTAGGCTGGGAGATGGCCTGATTCCACTTTCATGTCATTGCTAACTTGTCATCGTCTCCAAGCGCTATAGTCACCATTGCAATAATCAAATTAAAAAATGCCTCTCATAGAGAAGGCCCGATAGCAGCAACTCTGGTCAGGATAGGGACCTTTTGCAAACCCGACGTAGCTCATTTAACCCATACGTAGCCTATGCTTTCAGCCCTGCTACGTCTGCGTTTAATGAGCTACGTCGGGTTTGCTAAAGGTCCCTACTATGTGATCTTTTAATGGATTGCTCCCTATCGCTTTAATCCTCACATAGCCTAGCCTTCTATGCACGAGTACTGTTAGTATCCCCACTAGCCCAGTGACTAGAGCATTGCACTTTGGATCACAGGGTTGGTGGTTCGCTTCCCGGTAGCACCTGTCCCTCTTATTGAATTATTAGAAAGTGTCTCTTTTTGATGGTTCTGAGGCTGGCAAAATTGCAAAAACGAATTCAATTCCTACTCCAATAGAAACAACAAGAATTTCGGTGGGCAAAAGGAACGAGTCCGACTATGTTGGACGGGCTGCATGCCACCACCTATTCACAGGCGCTATCCCACTACTGCCAGACGCGGGGCCTTTTGCCTGCTATGTTTCCATCCTGGGCCAGTGCGACCCTCCTTAGACGACCTGGTGAGACTAGGCTCCCCCGGTCCCACCATATCGACGCCCGGCTTAGCGTGGACACCCGATCGACATAGAGCAGCGACAAGCAGGACCCCCGCCCTCAAGCCATCCATGTTCCCGACCTCCAAAGCAGTTGGATTACAGGACTGCACCACCAGTCCCAGTCAATTGCATCAGCCCTGGAACTTCTACTCTACCCAACAACTAGTGCTGGTAGCCGTAAGGTCTCTATGTGTAACCACCTGCACGAACCAGGCACCAGCAGAAGTCACCTCTTGCTGGTTATTGGTAAGCTTACTGTACTGTGCTATGAAGGTACCCATAGTGCTGACCTTTGTAGCTGGTTCCCTGCAATGTCCATATCAAGTGGTCACAAGCAGTGACCTAATTCTGCAGCACTGCCACCTGGCGAGAAATAGCATAATCGTTTCATGGGGAGGGGATCTCATTTAGTAGGCTGGGAGATGGCCTGATTCCACTTTCATGTCATTGCTAACTTGTCATCGTCTCCAAGCGCTATAGTCACCATTGCAATAATCAAATTAAAAAATGCCTCTCATAGAGAAGGCCCGATAGCAGCAACTCTGGTCAGGATAGGGACCTTTTGCAAACCCGACGTAGCTCATTTAACCCATACGTAGCCTATGCTTTCAGCCCTGCTACGTCTGCGTTTAATGAGCTACGTCGGGTTTGCTAAAGGTCCCTACTATGTGATCTTTTAATGGATTGCTCCCTATCGCTTTAATCCTCACATAGCCTAGCCTTCTATGCACGAGTACTGTTAGTATCCCCACTAGCCCAGTGACTAGAGCATTGCACTTTGGATCACAGGGTTGGTGGTTCGCTTCCCGGTAGCACCTGTCCCTCTTATTGAATTATTAGAAAGTGTCTCTTTTTGATGGTTCTGAGGCTGGCAAAATTGCAAAAACGAATTCAATTCCTACTCCAATAGAAACAACAAGAATTTCGGTGGGCAAAAGGAACGAGTCCGACTATGTTGGACGGGCTGCATGCCACCACCTATTCACAGGCGCTATCCCACTACTGCCAGACGCGGGGCCTTTTGCCTGCTATGTTTCCATCCTGGGCCAGTGCGACCCTCCTTAGACGACCTGGTGAGACTAGGCTCCCCCGGTCCCACCATATCGACGCCCGGCTTAGCGTGGACACCCGATCGACATAGAGCAGCGACAAGCAGGACCCCCGCCCTCAAGCCATCCATGTTCCCGACCTCCAAAGCAGTTGGATTACAGGACTGCACCACCAGTCCCAGTCAATTGCATCAGCCCTGGAACTTCTACTCTACCCAACAACTAGTGCTGGTAGCCGTAAGGTCTCTATGTGTAACCACCTGCACGAACCAGGCACCAGCAGAAGTCACCTCTTGCTGGTTATTGGTAAGCTTACTGTACTGTGCTATGAAGGTACCCATAGTGCTGACCTTTGTAGCTGGTTCCCTGCAATGTCCATATCAAGTGGTCACAAGCAGTGACCTAATTCTGCAGCACTGCCACCTGGCGAGAAATAGCATAATCGTTTCATGGGGAGGGGATCTCATTTAGTAGGCTGGGAGATGGCCTGATTCCACTTTCATGTCATTGCTAACTTGTCATCGTCTCCAAGCGCTATAGTCACCATTGCAATAATCAAATTAAAAAATGCCTCTCATAGAGAAGGCCCGATAGCAGCAACTCTGGTCAGGATAGGGACCTTTTGCAAACCCGACGTAGCTCATTTAACCCATACGTAGCCTATGCTTTCAGCCCTGCTACGTCTGCGTTTAATGAGCTACGTCGGGTTTGCTAAAGGTCCCTACTATGTGATCTTTTAATGGATTGCTCCCTATCGCTTTAATCCTCACATAGCCTAGCCTTCTATGCACGAGTACTGTTAGTATCCCCACTAGCCCAGTGACTAGAGCATTGCACTTTGGATCACAGGGTTGGTGGTTCGCTTCCCGGTAGCACCTGTCCCTCTTATTGAATTATTAGAAAGTGTCTCTTTTTGATGGTTCTGAGGCTGGCAAAATTGCAAAAACGAATTCAATTCCTACTCCAATAGAAACAACAAGAATTTCGGTGGGCAAAAGGAACGAGTCCGACTATGTTGGACGGGCTGCATGCCACCACCTATTCACAGGCGCTATCCCACTACTGCCAGACGCGGGGCCTTTTGCCTGCTATGTTTCCATCCTGGGCCAGTGCGACCCTCCTTAGACGACCTGGTGAGACTAGGCTCCCCCGGTCCCACCATATCGACGCCCGGCTTAGCGTGGACACCCGATCGACATAGAGCAGCGACAAGCAGGACCCCCGCCCTCAAGCCATCCATGTTCCCGACCTCCAAAGCAGTTGGATTACAGGACTGCACCACCAGTCCCAGTCAATTGCATCAGCCCTGGAACTTCTACTCTACCCAACAACTAGTGCTGGTAGCCGTAAGGTCTCTATGTGTAACCACCTGCACGAACCAGGCACCAGCAGAAGTCACCTCTTGCTGGTTATTGGTAAGCTTACTGTACTGTGCTATGAAGGTACCCATAGTGCTGACCTTTGTAGCTGGTTCCCTGCAATGTCCATATCAAGTGGTCACAAGCAGTGACCTAATTCTGCAGCACTGCCACCTGGCGAGAAATAGCATAATCGTTTCATGGGGAGGGGATCTCATTTAGTGTGAGTATAAGCCGCTGCTTATGCTGCTATAAATTAGAATGCATTGAATGTTCCCTCCAGGAGGAGTAGGTGTATGGACAGGTAGCACTGCAGCCCCACCTGGTGGTTCAGGTGAGAACTGGCCTGGGAGCAGGCAGAGGATTACAAAACACCGCAGTGCGTCATTGGTTACCGGTATGAACGGATCACAAAGAGACTGACTTACAGACTTTGTTTTAGGTGGTGAATTGGGTGAAGTCTCAATATGAAGAAGTTACAGAATTGTGGGGAATGTGGAAACTCACACCCGCCCAAAGGGGGTAAGGAGTGTCCGTATGTGGCACTGGCAAAAATGGCGTCGCTGAAGACTGGTGGGTCGAGGGAAGACTGGAAACTTCACCTTGATTTGGATATGATCGCCAGTGACTCAGAGCTGTATCTAGAGGACCAAAAAGCGGGAGTCACAGTCATGTCTCCGGAATTGATGAGGGACTTCCTGACAGAGTGTCAAGAGTCACGCAAGATAATGCAGCAGCAGATGACGGTCATTACAAGTCTAGTGCAGGGTATGACCGGGCTGCAGGTTGGTCAAGGTGTCATGGCGGCAGGTGGGTTGTCAGGCGCGGGAAATCGGTCGGCGTCTAAGACAAACCCTTTGGACTTTACTACACTGTTAAAGCCACCAGGTACTAAAGGTGACAGTGCAGGTGACCCGGGGACGGGAGAAAGTGATGTCGGCACGGACGCCAAGGAGGAGGAAATGCTGACCTTGCTCAGTAGCTTGTTGGGTAACAGGTCGGTGCCCGGAGGAGGTAAAGAGACTCATGAGGATGTGTTGGGGAAGAAATTCCCTCCCACCCACGTCTGGGATGATGGTGTATCAAGGACTAGCATGTATGCTCCTTCGTCAAGGATCCCGCAGGGAGATCAGCCAGGTGCACAAAACCCGTTGGTGACCCAGTTACAGGGCTTTCTACAACAGCGGGGACAGGGAGGTCAACAGTCTCCCACCTTCATTGTCTCTGAAAAAGAGAAGAAACGTAGGTACTTCACTTTTGATCTTGAACCACACATGGCTTTTGATTGTGTAAAAAATCCAACTATTCATGATGTTATCTCAGCTAGCATGGGGTTAGAGACTAGTATGGGGGAGTCAGGTGTAAACACCCACAGGTATGGCAAGCATATCAGATTTCTGGTGGATAAGATAAATGTCTATGACCACACTGCCTTGATTAAATATGACATGGCGATGAGAGATAGGGGTGAGATTCATGGACTGAGGTCTTTTTGCTATGGGGACTCAGAGGTATGGATGATGCATATTGGTTCTGAAAACATAACCAGGAGTAGGGGTGAGGATCAAGGGCAGAATTGGGGTCAGGGTCGCCAGGGCAGGCAGAGAAACAGAGATCGTGGTAGAGGTTGGGGTAGGGGTAGGGGAGGCTACTCCCAAGGCTATGACCAAAACTATGGCCAGCCCGGCCAGGGTCAGGCCCAGGGTTATGGGTATGGCGGAGGCCAGGGTGGTGGCCAAGGAGGCCAGGGTAGGAGGTATGTTTGCAATGAGTTTAACAGCTCTTATGGATGCAGGTTCGTTCAATGCAGGTTCCCTCATATTTGTAGGGCGTGTGGGGGTGACCACCCACAGGCGAAGTGCAGTGGGGGAGTGAGTCAGGCAGGCAAAGACTAGGATGAGGCAGCGCCCATCACCATAGGTAGAGAACATGATAGCATGACCAGCGGTTGTAGTAGTAAGAAAGTTATAGTGAGTTCCTCCCGGCAGGTAGACGGTGCAGGGGCAGTTAAAGTGGAATTGGAAAATGTTTCGGTGGTTGACACTTACCCCGCACGAAAAGGGGGCGTGGTCGGGTTGGTTGTTAAAAATTGCGGCCGCTCCATTCCGGAGTGTGGAGGCCAGAAGTCCAGCGCAGAGGTCGTGGGTAATGAAAAAAGCCCTTTTTCAATTTTTTATGGTTGTTTACAATCTGAGAGCCCAGACCCGGGGTCCGTCAGTTGTAATTTGGAAATTGAGAAGTTAAATACGAGTGAGAATCGTGGTTGTGTTGTTGTCTCGCCTGGTGTGGGCGCGGCCATTTTGAATCTCGCGGAGTCTCGGGACGAGTCTCGCGGGGGTGATGACGTCACAGTTCAAAATGGTGGGAAGACGGTTTCGGTGTGGGATCCGCAACTCGAAGGCGATTCCAGGGAAATTACATGTGAGTTACATGGTTTTGACAATTGTTTTGATAGTAACACTGTGGAATTAGATGATGTGATGTTGGCGGACCAGACGGGTGAAACCAATTGTCCGGCGGGCAGTGGTGAAGGCCAATTCCCCGGTTATCGCTCAGTCATCAGCAGGCCGGCGGTGGTTGAGGAAGTCATAGTGTCAGGCAAGACGATAAAAAGGCCGTGTGGTTTGTATTGCAAGAAGTACCATCTCTTGGGGGGTAACCCGGTTCATTTGAATCCATGTGTCTTTTTTGACGAATGTTATAATCATCCAGCGGGGGTGGATTTCAAAGCTGATTATTTGTTTGACGGGGTAACAAATGGGTTTAAAATTGTAGACGAAGAATTTGAAGGGGATTATTTTCGCTCAAATTATTCTTCAATATTGAAGGAGGACGCAAGGCTTAAGATGGATAAGCTGGTAAGAGACGAGTTGGCATTGGGTAAAGTTTGTGTAGTTGAGGAGCAGCCAAAGTGTGTTCATTCTCTGGGTGCCATTTTCAAGTCTGATGGGGCCATCAGACCAATTACCGATTGCAGTAGGGGAGAGAGAGGGGTAGATGGTCGATCTATCAATGACTACATGCACACTACGTGTGAAAAGTTTGCATTTGTAAAAATGGATCACATCCTGGAGGCTGTCACTCCAGGGTGTTGGTTTACAGTGGTGGACATCCAGGCGGCCTACCGTTCTGTCCCTGTGGTGCCAAAAGATAGGACAAAGCAGGGTTTTGTTTGGTCCTTAGATGGCAAGGAAAGGTTTTATAATGATTGTAGTTTGAGTTTCGGGCTCAAGTGTGCGCCTTACATTTTTACCCAGATTACAGAATTTGTGGTGAGGTGCTTAGAGCGCAGGGGAGTAGGTCAAGTTTTTGGGTATCTGGATGACTACCTAGTGATTGGCAGTACTTATGAAGAGTGTAGGGCAAAGCAGTCCATCCTCATTGACTTGTTGAGAAGTTTGGGGTTTCATATAGCGTGGCGCAAGGTTATTAGCCCTACGCAAGTGTGTAGATACCTAGGCCTGGAATTGGACAGTGTATTGCTAGAAGTCAGACTACCGGTAGACAAGGTGGAAGCCACCGCAGAATTGGTGAGGTCCTTCATGGGTAAAAAGTGTTGTGTCAGAAAAGACCTGGAGGTATTAGGTGGCCATTTGGCTCATGCCAGCCAGGTGGTACGAGGTGGTCGTACTTTCTCGAGACGCATTATAAACCTTTTGAAGTTTATACCAGCTGGTAACAAGGTGGTTCACATACCAGATTGGTTAATGGACGACTTGGGTTGGTGGGATAGCTTCATTTCTGTCTTTAATGGCAAAGCCAAAATGATTAGGTGCTCCAGGCAGGAGGCAGCCCAGGTGCAGACTGATTCATCTACCACAGGGTTCGGGTCAAGGTGGGATGGTGACTGGTTGGCGGGGTCTTGGGACATGGAAAGGCAAAATGAGGCCTTTGTTTACTTAGATCATCATTGGTCCAAGCGGCCAGACGAGGTGGTACCGGGTAGTGACATTAACATTTTAGAATTGTGGCCTGTTTTGGCATCTCTGGACAGGTGGGGGGAGCTATGGCGAGACCAAAAGGTAGTGGTGTGGACAGATAACACCCAGGTTCAGGCAATGCTTAGGACAGGTAGATCCACTAGTATAAGAGCAATGTGGTGGGTGAGAGAGCTTTTCTGGAGGTGTTGTTTTTACAACATTCATATAGTGTCTAGGCGTATCTCCACAAAAGAAAACACGGTGGCAGATTATTTGTCTAGGCTGTTTGACAGCAGATCCAAGGGTTCCCTTCCTACTTCCTTCTCAGACTGGCTCTGTTGTTTCAGGTGAGGTTCTGAGGAGGAAGCTACGTGTTTTCCAAGGCCGATGGATGGCGGAAAATTCTAAAACAACCCGGGCTTCTCAGTGGCGAAGTTATTTTGCATTTTGCACAGAGTTTGAGTATCTAGATCCTATTCCAGCAACTTTGGAGATGTGTGTGCTTTATGTGGTACATTTGTCTGATAGGCTCTGTTATAAATCAATCCAGCAGTATCTGGGGGCAGTCTGGATTTTACATGATATGGCGGGGGTTCCTCATGTAGATTCGGGTAGTTTTGAGTTGATGATAACACTGAGGGGTATTAAACGTACTATTGGGGATACAACCAAGCAGGCTAGGCCTGCGACCTTGTTAGATTTGGTGGGTTTGTATAAAGGTCTGGACTTGTCAGTGTGTGAGGATTTAGCCTTCTGGGTGGCGGTACTACTAGGGTTCAGGGGGTTACTCAGAAAATCAAATCTGGTGGAGCTGGAGCTGTCGATCAAGGTTTCAGATGTAGTTTGGGCAAAATGGGGAGTGGGGGTATCGGTTAGGAGGACAAAAACTATTTCCTTCAATGAACGAGTTCTATTCATTCCTTTTGTCCCAATTCCAGGGTCAATTTTTTGTATATGCGAAAAATTGTCAAGTTTGCTAGATAGGGTCAGGTACCCATCTGAGGATAGTCAGCTGATAGGCTACATGGTGGGGGATAATTGGGTGAGGGGTTCATACAGTTGGTTCTCCAAAAAGCTATCAAAGTTGTGTGTGGTGCAGGGTTTGGAGTTGTTGTCCTCGCATTCAATGAGGCGTGGGGGGGCTAGCCTCCTTGCGGAAAATGGTGTCTCCCTGGTGGACATAAAGAATCTGGGAGACTGGAAGAGCGTGAGCGTTCTGTTTTATCTCACCCGGACGCTGGAATCCAAAGTGGCGTTGGAGAAAGGCATAGTCAAGGACATATTCATGAATCCATCAGCCTTTGTAAAGGACTAACGGACTTACCTGTCTACCTTCGGTTTGGCGTGGTTGGACGCAGACTCATGAGTGAACCATGAATAAACATGCCAAACCTAGGTGAGACTTATTGTGTATTATTAGATAAAAGGAATGACGTATTTATTGTGAGTATAAGCCGCTGCTTATGCTGCTATAAATTAGAATGCATTGAATGTTCCCTCCAGGAGGAGTAGGTGTATGGACAGGTAGCACTGCAGCCCCACCTGGTGGTTCAGGTGAGAACTGGCCTGGGAGCAGGCAGAGGATTACAAAACACCGCAGTGCGTCATTGGTTACCGGTATGAACGGATCACAAAGAGACTGACTTACAGACTTTGTTTTTTTTTTGTTTTTTATATTTATACATGATGATTGTTATACATGTATTGTATGTGGACGCAGACTCATGAGTGAACCATGAATAAACATGCCAAACCTAGGTGAGACTTATTGTGTATTATTAGATAAAAGGAATGACGTATTTATTAGGCTGGGAGATGGCCTGATTCCACTTTCATGTCATTGCTAACTTGTCATCGTCTCCAAGCGCTATAGTCACCATTGCAATAATCAAATTAAAAAATGCCTCTCATAGAGAAGGCCCGATAGCAGCAACTCTGGTCAGGATAGGGACCTTTTGCAAACCCGACGTAGCTCATTTAACCCATACGTAGCCTATGCTTTCAGCCCTGCTACGTCTGCGTTTAATGAGCTACGTCGGGTTTGCTAAAGGTCCCTACTATGTGATCTTTTAATGGATTGCTCCCTATCGCTTTAATCCTCACATAGCCTAGCCTTCTATGCACGAGTACTGTTAGTATCCCCACTAGCCCAGTGACTAGAGCATTGCACTTTGGATCACAGGGTTGGTGGTTCGCTTCCCGGTAGCACCTGTCCCTCTTATTGAATTATTAGAAAGTGTCTCTTTTTGATGGTTCTGAGGCTGGCAAAATTGCAAAAACGAATTCAATTCCTACTCCAATAGAAACAACAAGAATTTCGGTGGGCAAAAGGAACGAGTCCGACTATGTTGGACGGGCTGCATGCCACCACCTATTCACAGGCGCTATCCCACTACTGCCAGACGCGGGGCCTTTTGCCTGCTATGTTTCCATCCTGGGCCAGTGCGACCCTCCTTAGACGACCTGGTGAGACTAGGCTCCCCCGGTCCCACCATATCGACGCCCGGCTTAGCGTGGACACCCGATCGACATAGAGCAGCGACAAGCAGGACCCCCGCCCTCAAGCCATCCATGTTCCCGACCTCCAAAGCAGTTGGATTACAGGACTGCACCACCAGTCCCAGTCAATTGCATCAGCCCTGGAACTTCTACTCTACCCAACAACTAGTGCTGGTAGCCGTAAGGTCTCTATGTGTAACCACCTGCACGAACCAGGCACCAGCAGAAGTCACCTCTTGCTGGTTATTGGTAAGCTTACTGTACTGTGCTATGAAGGTACCCATAGTGCTGACCTTTGTAGCTGGTTCCCTGCAATGTCCATATCAAGTGGTCACAAGCAGTGACCTAATTCTGCAGCACTGCCACCTGGCGAGAAATAGCATAATCGTTTCATGGGGAGGGGATCTCATTTAGTAGGCTGGGAGATGGCCTGATTCCACTTTCATGTCATTGCTAACTTGTCATCGTCTCCAAGCGCTATAGTCACAAAAAAAAATTCCACCTGCATGAACCAGGCACCAGCACATCATGTGGACACAATTCTCACTGATTCCCTATCTTGCCGTCAATGAAAATGTACTCAATGAGAATCCCTATCCTATTTTTTTATACAACTTGACAAACAATCAGCTGCACTAGTTCTAATTTTCATATTATTGGTATTATTTTCAACTGATCGACCATCCAGTGCTCCCAGAATATTCACTTCCGACCACAATAGTATATGACTTTCAGTTTGCTGCGGGATTTCTTTTGTGCGTTTTTGCTTCCATAGTTCATATCCAGTAATATAGTACAGTTGCTTTTCATAAGACCTCATACGATAATAATGAAATGAATGTTATGGAAACAAAAATGCAAATGTATTTGATAATTCATTTTCAAACTTCTCGTAATTCGATGGAAACAAAGATTATTCTTTGTACTTTCATATTTTGTGATGGACTATACACTTGTCAAAATGGAAATAGGATTTTTAGACCCATGTGCATCTTATACCGAGGGGCCTATTTTACATTTATTTCCTTTTGTCGTACATTAACTGTAAGTCAGTAACCATCGTTGGGAATCACTCCCGAGGCTATAAACGTAGGCAGTCTTATAGCTTGGACCCTACACAACAGCTCGATTATCACAAATATGCCTTATTTGTTTAGATGCAGCCAGTTTCATTCATTCACCCTGCCATTTCTGACTTACTTTATTAACCTCAGCCCCTTATCGCCCAATGGATCTTCTGTTATTTTTTACATAGTTTTTACCTCATGTAATGCCCGTTTATAGACATCCATTTAAACGTCCACTGACTGATTTCAGCTCTGAGGCTATCAATAATCAAACGAAAACCATTTGTTTCAAAACCACTTTATTGGAGCACAACTAGTGTTTCATGAAAGGCACTTAAGTACCCTTACTCTAATACAGGTATCAGTATGAAAAACAGCTCATGATAGGAGAGGGTATTTATGATGATTTATATAGGCAGCGCCTAAAAATCTGAATTATGGCATGCCCCAAAGCACTTTCATAGTATATATATATGTGGCAGTATAAATAAAGTAGCTTCCTTTAATCGCACTACATGTATATAGCACTTGCACAACATATACGTTCTACAATTTGTATTTTATGATGTGTGTACACATAATATGTATAAAGAGAAGCTATCACAAAATATCCTTTCACATCAATGATTCAATTTTCTCCGCAGCGCATCCTACTTCTTGGCAAACATACAACATGTAGTAGTCTTGGCACCCACGTTGCACGACGAAATTCAGAAGTTGCTGATAATGATACTATGTCTAGTTCTTAACCGATCAAACACATGACCAAATAATACAGTAGTATGACACGCGTCCGTAGAAGACAACACAAGACTACTTATTTTTTTGTTTCTGTTCTATCAATTGTAGACTGGTATATTTCACAGGAGATAACCAAATCACCACATGAATGAATGCACATTAATGTCATCATTTGAACATTGCGCTGACATATATATTCACAAATACTTCACGAAACCCCCCGCTCCCTTCGAAGAAACATCAAATGGCTCTGCCCTTGGTTTGAATACTAAATCGATGATCACTTTTACCAACGTTCTTCCAGATTGCCAATGGGATATGTCGTACCGTATATTCTTTAAACATATAATTGAATGTAAACCAGTTATAACATGATCCTCTGTCTTGGGAACCAGACATTTGATTTTTTTTTACACATCCAGTTTCTCTCAAATGTTATTCATACATCCGTCTTACAAATCTATAAATGCAAATAACTGGGAAGGTTGATATATCAACATATTTCCTCGGATAACATTTGTCTTTGAACAATATACACTAATATAGCTCTAACATTTGATGTTTCTCAAAATATCGATATCCCTAAGCACATATATGCTGATAGGTCAGCATTCTGGTCAGTCTTACCTATGAGATTCACCAGTCTGACCTCAGTTTTATGAGAAAACCCCATACATACATCACAAGGTACTTTCTCGTTGTCTTACCGTACTTCTCAGCTACATTATAAAAAAAATCAACCCATTTTATGCATGCGGAAAAATACTTGAATGATTGATTCCTTAATTATCGGAACTAAGTTGAACTAAGGTATAAATGCCAGTGCCTTGTTGAGTGTGTGTAGTGTTGTGTGATGTGGATTAATGGACAGCAGGGGAGGGAGCGTGATTATGACAGCGTTACACCGGCGGCTGTTAGATACTGTTGTAGGAAGTTGGCCGCGTCGGGGGCAAGGCTGGCCGATATCAGCGGAGCCAACTGAAAAGCAATGACAACTTGTGTAAGTACTGGTAAAATGTTCAATGTATTTTTATTAAGATAGTAATTATCTTGTATAATGTGTGCTATGTTACATGATGAGTTTAATACAGAGTGATAGGGTATATGCAAAGAGTTTAAGATTTCAAACTGGACCGTTCGTTTTACTCATCAAAATATATCATGCCAGTAGAAACCCAATCTACTGGTACCGGTAGTAGAATATGAAATATGCTCCACAAAAAGTGAATTTCTTACATAAATAACAGAGGAGGTGCGAAATTAGCAAAAACTACCTTTCCAGGTTGTGCTGCAGAAAGTTTCTCCAAGCTCTTTGCCAAGAAGAGTTTAGGGTCTGGGATGGCGCTGCACGGGTCTGTGTCCTTCTTGCCGGCGAACAGCAGCTGGGAATAGGCCGTCTGGTAGCCTGCAATTCACATCGGTTTATATCACCTTTATTCATTTTTATAGACTATATATTCAAATGAGTTCTCAACTTCTACTGTATTTGAAATGAGTAAGTAATGCCCATAGACACTTAATTATTTCACCAAAAGGCAATGTGATAGGTAGAGCTATGAGAAACCAGATCAACGTGTTTAAAAAAAATTAATCTCACATCTACCGGTACTTGATTTTTAATTGTGGAAAAGTAACCCACCTGGCGTATCTTCGATCTCGATGAAATGTTCATCATCGGGTATGGAGTCGTCTTCGGGGAGCTCAAACAGCCCAATGAGGCATTGGAGAAGGGGAACCCTAAGGAATCACAAGTCATATGTTTCTTATGCAGGTATATATACATTATGTGTATCAAAGTATAATTATGAATTATGATTTTTAAATTATTTCGATCTGTTATTGCAATGTATCTGAAAACTCTTAATTCTTATTGCTGAACGCCTAAGTCAAGGTCTGACCAGGTCTGAATTGGCACGGCTGACCTCCATAATACATAAGTCTGGTATTAAATTGTTGTTTGATATCTATTGAATTAATTTTAATTCCTTTTGAAATCTATAAAATGTATCACACCAACTACTTCACAATGGATTAGGCTGACGGACATACCATAAGTGGTTGTAGTCGCCCTGGACGAGTTGGTTGGCCTCTGTCAGTAGTTTAGTGATCCCGACAGCACAGATCTTCCGCTCTGTGTGTCCAGACACTTTCTGTACCTCCGCAATAAACAACTTTTCTGTCACCATTGAGAACATTCTGAAATGGAAGCAATTGTTTAGCCACTTTGGAGGTACCACAAGTACTCCATTAAAACAAATGAGCAAAATAACAATCCCTATCAATGCAATATTTGGTATAGAATATTTATCACCAAACTCGCGAAATGACCATTTCTACGCCAACTAGTGCCACGTCAGCAAACCTGGTCACTTGTACACAAATGTGGATCACCACTGATGGGAATACATCGTAGCTATATGTTCAGTCTGGGAAACAGTATATATAAGCATTCTCAGCCTCACCGACTGTGTATCATGGTAATACCACAATGTACTGGGAAATGGACTAAACGAGTCATCTAATATCTTATTCTGGCTGGAAGAGATCAACAATTTTCATTGACTTGATGACCTGTGAGGTATATATATATACAGTTTGTGCAGAGTTTCTTTTAGTTCTACTTTTTCAGATATTATAAATGGGGATCCATGTATTTCCAACAATTTTCACAGTACTTAACTTAAGAATAATTGCTCTACTTACTTTGGTTGGATGCCATCTATAACATCTACAAGTGACGACGCTCCAAATTTCATAATGTAGATACAGAAGAATGTCAATAGACCTGGAAATAAGACGGGATAAATATTACTTTACATTTTGATTGTAAAATCTTCCAGATTGTAATCCCATTTAGCTGTATACAGAACAAACATTTTTGTTGATCCGTGGAGAATTAAGCAAGGAAAAATCAATAAATCTTTGAGAAGAGTTGAATGAGGCGAGCGAAATCCATTGACCAACTATTTATTTGAGTATCAAGGACGCTAATATTAAGTTTTTCTGTAATACTCATATTCTCTTAAAAATGCACACGTTTAGAACAGAAAGCTTAATATGACAAGATGTGCAACAAATGAATATGTTAGCAAGCTATGGACAAGAAAGTAGTACTTACTTTTGACATATTTCGTTGTCTTTGAACTTTGAAGACGTTGGAAGAGTAGAAGGAACACCTGTTTTATATACTGTGAAAGTAGATCCCTGCAAAGCACAACAGTAAACGCATTAGGATACTTAAGTTTTCACAATGAAGAATTGAGAGCCTACTATCAAATATTACCAAATGCGCTACCGGTATATGAAATAACATAATTTCTGTCCGATTCAGACATCAGGCATGGGCCTGGGTACCGTAAAAATCCAAGAGGTTTGGTTCGCGTTTAACCTGCGGGTTATATGCGGGAATTTCGGTTATCACTTACTGTGGGATGTACTGAATAATATCGTTCAGCAAGTAGAAGCCTTGGTGGTCGTTGGATTTGGACGCAAGTAGCTTCTGGAAGATTCCTAGCAGCCCATTCTGCAAAATGACCAGACACACTTTATCATTATTTATATAACAGTTATGTTTTTCAGTGTCATGGTCAATGTGAAATACCGGAGTTATGATAATAAAAGGATGCAACGGACATGCTATTTCAGCTATGTGATTAACACTTAAACAAGGCCGGAGGAAACTAAAAAAAAATTTAATACGGTTTATTTTGTCCTGGTTAACAAGTTCACAGATTACATGTGTTCTACCACGAATCAACCAGTGTCATAGTGAAGTTCTATGATCATACCATACACATGATTTCTTTTACAACATTATATTTGCACTTCATGAAACAATTGTATTATGAGGAACATGAATAAAACAATAGCAGTAATGATATGTAATGAGTGAAAACATTTAGGACTGTGACAACACTAAACCAGTTTACATTTACATTACAGGTTACTGATCACAAGTACACGAGCATCTCCACCTCAAGCAGTCCTCAGAGCAAGCTATACAGTCGTATCACATACAAGTGTAAATCATAGATATGAACAGCCCGAAAATAAATCCCTGCTTGCAGATCTTCACCATGCTCATACGCCTTCATCATAATAATAGTATCACTTACTCTTGCTTCACCTTACTTCATTCAAATTTATAAATTGTTTATCCCTATATTATACATGTAGTACAGTACGTGGATGTACAACCTCATCCAAATATTTAGCATTATATTACATCTTAATTTCTTACAACATGCGTATTACACTGTGTTCATTGTTATTGGCAGTCATGGCTTATCAATATGTCAATGTATCATTATATCACTGTGTTCCTGTGACATTGCAGCACTGTATGACTGTATCTCTGTACTGTGAAGTCTATTTTGATCTCGGCCGAAAAAAAGACCCTATTCCCCCAAACCCTAAAATCTGTACAATATATCAAGTCAATTGAATACATACGATTTTGTCAGCCTGTATTTGCTTGGCACCCTTCTCGAGATAGGCTTGGAGGAGGCGGACGAGAGGCGGTATGTTACCGGGACGCTCCCAGAGCACGGGTGGCAGGAGGTGTGGGAATAGCGCCATGTAGGGCTCTGGTACTGAGTCTGTATGCAGCTCCAGTAGCAGCGACAGGATTTGGAACACGTAGGGGATGAACTCTGTGTGATAGGGGAACAAGAAATAAATTCAGTTTCAGCTGTCTTTTACCTAAATATCATTACTGAACCACTAAATGTGCTTCATACAAGGGATCTAAATGTAATTATCTTTGTGCTCTATAGTTAGTGCAATTATTATTACTGAACCACCAAATGTACTCTCGTAAACCTCAAGAGTAAATCTCTGATAAAAATCAGGTTTTATGTAAAATAGTGTCAAATACCTTGAACATCTTGCTGAAGAATTTCTTGGAAGGGTGGGAATAGGCCCTCTTCAAAACTGGCCACTGCAGTTGGGTTGGCCTTACAGGTGATGCGAATGGCGACACAAATAGCTTCGAACAGGTAGTGGTTAAAGTGTGGCTTGCTTGGGTTCTGCAATAAGAAATATAAATAGTGATGGTAAATTGATATAGACATAGACGACGGTAACCCGTGCCCTGAATACAAATGTATATATAGATATAAGATTTCGTCTTGTGTTCTGTGCATACGATGCAATTGACGCCCTTAGCAGTGAAATATTGGTATGTGAGGCCAAATCGGCAGATAGCAATTCTTTAAATTCAGCTTGCAGGGAGAAAATCTAGGGATTGCGCTTATAAAGGAGGTCGGCTTATCAGATCGATTTTTACAGTATGTACAAAAAATATAGACATCAGTCACTTACCTTGCTGGCGACGATCAGCTTCTGTGTGAGGGTGGTAACAAGCGTACCGATATATGGAATGAGGAGGTCTTGGAGCATGGAGAAGGTGCGCATGATTGCTGTATCGAGAAATATGCAGACATATTATTATACATCAGCCAAACCAAAATATCCCAATGTTCAAGTAAGGTTTGTATTCATAAGATGATATTTAATGGGAGTGCGATATTAAAGAATAACTGCTCTGAAAGTTATGACATACATATAAAACAAATGTTGATTTATTTCTGTTGTATTGACCATGAACATTTTTTATGTCATAATTATACAACCATTATACAGTAACAGTGACTACCACAGTGGGTCGCCCCGTCAGGCTTACCACTGCGGCACAGGGGACAGGTTCCCTACAATATTATTTTCTCGGGTATTACTCTACACACTCTCCTTAGTCAATACAGCAAAAACATTTGACAAAACGTCATATCAGTACTAGTTTACCTTTCATGATGTACTCATTCTCTTCGGAGCCGGGCAGGTTTAGTGCATTGAAGAGATTTGTTAACAGGAGTTCAGCATGGGGGGCCAAGTCCTCTTTCAGCAACCTGAAATGTTAACGAACACACGTTATAGTTCACCAGCTTAACAGAAAATACTACAAGGAAAGTTTAAGTACCTTCCCATGGCTTCATCAGGTATCTATGTAAAACAGAACGATATCAACAAGAGTCTGTCCCAAGCTGGGCTCCTTCTGGCTTCCAGTGTGAATGGTGAAGCAGATAGGATACGCCGTATACCTCCACGCGGGGTATTCTTTCTTGCTGGCTGCTCACAAAAATAGTACCGTTAACTACCCGAGCTATGAAATACTGCAAGGGATTTGAGGTTCTAGGAATTAGTACTGAACCTTTCCATGAAAATGAGTTCCCATAACTTGTTCCCTACACAAGTATATTGACTACTCACATAGGTCCACCACCAGGCGCCTTGATCATGAAGATCTTCTCTAGGCAGTTGGCGGCGTAGCTGTGGATGACCTGGCTGCTGGCCGTCAGGTGGTTGATGAGGAGGGGGACCACGGCCACCAGCACCTCCCGGCTCACCTGGAGAGAGACATACACACGTTACTTTAGCACTATAAGATCTTTGTTTAATCAAAATAATAAAAATAGGTCTACATGTCAGTCCCTATGAATAAAGTGAACTTTTTGAATACCTGTACTTCATTTCAATACATGTATTGCATCTCCGTCCTGTTAATACGGTGATTGTACGTCGAGAGTTAGACGCTGCTATTTGACTTCATCAAGGTTATGGTTGATTAGTGAAATTAATGCAATATTGAAGGAGTAAGTAGCACATCTACAGTAGATAATTCAGGGTTCCCACAAAAAAAATCAGATTGAATTCCATGACATTTCCATGACATTCCATGACAAAAATCTCAATTTTCCATGACATTTTTGCGGAGGTCGGGGGATTGGCCCCCGAGAAAATTTCAAAACTTTAGAAAGCAAATGGTACATTCTAGGAGATTTTGTAATATTAATTCCATTTTTTTCAAATTCCATTCGCAAATTGATGATATCCCAAAATACCCTGCGCGTGGATGGTTCCGGTGCGTCGAGAGCGTGCAGAGGGCTGCATCGAGGTGGACCAAAGTATCCACATGTCAATAGAACTGTAGAAACTACAAAATCGTACTCAAACAAGATCAATTCACCCACTGATAATATATTTATCGCCTTGAAATGGGAAATAAATAACATAAATGACTGTCTAGAGGAGTTTGAGATCACCAAACGTGGTTACGGCCCCCATTATCGCCCATTGCTGCCACAATAAACACACCAAGTCAAGATCATTTGTCCACTTCATCATGGAACTTAATCGCATTTTGCGGCATGAATAATCAACTTATTATACTTCTAAAGACACTTACATGGATCCTTGTGTCGTTAGCATTCGTTTTGGGTGCAAGTATAAGCACAAGCGATGATAATTAAGCCCTAAGGGAGGTGATATGTGTGAGAAAACTTCCGAAATTGTGCAGTACTTTTTTCATCTCAGAGTCTGACGCAGGAGTCCGACGGGCCGTCCGACGGTGACGCCGGACGCTGTGGCCGCCTCGGCTTCCCGCCTCGGCTTCCCACCCAGTCTAACCCCAAGTCCAGGTGGGGAAGGGCCGCGGGGGGGGGGGGGGGGGGAGGGGGGTTTACCCTTAGTCTGACATTTATATTTTTGGTGGCCCCAGATGGGTCAAAAACGACCTGGCGACCTGGGGTGTTTTCCAGGCGACCTGGTGCAATAAAGGGAGTGTTCATTTATTAGTTACAGGGGGGGGCGTAAAATTTTCTGACCCCTCCCGAGGGGGGGGGGGGGGGCGTAAAAAATTCTGCCCTTTTTTAGCAAAAAAGCCCGCGCGTTACTATAGTTCAAAGGGGGGGGGGGCGAACATTTTTCAACGCCTTCGGCGAGGGGGGGGGCACGAAACGTTTCACGCGCTGTCGAGGGGGGGGGGGGTGTAAAAAAATTTCACCCCTCCGCGCGAAATCTCACCAACCCCCTGTAAATAATAAATGAACACAAATATAGGCCTAAGCGACCTTAACAGGGGCGAATCCGGGAGGGGGGGCGCAAGGGGCGGGCCTCTGCACCCCGATTTTGGAACTATAGGGCCTATGTTTTAGCGGGATGTAAAACCCCGGGAAAAAACCCATCTATAGGCCTACCCACCAAGACATTTTTGGACGCCACCCAAAGGGAGTGTTCTTATTAGTTACAGGGGTGGGGGGCGCAAAAATTTATATTCTTGGTGGCCCCAGATGGGTCAAAAACGACCTGGCAACCTTCCAGGCGACCTGGTGCAATAATATAAGCGACCTATGGAAAAGTTTCACCATAGCATAAATGGTCTAAAAAAGCGACTTTGTGACCTGTGGCCCTTAATTTTGGCGAGGGGGGGGCCCTCTGCACCCCTAATTTGGATTTATGTTTTAGCGGGATGAAAAACCCATCTATAGGCCTACCCACCAAAACATTTTGGGACGCCACCCAAAGGGAGTGTTCATTTATTAGTTACAGGGGTGGGGGGCGCAAACATTTCCGACCCCTCCTGAGAGGGGGGGGGGGTGTAAAAGATTTACCTAGTAGCCCCTTTTTAGCAAAAAGCCTGCGCATTATTATAGTTTAAAGGGGGGTGGGCGAAAAATGTTGCCGCCTTCATCGAGGGGTGGGCACAAAACGTTGCACACGCTCTCGAGGGGGGAGGCGTAAAGTATTTTCGCGCCTCCAAGCGAAATCTCACAATCCCCCCTGTGATCAATAAATGAACATTCCCTTAAAACATCATCCTTGAGATGGGTCTTTTCCCCCCGCTATAGGCTTATAGGCCCTACTTGATAAAGGTACGGTAGGCCTATATTCCTGCTCAGTTTCCCTTGATTTCATTGATTTTTCTCAGGTGATAATAGTACCAAACTTAAGTTGACTCAGGTGATTTTCACGCATATACTACATGTACATAAAATATAAGGAATACCTCCCCCCCCCCCCCCCCCTGCGGGCTTGTATTATTTCTTTAGGTCGAAAGTCACCTTCAAAACTCCCTCAGAACACAGCAAAATTTCAAAATTTTCTATTGAGCATATAGGCCTAACATGTTTCACACCATTCTAAATGCACCAATTTAAAGGTCAAATTCTTACATTTTTTCTCGGTCCTGCGGCCCCAAGACTGACATTTGTACCTCCCTCCAACCAACATCCAGGAGGCTTTGGGAGGTCCTCCTCCTCCCCCCCCCCCCAACTTCATACACCTTCCGTAGAGATGAGTCATTTATTGACAGCTGGTGTGCTTGGTGGATATAGGGAGCGGGGGGAGGGGGTCATATCATTTAAAAAAAAAAGAAAATAGGACAAAGCTATAACAGGCCTCCCACCACCCTCCGGACGACCTTAAAGGAATTTTAAAGGAAAATTTTCCCTGAAGATAAAGGAATTTTAAAGGAATTCCAAAGGTATCTCAGTCAAAATATTGATCACAGTATTTTTATCGCAGGGATTTGCTTTGATTTGGCATTTAAGAGTAGAAAATTTCAATTTATTGATGAATCTGACCGGGTCTTTTTTTTCTTTAAATCGATAGAATAGTCAGCAGGATTTTGTGAGTCACAGACATCCTCAATGCTAGCACAGTTTTTGATTGTGGTAAGAATACTAACTGCACAGCTCTGCTTCAGTTCTGAGGAGATGCAATCCTAACCCTGCCTATGAAAATCTTGAAATTCTAACTCATATGGTACTTGTCACACCACAAAACCCCTTATTTTACCTTCGATCAATGTATTACGTAATATTACGTCATAATTATGATTTATGGTTAATAATATTCGTACGTATTATTATTTATGATGAATACAATACTTTATACATATTTCTGATCCATATGCCTATCAAAGTACACCCAGACGTCAGACACGCCTAATTCTCACTTAGCCGAGCCAAGTAATCCCCCATGCATAATTAATCCATATGTCACAAGCTGACCCATATCTACCTATACAAATATAACGGTGGGCCCCCAGACGCAGAGACGCCGACCGGACAGTCAAACCCTGAACAATGAACACTATGCCGACCCAAGGATTAACATACAAACAATGACCTAATCCTTACACCCCTAACCAGTGTGACGCCGCGGCCCACTTCAAACGGCCAGGCGCCACCAGGAGGCTGGCACTAAAGCCCCCAGGTTTACGCATTACCTATTACATAACCTATTACCCATAATGCACCGACTGATAGGCTCCCCCACCTCCAGTCCGGCGCGTCACCTTGTTAAAGCCATAAATATATAATTAACCAATCAAATGTCAAGCCACTGTTATCCAATGAAAACCACTGTTACATGTATTTCCGGGTACGTGGGCTCCCCCTCCACCTGCCGGGCACCTGTACTTAAGCCCCGGTCAGATGGAGGGAAATCAGTAACCATCAGTAACAACCATCTTTCATCTACGATACTGAGCCCTGGTGACTGGTATGTCTCTCCCGAACAGACCCCCCTCATCCCTCAGGGCCTATTATGTACTGGATATACTCTTGGGGGTCGAGAGGCAACGTCATTGATATAACCCGAGGCCCATATTGACTGGATTATAATTTCGATCCAAAATATGGCTTCTACACCCTAGATAACCCTAAAATCCATGTATTATACAGGGAAATCGGACAAACTTGAGTTTTTGGCAGCCATCTTGGTAGCCATCTTGGATTTTTCCATATTGTAATTTTGATCCAAAATATGGATTCTACACCCTAGATAACCCTAAAATCCATGTATTACACAAGGAAATGAGACAACCTTGAGTTTTTGGCAGCCATCTTGGTAGCCATCTTGGAATAAAATATGGATTCTATACTGGTACCCTAGATAACCCTATTACACAAGGAAATCAGACAATCTTATGGTTTTGGTGGCCATCTTGGAATTTTCCAAATTGTAATTTTGATGCAAAATATAGGCCCTATATCACCCTGTTGATTTAGTGATCTGCCTCCATCCCCCAGTGCAAGTAGGCCTAGGCCCTCACATTTGACTAGCTGACAGCTGCGCCCCTCTTCCAAGTGCTGGTAGGCCTAGGCCCTCGCACTTAGACTAGCTGACAGCTACACCCCTCTTCCTAGTGCTAGTAGGCCTAGGCCCTCACATTTGACTAGCTGACAGCTGCGCCCCTCTTCCCAGTGCTAATAGGCCTAGGCCCTCGCACTTAGACTAGCTGACAGCTACACCCCTCTTCCTAGTGCTAGTAGGCCTATACTATAGTCCCTTGCACTTAGACTTCGCCTAGTATTACTTAGAAGATGGTGACAGAATCAGTAAAATAGACCAAGGGATAAAATGATTTTTTTCACAAATATTTTTGGGAGTTTCATTGGTCAGAAAGTACAAATAGGAGACATAGAAGATTATTCCAGAAAAAAGTCTTGAAAAAAGTCTTTTACTATACATAATTTAACCAAAATACCAACATAGAATAGTGCCTCTCAAAACGTTGGTCATGTTGCCATAAGGGCAATATGAAGCGACGGCACAGGAGATGAAACACAACATTGACATGTTAATATCTATACAATAGCAGCACTCTTAACTTTGTCTCATGGGACAATGCCTCACCAACATAGGACCTAGTTAGCTAGTTGCCTATTCTGATATTTCAAGGGGAAAAAAGAAAAGAAAGAAAGGAAATGGGGGTGGGGGGGGGGTACCCCCCGATTTTTTTCAAGAGCAGCACCAATTAAACAGCACTCTTAACTTTGTCTAATGGGACAATGCCTCACCAGCATAAGCCCTAGTGAACAGGCTCTAACACATGTGGCTGTCTGGTCGTGCTGCTAGAGTACAGGTTACTTCTGCCCAGGTAGCAAGGGTATATTGGGCCAATATCGACAATGATCGACTCCATCGCAATCGTTATACCAACCATGGCCCATTGTAGGTAATGCACACATTGGTTCAACATACAAATTACAATGATGGCCCACCCTTGGCAATTCCTATAATGGGCCATTGCTGGGTTGACCGCTGGCCCAGAGCTGGCCCATGCTTGATATTGCTGATATTGACCCAGTGTTGGCCCAGTGTTGGAACATTTCAGGGCCATCATATTATTTCTGATGTTGGACCAACATAAATTCTAACTATACTTGTCCAATATTGGCTGTGATCTACACCAGGTGCATTCAATGTTGCCTGAAGAATATCTTACAGGATGGCTCCAACTTTGCCATCATATTGGGTTATAAATGTGATCCCCAGTATGCTCCACATGGTTAAAGGTCAGAGGAAGTTCATGGATGAAATTTGATATCTAAAAGTGCCATTTACTGCATGACATCAGTGGGAATTTGTCAAAAGGAACTTGAAGACACCTCATTTGTGGGTAATGGAGTTAGATAAGTCCTAAATCATAGTAATACAGTTTGTATGGTGTCTAACCAATTTGGGATAGAGATCAAGATGGATTAAAAAGACAGAAATGGCTTTTTCTAAACTGATGAAACTTGACAGTATTGTTCAATATTGGTGATTGTTGCAGTTGTCCTATATTGAGAATTATATGTTGGAGCCACATATGTATTTCAAGGTTGCCCCGATGTTTAATTTCTAACTTTGGGGGGAATAATGTAAAAACATTTTAATGTTGGCCCACCATTGGGCCAATATGAAATCAATATCCCTTTTTCCGAGCATGGGCCATTACTAGGCCAGCGGTCAAACCAGCGGTGGGCCAATATCAAAATGCCAATATTGGCCCATTTTTAAGTGGTATATTGGCCCAATGATGGTCCATTGTACCTATGTTACCTGGGTAGTTTGCATCCAAATAAATGGGGTTCGAACCCCTCAACGTTTTTTAAATAGCATTACTCATTGGGCTAAAAAGGCGGTGGAGCAGTTAGTTAGGGATTGGGCTCAATGTTCTGAGGTTGTGGGTACAGGTCCCGCTAGATACCCAGGCTCTCAAAGAGAAAAAGACCTCTAAAATATAACCACCTCCTAGGGGTGTATGTATGTATACACTCCTAGGAGGTGGTTATATTTAAGAGCTCTTTTTCTCTTTGAGAGCCAGGGTATCCATACCAATAACCTCAGAACTATTGAGCCCACCAGCTAACCAACTGCTCCATCGGCTCCAATGATAGCCCGAAGGGAGGGGGGGGGGATGTTAAGAAAGCTGTCAACAATCATGGACCCGGTGCAGGTGCTGGACGCCAAGATTGTGATTTTGGAAATTATACTTTGAAAAAACTCGCGTAGGCCTATAAACCGCACCCTGACTTTAGGCTGATACTATAAGCCGCACAAGCAATCTGATTGGCGTACTAGCCGCGGCTTCTACGCGAGGTTTTACGGTAGTAGGCCTAAGGGAGTGATCATTTTTTAACAACGGGAGCGGGGGGGATGGGTCTTCGCACGGAGCAGGCAAAACATTTTCACCCCCCCAGTCATCGGGTCGAAATTATTTACCTCCCCCTACGGGACGAAAATCGGGGCGCATGCGGGCCCTTTGAAGAATAGTAATGTGCTGGCTTCTTGGCCCAAAACAGGTTAAATATGTTTGATCCCCCCCAAGAGGGGTCCAAATTTTCCTACCCACCCCCGGTCAAGGGGTCTAATTCTCCCCCCCACCCCCCTTGATAAAAAATGATCACTCGATCCCCAACAAATTTTTTCAATTTTTCAATTTGTTTTTATTCACAACCTCATCAGAGGTAAAGGAATGAAGAAAAGAGATCAGATTTAGCCGATAGTTACATTGGCATCACTGTACAAACAATATAAAGTATTATGTCGTATGGACATGTATGCAAGTATGAATCTACTTCTAGTACCGTAAATTCTCGCGTAGAAGCCGCGGCTAGTACGAGAGTCAGATCGCCAGTGCGGCTTATAGGATTTGCACAGAGTCAGGGTGCGGCTTATATGCGAGTTTTAGCTACTATGATATAGTACTAAAACTTAAAAAGTCACCATAGTCAGATCGCTAGTGCGGCTTATAGGATCGGCCTAAAGTCAGGGTGCGGCTTGTACGAGAGTTAGGCTTATACGCGAGAATTTACGGTAATAACATTTGCGTATAGTAAGTGGGTATAACTGGTCATCCGCTGACTGTGACATGCTTTCCACAGTCAGTGACCAGCTGTCAGCACCAATAGATACATAGCATGCATAATATTAACTAATGAGCACCACAGTTAACCTGTTGTGAGACAGGTGATATAGATATTTGATTAGTGTAATAGGCCTACTAGTTTAAGCGACCTGCCGGGCCAACTTGGCGACTTTTGGGCAAAATTTACAACATATTGGAGGGTCCGATAAAGCGAATTCTCAACCTGAAACCCTTAATTTCGGCTACTTTCCGACCTCAGGGACGATCCCTCTGCACTGCACCCCCATTAGTGTACGCCTGAGTCAAGAATGTGCTCGTTGACCAAAGAGTTGGGGGAGCCCAAACAAACTTTGCTGCCCTCCCCCCCCCCCCCCCCCAAACTTTCCCAGCGCCGAAGGCGCTGGTACCAATAAATGAACCTGTGAATCAACAACAACGTAAAAAGTGGCTTCCGATGCATTGCTGCGTGTGCTAGTTATAAGCAAGGCTAGATCGGATCTGCCCACCTCGCCATCCCATGGTCCCTACCCCTAAATATTGGTGTATTTACTATCCCAATATGTCATTCTGACCGTGAACCTGTTTGCCAAACGATGGGCAAGTTTATTCCATCTTTCAGTAAGGTTCTGATACCGAAAAACGTATTTTACCGGCACCGAGTTCAGCGCTGAATTCAACTTCAAGTTGTCAGTCTGACTGTGATAGTGAGTCAGGACTCGAGAAGCACACGGGAAACATCGTATTTTCTTGTTTTAAAATGATGTCAAGCAAATTATAGCCCATTAATAGTTGTAATAGATGACTATAATGCTAACCTCGTCACAGTTATCAAATATTGTAACCATTAAAACTATCTAGGTAGATGTAAACACGGCACGGCTACAAGCTTTCAAGTTGAATGATGTTGCAGCTTGAGAAGTTGAGTTCTGACTCAAAGGCTCGATAGGCGCACTTGCAAACATCGTATTTTCATGTTGTAAAGCGATGTCAAGCAAAGCACCGTCCGTGATTAGTTATAACATATATTTATAAATCTAACCCCATCAGAATAAACAAATATTCTAACTATTAGAACTGTTTACATCAAGAAAAACACGGCTCCGTATTACGTTGTCTGCTACGGCGACGTACGCGCTGACCTTTGACCCCTAAACCGGAACCATCCAGAGCGCTGGGCGATGATAGCGGACGTTGGGATCGTCAACAAGCGAATGACACACAGCAATTTTTTTTACAAAATTCCATGACATTCCATGACTTTCCAGACGACTTTCAAATTCCATGACATTCCATGACATTGCATGACACGTGGGAACCCTGTAAGTATGCTTTCTTTCCGAAAAGGGTACTGAGTAAATTGAATTCCCGTACCTGACTTCTGAAGACGATGATATACTTGATGGCATCTGCTTTTAATACTGCATGGCCGTTGGCTGAAATGACATAAACCATTTAAAATGTAATGTTTGTTCCCTTATGGCTGACGGTTTTTATCTTTTACAAAGCTGTGTTGTTATCTGATGTTTCCTACTAGTGTTTTAGCACCAATTTTCTAAAACGTCTATATTGACAGTTAATTTGCCAGTGTTAATATACCTTTGTAATATTGAACTCTTTCTATTTTTCATTCATGGTCTGCTCCGGTCACAGAAAGTTGACATTGTTTCACTACTTAGGACATTTTATACTAATAATAATTAAGACGAAAATTTTGTAGCAGCTATTACCATTGCTGGGTTGTAGTTCTGGTATAATCTGTGCCTGCAGGAAATCGGTGATGTTGACGAGCTCACTGGTCTGTGTAGCCCCATGCTGAAAGGTAAAAGTGTGTAAATATTGATTTGTATGGATGTTTAAAAAAGATATCACTATCCTTTTACATGACTTTGTAGGCGGTATAATAGCAATAACTATTTTTGAGAACATTCCTTATACACTACGTGTATTTATCACAATATTCAAGAATAAACATCCACATTTTAAAATGTCATCGCCTCTACTGGTTTTTAATTTTTTAAACAAAAATTCTAGAAGAATTTCTAAAATCAATTTACATGCATCTTACTTTCTGTGTCTGTCCCTTGGCGGCCAGTGACGTCACCAGGAAGATGGCTGCGTCCTTACTCTTCCAGTTCTCGGCCGGGTTCTTGGCATAGTCTGCCAACATAGCCTGCACATACTGGGAGAAGTTGGCGATGACCGGGCCCTCAAACGATTTGGACAAGGCTCGCACCAGGTCGCATGCAGCGCGGCGTCGTGTGTCGATATCTGACCCCTCCATGTCGCGTCGGATATATTCCTCTGCGTTATCCTCAAAGGCCTCTTCATCCGCATCTACAACACAACAGGCTCATCAAAACTGTTCTGGTCTATTACTATGTGAGAAAATGTTTAGGGCAAATTCTTATCATTTACTATTTTTTCATTTTTTTATTAGGTCCTCATTAAGGTACAGAATGATCTCGACACTTGTAATCATGTATTTTAGTCTGCCTGATTGATTGCTATAGGTAGTTAAATGTCGAAAGGATAGATCCTGCTTAAATATTGAATGCTCAATATAACACTTACCTCTGAACTCCATGTTGGGGACAATCACCTTTTCACATATGCTACTCAGTGTGCTTGAATCCTCGAACAGGTGTTTGTATGCTGGGCGCTCTGCCACTGAGGCTAAGAACTGGATGGCGTTACTGACCAGCTGAAATGACAGTCAACATCAACTTAGATAAAGCTATATGAACTTGTAGGAAGTGCATGCAATCAATTGACTTTTTACCTGTAAATTTAAATTGGTAGGTTGGTTTTACAGGCCTACACTGGTGCTTGGCATTACCTAGTGCTATATCACCAAATGGTCATTTGAGTCCAGTTTACAAAAAGTACACTCAAATTTTGAGAAATCTTCCCACACTTACCAGGTCATATTTTACTTGGTGGCCGGTGGTGAGTAGAAGGTTCCACACAGCGGTGACAAAGGCCGGCAGGTGGGGCCCGAACTCCTCGTCGTACTTCTGTGCGTACATTGCAATGTTGTCGCAGATCTGTGACTTGACCTGCTCCAGTAAGCCAGCCTCTTCATCCTGATCATATCAATTAGAAGAATAAAATACAATTAACAGAGAGTTGATTCCCATGGTGTATTAGCAATGGGCGTTTATTGCTTCTTACATGTAATAATGCTCTGCTTATCTGGATACCTATTTACTATTAGTATTAGCTACAATATGTGTACAATGCAAATTCTTGCCTAACCCTCATATAAGCCACACCGGGGGTCTGAAAATAGCTACTTTAGTACTGCACTATACAAGCAAATACCCTCGTATAAGCAGCACGAACACCGTGAAAATTCCTGTAAGCCAAACTAGGATTCGGACTCCCGTACAAGCTCCGACTTCTAGGTGAGAATCAGAGATGCCACTCCCTTGTCGACAAAAAGTAGGAAATCAAAGATTTCGCGATGATTTTGGTCAATTTTCAGCAGGAATTTAATGCAGAAACCCCAGCAAAAATGTAGAAATTACTGCAAAAAAGTAGGAAAGCGACATCTCTTGAGAATGCAAGGCCAGCAGTAGTTCCTTAAGTTATTTACCTGAGTCTGCAGCAGTTTGTTGTCGGTGGTGAGGAGGGTCAGAAAGTGCGTCATCCATATCGCCATGTTGTCTTCAAAGTACTCTGGTAGGTCCTGGTATGTGTGTTACAGCAGAAAATGCAATTCAGTATCTACATGTGCTATCAGGTGACTTTCTATAGTTCATACTTGCTTATACGTGTATTTTTCCTTTTTTTTTTCAAATAAAATGTTGTACATTTTCCTCTTTAGATAAACCATACAGTGAATGAATCGGTTATGTCAGATGACAAAGTTGTTAATTAGTTTCATAGGATTTCGAGCACAATCATGCCATGCATAAAACGGGTGAAAGCATTGGTTTTTAAACATTTATTTTCCCTCAGTTACACTTGTGAGGCTAAACATTATGCTCACCTGAAAGTTGAGGGAGTAGAAGATTTTTGTGATTTGGAGCAGGATACTAAAGATGACTTTGAGGGCTGCTGGGTCGTTAGCGTGTGTATTAGCCAGACCCATCATGGCCTACAAACAAATAGGAGTGGAACATTGTATATGAGTTATGGAAAGCCAAGAGCATATCAGGTACAATACTTAATAGGTAATCCTAATCAGTAGACCCTACTGATGAATTATAAATACTTTAATAGAAAGGGCTGCTGCTTAATATGTGGTGGTCCATTAGGTTCAAAAGACAGCGAGTTTACCGTACACACTGAAGACAACGCAAAGTAATTAGGACAGTTCATAGATCTTTCTGTCTCTGCATCCGTATATATTAGTATCAATATCCAGCCGATGTACTTACAACGAAGAGTTCTGTTAAGGGTGCAGCAAAGTTCTCCAAGACAAACTTTATTTCTGTCCACAGCTTCTGCGACTTGAATTCATGGCGGTATCTGAAAATGAAATTCAGTACATTCAGATTCCTGTTCAGTAAGTTACTAAGATTGAACGTGTGATTTACATCACAAATGACTCAGGGTCAGGGTGATTAAGTGATTGAATTTATTAACTGAAATATTGAAGCTGCAAAATCATTTTGGGAACAATTATTTATTTGTCAACTCTGAAAGCATCCGTATCTAGTGAGCCCATAAGACCGCGCCACCCAATCCACACACTTTATGCCGATTCCCCATGACCATGCCAATTCCCCATGAGCCATGTACCTAATTTTAATACAATAAATTATTTCTCAATTCTGACAGCAGAATCATTACCTCCAGGAAACGCTGACCCACTTTGATAGGTCACATGACTTATTTAGTCAAATTCCAGGCAAGCAGGTGGGTATGGGCAAGCAGGTGGGTGTGGAAAAGCAGATGGCTGGGGGCCAGCAGGTGGCTGTGGGCATCGTCATCCGACAGCCCGTAACAGCCACTTTACGTCTCGGCCAAAAAGCGAGTCGATCGGAGCGTAAACGGCAACGGCATCTTTGTTTCTGTTACGATGTGTCGGTCGGCGGCCAACGCTGTAGATCTCCGACCCTTCCGAAAATCGTGCCAATCGGAGCGTAAACAGCGAAGATATTCAAAATTTTTGTTTCGTCAGAGCAAACCCTGTAAGTTTTACATGCATGCCACTGCCGTAGTGTGACATTGATTTTTCCGTTTTCCACTCTCCCCGCCCCCACTCTCCCTGCCCCCGGTCCCCCCGCCCATGTACCCATTCTCTGCTTTTGCATTCTCAGTTTCTGCGAGGTCTTGTTAAAACCTGTGATCACAGCAGCACCTGTCCACACAATAATGTAATTCAAGATAATTCAAGATAGTTCAAGAGAAATATACCAAAAAGGTCTTACAAAAAGTGTCTCACACTATAATGCAAGATAGCTCTCATTGACTTAGCACTGAAATTGTGTGGACCGTAATGGAGACGAAAATCTATTCTAGTACTTTAGTGTTTAATTTCTCTCCACATGTTTTTTTGTTTTTTTTGTCACATATTTTTATCTAAATGTTTTAAATGCTTGAAGTGGAACATTGATGAAAGTGACTGATGTTCCATGTACCTGAGTGTCATGTCTGTCCATCTGTCAAGTTTTCAAATTTTTTGAACCATGAATTCATGTCAAAATTGACACTCAAAAATTAAGTTTCACTATCTTGATGTGACCCCTCACAAGGCGTCACAAAAGACTCTGGGTGGTAACCCTGATTCAATAACCAGATTGATAGTTGGTGTTCACAGACTCAGAGATAGTGGACTGGTCATTTATTAGCAGCATGGGGGGCACAGAGATCAGATGGACCCTAACCCCACTAGACCGGTAAAACTTTTTTAGTCAAATGATTTGATAGTTACTTTTAATGAGGAGGGGTAGCGATCACTGATACTAGATAGCTTCCACGGAGAGTTCACAGCTATAAAGTTCACAGACCTTTTAAAGATGGAGTGTCCAGTTCGCAGGATACCGTTGATGATGTGAAAGTCTCCGCTGCCAAACTTGCTGACCATCTCCTGAAGCAGATTCTGCCATTTGTCTGGGAAATCTTCACGACCTATGATGCTGATGGCGTCACTTAGCTGGAAGTGATATACACTAAGATTATGAGAAATTTAAGTCCAGTATTGAACATAAAACTTTTGGTTAAATACCCCCTGTGCTTGTTCAGACATTTCAACGGAACCAACGTTTCATTGTATGTGACAATCTGTTGAATAAAGCTTGAATATCATAGTATCCCAATTGGCGTGAAAACAGGGACCTGTCCATGCCTTATTCCACTAAATTGTGGGGAGCACCCTTAGCACCCTTAGCTTGGCAATGGAAACATATACTCATGTAAGTACTGTACAAAACAGCTCATAGTATTCCATCCTCTGTATTGCATTCACTACAGCTATTTTAGAGACGATATAACAGTGTCAGAAGCAGTGAAATGTTATCATTTATAATCACTGTCGAGATCATAGATTATCAACACACAGGGTGCAGCGCAAGCCGCTAGACAATATTTGTGGCCACCCGGTGTTTGGTCTTAAACTAACTGTGGAAGTCTCCACTATGCATTAACCTAGCCTGCATGCTTCTTATATCCACTTACCTGTTTCTGTATCTGTTCAGGGCTTTTCAGCATGAGGTCGACAATGTTCTTCTTGATGCCTGCTCTGTCGTTCTCATGAATGCGGTCTCCCTTCTCTTCTATCTACACATGTGGAGAAAAATAAGTTGTACTGATGGGAATCAAGAGTCATCAACTTTGATATTACTGTTTCATGATGTTATCTTATCTTTTTATTGTCTTGCCTTTTAGACAGCGTCTATTCTTATTTATACTCTTACTCCTCCCTCCGGGTGGTTCAATACATTGTAAATCTTATTCCTTTTTATGCCTTTTTAGACCACTGAAAAAGTGAAGAATCTAAATTGCTCAACATCACGTTATAAAGATTGAGTGTGTGAGTGAACTCACAGATGACTCAGGGTCAGGTAGAGGTGTGAAAGGAAATGTATCATTTATTGTAGTAAAAAGGAGAATGGTATATTGGGAAAAGGGAAATTCTTTCAAAGTTAGAGTGCAAGAGTGTTTGTTTCAGGAAACCAGCAGGTGGGTGTGGGTGAGCAGGTGGGTGTGGGAGAGCAGGTGGGTGTGGGAGAGCTGGTGGGTGTGGGTGTGCAGGTGGGTGTAGGCGACAGTTGCCGGCTCCGGGCATGTAACACCTTCTGTCCTTGTTAAAAATCTAGCGTGTGATGCTAATCACAAAAGACACAGGTATTTGTTTTTCCATCGGATAAACCTACCCGAAGTGCCCTCCCCAAAGTGTGAGTGTAATATGTGTGTAGTGTAATATGTGTGTAGTGTAATATGTGTGAGTGTAATATGTGTGAGTGTAATAGGTGTGTAGTGTAATAGGTGTGTAGTGTAATATGTGTGTAGTGTAATATGTGTGTAGTGTAATATGTGTGAGTGTAACATGTGTGAGTGTAATATGTGTGAGTTTTGATGTTGAACCACCAAAATTGAGTGCTTACAAACCCCCTCCCCCCACATACACACACAGTGCCAATTCCCAATGATCAGGTACCTAATTTTAGTACAATACGTTATTTCTCAAATCTGACGGCAGAATCATAACCTCCAGGAAATGCTTACCCACTTTGATAGGTCATATGCCTTATTTAATCAAATTCCAGGCGAGCAGGTGGGTGTGGGCAAGCAGGTGGGTGTGGGCGTCAGTGCCCTAGAGCACGTAACCGCCGTTTTTGGCAAGCAAGTGCATCTGGGCAAGCAGGTGGCTGTAGGCATCAGCGCCCGGCAGTGCCTAACCCCCGTTTTACGTCTCGGCCGAAAAGCGAGTCGATCGGAGCGTCAGCAGCGACACCATCTCCGTTTCTGTTTCGCCGTGTCGGCCGGCCGCGGGGCAGCGTGTGCTACAGATGATTAGCTATATGTGAGTGTAATAGGTGTGAGTGTAATAGGTGTGAGTGTAATATGTGTGAGTGTTATATGTGTAATACCCTTATGTCCCAACCCCCAACCCCAACACTCTCACCAAGGCGTGGTATAAGACACTGGTAGCAAAGCTACCTGTATCAAAAATTTGTCGGTCGGACCATATATGTATTAGAGAGCCCTTGTAGTGATGCTCACACTTGCCGTTAAGCTTACAGATACTCTAAAAATAGGGGGAGGGGGGAGGGGGCTGTGGGGGGTTGATATTTTCCCTTATAATGTGTTTGGACTGTGTTATTGTAAAATTTGGAAGTGATCTGTGATGGCCTTATTTGTGCTATCATAGTTATATTGATTCTCTGCATCTCACATTTTGCATGTCTCACTTTTTCTGTTATGTGTTTTAGAGTGGTGGTAGAATGTGCCCAGTTTTTGCCCAGTTTGGGGGTAGAAAGAGAGAAATACGGGCAAATTCGCTGAAAATATCATTTCTATCTTCTGTTGAAAACGCTTAAGCCTTGAAGTCTATGGGTGTCCGAAGCGGGTGATAGATTTGGTTTAGTACATTTCCATAATAGCGAAAGAGAGAAATAAATTCGCAAAGATCGCAGTTCAATATTTTGAAGACAAATGGAGTTTTTTAGAATTTTTTTTGAGGAAAATGCTGTCCCCCGATCTTGCCTATGTCATAGAATTTTCCACATGTCTCTATGTCGAATGATAACCGAAATATAACAATTCTCCTATGTAACAAAATTGTCTTAAAATGCAAAATTGGTAGGTGTATAATACTCAGGGTTAATTAAACCCTGAGTCAAACATGAGAGTGGAGTTAGTCTCTCACATGAATGGAGAAAGGGGCTATTACTATTACCGTAAAAACCTCGCGTATAAGCCGTGGCTAGTACGCAAATCAGATTGCTGGTGCGGCTTATAGGATCGGCCCAGAGTCTGGGTGCGGCTTATACGAGGGGTTTTGCTACTATGGTACAGCACTAAAGTCACCATAATCAGATCGCTGGTGCGGCTTATAGGGTCGGCACAAAGTCGGGGTGCGGCTTATACGCGAGTTAGGCTTATACGCGAGGTTTTCAGGGGTGTGAAATGCCGAAAACAGTATCATCTGAAGACCATTATGTGTCTCCCGGCAACATTACAATTGATGCTTTTTATTCGATAGGTTTTGCAATTAAGATTGTTTAATCACCTAATACCTATCTTTTATTCACAGGTACATTCAAATTTTAGGTTTACATACAGAAACTTAAAGAATCTGTGAAAATTCAGAGAGCACAAAAATATCAGAGTCCATACCCCCACCCCCCTTATAAATGACTTTTCATTTTCTCAACAGATTTAGATGAATCACAGGAATGATCCTCTGGGAGATAAAAAATGCGGAATTCCGCATATCTGCGGAGATTTCACACCCCTGGGTTTTACGGTACATACCACACGCCAGTTCCTCTTGATGTAGTTTTTAAAGGTGATGGCTGCAGAAACTCTGATGTGGAGAACGGCATCTTGTTTGTCCATCAGTGTCAGCAGCAGCATCGGGTAGTTGAGGTTACCTTCGACCGACTCCAGAAACTTCTCAGCTGATGGCAGTAGGCAATGGAAAACATGCAATTATCACTCAATTAACACAGTAAATGTCAAACTGTACAACTGTCAATACCTGGTTTCAAAACACAATTGAACTTCACTTGTGGGCGAGCATCAACTATAGTTGATGCCATGACAGGGTGAGCATCGACTATAGTTGATGTTATGGCAGGGCGAGCATCGACTATAGTCATCATAACTCCATGGGATTCAACAAAGCCTCGTCCCTAGAAAATATGCCTGTAAAGATGCTCGCCCCCATGGTTAGCTATGACAATATTTGGCCGCCCTTGAACTTTGAAGGGTTAAGAGCTTTAAAAAATTCAAAATCAGAGAGAGTGATGATTGATATCAATATTGATTCAAATGTTATACATTTATAGTTGAACACTATATGTATGATTGCTATTTTGGTTTCGCTGAATTAATAATTATTATTATATCTTTATATGTGAGAAAGATATTTATTGTGTGATAGGTACAATCGTTCTCCCAGGGTCATGCTATCATTCGACTTATGTGGTATTGGATACTCACGAACACAGTACAATTTAAAGTGGCATTCTCACCGAGCGTTTCCCATTCACAATTCTAGTACTGTTCTAGTCTGCTATGTGGTAAGTGCGAGTGGTGAGAATGCCCCTTTAATAGTATTACGATATTCCCAAACCCCAGATGACCTACTTACCTCCTCGCCGCTCTGTCGGGTCTGGAGACAAAGTCTTCTGGAGGTAGCCGGCCAGGGTCTGCATGTTAGCCTCCGTCACCTCCATTGTGACTGGAAACGTGAATTTTGTAATATTAGTTTCAAGGTTTACAGTGCAGAGCACAAACGTGTAGATCTAGTACACAGCAATTAAAACTGTGTTCACGAGGTAATAAAAATAAATTTTCAATATAGCCACATATATTTGGGCATACCAGAGAGATAGAGATCTCTCTATCTCTCTGGGCATACCAATGAAAATCTATGGCCCTTGGTATTGGTCTCACCCAAGTGTTGAACATGTGGAGTACCGACTACCGGTTGTACCGTAAAACCTCGCGTATAAGCCGCGGCTAGTACGCTGGTGCGGCTTATACAGGGGCGGCGGAACCATTTAAAAGTTGGGGGGGCAAAGGGCTGACAATTTTTCTAGTGGGGGAGGGAGTGGTCCAGAAACCAAATAGAGGGGGCACCCAAATGTTGCAAGCGCAGCGCAGCAACTTCGCAAGCGCAGCGCAGCGAAAGACTAGGGGGGTTTGGGGGCATGCCCCCCAGGAAATTTTGCATTTCTAGAAGCGAAATGGTGCATTCTGGTGCATTTTTAGAGTTGTCAGGGATAGGATTTCTCCCTCTGCTTCTGTAGCTTTTTTTTTTATACTTTCTATGGAAAAATACATACCCCTTCCCCACAAGAGATTTTATTTAATGTAGACACTGAACAGGAATTTTGACAGGAAGGCCAAAAAAATAAAATAAAAGGTTTGTTTCAGGTTACCCGACCCAACGTAGGCCTATACCTAGCAAAGCAGGACCCACCCTAGAAAAAAAACTGGCAATTGCGAGTAAATTTTGTGGTAGACCTACTTTTCAGCCTAGAATTAAATGTTAAAAAACAGTGGAAAAAAGGTCCGACCTACATAACCTAGAATATTAGACCATGTGACCTGAAACAACCCTTTCATCTTTTTGGCCTCATGGGAGCCTGCTAATTCTTGTCACCTTTCTCTTTGAAGAAAATTTTGAAATTCCAGAAGTAAAATGGTGCATTTTGGCAAGTTCTAGACTAAAGGCATGCTCTATTCGAGAGCCTCATACTTTCTACTGGATCGGCTTCTGAAATGATTCTATATTTCCCAAGATGGTATATTCTCCTGCTTTTTGAGTAGGCCTACAAGAACATTCTTGTTTTAGGGTCATGGGGGCCGTAGGCCCAGGAAAAATTGAATTCTACCTTTAGATTGGATACCTATGGGGGGGGGGGCAATCGCAAGACTAGGGCCTAACTGACGCCCATATTGTGCCTGGCCCCTGCCCCGCCTCCCCCTAAGAAAATTTTGAAATTCCAATAGTAAAATGGTGCATTTTGGGGAGTTCTAAAGCACAATTGAATGCTCTTTTCGATTTAAGCTTTAGGCTCCATAATGGTACAGTAAGACAACCATATAATTCTGGAAAAAGTTGGGGGGGCAAGAACATAGTCTTGCCCCCCCAACAAAAAAGTTGCGGGGGCATGTGCCCCCCCTGCCCCCCCGGTTCCGCCGCCCCTGATTATAGGATAGGCCCAGAGTCGGGGTGCGGCTTATACGAGGGGTTTTGCTACTATGGTACAGCACTAAAGTCACCACTAGGATTTTAAGGTTCTGATCTAGGATTTGCACACCGAAGGTGTGATGACCAGCACCTTCATTATGATTTTAGAGGGGAGTGACGCACCAGGTCTGCATTTATGCATCATGACTTGCTGAATGTAGCTGCAATGCGTTAAACCTGGATAGCAATCAGTATATGACTGCTTGTGAGTAGGACTCACCTGCCGCGGTCTGTACTGCTAGTATGTGGAGGGTGGGGTGTGAGCAACGTAATTAGAGCTCTGTATGCGCGGTACCTTTGCACAGTGGGTTATTCTCAGCTTTCTGAGAGCTGCCTGCCCAACAAGAGACTTGTGAACAACATCGTACCATTGTCATTGAAAGCTCAGTAGACCGGAATGAGCAGTGCATTGTGGGTGAGAGATAGATTCATTGCAGGTAAGGTGTTGTGTGTAAGAGGAACGGATTGGGACCTGGGCAGGCCTGAGGGGTGGGCGCTGCTGCCAGGCTGGTGTGACGACCACGGTGGTAGAGGGCAGGGCTGAGGGGTGCTCGGTACTAATGCTACGGAGTATAGAGCCTATGTACACAGTGTGCTCAGTCCGATCCCTCAATGCTATTCCTATGGGCGCGCTGCTCGGCTGTCTGAGCTTACGGCCTCTTGTACCTGTTAAGACTGACCAGTACCTGTGGTGCTGGTCAATAATCATATCGCTGGTGCGGCTTATAGGATCGGCACAAAGTCGGGGTGCGGCTTATACGCGAGGTTTTACGGTACATTTAGTTTTATATGAATTGTGAGCAAGTGCAAACTTAGGAGTGTTTGTCTACTTTGGCCACTTCTCACAGTGTATTGTTAATTAATTCTGGGTTCATACATGTATACATATAATCTATATTATATTCTATGCATCTAATGAATATCTAAAATATGAAATGAATAAGAAAAAGTGTCTCACTCTCCAAGCAGGAAACACAACTATGTCTGGAGAGTGAGGGGGGAGTCAGTGACCCATGACTGAGTGGAGCGTATCTGAGAGCTAAGGCCTAAAAAAAAAAAAAGTTGTGTTCCGGTTGACCGACCGACCCTACGTTTTAGGGGCCGACCCTTTTTTTTTTGGGCCATTTTAAAAAAAGGAGAAAATTTAGGACATTTTTGGCGATTTTACTACTAAAATTGGCGTTTTCAACCAAAAAAAAATTGTAAAAAAAAAAAAAAAAAGCGACCCACCGACCCTATTTATTTTGGGTATGTTACCGGAACACAACTTCTTTTTTTTTAAGGCCTAATTCGCAGCTATAGGGCCTAGTCGGAACTGGAGCTGGTTGCGGCGGCCCGCACTGATAAGAGCTGATAGGCTGGGTACAAGTGTGTCCCTGGAAGTGATTGTTATGTTACCCAGGGACATAGTACCAGTCAAGATGTGTCTTATCAGTGATGATAACTGCACCCAGCGAAATTTTAAATGGAGTCTACAGCCCTATACGGCCCTTACCTACCCCTGAGATAACACAGATAAGCTGCCCAGAGACAATAGGATCTCATGAATTCACATTCCTTCTTCCTAGCAAGACAATCGAATGTGCACGAGAACTGGTGTCTTACAAGATGGCTGCCTCCATCCAGAAGCTCCACCCACTTGGCCATCGTGTTAGAGGCCTTTGCTAAAGAGATCGTTTTTAACTGACTGTTATCAGGGGCTAGACGGACAACATCCCTGCTGTTAACAATATCTAACATCTTCTCAAACTCTAGAAAATAACTTGACAAAATATAACAATTGTTTTTTCAAACTTCAACTTATGATTTACTAGTAACTGAATTTTACGCAAATAAAAAAACATTTGTCGATTTGACTTTTAACTGATGTGTGGGAACCCTGTTCGGTTTACACTTTGTCTTTGGTAGATCTATCTGTTTCTGGCGCAAAAAAAATTCAATGAAATATTAAATTAATAGATTCTTACTGTCATCAAGAGGATGCTCTCCCTCCCTGTACTGACGCATAGTAATAGTAGCGGAGCAACGCTGGCACCCTGTACTGCACATTGCGGCTACGTGAATTGAAAAATGTATTCTTCAGAAATCATATCATTTAATACTGTTTCTAATGGGAAAAGACCCGAGGAGCTAAATGCTTTTGGAATTTTGTGAATCCAAATAATAGTTAGGATACAATCTCAAGTTAACCACCCCATGTTGGCTCAGATAAAGCGAGTCTCATTAAACTAGATAAGCAGATAGGGTTGTGGAACCCGGGCCCCCAAGGCTAAGGGTGAGTGGCCTGACCCACAGGTGTAAATGGCCGGCATCAGAGGCCTCAGGGGCCGCCTATCCACACCTGGGGGCCGGCCTCTGCGCCCTGGAGACTCACCAGAGGGTCAGGTGCGGACACCGACCCCCAGGTGTAAATGGTCGGCCCCAGAGGCACCTGGGGGCCGCCTATACACACCTGGGGGCCGGCCTCCGCGCCCTGGAGGGTCCCTAGAGAGATATTTTCACATTTCTTGGCAATTTGTTAATGTCTGGTTAACCTTTATCATATATGTATGTGTTCCTAATACATCAAATTACACTAATCTAAAGGTACTTATTTCCCTGGTTCAGCCATTTGTGATGGGCGAGCATTGGATATATTAGATCTGTTTTTAACCAAACTTCTATTTGTCACAGGAAAATGGTACTAACATCAAATTAAAGCTCTAAATCCCCTCTAATTAGCTGCATCCACCAATCCAAATTAAAATTGATTCCACCTGTCAACAAATGGACGAACTCATCCCCTATTGATTACTCAATACAGGCTACAGCCAGCACCTAGTGCAGTGATCAGCTAGGTTTTCCAAACACTTCCTGTCTTCAAGGCAATAAAACTTGGACTATTATTGAGAAAAGTATTTTAGGTGTGTAGAGAACATTATGAGGATTCCGCACATGTATAATATATTGAGATTTGATATAGTTTAGGTATCTTAATGAATGTGGAAAGCTGGGATACTGCAGTAGACTCCAGTTTTCACGGCACTAGCGGGCGCGATTCCCTAGCAACCCCGGTAATGTCATTCGGCAATCATGATTGCCGAATGACATTACCGGGGTTGCTAGTACCATAGACATACAATTCGTTGGGCCGAAAACGACGTATCTAAGGTTACGCTTTGACGTTACCAGGCACGGCCGCCATGTTGGCCCGGGTACAGTGTGGTCGCCTGTGCTCTCTGCTCTGAGTTATGAAGCGTTTACACTGGCGCCCTGCGATACTTAAATGACCGATTATGGCCATGATTTTGCTTTAATCGCTTAATGGCTCGCACACCATGACCAGGGGTGCCATAACGTTCAGCGGTATAAATATGAACCCCTCACTTGCCATACATTTTAAGATATTAGAGATTGACGGGCGCCCCCCGTACTGAAGCATCCAAAAGTGTACCCGAGACAGTATGGCGGCCGTGCGTGGTAACGTCAAAACGTAACCCTAGAAACGTAGTTACCGGCCCAACGAATATACCGGGTGTATTAATGTCTATGCTAGTACTGAATTATAGGGACAGTGTAGGTTGACTGGTTGTTGTCAGCAAGTGTCATTCCAACAGTGTTGCCAAAAACGTTTTATGCACACAGGCCAATATGGCCTGCGTAGCGAGATCTTACACAGGCCATTTGCCTTCTACACAGGCCACATCGACCCATATATGTTCATTTCATATAGCACTTTTTTTTTTTTTTTATATGAATGAATACAAATTGTGCTGCTTCTTTGAGGGCAGCTTACAAAATTGATTGGAAAATGCTTTAATTCAAAGAAAAATACTTAAAACAGATGCATAGACCTAGCTCAGCTTCTAATATGAATATTTGAAAAAATCTTTTACTGCTGGAATGCTGAGCTCATCATGAGCCGGTCATTGTGACCGGTGTCCAAGGCCCTTACATCGGCCATTAGCCTAATGATTAGGATTTTACATAGGCAAAAGCCGATGTGCCGATGTCATTTCGGCAACACTGTTCCAATCCCAATCATTAATAAATATAATAGTCATGCTGGAATTTGGAAATGTGTTGATATCTATGGTTTCGGGTAGGCCTGCATTGTCGGTAGACTCAGTATACGAATAAGATTGTGGACGTTCAGCTACAATAGAATACTACATCCATGTGCATCACATGAGGCAACAACACCAATACACAATACGTCCAACGATCGTACACAAACTGAAACTTGACACAAGTCACACAGCAAGTGAAAGCAGTGACACTGACAATCCACTGACAATGTGTCCTCAGGCCGCCTGTCACAACGGAAAGAAAGTGCATTCACCCATAAAGTACACCATAACAGTGTATACTATCCATACAGGATAATCATGGATACTAAAACTAAGCACTCAACAGGGGAATTATGTAATTAAAGCATAAATACTTACAATCTGAACAAAATAACGACCACAACTTCGCCAAACGTTCCTCACATGCAAGTTTTCAAAATGGCGCCCACGCAGAATCTCGTATATTCTCGCAGGTGCTCCCTGGTCATGTGACTGTTCAAAATGGCGGCTCCCTAGTTACGTTATGCTTTCATACAAAGTGTGATACTTGGCTTGGCGCCGAGTTTGTCGTCTAAGTGCACGGCTCCCTCCATCCAAAACCAAACTTGTACGATGAGGGCAGACATGGCAAAGCTAGCAGGTTCACCGACAACGTGGAAAGACTACATAGAGGCGTTTCTGTTGGGCAGTGGTATGGTCACGAATGCAGTGATTTTTGGAGCTGATAAAACTAAATCAGAATTCACTCTGGTTGAGTGGGCCTCCTCCAACAATTTGACATCTGCGGGTGGAAGCAGTAGGACCACTGGACTTTTACTTTCACCCTCAGAGCTGACAGCAATCTGGAAAAGTTTCAACGATCCGACAGATATTCGCGCAAAGGGCATATCTATGGACAGTGAATGTTACACCTGCATTCGTTGTGACAGTGATCTGATAGTGGGGAGGACTGGAGAGGGAGGCTGCATTATTGGGAGAACAAAAACTGTTTTGGTAGTAGCCCTTTTTGATGATCCATACCAAGCCAACTGTTGGAATATGATACTCAAACTCACCTCCTTTCTCAGGGACCACGGATTTTGAGAAACGATTCTATTCTAAGGAAAAGGTTGACGATGACACCCACACAGCAAATAATAGACACGTGCCTAGGGCTCAGCCTGAGGGCTTTATTCAACCTAAGAGTCAAGACTTCTGGGATAGGCCTAATCGTTTTTTCTTGGTTGGACAAATTACCAGATGAGCATCCCTTCAACGTTCATTTACACCAAGAGACAATGTACCTGTATTAAGGCATGTGGACTGCAATTATTAGCCTATATACCAACCCAGTAGGCCTACCCCTGCCAGTGGCTCAGAGTGCCAGGCCTCCCATGAGCATGTTATTGAATAATTGATAGGCCTATCCACATGAATACCAAAATCAAATTGAAAACCATCCATACACTTTCAATAGAACGGACATTTATGTCATCATAGAAGCGAATATAATGCAGGTCTACTATAACTGTAGCATTGCATTATTACGTGGTAAATGTGTTTACTTTTCTTGGCCCTATGCATGCCCACATTATATAGCTATTGTTAAAGCATTGTTGATCAATATGTAGGCTATGTGTATGCCCTGTAGCCTGTAGGCCTATAGTGTACCAGTATACTAACTTGAGATGGACGTTTTAAATGTCTTGCCTGTGCTATATTGTTAGAATATCTGTATAATGTTAACTGGGTGCTATCTCCTCATTTTACGTGAAGATATATATTGTGTTGGTGCTTATCAACTTTGCAAATAATCGTCCATGTAGTCTGTTTTTTCATCCCTGTCCCCTCCTCCTTTCGTTTGAAGCCAGACGAATAGGTGCGAACGTAGGCCTACAGTAAGCCCTATTCATTCATGTATCGTACCGTATACCAGTAGTCCAGTTGGCTGCGAAGACTTTTTTTTTTTACCAAAGCATGATTTCTGACGATCATTTATTTGGTAACCAGTTTATATATTCGTTTGGCATATGGTAGGTCTACCGGTAATGGTCACCTAGGTAGGTAGCCTACTTTGTGAAGTTTATATTTATTGAGAGGAATTAGGAATCATTTCCACTCCCATCTTTTGTTACACATGATTTTATTTGTAAGTAATACTTTTAGGTAGAATACGATGTGAACGCAAACATAGGCCTATATTATACCAATTATGAAGCATACTATATTGCAATAAGGTTACAATATATATGTAAGCACAAAACGTGATACCCGGATCCGGGGTATGTATACTGTTTGGCGGTATCGTTTATACTATTATATTTGTACATGGCATTACCGGGTACCATGGCTGATTTATGATGCCTGTCATGCATAAACTGTCAAAAGAGTTTAACGTTTTATTGTCTCAATATTTTCATAAATATTTGCTTTAAACCCTGAGTATAATTCAGAATAAAAGCTACATTTATCTAACACACATTTCCACGCCTTATTGTCCCATCAATACTCCCTGTAGGGTTCTCTTTTGACAACTGCAACATAAACTATCACATATGTATTCGAACCAGCAGTAATGCATTCAAACTATTAGCCCATAGGCCACATACCACATGTTTGCCATGTGCCACTCACGTGTAAATAAGGCAACAACCAGAGATCTTTGGCACCTCGGAAGTAACAATTAGTGCTAAAGGCAAGACTCTTTAGTCGAAGCCCACAAGACACACACACAGCTCAGTAGGGTCAGTGCTATACCGTGTTGGTACAGGATTAAGTTGTTGGTTCTTGGTACCTAGCCTCATTCTCCTCCTGTACCTGGCATAAGTACTGTACTCAGTTAAACCTAATGGAAACGGTCTACAGGAGGTAACTCGACTCAACGCGTACCAGGTTGTTTGAACACATGTAAGGCCCGGCCATATAGTTTAACGTGGACTTGGTGTTTGTTATGGTAATAGGTATTCAAACTGACCAAAAACCCTGTACTGTGCCAACGCCTGAACAAAGCATATATTTCAGCGCGGGTGATTTACGTTTGTTCTACGTATACTGTAAATATAAGTACTCAGGTACCAAGGGGGACCCTCACAAGATATAAGTTGCGTGATTGAAATAAATGTTATTACATGTCAGTGTTAGTAAAGTTTAAAGTTTGACCGGTTGTCCGATACGATATTTATTAATATTTAAAACCCCATACATAATGCAATTGTCACAATTCTTAAAGTGCGTAAAAGTTTGCTCAGAATGCTTAATTCAATAAGTAGCAATAAATTCAATAATAAATAAGTGTCTTATTCATGTTTTTCTAATTTAATAGCACTGGTTATTTCTTTTGATATTGTGGTAATTCGAGGTACCTGTTCGTTGAATACATACATCGCCATTTACGGCCCTAATGATATGTTGCTCATGTACTGTGGTTAGCTGAGGTGACCCTCAGTGCTCTGGAAGGGTTATGCAGGCAGATGGCCAAGGGTGGGGATTTACCTCGTTGATATATATGGGTAAGGCTCCATAAATAACGTAGCTATGAGAACATGTGTGAGTTTAGATTGCAGATTTAGAAAAAAACCCATTAAAATCGTGAGATCATGTGTGGGTTTAGATTGCAGATTTAGAAAAAAAACACATAAACATCCACGAACAATTACCAGGATCCATTTCTATGAACATGGACATATCAATGATATAATCAGGTGCTCCATATCTGAAATAATATTAAAGCGAGGATACTATTTTCCTCATTCAGTAAAATGGCGAACCTTACTCTAAACTAATTTCCCTGTAACTTCAGAAATAGGTGACAGAACAAACGTTTCAGCGAGAGCAAAGCACTCTCATGGACCTTTTAATCATAAGGCTTTGGGAAAGGTGGTCTCGCGTTTTCATAGAAATTCATTTCTGCTACCACGCTATAAACCAATCGGCTATAGGTCGAAGACACTGCACGTAATTGTGTGTCTTCATAATGCATGCGGGTATTTCATTTACAAAAAAATGGAAAGCTTCATTCTTCATATATACCATCCGTTTTTGCACCACTACTAGCACATGCATGTAGACTCTTGTTCATGTCAAATGTTTTACTCATACTATTAAAGCATGCGCTAAGATTTAAGATCAAAAGATAAATCACTGTTTAAATAAAATATCGCAGATTCAATTATCCAATTCTACCTATGTGTGATTATGAATATGAATCAGAAGACAGCATACCCTTATTGGTTATTTGTTAATGAATAGTTGGTGACTGCCTATTGATGTCGATAGACGGCACCACTGAGAACTAAATTAGTTCTCCTTTTCGATGGCAGGGGGCGAGACGGTAGCTATGACTATGCTTGGAGTTAACATTGCTTTCATATCTCTGGTAATGAGTGCAACTTTCTGCCAACTTTCTGGTAGATAATGTAAATTGGTGTAGGGTTTGAGAGAAATGATGCGCAGGTTTATATATACTTATGTTTTTAACCGGACAGATATCTAGGACTGCTGTATAACGGGATCTTAGCATAGGCAGCGCATGGGGTATCTTTATAACCTTGCACACCATTCAAATGGCATATGGATTGTAAATAAAGGGGGGGGGGGGTATAAATCACATGTTCACTAGACAGGCCCATCGATACGAAAACCTGGGAAAACATGTCAAGAACACATTCACATATCTTATGTAATCATGAAGTCAGCATTTATATCAATTTGCATATACAAAATGTATAGTGTAGGCAGGAGAAGGGTGACCTACCATTATAGCAAGCTCGATGCATGACATTATGTGGGAGTATTTAATTGTGCCATGTTATGCAGATCGATACATTTTAGCTGCTTCGTATATTTATCAAATCTTTCCATGCATGGTGAGTACATTGTATATCTAATTAACATATAATCGAACTGCATATCTACATGTGCGCCACATTACTGCATAGTCCTACACGAAAGCAGTGCATGTACCCATATAAAAGAAAACGGACTTCATTTAATAGAAGCATAGTATTAGAGTAAATATTATGGATCTTCAGGGACCCCATCCCATGTTGCCGGTATCATGGCACAACTCAGTGCTTGTTAGGTCACGGTTTGCGTGCGGATTAGATCGATCGTTTTATTGGTTTTAATTAGTGGTGGGGGATGGAATGATAGTAATGGACCGCCCTGGATCCTAGCTCTAGATCTCTCCTATTCCCAGCTACTACCAGGTAGTTCCTAGCCTACCAACCAGAACTGAGACTCTGCGGCCACACATCCTCTTACAACTACAACCAGCTACTATTGGCCTAGTTATCATGCAATTCCTCTGGGAAGGATGGAGGGGGGTGCAATCAATAGTTAAAACCAATGTGTGTAGCCTTAATTCCCGAACCACGAAATGGAGGTTGGAGACTCCCTTGCTAGTTAGAAAAAGTGAAAGCTTGGGAGTGGGGACTGGGAGGGGGTGGGTGGGGTCCTGGAAAAATGCCATATGCCGAATGATGAAGAGGGGGGGGGGGTAACTCAGGGCAACCCACTGGAGGGTGGAATCCATAAGCCCTGGAGTATAGGGACACCAGAAGGGATGAGTGGTGTCGGTGCAGGGGTAAAGTGGGTGAGGGGAGGGGGATGACATTTCCAGCCCCAGCATTGCATTGTGAAGAGGACAACTAGAAGGTGTGTGCGGTGGAGGATCGGTGGGGGTGGGGGGGGGGGGGGTGCTGGAATGAGGATGGTGGAAAATGGGGGTGGGATGGTTTGAATCAACCCTGCGCTGGAGGGGGAGGCTGTGCACGCGATCTGCCGGTGATTTGTCACGGGTGGATTGGGAGGTGGACGGCACAGAATACGTACATTCTGTGCACGTGCAGCGGCCATGCCAATCTCCATGGGAGAACACAATGTAGGCTGCAATGCCGACTGGGCTGTGAGCACAGAATGCTTTTTGTCCAGTCTGGCCTCTGGGGCACCACATTGGAAGTCTTTCATTGAGCAGTCAGGGCTTATTTGGTACACACAGGGCACACTTAGGCGCTATACTGTTACACACATTCCATTAGTATAACATATACATCTGGTATGTAGTTTATGCACCTCAGGGGAACTGTAAGCATAGACATAGGCCCCTCCATACAAGAGTAGATTAAAGAGTCGAGACAGTAATGGGAATGCTGTATGCTATAGATGCCTACAGCGTATTGAGACTTTAATGGCGCTTCAGATAGGTTGACATGGTCAAGGAACTAGACGTATCCATACCAAACTCGCTGACAACAACATGTTTTATAAATACATATTTTTTATGCAAAAAGTCGGAATAATCTAACAGTGTAGTCGGAATGGACATAGGTTTATACTGATATGTATAGGCCATGCAGGGACTTGCTATCTTAGACACGCTATATGTATGTATACACGTTATATTATTCATAATCTAAAGTGAAACGTACAGATTTATCAGCCTACAGTTGAACGTGATCACCATATACTCGACCCTATATTTTAATTCATAAAATTATACTCCGCACGTATTCATAGACGTTTCTTGTGCAACACGAAATCCACCAGCAAGATGAAATAAAAATTGCCTCTCTGTGTGGTCCAGCATTGCCAACAGAAGAGCCCGACAGAGAAGCTCTTTTCCCGAAATAATGGGATAAGAGTCCTATAAATCTCAACTCAAATTTCATTAATTTCAGACACCCGAATTCCACGAACTTAAGAATCATATTTAAAGTAATGCCATGTTCTCTTTGGTTGTTGAGATAAACTATGTATGCAAGGGAGTGGTCAATATTTAACGACGGGGGAGGGGGTTGATGAAAGGGATCAATTTTTCACCCCCCCCCCTTTAGACTGTATAGGATCAGTGAGCACGCCCTACCCAATTCCTAATAATGAAAGAGTCGCTACCCAGCTAAAAAAAAGTTTACCTACGCCTTGGAAAACGTTGGCAGGAGGTTTGCAAACGTTTGGGAAAACGTTTACAAAACGTTTATAAAACGTTAAAATGTTGACACTAAAAAAACTCCTCGCTAACTCCTCGCTAACTCCTCGCTAACTTCAGGCAGTCCCGTAGGGTGCTATATACACCTGGACGTTAATCAAATCAATCAATCAATCAATCAATCGCACATTGGATTGCTTGTTAAATTGCCAACCATATGTATGGCTGTGAATTTTCGTCATTGAGGTGCTTAAGAGTTATTTCATGAAACCCTATAACCTTGGGTAAGGACTACCTTCCATCACCCTCTTAGTCTATACAGATATGTGTTGGTCCCAGATTATAACTTGTCCAGGTTCGAATCCCGGAGGGAGTTTTGTAGATAGGTACTTTATTTTATTTTTCAAACAAAGTGGTATAAAAAATGTAAATCTATGGTTTGATATGTAATTAATTATCAATGTATTTAGACCTAGTGGTTAGAGATGATATATAGCCCTACAAAAGCGTTAGATAAGGTTTGTAAAAAAATGTTTCCGAATGTTTTAAAAACGTTTCAGTTTCCAAACGTTTTCTTATAAACCATATATACAAACGTTTTAAAACGTTCTAAAAACCTTTTTGTTAGCTGGGTAAGCACATACAAAATCCTATTTGCCCTCCAACCAAGACCCTCGGGCCCCAATAGAAATTGACTTCATATGCCTCTGCTATAGATCATACTACGTGGTAGATATGATACAAGTGACTTGCTGTATGAGTGTTACAAGCCAAGGAAAGGGTAATTGTGCAAGGCGACAGCTGCAGATAATTACTACTGTCCAAGGCTTTTAACACTCATGCAACTAGTCACACGTATCATATCTGACTTACACCCACAATAGGAGGGTGTGCTTATATGTAAAATGCAGTCAGTGAATTTATTTTGTTCTCTCAGTCAATGGTGGTGTAAATCGTAGTACAATATACATTGCAGTCCATGCAATAGAGACCCTAAGTAGTATAATGCAAGCGAACTTTGTACGTGGTACAGACTGTCTTTTCCCGTGGGATACGTCTACATGATCTACCACCCCCATACAAAGCTTTCAAATAACACTGATAGTCATGCGTTAGGCCTATATAAGTATAGGCCGAGTAGTGAAACTTAGGAGTAACATTCCCCTCAGCACTTGGCACATTTACAGTCCCCTGGATACCTCCTTGTGGCCTCAATTACCAACAGGGTACCATTAAGTCAGTCAAGACACCGATGCCAATTTTACTGTGTCAAATCCCGGAGCCGTCATTAGCGTTAGGAGTGTGACAGCAGTCCATTAATCTGGGGGATTAAGGGCGGGGGTGGCTTCAGCAGAGTTCAAGGTGGGAGGGTGGGTGGGCTGCATGGGGAGAAGGGATAGGAAGGGGTTGGGGCTCACCCATTGTCACTGGTGGAGGGCGATAATTTATCTACATGCCCGAATGGCTTCCCCTCTCAACCTGCGATTAGGAGCTTCTTGTACAATGGAAAATCCATCAACGAGATAACAACATAATAATAGCCTCGTTTGTGTTTGTGTGTCTCCCAGCATTGCCAACAGAGCAGCTCTTTTTATGGACCTGCGGCAATTGCTCACCGATGGAAATATTATGCTTGAGTATGGATGGTATGAATGTGAAGGGACGTTAGTCGTATAATGAATCGGGCGAAATATTATGCTTGAGTGTGTGAATGGAATGGAGGATAATGGCAGATTTTATTACTTATCAGAAAGTATATATACAACGCTATTCTTGCATTAGACAGGTAGGAACAATGTTAGAAAGGAGAGGGCTGCTTGTAAGCTATATTATGCAATTCACTAGAGCAATGATTGCTCGAATGTAGTCCTAAATGTAAACTTATGTGCTAATATGAGGCATTTAAAGTGAAGATTTAGCTTTCGGGGAGGTCCTAGCTCTAAAATGAGACCTGCCTCCACCTAGTTACCGAATTTCCCTTGTTGTCTTGCTCTCCCCTGCCTTGGAGTGCCTCCTTCCCAGTACTTTCCCCATGTCCTGCCGTGTTATATCCTGCCATACCATGGCTACCTACCCTGCCTTCCCTTAAATAGGCTTGCTCTAACCTGCCTTGCTCTTCCTTGCCATATAACTGAAAGACTAAGTACTTCACGTGTCCCCTTTTTTGCATGCCCTATCCTGCACTGAGCTGCCTTGCTCTGTATTTGTATTGCACTGCTTTGTCATGAGTAAACGTGTACCGGCCATGAGTCCCTATATGACTAATTTAATACACCATTTGATCAATTTCACAGTCAGTATACAAGAGCCAAATACACTCTAAAAACAGTGTGTTACGTTTACACACTTTTCAACACACTTTTCTGAAGCCACTTTTAACACACTTTTTTGTGGTAACACACTACACACTTTTGGCAAAAGTGTGTTGAATCTAAAAAGTGTGTTGGTGTACAAAGCCATGGTATTGAGGAGGTGGGGTTAAAATAGCTGTTCTACACCTTACAGAGTGTGTCAGGTGCCGTGGCTGAGTGGTCTAGGGGCTGGCACATGAGTCCTATCCATGCAGGTTCGAATCCCTTGACAATTATTGTTTTTTCAATATCAAGTATGATTACTTTCTATATGGGTTAAGAGTTAAATTAGTATAGATTTATTTAATTTCTTGTCAGGTCTATTCATGTTCATACTGTGCATATACTGTGCGTATCACTTTTAAATGCTTCTTATATCTAGGAAAAGTGTTTATTGAACCGCTCATAATATATAGAAAAGTGGGAATAGAAGAACTATATCAAAACTGACTTTGTATTGACAGTGAACAAATCATAGTCAACCACTTTGAACACATCCTAGCTCATGACCCTGGCGAAACTGACACACCTGATAACCAACTGGTGACTGTGGCGCAATGTGCCATGACCGTACCACTGTCAGATAGCGTGGGATGGCTGCTCTCACAACCTTTTCTCAGAGTCTCCAGTGGTCCATTGTAGCCTTTTCCCCTCCCGGCTAGGACCACCTTCGTCAACACTGATATCTGCTATCTCTTTACCAGTCGCAAGTGTATTATGCTTCTACGGGTTGAAGCGGATCGGTGCAAGTCTCATGGGAGACCAGGACACCGAAGGTTCACCGCAGTCTGTCTACCGACACTTACAGACGCGACTCCTGTCAGGACAACTTGTTTCACTTGGGAAGATTTGGTGCCAGGTCTTCTCTGGGGATCGAACCCAGGACCTCTCACACACTTGTCCAGCCACTTGCTCAGTAGGCCACCAAATCTCCTTGTACAATCATGGTGTACTCCCCACTCAAATAGGTACCAGAACACACAACAGTGAGGAGACACAAAGTATTCTCAAAGATCACACAACTTCTTACCAGTTACCAGTAAGCTATATAACTTACCCTTGGGTATTGATATGTTATGACAGGAAGTGGTTCTTAGACAATACAAAGACCGCCCTTATTGAGGGATGCCAATGCACTGACTAATAATTTGCAGGGCTTTATATCTATTATAAAGACAATAGTTAATCAGCTATTGATAAGCCATGCTTTTACAGCCTTGCAGAACCTCTAATGAGGTCTTATATGGGATGGTTATTTGGTTCATGCAAAGAGCATGTGTGTATAGTTGAAGAGAATAAACTTCCCATCTATTTCCAATATGGATCAAGTGAGTTTTCTCATTCAATGAGATTCAAATAATACAGTTTTTGTATGTATCTCATTGCAAAGTAAATAGGTGTCATATCTTTCATTGTAGTAGAGGGGATTGGTTGGGGAGGGGGTTGTAAAACAGTTCAACCCCTCCTGAGGGGAAGAGAAATTTGACACTTCTTGAGGGGGGGGCTAAAATATTATGGTCTTTCTTAGAAAATAAACATTTCCATTTGACGGTCAGCCCCATTGGGAATCGAGCCGGGGATCTTCAAGTTCTCAGTCCAAAGACTAGTCCACTGAGCCACTGCGACAGCTACTATATGGCTGTAAGAATGTAGCATAGGTACATGATAGACCTTTACTGCTGCTGCCCCCTTTTGTATATGATACACACCTCTATGACCTCAAGTGTGTAAGCAGGTAAGTGAGTTGACAAAAAGTGTGTTACAATTCATAAGTGTGTAAAATCTCAAAGTGTGTTGCAAATTTATGTGTGTTACTCTTAAAGCATGTTCCCACAACACACTGTTCTTAGAGTGTACTACTTATTCAATGGATATGCCGATAGGTTGACTGCATGTTTGCGACTGAATTAGTTGTTAACGCTATAAATTCACTTGGTATTGTTGAATTCTATGACAAACTTCTACCAGTCAATTATCATCAGTGTAGGGCCCATTAAAAACGTTTGGCGCATCAAACAATGTCAAAGTAGCCAAGAATATACATTTGGTCAAGCATGAAACATAGAGAAAGGATTTTGTACGTGCATAAACGTCCGAACCCCTCCTCAGGCGTTTACAGTCAACCATTATAAAAAGTGTCTCGGCTTGCCGGATTTTGTTATTCATTTTTGACTAATGATAATTATTGTTTAATGTCTTCTCTCGTTTATTTAGGTATACATGTAATCCGTTTATGTGTATGATATATTACATGCACCACAATCTAGGTCTATATGTCCATACAACAACTTTCTTCTGAAGATTACCAATGTATCAGATTTTTTTTGTCAAACCTATTATGAGTTTGAATTGCTAAATCGTCAAATATGTAGATTGTATTTGAAAATTATTATTTCAACATAATGTACATATATACTCCACTTAAGGAGCATAATCAATCCCTCCGAAGGGCGTTCAAGTATCTCTTATAACCGCGGGGTGAAAACAAAATTCTTTTACATTTCTAAACAAACCAAATGGTGCAGACTATAATAAGGCTAAGTAAATGAGTTAAACCGTATAGACCGATGGGTGAAATATGAATTCACAGAATACACACATACCATATAATATTGCTGTTGAGAGGACATGGGCACGCTCTCCTTCTTACAAGAGAGTAAATACGTTTATACCATATGGATTATAGAGACAGCAGCACTGTACCTTTCCCAACAACACCATTAGCTCAGACTCCACTAGGGCGACACAGCTACACTGATAATAATGGACCTGGAAATGTTAGTCACTACGGACTACATTTCTATAGTCACATGAATGTAGCAAAAACGACTATACCAAGTTAGTCACCTATGTCTATAGTAAGTTAGTCATATAGTCAACCTATAGTCAGCCATTAAATAGGCTGATTTGGGCTATGTAGTCAAGTGACTATGAATTTAATGGTTTCATGGTCTAAAGTAGTCACTATGACTAATAGATATAGTCAATCATGAGACATAAGGGAAACTTAAGTACTGAAGGCAGGTCAAGGTTCAGCAGGGTAGACATGGCTAGGATAAGGCAGGCCAGGGGACAGGCTAGAATAAGGCAGGCCAGGGGACAAGCTAGGATAAGGCAGGCCAGGGGACAGGCTAGGATGAAGCAGGGCAGAGACAGGCTAGGATAAGGCAGGGCAGGGGACAGGCTAGGATGAGGCAGGGCAGGGGACAGGCTAGGATAAAGCAGGACAGGGACAGGCTAGGATGAGGCAAGGCAGGTGACAGGCCAGGATAAGACAGGGCAGGGGACAAGCTAGGATATGGCAGGGCAGGGGACAGGCTAGGATAAAGCAGGGCAGGGACAAGCTAGGGTGAGGCAGGGCAGGGGACAGCCTAGGATGAGGTAGGGCAGGGGACAGGCTAGGATAAGGCAGGGCAGGTGAAAGGCTAGGATAAGGCAGGGCAGTGGACAAGCTAAGATAAGGCAGACCAGGGAACAGGCTAGGATAAGTCAAGGCAGGGGACAGGCTAAAAGAAGGCAGGGCAGGTGACAGGCTAGGATAAGGTAGGCCAGGGGACAAGCTAGGATAAGGCAGGACAGGTGACAGGCCAGGATAAAGCAGGGCAGGGACAGGCTAGGATGAGGCAGGGCAGGGGACAGGCTAGGATAGGGCAGGGACAGGCTAGGATGAGGTAGGGTAGGGACAGGCTAGGATAAGGCAGAGCAGGGGACAAGCTAGGATATGGCAGGGCAGGGGACAGGCTATAGATATAGCAGGACAGGGACAAGCTAGGATGAGGCAGGGAAGGGGACAGGCTAGGATAAGGCAGGGCAGGGGACAGGCTAGTAGAATAGGGTAGGGCAGGGCAGGGACAGGCTAGGATGAGGTAGGGCAGGGGACAGGCTAGGATAAGGCAGGGCAGGTAACAGGCTAGCATAAGGCAGGGCAGTGGACAAGTTAGAATAAGGCAGACCAGGGGACAGGCTAGGATAAGGCAAGGCAGGGGACAGGCTAGGATAAGGTAGAGCAGGTGACAGGCTAGGATAAGGTAGGCCAGGGGACAAGCTAGGATAAGGCAGGGCAAGTGACAGGCCAGGATAAAGCAGGGCAGGGACAGGCTAGGATGAGGCAGGGCAGGGGACAGGCTAGGATAGGGCAGGGACAGGCTAGGATGAGGCAGGGCAGGGGACAGGCTAGGATAAGGCAGGGCAGGTGACAGGCTAGGATAAGGCAGGCCAGGGGATTATAAGCTAGGATAAGGCAGGCCAGGGGACAATCTAGGATAAGACAGGCCAGGGGACAGGCTAGGATAAGGCAGAGCAGGTGACAGGCTCCTGTGTAGGCCTATCATGCTCTGTCAGTCTAGACATGTATACACTGTATTTCTATGTTATCAAAATTGGAACAAATTACCATGATAACTCTATCAAACATGAGAACTCATGCACCCTATAACATCTTAAGTTGTCATAGTCAACTGTAACATAACATATAACAAGCAGGGATATCCATAGAACAGTGGTTTAGGAGAGGATGTGCCTACCTGAAGTCCATGGACCATTCAAATTTGAATCCTAACTGTTTCCTGTGCACACATTCCTGTGACATCATCAACTTGTGTGATCCACATATAGTCACTCCTGACTACCTTTATGACTAATATGTGACTAAGTTGTATAGTCCCCTGACTACGGGGGTCAAAATATGATGGTATAGTCAGTACTGACTATAGGTTTTATTATCAGTGTACCTGCGAAACAGGGCGTTCTTTTAGGCCCTTTGTTCTCAAATAGATCGCCCTGTTTCGCCCTGAATGTCGCCCTATTCCTGGGGACATTCAGGGCGACATTCAGGGCGAAACAGAGCGAAACAGGGCGAAACAGGGCGATCTATTTGAGAACAAAGGACCCAAAAGAACGCCCTGTTTCGCAGGTACCTGTATCGCCCTAGTGGAGTCCGGCCTATTTTCTTTTAAGTGATTGCTCGCAGCGTCTGACCACGCAGTGGAAGCAGACAAATATGGCGTCCGCTGGCTTCAGTGTTTCAGTAACAAGCTGTGGGGTCTAGATATATATTTTGTGTCAGAACTAAAGTAAAAGGTATGTGTCATGTATGTAACCTAGAGGAAGGAGCGCATGCATATAGTCATGTATGACCCAAAGGCCAGACTGTTGGCCTCACTCACATAGTCATGCAGAATTGTAAAGGTTTACCGCTAGCAAACGTAGGAACATGGCGACATATGTCCAATATGAAGAGCGATATCTCTAGAGAGAGAAAGGGCAAGATAAAGGCTTAGAGAGACAGAGAGAAAGCAATAGCACCACAACAAAGAATCCTTGTCTTTTACCCAATGATTTAATTCTTTTGCATTACCCCAAAATCCATGAGGGGAGCATTGATAGCGGAAGTTGTTGGCTAGCTGATTGGATACCCCTATTGATGTCTTTACATTATGCCGGAGTAGATTAGGTAACGATTTTCCCCATTGACCGATGGCGCAATTCTCAAAGCCTTAGTAGAAGCACCTACTTTTCCCTAATCATGTTCTTAGCCCAATCTCTTCAAGACCAAGGCTCAACCACCTTAATCAAGTGTAGCCCCCAAGACCACTTCAATGTTCCCAACAAAATGCGCAAGCCCCCGTAGAGTAGGCATTTAAATCTGATATAGGCCTATATACTTGAGCACTCACTTAAGTCATCTATAGGAGATGTGAGGGAGTTAATACAGAAATCGTATACTACTATTGGTAGACCTTCGAAGATACCTCAGTGGAAGAACTACGGCATTCATCAATATACCCCATTATCCATGTGTCCTAATAGGCGGCCATGAGTACGATGCCATGGAGACAATATGAGTTGGAGAGAATTTAACATAGGAGAAAAAAATAAACACCAAAAATGATCGATCAGATATTTTCTCATCTGCATGGGCTACCCGCCTCTACTAGTATTGGCAGACATAACGACGTCAGTGGAGTTGAAGGGACGGAGATGAGGGTCAAATCACCCTTTTGTACCAACAGATTTAGGAAGGATGTGAGTCTGTATTACGGGCTCCGTCAGCCCTATTATATATACCCCTCCAGACCCATGCCAGGAAAAGCCCCCTCTGGGGACGCTCCCCATCGTGATAACGGGTCTGGGCGGGTGTTTCAGCCGGTGGGAATCAGGCGCCTCTCTGTGACATTACTACAGGGATTAGCCCGGCCCGGGGCATCCTCCCCGGACAGGCACAAGCAGACAGGTCAGCTTAGACACCGTAAATCCCACCCAGGCTGCGCACACAGGAGGGGACGCCGACCCCAAGACACTGACCCCCATAGGTCCATGGCCATCCTCCCGGCTCCTTAATCTCGTGCTGCCAATTCACTCTTCTCCACAACGTCCATGGAAAAACTCAACCCTCCTAAGAGCTATAGGGCGGGTGGGGAGGGGGGGGGGTATGGGCATACCCCCCTTCATAGGCCCCTACATGTCCTTTGCTTCCTTTCGTTATCCTATTTGACCTCTTCCATCTTGTGACTCCCCCTTCTTTTTCCACAAAATAAATAATGAAAACATGCCACATCTCATAATAATATATTAGTTATAGAAGTCATCCATATACAGGAGGCGGTCACTATTGTAGTGGATCCCCATGATCTCAATGTTTGCAACCCTTATAATTATGTTGCTAATCTATCCTCTCTCTCTATATATGGGTTAATATAGACCCTACGTTATTCAAGGATTAGGAACATGTGGTATATTCAACATATCATTAATGTTAATCCTGTGATAATCAACTTTCCACCTCGGCTGGAAAAACACACTCATGGGAATAAGAAGGAAAGTAAGGCATGCAAATTGTAAAGCACAATAAAGGACACTCCGCCTGGGCCCCTTTATTTGGCCGGAGAACAGCAAATAGAAATAAAAGACCAACGGTGCTCTCTCGTTCGACCACTGACCGCTAAGTGTCGAGACGAGCGTTGCCCGGCAGCCAGCGTCAATTCATAACGACGTTAGTTATTGGATTTCAATGCGGCGGGGGCAGATAAGGCAGCCAATCAGCGTGTTAGTAACGAAACATCTGAGGCCCCGGAAATCCATTAAACCGGAAGTGCCATTTGGGGCATGCGCGAAGCTTGCAGTGGCTGCCGGTAGAGGGGCGTCAGATGTAGAGGCGGTAAAGCAGATGTAGGCCTACTTTGTTTCATTATGACTCTATACGATCTATCTTTCCTAAAGCATGATTAGACCTATTTTATGAGACTTGCATCTCTTCAAAGTCCCATGTGATGTCGCATGCATTGCTACGGAGGCCCAAGTCTATGCAGCCACCAAATCTTGGTGTCAACGTTGCATAATCTCCTATGTATGGGCCCTATAGATGTATTCTGTAAAGGCCTAGCATCTGCTCCAATATAGGCAGTTACCAATGTGTAGTACATGTAATGGTCTAAGTAGTATATGGAAATGGTAGACATACTCAGGAAATTCCAAGTAGTATATGGACATGGTGGTTAGACTCAGGAGTCAGGTGTGGGCTCAGTTGAAGTAGTGTATGGAAATGGCCGGACATGGTAGATAGACTAGGCCTTAATAAGTAGTGCACGAAAGTGGTAAATAGAATGAAGAATCAGGTATCGTATAATAAGTAGTACAGGGAAATGGTGAAGGAAATCAGGTGCTATGCCGTGTTAGTAGGCTAGTATAGGGACTCAGGACTGGTGGATACACGGAGATGGTGGTTTGCCTGATGTAGGACCTACTGTCTAAGTAGGGCATGATGTATGGAAATGATACACCATATACCTAATCAATGGTGTATGCGACTCGTAAATAGAATATGAGTCATAGTCTAATTTCGCTCAGTAGCCTAGTGTAGGGAAATGGTAGATAGATTCAGATTATTCTAATCAGTGTAACTGAACGCTAAATGTAGCCTATTTGGCCGGTTATAGTTATTTAGTTCAAGGAAATGATAGTTGCATGTATAATGGTTCATATGAGGGATCGAATAGGTATTTGGGTAAGTGAGTGGCCTACACACGTAATTATACAACGTACACAATAAAGATGATCACACAATGTACACAATTGGTGATCATCCTTATTGTGTACATTGTATAATTGGCACTGTGGGTAGTGTGTTGATAAACACAACACCGACAGTGCCAATTAGCTACTAGGGTTGCTGCCTTCCCAGTGTCACATTGCTCTCATGTGATAGCTTGGGGCATATACCTATACAATGTAGTATAGGTACTAACTCACATTGTAGTTATTGTCGTCACTGAGGACAACAGAACAACATTATTCTTTGTGAAATGAGCTTCATTATGCCTCCATGACTGAGAGCCTACTTCCTATGGATGGAGGCATGCTACATGAACTAGTTTCAGTTACTTCACCAAAGCCCTTCATATGACTCGCTTTGTTTGACCTTTGTAGCGATTTCGTTTGCCAAAAGGTGATGGAAGAATACCGCACATTTTACATAATAGTTATGCATAGGGAAAGCTAAATCCATGAAAAGGAGAATAGAGGAATGGAATTACCTGGGTACCTGGGTACAGCTAAAGTATTCTATTCAAATGTTGACATATTTATTTGGCTGCTTGGATAATGGAACTACTAGCCTACTAATGATTTTCCTTTCCAATTGTTATATCCATTAGGAACATACACTTATACCGTAACATCACGGCTTGTATTCGCCGACCCAATGTGCGACAGCGCTAGCATAGTATAGAAGCATGGGATAATTATGAAAGTATCTCATTCATAATTCAATCGATAGGCCAATGCAATAGTGTGTTATTACTGTGGCATAATGTTAGTTAATCCCCTTAGTGTAACGATGGGAATTACTGGACGTAAATACTAGTATTAGACCATGCATGCAACGTTACAGCAGAGTGATTGAATTATCACTAAATACATGCATGTTTATGTCACCATGGATATATTACCCCGCTCAAATGTGTGGTAGTTTGCCTATGCCCTACTAGAAGAAGCAGATAAATGGATTAGTAAGTCGATGCTCTAAATGCTCTATGGTGTATAGACCTACTCTATCAAGTTTACACAAGCTTAAATCCAACAATCGAACCAATATATGAATGTGCGTTGCGGTTAAAGTTAAACATTCCTATATATCAGAACTTTGAACTATGGGATTGTACTTTTTCTTGTCAGAAGTGTATCGATTGCAAAATATTCCCTCGTAACAGTTATGATTGATTTTATTGTTGTCTGCTGCTTTCAAATAGAGCTCGAACTACCTTAAAATCCAGCCTTTTTTTGGATGGATGGATTTGTAAGACATGGATTGACCCACAATGAACAACTATACTCGTATCGCTCCTGGGCAGTGCGTCTAAAAGGTAAGCGCATGCCCTCATGGCGAACTATAGCCGACGCTGTGTTATTTCCGGTCTCGGCTAGCACCAGGCCACTTCCGGTAGTACCTGTGCCTACCTCGGCAGGTGCAGGGGCGGGGTGGGTGGCGGTCGGCAGGTTGGCGGCTGACGGGAGTTGGCCGTGTCCAGTACTGACGTCGATGGCTTTCAGTGCGCACGCCCGGGGGCGTAATAGTCACGTGGGGACGATCCGTCGTCGCGGGAGGTCACCTCTGGTCACCCCTGCCACTCCTCATGGGTCGGTCTACCTGTCAGCCCGGGTTACCTGCCGGCCGAAGGGGCGAGGGGAGGGGGGGGGGGGTTCTGGTATGGGGGGGGGGGGGGTACAGGTTCCAGGGAACAGGTTCCCCCTCCGCCCTCGCATTCCCATACTTATTCCCCTCGACTCGGCTCCTTTTGTCTATGCACCCTCGGACTTTCCCTCGGCCTTTCCCTCGCCCCACCTACCCTCGGTTCCCTTCCCTCCATCTGCAGTACACCTTCGGGCTCCCCCCTCCCTTGCTGCCTCACCCCAGCTCCTTCCAAATGAGGGTTACCAGCCGGGTGGAGCTGAACATGGACCCCTCCCATAACGAGACATTCCAATTAGCCCGCCCATGTCACCTGTCCCGCCCCATCAGCACACAGACCCTCTACCGGCCTCCACCCGAATCACTAACGTCTCACCAGCGTCCGCCGCCTCACCAAGATGGCCACTGGGCTGCGTCTCCTACCACTGCCCGGATGTAACCAGTATAAAGGAGTACTATTTCATATTATACTGAGTGTACTGCTTCTATATACTAGTATCCCGCCTTTACCTTCTTTACCACTGGTTCTTTTCAATTTATGTTTATTTTATTCTTTATCCTTTATACTTTTTGAACTATCCTTCGTCTGGCCGTCGGTTTGACGTGTGGAGGGAGGTCATATTGCGAGGCAGGCAAGCGAGAAATGAGTCCATCACGCTCCGACGTCCGTATGTATACGTCATCAAATATGGCTTATGTGCGGAACGTGACGTTTCCGGGAAGAATGACATCAGAAATGACACTGCCAATGACGCCCGCGGGAAAAACCACCACGACTTGTTTATTTGGGATGTTCAGGAACGAGTCAAACCATAAAGGATTCATAAAGTCAATCAATACAAAACTATAATGTAAGGAATATAATTCAGGTACATGTATAGGATATCTTTTTAGACATAATCGATCAGCGGTAGAAAGATTAACGAGTTTTACCGACAGAAAAATGTGTACCAGAGATTTACAATCCAATGTAAACCGAGAAATAAGTTTGTATTATGTACAGTGGTATTTGCCCTAGGTATATATAAAACATACACGGTGGGCCTCCATGGCCATGCATATACACGTTATTAACGAATCAGGACCCTTCCATTGTCTGTGCAATGTCGTACTTGCTTTTAAAGTAGACCAAACCTCCAAATAGGAGTTACATAATTATCGTCCTTGCTTGCTTGTCTGAAATATTAACATGTATTCTCATAATTCATTGTCCACTAAGACATTACAATTACAGCACTGTAGAATATGAGCATTATTTGCCATGTGACTGGCATATTGCAAACCCCATCATGTTTCCTTGTACCACCTTGAGTTACTCAAACTACCCTGAACCACTATACCCACCACATCTGAGCTGCTCCCCTCCTTCTCCTCCAGCAAGATCTGCTCCACGCCCCCTGCCTGCAAACCTCAAATGCTCCACTGCGCAATATCAATAACTGTCCATAGTCCGTCCGATCAAATTATTTCCTCGGCCAAACCGCTCTATTGGAACGCTATCATGTGAGCGCTGCCAGTGCCCTCTGGTGTCGCCCCCTCCCCACTTCCTGGTCACGTGGTGTCCCAGAATCCCCTGCGGGTTGAGGAATGGGTAGAGGCTGGTTGATAGAGTAGTGGTCCGGGTCGGCGTGGTGCCCGCTGTCCCTGCCATCTATGTACACTGATTTGTTGCCAACTGCATGCATCTATATCCCCAAGGCACCTCTACTGACTGCCCTTCTTTTCCTCCATTATTACAGCCCCTCCCACGTAGGCGGCATACAGGTCTACTCCTGCAGGCGGTATTGGCCACTATATAGCGGGATACATTTTTCGACCAATGAAATAATTCCCTCCATTCACTTCGGAATTCTAAGGGTGTATTATGTAACAACTGGTACCCATTGTTACAGCTGTTATCAATGCTTTAATATCTCGCCAGTACCATCTTATATAATGGCCGCCCGCATAAGGAGTTCAGCTAGTCAGGAATACACCCCAACTTCTCTCAACCCTTCCCAACACGTGTCACCCTTATCACACACCTGCACACATAACCGACCTCTGTATCAAAAACACTCGGAGTTGTAATCAGCATGAGGCGCTTTTATCCTATTGTGGGGGTACTTTCGGTTAAATTTCTTTGGCTTGCACAAAAAGCTCCATCGTCAGATGCATTTAGCACTCTTTAATACCAAATTCTAATATATTTGTTCCGACTATCTTGTAGAGGTGCCTCACCCTCTGGGGCTCGATTCATAACAATGTACGACAGCTCAGAAAGGCTACGACCACTCAATAACATGTTTGTAGGGAAAAGAGGGCAAATCATATTTTTTTACAGGTAGTAGTCCTGGAGTACTACAAGGCAGTCGTACAGAAAAATGTGGTGCATTTCACAACTATAAACCATAGGACATATTTCCTTTACTCAATCGTATCACTTGCATTAGAAAGTTGTTGTAAAGTAAAAAGCTAAAAATTTAACTTTGTATTACAAAGTACATTAGAATATTACCCACACTACGATTTAGGAGGAAATAGTTGAATCATGGTTTTCAAAATATGTATGATGTTTTGAATTTCTGAGCCACTCATTCTTACAGGTTAGTATACATGTCATTATCATTCATTACATCTTGGTTTGGTACAAAATAAACCATTATTAAAGATTTTTTGGATGGCTGAGATGACTTAAGAGGCTGTCTCAGCCATCTATTGTGCAATGGGCATTTTTGCCCTTAAAAGCACCTTATACAGGTATTCTGTACAATTAGGTAGATGAGAAATTTGCTACAATTTTCTTGTGAAATGCAACCCTTTTTTTGTACGACAGCATTCTACGATTTTGTTGAGATAAGCTGGTCGTATGAGATAAGCTGGTCGTATGTGTGCTTATTTTTCTCCACCCTAACAACTGTTCACCAGGTGTCGTAGGCATAGCATAAAATGACCCCTGGACGATCAGCAATAGTCGTAGTAGCAAAATGGCCCTCTATGTCGTAGAAACTTATGAATCGCCTCCCTGGGGCTCGATTCATAACAATATACGATAGCTCAATAATGCTACGACCACAAAAAAACATGTCTGTAGGGAAAAGAGAGCAAATACTTTTTTTCTACTGGTTGTAGTCAAGGAGTCGTACAAGGCAGTAGTACAGAAAAATGTAGTGCATTTCACAATGGTAATCATAGGACATATTTCCTTAATTCAATCGTATGACTAGCTTTTAGAAAGTTGTTGTAAAAGTAATTATGCTAAAAATATAATTTTGTATAACAGAGTACATTAGAACATTACCCACACTACCATTCAGTAGGAAATAGTTGAAATATGATTTTCAAAAAATGTATGATGTAGTGAATTTATGAGGCACTCATTCTTACAGGGCAGTCTATATATCATTATGATTTATTACAGCTTGGTTTGGTACAAAATAAACCATTATTAAAGATTTTTTGAATGGCTGAGATGACTCCAGACGCTGTCTCAGCCATCTGTTGTGCAATGGGCATTTTTTGCCCTTTAAACCACTTTTTACAGGTATTCTGTATGATCAGGTAGATTAGAAATTTGCTACAATTTTCTTTTGAAATGCACCCTTTTTTTTGTACGACAGCATTCTACGATTTTCTTGAGATAAGCTAGTCGTATGAGATAAGCTGGTCGTAAGTGTGGTTATTTTTCTCCACCTTTACAACTGATATACAGATGTCGTAGGCATGGCATAAAATGACACCTGGACGATTAGCAATGGTCGTAGCAGTAAAATAGCTCTCTGTGTCGTAGAAACTTATGAATCGAGCCCCAGGTATCTCACTGTACGGAGTAATTTGGCAATGTGTACCATTGACTCAAAGTGCTTACAAAGTGTTTAGAATACCCCCGCCCCAAGATACACATTATACCTGCATTATAGAAATTAAATTGGAAAAGAGAAATAGTGGGTCCCAAGCTATATTTCTAATATTGCATTTTGAAAGATAAAGATATTTCGATTTGTTTTGGTTTCATTATCTTTTTTGGTTGGAAGAACATTTAACCACAGAAATGTGAACTCTCTTTATGGGTAAAAAGGTAACGTTCGGTAGAATATTTGAATTAACTTATCATTACTAAGAGAATCGATTGAAATCAATAGTCAACGAGTTTAAATGACATTATTATGATTATACGACCAACCATATCGATCAATTATAAAGATCAAACCTCATAGTAGGCATAGATGAGTTATAACTCATGTACATATGCCCTACCATGGCAGCCAAATTCCACTCAGCCTTACTTCATGATTACACCCTCAACCCAGTGGGCACAACATTCAGTGCAATGTTGAATCAATGTTGAATCAATGTTGAATCAACATTTGCAACCAGTTTTTAATGTTAATTTAATGTTCTCTGCCCGCTGGGAAGGTTAAAGCTGGGGTTCCACTAGCCAATTTTGTCCTCAAGTCGGGGCTATTCTCACAAATCGGGCTCAAACTAAATAATCATACAAATATATACTGTAGGTATGTAGGTGCTCTAGACCCTGCCATAGGTGTATGTTATACACATGTTTTAAATACTCCATGCTCAAGTGCAAAATATACTTGCTAAGGCTATACAAACACGATCTATGTCCCGATTTAGGTCCCAACTTTGCATCTGAGGCCGATTTTGGCTACCGATCTCATCTTTTATTTCTCTCAACATTGCGACCTCTTGGTCTATGTTTATGGAGCCCCATCTTAAAGTTTTGAGATGACGGTGAAATTGATGAGTCATGACTACCCCCCTTACTGCTGTCAGTCTTACTGTCTATACAGTTGACCCCTCTGAAGTTTTAATGAGTAATCTATTTAGATACCACCCAACCGGATAGAGTTAGATCATGTATTTCATTCAGAACTGTTTTTAACATGAACGTACTTAGGACAGTCTGCGTGATGACCAAAAGTATCTGAAAGTGACAAATATAGTCTGATAAAATGCCCTATTCTACTACACTAGATCAGGTTTCCTGAACAGACACTTTCTCTGGCCTAAGGGTGGATGCCGTTTATTGAGTTGGGGTGTGTATCAATTCTGTTGTAAGGTTGTAGAACTATTTTACATCTTTGTTTGTGACTTGTTAAGGATCCATGTACGACTTATATGTGGACCTAGACAGTCTCTTAATGCTAGCAGCCCTGCAGTTCTGCTATGCATTTGGCTGTGTGGGGCCATAAAGATTTCCCACAGTGCCAACCACCAGTCTAAGGCTGAGTCTAACCGCCTTTTGTCGGCTATTCTGAGGAAATCTCCAATTGACGGCCGAGTGAATTTACCTCTACAGAAGCCGTCTTGTATTTCACTTTGTGTCTCCACCAGAGCCCACCTCCATCCTTATCTAACGCCAAAAAGTCGGGGTAATCTGCTGTGCATGTTTGAATAGCCGCGACTGGATAAAACCGCAGGGGGACGTCGGGGGTCAGTACCCAGCCTCTGGCCCAGAGTTCATTCAATCTAGCCTGAATGGCTTTGTCAGCCTGCGAATGCACTCCTCTTACTAATACCCCAGTCATCGTTATGGGCCAAACGAGGTGATTTATCGCAAATTGTGTCCACTGGTAAGCAATGGCGGCCCCCAAATGAGGCCTTGGCCACGGGGGAGGCCCCTCCACGAGGTGGAACGCAGCGCGGCGATCGCCAATCAGAGGCGATTGGGCCTGAGCTGGGGGCCAACCCCTGCTTCTATCAGGCAGTGTGGGCGGGAAGAAGCTTTCCCATGGAGCCCAGTGGCACCCTATACTGAAGGATGGCATTATTTGAAGCCCTGTAGATGCATGCAGAACCGACTCATATTTCAGTGGTGACAGCTCCATGGCTATTACCCCAGAAAAAAAGATGCCTCCCCATAATTAGTAAGCTGAGTCTAATGGTCGACTCTACGTCCAGACACAAATGAGATCTATAACTTTGGCACCGACAAGGGCTTGGCGTCGGTTTGTAAGTTCGTGTTTTGAGTAGATTTTTTTCTTTCCAAATTTACATATTTTGTTTAATTTCATAAACTGGTGGTTCCAACACCCACAACTATGTAGGCACTTGGATACATTTTCCAAATTGTGTAGATTCCGTATTTTATTGTGCCATGTCATTGGCCACACTAACAGCTTTCCAGAACATATTTACTCATCCTTCTATCATAATTAGAATTGGAGAAATTGACCAGAACAGGGAGGGTTGTGGAAGCAAGTGCCCACTATAGAAATGCACAGGGGTACCTGTGAGAGATTGGCACCACTGGAGTTGGTCTATACTATACATGCAGTAGGTGTGTGACCATGCAGCCACTATACCAGTTCTCTACCTGTATGGTACCTGTCTTCTCTTTAGGCTGTTATATTATATTTGAGGGTGTGTGTAATACACTGTTGGAAAGCTACAATATTCCCCTTTCCATATTGCTATAAGATATTCTTTAATTCACATAAGATTTATATGAAACACCCTATTTACATCTTGATGCTGTACAATCCCATGTCATGTAGGCTAGAGCAGTACTTGCAGTGCATCAATTTGGGCAGTCTAGGAAACCCCTTGGGCATCCATGTAGGAGGCTGTCGATGGATACACACAATCTTCTGATATGTTAGGACCTGGCTGATTTGTTTTTACAGATGGCTGGGTAATATTTCAATATTATCTATGGTGTAGAAAAAGACCATCACTTTTCGCAAACTGTCATTTTTCCCCTTTGTTATAAACCTATGTTAAATGCCCACTATGAGATACTCCTCTGCAAGGGCTTTCCAACGTGCTTTTCCATAGTGTCATAGTCCTATCAGGAGCTGAACAATCTGAAAAAACCTGAACCTCATCTCAGGCAGACTCCTAAATGCAAAGCCAATTTTGTGTGTCACCCATGGCTGCACTTTGAGACCACTGCAGTGCGTATTTCAGAGTGCCTAAACTATGTGAGCGTCACCATCGTCAAAAGCACTCACTTTAGTGCTTTTGGCGACAGTGACGCTCACATATCTCCGTGTGAAATTGTTGAAGAATACAATGCCCCTTGTCATACCCCTTTATGTACAGGTTACGCACGTATCGTAATACCAATATGACATATTGAAAAATGATGTTACTTAAAAACTCTAAGACAAGTCTTTTAAGTAAGGCATCAGTCATTTCATTTTGTTTTGCTTCGGCCATTTTTGAATATCATTTCGTCATTCTAACCTAGTAACCCTATGAATAACCTGGGCTAGCCATTAGGGAGTGGTCAGGGGGGGGGGGGTGGTGGATTTGGGGGTGGACCAAGAAAATTTGGACCCCTTGAAGGGGGGGGACCAAAAAAATTTGGAGCCCTCTTGAAGGGGGGGGGGACAAAAAAATTGCACCCCTTTTTAGCGAAAAAGCCCGCGTGTTACTATAGCTCAAAGGGGTCGGCCGCGCTCAATTTCAAGTTACCTGTGGGGGGGGGACAAAAAAGTTTCGACCCCTCCCACGGGGGGGGGGGGGGGGGGGACAAGAAATTTCGACCCGTTCGCCCGAAAATCCACCGACCCCCCTGTTGTTAAAAAAAGACCACTCCCTTACAGTCTGGGCCCCGGACCATAAAGATAATCAGTGCAAGGCACTGTAAATATCCTGTTACAGTTCTATATCCCTGGCGTGAAAAGAGAGAGACACACACACGGACAGTACTGGAGGGAAGATAAGGGAAGAGAATAGAAGATAACGAAGGTGGACCAGGAGTATTACTGGTGGCCAAAGGCCGTCATTAGTGTAGGACGTGTTGGTTAGGGAAACATGGCCACTGTAAGTAGACAAATGACGGCCTGCCCTGATAACAAGACTCGCCTCAACACCAGCCTAATACCCACCTCATCTCTGTAGGCCTCCCCTCAGCCCATAGTTCCACGCTATTCCTACAGTACTTACCGACTAATGATGGTGCACATTGTATTATGTACACAATCAGGTAGTTAGGGCTATAGGTGTATCAATACACGCAGAATTCTTATACCATAGATAATTCATATACAATAGATATAAGAGACACTATAACATAGAGGACCAGCAGAACAGAAGGCGAGGAAGTACATTAGTGTGCATAAAAATAATTGCTATAACCAGAGTTGTTAAATTAATGGTTGGTATGTTTGTATCGGCAGAACACGCAATCAATCCATTCTGCCGTATCACTATTGCATGGAATAATGACACTCATAAGCAGTGCACAATACTATAGGTAGTTAGCTAGCAGTTGTCGGTTGATTTTGCCAAACCCGCGCTTAGTTTGTGCTGTATGTATATTGAGAACTAAACGTATACTTTGATAAAATGATGGTTTATCTGAAATTGCTATCACAAATCTCTTTGATCTGTGAACAACAATTATGCCCAGAGAAATTCTGCAGGCGAAATCAATTCAAATTGACTATCACCTCCAAGCTCGCCCAAATGGAGTGGCATATGTTCAATGCAGGCTCACATACACAATGTGTACGATATTATCACATGTGCATATATGTATGCATCCAGATGCACCCTTCTCTGTTAAGCACCAGCCCCTATACCACCCTCCTCCACACACACACATACCCTGCCCTACAGAGGCTAGAAAGGGGTTCCGTGTTGGCGCGGCGCGATTAAAAGCCGTGCTTTGTTTTCCGGACGTCGCATCGATCCCAGTGACTGGGGATCTGCTGAGTGAGCTGCTCGTCTGGGTGGTGAGCGCCTCTAATCAGGCATGGAATTACTCCATGGCTGCTGACCGTCCTACATCAAACACTCCTCTACAGCCATAGGTCCCCTGAGCTGCTCCCCATAGACTTAGGGAGAGCTGCTCACAAGGTGCTGAAACGAGCAGCTCGTTACGTTATGTGAGTGAGAACATCTTAAAACGTCAAGTATAGCAGAGAGTCAGCTTTAGGACTTCTAGAGCATCCGAAGGCAGCCATAGGACAATGTAGAGTTCATTTCCGTGAATATTTTAGAGTTGTTTTTTTCAGATAACAAAACGATAAGGAGGAGTTTCCCAACACTGTATACATATAGGATGTCTTCATATACAACACATAGGCCAGGTCCTTTATAATCATACCATATCACTGATCACTCTGACAAGTGGGGCAACGCTGTCATAGAAATAGCACAAACAAGGTTCCTCATTTGCCATTCGAAAAAAAAACACTTCAGAAATATTCTAATTATTTGTGAAATAGCAGGGTAACGAGTCAGTTACCTGTAGGGCATTGACTTCTGAAAATCATCTAGTTGTCGTGTACGCTGCTACATGCAGAGAAGGTTGACAGGGAATTGTGGCTCATTTCCTTGCAGTAATTTGCATTGAATGCAATTTACAATCAGTCGACAGCAATCAGTTCAGACGGCTGCATCTGGAAATCTAATTCAAGACAACTTCTTTGAAACAGGCTATATTGTATAATGTATGAGCTTAAATGAACGTATACGAGCTGTGTTCCCTCGCGATTCAGAAATACATTAATATTTACACCCACTTACACAGAGCAGGCCGTGTATGATTAATGCTATATCCATACTCCTATATACGCCGTTCAGCGAAGTGTTATCAATTACCTTTCTCGAGGAAAGGGTTTTCCAGCCACTCGATCTCCATACACAAACATCTATAGGATATTTATAAGGATGCATAACAAAGCTCCTATTATCAAACATACATGGATAGAGAGGCATTTTTTCTGTATTTGGAACAGGTGCTTAATGCATCATTGTAAGCACTCTAAAGTCGATGTAAGAATTATATGTAACATTTTATATAGTTTACATTTATATAGTGGGCAGATGAGTGTGGGGGGGGGGGGTGTTTCTCAACAGGCAGGTCACTTGGGACTTAGAAGCATACAGAATGACCCCCTTGATAAATATGCATCTCAGAATCATGGTTCCCTGTCCCTGATGAAGAATCAATGCCTTCCTCCTGTACCATATCAGGGTCTTCAGGTCCTGCGGCTGCAGTGTTGTAGAATCTCATTACCAATGACACTGTCAGAACACAGGACTGGGCAATGTCACCATTGACAACGACATTCTCAACCCTTCGTCACCAACTAAAGTCTGCTCACCACTGTCTGAAGAACCAGCTTGATAAGAAACCGTCTTCTACTACACATGTATGATACATCAAGTGATGTTTATTCTCATGTGGATAAAGCTAATCATCGTGCTCTCGGGCTGTCAAATATCACATCTGCAATGTGTTTTATTATGTACTGTTTGTTACTGTTAGAATTTATATAACATGCAAAAATGAACTTTGGAGGACCTATGTCTGAACAAGCAGTACACTTATGTGTCAAGTGTCCCCGAGTTTACAAACATTTGGAAGACCTGGCTGATTTTAAATTATGGAGCATTTAGAATTGATGGGACCATGGACACTAGTACTGTTTATTTTGTTTAATACATATTTGTTATGACGAAGCCATAATCAGGTGTGGCCTCATCTAACACACTAATTCTCTTGTTGCAATCAACCTGCCCGTTTTAATCTACTTTTCAAAGTATCTGTATAGATGAAATAACTTTTGTGACAGACAGATGTCAATGCTGCAAACTCATAGTGTTTTAAAGTGCTTCATCTCAATTGGAGTTTGAAAAAATGAATATGAGGGATTGGATATCAAACAGGACGTTCTATTGGAAACTTTCACTTTTGACCTCCAGTGACATTGAGTTTGAGTTGAGTTTAAACATTTTTTATTTGGCAAAGATTTATCACAATTACACAGGGCGTTTTTCTATCAGATGCCAAAAGAAAGAAGTAGTTCAGTAACACTCATACGAAAAGTATAAAACCATTCATGATTGTTGAGGGGACATCAGGCTGTGTTAAGTCCAAGAGGTTGTGGTGTTATGTGACATTTTATTCATTTTGTGGCTTTTAAAACGCATTCTGGTATTTTTCTTTTTTTTTCCCAATTGATTAAAGGGATCCCTTCACGCACAGAAAGGCTTACCAAGGTCTAGGGACTTTCAGAGGAGGAGGGAAGCTGGAGATGCAATGTTACATGATACCACATGTCTATCACCCCTCCTGGGGGCCTGGAGGGCTGCCCCAACACTAGATACGAATCTCCAAGCACCATCACACTGTATTCTATATCAGATTTGGATCACATACTTTGATTCTAAAACAAGTAGATGTGGTATAGAATACAGTGTGATGGTGCATGGAGATTCTTATCTAGAGTTGTGGGCAGCCGACCAGGCCCTAACACCAGGAGGGGTGATAGACATGTGATATTATGTAACATTGCATCTCCAGCTTACCTCCTCCTCCCTAAATCTTGGCAGTCCTTTCTGTGCATGAAGTCATGTTGCCTAGCTCTATAGCTCAATGCCCATAGGACTTTTTTTTGACACCGAGAAGAAAACTAGTGGGAAAACATGCAAGGTCTATTGCCACAACAGAAAAATTCTCCAGAAGATGGTAAACAAGGATTACTACCAGCGTGGTGTACCATGGGTCCATAACCCGTTGTGACGTCACGAGTTCCTACACTGGGGCCCTGCGGTCCTTGAGTATAGATCACATGTGGGGTTTGTGACAAAATGCAGGACCGCTGGCCACCGGCCACGTCCCAATGTCATTCGCCATCCAGTCTTATCAATATCACAGAGGTCGATGTTACTTAGGGACGCCGCCGGTAGGTGGGACGGCGGCGCTGCCCCCACCACCCTCCCTGTGGGCTCCTGGTGGGAGCCCTCCGAAGTGGGGGGTGCTACTTCCGCTGGCCGGAAATCGTCCGGAGCGACCTGCGCGCCACCTATGGGCCGCCCCGCGAACCCAACATGGAAGTATCATTTCCTGGGCCGCTATGTAGCCAGTGCCGCGCATTGACTGCGGCCCGCTTCCTACCTCAACCTCCCACCCCGTCTATCTTACCCCTCACCCTGTTCTAAAGGAGGCTGGGCCGTAGGGAGGGCCACAGCGCCAGGGTGTGATAGCAGCCTGGGGGCTGGTGCCGTGTAAGGTGGGGGTGGGGAGGTGGGGCGGTGTGTGTGTGGTGGGGGTGGGGGTGTTGTGCAGGATAGCTAGGACACTGCTCAAGATGGGTGGAAGTGGATAGTCGTGAAGCTTAGCGACGGCTGAGAGGAGGTGAAGGTGGAGGTCAGGCTAAGAAGCTCTTACCAGGAGGAGGACGAGGGGGCCTCCTTGTGGCAGAGACAGTGGTATTAAGTAGCCCTATACAAAGGCGGTAACAATGCAACAGACAACAAGACTATTTAACATATTCTCCGCTCTTTGGAAATAAGAATGCAATACAACTATAAGTCCATTCATGATTTATTGATTAAGTAAAATTTAGAATGAACTATCAATTCATGATGAAAATATTATACTATTATACACATGGTGTATCTTGTATGTATAGAGGGTCAGATATGATGTCGATATGAGTCATGTTTATGCATAGATTCAATTTGCTGCTGCTACTTGAATATCAGTCTGATACAATTTCCGCTCTGTCAGCGTCCCAGTCAACAACAAGATGCATTACTCTAGGGATTTAAGCATTAGCGATAACACAGGGTTAATTTAGTAACCTTTCTCATCCGTTCAATATTCATGCGTTGCAGGTTATTTTCAGCGCTATGCCCAGGTCTCCCTTTCCCCAGGGCTGTCTATCTGTATTGTCTACCTCTTTCATTGTCTCCAATGTAATGTCACAACAGCTCACTCTATGTTTGTGTGTGCCTTTCGCTTGCCATTTAAAGTCTGTGTCTGTATCTACTCATTACATTACAAGGGGAGGAGTAGTACCTGGGGTGCTCAAATTATATCTACTATTTACACCTCCATGATGGGAGGAGACTCCATATGAGACCAACTGTATGTAACAGTTAATCACTCTATAAAGTAGAGCCCACGTTGATCCAACTGTATCCACTATACACTATACTAATACAGAGAGAAGGTATGAATATGCAGGGGTGCAGAGGGGTCCCCCTCAGGTCGGAATGTCGCCGAAATTAAAGGCCCCAGGTCACAAAGTCGCTTTTTAAAACCACATATAAATGCTATCGTCATACTTTTCCAAAAGTCGCCAGGTCGCTTTTATTATTGAACCAGGTCGCCAGGTCGCCTGGAAAACAGCCCAGGTCGCTTTTGACCCATCTGGAGCCACATGTATCAGTTATTTGTACCTTTTTGTATTGAGATATATTCCTTGATGAAAGATTTGGCATTTTCTGTTGCAATATCAGGACATTGACCTGGAATCGTTGATACATATACATGTTCCCTTCAATGTCTATATTGCAACGGATATCCACAAATTCAGTGCCCCATATAATTTTTGTACAGTTGGATTTGGAGTGAGCACTCTCCCAGTAGGACCCTTGCAATTTGGAGTGAACGCAAGGCTCCCAAATCTCAACAGGATCAAATTGCAGAGGTTTTGGAGGCATAGAAATAATCGTGCACCCATGGGATTTGAGCTTTAAAACAAAACAGGACACAGGCTCCCTTTATTGGAAATCTGCAACACTCAGACATCCCTGAATAATCATCAGGTCAGGATTTAATACAGGGCCCAGGGTTCCCTGTCATACCTAACATACTCATTTTTTTAGTTTCACATATATAGTTTAGAACCCTACATACATATGTGTAATATTATAACCTTTAGCTGAGCTGTGTCCACTTGGATAGTACTGACATGGTCGTGTAGTGGGAGGGTAGGGATTGGTCAGGTGGCAGCTAGGGCGGTAACGAGGAAGAATTATATGTACGCCGCCGCCCCCACCTAATCAGCCGACACCGAGACTCGACAAACCGGCCTGCACGGCCTTGTTATTGTACCATTAGTCCGGCCTCAGCTTTATCGCCCACCGGTCGAATGTCAATTTTCAATTTCTATGTGTTCCTGCTGGCCCAGGGCTTAGCCGCCAATGGGGAGACTTAAAATCTCCTAATGAAGGCCAAAGTTGGCACTGCGCAGGCGCGAGGCGGTAGGGGCTACTTCCTTATGGCTCACTGGTGCACTCTATTGGCCGTTTTAAGGCCAACCTGTCATGGCGAACGTGTCGCCAGGCTGAATAGACCAGTGGCTGTTTTTGTGGGCGCCGGCCGTATCACCCTTCCTCCCATGGGTCCTATGGGGGGCGTCTATCTGTTAAGATATCCACAGGGCCTTGGCTGCCCTGCCTGTATCTCAGCCTATTGGTTCTCCCGCTTCTCCAGAGTCTCCTGCCCTTTCTCCTCCAGTTTCAACGGCTGCAGATGATGCACTGTCTTTTCTGTCTCCTGCCCTTTCTCCTCCAGTTTCAACGGCTGCAGATGATGCGCTGTTCTTTCCATCTTTTGCCCTTTCGCCTCCAGTTTCAATGGCTGCAGATGATGCGCTGTGCTTTCTGTCTCCTGCCCTTTCTCCTCCAGTTTCAACGGCTGCAGATGATGCGCTGTTCTTTCCATCTTTTGCCCTTTCTCATCAAGTTTCAACAGCTGCAGATGATGAGCTGTTATTTCTGTCTCCTGCCCTTTCTCCTCCAGTTTCAATGGCTGCAGATGATGCGCTGTCCTTTCTGGCTTTTACCCTTTTTCCTCCAGTTTCAAAGGCTGCAGATGATGAGCTGTCAATTTTGTCTCCTGCCCTTTCTCCTCCAGTTTCAATGGCTGCAGATGATGCGCTGTGTTTTCTGTCTCCTGCCCTTTCTCCTCTAGTTTCAACGGGTGCAGATGATGCGCTCTTCTTTCCATCTTTTGCCCTTTCTCCTCCAGTTTCAACGGCTGAAGATGATGAGCTGTCATTTCTGTCTCCTGCCCTTTCTCCTCCAGTTTCAACAGCTGCAGATGATGCACTGTCCTTTCTGTCTTTTGCCCTTTCTCCTCCAGTTTCAACAGCTGCAGATGATGAGCTGTCATTTCTGTCTCCTGCCCTTTCTTTCCCAGTTTCAACAGCTGCAGATGATGCGCTGTCCTCTCGGTCTTCTGCCCTTTCTCCTCCAATTTCAACGGCTGCAGATTATGAGCTGTCATTTCTGTCTAATGCCCTTTCTCCTCCAGTTTCAACGGCTGCAGATGATGCGCTGTCCTTTCGGTCTTCTGCCCTTTCTCCTCCAGTTTCAACGGCTACAGATGATGCGCCGCCCTATCTGCCTCCTGCCCTTTCTCCTCCATCTTCAACGGCTGCTCTTTCTGCCTTCTGCCTCTCGACCGCTAATTGCTGCAGATGATGTGCTGCATTTTGCCCTCCAACTGCTCCAGAACCTGAGCTGCACTTTCTGCCTCCTGCCCTCCATGCATCTACAACTGCTGCAGATGCTAAGCCAAACTTTCTGCCTCCTTCCCTCCACCTTGAACTGCTCCACATGCCCTATCTGCCTCCTCCAATTTCGACCGCTCCAGATGCTGACCTGCCCTTTCCTGCATACGCCCGGTGGGTAGAGGACACTTAAAATATTTCTGTGCCTGTCTAATAATAATACAAGCTATTATTATTAACATTCACACTCAACATATAAATAACCACTTGAGCTCATGATAAGGTAAGAGTGTTGAAAGGTCAGCAAATATGTGCCAGCAATAAGTTTTATTTATTAAACCACATCAGTTGGATGCTGGTGGGGTTTTGTACAAAGACGTCGCGTGGAATGAATAAGTCATGGGTACAATATAACACGGGTGCTCACATTACTAACCGGAGGTATCTTAGTGTCATGTCTGCGCATGCAGAGAAGGAATCGGCTGAAATGAAACTTCCAGTTTGAATTTGTACTTGAACTTTGGGCCGTTTCAACTTAACGATAGAAGACAGCATGGCCGCTGTGGCAACCAGGGCCTTAAACCAGCGTTCTGTTGACCTAATTAATGGCTACACAAAAGGTGATGTATGGATCCTTTAAGTAATTTGAATAATTCCACAGAGTCCTGTTGTCAGTGCTTTTTGATGAAAATGAGTGGGAAACGAATTCTGGCTATTTCATTAAAACTTGAAAAAAGAATTACGTTTGTTTTTTCGACAGAGGCTGAATCATTTGACTTGTTGAATTATCACCGACATAATTGTTGTCTTACAATTTAACATTACGCTACATGGACATAGTTATCAAAAGTGATTATTATGCACTGCTTCCGTCATATAGAGAATAATAATCTGATGGGTTGTGTTATTGTACTTGTAGACACAGTCACTTCTACTAATTGAAGAATCTGAATGAGAGTAAAAAGCTGAAGGTGAATGAATGTTTAGGAAGTAGTTCCCGTGGAATTAGATTTCACGAGTCCCTGATTTTGTTTAAGGTCATTATTCAAACCTCGCTAATTATTCTAGAATTAAATTTCTTCTGATTGAAGAAATAACCCCTTATCTTTCCCTTTTTGACAATTTAATGAGATCCAAGCTACAGAAATGTTCACATAATTTTCTGCTCAAATTACGGATATCCATTAAAACGTGAAGGAATCTGATCAGAACCAGGAATTACAGTAATCTAAAACTCGCGATCGCAACGGTTTGAATGATTCCTCTTTTTGTGTAGAATAGTGCGTAAATAGAAACATATTTGAAGTATGGTATATGCCTCACTGATATTGTCTACTATTTATCTTTGTTTGGATCGCTAACCTATTTTGTTTCTGAAGTTGGCAGATACCTGTTAGAGCTCGTAAATACGCAGATATATTTGCTATATGTTATGAGTCAACGCAAACAAAAACGATATAGAACCCGCCCCCTCAATCCTTCTTTTTATTGCCTCATTATGACAGACAGGTGTACAACAAAACTTAATTTGTACAATCGAATGACATAAAGATTAAATTCAGAGGCCCTTTAGAGACCCGGCCTATTCATAATTATCAAATAATTTATTTAGAGATAGAGGATACAATCATTCACATACATGCCATGACAATCAGCTGTAATACAATAATATAATTATATTGTATGTGTATGAGGGAGGGGAAGGGCTGGCTGCACAATCAATGACACTAGGGATAGCTTGTTAAAAAGAGGAAATACAGGAACATACCTTCAACGAATTACTGGGACACAGAAGAAATGATACCAGATAGATTCATCTTTAATTATTCCACAGTCACCCCATCCGACTTCTTCGACGCCTTACAAGAAAGGCACGTTTTTATTAGCATTCGCTTATTCTGTTCCCTCAAGAAGTCACAAGCAAAATTTAAAATCAGATCAGTTCTAACTCATTTCTCCGCACTGGAGTCTGTGTAGAGGGTGACGCCTGCAGGTGTTTTGTTCTTCAGATTGTCTGAAAGTACAAAAATGAAAATAAGAGGAGATGAGTCTAAATAATGTCATAGAAACACAATACAAACAGCTCAGCTACCATGCCACATACTTATTACGCTCTCAATCTATAGTCTATTCTGATCTTCAATAAGAAACAAAAGAGAAAAGCATACCCCTCGGGCGTGTGGTACGTTTTTGTTTGCTCTCTTTGGACCAATGAGAAGCCAGTAGTTTAGTTATGCCACCCCCTTCTGAAGTGCGACACCATAAAATATATACATCAAATGCCTATGTAGGACATTTAAGGCTTGACTTCTCAATTGACAGATTATACACAGTAAAAAGTTCTACCAATGTACTACTTGGGACGCTGACCAGGGACCAAAAGGCAATAAACATATGTTGCTGCTAAATGTACATTTTACCTTTAATATAGAATGATTCCCCCTTGAAACACATGGGTAGGTTAACCTCAAGTCAGTCACATGCCTAAGGTCGACCACCCCTACAGGGTGGATAAAATCAATATGATGTTAAACCAACAGTACCAACTAGTTAAATCAATGTTACTCGACCAGATTTAGCTATGTTCATTCAACATCATATATTGAATCTTGTCCTCCCTAGATGGGTGGCTGACCTAGCGTGAATCGACCCTACATATCACTTTTTACTATATCCAATGCTATCACCTCCATATCACACACTGGTAATTTGCTTTACAGCCAGTAAGACTCGTCGATATGAACCAAGGGCACAATCACCATAAAGCACAAAAACGGCCGTGATGGGGATCAAGGCTAGATATTTCCCAGATATACTATTATAGTTACCCTAATATACACAATTATATTACTATAAGGTCTGGGTTAAGCTATACATCACAATATGTAGACCAATGGATGGATTTGTATAGCTATATGACTCCTGTGTTTCTCATGCGGTCACAGTACACTGTATACTGTTTATGACCCGGGCATGCAGTAAATATAGATACACAGGGAAGGACAATGCTATGGTCGTTGCCATGACCATACGTTACAAGACCCTCTTATAGTCTACTGCTCAATGGCAAATACTGGTACCTTACCCTAAATGCTTGCTCTACTTGTGGAACATACTTCAGGAACAGACAACAGGAATCCCATTGGGTCCTCTTATCCAATCGGGTATCAATTCCCGTATACATTGATGTATACAAGTTTAAACGTGCTCTTCCATTTCCACATCATGCTATTCCAAATGTAATAATAATAACAACTATTTGAAATACATATAAATATTATTCACAAACTTCATGCTACCCATCGGCATTATTCAGGGCACTAACTGCATGGAGGAATTCAACACCTGTATATATATATATATATATATATATATATATATATATATATATATATATATATATATATATATATATATATATATAGCATCTGTAAAGCCCCTTTCACTGGTAGCTCACCCCTACTATTCCTATACTACTGCTGCCATAGTCAGCTATATATAGAAGGTTCCATAGTACGAGCCATCCACGTAGATGGCGGAGACAAGGCGCCTGCTCCTGCCCTGAACACACACGGCTACAGGCAGCTGGCGGCAGTGGTAGGAGACAGGGGCTGATGGATGGGTGGGCAGGGAGGCAGGCAGATAGGGCTGGGGAGGTGGGAGGCAAATGGGGGTAGGCTGTGGGGTAAGGTAGCAGTTGGACACATTATGAAGCTCATATGTTAGTATTATATCATATGCTGAGATAATTGTGATACTAATGGTATACGGAGAGAGAGAGAGAGAGAGAGAGAGAGAGAGAGAGAGAGAGAGAGAGAGAGAGAGAGAGAAAGAGAGAGAGAGAGAGAGAGAGCTTTACATACAATACAGTAACGTAGAGAGAACTGGACACAGACATACATACAGTAAGTGGTTGGGTAGCAAGATGGGGACTGCTTGGTGGGGAGATGGGGAGTGATATAGTATTAGAGCTAAAGTCTAGTTGTGACGTATTCTGATTGTTGAATGAGTATTAGTATAAAAGTAGATATAATGCTAGGCCATAGGAAAGTGTAGGAACAGGCCCGACAATGAACCTTTTCTTTTATCCAAATTTTAACTTTTAAAATCCGACCTTCCTACTCAGGATCTGTAGATTATGCAGAGCGAAAGATACCTTGTATTTTATACCTTATGGTAATCTTGAGGTAGGCAGCGCACCAATTGGAAACACACCCGTATATAAGCATGAATCGTGAATTCAGTGAAAACGTAAGAATATACAGTGGGATTGGTAGAAGTCAGGCTTGGATGTGTCAGGGGATAAGGTGGAAACTGTTAGTGTGCTGGTGGGGGGGGGGGGGGTATGCAGTTGTGGGCATCGGTCGAAGGAATCTGATTTTGATGGCAGTCGATGGCGAGTTCCTTGGCGCGACAGGCGCCCACAAATGGGATGTGACACCGTGCACATATCCCTCTGCAGGGGGCTGCTATCGGAGGCGCAATATCACCAACCAACACATAAATCATGAATCCACCCTGGGTCACCTCACCCCCACCCCTCACCTCTCACCTCGAAGGTCACTACTGCAGCGTTATCTGATAGGGGGAAAGACGGCAGGGGGTGGGCACATAGCAAGGAGTTGGTTCCTGAACCTGCCTTTTCCGAAGACACGAAGGTAGGATAATAAATGGGGGCGGTATTGGTATAGAGCATTCTCAATTGGATCATTTGCATCTTGTGTCTACACGCCCACTGTGCATGCGCTAACCAGACAATATCAGAGAAGAATTGCTATTTACATACACTACTTATACCATACCTGCATTGATATGTTATTTCCATGAACTTCTGATACAACAGAGAGTTCAAGATCACGACGTGTACGGCTGCGGCAACGTGTAACGTCACAGGTCACGTGGGGGCTATCCCCATCTAGAAGACTTAGTATATAACTTCTAGCCTTGACGTTTTGAACGTGTAGAGGGCTGTCTACACGCACGTGTAGATTATATATACAACAAAAGTACATAAGCATGATGGGCCTGTCTAATTGATGAGTAGGTGGGCGAGTAACTACTGCAGCAGTACATTATTTGTAGGGTGATTACTAATACATTACTGTTTAATTACCTCTCGTTGATCACTTTTTTTCCCTGCTCACCTGGTACCACACCAATCAGGTGTTGGTAGGCTCATATAGGAATATCTGTTCTTAACCAAATTTACTTCTACTGCTACTGGAAATTCTACTTCTAGCCCTTGCCGTAGCAGTACCCGTACGCGTTGTGCAATCTTAAGGGAGTTTAAGATCGTGACGCGTACGGGAACGGCAACGTGTAACGTCATAGGTCACGTGGGTGGTATTCCCATCTAGAAGTATGCAACTTGTAGGCTAGACGTTATGGACGTGTAGACCCCTATCTACACGTACGTCTAGGGGGAATTATGGTATGGATAAATTAATCATATTCATGGCTATTTCAAATAGGCCTATATGTATGGTACATACATAGTTGCCTACTGAAGGTGATAATTGGCTCTGGGATAAATATACACCCTTGTAATTGCCTGAATTGGTAAGCCACTCTCACCTGTATGGTGATCTGGTCAAGTGTCGTCATGGTCAGCTATTGGTAAGCTCATATAGGAGTGTGTATCCTTAACTACATTACTTGTACGTGTACTGCAACTTGTACTTGTAGACCTTGCCGTAGCAGTACCCATACACATCGCACAATCTTAAACTCTCTTCAAACTACCTGAGTCTATCTAGGTTTTGGTAAACTTCCATACACTTCTTAGACTGACTCGAGTTACCATTTCCATACAGGTCTATACAGTCATTATTCTCACATTTCCTTACACTACTTCTAGACAACATTGGTCCCTGGGGCCCATCACAAGAAACAAAACAAAAACGTTATTCAATGTTATATAACGTATCTATGTGGCTCCTTATTGCGGCAAAATGCTATATAAGGTTAGAAACAATATTTCAAAACATCTGACATCAGAAATCACTATCTATTGTAAATTTTTATAGTTTGTGCTAAAGTGAAGTACATCTGGGCTCGAGTTGAACACTTTGAATCTGGGCTGACCCCTCTGGGCTCCCACTTATAGCCCTGGACAAAAAGGACTATAACTCCGCTATGGGCTCATCAGCTTGCCCAAGAAAAACATAATGCGTCCCACTAAGCAAAGTTGGCTGGGTTATACCTGAGTTAATCTATTTCCACACATTACACCACTAGCTAAACCTGCTTTCTCATCATCTGATTTTATCTACAATTTCTATATCTTCCTTGGGATATACATGTACCTCTATATATACGTATACACTACTTTTAAGACGTTGCAATACCTGAGCCTATCTACCATTTCCCTGTACTACTTAGACAATATCTGATTCTATCTTCCATTTCAATATACTATTCAGACCATAGCTGAGTCTGACTACAATTTCCATATACTACTTCAACTACACCTCAATATATAACTGCTATATTCCGACACTACTTCGACTAAAGCTGAGTGTAACCAACATTTTCGTACATTACCTCCAATAGGCCTACACCTGGATAACAACCACATCCCTACATTACTTCGACTACACCTGTATGTAACCACCATTTCCATACACTAATTCGACTACACCTTATTATAATCCCCATTTCCATACACTACTTCGACTGCGCCTGAGTATAACCACCATTTTAATACACTACTTCGATTGTACCTGAGCATATGAACCACCATTTTTATACACTTCTTCGACTGCACCTGGGTATAACCACCATTTCCATACACTCCTTCGATTGTACCTGAGTATATAAACCACCATTTCCATACACTACTTCGATTGTACCTGAGTATTACCACCATTTCCATACACTCCTTCGATTGTACCTGAGTATAACCACCATTTCCATACACTACTTCGATTGTACCTGAGTATTACCACCATTTCCATACACTACTTCGACTGTGCCTGAGTATAACCACCATTTCCATACACTACGTCGACTGCACCTGAGTATAACTACCATTTCCATACACTACTTCGACTGCGCCTGAGTTTAACTACCATTTTCATACACTACTTTGACTGCACCTGAGTCTAAACACCATTTCCATACACTACTTCTACTAGGCTTACATGTAAGTCTGACAATGGCCATACACCAATTTGAAAACGCACAGACTGATGCCTGAGTATGTTTACAATTCTCTCATACTACTGAGACCTCACCAAAGTCTATATCAGACTACTGTTTCTGTATACTAGTTAAAATATACCCCCAATCTATCAATTATTCCCTATACTTGTATAATCTCCACACACTGCCAAGATTGGGGCAGATGCTATCCCCCATTTCCATACACTTCCTATGTCTCTGTAGATGCATCCGTCACTCATGCCGGTTCCTACTTAGAAATCTAGTCCAAAATCTGTGTAAGAAAACATAGTTGCCTGGCTTCTAGCTTCTCAGGAGAGACCCCCTTGAGACATGAGTCACCCCAGGAAGTGGCACGGCTAACACTGCCAGACAAACTAGATGCACAGCCAGTAAACGTATTAGAGACTGTAGGACCGCACCGTTTGGGGTGGGGGGATGGAGACTGTTGGCTGCTCTGGAGGTACTGTTGAGTAGAGAGGTGGAGAGGAAATGTGCATGACTATGAGGTTATGAGTTTAAGGTGTGTAAAGGGGTGGGGAGAGTTACGGTGTGTGACAAAGGGAGGTAGATTATAAAGAAAGGGGCCTAAAGGGGCCCACTTCCTCTTGTGGGTAGACATGGGATCATTAGAATATCACTGGTGGCCGGGTATTATACGGCATAACGTGGGGGCAGGTATTAGGGCACTCCTGCCCGACCAGAAAGAATCAGACCCCGGCATTAACGGGGGTAGGGGTGGGGGGAGGCCAGCCCGACAGGATAAGACCTGGCGATTGATACGGCCTGGGTCGGAGTGGGCCATGCATCACCGGGCTCCGGGCCTCCGGTACATTAGGGCGCCGGGCGCACGGCTGACCCACGCCTGGGCCCCGAGCAGGAGAACGTGGGAGGAGGGGAGGGGGTGCTACTCCCATACCCTTCCTACCTCCGCCCACTATAATCCGTACAGCACTATGTGGTATTGTCCCAAATTGAGATCCCAAATCGTATTTGATATTGGAGCCCCTTTAATGTTATTTACATACAAATGATACATTATTGGCAGCTGCAGCTGTGGAATTGCCCTCATCCCGTGGGCAACACCATCAGTTAAACACAAACACCATAATATATAAATGTATTAATGCAGGGAGATATTGGCAGCAATAACGTGTATTCAACAACACCTAGTGCAGGATAGACTCTGCCAACGCTGCCGTCGTAGAGCCGCCCATGTGCACCCCCACTTAATGTCCAGTGCATGTGCGCACGCGCGCGGGGTACTACAGAGGCCGACTTCCCTTAATACCACACTCACATGACAACCCCAGCCTTTAGGCGAGCCACCACTCCTGGCAGGCCTCTTATTTATAACATCTAAAGCGCCAGCAAAGTTAAGTTTACCATGAAATCATTAGGCCCCGAAAAGATTACTTTTACAAGTAAAAATGTGTTTTATTTGAAATAAAAAGAGATGTGTGTGTGTATGTGCACATTTTCTTTGTCCTTGTACAATGTAGTTTGTAATAAATGGTGACAGCATTAAAGCATCAAATAAACAAACCGTAAATTCTCGCATATAACTCTTACTCGCATTATAAGCCGCACCCCAAATTTGGGCTGATCCCATAAGCCGCACTGACGATCTGACTTGCACACAAGCCGCGGCTCCTACGCGAGAATATACAGTAATCGAATTATTTTACTCAAATACAAAAAAACAAAGATTGCTAGAAAATGACTCCATCGCTCCAATTTAAACAAACCATATTACTATATCGGTCGGCCCATTGGATTGACATTTCTTGTAATTATCATGACGGTAGCCTCCATGCTGATATGATGCTTATCTGGGAGAGGATGGGGGTCGGTATAGGCAGGTAGGGGTATTATGGCGCAATCCACACTTGCCGTTATCTGAATAGTGTCTGAGCTGGGACTGACACCATCTAACTAGAGCAGATTGGCATGGACGATGAGACACACACAATGATGCCACGTCATGCTACACTGCACCCCAGGTCATCTATGGGACGGTCAGGGGCAGGAGGATCCATGACCCAGAGTGAGTGGTTGAAGGGAAGGGAATTGCTGGAGTTGTAAGGAGAAACAATGTATAGAGGTGTGCAGGATGAAAGAGAAAATGAGAAGTCAGTTGACAGTGGACTGAAGAGAAAAAAACGCTGTAGTGCAGGGAGAATGGAGCAAATGTAGATGGGGGAGGGGGATTGTTCGATCCGGAAGAGCTGCGATGAGGAGGTGACAGAGAAAAATGAGGTTTCGGGTAGGGGAATGAAAAGGCCTGGAGGCGAGAACGGCCTGTGCGTGAGGGGAGGGGAGGGAGGGAGCTGGATGGGCATTTTAGCGTCGGCAAACGGGGATGGCTCATTAGCATACAAAGCGGCTTTTGTGGAGTTAGTCAGCGTTCCTGTGACAGACGATATTCGTCTGCTCTTGTCGACAGTTCGTTTGGTGGGAAATGCTTTGTTTTGGCGGGAAGGATTAGGTGGCAGTGTAGGGCCCAGGGCGTGAGAGGATCGCGGGGGTCGTGTGGGGTAAGGGCGCCAAGCCAATTACCATATCCCACTAGGGAGACACTGTTTCCCAATTAGGAAACTGCCAAAATTGCTATAGCTCGCAGTCAAAATGCCCCATGGTGGCCATATAGCATTTTATTACATGCCTTTGGGGGGAGGGTCTCGTAGCTATGGCCTTGTACATCACTGCTATAGTCTGAGCCGGGTAATCTGGGCAATTCTCGGTTCTGCTCATGTGAGCGATAGGTGAGCTGACCTAGATTTTAAGAGCTCTCATTAAATCAAGTGGTGTTGCTGTTAACAACAAGACAATCTAGGCATCATTTTCTAGGGTCTTCCAAGCCAGCATCGACATTAATCATTCTGCACCCTTAACGAATGCTATCGTACATAATTCTATCTCGCAAAATGAAATGCAGTATTCTCTGAGACAAGAAGGTTTGGGAAAGTAGTTAAACACAGTGTTCCGTCTTGCCTTCCCTTTTTTCTGCTTCTTTACAAGTATATATTCACACATGGCATATATAATATAGCCTTTCCCTGAATAGCAGCAAAACCACTTCAAATGAGTATAACTGAAAACGATGTGTACAGAGCAGAATTCATTGCTAAGATGTGATATTGCCGACTCTTATGATGTACAAAACTAGCTTTAAGCAGGTGCCATTATCACTACTGTCACAGAGGGACTTGCTTTCATACGGTATAATATGGCTTCAGGAGATGTCACTTTACGCAGGCACGAAGATTCTCTGAAGCTAAAAAACGATCCATCTGCTGTGTCACAGTCCTTGACGGTGCCCTGTCATAAATGGATGACAGCTGTCATGCAGGTGTCAACACCTTCTTCATATGAGGCAGACAGACCAGGTTTGGCCTTCAGTTCAGGGAAGGCCAAAACTATTACATTGAGATCCATTCATAAAAGTGAAAAACCTGATGTCTCATCGATCAGGGTCTCTGTCTAGGTGATTGACACTGTTATTATACTGTGGTGGTCATATCCATAGGGAACATGAAGGGGCAGTGTTGACGCTTCTAATCAAATGTCTTTGAGAACAACTTGAACTACAGCTCTTGGAGTCGGAACTCTCTACTATCCCATTCATCATATTTGTCAATTCTTTAGACTTCCATTTCCAAGTATTTCTAGGTTGTTCTGATAATCGTCGCCCTCAACTCCCACATAATATTACAGCTTGTATTTCATATCTTGATTTTAATGCCCCACTATCATCCTGTTTCAATATAGACCATAACCTTGATCCATCTCCCATTGAAGAAAGATGATACATCCAACTGCTGGAAATGCTTCAGGCCAGGCTTTTTAAGAAGTTTCTGAAGAGTCACCTTCTATACTCTAACGTAAATATATACGCTAAAGTGAAATATTCTGAATTAGAAAGAAGGAGAAATTAACAACAGCTAATCATATCCTCTATTTACTGAGTAACTCGCCAGTATAGCTTTATTATACATCCTGCCTCTATCCCGTCTACTACTTTATGTCAGCAACCGATCCTGGTTCCTATATTTCTAGCTCTCTATAGTAGCTCTGTCACCCACCCCCCATCCCACTCTCACTCAGCATCACAAGCGAACCCCCTCCCATTTCATGACTTGTTTCCTTTGCTACCATCTCCATCGTGTACCCTGCCTACTCATCCACACCTCCCCCACCCCCACATATCCCCCCCCCCCCATATACCTCCCCCCTCTTCCTCAAGGAGAGTGAGTGGGGGTGGGGATTCGCCTCTAGCCTCAGCCCTGTTTGCATGCTGGAGATAAAACCCGGTGGCCGTCGGGGTGATCGCTACGATCTATCACAGTCTGGATCGGTGGTGCTGACAAGAGTAGGGAAGGGGCTGGAGCCGGCCAGCATAAACTCCACACTTAGTGCATTACGCAAGACTAGGCTCCGCGCCCGATTTTAACGACAATAAAACAGCGATATTTATTGGCGGGATTAGGGGCCGGGTCTTGGTTGCCGAGTCGGCCGCGGGCGGCGCTGAGAGCAATATGTCATCACGTGACACGCAGGGAACGCCGGGAAGGCTGGGGACAGATCGGGGCGGCGTCTCTGCTGTCATCGTTCATCATGGCCGCTTATGACACTGTAATACTGCGCCTGGATTACTCGATTAGGATTCAACGGAGGGGGCTCGCGCTCCTTCCCCTCCTACCCCCTTCTCTCCTCATTCCCTTTACTTCACCCACTCCTCTGAGTCTCAGACCGGTATTGTACAGGCCCCAATGCCTCGCGCCGCTGACGACTGGCGATAGGCGTCGCCACGGTCGGGGTTGTATTCAGAGTGGTGTGTCTGTAGTACCACCTCCACCAGCCCTGCTGCTTCCATATCACTACTGGTTCCATCACCTCCCCCCTCCTCCACAGACTCAGCCTTCCTCCAGCCTTCCTCCCGCCCTGCCCGGGACGGTTCTCTTGTTGTTTTCGCCACTATCCAATCAAATTGCAAGCTCATTGTCGGAGCGTCAACTCCCGGGGCGGCACTAGATACCGCCTCTTGCGCTCCACGTAGGGCCGATCGATGGAACCAAGAAAACCAACCAGCTAGAATTCCCTTCCATTCTCCATCCTCCCTTTCAACAGCCCAACCCGCGAGCCCAACCTTGTTTTCCACCCAAACCACTGAACCAATGCCCCCGTCTCCTCCGCTCCCCATTTCCTTCCAAGGACTACTTCTTTTTGGGGAGCTTATGTCATTGAGGCGGTAACCATAGGAACGCTGATTAAATAGAACATAGACGGAGAACTGCTCGCCTACCCTTCCGCTAGTTTGCTATTAGATTCTCCTTTTCGGTCCAACCTGCTCTGCCATAAGGATCGATGGTAGAAACTACTTCCGAGTCGGGTTGGCCATGCCTAATGGGCCCCTTGAAAGGGATCAATTTTTGCCGCAATCGAACTCTACCAACAGGCATTTGTTAATAAATTGGACCAATTGAAACTGTCAGCCGACGGTGAAAGCAAACAATCACGAGCTTGTTATCCATGCCGTTATTAGCCCTTATCTCCAACTGTTACATTCCGCCCGCTGTCTCCATTGTGTTAAAATATCAAACACTTGATAGCAGACGCGGAACAGCGATAGCAACTCTCAACTACCACTCTTATCCATATTTCATTACCACCTCCACTGCTTGTTTATTTCCAGGAATCTCATATAAATCACATGCCTCTGGAGGCTGAGCTGAATGGGGGTCAGGGTAAATGAGACTAATTGATACTGCACATGTACAGTGTTGCCTGTGCCCCCTGACCCCATTCCGTGAGCAACTCACTACTGGTACTGCTCAGGCATAGTCAGCACTCTATGGAGCAATTTCTGGGATTGCTCAGTATTGTCACTTTAGGCTTGAGACCTTTGAACCCGCTTCGGGGTTACATAAGGGAGTCATTCAACCTAGATGATAATCAGGGCGAGTGATAATGATAGGAGCATGATATATTGCATAAATGATTGTATTTCTCTACTACATTTTCTTTCTTCCTATTGTATTTTTTGTTATTCAGTTGTTGCTGTTTTCCTTTCTTGTAATGGGATCTCACCTATATTGATGTTACTATACGATTGATGACACGATATATGGAGTTAAATAGACCACTATGATGAATCAAGGTACTGTCTGAGGTGTGCAAAGCACTATAGGCTACAGCAGGTTATTGAGACAGGATGAAACAGCAGAAAGCGCTAAAGCTCAGCTCTTTGATGTTGTTTCCAATAATGAAAGTGTTGTGATATAATATGCCTGAACTAAAGCCAATATGAATCAACCAACAACGACACAGATCATGTACAATTTAGGAAAGAATAAAGATGAATCTTATAATAGCTAAAAAGATTGCTTCATTGGCAAATAACAAGACTAATTCTTGTGCTCTTCAGGGCCGTTCGTATTGGCCCAGGATGGCTTGTTCAGAAGCGCTGGACACCCTCCAGTCTGCGTGACAATGACTTTTACAGCCTCATGTGGCCCACTTAGCAGTCACTCTCCCCATGGTCAGAATGGCATAAAAGTGGATGGAAACAACTCATCATCTAACTAGCTGCCGCATATAGTATTTTCCAAAGGGTTCATTGACCTGCCCCTGAAGAAGTATACTGAATACATAAAAACAGTCACCTATAGACAACCAATCCCCAAAATCGAGTCAGCACATAACAAAATTATCATTGTGTCCCATCTAACACTGTTTGAAACAAACAGAAATTATATTCTCCGGTGTTAGACACCCGGGACTGCTTGTCAATGCTAGGAACTGGCCAGGGGCACTCGGGGGCATGGAGGAGGCATCCTGTGACATTCGGATATCCTGAGGGGTACTTTGGTCAGCAGAGGACATTCGAAGGCCCTTAGTGATCTCCAAAACATTTCTCTCCAACAGTGCTCCATTGCAGCAACCACTACTGCGTTTATCCACCCCTTCTCCGCCCCTACATGGCAGTCGTTCACTGACCAGACCCATTTGCTGTGCCCTCTTAGCCCAGCCCTAATTGGGGCCGTGCTTAGTGGTGGCCAGATAATAGTGGGATCCAGAGGACGGTCTCAGCCCTGTCGTGTCCATATGAGGCCTCTCAACGTCCTCATGTTGAGAGGATGGAAAGGTAGAAGGATAGCGGGTGGTAAGGGGTGTTAGGGACGGTCTAGGGCTGCATGGGAGGGAGGGACAGAGATGTGTGGGGGGATGGGCACGTGCCGTTAGCTAGATTCTCCCAACCATCATTGGCGCCACCACCACCATCACCATCACAGCCACCCACCTCCACCACCCACTATTTACCACCACCTACCACCCACCACTTCTACCTCAGGAGCCTCACACGCCTCTGGCAATCGTCAGTGCCAATTACACAAAGCTGACGCACAGCTACCCAACCCATGCTATTTACACAAATAATTGCCACCGCTCAGGGGTACCAGAAAGAATACACAAAACAGAAAAAACTTGAAAAATGGAGACATTGACCAGAATACTCCATAGGGAATATGTCTAGGGTACGGTATGGCTTTCAGTACGGTTAGCTGAAGGGCGTGGAGGGATGTAGTAAATATGGGGTGCTTTATAAATGGTGGCTTAGAGTTGTATTATCCGTAGCAGAGTGTTGTAATGCTGTTAGTACACATCGTGATGGCCTTGATGGTCAGGGTCTGATTTAATTACCTAGACATGGTCCACGAATGGCACCATGGAGAGATGTGTTCAGTGGGGGGACCTGTAGTAGCACATGGATTGGGGGTAGGGGTGGCATTTGCCACAGCAGTCGGCCTGCCCTTTCCTGGCGCTTTCCCCTGGAAATGTATCCTAACCCTAGTCGACCGGAGGCCACCAAGCACCTCTCCCCTAGTCATACCATACCCCCAGAGGAACGTCCCACTGTTAACACGATACCCTCCCATTGAAAGTAATAACCAAAATATGGCCGTCACGGAGGATAGGAGCTGGTATTCTGAAGCACAGACACTCAGCCAAATATACATGCATTTTTTAACCATTCATGTGGGGATTGTATGTATACCCATGGGACAGGTATGTGAGTGAATGGGAAGTTGCTGGTATAAATAAATAGATGGGGTTTGTAGGCCGCCGCCACAAAATGTCAGGGGATTTGGAAATACAATCACCATACCAAAAACTGTTAACCCTCCGTACCATCTCACCCCACTCAGACTCTCATCCACACCCACGCGATCCCCCATTCCACCCCATGCACCCCCTTCACCGTACATATATCTGATTACCCCTAGTGCCAAATCAAATCAGGAGGGAACTCATGCAGTCGTTACTGCTGGCAACACAGAGAGTGCGGCTTACCCAGTACTCCAAAACAGCATCCCGGGGCCCCACACAAACCACAGTTACTGTGCACTTCCATATAGCTAGCCCTGGTCTTATGAATTACCAGCCTGCAATGTAATGCGGCATACTGTCTTGCCTTGCTAGCTTGCAATGCAATAATACAATGCAACATGACCAGCCATATGATTTACCGGCCTGCAATGTCATATCGCAATTTATAATACAAGGCTCAGACATACTGCCTGTAATATCTTATGCAATGCCTTACACATTAGCCTTATGCATTACCAGCCTATCATGACGCAAAACCCGCATTAGCATTATGTTTTAATATTAGTGGTAGGAGCCTATAATCCCATACTACCAATACTTGCCTGGTCATGCAGGGAGCCCAATTTTACACTGAAATTAAAGGCACGAAACCCATATGCCACATCTAGTAGCTTATGGTATGTTATCTCGTCCAACTAGTCCCAGCCTAGCATTGTATGACATTGCATTATATGCCATATTTCACAAAGCTGCCATTTCATACACTGAGCCAAATAGAAAAGGTGTGTTTCAGATTACATGATCTGGAAATCTAGGTTTAACGTACCGGGGTACCTTTATTTATTTCTTAAATTTTACTTAGACTTTGCAGACTGCAGTGCAGATTGGCAGACAAAGGCCTCGACACGATGACCATGAAATCGACTCAAGAATTGGATAAAAATGTCTACGGTCGGCCCTCTTTTTAAAAATAGTTTTCCCCTTTGGCTTTAGCTTCAACATTATGTGATACAAGCCTAGAGCCTGTGACTAGCCCCGCCTTATCTTGGTGTCAGACCCCAGTTACCTTTACTTACCATCTGACATACTTATGAGACTAACCAACTGCCACCTATACCTGGTATTATCTTCCACCTGCCTGCGCCCTCATCCTCTCGCACCTGTAGCGCTAACACAATATCTCTTTGACCCTTAGACCAACATTGTGCGTTAGTTCTCTTGACGGCATGATGCTTAAAAACAGCCTAGATGAGTAACTGAGCAGGACTGCATCCGATCCTAATGGAGTTGATACACTTCCAACGGCTCAGCATGATCCACTAATGCAGCACTTAGAAGCGAATTATTCAGTTTAATACCACCGTTCAGATGTTGCCTTATTCTTCTTGCTTAGCTCAGTCTCCAACCTCCACATTGGGGAAAACATCAGCGTCAGCCCATATCGCCAAAAGCACCTCATATAAGGGTCAGACACTGCTGGACTAACATAGATGGGTCCAGGGCCATTTTAGTGAGGGTCAAGCTATGCTGTACCTTCAATAACAGGCTAGACTATCGCAAAATTGCTTGAGAGTCTGGCCATGTTGAACCCTCATGCCAGAGTCTGACAATGCTGGACTCTTGGAGGCTGAAAGAGACTCTCCCCAGAGTCCAGCATTGCCAGACTCTGGCATGAAGATCCAGCATGGCTAGACTCTCGAGCTCTTTGGGAAAGTCCAGCTATGACTGACCCTCATGTAGATGGGTCCAGCAATGCCTGTCCCTCACTAACATGCCTAACTTTTGGCGACACAGCCAGCATCCAGCTGACTCTCACATTTGTCGAGGTGCAGCTTTCATCCATCAGATTCACCAGTCAGCTTATAGTCAACCTCACATATCACATATAGTACATGTATGTCTGTGACAACAGAACCAACAGTATTCACCAGACAGTATTATTCTACCTACTACATAAATGCATACAGGAACCGTATACTTTAACCCTAGAAGCTACTGACGGCGTATGCGTGGCGTAAGGCTGTGGTACGCCACGCTGGTGTGAGCGTGGCGTACCACAGTCACCCTGTCCAGCTACTCTACAAATTCAGCTCTAAAATGTTTATTTCCGGGCAGATTTTCATGATTTAAAAAGAAAAATAATCGTGAATGTTTGCTAATTAAAGTAGGTAGAATAAATCGAAAACATCACTTGATCTGCATATGAGACATTGTACACCACGGATCCACTCGTGGCTTATAAAGCCACTTGTGGATCCGTGGTGTACAATGTCTCATATGCAAATCGCGTGGCGTTTTACGTTAGTATTCACCTCCCCTATCTTATACACTCGTACAGGTGCCATCAGCCATATAGCCATCTTTCCCAAGCACCACCTGCAAACAGCTCTTATGCTGAGGCAATGGGACGTCTGTAGTGTCATCATATCACTGCCTGGAACTACCAGCACCCACTATTCCATCCCGACCCCATTATACACTCCCCATTGCCACTTCCAAGCGTTTGCAAAACCAGCAACCGCCGAGGTAACTATCAGCCCTACATACAGCTCCTACCCTGTCTACCTCCTCCCATATGGTATACGGGGCCCTAGCCTCCATTTCCCACGCCGTACCTCACCCGCCAAGGTCACTAGCTGACTCGTCGTTTGATGTGAAGCATATGGCAGGTTGGCACATGTGGAAACCAGTGCAGGCTGATGGAGGAGGGGGTGGGGGGTGCTTTGTGATGTATGTGTGTGTGACGTCCGGGCTGTAAGGTATATAGGGCCCTGCTGGGACATGCTGTTTGATGGTGGCCATGCGTGCTGCTGTGTTTGTGTAGCCCACCCTATCTGCCCACCCTACCCCCTACCCTACCAGCCTTTCCTCCACACCACCAGCAGCCCGCCTCCCCTGTCCTCACGCCGCGCACACACCAGCGCCGGGGGCTAAACATGGCGGCGGGAGGAGGGACAAGCGCGGGGCTTCTCCGACATGAAGGGAAGTGGGGCGTGGGACATTTTATTTTTCTACCAGGGCCGGCCACACGACCGCCGGAAGACGAAGTCTACTTCTAAGGGAACTGCCAATATGCCATGGCATGTTAGAGGGTGGTAGGGGAAAGGGCTGGGGTGGAGCGAGGTGATTCTTTTACCAGGGGAAATCTGATGTGGATGTGGTTATGTGACTGGGTGGTAGATGGTGGCAGAGGTCCGGTCTAGGCAGAGCGCCATATTTTGGTGTAATGAACGCCCGCGTCTTTCTGCCCTAGGGGGTTGTCCATCACGCGCCGTGTGGTGCCACCATTGGCTGTCGGTGGGCCTGAAGCGAGCCGAGCATACCAAGCCGAAAATATCACCAGCTGCCTAGACTGTTTTTCTGCTACATTTCTCTTACAATACCACGCAATATAACTAAACAATAGTACCCATGGTTATGTACTGGATATACTCCTGGTGGTCGAGAGGCAATATCATTGATATAAGCTGAGGCCGAAGGCCAAGGCTTATATCAATGATATTGACTCGAGACACCAGGAGTATATCCGACATACAGCCCGCTTTCATAGATTGATTATGTAAAATAGGCTAATTACAGCTATTTTTCCACACATGTGGCCTAGGAGGATATCCTGTATAACCCTCCTAGGAGGTTATATGATCATCAAACATGTACTCTGTGTGGTCTCATAAAAATACAATGACCATAGCCTATGCTTGAAGAGTGTAGCCTCATTCTGATACAACCTAGTCATACATAAACTAAGCATGAACAAACTCTCACAGCCAGACTCTGGGGTCAAGATGCTTGAGTACATGGTATTTCTGGTTTGGACTTCCAGATGCTGGGTTTGAATCCCATGCAGGATAGAACTTTTGATATGCCCGATACACTTTTTTCCCTTTGGCTTTTCTGATATTTCAAGAAAAAAAAGAAAAAAGGAAAAAAGAAAGGAAACGGGGGTGTGGGGGCGGAGCCCCCGAATTATTCAACAGCAGCACCAACTAAACATCACTCTTAATTTTTTCTAATGGGACAATGCCTCACCACCATAGACCCTAGTTAGCTAGTAGGCCATTCTGATATTTTAAGAAAACTGGGGTGCGGGGGCAGAGCCCCCGATTTACACAACAGCACCTAAACAGCACTTAACTTGTCTAATGTGATGATCCCTCACTACCATATAGACCCTAGCTAACAGGCTCAGACACATGTGGCTGTCTAGTCCTCCTGCTAAGGTACAGGGTACTTCTTGTTGGCATTGGCTCAAATGGGGTTCAAACCCCTCAAAGTTTTTAGATAGCGTTATTCATTGGGCTCAAAAGGCAGAAGCAGTACATAATTATACTATCTGGTGATGATTATCATTGCATGAGTCCTGATGGAGCAGTTGGTTAGCTGGTGGGCTCAATAGTTCTGAGGTTGTGGGTATGGATCCTGCTAGATACCTTGATTCTGAAAGAGAAAAAGAGCTCTTAAATATAACCACCTCCTAGGGGTGTATCACTAGTTACAGAATGACTTTTTGTCAGGCATTGCAACAGGAAGGTAGCAGAAAGAAAATCGAGGCAGCAAGCTATACTAATATACTTTTCCTTATTAGCTATATTCGATTGCTTTGTAACATGAATTTATCATCAATAGCTTCCTATTTTGTCCTTCTGCTACATACCTTCCACCCAAATGAAAACAATCAACACCACTATCTAAATGTATTGATTCTAGCTTTTTCAACAAGCTAATAGTGGCAGTTCTCAACTGTTAGCTACAAGCGACAAGCTACGGCATATGAACAAAGAGTTATAAATGAAATGCATAGAATTCACAATCCTTCCCTTCCCGAATAGACCCAAATGTCGTTGCATATGGAAAGGGCTAGGTCCGCACCCTACGATTCCAATCATAAAGGAGGGGAGAATCACTAGATAGTCCTTTATGGGAATAATTATATCTGATTAAAGCTACGTATGAGCCTGGTAGATTGCCCCCCCCCCCCACAACTCCTGTGTTGTATCCTTCCAATAACTACTTATTCCTATACTACTACTGTTCGTGCCGCTATACCACTATACTTCTTGTTGGCGCTTGTTCTACATATCACTGAACTATATACTTAATCCAGCATCATTTCTACTGATGCAAAACGAGACAAATCCATCCCAGAATTGAAGCATATAGTACATTTTGTAAAGGCACCTTGGTGTTAATTTTAATATTTTGGTAAAAGGGTGTACACTGAGCAGACTCTAATGACAGGGAAAAAATCAATCTTGGGCAAACTGTTATATCTAGCCATTCCTAACCCAGATTTTTCTCACATTTTTGTCTCTTTTTATATGTTATTTTGCGTCCAAACTCTTCATGTTGGCCACAGTGCTAGTGCTGCAGAGAGGTGGCAATCTCCAGGTGCCATGCGAGGTCAGGTTACAGTTAAGTATACTAAGGGAGTTGTCACTTAGAGTGGGGTGGGGATGGTATATTTTATCGGGTGGAACCCCAATGTGTACCCCATGAGAGGGGGCACCAAACAAATGTGGGTGGGAACTAAGAAAAATCGCGCATCTTCATTGGAAACGCCCGTGTACCACCTGCAGTCAATTTGAACTCGTCGTAGTGGGGTGGAATGGAAAGAATCGGACCCCCCCCCCTTGGCGGAGAAGAGGGATAGGAAAATCACAATGTCCTCACAGAAAAATCCAGCACCCCCTCCCCCTTATTCTTAAAAAAATGACCACTCCCTTCTGAGGATGGACAGGGTTCCCACTTTCACCCAACAAAAAGTGCCTTAGTAAACCTTATGGGTGATTCCAACACTTGGAGAAGTAGCTCCCCTACTCTAGCCAGAATAACCTTCTTTAGAAGGTCTAGAATTTAGAAATTCGATGCTGGGCAACCAATTTATAATAAATCCACAAACATACATTCCCCCAATACAACTATTTTCATCAGACTCTCTTATGAAGGGCGTAGTGATATTATCAGCAGAGTCAGCAGAGCCTGAGTCAAACTGATAAAAATGGTTGTATTGGGGACTCGTATGTTAGTGTGTATTTCCTATGCAATCGCCTACCACCTCTATCATTGCAGAGCGGGTGGTAGTGAGAACACCCCCTTAAGCCACATGTAGAGTTCTGCCCAGGAGACCTGTCCAGGTACAGACAACCCACCCTGCCTCACTGCCCACATTCATCAAGCTCGGCCACAATCACAGCCACCCACACTTCCTTCCTGTCCCCTTCCATGTCACCTACTTTGTCAAACCGACTAACAAAACTCACCCTCACCGCTCCCAACTTGGCCGCAGACTCTAAATTGACGTCTACAGACTGCTTTGGTAATTTTTTATGTCAAGCCTTGGCTGCCAGCCTTCGGCCATGGAATAACACCAAGGTGTTGAGAATGTGCATACTAATGCCCTTTCAGGATCCACCAGCCTTGCCCCCAGGCGACCTATTTTACCAGTTTCAGAGTAAACTTAGAGTACTATCATCAGATAGGGGGGTTTGAGTGGGTGCCAGCGCCGGCGGTTGGTATCCCAGGGAACCAGCGAGGGCCGACATGACGTTATCTGTCTTGGGGTGGGTCATGAATTATTCATGATATGTAAATGAGGTGATTGTGGCGAGGTCTGGAAGGGTCGGCAGAGCGGGTGGGTTGGATGGGGGAAAGGTAGGGGCGGTGGGCATGTAGGGGAGGGTGCGGAAAGAGAGGGGTGGGGAGAAGAGAGTGTGCCCGCCGGGCTGGCCGCCCCACATTTCCTACCGGCCCGCACACGGAGCAGCTCACAGAACAGCTCACACCACGATCTTTCACCAGACATGTCGGACACCAACCAGCTCCAGGTGAGACCGACCTCCTCCCCCTCCTGCTCCCCTCCTCCTGCACCTTCATGCCATTACCTCCCTATTCCGGCACCACCGGGGCTTAACCTCAGTATCTACCGCCTCCACCAGCCGGCGCTGGCGAGTTCCCAGAAATTGGGCGGAGGAGGGGGGGGGGGTGATATTCCACTCGGTTCTTTTTTTTTTACCTTCCCTGTTTATTATTATCAATGTTACAAGTAGAGGCATAGCGGCCGACTATACAGGTTTGGTGAGAAGGTGCAATGCCTAGTTGTTTGGACTGGAGGGGTGGGGATAGGGACCCCCCCCCCCCCGACACACACACACACACCTCCAGTGTCTCCACCCCGTCCTTCTCCTCTAGATGACCTTCACTCACTCCTCACTGGTCGTCTCTTCCAGGTTGTCTCTGCTAGACGGATGGATACAATACCCGCACCACCACGCCGAGGAAGAGCTCACCCCTCTGTTTATAGATAAAAGAAGTGGATTTCTTTCCCCCTTGGGCGGCCGGCCCCATCCTCCCTCTACCCGTCAGTGGACAAGCGGCAACGTTGACCTTTCGTCGTCCTCCCGCCGTCACCACCCATCCCCCGCGGCGCGCGGCAACGGTGCCGGAAGTCTACTCCAAACCGGAAACGGTCTAGAGCGACAGGAAGTGGGCATGGAGGTAGGCATTGCTCTGAATCTGTTTTTATTCACCCCCCGCCCCTCCCCACAAATATTGTGCACTGCATTATTTTATTTTGTGAGTAGCTTTGTGAAATATATATGGTGAGTTGATCTGATGATTTCTCTCAGCCCCAATGCATACAATGGCAGGTCAATGACCTTCCCGTGGCATGGTACATACACTTTAGTCACAATCACGTTGCCCTCCTGTGAGGCTGCCTTTAGGTTACATGGATATACAGATTGACATATAGCAAAGATACATGAGCTCCCCAACAAAAGTTACTTTAGATCTATGCATTATAGCTGCTAAAACTGGTAATGTTATTCGCTAGGTGCCCTTTCTCTATCCGCCCAAGGGGAGAACCTCCAAATGAGATATATAGGGCAGTTCTTATGAATGATTCTCGACCGTTCCCTTGAAATAAGAGATTCACATTGCAATTATAGTTTCCATATCTATGGAGCCACAGCACCCTATGTATTCCTTATGCTAATTACATGCATAATTGTATACGTTAAACCTGTAATTCCCAAGGGTTCCTTGCAGTTGCAAGGTTTAGTGGGAGTTTCTTTTAAGACAGGATTATCTACGAAAGAAACGCATAATGAATATATTTGGTATCCATTAAACTACTGTGCGCCCGACTGCATGACTACTTTCCTTGTACTACTTACAAAGTCTTCTTGTTCAAAACGGTAGTACCAAAGCTCCTTTGCTACATGTATATCTCGTGAGATTTTATTTCAAACATAGGGTAATTTCATTCATCCTTTCAAACTAACTATAGCTAATAGTGATTTATTATATTTTGATATCCTGGTAATGTGTCCATAGTTTTAAATTGGTTGACATAAATGGTGGGTGGTGTTCCACATACATCCCTGTGTGGGAAATATAATCGGGGAAACACCTGGGTAGTATTGTTTCATATATGTGACCCAACAAGCAAAAAGACCCATCTGCGGGGGATTTTTAGTACTGGCTTTGGCCACCAGGGGGCACCACAAGGGCTAGAGAGTGCATAATTCAAGTAAAAATGCTCTAGGCTAATTTTTTGTGTAGAATTCAATAGGCTTATCATAATTGTTCTATCTTTAGTGCAAACATTCCATATTTGGAATGCAAAAAGAACGTTTTCTATGGAAAATTAGCATATAAGACATATTTTGGTTACCATGGAAACCATTCCAGTACACCAAATGGGAGATGATTGTCCCAGTTTCTTAAGTATCACACCAGTTACTCAAAACTGAAAACAGACTGTAAAAATTCCTTCTATAGTCCGTGGCACCAAGAAAGGGACTTTTGAATAAGGCTTGTTTTCTCTGTGAAATAACATGTAGAAGCAACTCAAATGAGCACAAAATATTTCCTGATGAAGAGCTAAACACATACACATGAGAATAAATGTTTACAATCAGGGAAATTGTTCATTCTCTTGCTTGTAAAGTGCAGTTTCATGGCAATATTGGCAAGCACTCTTTATGGCACACTATAAGTATAGGGAATGTCATCAAAAATTCCCCAAAATGCTGATTTTAAGCAATTTTTGAATATTTCGATCTCACTTTGTGGAAAGGCTCACATTTGCATTTCTTTAACCAGAATGTTCTAAATGGTATCATTGTGAAGAAAAAATTGTTCCCTGATTTACTTGATGACTAATTCCATCTCTGAGAGTGTATTTCAATTTCTATAGGTGCTAATGCAAATCAAAGTCAACAAAAATATAACATTTCAGAAATGTTTCTAGGGTATTTACATATTTCACAATTACCCACATTTCTCCCGAGAAACATAACATTGTCATTACCTTAAACTACAGAGTCTCGGCTAAAAAACGTTTTTTACATGAAGATGATGCGACTACTAGTGCCAGAGTAGTGGATCATGACGTGAAATGCAAAAGGGCAAACATAGTTTGGCAGTCCCTTTCTTGGTGCCACGGACTATAGAACCAAATTTAGACTAAAAAATACCTTTTTTTTTGGTTATTAAATTTTTATCAATAAAAAAGATTTTTCATAATTATTACTATCTATCATGGGATGCGATGCTTTTAGAGCTTATCTACCATTTTCAGTTGTTGATATGTACCAATCTTTGAAAATCAATTCCCACAAAACTACCAGGAATTTTTTAACTCATGATATCTCATTTTAAAGGGTATGACACCAATTTTAAATACTAATTCCTCCCCGGATGGGTCTTTTTCCTAGCCTGGTCACATATTTCCTCCCATGGTATACTCCTTAAATACCGGTACTCGGTATTGTCTGTACTGTAGCTGTATGGTCAGTACCTCATGGGGCCATAGTCTACCTCTATGATATCCACACTCCCATTCCACTATAACTTATAGGATCGCAATAACTAAATGCTATGACAGATCTGTCTCAGGGCCCCTGGGCAATCTGACGTTAACGTTGCTTTTAATGGGAAAGTTACGAGAACCCACTTCTAGAGGGAGATTAGGTACTCTGTAGGAGGGGATACTATGCCTACCCACAGGGACTTAATACGATAATACCATAATCAGGGCCACCCATCAACGTCCAAGCTGTATTACAATGTCTTATAGCGGATGGGGTAGGGATGGGGTGGGGGAACATAATGGGAGCAGGGGTCCTGAAGGGGATTGACATTAGATCGGCGAGCAAGTGCACTCTCAGATCATGCAACTTTACCTTTTATCATATGTAAGAACTACAAAGAATTACCTCTTCGAGCATATAGAAATGCAGCTCTTAGATATATATGTATGGTGTTCTAGATATATTAGCTGGTAGCGACCATGTTATGACATGTTATGTCGAAAACGCATGTAACTGACTCTCGCTAATCCCACAACGGGATAATGTACTCAATATAGTTATCAAAGGAGAAAAAACAAGGGAAGTCGAAGGAAGATATGCTCACACCCATGCACGAGGTGTTAATAGATATCCCTGCTATGCTGAATAGACTTCTAAGTGGGAGTTTAGATATCCATTCTGCATGCACTTTGGGAAGTTAGGGTACGGTGTGATATGGGGCAGGGGATTCTTAATAACAGCATATCGCCTTGTACACATGTAGGGGGGACCTACGTGAAGTGATGTCTGCTGCTATACCAGCATGAAAAACATGTTCATAAAATGGGATTGGTGGAAAGTAGATTGTGCTCTGGTACCCCCCCCCCCCCTACCCACTCACCCCATGTAAGGCTGTTACTGATTATTGTACCCATCATGCCCCCCCCCCCGCCTCCCACACCTCCCCGTTCAAAGTATGAATCACTGTCCTCATGCTGATTGATCACCATCCCGGTGCACGCCGCGCACCAGTCGTAATCAAGACGCGTATTAATTTGCAGCCGCCACGCATGAACCGAGCTGCCGCACGCGCCACTGCCGCGAAACAAAAAAGTGCCTACTGTACTGTTCACGCGCGGTCGGCTTTGACCCACCCTGGACGGCTACACGGCTTGGTCGGGGCGGAGAATAGAGATCCAGGCCGGGGGCACTGTTATCACTCCACTGCCTTCCCCGCCAAAGAGGATTTAGTGCACGCCATCGTCACCCAGTTGTATCGAAATGGTTACACTTTGAGACAGTAGTGTACATCATGTTCTGGTCTGCGAATTTCAGAAGCTTTGTGGGAGATATTTGCCACATATTGGAACAGATTTACTGTTTAGCTATCCCCGGCGTGCCGACAGTGCAGTTACTGGGGTAGGCATTACCTTGACCTGCCTCTATCTCTACTGTCCAATACTATGAAATATCTACCCCAGACTTACTATACAACCATGGACCTTAGCCCAATAGAGTACCCATACATGTTACCACCTTAACAACCTGTTCCATGACCTCCATAGAATGCTCTCCAAAACCCAAGCCTTACTGTCTTGTCCTACCTCGCTTCTTGCACCGACCCAGGGCAAAGCCCGAAAGGTCGGGTAACTTTAGACGGACAGGCGCCCGGCGACATGGCGGATGCTATATAGCGGGCCTTGTTCCGACTCCACCTCTCTACCCCCATTGTCGTCCACCCCTCCACCCTGACCCTGACCCCACGTGTTAGACTCACGTCCGAGCAGCGAGAGCCACTCCTCCTACCCCGAGCCCCCACCCACCCACCCACCATTCCCCCGTGGTTGGGGTGGTATACGGTGAATATTTCAGGAGCGGCCCCGGTAACTACGTGCCGACCATGCACAAGGCGGCGGAACCAGAGCTCAGAGACACCGGCAGAAGCAGAGGCAGTGGGTGGCAGGTGGTAGGGGCGGGGGAGGCGTCAGGTCGTGAAATGCATGCGAGTGAGTGGCAAGTGGGAGCAAAAGGCAGATTGGAGAGCTTGTGGAAGCCACTGTTGCGGTTGGTGGTTAACAGTGGGTGGCAGACAGCATGTAATGGGTAGCCAATGGTAATATTGGATACTAGAGGTACCTCCCGGGGGGGCACTTGGTATATTTTGTATACACAGGTGTGCGGCTGGGAAGGGTACTTTTTGACCAAAATCCCCCTCACCAAGGGTCTGCTTTTCACCAAAATCCCCCTCACCAAGGGTCAATTTTCACCAAAATCCTTCTCACCAAGGGTCACTTTTGGGAGATTTCAACAAAATCCCCCGAAAAAGGGTCACATGTTGCCAAAATTGTTCGCAAGAAGGGTCACTTTTGACTAAAAATCTTACTCCAAGGCCGACTTCTCGGAGAAAATTGCTAAAACCTAGGCACTTTTGTCAAAAATCCCCCTCAGCAAGGGTCACTTTTGACCAAAATCCCCCTCACCAAGGGTCACTTCTGACCAAAATCCCCCTCACCAAGGGTAAGGGTTGTCAAAGGGCCAGCCGCACACCCGTGTCAAAAAAAATTTGAGTGCCCCCCCCGGGAGGTACCTATATGGTCGGATGGAGGTGCATATATGTGGCCGTGATGGTTGCAGTGGGTGGTAGTTGATGGTATATATTGGGTAGCATCATGCGGTGGGTGGCAGCTCACTACACCCAGACTGGTAAGCCGGACAGTAGATAGCAATGACCGATTGAAAGCAAGCATTGTTGGTTGTAACTCTCGTTTTGGCTGTAATATGATGAGTGATCCTGTAACCTCTGTCTACAGCTATATAGAAGTCGGCATTGGGAAGCACGTGTTTTGGCAGCAATAAACCCCTAATTATTAGGTGGTAGATGAGTGCAGATAGTGGGTGGTGAGTGGCAGTCGTTAGGTGACTCTTATGTTTGGTACTAGGTAACCCAGGACCACCAGGCTGAGTTGGGTAGGGAGGCGCGGCCGGCGTTGGTCGATACACCGACGCCCAGGCAGCCGCGTTCCCCTCCCTCCGTCTCCCAACCTCCCAACCTCCCAACCCTTCATCCCACAGTGGACTAAGCAACCACAGATCGATTGGGATCAGATGGTGAACAATGCTCGAACTGAGATCACGTGTTTGGGGTTTGGGGAGGTAGCCCCATGTGCCCTCCCACTCTCCCAACACACTCCCTCACTCCCAGTACAAGATTAGCAGCCACAGCCCGTCCCCCATGATAATATAACCCCTTCTACATAGTCATAGAGTGCAGTATTATACCAAAAATAATATCTCAGTGGAAGTGGTCACCTTACCATTATTTGGGAATGTTTTATTAAAGTGTTTCCAAAAGATATCTTTAGATTTTTAACATAAGCCAATCTTCCTATGGTGATAACTAAAACATTATACAAGGTGTAGAGCTAGCTATGATAACTGATATCATGAATAAGATATAGCATTTACCCTGTTCCTGTTTTCCCATTCATTTTAATAAATCATCAGAACTAAGTGTGGCATCTGAATAGTAAAACATGTTTAAACCATTTAGCTATGCTTGACTAACCCCCAGAAGTGTAAGTAATTATGCAAAGTGTCCCTGCCTACGGGTAGCTCCATGAATGACTGCAGTTTTAATGCATCATAGACGCATCTACGCCTAGCCGTCCATTTCTATATTAGAAGCAATAAATATTATTCAGAAGGATGAAGGCAGATGCACATAATTCACAGAAATAAATCGTCCCAATGCTTTTTATATAATTGGGGAAAATGGAGGGAGTGATTTTTCAACTTTTTTATTTTGTCGTCTCCATAGCCATCAAATCGACGATCCGTCGATGATCCGTTAAAACAATAAACTACAATGGCAGTACAGATTGGTGAAGGTTCAGCGATGGATCGTCGATTTGACGGCCGTGGAATCAGTGCTTCAGCAGTTCAACATAATAACACGATCATCAAAATTGGTGTTACCTAACTGGACCCATATTAAAGCATGTTGCAAATGGATATTAAGTTCTATCATGCATAATGATGGGTCCCCTATATGATTAACCCCTTTCAGGTACATATTTACTAGTTCTCATCTCGGTTGCTCATACAGTGTGTTTTGTTCACAATAACAGTTCCACCACTAATTAAACTCCGAGAAGTTTATGTTTCAGGACACAATGATAATAACTGTCGTGGGGGATACATGGCAAATATCCTAACCATAAATTCTGTGTTAATTTAATTTGCTTTTTAATGCAATACACTACTACGGTTGCGGCTATAATCATTTTGAAACAAAGAAAGTATCAGATACACTCATACTTTACCACACCCATGTATCTATACATTTATACCTGAGTCTATCAACCATACCCATATGCTACTTAGATACGATCGATCCAGTATTCCCTATACTTCCTAGACAGTACATGAGCCTAGCTACCATGTCCCAGTAGTATTTAGACAATACCCGATTATGTCTACCATTTTCATAGACTATATACATATACTACCTGGCCATACAGGTTTGAATGCATACATTACCTAGACTATACCTGAACCAAGCTACCATTTCTATACACTACTAAAAATATGCTTGGGCATACCGCTTCCATACACTACTCAGACTATACATGAATCTGTCTACCATTTGTCTATACTACTCAGACAATAGCTGAATCAATCTACTATTCCATATACTACTAGGACTGTAGTTGATTCCCTGTAGTAGTTAGACAAAGCTTGTTTATATCTACCATTTATTTTATTCACTTATTAGACAAAAACTGGTTCCATCTACCATTGCCTATACACCCTGACAACTCAATGCTACATTATAGTGGCGCAGAACCACCCATACTTCTCTGTGCAGTGATCTAGCTATCCCAGGGTGCACCGTGAGACTGTGGGATGTTCGGATGTGTGAATAATGATGCAGCGTCCAATCATATGTCTCCTTTGGGACCACATGACCCCGCCTGCACGGCCTTACTGGGATTCCCTGATGGCAGGGCTTCCCCCAACGCATCCCCCCTTACAACTCCCCCAGCCCTGCGTCCGACTCTAGCGCCATCTGGCGAGCTGGGCGATAATAGGGTGACCTGGGCGGGTTTCGTTTCATTACGTTATAGGATTGTGGCAGTTGTAGGTATTACCCAAGCTTTATTATGTCTCTGTGTCAGCTGCGCCCATGGGAGCTTGTGCATGCTAAACCCATTTCAGGACATACGTGCTTTATGTTTTGGATCAGGAGCAGAATGTATGCAATGAAACCTATCAACAATTACTATCGATCCAGTAGGGCTTCTACTATATGTTAAATCTGTTGTCATATCTAGGCATTATCCCCTCTTGCCCATACTCAAAAAAGGTCAAAACTCATGGCCATCCCAACTAGATTATATACACAAGGAGTACGCCAGTTCTTGTTCTGATATTTCCACCAAACATCACGAACTTATGTATTGTAGAACTGGTAATTATTGAAGGTATTAACAGCATGGGAAACGCTATTATGAAGTAGTGCTATTGGCAATTCCCATAGACATTCGAAGCCAAACGTGAAGCCAATTTTTCCCCACATTAACACATGAATAACTCATATGGAACATTGATTTGAAAAGTGTCCCGAATACTGCAATAATAACTATTGTATCGCACGTGCTAATAATGTGCTCATTTGATATTCATTTCATTGTCCTAAATAATTGGATACCTAGAATGCTGGGATGGAAAAAAGACCAACGAATTTCACTTGTTTTGACGAAAATAGCTCAATCACAAAAAAAAGAAACCACTGTCTCTGATTGTAACCTCTGCATTGTGGTAACGCTGTGCTTTTTTCCCATGCGGAGGGTGACACTGGGCTGCTGCCAACGTAGCCCCCTATAAATTACTCCGCGCCAGTTGCTAAACAAAGACCCACGTGATTGGCCATGCGAGGCGCGTGCGGACGTGCGCCATGCCCGCGCGACATGCAGACAACGCATTACTAGCGCCCAGATGCAGCCGAGCCAAGCGCCGGGTCCTGCCTACGGGGAAATCAGACCATTTTATTAGCCATATCTGCCAACGTTCAATTACTAGTATGGTTTTTCCACCTTTTCCGACCCTGCCCCTGCCCATGCATAGCATCAGGGCTGTGGCAGTGGTAGTGCCCCCGCCCCTGCCCTTGTCTACTAGTACTAGGTGTTTATACAGGGAGGTTGTTTTGCCGCGTCCACCCCTGAATGGTACGGAATATGTTAAGGCCCCTCCCGAGGGAAATTCTCCCATGGAGGAGGAGTGTGATGGAATTGAATATTCTGCCACCATGGTCGTGGTGTCGGCGGTCGTAGCCGTGGTCGGCACGCTGTGAATATGTCCTCCCCTTGTATCTAGCTCGCCCAGTCAGGGCTTGTTCAGCAGGCGTGCCAATTAGACGAGCAGCTCGCAAAGACGGCAGTTACAAAATATGCCGGCGCTCGGCTAAGCTGTTTAGCCGAACAAATTGTACGCAGGGAAAATCCGATGGAGTGTAAATCCCTGCCGACAAAAAGCTGATTACCAGGAGGCCGGGAGGGAGGCAGGAGACGTCTGGGTAGGGAGGTAGGTGGCAGGCGCACAGAGACTTTGTCACAATCTTGGAAGGCTATTCGCGGTGGCAGTAAGGGTAGGGGGTCAACATTATGGTATATATATATGTTGAATATATAACCGTGCCGAAAGCTGCTTAAATTAGTATACTGCTGACTGCGCATCAAAAGGTCTGTACTAATATGCAGTTTAGATTTATTCCATAGTATTGTAGACAATGTACATAGGTTTTATATATACAGAGAAAGTCTATAAAATGAGCTTTGAGTTGAGGGAATAAATACAGTGTAATGGAGCTGTAGTTGCAGACAAGAAAGAAGAACTCGGCCTGCTGCTGCATTAGGGCATGATCACTGAATCCACTTGGCGCTTCCTGTTTTCAAAGGTTTCACCCAGGAACCGAGACTTTTCCCACTACCCAGCGCAAGTGCTGGTAACGAAGCCTGAGAAGTCAGAAGCCACTGTAGGCTTCACTTCTGCCACCACCACTGCCTGCCTCTCCTCCCTAAAACCTTTCTGTACTAGACACCCCCTCCCCCCACTTACCATACCTTCTCTCAGCCCCCGCTCCGACAGCTTACACATTCCACTACATCTATACAAACATCCCTATTCATTTTAATATGAGCGAGAATGTTGGGTGTGGATATTATTAATCAATTTATTTGGATCCACTTGAAGGTCAGAGGAATTTTATAGTCCCTCTACAATAGGCTCCACATGCTTCAGGGGGCGGTCTGAAGACAACCACTGGACCAGACGGTTGCCTTGGTAACGAGCTTGAGAAGATTTATTGAAATGTTACTCGGCTGCGAAAGCTGGAAAAGAATGGAGCCTGTGCTGCGACTCCCGCCCGCCATACGGCAGGCCTTCATTCGACACGGGCTCAGCAATTTACTCGTTCAAAGAGGGCTGGAAAAAAACTCCCTCCGCATGAATCAATATAACAAAGCTGGCGGTCCAACTTGGAGTGGAGCCTGTCTGAATCAATTGATTTCAAGCTGGTTTCACTGTGAGGCGCGTTGTGGAAGTATGGAGGACAAGAAGGGTGCAGCTGCCATGGTGTAATTAGTGAGTGTGGTGCAGGCATTTTAACCAGCAGGAGTCTGTGCTAAGCACATTCACCTTGGTAGGGTAGGGTAGGTCCGATCTGCTAGACAGTAGAATGTAAGAGGTGATACCACCTCCTTTGCCGTCCAAGCTGAAATCGCATAGAAATATACGATGCTTTTATCATTTGTATTTTGTCTTTATTTCCATGGCCAACAATACCACTGCATAATGATAATTACATTTTGTACAATCACATCAATTGCAGTTTACACATTTGCAATAACAGACGTCTCTTTAATTATTTCTGATTTTCTTACTTTACAATACTCCTTCATAATGATAATTATATTTTGCACCATTACATCGATTGTAGTTCACATATTTACAAAACCACAAAATTATAGATTCACTGTAGCCGTCATTTATTAATAAACCATGATTATTCCTGATACAGCGATGACTTATATAACACCATATACATACAGCTCGTAGAACTATGTGTGTAACGTACTGCCATAGCCATAGGGTTATTCATATTACGTTAATTACATATATATTAGTCAGCATTTACAGCGTTGTCTTCCCCACTTATACCCCTACATTACATCCACGTTGACATGTATCAATATGCATACATTGTGTATACACATGTACTCAGTAGGATAACACACAACATTAGTTCCACATTTGAATGAGAGAGCCTATAATGTGCCTCTCAAATACTCTTATTTCATTAACAGACAGATTTATGCTCACACTGCATCAACACAACATTTCATGAAAATACTATTGCCATAGTGCCACCGCTATGAAATCAAATTACCAAGTGACTCGTGACTGCATAGGCCCTACTTTATCTGTACTTTATCTATGCTTTATTCATGCAGGCAACATGTCAATACTCCCACCATGATCACACTACCGTCATATAAATACATGTCTGGTATTACACCCTCATCATCCCAACGTATCAATCTTTACTATCATCGGGTCAGCACATCCATTTTATTACCATGTCATCAAAGCTATCCACTGCGCCAGCGGTGTGCCCTGTTATTTGTCATACAAGGCCATCAGTAGTTATTTTCAATGAGCTCTAAAACATTGACATCTACTCTACCATTACTCAAAGTCCCATATTTTACACTATCAGCATGCTGCCATGCAGGTGCCCATGATTTAATACACGATTCTATTACCGCATATTTCTTTAATATCTCCTTTGTCTGCATGATGCATAAATGCAGCCCAGTAGGGTGTTTCACAAGGCGAAATTAAATACCATCAATTGTACATGTATTCTACAACCAACATGATATTAACCAATGTCAGTTTTAGGTTGGTGTTTCTAAAGTCCCAATATTATGTTCGGTCTTATCCCGCTTTACAACTGAAGATACTATTGCACGTTGTGAAACACTTTTACTTTTACCCTGTAAGTCTAACTTAAGTCGGTCTTAACTGGCATGGTATGGGGCACACACTAATGTGCATTGTGCAACACTTATACATTAGTTGTATCTCGATTGTAGGCCAAAGACCCTGACTTAACATCTTGGTTGTAGACCTTTGTGAAACACTTTTATTACCAGTATACAATTGATAAAACCCAATGTCGGTCTTACTAATTGTATACAACTAACTTCTACTATAGAAACACTTATTCTACAATCAATTGTATACCCCCTTGTGAAACACCCCACTGGTGAGTCTACTCGACAGGGCTTCATTCATACATCATCCTGGTCCTGCGGGAGTGTATCAATCTGTAAGGGGCAGCACTGGAATGTGACCCTTAAAGTGTTATCAGCTTCTCTGCTTCCGAAGTGGAGCCATTTAACGAAGGATGATAGAACAATCTGTCACACCTTTGTACTATCACAGGATTGAAAAGTATTTCATGATAGCTAAATACTGGGTTTGTCTTTTAGTAACAGGGTTAAACCTCGGGCTGTGGGACTCGTGTTTACACTGGATATTTCATTAAATTCCCCCAGGAGGGAATGTGATATGGAGACGAATGGTGACTGTCAACATCGATTGACACCATAAGGTTGAGGAACCCGTACGTATGCGCAGTGCGTCCTGTGAATGTTGTCGGTGGTGCCACCTGTCGTGTATAGTGCACATGGCGGCAGACGCTGGATGATGCAGGTGGGAGTGTGTTATACAACGACTCTGTTGTCTATATTGTCCCGTGATGGGCACGCGTCTCCCACCTGCCCCTTATAGGCAGTAATCAGTTTAGAGTGCCGGCTACCACCACTCCACCATACCCCCTCCCACCACACCCCGCCATCTCCACCATCGTCCTACTCCTCCACATGCCGCTGATCCATAAATGAAATCTCCCCGCGCGGGAGGGAACTCTACAGATTAGTGTAATACCAGGGCATGCATTATTGAAGGGGCTGTATAGTCAGTGGCTAAATCCCCCCGGCCAGCATTTAATCACTTTATGCCAGGGCCCCGGCCCGGGGATAGTACCACGTAGGCTTTTAGAGGTATGGCAAATGAAGCGGTCCGCCTCCAAGTCATTGCAGCGATCAGTCTAAATTGTGGCCGGGCGCGTATCTAAAAACATGTATACAAATTATGATGCTGAAGTCGTATATAACGTGATGTATCTAGTCCTGGTTTACTCTGAATCATATCTCATAGAATGTGTTTATACATATACATGAAATCAGAGGCAATGTTCCCAATTAGGTTGTCAAATTCCCGGGAGAAGAGGTAAAGAAATATATGCATTTAACGTAAGGTAAGTAGAAGTAAACTATGTTATTAAGACATTAAAGGAGGGAAAAAAACGAAGATTAAAGAATGTGCTGATTCTGCTGTAGGGAACCCCAGGTGGTGGGTTGATGATAAAACACCCCGGCCCGGTCCACTAAAGAAAGCAATAAGCTCTAAACCGGCTGCTGTGCCCGCGCAATAAGTCTCGACTAATGACTTTGATTGGGTCGGTAATATTAGATAAATGCCTCCAAAAGAGTTTTGATTCCGACAATATCCCGCTGGTCTCTCTCGTCAATGTAATTATGCCTGTCATTTGCGGAGGTTGTTACTGGGATGGAACACCGGGGGCGGTGTTTCTCATTGGATGGTAACACACACCAGCAATGCCCTTCTCCTCTTCTGCCTTGAGATGCCTACGACTCACAGCTCTTCTTTTTAAAATTCCATTACTGTAAATTTACCCTTTTATTGTTGATAACGGGCGTTCATCTCTCGCTCCAATCGCCCTTCTTTACTTTCTGAATTTACAATCCTCCCATATCCTCCCCTCTCTCCCCTGCCTTTCAATACGATTAATTCACACCAGGTTCATTGCATCAAGTCACATTAATTTAGACTCTATTTCGGTTGGAATTGTTCACTCAGCTTTTAATGTAGACTTCCAAATTACCTGTGATTCATCTACATTACTTCCGGTGTGAATACAGGTCCGTTAAACAATTCTTTTCTATTCTGAGATTGTTTCCCTTTTCCCAATTTCCTACCACTCCATTCCTTCCATCTCATGCAACTCCATTGCCCTTTTTTCTTACATTCTGTACCATTACGAGTCGTGGCCTCCAGGGCTTAGGCGGTACACCACTACCCATTACTGTGATTTACGAGGGGCTCGCTTTTATCGCTGGGAGCAGTTCTTCCTGAGCTTTTTGACTTATGTATTTGATCTGAAAGGTTCCATGTCCACCCCACCCCTTCCACCACCCACCACATCCACCAACCCACCCATCCCACCCCCTGCCACCACCCCCTGCAACCACCCAAGACAACCGAGGGTACCTCCTGTCACCCTGAGGCTGCATGACCTCTACCCGCCTCATAACCTTACCACACCCACCTAGCCACATACTAATCAAAACTAAACACACTACTAAAACCATCTGAACAACAAACTAGCCCACCACCAGGCCACCAATCTACCCTCTACTTACCTGCCAGCCGACTACCCCCTCCACCCCATACCACGCTAAGTCCAAGCCGGTCATTCCAAGGAGAGGTGAGCAGCTCAAGTTGGTCGGTGAGCAGCTCCATCCTGGTGAGTAAGCCGCGTCACCTAGGCCATCCTGTATGAGGAAGTTCATGACTTAATAATGACCACCCGATGCCCAGCTTCCTCTCCACGTATACTCACCTTCTGGATAACTAGCTGCTACTACACAAACAAAGTGAAAGCACACTGGAATAATAATGTATACATGCATACATTAATACTTAAATGGGAGATGATACACTGATTCGCCACCTTTTTACACACATATCAAGACTAAACATGTCAGAAAGCGAGCGGCAAAACAGATATTTGATATGATGATGATACAATGATATTTCTACCTAAATGTATAGATACTGCTGTATTATTTAGCTTAATTATTATCCAATCTATAGGTAGTCAATCATCATAATTATTTACATTGATTGCTCAACATAATTATTATTTGCAATATCCGACATGCTATGAATCCCATAATATGGGAGTACTACCATATTGGTTTGTAATTAGGTCAATATAACAATGTAAACCTCATTGGGGGTTCCTTCAGTAATCACTATGGACATGCATAGAGCTTGGAAGTATTTAACATCATTAAGCAACATAGGATGCAATGTGTACAGCTCGTATGAAATAATTAATGTCCTGCGCATTATATGGAATTGCTCTAAGCTGCTCTGAGCTGCTCTATACCTTGGACCATTAAAGCCTGCAGCTGTCCTGGTGCTTAGATCCTTCCCAACTCTCTGCCCCATCCGGCCATCTAATCCCCACCCCTGCTGCACTACCCCACCCCTTCCTACCCTACCCCTCCACCCCTTTCCCCCTATCCCCTTCCCTTTGTCTGGCTTCAGGGTGACCTGACAGCAATTGACCCGATCTACACACTACCTACCCAGACAAAGCCCAGCCCCATGACCTCATTCTCACTTCCCCTGAGACCCCACCCAAAGTCACTTTTTATCATGGAAAATTCAATTCTGCAGTGAATTGCTATTCAAATGTGTGTTACTGTTTGGATGCAAATAGACGGCACGGGTCAAGCACTGGCTTAAAAGCATAACAAACACAGGTTCACTCCATGTCGCCTTCCTATTCATACAAACTCGAGGTATTTCAACAACAAAACCAACCGACCTCGTCATCCCATGCATTGACTCGCGTCCCTTGGTGAATTCCTGGTCTTGACTGACAAGATCTGTATAATAAAGGTGTGAAATAAATGCAGTGCACCGATACTGGGACATGATTTTAGCGCTCTGACAGAGGCCTCGGTTGATGTGTTGTTGTATGGATAAATCCCTTATCTACCTGACAACAATTGTTTTAAACATTCAAAAAGTAATACTGTACGCTTCCTACTTACGTTTATGAATAATTTGATGATAGTTTACTGATTTGATGATGCCTAGACCTACTTTGATCACTATTGCATATCTAGAATCATGAGTGTCCCACAATAACCTGGGTTCCACAAGACTACCATCCATTGGTACCGAGATAATTATATTATATCATCTACACAATTCTCTATGTTATGTGCATAACTAAACTCCTAGTGCTCCCCCCCCCCCACCCTCCAACATATATTAACGTATACACAGTAAGACAGAAACAAAAGAAAGGAATTCCCTCCCCCCTCCCCATGCAGCTCGGCCCAGTCCCTACCCCACCTACTGCCAGCACTATCCCTACGCCTTTCATGCTAGTGTCCAGCAGGATGTCTGCTGACAGTAGCCGGCCCGACCCTTACAGACCGGAACCAGCGAAACCCGGCGTGCGGCTGACACTCACGCCCCCGAGCAGCCATTTTTAATTTGTCGACGTCTTTGATCTTTGTGCGGATCCTTCCCGGCGCTGACCTCTCTGACCTCTCTGCCGAGCTCCCTCCTCCAGGCCCCTTAGCTCTCCTCCTCCGGCCTCGTTCCCTTAACGCCCACCAGATGGCAGTGGCGTCAGTTGACCTGCAGAAGGACGCATGCGCGGGCTTGAGACTGTCAAGGCTCTCTGTTAGGTGACGAGGACGGGTCACGTCAGGGTGTCTGTGTGTGTGTGACTTGGAGAGTGGGGGAGGGGGGGGGGGTTGTAGCCTTACATGCAGTAGACTCATCGGTGCGGAAGTAATCGATTTATGTAGGAGAATGGGACAGGGAGGGTTAGGGGAGAATATTGTAATAGAAAGACTAAGGCCGGCTGGGGAATGCAAGGAACACGAGAACACAGACAGTTTATGAATAAAGGCTTGTATTCAGGAAAGTGCTTGACTAGAGGTTATTATTTATACATAAGGCACATCAACAGTTCTTATGACCAACTGCGGAGTTCGGAGCTCAGGGAGTACGTCCGTCGCCAAGCTTGAGCCAAAGTAGACTGAGGCGCGACTCCGCAGCGCGCCCTAATATAGGGCTCGCTACGGAGGCGCCCTCTGGTGGGCGGCGGACGAACTACTCCTGCGCTCCAGACCCCGCAGCGGCTCCTTCCCGCTACACCCTTCCCTCGTTATTTACAGCTGTACCCTCCCTCCCTTATTGAAGTAGAGATAAATATAGACTCCGCAATACCGGATTACAATTGGTGGTATCCCTGCGACTTAACTGTAGTTACATTTGACTCAACATGCTTATTTATGTAGCGCTGCTCCCGCGAAGTTACAGTCGTAAACGGTGAGATCGGCTCGATCCTATGTTAACATTAATAATATTTAAACTGCACGACTCCTGCGGAGTTCGCTTCTGATATAACCTATGCGGAGTCCCCTGTGGGGATCTTAAGTCTCTAATGCTGCCGGAAACATGCTGCCCGAACTTCTAAGGTGGTGAGGTGGTGGATGGTGATGATGGTGAAGATGACGGGTGGAGGGGATGACCGGTGCCTCCACGCCGGCCGCTCCGTCCGGACTTTCTGCGGGGTCCTACTCGTCCCTACGGCGAGGGGGGGATCCTCCTCCTTCCTACAAGTCAACACAATTTAAAGGTAAGGTCAGGTAAGATTTCTCTCTTCTTCTACTCCTCCCTCCCGTAGCGCTCACGATGGTAGTATCACTTCTCCCCTTCTTAAGTACTACCCGTGGAGGTCCTGTACTGGTCCTCCGCCGCCCCGGGGCCCTATACCGGGCCTCTGGCGTCTGCTTCATTCCCCTCCCTTCCTTCTTACGGCTTCCCCTCCCTCTCGTCCCCTCTGGTTATTATCAGGCTGGATGGCGAACTCACCTTGCGTGGTCGTGGCCTCCGCTCGTCTTGGAGTAGCCGGTATCTGGTTGTGATTGATGCTATGACATCGTAGGTCCCCGGGCCAATCACCCGTAGACGGCTGGATACGTCGCCCCCGGTGGCCGCAAATTCCTCCCCCATGGAGATGGGGGGGAGTAAAAATGCAGCCCACCGCTCCAGCCGGTTTGGCTCCCTACCGGAGACAAACCACCACGGCATCCAGGCGGGTGGATCTGCCGTGGGCCCGTGCCGGTGGGATCCTAGCACTCGGGCGGCTGAAGGAGGGCCACTCCCTGGGCGAGCGGTTGGGGAGTGTCTTTGCGGTCGAGCGCTGGTGGGTGTGCGGAGTGGCCTGGTTCGCGTTCCCCCCAGTCGCTGCTCTTCCGCCGCCTTCTGATGATATTTGGCTCTTCCTTGTAGCCCTCCCCACTTCTGAGTGGGCGCCGGGGGCACGACCCTTTCCGTCTCTGGTCTGGCGGACTCCTTTGGTACTTTACGCCTCGGGTGGCTGTCTTGTGGGGACCGCCACTCCTCCGGTGCCGCTGCAGGGGGAAAGTCCTGTACTAGAGCGTCCAGGTGGGGGTTGGGTGGGGGGTGGGGTTCGTCTGGTTCCCTCAAGGGGGTAGACGTAGGTGGCCGGGTGGGATCATAAGGGTAAAACACTACTCTGTGTGTGGGGTTGCTGGGTGGCAACAATGTTACCAGAGAGTTGTTCCACTCCCCGTCGTCGTTGCGCCCCTCCTGCCAGACTACGTCTCCCGAGCCATCCCACATAGCCAGGAGATGTACCATCAGGTTGGCGGGCATGATAAAAAGCTCGCCGGCTACCTGAGGCGTCGCGGGCACCACCCTCCGCGTGTCGGCCTGTCCAGTGGTGGGGGTGGACGTGCCGGGGATGGTAGCGTCTGGTTCTCCCTCTGGAGGTGGGGACTGTTCCGGGCGTGGTGACTCTCCGCCTGCTACTTCCCGTGGGGAGATAGTGACGGTGGTGCGCGTCACTTGCTCCTCCCCCTCCTCTTCCTCCTCGGAGAGGGCTACACGGTGGTATCGTACTGGGGGCCGCGGGGGGGGCTCTTCCACCTCAATGACGTATCCCGCGCTGTGCGGGATAAAAAGACCTGGGGAGGTCTGCGCAGGGGAGGAGAGGGTATGGGTGAGGGACCTTTCGGTGGGAGGGGGAACTCCTGCTGCCACCAGAGCCTCCTTCTCCTCTGGAGTGTCCCCAAAGCTTAGGTAGATGCGCATGCGCTCCTGCAGGCGGCGGGCCCTCTCTTGTGATGTCTCCTCGTCCTCTGGCTGATCCGTGGGGGGGGGGTGGCGACTGCCCGCCCGGGGTCCCCATTGCCATGAGGTTGGTGGCGGCCAGTGCCGCTTCTGCCTCGGAGGAGATGCTGGCTGCCGGTCGGCCTTCCGGCGAGCCCAGGCTGAACCCGGGTGAGGGGCCCAGCGAGTCCGCCCGCTCTTCCTGCAGGGGTGAGGTGGTGAGCTGCTCGGAGGCCGTTAGGGTGGATTCACTGCCCGATGGTGCCGCCTCCATCTCTTCTGGTTCTTTGGTTGGGGGTTGTTTTCGCTCCGCCTTTGTGGGGGTACGGGTCAGTACCACCACCGGCACCCGCAGTCCGATCTCCTCGGCAGTTGCTGCCTGTCTCGGGGGTTTATTTGGGGGTAGCATGACCACTGTCTCCTTCCTTTTCTTACCCCCCGGTGTACTCTCCTCCGTTTCTCTCCCCCGCTTTCTGGCTGAGGCAGAGGTGGAGCCAGTAGATGAGGTGGAGGAGGTTTTCCTGGCGGAACTGGTGGAGGTAGAGGTGGACGAGGCAGAGGAGGTCTTGCTGGAGGAGCCGGTGGGGGTAGAGGTGGAGGAGGTCTTGCTGGAGGAGCCGGTGGGAGTGCCCTTTGAGGTGGTGGCTACCTTCCTGCCCGACTCCGCGGATGACTCCGCAGCCTGTTGTCTCTCTCGGGCTCTCCTCTCCTCCACCCTGGGAGACGATCGATTAGGCACAACCACCACGCTAGGGACCGCCTTAGACGACGAGGAAGTGGTCTTACCCTTACCAGCCGGGGATGACTTGCTGTTGCCAGAGGTAGTGGGCCGGGCTGCGGAGTCGCGGCTCCTACTGGCGGAGGCGCTGCTCTCCCTCCGGCTGCTGGACCCCCGGGCCGGTGTGGAGGATCGTCGGCGGCTGGCCGACTCCGCAGACGGTGAGGGTGCCGTCTCCCTGGCCGCGGACGCTGGGGAAGTAGAGGAGGGACGGCGGAGGGTGGGGTCAATGGGGTGTTTGTCCGGCATGGGTTTCTCCCCGGTCACCCAGGGGTGCTTAGGGTCCCGGTGATAGCCCTCGAGGTGTCTCCTCAGGTCTCTTTTCCGCACGGCGGCAAAGACCCCCCCTGCATTCCCTCCTCGGCATCGGTTGGTGCCTGTGCCCCGGGGGCACAGCCATCCCATGGCCTGGCCATCTGCGTGCTGCTCTCTGATGTGCCTTGCCCTATTACATGATTTGGTGAACGTCTTATCACACAAGGAACAGTGATACAACCCGTCTGCCTCCATGTCGTCTGCATGCGGAGTTGGAGTCAAGATGGCGTCTTTATTATGGTTCTCATCCGGGCGGTGCGGATCTCGCCTCTCGCGAGACCTGCCGCGAGAGGATGACTCCGCCGAACTCCGCGCGGAGTCCCGGTCGTCTGCATCCTTAGTTTGCCTCCCTCTTCCCTTTTCTTTAGACCTACTGCGATCTCTACGGGAGCCTGAGCTTGCTTGCTCCTCCCTGCGAGTTTTTGATGGAGCCGTGGTTGATGTAACTCCCTTCCTTCCCCTCATTTTTGCTGTGATGCTCTGGGACGCTCTGGTCGTTTCTGCGGAGCTTCGCGGAGTCCCCCGCCCGCGCTGGTGCGCGGCGATCCCCGGCTCTGCCCGCTGGTTCCCCCCGGGTGGTGCGGAGTCGACTCCGCAGCCGTGCCCCGACCATTTCCCCACCCACCTAACTACTGCTGCCCCCTCTCTTTCTTGTACTCCCGGGGGAGGAGGGGGGATGACCTTCAGTTGATCGAACGGTACTACTTTGGCCTTCCTGCCCTCCCCCTTTATTTCGTACACTGATTGAGAGATGCGGGCCGTTACTACCCAGGGGCCCGTCCACAGGCGTTGCAGCTTGGGACTTCGCCCTATCTTCTTGCCGGGGTGGTGGTGGTATACCGTGGCTCCCACCTCTATCTCCCGGGTGGTCGCCCTCCCGTCGTAATTGCGGCTCTGTCTGGCGACCGACGTCCCAATGTGTTCCCGAGCCAGGGCGTGGGCAGTGGCGGTGTTCCTCTGCAGGCTAGCGACATACCCCGGCCTGCCCTCCCCCACCCCTTCCATGGGCTCTGGGTACAGAAGGGCCAAGGGCAGGTTAGTTTCCCGCCCCAACATCATCATATTTGGTGTCACTCCGGTCGTGGAGTGCACCGAGGACCTGTATGCTGACATGACCATTGCGAGATGCTCGTCCCAATCTGAGTGGTCCTCCGCTACCACCGCGGAGAGCAACGCCTCGATGGTGCGGTTAGCCCTCTCCACCATTCCGTCCGAGCGTGGGTTGAAAGCACACGTGCGGGTCTGCCTGATCCCCAGAATGCGGATGACTTCCCGGAACAGGTTAGACTGGAAGTTGCGCCCTTGATCGGAATGGAGACTAACGGGGGCCCCAAACCGGCACACCACGGTGTCCACTAGTGCCCGAGCCACCGTGGCCGCCTCTTGGTTGGGGATGGCCACCGCTTCGGCCCATTTCGTGAAGTAATCTATGATGACTACTATATACAAATTCTTCCTGGGGGTTAGTGTGAGAGGTCCCATAACGTCTATGGCGATCCTCTCCATGGGCAGCCCCACCCCCACGTGTCCCATCGGAGCCCGTGTGGGGTGGGGTGCCGGCTTCCTTTCAAGACACATTTTGCACGTGGCCGTCCAGTAGGTTATGTCCCTTCTGAAGTCCGGCCAGTACCATCTTTCTTGTAGCTTCCGTACAGTTCTGTCCCTCCCAAAGTGTCCCACCATACCTCCCCCGTGCGCTGCCTCGAAGGCCTCGGCCTTCCTTTTGTCAGGTACCAGGATCTGAAACGCTCTGTTGCTTCCGGGGACGAACCACCATCTCCCTAGAAGTCCTTGCTTTATGGCCAACCTACCCAGTTGTGTAGCCAGAGATTTCACCGCGTACCCTTGGTCTGCCAGTGTCTCCTTGCAAGGTTCGGTCCCTTCCTCCACCCATTTGTACACCAACCCTAGAACGGCATCCTCCTTCTGGTCATTTTTCCAACTCTCTCTAACTTCCCCCGCTATGTCCGGGTCGTCTGCTCCCCGTCTAGTAATGGCCCGTACCGACGCCGGCACCGCCTCCTCTTCCTCGTCTGACCTCCCACACTGTCGGCAAGGGATCCGGGAAAGCCCATCCGCATTGCCGTGTAGCCTGCCGGCCCGGTGTTCTATAGTGTAATCGTAAGTGTCCAATATGGAGATCCATCTGGCCACTTGTCCCTCCGGTTCTTTGAAGGCCATAACCCACTTCAATGCTGCGTGGTCCGTGCGGATGAGGACGTTCCTCCCCAGTAGGTAATGTCGAAATTTTCGTAGCCCGAAGATAATCGCCAGTAATTCCCTACGGGTGACGCAGTAGTTCCGTTCCGCTCTGTTGAGCGTGCGGCTGCCGTATGTGAGGACGATCTCTCGTACATCCCCCCCCTCCCCTTGTCTTTGGGACAGCACCACCCCAAGGCCGGTGTCAGAGGCGTCCGTGTCCATGACCAGTTGTCCCTCATCCTCCGGGTAGCCCAGGATGGGTGACTCCATCAGTAGGCGACGCAACTCGTCAAACGCCACCTGACACCCCCTGTCCCACTTGAAAATTCGTCCCTTATCTGCCATCTGTGTGAGGGGTTTCGCCAGGGTAGCGAATTCCGGGACGAAAGCCCTATAGTAACCAGCCAGCCCCAGGAAGCTCCGCACCTCCGTCAGACTCTCCGGCACCGGCCAGTCCCGTATAGCCTCTATCTTCGCCGGGTCCGTAGCTATCCCATCCTTGCTGACCACATGCCCCAAGAAACCGACCTTCCTTCTAGCCAGCTGGCATTTTGATGGTTTGATTTTCAGGCCGGCGGCTTCTAGGCGCCCCAGTACCTCCCCCAATCGTTGGAGATGGCCCTCGAAGTCTCGGGCGAAGACGACGATGTCGTCGAGGTAGACCAGGCAGGACGTCCATTGTAGGCCCCGCATGGCTACCTCCATCAGTCTCTCGAACGTACCGGGGGCATTGCACAGTCCGAAGGGCATCACCGTGAACTGGTACAACCCCCGGTGCGTCGAGAACGCCGTCTTCTCCCGGTCCTCCGGGGCCATCTCCACCTGCCAGTACCCGCTGACGAGGTCCATGGTGCTGAACCATTGGGACCCCGCCAGCGTATCCAAGGAGTCGTCGATGCGTGGTAGTGGGTATGCGTCCTTTCTCGTGGCCTCATTGAGACGGCGGTAGTCCACACAGAAACGCATGGTGCCGTCTTTTTTCTTTACAAGAACCACGGGGGAGGCCCATGGCCCGTTTGCCGGTTCTATGATGCCCGAGGTTAACATTTTTTCTACCTCTGCTTCCACTAATGCCCGCCGATGCGGAGCGAGTCTCCTTGGTGGCATCCTAATCGGGGGGTGCTCCCCTGTTCGTATGTGGTGTTGGATGCAGTTTGCCCTCCCCGTGTCCCCCGGTCTCAGCTGAAACGCCCCACAGTGCTTGCGCAGGAGGTTCTCCAAAGGGGTCTTCCTATCCTCCTCGACGCCCTCCGTCAAGATGCGGATGAGGTCGTCCGCTTCCCCCGGGGTTCCCTGTGGATTGCAGGTGGCGACTCGGCACTTAGCCGCTTCCCCTCGGTTTATTTCCGCCGGTTCTTCCACGGGTTCCAGCGAGGCCAGTGTCATGTCCTTGTACACGACGACTGCGTCTTGTCCAGGGTTAAATATTCGCACTGGTGTGGTTTCTTTTGTCGTGTCCACCAAGGCGCGCCCGACCAGCAGGCCCCTGTCTTCCTCCACCTCCCGTAGGCCTTCCACCAGGCCTCCTTCTCCTCCCGTCCAGTCTCCCACCAGGTATCCCCCTATTATGGCTTCTTCCCCTGGCGGTATTACTTTGGTGTGGCAGCTTATGACTCGACAGAAGTTCAGTTCTTCTTCCTCCAGCGTTGGTAGCAGCAACCGTTCCCCCGCCAAATCCACCAGAAATCCCGTTTGTAACAGGAATCGCGATCCCACTATTGCGTCCGTAGGTAGCTCGGACAGCTGAAACGTCACCTTCCACGATCTACATTTGACCCGGAGCAGCACCGTGACACGCCCGTATAATTGCAGTGGCCTCCCTTCCACCGAGTATACAGCTTCGTTTGTCACCTCGTAGGCCCCTGGTTCCCCATGGGTCCGCCACCAAGAGAGGGAGAGCATGTTCACAGTAGCCCCCGTGTCCACCAGACATTCTACGCTACTGTCCCCTATTCTCCCCTCCACCAGGAGGCCGGACCCGCCCTTCTCCAAGCGTCCTACCACGATCTCTGTGCGCCCCTCTCCCATGTCGACCCTAGACTGGCCATTGTCTAGGGTCGGTTTTAGTTTTCCGCCGGCTGTGGAATGATGGCCGGCGCGGAGGCGGTTCCTCCCGCTGCACTCCCGCTTGCCTCCCTTGCGTCAGCTGCGGCTATCTCGTCCCTCCACCTGGGGCAGCTACTCCTCTGATGTCCCAACGCGGCACAGTGGTAGCATCGGATCTCGGACATCGGCAGCCGGTCCTTTCTCGGTCGGTTTGTTCTTTCTCCCCCCTTGTATGACGATGAGGAAGAGGAGGAGTTAGCCGGTTTCCCTAGTGCGGCCTTCATGGTCTCCCGGAATTTGGCGTTCTCCTCCCTCTCCTTCACGGCATCCTCCCGCATGGACTTGAGCTCTTCTCCCATTGTTTGGCCCGTGGCCCGGACATTCTGTGCCGAGCCATGCGGCCGCATGCAGGCTTCTGCATGCAAAGCCACTTGTACCGCTTGGGAGAGGGTAGTAGCCGACGATTGGTGTACCCACATTTGCATCTGGATGTCCTTCAAGGAGTCCACGAAGTGGTCCTTTGCCATAACGTCCACCGTAGCCATGTCCGCCAGTGGGTACGCCAGCCTCGTGTACCTCTCTACTTCCTCCGCATGTGTTTGGAGGCATTCCCCCTTGTTCCTCTCCTTGCCCTTTAGTATGGCCTTGTATCTGGCGGCCTGGTTAGGGGGCTGGAACCTCGAGACGAGCGCTGCTCTCAGTTTCCTGTATCCTCCCTCCGCTCCTGGTTCTATCCCCGACAGAAGACGTCTTGCTACCCCTGTCAGGCTTAGCCCAAGAAATACCCCGGCCGTGGTTTCGTCCCAGCTGTTCGCCGTACAACACAGATCGAAGTGAGACAGGTATTCCGAAAGGTGTGTCTGGCCGTCGAACTTCCCAGGCATGTAGACTGGTTTCACCGGCTTCCTGCCCCAGCTCCCTTCCTGCTGCAATCCTTTCCCTGCCCCCGGTGTCATCGTCGTGACTGACCCAGCCGCATTTGGTGACAGGTACTTCTGCGCATTCAGCTGGTAACCTTGTGGTTTCCATTCCATTGCGTCTCCCCCGCCTGGTGGGCCTCCCCTCATGTACGTAGCTGAGACCAACGGCTGCATACCCCCTGGGTTTGCCACTTGAGGATCTACTTGCGGCTTGGACTCTGCGTACCCCGTCCCCCATTCTCTTTCCGCCGGCTCCGTGGACACTCCCGCCCAACCCCCTTGGTTGATGGTGGCCCCACTTTGCCCCTGCACTTCAGCTGCTATAGCCGCCCTATACGCTGCTTCCCTCCTGGCTACTTCCTCTCGAGCTGCTTCTACCTTTGCTATCTCTCTCCGCACCGACTCTGCCCTCATGGCGTCCTCCTCCGCCCTTTCCACTCTCTCCGCCTCCATGCGTTTCCTCTCTGCCTCCAGGGCTGCGGCCCCTTCCCTAATCTCAGCCCGTCTTTTGGCCTCTATCCTGCTGATCTCTTCCCTTTCTCCCTTTCTCCTCTCTTCCTCCCTTTCCGTGGCCATTCGCAAAGCTTCCACTTCCCTAGCTACTTCCTTCTTTGACTCCTCTATCCTCTTATTTTCCTTCACCAAGGCCATCTCCTTCATCCTCGCCCGCACCTCCTGTAGGATGTACTCATGTCCCGTGGGGGTGGCCCCGTTTCCTCCCCTTCCCTCGACTCCGTTTCCTGCTGCGGAGTCGACTCCGCACTCCTCTCCCGCGAGATCCCGCGCTGGCCGCGAGAGCGGGACGGTTTCCTTGGTAACTTTGTTTACCTCCGCCGCCGCCTCCTCCTCCGGCGCCCATGGTACAGTATCCGCACTTTCTCTCCCTTCTAGACTCCCCTCGTCCTCTCTTGGTGCCCATATCCTCCTTCCTTCATCTGCTACTCCGCAGGACCTCTCTTTTTCTTTGAATGCTTTCGCCATCTCCTCCCATTTCTCGTTCTGGAGCTGCCTTTCTCTCTCCATTCTGCCGATTCTCTCGGCCTCCTCGGATCTCCACTTCATCACCCATTGTCGCTGTGACTCCGCAGCTCTCCGCATTTCCTCCTCCTCTTTTCCTTCCTCCGTTTCTGGTCCTTGCGGAAAGCCTGGAGGTGGTTTGACCGTCTCCTGAAGACTTCTGGGTCCCCCGTACTCTGCTCTTCCCTCCCCCTTCCTCTGCGGAGTCCGGAGGTACACGTTCTCTCCCACGTCTACTTCTTCCACCTCCTCAAAGTCCCTCATCCTCTCCTCCAGATTCGCCGATGCCAACCCTAATGACCTTCGTCCTTCCATCTTCTCCGGGCGTGATTTGCTGTCTTTTTAAACCGCTTGTCACCACTGTAATAGAAAGACTAAGGCCGGCTGGGGAATGCAAGGAACACGAGAACACAGACAGTTTATGAATAAAGGCTTGTATTCAGGAAAGTGCTTGACTAGAGGTTATTATTTATACATAAGGCACATCAACAGTTCTTATGACCAACTGCGGAGTTCGGAGCTCAGGGAGTACGTCCGTCGCCAAGCTTGAGCCAAAGTAGACTGAGGCGCGACTCCGCAGCGCGCCCTAATATAGGGCTCGCTACGGAGGCGCCCTCTGGTGGGCGGCGGACGAACTACTCCTGCGCTCCAGACCCCGCAGCGGCTCCTTCCCGCTACAATATAGACGAGTATTGAGCAGGGTTATGCCATATGGCCTAGAAGACGTTTAAATAGCAGCGAGGGCACTGAATGTACCAACTGTTATACCAATGTGAAGAACGCTATCTAGACTCACAAGAATTGTGTAGACATATAGCATGGTATAATGCCCCATAACTAAATAAAGTGGTATGGGGACCCTGGCCATCGAGCCCTGGACAAGGAGCAGATCTGGTGATGACGGGGCGTAATGGCACAGGTGTGAATGAGACCTTTTGAGTAGCTCACCGGACAGTTCCGAGTTACTCAGTCAAGAGGCAGGTCTGTATGGACAGTGAGCTGATTTGATGTGGCAGTGGCAGTGAGGGACCAGGAGGTGAGTCGGGTATTGGGGGTGGTGGGGAGAGATAGAGAAAAGATAGGATCCTGACGATGGGACGGAAGATGTCTACAGCTGGAAATGGTCGGTCCATGGCGGAAACGAGAGATCATGGAATGGGAATGGGAAGGGACGGATGGGAAGAGTGAGGGCGTGGGTAATGACGAGGGGAGCAGGGCAGCAGTTGTAGTTAATGGCCTGTGAAAGCTGGCTGGTCAGAGTAGTGGGGATGAAGGGTCTGATGATGAGGACCAAGTGTCAGTCACAGACATGTCCTTTAGCTAGCCACTCAGCACCGCATGGCTCTGCTCGGCCACTCCCAAACCAGCACCCTGCTTCCCCCACACAAGCCCTCCCCAGCCAGTTCACTTACAGAACCACTAGCTGTTGTATTTCCGCCATGTCCTTGTAGCCTCTGCAGGGTTCATCCAAGACACCTCTCCAAGTTTCTCTAGCCCAGGCCTTCCCTGAAGTCTGTCCAATCAGAGAGAGGGGAATGACAAGTGACATGGGCAGTGAGGCTAACTCTGCCTCCCAGTCCCAGAGACCACCACTTGTTTTAGTTGCCCTTACCTGTTCGCATCCTGAATGGGAGGATCTTGTCCCTGGCATGTCCAGTTTGACCGATATGATTTTTATTTCAATTAACCTTCCTAACATTTAGTGGAGAATGAATTGAATGAATTCCGTAATTTGGAGAGGTAGACTTACAAATACATCTTAAGGATATTGCTAGGGATAATTGGCGGTTTGGGACCTATTTACATTTACAACGTACACAGAGCTGAGGACCATGGCCTTTGCATGAGATGTGTATATACGTGTTACTGGTTAATCTTCCTCATGGCTTGATACCTACCCTGTACATAGATGAAGCCCGACCCCTATTTACTAGCTCTTATTGATACGAGATATATCCTGGATTCTTTTCTACCCTGACGCCTTGACTATTATTGTAATACGACTGATCGTATCATAATTATATAATATAAGCCAGGGAGATCCCTAGCCTATCCTCGTCACTGTGAGTAATACATATTGTTTATTTCTATTCCACAAACTACAAGCCATTCTACAATTTTTATAACCTTATGGCCACCATCCACTGGGGAACTTCGGCCGACTAAACCCATACATTTCCTATATAGCTTCGGCCGATTAGAACCCAGTGGACGGTGGCCATTAGACCAAAATAAAAAATATTCCAAACGTAAGAAAGCTCTATACGTCGGAAAAAAGGAAGTTGATTATAGCCCCTGTATCTGGTTAGAACTTATCCCCACGGTAAAAGTGCGTCCCACTCACCACCTCCTCTTGTATTCAGATACTGGAGGCAGGGCGTGGCGGCACATCACCTCTACCCCTGTGCATCTTTGCTCTGGCATGGCGGCGGTTGTCAGCCAGAGTCAAGACAATCACCCAGCCTCATCAAAGTTGTATGCGCTTGTGCAGGTGGGCGCTGGGGCCAGGGGGAGGGTGGGTGGGGAGAGGGGGTGGGAGGGGCTGGGGCTCCAACCTCAGCCAGCCCCTCAGTCTCCATCACTGCCACCCGCTAAGCCTCAGACCCCTTAAGCTGCCTTGCCTGCCTTCCTCCCTGACTTAGCTGGTGATCACCGTAGAGGAAGAAGAAGAAGAAGGGGAGGACGGGGATGGATTCTTTGCCGGAACACATCCCACAGCTGCAGCTGGTTATTTATTTACTTAGAGCGGCCGTTTAATGATGTCCGCCCAGGCCGGGGCCAATTTGTCGGCAGGCGCAGCTTGGATTGGACACGGGGTGGGGTGGACAGAGGGGGCAGTGGGTACCAGCTGGGTACACAGGTGTTGCCACCAGATAAGGGCTAACTCTCACCTAGGGGGCTCCATTCGTCAGCGGATCGCTCCGGCTGACGGCCCTACACGCTGCGCCCACCCTCCCATTCCCTGGTTAATGAATACCGCCCGCTGACCAGGCGGACAGTAAGCCGCCTCCTGCCTGCCCTTATCTGCACTGGTCAGCACTGACCACTCCACCATTACCACCCCCAGCCACCCCCATCGCCATCTAACAGGCCCACAGAGGTGATAGACGTATTCATAAGGATCCATGTTCACGTGCCACCGTTTTGTGCATGTGTGCCGACCCAAGAGGAAAACTACCGTCTCTGTGTCTGGTCTACTCTGTGATGACACCAGCAGAACACTGTATTTCGAAAATATCAGGATACCTACTTATACTATACAATACTATCTGGCAACCCCAGAGCAAGAGTACCATTTCTTGTTCTATTTCTTTGTCTACCTCACTATGTTTGGACACCAGAATAAAACGATATATTTCTATATACGTGTTATCATCGTGGGTATGTTACTGCTGTTTCAACATATATTCTCTTTTTTAAGTTTTTAAACGTATTAATGACTAAATCATCTTTGAAAAAGGTACATCATCAATTGTCACACTGTAGGGTCTGCGGTAAGGTTCCACTGATTGCTTACTCGGTGCAACATAATGACTAGTGACTTGGTAACCAGTAACACCATAATATCAAAGGAAATCTATTTGTTGTGTGTATACATACATGACCTAACCGTAGTATCATACTATGCGGGGACCCATTAGTAGACGGGGGCCTCAGGGGATCCAAACCGACTATAGCTATATAAGTAGATGCTAAGTGAGATACGGCCTAAAGCACAATGAGGTCAGAAACAGTCAATTCTGGACCACTTCGTGTGTGACTTTGTATTTATCTCATGCAAATAATGCTGCAAATGACCACACCCTTTGGGTACCCGAAGTAAAACTGCCATTTCTATATGGTACTTGTATTACCACAGTACCCGACTGGCGCAGAACAACTAGTTATCAATGTTGATTCAATGTTGATTCAACGTTGATTCAAAGCTGAACTGAATTTTTTACCCACTGGGTATGTGTATACTGGTTGTCTTACCACACTCTATGGCTACCCGGAGTAAAACGACCATTTCTGTATACTAATTGTCTTACAACACTCTGTGGGTACCCAGAGTAAAACTACCATTTCTATATACTACTTGTCTTACAACACTCTGGGTACCCAGAGTAAAACAACCAGTTCTGTATACTACATGTCTCTCCATTTTCTATGGATACCAAGTACAGAGCGAAACTACTATTATGTGACAGAGCCTGGGGAAAGAGACCTTAGTGCCCCTGCAATAAACTCCACCCCTACACATATACTACTTTTACTCTGTGGGTACCCAGAGTAAAACTACCATATCATATACTACTCGTCTCACCACAGGATGTGGATACCCGTAGTATAACAACTATTTCTATATATACATTGTACTACAACACTGTGTGGGAAACCAGAATAAAACTACCATTGCTATATACTACTTGTCTAAACACACTATGGGGGTAACCTTGTAAAACTGCCATTTCTACATACAGTACGATTTGTCTTACCACACTATGTGGGTACCCAGAGTAAAACTACCATTTCTGTGTACTACTTGCAGTATCACACTATGATTATGCGCCACAGGGGAAATCTACCATTTGATGGCTGTTAGCTTTATCTTATTGTACAAAGTGTAAGGCATCGTAGATTTTGTATTGTTTTGGGGATTTAGGGATGACCTGATTGGTCCAGCGCTATAGGGCATGTCTCTCATGTTACATGTATTATCCCACTGTGTAGAAAACACAGGGCAAATCTACGTACGCTTTTATATACTACTTGTGTATTACATACTAATTGTCTTACTGCACTATGTCGGTGAAATCCCATCCTTTCAGAAAATACGTTGAGAGTAAAGCTACCGCATGAACCACCATTTCTGTACTACGTAGCATTTCCAGTGTTGATCTTCTATTACACGGGAAAAGACACTCACGTAGCCTCTAGGGATAAGTAGTATATTGAAAAGACACACTGGCCCAGGCAGTGTCCACTGGGGCAAGTTAAAAACTCCCAAATCTAAAAAGAGTCTGTTCAAGCAGCGGGCGGGTTAAAAAGAGCCTGTTTAAAACGTGATTGATCTTAATTTACCAATTTGATGCTTTCAATATTTAATGATTGGAAAGCCGCATTCTGGGGCTGGAGGGGAGAGGGGTTGACAATTTACGTAGCCGTAATGAATCACGTCATTAGGTCGAGTCTGAAAGTCAGGGCGACATTGATGGATTACGTCGCAATCAAACTAAAGGTAATTGGAGAGCAAGTCGCTCTTGTCTTTGAACCAAGAGTAGCTCTTTGTGAAGTGAACAGCTACAGTTTCCCAGCAGAAGGAGCACACCAGCTCAGCCCTTATCAGCTCTACCCCTCAATGGGCCTGGCCCAGTTGTTTTTTCCTCCATCCCCTTCCCCAGACCCTGTTCCAGGCTAATCTGGTTTTGCGCCGCCTAGAACAAACTGCAGGCACCGCTGATAACGCATATCTGGAGGCTACCATCAAACCTGGTCTTGCTGTTATCTGCCCATACCTTACGGCACCCCTTCCAATCAGTAACCTATAACTCCACCTACTGACCTCGGGCACTGAGACTGTCTGAGTCAAATCTGGAGAAACATTGACAGTAAGTCTTAAGAATCATGTATATTAAATACCTATGTGATTTTACACTATATATGGCCCTACCTTTTACATAAATCTGTATTTCCGACGTGGACATACCTGTGTCATATGTTTTTACAGAAAGCATGAGAAAACAATGTCATAACAACGGTTCGGCTTCTGAAGCATGTAGCTGTTATTATGTCACTCCAGCTGCAACCACATGAGCAGGTTATGGTGCAGGGGCGTTTAGCTGGTCAACAGACCTAGCTATCCCGGCAATCCACGTCCACATCCTATCTACCCTTCCCACCCTCGCCCTCATCCAACACACAGACGCACGCACGCACGCGCGCGGACACACACATCATCGTCGTCTAGCTGCCCGAGAATGTTGACTCAGAAGTCGCGGCGGCACGGCGGTAGTGACCGTAAGCCAATCATCGACCCGGAAAGTAGGTCAGGGAGGAGGATGCCGGGAAGGCAGTGTGGGGATCGGGCTTCATTACTTCCTGCGCTGAGTGGCCAGGGTGGGGTCACGGCCAGGGTCAAGGTCGAGGTCACTGGGTGTGACCTTAGTCCGGACTCAGAGCGAGGCGTTGTGTTATAGGACGACAGGAAGTGGGGGGGGGGGGCGCTCTTTCCTGTTCCGGTCCGAGAGAACACGGAATGCTGGACATACGCCAGGTCCTGTGTAAGGACGTCAAACAGTAGTACCCAGTAAACACGCTACGTATACCCAACGTAGCTCAGAGGTTTCTCTAGGTTTCTTTCCAACCAAAGGTCTGAGCTACGTTTTTTTGCAGGGTTTCTCAACGTCAAAACGTTAAGGTTTATTTACGTTCAACCAACGTCTACGTCTGATTTATGTTTATTTACGTCATATAGACGTGATTAAACATAGTAAATCTACGTCATAAATTACGTATTCAACAGGATGATGGGGGTTCGAATCCCTAAGGGTCATGGTATGGTCCATGGCTATATTAGGACGGATACAGTCTCCACATATATATAAATTATGCTTATAGTTGGTTGGGTTGGACTAGTAGTTAGCTGTCACCTAATCAGATATCCCCTATCAAAACAAGCTAAGTATTCAGGGACCCTTGGCAATTAAGTTTTGTTTTCCAATGATCTGATTATTAATGCACCATGAATTGCAGCACATGCCCCTCTAGCTCATACAGTAGAGCTTGGGACTTTGGATCCGAAGGTGGTGAGTTCAAGCCTGCATGCATGAGGACAAATTTGTATATGCTCCGTCTTATGTAGATGTATTGTGTAAATACATAATACACTGGGATGTATTTTTTATATGTGCGGGGGATGAATGGTGGATCATACTGGAGGGATTTTTGAAGCAATATATTATTCTTAGACTATTTACGTTGATAAACGTAAATCAAACCTGCAGGTTTGTGACAGGTAAATACACCTTAACGTTTTGACGTTCATAAACCTTGTAAAACTACGTAGTTCAGGCCCCAACAGAACGTAGATTTACGTCTGAGCTACGTTGGTGTGTTTACTGGGTATATACCAGCCAGAAAGCAATTGTACATAATGGGTCTGAGCCATTGAATTCAACATGGTGAAATGGCCCTTTCTTTGAATTGACATGGGACATGGACCCTAGTGACCTGGGACATGGACATTTCTCAATATCGACATGGGACATGATGATTATAAAGAGACCATTTCTTTCAATCGACAGGGGCCCCTATATACGTCCATGTAATGTTGGTAGGTGATGGGATAGTATGTAAAATATGTTATATACCGGGCACCATATATTCATGTATTGAACATTATTATGTGTCAGAGGTATAGTACTCTACATGCATATCTCCCATTTATTCCCAATTAGAACCTCATGCGTGTAAGACATTAGACGGGCATTCAGATCCAAAATCAAGCTTTATAATAAGTTTATTCATAAATTTCATCAGCAGAGTTTACTGAGACTGTATTGATTCTACTGTCGCAGGAGAACTTGGAGGCAGAATGGATATTTCGCTATTCAATATGTTCTCATTGTTACCAATATTGTACTATTGACGGAGTCCTCGGAACCTCGGGGTGAGGATGGGGAAAGGGGACAACTATGGAGGGAAATGGGGGGAGGGGCGCCGCCGTGTCTGAGGAGGTGTTTGTGCTACGTCTGGCCCGCGACTGAGGGGTGGATATGCCATATGGAACTGAGAGAAAGGGCAGTGCAGGGTGTGAAGGAGGGAGGGGGCGGGATGGGGAAGGGCCCTACGATGGGTGTAGGGCGTAGGGCGAAGGTGTGAGTTGCTTACCGTAGTGGCAAGTTTAAGTGCAGGTTACTTCGAGAAAGCGCCGGTCTTGAATAAGAGCCGGGGAGGAGTAGAGTGGTATCGACGAGGTATCAGTGCACTAAATGCCAGTCTCAAGCAACGGCCCCGGGACAAAGAAATACTTGAAATTAATAATCAGGTGGAAGACTGCCCAGAATTACAATACAGACTGGGCAAACCACCCAGGCTGGATTTACAGGTCGCTCAGCCCTGTATTCAGGGCCGTTCTGTTACAGCACTGTGTTCTTAATATAGCTTTTATATAATCATATTTGCGATTTTTATATGATATTTGCGAAATTTATAAACCTATCTAGTATAAAGATAAGTATATCAGCTACTAACCTTTGGATGCATTATGTGCATGGTCCATTGCATTTTTGAATTATTATGAGTTTAAATTAGTATTTTATCTAATGTACCACACATGTAGCAGAGTCTCTGTTTGGAGAAGGTGTGAAAGCCTCAGCCCCAGCCTGCTATACCAGGCTCCCAGCCTTGGACACCAGCCTGCTGTGTTTGGAGAGTGTATAGGGGCGGCCTGAATGCACAGGCTGGGCGACCTGAAAGTACAGGCTGCCTGTTAATGCAGGCCGTCCTGTCCTGCTATACCAGTCCTCCACCTGATAATAAGCGCCGGGCGCTTATTCATGCCATTACGGTAGTCGGAGCCGGGCGAGGCTGGACGCTTATTCCTTTCCCGCCCACGATCTGCGTATTCTACCCGCACCCCCCTAACATCAGTACAACACCCTCACTGACCCACTACCGACTCCACCCCCCCCCCCGACCCTCCTCATGCACCCACTCCCCACACCCACTCCACCCTACCAATGGTACCCCATAACGCCGAGCATTTTTCCCGGCACCGGGCCCAAACCCATTGATTCGTAGCGAAATGGCATCAAGACCCAATTGATCATGCGGATACGCGTAAGAAAACCACCACAACAAAAATGGCCAATGGCCGCCTCCTCCTCCAGAATTTTATTGTTGTGTTTCAGTTTATTTTTATTTTTGTCTTGCGTGCCCCCAATCCCTCCATCTCTCCTTCGGAAGCACTTTCAGAAAGTGGGGAGGGGCAGGGAGAACGTTTCTCGTTTGAGTGTGACGCAAGGTAAAATAATCGATTAATTATTTACGCTGTGGTGATTTGGGAGAGCACGGTTGCCAGTGCTGCAGCTGATGCGGAGTGTGTGTGTGTGTGGGGGGGGGGGGGGGGTTACAGGAGGGTATTGAAAGTGGGCCATTCCGAGCCTCTAGTGGGAGGTAGAGAATGAGTTGTGGGGTTGTTGTTGGTTTAATGTGTAGGAGTTGTGTTTATGGGTTTAACACCTTCAGGAGTAAAACCCCAAGGTCTCACAAGTGATGTGATATAGACATGTTACATTAGAGTATTAAAGCTACGAGAATATATAGAATATGACATTAGAGTATTAAAGATACAAAAATATATAGAATATGACTTTTTGTATAAATTAGCATATATGCGCGTGGATGTTTTGTAGTAGGCAAAGTCTATCTGTAATCAACCCAAAATGGGAAATCATCCCGTTCGTTAATGACTGTATAGACCATGTAGCTTTACTATTACATTTACGGACACTGGTAGGGACAAGCAACGAGGACGAATAGACTGGCAGATGGATAATCAAATTCCATACAGTTTGGGGGTATACTGAGGTGAAGATGTTTAGGACATGGGCACAGGTGGGCTGTGTGGGCGCTGTTATGGGCGGACTCTCAAGCACTGCTTACAGAACTAGGCCTATATAATCCATTTTGACTGATCCCGAGAATGTACCCTGCGAACAAAACCCTCCATCGACGGGATGAGAATGGATCGGACGAACAGAGTGAAGGGGGTGTTTGGGATGGGGGTTGGTGGGGGGTGTAATGATCCCTCCCCCCCTCCATACAACAACTCCCAACTCCCGTCCCCCCTCTGCACCCCACTCTACTTTAACACGGCTTATCCAACGGGAGCTTGGCTGTGGCCTACATTCCACCCTGTACAATAGACTGCGTTAGACGCTTGAGAAGATTGTGAATATTAGGACTGGGGCACTCCCCCAATCTACTCCATTCACCCCCTCCGCCATCCATGTTAATATTCCCCATGCACTTTGTAGTCTTTCACACCAGCCCCTGCCACGTCTGGGGCTGGGTACGGGACCTAGCCTTGACTAGCAACCGTTGGTATGAATGTGGTGTCGGCATGCAGCATACAGCTAGGCTGTCTAAGAGCACCCCACCCCCACCTCTACACCTCCCCACCCTTCCGGCCCGCCTACAGCCCACCCGGCTATGGGACAAGCCGTCAGCCCATCGCCGACACCTTGCGGCGGTCCTGATAGCGCCGACCGTCAATTTCCTGTGTGAACAAAGAGGAGAACGACGTACTCCAAGACAAGGGAAAGAAGCGGCGCCGGCAGTTTGAGACAATATTCAATATGGACGTGATTTAAAGACAGCCATAAGTGGCGGTTCGTGTGCTCCGAGAACAAAAAAGAGATATCAGAGATAAAGAAGGGAGATATTGACTAAATGAGCAAAGACATATGGGGGAGAAGGGAGTGTGAGAAATAAAGAAAGAAAGAAAGAAAGAGAGAGAGAGAGAGAGAGAGAGAGAGAGAGAGAGAGAGAGAGAGAGAGGGCAGACAGACAGAGAGGCAGACAGAGGGAGGGGCACGTGTGACGTTGACACTTACTAGTAGTATAACCAAATGGGGGACAAGATGAAGTAGTATATGGAAATGGGAACTGGCATCATGCTCCTCTATACCAAGACAGAGACAGAGGGGTGAAACTTGTAGATAGAAGATTGAGAAGGCGTCCGAGAACGGTTACACATAGGTAAGCCCAAGGACCCGGGGCGAGTACGTGATCAATGGGCAGCATGCCCGTTTAGATGCCGGGAGGTGAGAGGGCCACTGCCTGCCCGCCACCTCCACCAGGCTACATTATCACACACTCCAGCCGCCAGGGGGCAGCTTGCCTAACGAGGTCAGGCCGGTTCAAGGTCACCGCAAGGTCAGTGAATGGGACGAAAGGTGATTAGAATGAGAATGATGATTGTTGGCGAGTCTAAGAGAGGAGAGGAATATTACAAAGGAACACATGACACGAGCTAGTCAGTCATCCATGCCCTTGCTTTGCTTCAGAAAGTTAATGAAAATATTTAATTAGTTCTCGTTTTAAACTGTAATTACTGTTACTTACATGGTCGAAGTCATCTTTTGGGAAAGAAATTAAAAAGAAAAAGCATTGCTCAAACTCAATGAAAGCAAAGTGTTCATTATTTCAAATTAGTACTGAAGGCTTTCTAACAATCAAGTGCATCGGGAGGATATTATTATGGCATCAATCATACCCTGAGGTAACTAGAAGTTAGAAGGCCGGTCCCACAACATCCCCACTCAAATATACTAATGCTATTGATAGGAACCACTCTAGGAAGGAAAGTAGGAAGATGACTTGAGCCCCGAGTTGCTGTTCGTGCAGGGAGTGTGATTAGACCACAAGCCCAGATAGGTCCTAATAGGGCAATAGGCAATTCGGATTCTCACTATGACTAATGATAATCCCGCTAGCGGATTCCGCAGCACCCCTACTGCGTCTCACCCCTACGCCTCAGCTCCATCCCCTTACACCCCTCCTCCTCCCCCACCCCTCCGACATAGACTACACACCTCCCCGAGGGGTAAATCATGCATCGGGGAAATAATAGCGGGGGTATTACGAGGGGAATCTAGACGAGTTACGACTAACACTAGACGGGGGGATCGACTTAGTGGGGGTAAGGACAGTTGGGGGGCGAGGATATAGATGAGGTCCAGACGGGGAGGGGGCTGGCTGATTTGGAGATTTACTAAGGACGAAGGCTGTGTTTGGGATCCGCATACAGCGCCATAGTGCCAATTTACACTGGGCACAATCACGGTGTGGGTAGATGGAAGACCGCGCGGGGGATGTGACGTGGGGAGGGGGGGGGGGTACAAAAGGGGGTATGATAGATGGGATTGGAAGGGGAGGGGGTTGATTATAACGCGCGCATGCGCAGATGACAGCTGAGTCTGGGGGTGAATACTGAGCACAGGCTTGGCACGTCTGGACATGGTGCAAATTAACACCCCCACGTCCGCATCCTACCCCTCCAGTGCCTGGGCGGACATCGCACTGTGTGTTAATTGCACGCCTCTAGTCGGCTACACACTGGAGCAGAACGGAATTAGGCTTCTCCCTCTGTCTGCCTCTCTACTCCACTCAGTATGATTGAACCATCTCCCTCAGGTAGGGTGGTAAGACACTAACTGGTGGTATAAGGTTGCCATTCATATGGCAATATTAACATCTGGCAATGTGTTTATTTTCCACATTTATTATTGCCATTATACAGTTGTTGTTGTTATCATAGCAGTCCGATCATATCTTATAGATTCTATTGTATTCAAACCATTATAATACCTGTTGTTGGCAGTTTATATGGCAATGGTCGTTTTTATTTCTGTCCTCACTATTCAGCGTGAGTTTCGCTAACGCAATATGCACCCCTCATGCTCTGTCTCCCTATTTGTTCTTTTACAGTTGTCCTGTTCTTTGACTCACTCTTTGACTTATCTCTGCCCCTTTTAGCCTACCGACCCATGCACACCATCCATCTGTCAAATACCCTTACTGCCAACAACCTCCACGCCCACCTACCTCCAAAAGGACCATTCTCCCCATGTCGGGCGTTTATTAACCCCACCAAGAAGATATCCATCACTTTAACGTCTCTTTGCCCTATCAGGTATTGTTGTGGGGCAGGGCAGGGCAAGGCCGCCTAGGGAGGGGGTCGGGCTTCCTGTGGGTTGTGTTATTGCTATGTGTGCACGGTGAATTGCCCAGGTTGTTATGAGAAGAGACTTTTGTACATAAACTATCATGACGATTGACATTATTTGCCACCACGGAGACGAATAGCACAGAGCGTTTAGGTATCATTGTCTACAATTACCTCTTAGGGTTACAATTTTGTGAGCAAAGCTATTTGACTACACCTTCCGTCTCTCAATAGTCTACATGAGCAGGGATTTTAAATACGATTTCAGAATCAATTTCCCTGCATGATCCACAAATGCAGTCATACTAAAATAAAGAGCATGAGACGAATGCTAGAATGATACTTCATCAGTAGGTCTTCTTATACCATTATAACTCAGGTGAAAACCTTCATCCTACTCCCAGCATAATGCTATGTGGGTACGAGCCATTTGTCAATTCTACCAATACAAATGCCCCGGTTTCCAGTCTCCTATCCCATCAATTTAGCGTCAGGCCATACAGATGCGCATGTGTATTAGAGGCATAGCGGCCCAGATAAGTAACGGCGCATGCGCGGGTAGAGGCGGAAGTAGACAGGTAGGGGTCAGGGTACTAATACTCTCCCCATGCTAATTTCACTCCCACATCCCCCTCTTTCTCAACACGACCTGCAGGGGAGCAAACAGAGGTGAGACATTGATCAATATGTGACCAGAACGAGGGCAGCGTCTCCTGATTAGTGTCTCGGAAAGCCACGAGATGTCGCCTGCAGTCATAAGACGCCATGGGAGACACCTGGCTAGGGTCTATGGTAAGGGTGGTAGGCTCGTAGTCACGACAAGAATGAGGGTTCTGTTAGTTTATAGCTTATATACTACCTACGCCCTTTGTGTTCCCATGTCACAATAATTGGTTAAGGATAAAAAAGACATTCCGAACCATACTACTCAAAGCCTTCAGTAAGAACCCCATATCAAAACCTTCTAAATGCGGGGAATGGCTTCAAGTAGCAAACTGTGTCAGAGTATGGAAATTGTCTAATCAAATAAAACAGACGGGTGACGTTAACGTTTGGACTGGAAGTCATCATTTGATTCTTGTGACAGATAGCCTGTCCAGGTGGACAAGATGTCTTGCATTGGCTTCTGTTGCCCGGAAGACGAGGAAATGTAATAAGCGAACAGAATATTGAAAATGAAATACCAGATCTGTCATAAAATGCAACGGGAAGGATTCAAATGCATTTACTATGCCACAGCAGTCACTGGCATTGGCATAGTTGGCTCTATGGCTGGTAGAAGGACTTTTATCAACATGAATGGACATCGGCACGGTCAGTGACTATTCACTATCCTACATATCACGACTATTCCATGTTACCTATATATCACGGCCCCTAATAAATGTACATAGTCATCTGTGTCAGGACCAAGAAATGAGATGGTTGCTGATCCTTATTCTCACTGTCAATGTTAAAGGATTATTTTCTTTGGGAAACGGGAATGCAAAATAAAGGTTACTTGGAAAGTCGACTCTCGACGCTTAATGATGACTTTTGGAGCGCTGTCAACTGTAAATATGCACATGCTGGCTAAAATTGGTATGAGACTCTTTTCCTATACATAATTTACAGAAGCAAGAGAGTATCACACACACAGTTTACAATGTACAATGACATGTGGACCAATTATAAGCCTATTATATAAAGGTCAGTGATTGTACAATCTGAAAATGAAAGACTTTGGACACAGCCATGGTTGGGTCATGTCTATGTACAGCACCCTGGAGGAGGAGGTAATTCTGTACAGGCCCGGTGCTGACATCCTAGTCCTCCAGAACCAACCTCTCACAGAGCCTACCCTGCTCACGTACTTGTATATGGCACTGCAAATCCTGTGGGATGAAAAGTAGAATGACAGTTGGCCGCTCTGCTCTACACTCAGCCAATGACTTAGCACCACGGCCAGCTATGGAGCTTTTTGATCCCCCTTTTTATACCTTTTCATTTCGTGTCCCATATGATGTGACAGATTCAACATGGCGTCCCTGCCTCCCACACCCTTCACTGTCAGGCACTGTTTGCAGACTTCACTATTCCAGTCTTTAGTGGGAGTCTGTGCATGCACAGTTCAGTCAGGGCATGGTGACTGGTATGATGGATCTTCTCCTCTCTAGTGCCTCTCAGACTCCTCCCCTACACCTTTACACACACGTCTCCTTCCTATCCATCAACACGGGGTGAGGATAGGGAATAGTCACAACTAGAATGGTGAAACTTAAGAGGGGGGAATTAGAGGTCACATTATTAATGCAATACTGTAGTCTAAAGATGATAGAATAGGGGTGGGGGAGATGTCGTTGGACCACGACCAGCAGAACCCCAGCAGGATAGAGGATAATGAATTGATATGTACAAATGTAGCTGAATTTCATATGAGAAAAGTCTATATATATATTGAGTGGAACATATATGGAAATGGCGGAAGCGTGTGTGCTTACTTGAAAAAAAACCTACATTTTCTTAGATATGACAGAGGGAGGTTGGACGGCTGGTGCCAACTAGTGCCATATTGGTGTCATCTGCGTGAAGGATGGTGGCTGGCAGTGGGGGAGGGAGAGACTGGGGTGGGGCTGTCCAGAACTTGATGGAATGGCCTGATGTGATTCGGACCCAGCGGTAAAACAGATTCAAAAGGCAGGCAGGCTGAGAGGGAGAGGCAGGGATTTATGAATCACCTGTCAGAAGGCTATGTCACATCACAAGACCTTGCCTTCAGCTGAAGGTCAGTCTGCCACTGGAGGGACCACCCCTTCAGCGACAAGAGCCGCATTCTAATATGTTCCATATTGATATTCAACAGTATACAGCTTCACCAATTATTACTGGTGCGAAGTATTTTTTATTATTATCTGGATATGCGTAGGGACATCGCAAAACTTACCAGATCTGAAAAATACAAAAGAATGTTAAAGGCATTGTGAATATCTAAAGGAGCAATGTGTTATGATTATCCAATTTGGGGATACATCCAGTGGCAGAGAATGTACCAGTCTTCTATCAATATCTCGGAAGCTGGTTTTAAAACTAAAAAATTACATCTAAATTGCATTGTTCTGTATTCATATAGAGCAAAGAACATGTAAATGGTTGCTTTGCAGTGGATGCTACCAAAGCCCACATATGTGAAGTCTATTTTAGGGAGTATTTATTTACTGGGGCTCCCGCCCCATCCAGCGAGCAACTCCCACACAACAGGAACATATCGTATTTTGCCTGACAACAAAGGGAGTGCTCCCAATACTGTCGGACCGTGAGCAGAACGCTTTGAGTCACTCACTCTCTGTAGCTCAATGGCTGGCCAGATGAAATGCACACATCCAAGATGGCCGACCCGAATTATGCCGAAGGCGACCGAACATTGCCGACATCAAAGACGGACGCCCGAAATGAGCATTACATGCCGGTTGACGAGCCTGGCAGCAAGTAACCCCTACCTCGACCCCTTTCTTTCCACTTCTCATGCTGTCTCTCACTTCCCCCTCCTCTGTCTATCTTCTTCTCGCTGCCCCCAGCTTAACCATGGATTATATTTTAGACATGTCAGGCTGATAAAAGGACCTGTTGGTAGATGGGCATGAAAGGCATCATTTACTGTCTGCGTGGTGTTATCAGCCCTGCTGGTACCCCAAGGTAAGCCTTCCCTCCTCCCCCCATGTCTGTGCGACAGTATCAGCGAAGAGGCGTCTTGGAAGATGTTCAGTACAGGGAGGCAGCAAGGGGCCTATCTCTTACGTGCAGCTGTGGCCGAGGTGTCTGTGAGGGCCGGATAAGGGACAGGTTATAGTGTGTGGTGGGGTGGGGTAGAAGGGGGGGGACAGGTTGGTAGAGGGTAGGGAATGGGGTGAGGAATAATTGGACGATAAAATCCCTTTCAATGTTTAAAGAAACAGAAGATGCACATGGGGAAAGGGGCGATGGATGGGGCAGGAAAAAGAACGATGGATTGAAGTACAGGACTGGTATTTTATGTGAACAGAGGAGAGAGAGATGGAGGGGAAGGTGGCATAGAGGAGACAGAGTGAAGGAGGGGGTACGGGGGAGGAGGAGGAAGTGATGTAACGTGACACCTTGAGTGTGATAGGTGGTGATGAGTAGAGATAGTAGTGACAAGGTGTGTGTGAAGGAGTGGGGGGGGGGGGGGGTTCTTATCAGGTAAGCAGGCGGTGGACATCTTGGCGCGACGCCATGGACATGATCTCACCAACACCTCCCCTGTACCTCTTCTTTAGTTTCCTTCTACAAAAGTACATACTCAGACCCCACACACATTATCATAGAACCATGCCCGCAAGCCAGATCCCTTCATCCCTCTCCCATCACATACCCCTGAAAGCATACGCACGCCTTTTTGATGTACATGGCCAGAGGATATGTTACTGCCTCCAGTGCACGGCCTCTAAGGACATGCCTCCACACAGACCAGTGCATCCACCTCTGTCTACCGTGGCCGTCTACCACTACCACCACCACTACCATTACTATAACCAATATCAGATGCCTAGTTATATTACACTCATAGCAGCTACACCTCTTGCAATGATGGCTCTAAGTAAACCTCACCCCATTCTTTCTTCAGGCAGTGATTAATTTAACCAAATAAAAAAAGACAGAAGTATGGTTTAACAATGTTTTTAGGTGGAAACACCTGTTACTATATATGTAGTATATCATAGAGCGAGCATACGGAAATTTCCTTTGGGGAAGCGAAGAGATTCTGGCAAACACTGGGAACATTAAACCACCCTCAGTCATTAAGAATAGAAACGGTATAAAATTGCAACTACATAGCGTTTGATCAATGACTAGATAGCACACAAAGGAGGTGCATATTTGAAGTCAATAAAATCATGGAGTGTAAATAGTTCATCAAATAATCAAGATTTCTATATATGATATTATGTGAATCCAGGTAAGATGGCAACGATCATTTTGAAATGGCAAACTTTCAAACGTTTCACTCATTTTCTTAGTAAAATTTCGATAGCAACCGAGGCCATCCTATTCGGCTGTATGATGAGAAATCTATCTAATCCGGTTTACAGGAAATGCTCATAGTAAAAATTATGTTCAAAATTGTGTTATCACGGTCGCTTAATTCGCCCTGATGTCACTCCCCTAGTGTGCCTTGATTTAAATGCCTTTCTTTACACAACACCTTCCCCTAATTGTCAATGAGAGAACAGTACACTTATTTGATAATTTCAGATAGTTTAGCTTATATTCAGATTATGTCTGTATGGGATTCATTTCTTGGTATAAAAATTTCTCTCATAGCATGTTAAATGTGGGTACAGCAGAGAGTCGAAATACATTCGTATGTGTACTCACTGGCCCTTTCTTGGTGTCTATGGCCTTAGTGCTGATAGTAATAATAATAATATATCCTCCCTATGATTGTCACGCATGTGAAGCTGTATGAACCCTACCAGTTACCACCATTCATTACTCATATGACTATCTAGATTGACAAGCTGTCCACAAACAAGGACAATCAGACTACCCCCCTTTCCCCCCACCACCAACACACAAACACACCTCCAATCACTCTGCAATCCCAACATGGAGGGGCCTTGGTAATACCAGCTAATTGGACCCCGAGCGTTGCCCACTGTGGTGATCATTTTTTCCGCTGAATGGTCACTGATTAGTAATTGGCACAGTGTGCACCACCACTAGGGCTTTCAAAGATGCCCCAGCTGAAGAGAAAACACGAAAAAATAACCCAAAGCAGACAGTTGAAAAAAAGAGGGGACTGACAGAGAAGAAAGGGCATCCAGAGAGAACAAACCACAGACACAGTAGCTGACTAAATCATACTTTGGGGGTGGAGGCAGGGTGGGTTTGTGACAGTTACGATGCCCATCCATATTGATAGTCGTGTATTAATTGGTGTTTTATCGGCTGGGGGCCGACTACACTGGCTGCCTGACCCCACTACGCCCGTGCACATGTGGGCATCGGTCTATATACATCACACTCCGTCAGTTATCAATCTCACTTTATTCATGCATATCCATTTCCTCCCGAACGCCAGTACTAGCATCCTCGTACTATGTATCGTGTGTGATTGTATATAATGCCGTTGTGTTCCTTTTTTTGAGTAATCTGTAATTTAGTATCTTACAGATTACCTACACCGCATACTCTCAGCTATGGCATAGCTAGTTTTCATGTTTACACATAATCATTATACATATCGTATAGCTTTCATTCTAAACAAAATCATCTGTATAGGCAATGTTCAGAACTGTTATTAGATATATTATAGATTAACCCGACGAACTTTGCTTTATATACACATATTAGTGAACAGATGAAAAACATAAACATGCAAATATTCACCAGGGTCAATATATATACGTCACACACCTATAGATATACATTTATGCTGTAGCTATATGTGTTCTAATCTGTGTTGTTTGTCTTTCAGATATCAGTATACACAGCAACAGCACTGATATGAACGTCATCCTCACAGGTGAGCTTAATTCACATACATATTAATGTAATTTACAGGGTATCACTCACCGATCTCCTGTTTGTTTGCCCCATTTCTATCCCGTCCCTTGTCCTCCCTCCTCGCCCCCTCTTTGTCTCTGTCTCTCTCTGTCCCTGTACTCGTCTCTTTCTGTCTCCCTCCCTCCCTGTCTCTCTGTATCCCTATCTGTCTCTGTCTGTCTCTGTCTTCTCTATATCAGTATATACCCTTCTACGTCCATCTATGTATATATGTGTGCGTCTGTCTATCTGCCTGTTTCTGTCTGTCTCTGTCTGTGTAACCCTTTATCTGTACCATTCTCTATCTGTCCTTCTGTCCATCTCGCTCTGCCATTGCCTCTCTTTCTGTGACTCTGCCTGTATCACTATATGTCTTTGTTGTACAGTGAATATATATATAAAGGCATTATGGGCTGACATACAATGCAATGGGAGTCCTCCCCATATAAACATTGCTTATATCACAGTTAATATCGGTTGGTCTTAATGTTTACTTGTGATATTTATAACCGCAAAACACTCTTTGTTTGAGTTAAAAGCACACACAGTGCACTGTATCATTAGATCCCCTCCTTAAACACGAATTTCTAGGTATAACAGCGGTGCCATACATAATCCCAAGTAGTAGTAGCAGTAGAAGTATAGGGAAATGGGTTATCGACCCAGGAACATTTCACCATACTCCTACACGCGTGAGCTAGTAGTATACGAAAATGAGTCCTTTCACCAGGCACCCGTAACTATAAATATGCCGCGTACCTCTAATGATTAATATAATTCCCTCTTGATGATGCAACACGAGGGGAGTGAGTGCGTTAACATTACATATACACCACACAGGAGTTCACCATTGACCATATGTCTACTAGGATACTCCACACCAAACACGCGACAGATGGCAGCATGCGTACATGCTGGGGATTGTGAGTCCGGGGGCTTATTTTGCAGTGGCGTGCAATTAGGCGACCCTTGGGTCCAGGTGGTCGTGCCGTCAGTGCCATTCCCTCACTGTGGCCGGCACCAAGCCAACATAGTCCTATCTCTACCCTAATTACTTTCAGCTCTACCAAGGACTAGTACCTCCCTGCTCTCCCCCTCCTCCTCTACACCAACCAGCCAGCAGTCGTCTATATGAGAAACCCTCGTCAGGCATGGTGGGTGGGTGGTTAGAGCTGGGGGGTAACTGAAAGCCATCAGCTTTCCTTAATGCATCTTTAAATGTACTAGTGATTGCCTTAACCAAAACTAAAGGGTTGCAAGACTGGAGGTGAGTTTTTCTCCTTCACTATATAACCCCACCACCGCCTACAACCTCCTTCATTGCCTCTCTCCCCCCCCCCCACATACGACCTCCTGTACACATCTCCTCACCCCCCCCCCCCCCCAGCCCGGACTCCCTCAGGTAGCTAGGAGGCGTCAGATCGAGAGCAGGTCATATGCTATTTAGCAGTGGGAACACATCGAGTACCCCCTCCCATTCTCAACCCCTCCTCACTCCTCCTCCTCCTCCTGCCCCACCCCCTGCCTACACTCAGACACACAGTGCGCACCGAGGCCGATCCGTATATCGCGTGAGAACGGCTGCTAAGAATATTTCCATCTCACGCCAACACGCGCGCGTTCGGTTGCAAGAAGCAGCTTAACACTGCTCAAAATAGACCACAGCAGAGGTCTGCGTGAAAGTAATGTGCATTAGAAGGAAGACATAGGGGTATATGTGACAAGTAATAGAGAGAGAGTGTGTGAGGGAGAGAGGATGAGGGTGAGAGAGGGGTGAGAGAGAGAGCGGTTGAGGAAGACAGGGAGAGAGAGAGAGAGAGAGAGAGAGAGAGAGAGAGAGAGAGAGAGAGATAGGGAGAGAGAGGGCGAGAGAGAGAGAGAGTGAAAGAGGGGGTGGGAGAGTAGGTTAATGAATGGGTGAGTAACCACACCGAGGGGGAGGGCGTAAATGGACGAGAAAGGGGGTGAGTCATTGATCAGTGAGTAGAAAAGAATGTTACACCTGTGCTCAAGTCTACTCTATTGCATTCATTCCCCATAAACCTTCTTTAACATCTCAGACGCTCCTTCTTTAACATCTCAGTTGAGACCGCTGATGCATTTGACGGTGGATACAGGTCTCATATTCAGCCTCCTACTACACATATATATGGCTTGCCTCCTTATCAGGTCTCCACCCAGGTGGCGAGTGGCGATGGGAGATTGGGATGTTATTGTGAATTTCAACTGTATATGGACTTAAGGTATTCCCTCCTCACATCAGGCGCGCTTTGTGTACTGGGGACGGTTTTATGCTGCTGTGAGGGGATGAGAGAGGAGTATAGGAGGAGAGTCAGGGACTGGGGCCCTCTGTGTGTGTTATGTGTGTACACTAACAATCTAGCTGCGGCGGTGCCGACACACGCCTGCTGTAATCCCCTCGGCCTTTATTAGTGTTGATTACCTTAATTCGGGGGTGTGCTCACCCCCTCCCCCCCCCATACCCCAGCACCCCGGAAGCCCGCCGTGCATGGAAACTGTGTGCGGTTGGCTTGCGCTGCCATCTGCTCTGCCATCTGCATGTAGCGCCACCTTAACGGACGCAGATGGCCACTCCTGCTATTGGGGAGCAGGTTGAGGCACGGAGAGGGGAGAGAAGGATGGATCAGCTCCTCCCTCTCCTGCTGTTGCCCCCTCCCGTGCCTCCACCATCTGCTGCTGAGCCTTACCCACCCCTCCATGCATGCCTCCCCCTCCTCCTCCAGAGGCCGCCCCCGCGCCGCGCCAACCGGCGTGGTCACACAGCGATCAGCGCGCTATCGGAATGGTCGCACGCCTCCCGAGGCTGCCGACCACAACCATGGAGCATGTGTGTCCCGAGACGGCGGCAGACGGAGGAGGGAGGAGCAGGAGGAAGAGAGCGCACATAGTGGGCCACTATCACTCACACACAGAGCCAACACTGCGCCCGGGACATGGGAAGCCACTAGCCACCAATGTTTCTATGCATGCAACTCCAAGAAGCCACTGGACAAGGAGCGGCGAGGGTATTAGGTAAGGAGAGTGGAGAGGTGAGAAGAGAGAGAGACAGTATGGGTGAAGGCCAAACATCTGGAAGTAGAGAGTGGGAGAAGAGGAAAGATACTTGGAAACTTACAGTGAATGAAAAGAAAGGCTGAGAGAGATTATCTGGGGGAGCAGCACAATCAAGGCATACACATATATAGCGGCCTGGATTACCAGATCCACAAGTACATTTAAAAACAGAAGAAATATTTCATTTGCCCTTACACACATCACCCCAAGTCCCCAACGTCTGCTTCTACTGGGTTCCAGGCTAACCTATTATAACCACTCCAGTACGCTTCGCTTCTATATGGGTGCAGGAGGCAGTGATAGTGGCAGACTGGGGGATGGACTGAAGCACAGCGAACGCGCCTAACGGTTCGTCGGCCGATCGCCGATAGCCAATACTGGAAGTAGGAGGCAGTTGCTGCTGCAACAGAAGCAGCTGCTCCTGAGGTTACTGCTGCTGGTAGAGGATGTAGTGAGCAGGATCAGAAGCAGCAGAGGCAGCAGCAGCAGCCAGGGCAGAGATTCAAGGAAGGACATCTATTGGCAGTAAGCAGCAGAGAGAGGGGCAAGGCAACGCTCCCCGAACTCTAAATGACATTGCTCTTGCTTTCAGCAGCCCTGCATGTAGACACCAGTACAGGTTTCCATTGCCTGCTGCCTGCCTGCTGCCCATTGCTGCTGCTGCTGCTTCTGCTGCTGGCGCTGCTGCTGCTGCTTCTGGTGGCTGGTGCTGCACGCAGAGCGCACGGGGAGACAGCAAAGCGAGCGCAGACGAGGAGGAGGTGGTGGCAGCGGGCCTCAGTAGCGGGAGCAAACAGATTGCGCAGCGCAGGACATCGATCGGACGCCAACCTGCATGCACCAGGCTGGCACGACTGTGTCCACGGACAGACAGACGGGGAGCTGGCCACTACCACTACTAGCACGGCTAGCGTATACCACCACTGGCCTCCACGCCGACTGGACATAAGCCGCTGGTCCTACAAGCTAGCCGGGCCAGCTCTAAGCACCCACTTGGACGGGGAATCTTCCTTCGTCCACTACTCTACTACTACCCATGGCCGCCGCCAATGATGGTGCCCGCTGCGCAGCAGTGCCGCGGACAGCATCCCTCCCTCCGTGTTCAGCAGCAAGACGCACCGGCTTTTCCCTCCGCCTCCGCCATGGGCGGTTGGAGCCATCCTAGGATGGCGGATGGACAAGGGAGGCCAACCACCAGCACAGCAGTCCACATTGCCGCCATGTTTCTGCAGCTCCTGCTCCTGCATCTCCTCCTGCAGCATGTACCAGGGATGGAGGCCCGTCCTCCTGTTCCCTACCAGAAGGTGAGTCCTGTAGCTGACCTAGCTTCGTGTCATGTAACATATTTTACCCGTTCAGTACTGCAATGACTATGCACAGGTTACTGTGCTTGGGATTATCGCATGTTCTCTTTTTTATATGGCCTGATATGAGCTACTTATTACCAGACTAGACAAGTCGCTCACAGGGGTGGAATAAGGGGGAGACAGTTAAGACAGGGAAAGGATTTCCAAAATGGCGTAGGGGGAGGTGCAGGTGGGGATGGTGGACGGCGGAGGAAGGCGTCTGGAGATGAGTGTATGTGCACAAGGAGGGGCGAGCAGCTCACGGCCATCTTAGTCACAGGAAGAAGGAGGAATGTGAGCAGCTCTTGGTATAAGGATCTGCTCATTTAGACTTCTGTGATTTTCAAAGCATTTTACTGTTCTATTCATGGTGGGGTGTGGGCCTACTCTGAGTGTTCACTGCGCAAGCCTTGGTGTTAATCCTACAATTAAGGCACGCGGTGAATGCCAAGGGCTGGCCTGTATACGTCGACCCGTAACCCTGAGACAGCCGGCTCCTCAGCCGTGCAGACCCGGGTTCACTGAAACGCACCTCACTGAATTCTACCCGAGTGACAAGGAACTCACTCACAGCTGCTCGTCAACGACTCAGTATTGCTCAAAACGACTCAACATCAGGTAACTGTGACAGACGCCTCCCCCTCCCGCCCACCCATCTCTCTGGGTGCCGCCGTGGTTAGCTTTATCAATACGCTTATGGTAACGGTAGGGGCTATAAATAGAACGACCTGGCTTTAGCTATTGACATAAAACATAGGGGATGTTAGTGTGCGACCGTGCCTTAGGTAATCCGAGGATATATTTGACGTCTATGGATTTATGCAACTGTTCGATTACTAATACCGCTGTGCCTTTTGTTGGTTCATAAATGAGGTCGCCGACAGTGGATGGTTCACGGTGGTGGCGGCCATAGTGGGAGCCTCCTTTCTGGGGGATCTATGCGTGGCAAATATGGACAGGATCACCCCTCTCCGCCGTGCAGGCAGGGGCCCTCTCTGGATGCTGGAAAATGTCATATATTATGCACAGAGCGTGGGAGACGGAGAACATGGCGCTGGGTGCTGAGGAAGACCTCCTGGTTTAACTGTATTCTGGTGGTGCATCAAGGACGGTGTACAGGAGGAAAGGAGGGAGAGTAGGTGGCTAGTAAGGCGGGGAGAGGTGATAGGAGGGAGGGAGGTAGTGGGATAGGACAATGTCCATTCTGACTCACCCTACCTCTCTCTCCCACCCCCTCTGTGCCGCCCCGCCGCTCCCCGACCGCCTGCAACGGGGCTTGCAATTCATTAACGGCCTCCCGGCCACACACATTCACACACACGCACACACAGAGTCAGAAACAAAGGGAGGTGGTTGGGGCATAATATTCACACACATCTGGGGGCAGGGAGTAATAGTCGACAGTAGAGGGAATGGTGGTAAGAGCAGCATTGAAGAGGGACAGGGAGAAGGGTACCACCGGTGCAGACATCACGGTATTCGGGAGGCAGTCGAGTATGTGCATAATGTAGGGGGTGGGTGGAGGGAGGGGGGGGGGTAGTGGCGGCAGCACCAGCACCTACCCTCTCTTCGTACATCCCTCTACCATCACCCTAGGGTTTCACCCCTTCTATCCCCTATACACACCCACCCTTCACCCACTAGCCCTGTAGTATGTATGCTTAGGTCTTGTTTCAAATAGGATATTTCTGAGGCAGAGGTAAAGGGGGAGGTCTCTCGCATAAGGGTACATTAGGAATGCAGCATGTAATAGGTCAGAGTAATGGCAGGGGGAGGGGAAGCGCTGCTGCGTCAGCGGCCAGTCAGCCAGCCAGCAAGGGGAAGCAGCCAGCAGCGCCAGCAGAAGCCACCAGCAGCAGAAGCCAGCCCAGAACCAGCAGCAGCAGCGGCCACAGCAGCGCCGGCTGGAGGCAGATGGAGAAACAAGAGGAGCCGGCAACCGCTGCAGCACACAAACAGAGCCTGCTACCCCCTCCCCTCCCCACCCACCCGCTACCACCCACCGCCCCTCCTGTCCGCCCGCCCTCCCCACTGCCCAATAATCCCGATCGATTGGTGATTCGCATCAGGGCAGCGTCGCCCAGCAGCAGGCCCGAATTATCAGCGCTGGGGATGCTATTTGAGGCGGTAATATTGCGTAACAGACTGGAGCGGCAGGCGGCCTGGGGCAGGGCATCAAGGGAAGGGGGTGGTTGGCTGCTACTACTGCTGGCATGGGATCCAGTAAGACCAAGGTCATCAGCGCCGCGCAGCCTGGGCAAGGTCACATATACTTAGTCGGTACCGTTATCATATACATTAGCATTCTCGTAATAGGCATAGTACTGCATACCTCCACACTACCATTAGCCACCCACCCCCTACCCCCTCACCCACCCTTCGTACCCACATTGTCCGTCCCCTGACAGCTGTGGATTGCCTATCACAGGATTGCAATCAGTGCAAAGCCTTAACAATTGCCAGTAAATGTAGTATTCCAGTTACATACATGTACAAAAGAGGTTCCTATATGCAATATTTGCAGCCTGCACACGGATTTAAAGCCCTTACTGTTTCCAATGGGAACATACTGATGAAGGTAACTTATGTTTCAGTGTAGGTTAGAGACCTTCCATGGACTACTGCTATTAGGAACAGTTAAGAGAGAAATTAAAAAGGTGTTACTTAGGATCAGGAAATATGTCAAAGTTGTCTCGAGTTAAACATATTAGGTTTCTGGATGGAGAATCAATTCAATTGGAAATTAGAACATTATGTTGTTTATGTAAAATTAAAAAGTATTGAAATATAACTTAACATCATTTAGTTTAAGAGGCACAGTGTGAAGTTTTATTTGTGGTACAACATCTATCATCATTCTCTAGCATACACATAAGCATTGCCTTGGAGCTGGCCATAGGTGCTAATATTAGTAGGTGATGGTACAGACAAGACCTTACAGGTCATGTTTGAATTTAACTATTCTGGGACCAATGACATTACCTTTGAGTATCAAAAGCCAATGTCCGTTTTGGACAAAAAGAAGAACATCTAATTATTCAAATATGGATTCACAAATTGGTCAGTCACATAATTGACTCCTCCTAATATATATGACCCGTTATTTAATAGATGCTTTCTCATATGGTTGCAGTGGTACTGTACTGTTATCCTGTCATATAAAGGAATATTATTAATAACACAATGGATAGAGTTCCCTCATCCCAACTTCAGACAATTATCATGTTTAATAGTAAATGCAGCCTACTTTGAAAGGTCTTTCCAAGGTGACCCCTTACAAAGCACTGAAGACTATTAATTACTGTTTTTGGCTATTTTGATGTTAATCTACACTCAATCACACGTATAGGAATATCTCTTTCATGTTTTGCAGGAGCATATTGAAGGCAGCAGGACCTTTAGCGTTCAATTAAGAGCAACCTTATCATCTCAAAGTGCCATCTAAGGTCAAAGATACTTCATAGGAAAGGCTTTCCAAGATTGGTTTTCTTCAAAAGTTCTTTTTACCAAATTTACAGAATAGGATCAACGATTTTATCATCATAGCATCTAGGAATTTGAATGTTATTATGAGATAATAACATTCAAATTCCTAAACGCTAATACATGTATCAGGACTGGAATGATAACCCTGGAGGAAATACGAGGTCAAGCCCCTTTACATAGAGATATACTAATTGAAATAGAAGCATAGGGGGCATCTGAAGCATTTATCATAAGATATACATGTGGACCTCCATCTATTCATTCTACATTTTCGGTTCATGTATAATTTTGAACTGTTGTTGGAATTTATATAGGAGTTATTGATGCACAATATGCATAAAGAACCCCAGAATAACCCTGTGTTCATTTGCAGGACTATGTGTCTGAATGAACAGCAGGATATGAATGTCCATCTAGCTATGACCAATTCTTTACTGTCCAATGATGTTTTTTGGCAGAAAATCCCATGTCCCCCACCATTGCTATACTTCATAACTACGGGGATTAATGTGCACCTTATTGCCAAATCATCGAAGAAGTATTTACGATTGGTCATAAATAGTGAGGGTCAAGACGTCCATCTATTTCTAAATAAAACCGTCATACCTGGAGAAAATCGTATGGAATTAAAATATGGAAAACACATGGTTCCCGCTAATTCAGCCTGTGAAACATTTTAAATTCAATCGTGACTTGCTCGTTATGCTTATGACCAACCGTAATTCCTGGGCATAACTGCTTGTAAAACACATTAAATTTCCGTCACCTATGACTCAAACCCCTGTTTATGACCAATGCAAAATAATACAAATGAAATCAGCGGTAATATACGACCAAGTGCTTTTTGTTAAACCCTACTACAGCCTCAAGCATTTCAATGATTTTATAATAGCATGCATTATTTTTCATATTAATTCCGATAGACATGTAATGAATGCCAGGCATACAAGTCCTATACATCTATACATCTGTCCTACTCAAAACAAACGAGTAACATACGAATCACCTGTTGTGAAACAGTCACAGTCAAATCCCTTTAGGTGGTCGTATTTAGTTACTCGTAGCTGGTTAAAGCTGGTGTGTCAGCTAAAATTTGATGACTTTTTAATCATGCCATATTATTATTGCATATCCTATCCTATACATACTCCCTAAATTTTAAAAGAATTGGCAGAGTCTAAATCCATAAGGGCATGTTGTATGCACATTACGTATTTAACACCAGTATTTGGCTTAAGCCATACGGTGGTTGCTCTTATTCCTAACGCTTGATTTATACATACCTGAATGAATCAGTGAATGGCAGCTTCCCAATTATATATCTAAGGCCACATATAGACCCACCTGCCCCATTTGACATCTGCGACTTGTCTTGAGAGAACTCACCCTCGCGCTGGGGGCGGGGGGGCTAGTTCTGGGTCTGGCCAGGGCAGCAGAAGGGCGATATTGTTAAGAAAGCGGGTATTCCTCCATCTTTGATGCTCACATTCTATATTTGGAATGTGAATGGAATGTTTTCTAAGGGAAATTAGCACATATAGAGCCATTGCTCTAGATAGAACATTTAGGTCATCGGGCATTTGGGCATTCCATCAGTTACTAGTACTCAAAACTTAAAGCAGACCTCGAAAAAACCCTCTTGGACGAGATCTACACTAAAGGTCACACTATATATGGCTATTTTCAATAGTCTGATTCAATGAATTTGATAAATCTTTATCTGTTTCAGTATGTGCTGAGGGATACAGTGCATTTAAAGCTTATTTATCATTTTCAGTTATACATAACAACTCATGTTGGAGATTATGATTCCCACAAGTCTACTAGTAATATATTAACTTATGAAACCTCATTTTAAAGATCCTGACAGAAACCTTAATTACCAATTCCACCATGACGTTATGAGAGGATATGCAAGCTCATTCTAATTATGTTCCATTACCCCAGTCATTAACTATTAATACCTAAGTAGGCACCAGGCCCAGACTAGATACTTCAGTTGATAGATAGAGTACGTTTCTAGACGTATCTAGAAGATTTTAAGGCTACCTTTTACTTTACATTCATTGTGTAGTCTTCGATACTAATGTGTCATACTACAGCAATAAAATAGTTTTTAGGGCATTCAAAGTTGTACACGATAATAACCTATTGATGTAATTATGAAATATTATGAGGAAGATAGGCTTTCTTTATATTTACCAATTTCCCAAAAGCTGGACAAAAATATAACGAATAAAATCTGCCTGAATCGTGACAACCCAGTAAACACCCTACGTAATTCCAACGTAGCTCAAAGGTTTCTCTAGGTAGTTTTCCTACCAATGGTTTGAAATTCGACTTTTTGTAAGGTTTATAAACGTCAAAACGTTAAGGTTTATATACGTTCAACAGACGTTTATGTCTGATTTACGTTTCTCTACCTCATTTCAACGTAATTAAGCGTATTAAATCTACGTAGATCAACGTTAAAATTCGTAGTTTTTCAACCTCAATTGGGAAAATGACTCCCCAGTGTCACACAAGGTGGCAGCACTATCGAATATGGAAAGAATGCTACAGCTCTATAGCAAATCTACCAGATTAAAGCAGTAAGTTTTTATAAATTGTGAAATTAATATCATGTAAATCAACCACACACCATCGAATATTCATTATAAAGGACAGTCGATAAAGAATTCTACATACATATGTGCATTATGGCACTTGACTTATTGGACACCAGATTGGTGGTAATGGGAAAAATATAAGGCCTCTCTGCAGCCAAAACTAGGCAATATAATTATACATACTGTCCGGCTGTTCACTTAAGCTGCCAGTATATATCATATATAGTTACAAATGAAATGAGATTTAGGATTATAGCAGTTAGTCTGCATGAATAACTTTTGTGAATCTAATTTTGTGTGCAATATACAATTCTATACCTGAATCACACTATATAAAATTGTATGTTATGTGTTAAATGTAAATTTAGGTTGAGCTACGTAAATCAGTCCTGCAGGTTTATGAATGGTAAATAAACCTTAACATTCTGACGTTTATAAACCATGTAAAACTACGTAGTTCAGACCAAATTTGAACGTGGATTTACGTCTGAACTACGTAATTGTGTTTACTGGGAAATACCTTGCAAAGGGCAATGCATAAAAGTAGTGGGTTTGGGCAAACCCCTAGATTTCCTTGTAACAGAAAGATAATATTAGTGTTTCCTATTCGGCAATGTGGAAACAGTATCCCCATCTTCCATCAAGCCTCTTGCTACCTAGAACGCTCCCCCTGAATCTCATAGATCTATTTTCTCAGCATCAGCGAGGGACTGGATTTTATTAGATTACAGACTGCAATAATAAGAACTGCCTTTTTTAGTTTTAGGTGTCACATTAAATAAGCTAATTTAGGTGAGAACTGGCTGCCAGGTCCCTGGTGTCTGCCAGATTGCAGGCCCGTGTTTAATGATAAGGGAAAGGCTCTCCTGTTTTTTAATACCACATGCCCATACTGTAGCACTTCTATGTTTGTCTTACAGTAAATCGTCTTTTGAATTCTACAGCAGGTCTGCTATATATCCAGTGGCAAATGGGATGGTTTACTGTAAAACGAACTATTTTTCTAATTTGTATTGCATACTTTGAATTGAGATCCATATTCAGTAGATTTCTAGACATGTTCGATAACGTTCTCTTATTTTATTGTATGAGCTCTGCCTTAAAGTAGATTTCATAGATTATTCAAAAAGCACAGTCAGTTGTCTCAAAAAGTAATGAAACGCTTTCCGAGCCATAACCCTACATTTACATAATAGTATGTGTAGCCACTTTAAGGAGTTATTTGATAAACACAAACTGTCATTAATGTAATCAGAATGCGCACTAATGAATTAATTGGATTTTACATTTTCAGGCCAAGCCGCGCCTTGGAGACTTTAGAACCTGATTCTCTGGATAATTGAATCTATTTCTTTATATTGCATTAAATGTCACAGTTACACAGGAAGTAAGTACACAGCAGGGAAAGGCTACATGCCTTTGATTATTGCGATAGAGGAGGAAATACGTCGTTGGCAGAATCTACACAACTCAGTTAACTGTATGTATGGAGATTAAATGCCAATATCTGCTTCATGTCTAGTCTCTCTTAACATAAGCATTCAAGATAATTATCATGAAAGACATATTTTAGAATCGATTTTTTTAGCTTTTTCTTCTTATTTTGTGTAATAAAATAGAATTGCTTTCTGCTTCGCACTATATCTCATGTTATTAAAGAGTGACACATCCAGCATCTTCAAACCATATTCACAGTTGTTCAGTTTCATTCAATAAAATAAAGGTTTAAACGTTTATATTCATATTAACATATTTGTCATTCATTCCATGGTGCTCGAAGAGCATTGTCTCACATTCATGTCATCTTAGATGTTTGCCAATACCAAAGTCGATGTCCAAAAATTTGGCCAGGCACATCTGGCTCATTCTCTGAACCTTTACATTAAAAACCTGTTAGGTTATCAGGTTCACAATACTAAACTCAACATCATAGTGCTGATCAACTTGAATATTTTGCATGGTCTCATAGTGGTGAAGTATTGCCATCTGCTGCGTCAAATATATGTTCTACCTCAACATAACTAGATATACACATACGGTGGTGCCATCTTTCCTATACTTTTGACATTGTCAATTTGAGAACCTAGGTTGTCACTGCTCAACACTTTTCAAAACCATTCAGTGCAAAAACTCATCTGGTACATTCATTTTGAGGTAGCGTTGTCGAAAAATTATTTTACAATTGTACGCATAGTTATAGTTGAAAGCATTTCCTAGCAGCTGTGTCATTGACCTTAGGCAATAACTAACGTTTGCTGAAGCCAATATATAAGATGTCTGGCAATGCAGGTACGACAGATACCTCCCATTAGAGTGAGACAGGTGTCTGTGGGCTTAGTTTAGACCATTATCTTGTGTAGTTTACCTTGCAATCTCTGATAAACCAGCATTCAGTATACACCAGATAGTCTACGGTCAATAGTGAGGTCATAATACACAAAAAAATAAAGAAAATGTAAGTTTAAGGAAGATGCATAGGGGTCCTGGCATTCTGTTGTTAATACCTCTCTCTATGACAGTATTTACTTCATAGTCTCTTCTAAAAATAATCATTATGCTGATGTTGCACCTCGAAATGACAACCATCACATCTTTCCGTATGCCGCCTCCCGTAGAACAAGGAAGACACTTATCACAACTCCCCATACTTCTGGAAATATCTTAACACCTTCATATTTTGTTTGTTGCTTCATTCCAATATTCATTCTAAATCAGGGATAATCCCATGATGGCATCTAACTTTAATTAGACCATGAATATTCACTTGATGACTTGATTTCGATATTATAATGATTATTCACGACTCTCAACGAAATGCCACCACAAACGCAAAGTTAATTAGCGGATTTCTTAGACAGTTGAGTATATGACCCATTGATTAGAAATATAGTGGTACACCACCATGGAATAAAGCCAGGTATAAATGAATACATATGACATCCTGATTTAGATGTTCTATCTAGGTGTCAGATATTCTTAGAATATGGATTAACATGTATATTTCTCCGCTCGGGCCATGAGGTCATTGTGGTCATTCATCAACGTTAATAATTATGTTAGTTTGTGGTGTTTGCAGAGAAATAAGCTATTGGAAATTATACTTTAAAACAGAGTGTGGATTTATGTTACTTTCCGTCAGAATTCTTTTAATTAGAGTTCCTAAGAGATTTGTTCTCGGGATTTTTCCAGGGATAGACTTCTTTTCATCTTACACTGAAAGCCTTATTCACGACTTTAGGTCTTCAAGTTGGCAATGCTTAAAATGACAACCTTTGGTTGTCATGTTATCTACATTATTGAGATGACCTTGGGTTGTCACATGTGCCCCAAGGTCGTTATAATGACAATCCTAGGCTGTAACATTGAATGGGACTACTTTGAGTCGTCACAATGGTGACCTTAGGTTATCAATTTAGATATTATCAATTTGAATACCTATCATGAAAAGTCATCAGTAATGACAACCTTCATATATGCTCTAATTTGTCCCAATGATAACCTTAGGTTGTCACAAATTGAGGCACATACTGGCACGTAACTGCCACTCAGTTTCAAAGAGATGAACTATTTCAATGTCCTCTTTATCATGACATAAAGCAGAGTGGTCTCTATACATTTGTGTCCATTACTTCACCCACTGGCAGGTTATTTATAACAATTCATGATACTTAGATAAACCAAGAAAACGCCATGGCTATAAAAAGGATGCCCCCACTGGAGGGGGGGGGGTGATTAAAGACTAGATTCATTTACCATTCTCCATAGTACAGTACTGCCACCTGCCATAATTTATCATGACAGCCTAGGTCGTCAATACGTATACGAGGTTAGGTTTCCCTGAGTTTCCTGTGTACATTTTGACACCTTACATTTTCTTTCGACGAAATATACCCTTTTCATCATCTGAGGTAATCTGGTGGCTACTTCAATGGGATTTGTTATTCAACCCCGTCATGTTCAGATTTACCATCCTTGTTTCACGCACCTACTGAGATATTCACAATATTGATCGGCTTATGCTATACATAAAAGGGAGTAGTTGTTATGCACAACCTCCCACTAACTTAAACCATGTTAAGAGCTTGTCTGATTTGTCATGCATATCTTTATTTGATTTTCCTTTAAAAGCAAGCACGACTATAATGATTCAAGTAGTTTTTACAGGGACCGACACTGAATCAAACTGCGACCTCCCACACAGAGGGTGGAAGCAATACAGATAAATGAGATTGGTATGGAGTGAAAGTCTTTTTTTAAACTTGGAGTCGTGGCTTTTCAGTACTAACACGATCACGTCCCTTCAAGACCCAATGTTCAATCACCCATGGGAGGCTTCTCCGCGACAAATGAGACCTTTCATTGTGTGCACTTTCTTCTAACCAAGCCTCTCTGGTTTCAAGAAATCAATCTAATCCCATTTTATGTGGGACAATCCGAAACGTTGTCATTCCAGGCGTCTTATCTTTTCATTTTCTTGACAGCAGTGATGGTATTAGGTGGTATTGGGTTGGTTCTAAATGGAAAATGGGGATTCTGCATGTTCTGTTCCTTCCTGTGAAATATGTTATAGACCGATATCAACAGGCAAGGTGGTATGTTAGGGCTAGGGTTTAAATTTTAATTATGAGGGTCTGTTTTAGGGGTAATAATAGGATATCTGCATCCATAGCTCACCACGGAATGTTATAGTAGGTGGCCGTAGTTGAGTTTGCTGATCAAAAACGAGTGGCTATGTAATAAAGTAAGTAGTGATAGTACTAATATATATCATACACTGCTGTTATAAGTGGTTCTAATTGCACTGTCCACATTGTGATAGAAGTGCTTTGAGACCATTAACCTTTAATAAAGGTAGTGAAGGTGTCAGTAACCTGGCTGCAGCTACTCATAATATTAATCTTGCTTAAGTGTCAAGAGGTGTTACAGATATGTATGAAATTAGGGATAGGCTGGACCTTTGGAAGGTGTTTGGTCAAAATTGAAAAGTAATTTTCGGGAAAATACCTGAATGCAAATGGTAACTAGTGCAAGCCTCACTATAGTAGATACCACGCAAACTCAGTGACCACAGTGTTGATGCACGGGTTGGTACGTAATAAGCCGTAGTATATTAATGGTAGTATTATTGAGGCTGGTAGGACAGTGATTTTGCTCATGTTCTAGTTGTAGGAGGTATAAGGATATACTGTTCTCCCGACGAGACAATCGGGTTAGCCTGAGACGGCGTTATGACCCTGTCACCTGCTTGCAGGCGGCTTCCAAACGCACCAGGACCAGACAATATGGCTGAATGCCTTTGACAAGGGAGCCAAGCTGTATATTGTACCAAAATTGGACAAACAGAGGGCAGAGCACCAGTCTGGAAGCCTCCTCTTGTCTACCATTTGGCCTCGCTCTCACGCTGTGGTTGTACCTACTGGGAGTTGTATCACTGGTATACTATAGGTTTGATATATGGCAGTGGTTAATGGGCTAATTGGCCAATGGGCCTTTGATGAGGGGTTCTAATGTCTCTTGACGATTTTAACAAATGCCCATCTCATCATATCGATTTCAAGAAATGACCTATGTATGTGTATTCCCCCAGTCCCATGTCACTAAACCCCAAGGGTCAAAGGGTCTAGGGGCACGCTAATGGCGGCAGTGATGATCTCGAAGACTGAATATTGTCTGCCAATTGCGTTTTGCTATAGGACATGGTGATTTTATGTGCGGGGGTCGGCGGGGGGATGAGGGGGGGGGGGGGTGATCACCAGAAATAGAGCAGCCAGTGCTCTCCCTGTCACTCACATGGTGAGTCCCTCTAATGGTGTGCTAGATTCCCCCGAATTTCCCCTTCCTCTGCCCTGAACCTGTCCAAAATGCCCCGAGCAGTTCCTAGAAGCCGCGAGGTGACCCGAGCGATTCCCGATCTGCTCCGAGGTGCTCGTGTCCTGCTGTTGCCATGGTGATCTCCATGGAGAGCCCTGGAGGCGCGTGATTACGGGAGCATCCCGGCCTCACTTAGCTCTGACCGCTGTCCACAATTCAATCACGCCGACCAATGCGCGACCTTTCCAGCCACCTTTCACCCTCCGTGCCACCCCTTCACCCGACCTCCTCCCCTCCACCCCCAACCCCTAACGAAATAATCCCCTCTGCTGCCCAGTCGGACCTGCGTCCCTTCTCAAACCAGCCTCCATCACGCATGCGCGTGTCCACCGGAACCACTCAGCGCACACATAAAAGGCGGATCGCGGGTGTGGCGGCCGGAACGGCCCTCCCTTAATGAGGACATATTCATTTCAGGCCGCACCACTTTGCAATCCGCCAACAAAATTCACCAACGCTTCCCAATTCGGTTTCCTGACTTTTCCGTTGGGAAGTGAGAGGGTCACCACTGGGGTCGTGAAAAACTCAGTGGCGCCATCTTGTGAATTTAGGAAGCACTAATAGTGTTGGCTGCTTGTTGTGATTGAGATTAGATCTGGAGGATTGCCTTGTAAATTAGATTGAAGTTTTATGTGAGTACAACCCAGCGGGACAGTCTCTTAACTGCATGCAAAGTTTATCAGACAATTGAAATAGGGTAACGGTGGGAATAGCATCAGCATTATTTGAGACAAATAGCACACCAGTGCTGACATGACGATACATGTATCTAGAGCTAGTGGTCTATGACATATGATATATAGAAGTGTGCTACGAACCTCAATTTAGTTACTAATTTCCCACGTAATTGCACAATCGAGAATTTATGAATTTGTTTTCCTGATCAAGAACCAGTGACAACCTTATAGTCTCATGGAGTAAACCATATTGTTTAACTAATATTAGAATACCCCCAGGCATATGAGTACGATGACAAATATTGAAATAAAAGCTGAAGCTTCATGACTCCTGGGTTTTGTGTTATCACTGTTATTAAACTCAAATAGTTTTACCCCTGCCATTGTTCTCACAAATAGAATACTTCATATCCCAAGGCTTAGTGCTTCCAATTTCAATTGTCTTTTGTCACTGACAGGATTTTGAATTAGAGCCAATTTTATCAATCAGAAGTTAATCAAATTTTAAAAATGTTATGCCTATTCCAGAATTCACTTAAGTGCATCATGTATTACGCCAATTATACCAATTATTCATATATTTGATTATTACCTGTGTAAGAAGACTGTTCTCAAATTCCTGATTAGTTAGGATGTGATTGGCTCCAGACCAATTACAAAATCTATGTCGACTAATCAAGACTAGTTAGTGTAATAACCCATGAAAACATCTACGTCTACTAGAATAATTTGATAGAATTCAATCAATGCAACGCCATGATAATGAAAATAGCCACTCAATTACACAACTAGAAGTAAGAAGTAACTTGATGTTTCTGTTTAACAAATACACAAACATGGCGTGTTGTAATCAAGGGTTCTAACACTCACTGCCGTGACTCTCCCATTGACGCAATAGACCTGCGGTGCCTCTGGACAGGTCCCCTCGACGTCGGGACTTGGTCAGGGGCCCCTCTAGGCTCGCCGTGGTTAAACGCGTAGACCCGAATCAGGTTAGTCATGTGTGCTCCCCTATCAAGATAAGGGACAATTGGCCTACTTGAAAATGTGTATTGTAACCCTAAGAGAGGTATTCTATCGTAATGCTTAATACTTCAGTGTATATAAAATCACCGGCACAAATAAAAAGGAAAAGAGAATGGTTATCCACAGAGTTCCCAAACACTGATCCTTCGCCATAGACACAAAGCAGCGATGTTGCTCCGCCCCCCACCAGAACTCTAGAAGGTAGACCATAACAAACAGTCATATTTCTATACATAGTCGGAGATGAGCTATGGAGTACAACATGCCCCATATTCTACATTCTATGTAGAGCCTGATGCTTAAATCTTAGTGGGCTGGTTCCACTTGATGGCACCTTTCTTGCTGAATCAGTCACAGTCTATTAATAGTTTTTTTCTTTCGAATTTTATTATATTTTACCCACCGGATTGGCCAGGGCATAATACACTGTCAGCACAGCGTGTACGCCAAATGATCGGACATTTAACAATAAGTGCCATTCCTTTTAGAAACACGCACATCCCTACATTTACTCCTACCACCCTGCCCCTTGATCAAAACCACTCACTCATTTGTCTAAGAAAAAATAACCCCATTCTTTTTGAGTGGTTGGACTCCTTCTGTCAGATTTAAAATCTCTTCCGCCCAGACAATGTTAAATCCATGGCAGCCATTACCCATAACCAGGCAGTCATCAATCAATCAGAGTTCTTCATTACAACATGGCTTAAATCAAAGGACAGCTTTTGATTGGAGGGTTTTAATGACTAAAACTTTGTTGTGGGTGAAAACTAATATTGATTGACTGTATCCTTATGGGATCTAGAGAATGGGCCAATTGAAAACTACATTTAATTTCAGGGACCGTTATTTGATGTTTTCTTACGCTCATTGCCAATATTGTGATGTACTACCTCAGCCTGAAAGACTGTTTAAGTGCTAAAGCATGGAAGGACATAGAACTAGTATGTAGAATCCTCCTACTTTACAAGTCCTAGAACGAGGCTGGGTGAATCCTATGTGTCAATACTACCTTACTTAGATGTGAAACCTAATACTTGAAAGATTATCCCTATTTATAGTAGATTAATATCCAACCCCGTCCTATTGAGGGGCGAACTGTACCTGTTATAGGCCATGACAGTTTATAAGCATGCATCAGGCTTTAATACGCTATAATACGAAAAACAGTATGAATTAATAGGGAATAACATGATTCCTTACAATATCCACTTGCTACCGCTCAGGTGGGTATGGAAGCCCACTCATATCATACATTAGCGTCAAATAAGGCAGCTACTGATGGGTCATTTACATGAGCTTATGTGTCAGCGCATCACCTGGCAACCCAGGTGCTCTCCCCTTCTCAGATACCTACCTACCTGCTATATCCTCCCACACCGCAGCAAGGGGCTACACCTTAGTAGGCAGGGTGGAGGAATGTCGAGTCGGCTCATGAAGCCACACTAGAGTGCTGGAATTCCAATTACCACGGCCGGGCTTCTGTAGGCGCCGTGCCCAGAGAGCAACTCAGGTTGTGCAGCAGCTCAGAGTAGGGAGCAGCTCCTGTGAAGAGCTCCTCAGGTGGGGAACAAACACAGGACTTAGGAGCAGCTCAGGCTGTGACATGTCAACTCTAGTGCAGGGCAATAGCTTCGTACATGTTTCATTTGAAAGTAAGGAGTGACATTTGATGTAGGCTCTTATTTCCTTTAGATAAAGATGGTGCCCATATAAGATTGATATGAAGCACAAAATGAATAAAATAATTCATTATGTGGTGAATATATATTTCAATACCTCTATAGGTTTTGCTACAATGGGTGAATTTTTAGTATAGTTAATGATAACCAAGGTGACCCCACTCCCCAAATCAGGCGATTTAAATAATGTTTCTAATTATAGACCAATAAGTCAACTCCCTATACCTGGCAAAGTTTTGGAAAGAATTATTCACACACAAATTACAAATCATTTAGAAAATAACAATATTTTAACAGATATTCAAGGGGGGTACCGTAAATCATGTTCAACTTTAGATACCATCAGTAAACTAACTTCTGAAATATTAGAAGAGAGAAATTCTGGACGTGTCACAGTGGCTACCTTTATCGATACCAAGAAAGCGTTTGATTGTGTAAATCACTCGATTCTTATTGACAAATTAGAGCATTACGGTATCAGGAAAAATAATTTAAAATTAATTTAAAATTATTTAAGTCAAAGGTCACAATATGTGTCAGCGAATGATATCATTTCTGACCCCCTAGATATTACCTGTGGCGTTCCACAGGGGAGTATATGTGGCCCGCTATTATTTTTATTATATGTTAATGACATCCCCCAACATACAGACCGAGTAGGTTGTTTACTTTATGCCGACGATACGGTATTATATTCACATGGTAAAACTGTACAGGATATCATTCCTAGGCTAGAAGTCGGTCTTCGTGCATACGCCAACTGGTCGTCAAAAAATAAATTGACGATGAATGAAGCCAAAACTAAGTCTGTATATTTCTGTAGTAAAATCAAATATAAAAGGGTTAATTTATTAAATTGTGAAATGTCTGTTAATGGTAAACGCTTGAAATATGTACCAACATTCAAATATTTAGGGATAACTTTAGATTATGAATTAACTTTTAATAGTCATGTAAAAGAAATGAAAAAACAATTAGGCTTTAAATCGTGTTTATTAGGCAGGTTGAAAAGGTTCGTTCCTACAGAGCTATTACTGTTGATTTATAGAACATATGCCTTACCAGTTGTCGATTATGCGGATGTTATTTATAATGGAGCAAATGCTGATTTATTATCTGAACTCCAACGTATTCAAAATAGATGTTTAAAGCATTGTCTTAAGTTACCCGTCTTAAGTTCCACTACTTATGTACATCAAGAAGCCAAGCTCCCAATGTTGGGGGAGCGTCGCCTTTTTCATGCTAGAATTTTGGGCTTTAAAAGATCTGAAATACAGTCAACTCCCTCTTAACGGCCACCCCTCCAGTGCAGCCAATCCCTCTACTACAGACACTTTCCATAGTCCCAAACATACTACCATGTATAGAAAATGGCTCCCTCCAATGCAGCCACCCCACCAATGCGGCCACTTTTTCATAGTCCCAAGGGTGGCCACATTAGAGGGAGTTGACTGTAGATAAATTTTGCAAGAAGAAATGTCGCCACACCAGACAAAGTCAATTCGCACAATTACATTATTTTGATATCAAATCTACTACTTATGAAAAATCATTAACTGTCTTTGTAGCCAAATCCTGGAACAATCTGGATAAGATGTATAAGAGTATTGATAATTTAGTGCAATTTAAGATAAAAATGAAGGAGCTCTTAATGAGCTCGATTCCGAAAAACCAAAAAAATGTTTATGAAAATGTAAGATTCTAGATGTAAGAGAGAGACATGACATGGACCTATTTGTCATTATTTGTCATTGTTTGACGTTGAGCAAATCAAAATATACTACATATGATCACTATACGTTTGGTGGTACGGTATGTAAATTTTGAAAATATATTTGTGAAAAGTATTCTATAATGGTACTTATATCTGATTTAATTGTTACTTAAACTTTGGATTAACATGTGTTTTTATTACTAAAAAGGGGTGGGATATAACATCAGCCACGCTGAAATTCCGTCCTTACTTGTTTGGCGAAGTACAATATAAAATGTTTCTAATATGTGTATACATTGAATTAAAGCCACTTACCGGTACTCATACATTATTTGAAAAGTGTCAATTTCCCATGAACTACATTATTTATTTGTAATTCAATAGCATAACGCATATCTCAGATTGAATCAAGGATGATTGTATGGATACCCGATTTATTTTATCGAAGGAATTTATGTAACTGTGGATTTAAAAAGACGCCAAATAAAGTTAAATTGTTCTCAAAACGTTTTTACCGCATATCAGATTGGGATACAAGCAACCACAGCGATAGATGCAGCTACATAATATATGTAAAGATAAATTGACATGGGGACATAAACTGTATACTAATGCATAACCCTCAGGTAGATCTAATGTGAAATAGGGGATACTGTTGAGTTTTCTAATATTTTTAAAGGGGAATGAATGCTTCTCCCTTTCCTCTCATAGCAAAGAAACAGGAGCAGGGAACTTGTTCCCGTGATCAACACTCTAGCACAGCACCTATGGTGAGATCTTGGTTCCGCGCTTAGAATGTAGCTATAATTTATGGTCAGGTACTCGGCTAAATCTTCCGTGGACTAACATGCTCGGGCATACGAAAAACCAGAACATGTTATTGCTATAATGAAGAAATAATTATGAAATTACAAAAGCTGTCGTTAAATTGCTTTTATCATTTGAAAAATGTGCAAAATAAAATAATATTTACCTAATATGTGACCATTCATGTACATTTTTCATATATGCTCAAATAAAAAATTATAATGCATACTAAAACGTCTTTTGAGATAAATCGTAAATAATATTATAAATTATAATATCATTTACCAAGGTAAACTGCAGGCTTGGTCGCCAAGGTAAACTGCAGGCTGTTCAATCTGGCCAAAATTCGAGATCTGATCACTAGATCGACTGCACTAGTCATCTACAAAACTTGCATAGCTACTCTTTTTGACTACTCAGGCTTTTTCTATGCCGCAGCTAGTGAAGCCAATCTGAACAGACTGCAGAGATTACAAAATCGTGGGTTGAGGACCTGTCTGAATGGTCCCAACACCGTCCATAAGGTAGAGGAACTACATAGACTAAGTTCCACGACATATCTAGCACGGAGACGGGACGAACTCCTGCTCACTCTGATGTACAAGTACTACTGTCAAGACCTTGGCCATGGTGCTGTACAGCAGGGTGCAAATGAGAGTCCTCGACGGACTAGGTCTGCGGACAAGAAATTGTTTCCCCTAGCCCGCCCTATCACAGAGAGTTACAAGAAGTCTCCACAATACCGTGGAAACAGGCTCTGGAATGTACAAACTGATGAGTTGAAGGAAAGCATCTCAAAAGATCAGTTCAAACGATTGTGTAAAAAAGTAGTGGACTTGAGGGAAAAATATCCAAAGTCCTAGGTTGTAGCGTCATTTCTGACACTGTTAAACTCCCTGCGCGGTCATTGTCGCCAGTACAAATAAGCTGTATTAGACTTAAGATTGTATTCTCTCCTACCATCTCACTGCCTTCATCTTGATCTCATCCATTTGTACTCTGTATTCTCTGCTGTAACCATTGTTGTTTTTCTGCTGTATGTCTATATGTAATACAACATATCTGAACCTTGAAATCATACAATGAAAATTGTAATAATGCCAGTGTGTTGTAGTTCATGTGATATTTTTACTGGTGAAAATACTCAAATGTACCGCGTCTCCGTATGTGTTAATTTGAAAATAAACGAGTACGCTTAGTGCTCATTGAACCAAAAGATTATATCATTGTCCATGAACAAACGATGGTTACAGATTCTGATAAATACAGTAGTTATTCTATTAAGTGTTTAGCCAGATAATTAATCAGTCCACGAAGCATCTCAAGTGCAATACCTCAAAAACAGACGACGAGATGACAATACAATTAAGTATTTAGTAGAAATGGGCGATGAGCAGACGGGTAGGGCGAACAGTAATGGGGGTCGCCCAGGTCAAGCAGTCAGGCCGGTATTCATGTTATTTTAAGGAAGATTTTCAGGCTATTTTTCTCTCACTTTTCTCTTGGACTCTTCCTTTTGGTCCAGTCATGATGCAACCCATTCCACAGGCCGACACCTCGGAGATAGGGACTATTCTGGTAGAATGAGGTGTTCGGGAATCTTCGTTTTGGTTGTTGGAGAGTCCCAGGGGGCACAGAACATTGAATGTACATTGATAAACGGTTGTCAATGTTGATTGAACATTGATTAAACATTGATTCAATGTTGAACTGAATTTTGTGTCCACTGGGGTATCTCACTCTGTTCCAGGTGCCTCCTCAGGTGTTCATGGACGACATTCTCTTGTACTTTCCCAGGCAGAGGCAACAGACTTACGCTGCGTCAAATTTTGATCTGCTATAATTTGGCAAAAGATTGCCTGTGGCCCATGATTTCGGAAATACGTTTTCAGTCATGCGACACCACAACCATGTACATGATTATATCATAAAACGTATTATTGGTCTACTACACACTTTTCAAAATACACCCCTCTCGGCTTGGTGTACAGTACTGGCGAGAATTAGCCTATTTCTTTTGTCATAAACTATTATTAAACTAAGAAGAAGGTTCCTGAGAATCCTAGCTGAATGGGGCTTCAACCCTTGATTCATAATGGTGATATTGCACATGAACCAGGTAAGCAAAGGCCATTACAACCTTCTGAGACTTGTGATTTCCACTGTTTGACTTTTAATCAAATACCAATAGCAGTGATTAACACCTTACTAATACATTATGTAAAATCTATAACCACAGATATGAAATTGATTGTCCAAAGGATATATACTGATGTGTTCCCAAAGAACTTGATACTTTAGGAAAGAAAGTATAAATTAGTACTTCAAATATTGTCACTTGCCTTCATTGCAAATAACTTATGCTCATCAGTCAGTGCTTCCTCGAAATTCACATTTAAATTAAAGTTTATAATGCTATCATTGCAATATTGGTAACCTAGACTTGATATTGACTGCCTGTTGGGACCCAGGTGGGTTAAGTCTGCATTAACTTTCTGGGCCCACCAGACCAACAACTTGACTCACATGGCTGACATATTTTCCCACCCTCTGAATACTAACCGAAAGTTGCCATGGGGGCGACGTCTGGGGATAGTGTTCGATAGCGCCATATGCTTTTTGTGTTACTTCACATGCTCTGTATGTACCAGAGCAAACATCCTTGACCCCTCAAGGTAGGCCAAAAAGTTTCAGCCAGACTTTTGGTAAAATGTCGACCCCTTTCAAGAACTGAGGCTTGCCCATCTCCATACACATTCTGGTCTTAAAACTTAAAGGGGACATTTGGGTACCAGGTAGGCTACCACATGAGACCCACCGTGCCTTTGCCCAGGGCTGACAAGAGGGCCCTAAATGGGCCCAGATCTGAAGCGTCCAGATCCAACCCCGTCCCAAGCTTCTTTCACAGTCCGTGTGCTGAGCCCATAATATAAGTTACCACCGGCATCCTTGGCCAGATAAAACCAATATGGGGCCAATAAGGCAAATTGGTATGGATTGTGTCAACCAGCCAAAACTAGCATTATCACAACTAATCTCCTTTAGTTTCCTCAGGATATCCATCCAATAGGCTTTAGTATTGTTATAGAAACAGGAACATATTTTAGCTATAGAGAATGTGAAGGGTAATTAGGACCATTTCTACTCATGACTGTGATAATTTCCTCGGTGGATATAATTTCCTTTATGCATAATATATGGTTATATTTGGCAATCCCTAACTGGCCAACAATATAGGCCCACCACTACAAGTCAATGTTCACCATTTTCCCGAAAATGTTGATGGAGCATTGTGTGGGTGAAACTGTGTGAGATCAATTTGTATTTAGCAGCCACGCCATGTACTACCCTGGCCCTTACGGGAGGGGCAGCACAACAGACCCTTTCAAGCTACTGGAGAAACGCAAACCAATTTGCAGAGGCGTGTGATAAATTAACCGTCTGCTTGTAAAGGATGTACGGTCTGCCCAGCACCAACCCTTTTGTTCCAGAACTAGGAAAGAGGCTAGTCAACTAGGGAGACCGTATAGAAGATGGTGTGTGTGTGTGAACGTGTGTGAGTGGGGTGAGGGGGGTGTGGGTGGAGGTGAAGGTCTCTGGCCACATAGGCAGAGCTGTTTCATTAGGCGGTAGGCGGAGTGGGCGCCGCGCCCCACCCTGGAGTGGTGTAAGACTGGGATTGAATGTGCGCCAGGGCGCCGCCCGTCCGATGGCTTGACGCGCCGCCGACACCGGCTGAGGAGGTCTTTTCTCACCAGGCTTTGGAGGAGAGTAGCCCGGCCCTGGAGGGAGGGGGTAGAAAAAAGACTGTGGGTCCAATCCACCTCCCACTCCAGGCCGTGGGCGGCGTGCTCGGTCCTGCTCATTAATGATGTATCGTGTTCTTTGTGTTCTTGATCCTGTCAGCCACACCTGTCCGTCTTGTCAGGCATTTTCCCTTTCATGTTCCACCCTATTTAAGGCCGGCAATATTGTCACAGGGACTGACATAATATTTTCATTAATCTACAATATCTTTCTTTTGGCATTATTGAGTCTATTATGCAATCAATGCCCAATGGTAACGTATCTAGACAGCGTACCTTCACTATGGTTGACATATATTACTCTAGTGTTGTTTTTATCTACCCTGTTCCTTATCCTTACTTCTCCCCACTTCTCCTCAGCCAGGCCATTCAACCAAGTCCCTATTCAACCTAGCTGTCAGCCACTACGTCCCCTTCCTTCTTGAGTCCCTCACACACTACTGACACCCCTTCTTATACAACCTCCACCTCCTTCTCACCCTTGGCCACAGAAAGCCCTTCCGCCCTGATTCCCAGCGCTCAGGCCTTCTGTGCCGCAGTCCATACATCATAATCAACACTGTCCGGTCGGTCAGCAGTGCCCCCTTCATTCTCCAGGCGCCTCCCTGGACACCTGGCCTCCAGGCTGCTGCCCCCTCCCGCCTGTTAACACCCCATCAGCCACAGCGCCATCCTGCCATTCACACCCCTACTCCCCCAGGCGTTTCACACTAACAGCCACCTCAGTTGAAATCTCCACTCCCACCATCTGTACTCCAATCCCTTACCCTTATAAGCTAGACCTTCTCCTTGGTTAGTTCTTACAACAGGGGACACTGTGGTGGAGTGGCAAAAATGCTGCCCCTACGTCTTTTCCACCTCGCCTATTATTATATACTAGTATCCCGCCCCCATATGCTGATATGCTCGTTTGCCTACCCCTCGACCACTCCCCCCCCTCCCCATGTGAAGTCGCGTAGCCACTCGTTTACCCCCTCCTCTCCTTTCCCCTTCTCCAAGCCCTACTAGACCTGAGCAGAGTCCAGCTGCCTCCTCAGTAATGAACCTAATATTTTGGAGCCACTGACCATTGAAGAGTTTTCCTTCCTGACTAGGGTCTGGTCACTCTGTCCGACAAGTGGAGCTCTAGAGGCAGGCTATGCGGACAGCACTTATTTGGCTGCTTCTAGAAAGCATTACCCCAGCGGATTGGATGTAGCTCCTGGGGCTAAACATGAGATGGAGCTGCATATTGAAATTCTGAAATGGGGTTTTAAAGCATACTGACCAGTTGATGGTATGGGAATCATTAATCAGAACACGGCAGTACTTAGATCAAGCTTCTAGATGGGATATTTTTCATGTCAACCTCTGTTTTTGGTGATTCTTCTCCCTTAAAGGTTCCCTTAGCTTTCCAAATAGAAGCCATGATAGCGCAAAGTAAAGCTTAAGGTCTTAACTGTCTGAGGAAGAAAGCTATTATCTATTTTAGCTTATCAACCATAAAGTAATACATGTTTATAACTTACAACTAAAAGCAAATGAATATATTGGCATGTAGTAAGTGTTTTCTTAGATCATTATACATGTATTTGTATTAGCTATATTATATTCATCTTACCCATTTGAATTGGATTATTCAATCATACAACTGCAGAATATACCATACACCCGGTATACAGATCATCTGTGGTTTAAGACATTTATAAATGATATAGATGTACAGTAACTATAGTATGCACAAAGTAATTTAATCCCCCCCCCCCCATCTCCCCTTACACAAATGAGAAGACACTAGGAAAATTATATTCCATTCCCACCCACATGTCATAGCCTACTTCACTACAGAGGCTAAGATTGGCTTATTTTTAAAAGTGTACATTCTGTTCAACAAGTGAAGCTCTAGAGGCTGACTATGCAGGCAGGACTTATTTGGCTTCTTCTAGAGGGCATTACCCTGGCGAATTGGATGTAGCTCCAAGGGCTAAACATGAGATGAGGCTGCATGTTGAAATTCTGAAAGGAGTCTCAAAGCATACTGATCAGTTGCTGATATGGTAATCACCAATCAGCATACGGCAATGTATGAAGCTTTCAGATGGGATGTTTTCCCTGTCAATGTCTGGTTTTGTTGATTTTTCCCTCATAGAGGATCTCCTGAGCTTCCAAATGGGAAAGACTTTATACAATTATTAGTGAAGCCAGAAAAACTCAACATTAAGGTCAACACATGCAAACTAGTGGCGGGATCCTGTGGATGTTTTGGGAAAATATGTTTTTAGAAAAATATAAATAAAGTATACATACTCCACCTGGTGAGTGTTTAGACAATGTCCATTGTTGAAAACGTTTTAGAAAGTCCCTCAAAGATAGGCTCGAACTCACAACATTGGGATAAAGAGTCAGGCAGGCTACCACCTAAGCTAAGTAAGTGAGTGGCGTTGAGTACCAATAATGTTATAAGCTGATTGGAGTCTGATTGGGTCTGTTAACATTGGAAATGCTTTAAACTCTGGTATGGGCCGGTTAATCTTGTGCAAATCAATGCAAAGAGCTGTCTTGTCAACTTTGTAATACCAGTAGGCCCTAGCTATATCTAATTAATCTTACATATTCAAATTAAACTATTCAATCATCCAGCCATACAGCCACAAAGTAATTTAGTGCCCCCTCCCCCTACACAAATAAGAGTGACACTGAAGAAATTATTATCTGCCCATGTCGTATCTTACTTCAATCAAAAAGTTAAGATTGGCTTACTTGTAACGTGTCCGGCAAAGTCTATCCCTTACTTTAACACATCGTATCAAATCTCAACCTCGCTATTGTGTCAGCGATGTCTAAAAAGCTTACTAAGATTAGTTGTGGGTGTAGGATTGGACAGATGAATAGCTTGTCTGTAACCATGTGAAGAAGATAAAGGGAAGTAGAAAAAATGAAGCCGTTAGGACACGCCTATAGCTGCATGGATAAATCGAAGTCTACCCATCGTAATCAGCACGCCAGGCCTGGGAATAGAACGGCTTTGGCGTCCTCCAACTGGAAGAGAATCTCTAAATGTCGTCTGTGAACGCCAGGTCAGTCACACACATCCGGACACTCTGCACATGTCCGCCAGGCATGATGGTAAGGCAAGATGGCCGCACGAAGGCTTTAATCTGGTGGTTGTGTCTACTGGTGGAGAAAGTATTCTGGTGTGGTCGAAAGGGTTGACAGGTTGAGGCCAGAATGCAATGAAAGCGGAGGGGGCTGCGGTAAGGCAGGGTGGTGAGGATGTGCACAAAGAACTTGACTTACCGCAGGGGAGAGCACATAAGCAGAGTGATAGTCGGTCATCCACATATAGTCGAGCAGGGGCACCCCACTCTTATCTACCATCTTGAAGGCACACATTAAACCACAGCGTAACTATGAGTGATTCACGTCTGTAGTAGGGCTTGTAATTATTGGATGGAAAGAACAAACTAACCCCGCTTCCCTCTACTCTCATCCACTCACTCCCATTACCCACAAAGCATCAGACCTGTGATGAATCGGCTATAGGATTTAAATCACGTGACCCTCTCAGGCACGGGGCTGTCTTTTTACAGCCACGGGCTACCAGCGCATGCGCATTGTTTTAGTAAACCCACTACGGATTTAGACGAAGATAGATGTGCAAATTGTCTCGTTTTCTCCAGCGGCACCGCCATGGGGGAATCCTTTGCAAGGAGGAAAATGAACTTAAAAACAGAGAAATGATCAAGTGAAATTAGAATAATGTCAGATATAAAACAGAGTGGACGCATTATCAGCGCACACCTTGGGAAGATGAATTGATGGGTAATCTACACCTAGCATGTATTTGCCACGTGTAAAAAAGGCTGGAGGCCATTGGACGAGAACCCTGTTTGAAACAAAGGGACACTGTCGAGCCCAGTGTGGAATCAAAATGGCCGCCTGTCACTCCTACACTATCTCTACATTCCTAATTAGTGATGAGACTGAAAGAAGGGCCGGGGGAAATTAATTGTGCCTGAATTATCTCCTGAGAGGAGGGTGTGGCAATTATTGGTAATGGCTCAGGAGCTGGAGAAATCTAACTTGATTGGAGTCCTGTTTCTCAGACGGGGGGTTGGAAGTCATTGTTTCGGCTTATGGTTATAAATATCCATAGTTCGCTAGAGGAGGGGGTTCATCTTGTTAAGGCGATGAAAGATGTCTGTCGTAGATGTTGACAAAAGATACACCGTCTTTGAACAACTCTATGTACACAGACCCGAGAGGGATCAATCAAATGAAGATCATAGCCTTGTTATGCCTGCACATGTATGAATGACATTGTATATTATACAATATTATACATTGTAGCTGTTCAGATGTCGACGTCCCTGCATTGTCTCATTCTATTATAATTATATATTGTATGGTAAGATATGACACGAAGACTTCTCAAGCGAATCTTACTCGATTACTTTCTAATGACATAATAATCGTACACATGTACATGGATATATATTAGTTATCTCTCCGTAGAGAAATGTGGTAAGTCAAATTCTGTGATGGAAACAGCTCCTTATAGATGTAGTTATAGTTGAATAGAACAAGTTTTATCGGCCATAGATCATTGCATAATGTTTTTCGGCTAGCAGCCAATAATCAATCTACAGATTGATATACAGACCAATCAATCAAATGATGTCCAAAAGAACGGTTTACTTATGTTTACAGGAGCTCTTTCTCTTAAAGGGTATAGAGCAGAAAGTAACTCAGAGTCAGAAGTAAAAATGAGAAGAGACAGTGAAACTAAACAAATTAGCCACAAATCTTGTGCTGTCTGTGCTATAAATGAACGACCCGCCCGGATGTCCCTAGAAACATTAAGGGCAACTGACACAAAATCCCTCTTTAGGTGGATATTCATTTCTTCTGAAGGCAAAGCATGCCCCAAAACCTACTTCACATCCACGGCACACCTCCACTGGGGCTGCCGTCAATTACTAGTCAGAGACTTTAGCTCTTTCCAAATTGAATGAGGGCTCAGGCCCCCACCACAGGAAGGAGCACAGGAACAGCACCAAGGGTAGATTTAAAGTGACTTTCTTCCAAAATACAGGGTATTTCTGCCATCAACGTGTGGGGAGCCAATAGAGCAATGTATCAGTATGGATTCATTCACGAATCTATTTATTTGTGGTGCTTGCTGTGCATACATATGTAATGTATAAAGTACCTATGGTAGTCAAATGGTTTTTCATATCGGTGTGGTGTTTCATCTAGAATCCAGATAGAAAAATTTACGGAGCATTTACACAACATGCATGATCGTTGCAATGTGGAGGACAAGTAAAGATATCACCCTTGTAAGCAAGTCACAAAACCTACCAATGTAAGTCTCAATTAACAGATCAAAAAGAAGCTGAATGTATTTGACTAAGCATACGAACAGAAACAGGGTATTACCTCTGGGTTAGTACGGCGCTGCATACCAGCACAAAACAGGGCGACCTCCGCCTCTCCCACCCATCAACTCCCGTGTGGCAACGCGAGAGCAACCTTCTTTAGGGGCGACACCGGGCGGGGAACTCTGGAACCATCTGTCTCTGTCTGGGAAGTGTTTTAACCCGGCCCAAACATGTACTTACCGACACCGGGGGTTCAATTGTCTGCATGCACTACACCGGTCTCCTCCAGTGGAATGGTCCCCAGGTCCTGCCGTGCAAACCATTCTGCTCTGTGACTTTGTTTGTTAGGGATACGTCATTGTCGCCCTCCCTGCCTATAAAAATACAGACTGCAGGGGATAAATAGCCGAGTTAGTTGTGTCTATAGTGTTAACTATTCATGGCCATGATATAGGCCCCTGGTGAGGGTCTTCACAAATAAAGGGCCTCCTCTGCCCGCAGCCAGCAGCATCCATAGTGCCTTAATTAAGAGACCTTGTTGGTTGGGTTAGAGGGGTAAGTCTATGATGCAGACAAGAGAGGTGGTGGGACAATGGGTGGTGTGGAAGATGGAATGGCCGTAGATATGTCTTTATGCTGACTGCATGTAGGTGGATGCGCTAGAAGAAAGAATTTCCACGGTCTCCACATTGGAAGGTTATAATGGATATGGTTGCAACCATCATACATTAGTTACTTTTTAATGTAATTTATTTTATTGTGGAGCTCTATATAGTTCATGTAATCATGATGGATTATATACATCGGTTGTTATGAAATGGAATATAAACGTATTCAATGACGGGCGGCGACAGTAGAGCTAGGAAAAGGACCTTAACATGGCACGATCACCACCGAGCGTTTACTATAAAGTTGGTGAAGTGTTAGTAACGATTGTGGAGCTTTGATAAAGAGCATCATTAAGGCATAGCTGGGAATACAACTAATATGGTACGTCCCAGTAAACAGAAAAAACGTTATGCAATATCTCAGAACGTTTCCCTATGGCTTTTTATAATGGCCAAACGTTACATCACGTTAAAAACGTCATTTGGACGTACAATAACGTGTTTTTTTAAAGCTGGGGTGGTGTCTCCCATGGTTCCAATACCTCCCCTGTTACAACCTGTGTTGTGCGCCTATATAGGCGACTCAGCTGATATAGGTGGACGTTATTCCACATTATACAAGGTTAGTGCAATGCCAGCCATACAAGACTAATGAGCAGCTCTGTGTACAGGTAGACACTGAGAGGTGTGGATGGTGGGTCACGCCACCCAAACATGGAGGACATTTACCTCCAGTCTCTGCAGTGATACATCACCCTCCCACAGGGATACTCCAGGGCATTTGTCACTCCTCCCTGCCAGGAGGACCACTGCGTGCACAGGTGGTGAGGCCCTGGAGGCCACGACCCTTGTGGGAGGAGGGAGTATTTGGAATGGTGCGTGCCGTGGATGTGGTTTCCATGGTTGTCCATGATGCTGCCACTGCTTTGACCATCTTTTCAACATTTTATTCTTTTAAATACTAATGTTGATGGCCGCAAGTTCCGTGCGCACTACTTTCTATTTAAATGACGAGTGACAGATCGTCAATTTGACGGCAGTGGACTTAGCTCTATAGGTGACTACCGAGGCTGGATACATGTATGCACAGATCTATCACATTATGGATATAATAACCAAATTGCCTGCAGCTGGTTATTATCCGTTACCTTTCTATAGAAACACAACACGGAGACTCCAATTTGAACTTTTCTTTTGTAAATAATTTTATACTCTTAAATATGCTACTGGTCAAACAGTATTGCATATATCAATTATAAACATCGATGTATTTAGATATTAACTATACTACACCTCAAATGTGACATAGTTTTAACACATGCAGCTAACATAGGAACAGTAAGTTCTTTATCGAGTTTGTGATAGTATATTCCTCGGGTTACATCCAACATGCCACACTTTGAGACCCCAGCACAGCAATTCTTTATCTTAGTATCCTGAGCAGCTCCTGTGGCACCTGAGCACCTCACCACGACACAAAGTCCCCCACCTGTGCAGTACTCAATCACTGCCCCCCACGGCCGACATTACCCCCTAACCCCCACTGCCTTAGCTCAGCTCAAAGGCTTTTAACGGTGAGCTGGCACCAGGCAAACTACAGGGTAGGAATACACTATAGATGATCAATGTTGCAGCCAATCTCCCCTGGGGACCACCGATGTAACTATATATGGCATGCTTTCCTTCTATATGTGGTAATACTAGGTATTCTTAAAATGGTGCTTCAATGTGGATGTGGCAAAAGAAATTGTATTTAAAAGGATGACTCTTATACCTGTGCACATATATGGTGTGTTACGATGATACATTTATCAATGATGCACATTGTGTTGCTTCCAGTGCATATACATCGTAGCACCTTTCATGTTCTGAGGTGAACTATTTATTCTAATGTAAGAAAAAGAATGTTATCCCACATAGATACCAACACTGTGAGCGATCTCTTACATAGATATTCACAAAGCAATCTCAGCCACTAAGTAAAACGTCATTCACGAGAACAAACTACTTTGTAGTCCCCCATCTATTTCCATCTAAAGGCAATTTCACCTATCGTTTACATCAAATAGAGTGAGTGATATGCAATCTATCTGTACTCCTCCCTTTTAGGCTTCACCCAAGACTTAAGACGCTGTCATCTCTATTACATACATAGTGATAGATTCGGCCTGCAGTTGTATACTCTGGCATTTGCTCACTGTTAGGCTGAGTTATCCCAGAATTGCTCATAAATGCTCTGAGATTGCTGATGACACTGATCCCCTTATTTTCCATTAGTCCCCAGTGTCTACATCCACCTACAAATCTCTCTATTGCCCAGCTACCGCCCTCAGCAACCACCAACCCTCACTGCGCATGCACCACAGCAGCTTCCGGTCGGCCATCTTGGCAGTATTGTGGCCTGTGGGCAGTATGGTGGTGTAATTAGTGGGGGTCACACGGGGTTAATTAGGTAATTAAGCACAGCCCACCCCATGCGAGCTGGGAGCGGTTGCCGGAGCATGGCGCGGGGCGAGTAGCTCGTGGCAAGTGACCGCCCGTGATCTGCTCACCAATATGTTTTTCCTGTGTCGTTAAACCACTCGGGTCATGTTGAGGCCGAACATGGGAGTGGGATCCAGTAGCTAACTATGGAAGGCGGTAATTGGAAATACCGGTATGCCTAGCGGTGGTAGTTTGAAATAAGACCTTTCGACAAAAGCTTTCCAATGAGAAGGCAAACAAAGAGATACATACATGGTCATACAAAGTAATTGAACTTACTGTTTAAAAAAAGAGCATAATACCTGAATCACCCAGCATTATAATAAATTCATGTCAGATGTCCAATTCAAACTGGCCATGGAAAGACAGTCATTGGCAGCTGATGATGGGACATATAGCTGGGTGATAAGTAGTGTGTAGGCGCTCATATATATGAGAACTGACCGGGCACCATGCCATATGACCTTTCTGTGTAGCCTGCTTCTGGGAGCTAGCTGTCCATGGTGGCTGGTCATTAGACATGTTCATTAGAGGTGTCAATGGGTCTTGTCTGTGTGAGCAGCTCACATTACGCGCCCAGTAGAGAAGCTCATAGAAGCTGGTTAAGTGTAAGTGGGAGGGTTCCTGTAATGGAGGGGACGTAGGGGCTGAGCACGGCACGCCGTCACTCTATGTAGACGTCTAGCTGACCTTTGGGAATGGCTGAGCTGCTCCACCTTGTCGGCGAGCAGCTCTTTAGGCACGGCCAGAGCTGACAAAGAACATTTTGAGGTACAAGCTTTCTGCATATAGTATAAATTGTATCTGTGCACGTTGATCGGTATATATTTCGAATTGCTATCATAGGCTTAATCTACTAAATTACCCGCTCATAACCACATGTTGGGAATATTATCAACAATTACTTGCTTTGATGTTATACGAAATGAGCAATGGCAGACATACCGTGAGTAGACAGGACATAGTGGAATGCCATTCCATGCTGTTTTCTCAATATGAAGTAAGACATCCCGATGTTTTATCTACATTGGCCATCCAGCGATTAAGCCAGTCATCATATATGGAAGAGCCAATATTGAAGACATCAATTAATTAGTACTGACTTGTAATTACCAAGGATTTACCAACTCAGCAGTCTTGTTCTTAATTACCCATGGTATATAGGTATACCTCACTCTGTCTCTGCACAACTATTATATTCTTTGTATTTGGTGAAAAAACATGATCAAAGCCCATCTCACCCGCGTGTTGAAACAAGATGTAAGACTATTACGATATTCATGAATCTGCTTTGAATATGATATATTGCTGTACGAATAATTATATCTAAGTGTAAACATCTGAAGTATCCCCGATGGTTTTAACTGTAGGTACATGATACAGTTGTAATTGGAGATTTGATATCGTCTTCTTCAATATCAAAGTGGGTTAGGCTGCAATCTTTGTGCACTGAACGCCTATGTTTCATTGAGTTCAGACGTTTAGTAATACAACCTGAGGTTGGAAATCTTCTATTAATACTTCCTAGAAAGGTAATATGTATGAAATAATTAATACAGGAGGTTTACAGGGTATAATAAAACATGGATTTTTCTACCCGCCCCAACTTATGACGGCCTAATAATTGCATTAGTAAAGACCATTTATTCACCAACCAGATAAGGATGTCCAATGTAAAAATCGAAAGAAATAAAGCATGTGAAATGAAAACGTTGACGATAACAGATATGCCGATTAGACGAAACAAGGTTGATGTTGATGAATATGGGGATTATTTCCAGCAAGCAAACTGTAAAGATATAAAACACGATAACGGGGCCTTCGTCCCGCTGTGCCTTAAGATTCCAATTAGACTGAAGCTAATCAAGGTCCTCCTTATAAGATTAAAAGTACTTTTTAGGTTATGTATAAGTGCGATGTTATTTTGAAATGTGTCAAATCTGATCTGAGCAATATATAAGCTTCGAAAGGTCTGGGTTGACACATATTCCTCTTTTTTGTTTCTATTTTCCTCGGGTGCTATAGAATGCCTTTACAGCCGGCGTTCTAGATATGCACACATCCCAGAAGAAAACATTTGCAACCCGGCAATCTTGGTGATCAATCACAGAAAGGCGGTGTTATTAAAGCCAGATGATAAACTAGACTGAATTCGCTGCTAGGCGAGTGAGCACAGTGTTTTCTACCAACAACTCAAATGAAGGATTAGCCAGGCGGATAATTCCCTGATCACGAAGCAGGCCCATTGGAGTGGGGCTTAATGAAGGATAATTAATTACCACATAAAGTCATATAAGCCGGGAAAGGGGGGATCCATCAGATGAGGGGCTCCACCCGCCGCAGAATGTTGAGAAGTTATTCATCAGGTTTAGACAACCAGGTAACCCCCTTCTTTAGCCGAGCTGCTCCTCCTACTTCACCCAATCTGCTCTCCTTCAGGCTCAGGCCTGAGCTGCTCCTCGGTTTGTCACGGTGAGCTGCTCTCCAGCTCTCACTATGCGGCAACTGCATTGCTCCTCTCGTCGCGTTGAATTGCTACTGTCCCAATCACACTCAAATGAGCTGCTATAAATGCGCTTGCCTATTCCGAGTTACCCTCATCTAGGCCACTCACTTGTAGTTCTTCCCTTTCCATGATGTTGGAAATCCTCTCATCCCGAATTGCTCCAATTTTACATTCTCAATTACTTCAATTTCAGTAACACCGTTCTGATTTACAAATCTACCTTTTCTCCGATTCCGAAATCACTCCATTAGATACATACTCCTCCCAGCTAAATCTGGTTTACAAGTTCAAATTAAGTTCAAATTCAAGAATTTTATTACACCTTTTAATTGCTTGGTTGTTACAATTGTAATACAATATATTGGGCCGGCTAACCCTCGGAGATGATGTGTAACATGTGTTTCAATTATCAGTCTATGTTCCTTGTCAATCTCGGTACATTTGTATTTACACAAGTTGCAAATAAAGCGTATTTACTCAATTCCACCTACCCTCATTATTTCCCTTTTCATTCTGTGGATTGCTTAGTATATACTCTCATAGCTCCTTTACCCTTTCCCATACCCTCATTCTGAGACTACTGCCTCAACCCCCATCATTCGAGTTGCCCCATCTCTATTCCCCTATTCCGAGTTGCTCCCTCTCCCCTTGAGCAGCTCCTGGAGGTGACGGGGCGCCGTCTGGAGCAGGTGATGGATGGATCGTGTCGTCACAGAAACCACGGGCCGCCTTAAACGAGCACGTCGATATTGCAATACTGAAACAACAACCCACACATTCCCCGCAGTCAAATAACAACATCTCCCGCCTAACGACACTGACATCCCAAGACACAGGCACGCTACCAATTGGGAAGGAATGGGGGAATCGTTAAAGACAGGAATGTGGTAGTTTTTATCATCTTTGGCTGAAAGGTATTACAATGTTACTACTGCATAAAGGACAATAGTGTATATTGAATAGTTAATAGTCTCTATGTACATATAGGTATACGGTAGGAGAAATACATTTTTATTCCGAACAGGGTAATTTGAAGAAGGGAGTCAAGCGAGAGAGAACGGGACACGTTGATAGTAGTATTAGAAAATTGGGATTTAAGCCTGGTAATGTCAGCATGTTTAGAGTGAAGTAGTATATAGAAATGGACATTTGCCTTAGGAAAGCATAGCCTATCCCTCTAGAGAGATCCAGAGAGAGATGGTTTAGGCGGATGGTGGGGGGAAGCGACCCTCGCACTCAATCAGCAAATATACCACTGCCTAACATCAATGCGCTATGACAGCTGGGTGGTTTGGCTTTCCTCAAACACTGGCGTTGACACAGTCGCCACGACACACTCTGTTGGTGAGAATAGTAACTACACCGACCATCCAGTCTATAAGAGAGTGTTGTATTTGAAATAGCACTGACTGTTTACCAATGTACCATAAGGTCTCAAAGTCTGGAAAAACGATATCATCCTATGAAAGAATGCCACATAGATAAATGCATGTATCCAGTGTGATGCCTTCATAAATGCCCTGTGTCTGGATTCCATTATGCAACTTCGATATCTTTAAACTAAAATCAATAGGATTGCCCTTGGTGCCTTGCAGATCAATCGCCTCTAACTACACTGAGTTATCTGATTTTACATCACTCAAGCCAACTCAAACAAGGCATACATCATGTACACCACAGCCCTGTAGTACGAGGAAGACAGAAACATGTAATTTCCCAAGTAGGACGTGTAATTTCATTGCAGCATTGAGTGCAATGATATTATATTTCATGTGGTAGATTTAGAGGCTGAAGGCAATTCTGCATATTGGGGAGGATGGGTGTAGCCTGAGGGATGTTTATAGATAGTGATATGAGCATATAGGATGGCACAGTAGGAGTAGGGCGTTGATCCCAGGTGAATGTCTTAAAGTGGAGCATCCTTATCAGCCTTTCCCCTCTACGTGCGTAGTATCATAAGAAGGGTCACATCTGCATAGTCCTCTCCATCCTGCTTCTAGATAAGCCCATGCCCCGCCTAAAGTACCAGCTCCATCCCCCAAGGAAAGCCGTTATCTCAGGAGCCTTTTAGAATTAGATAATGGAAAACTGCTGTAGTGCTGTACGAGTGGGTGTGACCGATGGGACACTTTAAGCCCATCCGAGATTCAGCCCTGCTTGTGATTTGCAGATTCTAATTTGAAGACAACAATGCATATCAATTCATTGTTAACGACTAGATGTTCTTTTATAACCACTTCCATTAATCAATTCATCTCCAAATTATAATTCAGGGAGGAAAAATAGATAGGCAAAGTGGAGTCAACGAGGAAGTATGGGAGCTGTCACATGGAATATAGATCAAGGAATTTACTAGCTATAGGGTTATATGGAGGTTTAGGAAAGTGAACGGGGAAGGTGTAATGGTGGTTCTATAGTGGGAGACATTTGGTGGAGATTTCGTATTGCATGCAAAGAGGGGTGAGAGAGAAACTGTATGTGGAGTGGAGGTAGAGCAGTAAAAGTAAGAGGGACCCAGGTGGAGAATGCAACAAACAGAGAGGAGATTAGGGTGAGGGGGTGATGGAGTGACCATGCGCGGAGAGGAGTGAGATCCATTCTCTGTGATGGTCATTAGGAGACTTCCTCCTCCCACACGTCCAGAAAACCACCAGCCCAAACACCCTGTTCCCCACCCTCAGGGCCCTCACTCCATTTCCATTTGCTAAAAGTTGATTCCCGCGTGGATGCTTACCAAAGGCCGACGCTTCATTCTCCAGGCGAAGGGCGTGACTGGGGATCGTAGAGCTGTTTCCGACATTGGGTGAGCCGTTTTGGTGCAGGGTTGGGATGCCTTGACCCTTTCTGCATCCAGTTTAATTCCATCCTAATTCAAACGGAAGCCACGCTGCTTGATGTTCCTGTGGATGGGCGCATACTATCTCCCCACTAAACATGCAACGCTTCAATGTTCACAATAGCGTTAGTTATTAACTTATCTAAAATATGATTATAGTGATTATTAGCTTAAAATGCATAGTTCGAGTTCATTCTTCATTCTTTAATTGACCCTAAGTGTCCTTTATGGACATTGCTAATGTGTACACATGTTACTGCTCACATTAGATGTAGGCCTGCAATTAGGATGATGTATACATTGGGACTACCTGACTACGGTATATATTTCACAAAAAGCTGTCAATCGCTATACCACTGTGCTCCCTACAACTTAGATGGATCCTACATTCCCATTATTGCATGCGTCCCCAGCATCCGCCAGTAGCAAATGCAGGCTTGATCTCTTTGCAGGTATTGCAGTCACGTGATACAGATCAAAATGGCGGCTCACAGAGTGGGTGTCACATCGCATATTGTCCGCGTAATAAGCCAGATTATTTAATCACAGCGCCGCCCACCGTTAACTGGGCGTATACAGGAGGCGATCCGCGCCTTGTACATCAAATGTGAGCTCATTGGAGCGGCAGGGTGGTAGGCAGTGAGGTGGGTGTTTTGGGGGAGAGGGATTGTTAGCTGTCTGTTCAGAGCTGCCCGGTGTAAACTTCTACTACACAGGGCTTGTTGGTTGACAGGCCTATGGAAACAGACAAGCTGCCAATATCACATGCCGCCTTGGTGCCCCCCCCCCCCACACCTCACACACTCGTCTCACCATACCACCTTTTAGGGCTTGTATTTAAAGGCGTTTGCTTTACGTGCATCCATAGAGCGGGTGGAGCGCACCTGTTTAAGTTTAAGATTCTTAAGACCTTGCGTACCGTAGTGGCTTGATTAAACGTAGGGGTCTCAATACGCGCAGGTCTTAAATAAGCACAGGGTTAATGAGGGTATTAAAAACCCCTTAAGAATTCTGAGTTTTCTATGCTAAATAAGCGCAGGTGTGCTTTTCCAGGCTAAGTACTGCGGTGTTGAGTGTATAAACTGTAATGATGCTAATGAAAATGCTTTCCTTCACACACAGATGCGATATAGGCATTTCTACATGCATACATAAAACATGGCAACTGCAAATTGCACAATCATGTTGCCACTGCAGCTTAGTTCTATCTACATTATGGACATGTTAGCAATAGGCCAATGCCCTAAATTGGCTAGAAACATGAAACTATCACCACCAAGGAGGTAAACCCAGTACATCATGATCAGGGGCCCTGCAAGTGATACACGTACAGATATGGGCCAGTATTGTTGGAACAAATAACCCCTGGCAGTGCTGATGATGTCCCTGGAGAATGGCAGCACTGATATCATTGTAGCTCACCCTGCGGCACCATATAATCACTGCCTACCTCCTCCCCCACTCCCACCAAACCACCCACCCACTCCCACTCACCCACCCACCCACTCACCCACGCAGCACACGCGTACACACAGCACACATCACACAGGAGGACGTGTGCGTTGATGCACGTAGGTGCGCATCACACACGTGCTTTTGTACTGTGGGTGAGTGCACCAGCATGTTGACACACTGCTTTGTCTGCTAGTCTTCTGCCTTATACAAGTTCACATTCTCACACAGAGGCCATAGTAGAAGGCCATATATACAAGGGATCCTGAAACGACCCGATAATTCCCACCCCTCCTACTAATTTCGGAGGCTATTACCTATTAATTGAACATTTCATAGGCTTCTGCTTCATACCATAATGGCAATCAAAAATGCGATAAATTCTAAGGCGCAAGCTTTCAAAATCATGTCATTCGAGTAAGGTTCCGGACAGGGGTGAGCAAGCATCGCACACCTTTTTTGTTTACATAGAAATTCTCAGCTTTCACAAAAAAAGAAAGCTTTATATCACCCTCATGTTACTCAACAGCAAAAAGTACTCACACCGTCGGCGTTTTTAGAGAGCCCTTGATCCTGTTGATGGACGCTTAATGCCTCGCCGCGTCACCTAGTGGGTGTTAGCTAAACTAACTGTGAGAGGAATTTATAAGAGATGCTGCAGCAGTTATGTATTTAGTTTTATTAAACGAAGCCAAAGAGACACCGAACTATTTGGAATAGGAATAGGGGGCTTTAATGTCCTGGCGACAGAACCTATGTGTGATGTTTTATTTCAAAGGATTGTTCCTGTTGTATCCTAATTGCTATGGCTCAATTCTCTGAAGCCCTGTCATGTCCTGTCATCACGATTTAAGATTTCCATAATGTATGTTACAAGTGGTCAATGAGGTTGCTTTTTGGATAATTTGCTGAAGCAATACTCCTTTTGGATTTAGGTAACTACTATATAAATATGCGTTTAAGAAAGGAACATGTACACAATGGGAAGAATTCACACAGGGAGGCCTTCTTAGGCAATGCTAGATCGGACAAATATGTTTGATATGGATAAGTCTCGTATGTAATACCTTTCTTGCATAAATGCCCACTTGGTCAACATTTGTGTACATCATAGAGACATGTATCATGCCTTTTGATAAACATACTGCATATACATACGTAATGATTATAATTAGGCCTACGCAGATGTGGCTTATACAATAATGCGTTTGCACTATTTCTCACATCGCCAATGGTAATTAATTTTATCCCAATAGGTTATACGTCCGATGTTGTTTAAACTCTAATCTGTCCACTGATATAATGAATATGACAGATAGTCTAAGATGTGGCATGCACTGGGACATACATTATGAGAGCAGCACTCAATGCACGGTTGTATATGCCTGCGATTATCATATCACTTTTTCCAAGACTGCACACCATACTGGCATGGCCGGGGCTCTTTGCAGCCATGTAGGGGAGTGGGATAGAGGGAGTAGGGTGTGACGTTGGCCGGCCGGCTGACAAGAGAAGGCCATTTCGAGAGCGGGTCTCATTTCAGTAAACATGGCGACAAGAGAGAAGTGTTGTCGGGGGCAGTGTGTGGAGCAGTAGGGGCAGGGTTTACAGCGCCAATGGGGGCAGAGGGGCATCCTGTATGGTGCCAAGCCCTCACACCCCCTTGACACCCCACCTCAATGCATCCCTGTACAGCAATACTCCACCACAGCCATGCCAGCCTTCATGCCATTGTTATCACAGTACCTTCCACAGAGGGGAGATAAGGAATACATAAATCAGTATAAAGCATTTAACACAAAGTGATATGTATGTCTCCATATTATTACAAAATAAGATCGTTATTGTTCCGCATTCTGGAAACAGGTGGTAAACACAACGAGGCATACGAAATAGGACTGCTTGGGATAACCAGGGGTTAAATAGAAAACATGTTTTGCAGAATGGTATACACGTATTGATGTTTATGTCCAGAACATTACTTTTGCTGAGGTCGATAATGTAAAGATTACAATGTCACGATGTCGGTGCCGGATGGTTAATATATTCATTATACTGCTATTTTATATTAGATAACCCCTTCTACATCCTCTTGAAGCCCCCTATAGATATCCATCTTTCTTTACTACACCTCGTGGGCGGCGATAGGGTGTGTGCTGGAACCCCTCGGTCCATCATCAGGTATCAGTGCCACACCCCGCCCTATACCTAATAACCCTCAACACTATCCTACAGCCTACCATAACGACCCTGGCCACCACCATTGGGTATGAATGGCCAGTTTGTGGTAGGCTCCAAAGGACGGGGTGGGGTTACTTGGGGCTGAATGGGGATAAGGGATGGGGTAGCGATAGCCTAAGAGCACTAGACGCTAAGATACATTGGGGAATGATCCGGTCGATTCCTTTGCACAAACAACCTACCCCCTCCTCCAATCTTCCAAAGATAGATCCCGCCGTGAACTAAAAACGAAATTAATTACTAGCTTTATGTCGGGCACTCTAATAAGTAGAATAATGAATCCCTTTTAGTCGAGTCGCTCTTTCATGACACAAAAAGAACTGATTGCGGTTCAAGGCACGTGGATGGGGTGGAGGAGGCCTGAAGAGCGGGTTGAAGGGGTCTCTCTCCTTGGAGGGGGTTGGGTGATAGGCATGCAGGACAGTGCACCGGCCAAGTAGAGGGTCTAATAGGTGGTCTTAATGCGACGACCGACAAGCCAATAGCCACGCCGGTCACGAGACGGCGGGGCCTTAGCACAGCCTCGTTCTGGCCCGGCTCAATGACCCGCGTGATCTCGCGAGACGGCGAGATACAGCGAGAAGTGCCGGGAAAAGCCGATCGCTTTTTCGGTCAGCCGGAGTTGGTCGGTTGGAAAATTGTTCACCGAGCTCATGTCAGACCAGTGACCGAGGGAAAGGAAAAGAGAGACAGAATCAGGGAGAGACCGGGACAGAGTGAGAGAGATACAAAAGCAGAAAGACAGAGACGGCGAGAGAGAAAGTCAAATATCGAGGCAGATAGAGCCACAAAACATGAGAATATATTCATTATGCAAAATACATGGACAGTAGAGAAACATTCTTATTCCAAATATCATATATTATACAATGATAAAAGAAATATGATAATTACTCAGTTCCAGTTTCCAGGGAATTCAACTCTGAAATGTATAATGTATCAATAGACTGGAATGGTGGTAAATTAGCGGTGGAGGGAACTGAATGTGAGACATTAGTAAAGAAACAGAACATTGAAATGTGGCCTGAATCAAGGTTGAAACAAGATTTTGTCTTTACGGTTCATGAGGAGATCCATCTATTTCTTTTCTTTTTCTGTACTAGCCTACTTGATCTCGGAGTAACTTCTTTCGAGTGTGGCTGCTAATGACAGACTGCTCTCACTGTGAAAGACCCATTCTGGCGATAAAGTGGGACATGCCCTGCATTTCCCCCTCAACAATCCCACTGCTACCTGCATGCCCTCTACTTTCTTACCAGGCATCGCCACAGAAATGCCTGCTTTCAAGCAATTAATCCGAATGGGGTTAGGTCGTGGAGCATTAAAGGAACAGAAAAGCAGTGACCTCTGCTGAGCTCAGCACAATAAAAGGTTGCACCTACGTCCAGTCTGCATATTTATTGGCATAAGGCCATATCCTACACAGTAGATATAGTATAGGCCGGGAGTATATCAAGTTGCAAAAGCCAACCCATATAAGGGGACAAAAACAACCGTCAATACAATATCCATGGACATAGGACCTATAACACATTATGAAAAGTGAAATATGCAGGATTGTAATTTAAATAATATAGGGCAGATGCAGATGGAGATGTTGATAATTATCTGATTCTGTTTATATATATATATATATATATATATATATATATATATATATATATATATATATATATATATATATATAACAATCAAATGTATGTTTGATAACATTCCAAACCATTAGTGATTATAAGGCATGGCAACAATACAATATCCCAGTAAACACAACGACGTTGGTCAGACGTAAATCTACGTTGAATTTTGGTCTGAACTACGTTATTTTAGTAGGTTTATCAACGTCAAAACGTTAAGGTATATTTACCAATCTCAAACCTGCAGGTCTGATTTACGTAGCTCCTGAAGAGGTAAATCTATGTTTAACACACTACATATAATTCTACATAGTGGGACTCAGACAAAGACTTGTAATATATTGCAGACAAATTTACATTTACAAACAATATTCATACAAAGTAACTACTATAATTTTCAATCTCATCTCATTCTACATAGTTTATTCTTGTAGTTCAATTGAACAGCCTGACAGTATAGATCTGTTGAATAGTTTTGGCTGCAGAGAGGCTTTGTATTTCTTCCATTACCACCAATGTGGTGTCCTCACAGTAAAGTGCCTCAAAGCACCTATTCTTGCACAATACTTTAATCACCTGTCCTTTATATATAAATATTCTATTGAATGCGGTTTATTTGCATGATATTGAATTCACAATTAATGAGAATTTACTGCTTGAATGTGGTAGATTTGTTAAGGAGCTGTAATATACTCTCCATAATTGATAGTGCTGCCACCTAGTGTGACACGGAAAAGTCATCTACCCAATTGAAGTTGAAAAATTACATCTTTTAACGTAGATCTACGTAGAATTTTTACGTCTGAATGAGGTAGATCAACGTAAATCAGACGTCTACATCTGTTGAACGTAAATAAACCTTAACGTTTTGACGTCTACAAACCTTCCAAAATTACCAATCTCAAACCTTTTGGTTGGACATCTACCTAGAGAAACCTCTGAGCTACGTTGGAACTACGTAGGGTGTTTACTGGGATGTTGCATGGCTTTCATTCTCAGACTGCTATGGATGTAGGTCAACCATACAAGCATGTGCATCTCACCTTCTCACTAATGATAATTAACTACGCTTCCGAGAACTGAGGAAAGTCGTACTGTTGGGCAGGTTAACAACTGGCTCAAAATGTGGGCAAAGGGAGGCCCCGGGCATTTCATTCTACTGCACTAGCCATTAAGCTGGCAATTCCATAGGAGTTCACAGCCAAATATTGGAAGCCCCTCTAGCACACTTTTACCTATATAGCGTAGTTCTACAGCCTCCATATAAACCCCAAATGTGATGAGTATATGTGAGAAAAGGACAATGACTACCGGGGAGACCGTTAGGAATGCGGATGGTAGGTTTGTAAGGAAATGAATGTTGTATTGTGGACATATCGGTTGTGGGAACTGTTATACGTTTTGCTTGTGGACATTCAGAATTACAACAGCAAAATTGTAACAGTTTTATATATATATATATATATATATATATATATATATATATATATATATATATATATATATATATATATATATATATATAGCAATGTTCAACAAAACACAATCTGTGAATTGTACATAATAACAGTCTATTGAAATGAGATATTTTACCAGGAAAACACCATAGTAAAAAATCTATGTTTCAATTGAAATGTGAGATTTTAGCTGTGTAGAATAGGGGGGGAGCATAGTGCAGAGAAGCAGTAGCATACTGCAATGGTTCGAGGAGACAACATAGTAGAGAAGAAGAAGAGTCATTTTCAGAGAATCAGTGATATATTGTATATGGAAGACAACTTAGCAGAAGAGAGAGTATGATCCAGAGAAGAAGTAACACATGGGCATGGGAGATTGTACCAGGAGGCCAGCATAACAGAGGAGGGGGAAAGGATGATGTAGAGAAGTAGTAGTACATGGGCATCGGGTATTGTACCACCATGGAAGACCATGGACATGGGAGATTGTACATAGAAGAAAGAGAGCATAACAGAGGAGCGAGAGAACTATGATGTAGAGAAGTAGTAGTACATGGACATGGGGGAATGGACCAGGAATACAGCTTAGCAGAGGGGGGGGGGAGAGTATGATTTAGAGAAGTAGTAGTACATGGATATGGGGGATTTGACCAGGAAGAGAGCTTAGCAGAGGAGAGAGAGTATGGTGTAAAGAAGCAGTAGTACATGGGACATGGGGGATTGGACCAGAAAGACAGCATGACAGAGCAGATAATTATGGTGGAGAGAAGCAATGCTTAGCACACGAACATGTAGGAATGCGTGTTGGAGATACTTATCTATACGTGAAACAGTGATATAACTCCCTTTAATACTGTGAAATCCTCCTCTCTAATGATTCTATATCCAATACATTTCTAAAGATATGCAGCACAGAAGATGAAAGGTATAAAGGACTCTGCCATAATTTATATAGTGCTGCCATGTAGCTGTGGCTAGTCATTCCTGTTGAGTTTGTCTTGTACAAGGTGGATGAGTTAACAGGCAGACACCAGTTCCACCTACTTTGCTCGGCGCCGAGCGGCCCAATTCCCGGTAAGATTGCCTAATCTAGCTCCTGGCGGTGCAATCAGCGCCCGCTGACCCTACCAGTACCAGCAAGGTAACAGGCAGAGGTGTGCGGGTGTGCGGGTGGGAGAGGGGTAGGGTGGGGGTGGTGAGTATGGCAGAGTGGTAAGGGATATGGGAAAGAAGGGCAGAGGCTAGGCCATGATGGGTGACTGTGGCTGTAGCGATACTGTTACTATTCTGTATTTCGCAGCTGGGTGAGTAGGATCATTTTAGACTTCCTGGACAGTGAACCAGGTTAATAAGTGGTATAGATTAGCTTCAGTAGAAATACCCCATGGACGCAGCCAGTGGGTAGAAGGCACTGATTCAGCACAACTACACAAGAAGCCATTAGGTGGTGACACGCCTGGATCTCGTGTACGCTGGCATGCACATCTGTAATCTCACTGTGCTCAGCTCCCACTGCAGACCCCCACGCATTGAACAGCACGTGAACTGACACGCCGTTCGTTGGCCTACTTGTGGCCGTGCCCTCGTTTTCCAACTCCCCATCCCCCCAACTCTTAAGGATCGATATCAGGTTATTGGCCAGGACGTCAGAGCATGTGTGTGTGGGTATGGAGGAGGGGTTGTGAGGCCCCTATCCCTCAAAAGGCCCCTATCCCTCAAAATTGGTCATTTTGAGGGATAGGGACCAGGTGAAGTCCCTACATGCCAAACAGCCCCTATCCCTCAAAAGGGTTTGAGACATAGGGCCCATGTGAAGTCCCAACGCCACAAATATTTTTCCCATGCCCCTATCCCTCAAAAAGGTCTGAAATAAGGGAAACGGGAGGGGCTAGACTGGCTGAGGTCCGTAAAAGTTGTCCTCGAATCCTATGAGGAATGTATCACTGTCACAATGTACCAGGCACAATATACTACCAAGGTGGTCATGCAGTGGTCGTGCAGTGGTCTCAATGTACCATTTGCACGACCAGGTACATTCAGACAGTGGTACATTAAGGCAGTGGCACATTCTGTCCAGACCCCGGGGTCCAGACCCACTGTGCATGTTTATAGTCACTTGTTGCCTTCCCTTTATGGGACTGACCAGTCACCCTCCCCTCCTTGTCATCTTACCAAACCGCCCTGGTGGTCATATATCAACCCTCCGTCCCCACCCCAAGCGACTGACCATCTGGTTGACATCAACATACTGTGGTCGGTACAGGTAGGAGGAGGGGGAGGGGGTGTGGGTTCTCAGAGCATTTTAGGTTGGAAAATATACCTCATCATGATTTTAGATCATACAAACGGATGTCAGTCTGCAGGCTATAGATATTAACCCCAGAAGGTACCCTTAACTTATTGTGAGACCTACCTCCTTGCTGCAGAAGCAAGACATAGTCATAGAAATTATCACAAAGGTTTTTGATGGATAGGGCTTTTGATACTTAGGGATTGTTTGTAGGATAGGGGCCTGACATGTCCCTATCCCTCAAATGGCCCCTATCCCTCAAATATTTGTGAGATAGGGGCTGTTTGAGACTTAGGGCCCACCTCAGGTCCCTATATAGCAAAAAGTCCCTATCCCACAAAATTTTGAGACATAGGGACCACACTTTTGAGGGATACCCAGTGGGCACACCATCCGGCTGCACCAGCTACTAGTCGTTGCTTGAGTGACTAGTTGCGTTGCAACGTTTACTAGTCACTCATGCAACCATCAACCTTTTTGGGCTAGATCGGCAAAATTCTGAGTAGTGCTTATTAAGTTATTACTATCTGGTGCATTGCAGTGCTGCAAATGCAACTGCTACTAGTTGCAGCAGAGCAGCGTTTATAAGTAGCTGCAACTTCAGGGCTGCAGAAGCACTGGCTATTAAACGCAGCTAATGGGGAGCTTACTAGTTGGTACATATTAAGAGCTTACTAGTTGTTCTTTTGACACAGTTTAATAAGGGCGGCATTTGCAGTGCTTAGTAGCAGGTACATAACAGCTCTTATGAATAGCTGCAAATGCAGGGCTGCAGATGCACTGATTATTAAGGGATGCTAATGCAGGGCTTACTAGTATCTGCATTTTAAGTGATTACTAGATGTTCCATGACACAGCTTTATAAGGGCTGCATTTGCAGTGTCTAGTAAATGGTGTATAGCAGCCCCTATTAGTAGTTGCAAATTCAGGGTTACAGATGCACTGACTATTAAGGGATGCTAATGCACGGCTAGCTAGTATCTGCATTTAAGGGACTACTAGTTGTTGCCTGGCACAACTAAAAAAGGGCTGAATTTGCAGTACATAGTAGCCAATGTAAAGCAACTATTATTAGTAGCTGCAGATGCAGGGCTGCTGAAGCACTGGATATTAAGGGCGGCAAATGCAGGGCTTAGTAGTTGCTGCATAAGAAAGGCTTATTAACTGTTGCCTAACTATAGCTCTTGCAGTGGCTAGTAAATGGTGCACAGCAGCTCTTATTAGACGCTGCAAATGCAGTGCTGCTGAAGACCATGTGCTTTCAATATCCCCTATTATCACTCATTGTTTTCTCCTGAATGCACAGAAACCACACAATATTTTTCAATGAGACATGGTCATATCATGCTTTATCCCTCCAGTATTCTATATTTCATATGACCAACAGCTATCGCTGTCTAGATATTTCACAAATTACACATAATCTCAAGTTAGTGTTAATCCCCATAGACAACTGAAAATGAGGATTATAACTTGAATGGGTGTCTAAATATTAAAATCTATCAGTCCATGTGGAGCCTAATAACATATGTGTTAAATCATGAGCAGGATGTTCCTCAGGATTTGGGTTACTTGGTGCTTTTCTTAAATATCAACCCAGGGCTGCAAACACTATGTTATGCATAGCAATTTCCACAGACCTAGATATCCCTGATTAACGCAAAAGAATCAATGCATGTGACACCATTTTAAATTTCTTCAAATACTTAATGTACAAAATGTGTTTTTGTATTCAATAAAAATTACATAGTCAATGAGAAGGGATGAGTTTAATAGCTTTTGAATTCGCCCGACCACTGTTGCTTAACATAGGCTAATAACTGTTGCTTTTGCAGTGGCTAGTAAATGGTGCACAACAGCTCTTATTAGTAGCTGCAAATGCAGGCCTGCTGAAAACCATGTGCTTTCAATATCCCCTATTATCACTCATTGTTTTCTCCTCAATGCACAGAAACCACACAATATTTTTCAATGAGACATGGTCATATCATGCTTTACCCCTCCAGTATTCTATATTTCATATGACCAACAGCTATTGCTGTCTAGATATTTCACAAAATACACATAATCTCAAGTTAGTGTTAATCCCCATAGACAACTGAAAATGAGGATTATAACTTGAATGGGTGTCTAAATATTAAAATCTATCAGTCCATGTGGAGCCTAATAACATATGTGTTAAATCATGAGCAGGATATTCCTCATGATTTGGGTTAATATGTGATTTTCCTTAAACATCCACCCAGGGCTGCAAACACTATGTTATGCATAGCAATTTCCACAGACCTAGATATCCCTGATTAATGTAATAGAATCAATGCATGTGACATCATTTTCAATTTCTTCAAATACTTAATGAACAAAATGAGTTTTTTAATCAATAAAAATCACATAGTCAACGAGATTGGATGAGTTAAATAGCTTTTGAATTCACCAGACCACTTAGGCTAATAAATGTTGCTTTTGCAGTGGCTAATAAGCTCTTATTAGTAGCTTCAAAATGCAGGGCTGCAGAAGCACTGACTATTAAGGGCAGCTATTGCAGGGCTTACTAGCTGCTGCATAATAAAGGCTTATCAGGTGTTGCTGAGGCATAAATTAGTTGCCAGTAGGTGGCAGCAGTATTCCTTTTTTGAACTTTTATACTCTTTGAACTTTTTGATATCATTATATTAATGACATATACTAGTCATGTGTGTACCAAAATGTGCTAAATATTTAAACATAGAACTTACATCAATTGTTAAAAATTCAAATAAGCTTAGGCATGATTTATAACATAGATTACAACCAAATTTGATTGAGACACCATTTCTGTGTATAATAGTATATTACTTAAAGGTCATATACTACAGCATTAAATCACACCTTTGCCCAGGTTGACTACTAGTGTTGCATTAATCACCAAGTAGTCATCTACTAAGCGATGTATTTGAAGCTCATGATAGTAGCTTATCTGCAGTGACTAATAGCCACTGCATATGCAGCTTCTACCAAAGGTTTATTTTGCAGGGCTGCAGAAACCTAACTAGTAAGAGCTGCAAGGTGTTGCATTAGGCACCAAATTAGTCAGCTAGTAGGTGCTGCATTTGTAGTAACTAATATCCACTGCATAAGCAGCTACTACTAAGAGATTACTTTGCAGGGCTGCAAAAACCCAACTTGTAAGTGCTGCAAGGTGTTGCATTAGCCACCAAATTAGCCAGCTAGTAGGTGCTGCATTCGCAGTTCTTAATAGTAGCTGCACTTGCAGTGACTAATAACCACTGAATAAGCAGCTACTACTAAGGGCTTATTTTGCAGGGCTGCAAAAACCCAACTAGTAAGCGCTGCAAGGTGTTGCATTAGCCACCAAATTAGCCAGTTAGAAGGTGCTGCATAAGCAGCTACTACTAAGGGCTTATTTTACAGGGCTGCAAAAACCCAACTAGTAAGTGCTGCAAGGTGTTGCATTAGCCACCAAATTAGCCAGCTAGTAAACGGTGCACCCGTTGCAGGAAGATGGCTACTAAACGTTTAGTAGGTGGTGCTGTGCCCACTGGGTAGGGGCCTCACAGGGGTGGGTGGGGTGGGGATCGGGGTCAGAGCGTTACGGCCGCCTTAACCCTCCGTGCCCCCTTCCTATACCTTCCCCCATCCTACAATAGACTTAATCACCCCTCATCTGCTCCACAATCAGTCCCGGTTTCATCTTTGTTTTGGAGCAGGGTAATCAGGCCGCCTTCAGGGCTATAGGAGCAGCTCCCTGTGGAGGAGGAGAAGAAACCTGGAGCGGCTCACAGACTGCAGTACGGCCCCTTCTGTGAGCCTCCCCACGTTCTGCCCCGTCATGCCGCCCCACGGCGTAGGTTTGTGGCCGGGCGGCCCGTCTCCCCCAAATAAGGCCGATGACAAATGGCCACCCGCCGCCACCACCAAGCCCGATTGTAGCGCCTCCTAGCGTGGCGCCGAATCAATAATGATTCGCGAGCAACTCGAGATAAACTTGCTCTTCCCGCTCTCCCTGTGGGGGATTCTTTATGGACACTGCCCGGTCGCAATTACGTGGTTGTCCCGGAGTAGGGCGGACAGATCTAGCCGGGCAGTCCACCGTCCAAGGGAAGTAGGGGTTTGGGAGGAGGGGAGGGGATGAAAAAGGGAGGATCTGGGGTGGAGGTTGGGCGTGGGTAAGGGAGGGGAGGTTGGGGGGAGGTACAGATACCAAGAAGCCTGGCCCTCGGTCTCAGGCCAGTCTCTGAGTAGGCCATAATCAGACCTGCTCCTATAATCTGGGCCCAAGCTGCTGCTGCTCCCCCCGAGCTGCTCCCTACCTCACCCTCCCACAGCATGAGTGACTCGCGCCTGGATGCTCACCGACTCAACAACCAGCCACGCCAGGCAATATTACTGCAATATGGCTCAGTCTCCCTTCCCTGCTTAGTCGGCGGAGACAACCGGCGGCCTGGGTGAGGCCGAGCAGTCGCCAAGCCCCAATAGCAACCTCCACCATGCGGCCAGGGGGCTGTAAACAAGCACCACGCTTCACTCACAGAATAGAGGCCGGGGTGATTGAGAACAAGGTAAAAAACACACCAGACCTTCTGCTTTCTTCTTCACCCAAGGAAATGAATGAAAAGAGATTCAAGGCTAGCGTCCCTGCAGAATAAATGGGTGTTTTGTATACACTGTACACGCGTCTTGAATCCATGTGTCTCTTGTAGCTATAGTTCAACGTTCAGAAAGGCCACTTCTTAAAGGGGCATTAATCTTGCTGTCTAACCTGCGTCACTGTGTGTTGTTTATGAGTACCCTCGGATAATTACTGAGACAATATGTATGCTTTAGAGTAATCATGCTTTTAATTAGAGGCGAGCTTCCCTCTTCATGTCCCGCTGGAAATGGGTTGTATTTCCTTGAAGCAGATGTTTCATTATCTGTGTTTCCCCCGCAGAGCTTTCTTTACAATAGATGATAAAATCTCTTAACTATACTCAGCGATGCTGCAGTCTACCAGTACCAGTATAGAATGGCAGAACCAGAGAGCAACTCCTTGACTGCTTGTTCTCATCTCTCGGGGTTATTCTGCTCGCTATCACCATTAATGAGACACATCTAGCTTTGCCCAGGAGAATCCTATTATTATCAGTCATTAATCTCACGTCTACACGTTTTCTAATTTCCTTCGACATTACCATACTAACATTTTCCATCTGCCCCTACCTTTCAGGACCACTCCCTGTTATTTGTCTTGTTTAGCTTATCTATCTACTAGTATTATTGTCCTTCCTACTAGGCCCTATGGTGAAATTTAATTATGAAGCATCCACGCTAACCACATACCTCCTGGTAATGCACCTAACTACAAAAGGAATGGATTCATCACTCAGAATGCAAAATCGTTCCAATCTGACAGGGAGATTTGGTTTGATGGATAGCAGAGGAGTATTAATGATAGTATAATCAACTACATTGCAAGGAAACCAATGTGATATTAAGTAAAGGTCATTTATAAATCCAATAAGCTGGTGCAGTATAAAATTATACACTTACGGAAACCTTTTCCAATAAATCAGCAATACTTTATTCATTTATAATAGCGGTTCTTGTGAGGTAGATACAAGTGTGTAACATGAGTACACTCAATGGTAGTGGGTTAGATTGATTTACATTATTAATGACTTAATCATCTATCTAAGCAGCAGCTTGACCTCTGGCACAGTGATTAATTCCAGCCGTCACTGTTCCTTATCTAGAATACAAAAAATCTGGGTGTATTTCTACATGTAGCTCGGCAAAGCCTGGGGAGTTATAGATGACGACGGAGGAAGGTTGACATAGGGAGAACCTCCTGGGTGGAAGTCGGCCTCTATATTATGCATAGGCGATACCTCGTGACAATACTGCGGCCTGAATGATTTAGTGACTGCAGCCTCAGGGGAGGGGGTAGTCTTGTTGTGGCATCGTGTCTTACGTCCTTAGTAATCACTGTTAGGCACATCACTGTGTGGGAAAACCTTGTCTTGAAGTATGCTGAGTTGGCTTCTTTAAGGTCCCTATTTCAAATCATATGCAATGATGTCATGGTAAAAGGCAGGGGGGGGGTGTACTTGCAGCATGACAGAGGGTGGGTGTGGATGAGAGACAGAGAGATGTATTGTGGCGCACACATCCAGGCAGAGAGAGGGAAAGAGGCAGAGAGGGAGAAGGAGAGGGGGAGAGAGGGGAGATACATCGCCTCATGGCTTGAGGTCTGTTCGTTATAAAACGTTTGGAATCAGAATTCTAATATTGTGGACTATAATTATAGCAAGCTGTTCCTTGATTATTCGTGGATAGGCCCCATGCTCCACACTAACTCAGTTTATTTCTTTATAACATGTGGTCAGGTATCTTTCTAAAATATATCTTTACATACTTGGAAGGTAGACAGGCTAACTACTGACAATATTGATATAATACAGAATGTACCCTTTGTGCACTCAGCTTGGGAATTGTCGCAGGGAATAATCAATTCCCCTTTCACTTAGGCATTAATAACATCGCCCATGTACCTTGCATAGTTAGCATACATACTATAATACAAGATGGGACGTTTTTGCAAGGGGTGGTAGTAGGCTGTAGTGAGAGTAGATGTATTGGATTACCCTGGTGTTAGTGTGAGAGAAGAGGAAACCTGTGTTCCCATATTGCCCGGCTGGCGCCTGGGACTACCTGTCATGATGCATTTTCTTCACACACCTCCGCTTCTGCTCCATAATGGGGGCAGTGTACTTAGGCGAGCAGCTCAGTGCTGTGCTTAGAGCAGCTCACTCAGAAGACGCAGACCCCGCACATATAGCAGGGATACTGTTTTGTATTAGTTCTCACCGCACACATACATTATATGTTCATATTACAACGCTAAATGGCACTTGTGTCATAATATAATATAAGCCTTTCAATTCTACTGTCTGCGATAATAGAGCATACGTGCTTACGTATACAGTATGGGTGCAATAATTCATTAGCAATAAATTAAGACATATTCTTGTAAGTAATTCCTAATTGGAGATGTGCTGCGAAAGGTAAAAAAAAGCTAGCTGTTCTAAATCCATACCAAGAATATGGGCGCTTACTCTGCTAACAGTGGCTAACGGTCCTGGAGCAATATTGGAAGCGGTGGTGGGTGATGGAGATAGTGGTGTTGGTGGTGAATGCAGGGGTTGGAAGGGGGGGGGGTAGGCTCTTGCCAAGTTCCCAAGACAAAAACCATGCTAGTCGGCACTATTAGTTAATTGAGAATAGTAATGAGCTGGCTTTCTAATTTGTTGAAGATAGGAGACAGTCTCAGCTGCGACTAAGCTGAGGGTGCTTTTTCCCATGACAGAGACACAATTTATAATGTTCCCTGCCAGCCTCACTTGTGAATGCTCCATTAAGAGGACACGCTAGTTTTCTGTGGAGAGACAGGAGCATCTCATCTAACATGCAATCAGCAGGTCGCCTGTTCAGATGATACTAATGCGCTGCAGAATATATTTAGGTCAAATAGAGCTGCTTATGAACATCAACGTTTCTTTCCAGAAAGCATAATCATTTCAATCTTTAGTAACTTGTATAATCAATTCCCTAATTTTATATATTTGATTTCGCACGATTCGAGAGTATTAAGAGAAAGTCTTTCATATACGGTGCGCTCTTACCAATTTAGTGCTGTGGTGATATTAGGCGTTTTTTAACTCTTTATTGCAATGATTCACGTTGGGAAGCACGGACCCTTAGATTGGAACTGCATTCAGATTTAACACACCACCGAAGAAGGCCTCCGAATAGGCTACTTCGTGTTCACGAATGCCAGTCTACACCGCACACATCGGGAGAGATGACACCCCATACAACCTGCTTTATTTAGGTCACATAGAGCAGCTCACAAGGGAGCAGTGTCTGATTACCATATTTACAGAGCGCTGAGGCAGTTTGTCCATGTGACACCCCGTTATCCAGGCCCGCCCTGCAGCTTCACATGCTGTAAGCCTGAAACCAAAACACCTGCAGGCTATTTACTGGGGCCTATCAGGCTTAATAGAGGCTGCCCAATCATGCCCAAAGACAATGCACGGGGAACTGCTAATCGAAAATAAACTCAAATTTGTCCGTCATTTTCCCCAGAGCCTTTTCGTGATTACCTGTGTAAAAAGGTGAGTTTCGGAGGGACGCCTTGCGCCTGCGCAAGGCAATCATGGCGTTCCTAGCCGGAAACAGGAACAAATCCGTCGGCCAAATGCATCGTGGGTGTGTATGGAGGTCGAATTCTACATTATTCCGATGGTTGAATAAATATGAGAGGACAAGGAAGTCTGATGGTGTTGTTAAGAATTCTAATCACAATCCCAAGTATGCATTACAAATCTGGAATTCTAACTGTCAGCAACTCATTCCAGGCACAATTTCCAAACTTCCACAGCACTCATTGATGATGACATCATACATGCATGATACACGGGAATGCATTCAACGGGTTAGGGTTATTGTGCAAGTAGATACAATCTATGTTGGTGGTTTCAAAGAATCTGGAGTCTAAATTCTAGTAACACTAAACATAAGACATGGCAAAGATAATGCATGTCAAAGATTATAAATTTTATATTTTGATACGTTAACTTGTGGTGATTTCCAGTAGAAATAGAGCAAACACTTATTACAACATTGAGACGTCTTGCTATTGCAGCATGTATTTTATGCATTTGTTCATAATTCTGCTTATACTTATGCTTATGTCAGGTACCTGCAATTGACCGCCGTAGGGGTGTGCATTACATGTCGGCCACTTTATCAAACTTTAAGCCCTCGTCCAGGACAGGGTAACATACATGTTTAAATGACAGGTGACGTCAAAATAACTCGACGTCATCGCCAAACCTTGAGATAGACTACCCAGGATCACTGGTAAAACAAATGAGAAATGAATACATGTACTGGGAACAGAGAACTCCCCGGGGAAAAGACCGTTCTATAATTTGGGCCATGGCACCATGATAGGACATGAGACTACAAGCATATATCAACATAATTTCTATATCCAATATCAACCTCCAAATTCAGCATGCACAATAACCACGTTCTAAAACACGTTCTAGAATTCAGAACTATTCACTGCTCTCAAAGGTTAGACTTTATCCAAATTCCCTCTATCAACCCAATACAACCTACAACATGTACATACGTCAATTCACAACATTAAAATAAGGTGTCATGGACCATATAGTTATTCAATGTCGTATTGACATTGAAAGTGCCCTTTGTCTATAGAAGATGTGCAGTTCTTCCCTTGTAACATCTCAAAACTGCTAAAACACATATAGCTAATGATGGTCTGAAAGAACTTATCCAAAAAATGTACCTATAGCATCCCTATGATAGTTCCAACTATCAAAACTATTTCACTGACAGTTACTATTACAATCTGCTCGTGTGATGACTATTCTGCATTATAATATTAGCGATACGTATTTTCTGTATTGCCAGTATAGATTTGACCTTCTAGTTTCATCTGGGCTGCGGACATGGTCGGTATAAATTGCTACCTATCATATTACGTTTACGGTTGTCGGTATGGTCGGATATTTTGCCTAACAGGTGTTACACTCATCTAGATAAATCAGGAATATAATTATAAAGAAAGCCTTTACCAGAGTTTTAGTGGCTCATGGTTCAGTACTAGTTAGGATGGAAGGATTTATCTTATTCTAGTCCTTCCGCTAGGGTAGATGGTGGTTGGCAATGATAGAGTAGGTGGTGAGGCTGGAGGGCACGTAGGGATGCAGTGGTCGGGAAAGGATTGGAATTGGGTCGGTAGTGACGTCATATGGCTGCTAACCACAGTGCCCTCTGCTGACGGTTCTGTATAGACCCCATCTAGCCGGTCTTTCTGACTATGCTGTGCGGGTGCTTAAAAGCATAATGGGCAATATTAGGTGTTCCTGAATGGTTATTAGGCCTGGTATGTGCCTTCTCATGGTGACTAATGCACGGCTAGCCAGGAAGTGGTGGAACCATAATGTGGCTGTGATGTGGTGAATATATGGAGCGAAACTTTGCAGAAATATTAGACAATGTATGAGGAAAAGGATTGATGTTGAAACAGTTTGCAAACCAATTTTAAATCTGATAGCTGAGATTTCCCAACATTTTAAAACTGAGTATTCTAAAACATTCTAAACACCTGGTCATTCATGCATCACCAGTATTACATATGCACAATTTTCTTTCTAATGTAAGCACATTGCCAAAGGAGATATGCTTGCCCTCAACTAATGCCTGCTCATAGTGCACAATGGATACTTTATGCAATTGGGAGTTGGTGGAATGAGGGTGGTACAGTATGCGCTGAAGGGGCGAGGTGGGTGTAGCAGGTGGATGTAGGATTGGCGGCCAGTGGGCGTAGGGTAGGTAACAGCCGGCCATTGACAAGTGCTGGACACCCCAGCCTCAAGGTCCTGACCCGACCCTCAGCGGACTTCCATCAAAGATGGGGTTCACTCTGAGAGGTCAACCCAAGCCTTTCATGCAAATAAGGACTTAGTGTCGTGTGTCGTTGGTAATTCCGCCTGTCATATCTACTCAGTCCAAACCCGATTATTTCCTGCCAACAGCTCAGAGCTGCTCAGAGCTGCTCTTTAGTGAGCGAGATATCTTCTCCAAGGCAGAAGCGGGTCACATTATTATAGGAAAAATCTCCATCCTCAATGAGCCTAGCTATTCTGTGAGAACGATTTATTCTAATTGCATTCTGCCCGAGGTCTTTAGAGGCTGACGATATTACATAAGCAGCCACGTTGTGACAACCAGGATGGAACATGGTAAATAGAGGTGGTGGAGCGAGGACGAATTATTATTCTCTATCTGACACAAATGTGCACAATGTGTGAACAACTAGATACGAGTTCTTATCAGCAGCAAGATAGTGTGAAGAGAAAGGTATCAAGAGCAAGACGGGGAATGGGGCGGCGGTGTGCATGGGTTGCAGGGGGGGGGTGAGGGGGGGGTGAGGAATAGGGAGGAGAGAATGATGAGGGCAGTGGATATGTGGATGCCCAGCTGACAAGAAAAACCGTTATTTTACGTCAAAATAACGTTTCTTAAACGTTGTACAACTTTTGGCCCATAACCACATAAGGTACCATAGAGAAACCTTCTGAAACATTGTATAACCTTTCTTTTGTTTACTGGATAGTGTGGAAAGGGACAAGGGGAAACGCAGCAGGGGCTGAAGGCGAGGGCTGGGGAGCTTATTTGGTGCACTAGCCTTTCCAGCAACTCTTGAGGTCCCCAGCACAACGTTAAGAAACTAGGTGATCGCTTCATTAAGTGAAGAGACAGCGGTTAGGTGGTGGACATATTCCTACATACAGGTACTTAATCTTAATTTACCAGGCGGACACCGTGTCTACTGGCCCTAAAACCAGCGCACATTGAGATGGAGGTGGTTCTTTCCTTCGGATCCATTGATCCGAAAGTGAGGCTAGACACAGGGTCACGTGATCCGTCTTAAGGAATGCTATTGGAGCAACGGACTGAGTAGTGGCTCTTGTCGTACAGGCACGTGTATGTGTGTGTGTGTGTATGTGTGTGTGTGTGTTGAGTCGGGTTAGGGATAGCAAGGTGTGACATGTAGTGTTGTATGGGTGGTGGGCATTGGGTTGTATAGGTAGAGTTGGAGAACATTGTGAATGGACAAAGGGTATTAGAGGAGACCAAGTTTGGAGTGGAGCTTGGAGAGGTGCACTGCTTGAATGTTTGTAAAACACTTTAAGCGTATTTAATTCCATCAAATGTCACTTAAAGTAACTTAAATGCCATTATGACCTTTCTGGAGCATTTAAGTGGCATTACGGAATTTAAAGCTGCTTAAAGTGTTCCTTTAAGGCAAATTTGCTTAAATGTAAACATTTATGCAGTGGTGGTCCCAAGAGAGGGCTGTCTCTATGTGAATGTAACAGCATGTAGCTGACATTAGTAATCATGGTTACAACAGACAAGGGGTGCACATGGTGAATATTGTGTCGCACTAGATGTTGGCCAACATAAAGTACAACTGAATGTGGGAATGTCTGACGTGAACGATTCAGGTGTATTTCAGTGGCGTAGGAGAAGAGAGAGGGGTTTAAAAAAAAGATTTATTGACCATAAACTAAATGTATAACACATTCTTCCAGGTAGCAGTCCCCCCTTGCCCTCCTAAAATGAAGATTTGCCTCCTACGCCTCTGTATATTACCTTTACTCAATTCAACGTGTGTATATTCATGCGTGTACGTGTATATGCTCAGAGTAAAGTTACAATATACTGTGATACATGTACATTGTATATACATGGACATTCTACGTGCAGGGAGACAGTGCAAGCATGTAGAATGGGCTGGCAGGCTACACTGGTGTAGCAACCATCCCAGCAAGGGCTGGCTGGTGGGGTGGTGCAGGCCTGCTCTGAGATTGGATTAAGGGCCAGTGTATTACAATGTTTCATTCCATTAATGATGTTATCGCCTCACGCCAGCGAGCAATTTCTGCTTAGTCGCCGAGCGCCCGATAAAGGCATGCGGCGGGCGCCGGGGCTGCCTCTACGCCGAGCCCATCATTCCCTATATCTAGCAGCGCACTGCAAATGGACAAGATAAATTAGGCGGTAGAGGGCCTGTCGGGCGTAGGGGTTGGGGGGGGGGGACCTGCTGGCGGGGCCATGTGGGGTGCCACACCAGTAATGAATCTATGGACGCCTCACGAAGATCATCGGAACTCGCCCGAAGATGCACGCAGAGGATCGGCGACGTCATCGAAATGCGTGGGTTTGTTGCACGTCTAGATGCACAACGACTTGGCCATCATTTTGCTTCAGCAACTTGACACTGCATGCCCGTGCAATATTTATTTGCAAAAGCAAGTGCTCATTTTTTTAACAACAGGGGGGGGGGGGGGGTAAGATATTTGAACTCATTGACAGGGGGGGGGGGTAAAAATGTAGACCCTCGGGGTGAGTTTGATTTAGATTTTTATTGGCATTGAAAATCATAATTATACGACACAGAGGTTTTTCAAGTAATGTTACTAAATTAGTCCTTTTGGAAGTAATTATCACATCAACTTTGCAGTTAGAGGGGGGAGGGTCAAAAGAATGTTTCCACCTGTTTTGAATGAAAAAGCCCGCATGTTACTATACTACCCCGGGGGGGGGGGTGGGCGGGTAAATATTTCGACCTCTCTAAGCGGCGGGGTGTGGAATCACAAGTCGCCTAAGTTATATGCACGTAGTCCATGTGACATGCTCCATTAGCTGAATTGCTAATCCACGCTCATGAATGCAGAATCTATATCCAGTTCTTAAGTCTTGCAGCAGCAACTGTTTGTCAGGGCGACTGCTCTTGCCGTACCAAGTCCACATTATAAGGAAATAAATACATAGATTATTTATATAAGTGAACCATTTGCGTGATTACAATATGTACTTCAATTGGGTTAAACTTATCCCATCCAGCACTTGGCCCATATTGGTATGCGGTGTGGAAGACCTGGATAGAGATATTCCATATGACATTGTGGTGATTCACTGATACAGTGAGCCCCGGCATGTTGCCACCTCCCATCCCTCGGCTGGATCCAAAGCAGTGTGTAGAGTGACTTCTGCAACAAATATAGTATGGGATGTATATACATAAGTAACCTGCCGATAACAAGTTAAAGCTGGTGTGTCAGCTAAAATTTGATGACTTTTTAATCATGCCATATTATTATTGCATAAACTATCCTATACATACTCCCTAAATATTAAAAGAATTGGCAGAGTCTAAATCCATTAGGTTAACACATGTAGTGCAATCATTTTTGCTGTAGGTCGACACTAAAACTCCCTATTTGTTTATACTGCATGGCTCAGTGTTTTCCCTGTTAGCCTAGTTCCCAGTATGCTCAAATAGGGGGGACACTGAGTCAGTGAGGTGAACAAGCAACATTGTTTTCTATCTCAAATCATGCATTTATAGACAAATATATTTAACATTGAACCCTGCATATCAGCTAAAATGATAACAAAACCCCTGACATTACAATTATATCCATTTTGAAGAAAATGTTTCGGAAGTCTATTAGCTTATATACCATCTTTAAGTTTTTGCTATCTCTGATGTTGGTACTATATGGTACTATTGCCACGAACGACGCTCACAGTGTTGAAGTGGACATGTTATATCCCTATTTGGGGAGGTGAGTATAATGGCGGCCCCAGGGCCAGGTGCACTTTCTGTCCCGTCAACACAAAGCCCGCCGCCATTACCTCCTGTAGGTACCGGAAGTTGGTGGTAAGCCGACATCATGCGACGCATGCGTAACCAGCATAAGGAAGGGTGCGTGGGGACTGGGTGGAAGTAGGAGGTAATAGCGGAGACAGCGAGACGGGAGGGGTGGGGTGGGAGAGGGTGGGGTTGGACAGGGAGGGAGACAGAGGCAGAGATAGAGACAGAGGGAGTGTGAGAGAGAGAGAGAGAGACAGACAGACAGACAGACAGACAGACAGACAGACAGACAGACAGAGATAGAGAGAGAGAGACTTACAGACAGACAGACAGAACGACAGACAGAGAGTGAGAGAGAGAGAGAGACAGAGACAGAGACAGAGACAGGGAGACAGAGATAGACAGAGAAACAGAGAGAGAGTGAGTGTGTGTGTGTCAATACAATGTAGTAGTATTGGGAAATGGGGGAATTTCGTGTGTGAACATAGGGGAAGTAGTATAAAGGAATCGGATTTAGCATCATGCAGGCACATTCCCCACTATTCGTCAGCCATATATACACAATCCAGGGATGATCCACTTGCACCTATGGCAGCGAACGTATCATTATGTCTATCCAGATACCGGATTTAAACCCACACATATGACAAAGAGAGAAAGGGATAATTGGGGGTGGATGAGAGCTAGATACGGAAGGAGCAGGCGAAGAGGCAAGGAGGGAGATAAACACAGAGAACCAAGGGAGTGAATTGACACATACAAAGGGCCCTAACACAGATGTCTTCACAGAGCCTGACATTAGAAATGGAAGATCCATTCAATAAATCACACCGACGACACACCTTGTAAAGCCTGCGGAGTCATAGGAGACGGCCTCCTGGGATTCTCAGTGAGAATGTAACACAAGTGTATAGACGGTTCACTTTGAAGTTATTTTCCTGGCCAAGAGATCATAGCTTCTGATCTGCATGTAATACATTTATGTTTCCATGTACATCCGGTCAATGTATTTTCTCTCTTCAGAAACTAGAACGTGGTCCTCCGAAGGACAAGCATCAAGGAGTCAATAAAAAGTATGATAATGTAAAAGTCATATGGTTTAGAATTCAGTTTTTGTAATTTGCCATTTATTTTCTTTTTACCGAAATTACCATCTGCCCATAATTATGATCCCCTTTTTAGGTATATAAAAAACGGTTTACTCACTGCTATCCAGTAAATTAGTGGCATACGGTTTATTGATGTACAATCCAGCACTATCGACTCTCGGACGATGTGTTGTTTAGTGTGCATCTGTGTCATTCTAAACCGCCATATAACGTTACCACACAACAGTTCAATTTGTGCCAGTCTCTTGCATAGAACACACACGTCGCACGGTCCAGACCCACCATACCGGCCCAAGCTTGGAACATATTCACATTAATTTGAAAGGGAATATATAATAATGGACATGTCCAGACCAATCCGCAATGGGCTACGAACTAGGATTTAAAGGTATATGATCGAGGAAATCCACCCCATAGGGGTGGTGGCCGGCTTCCATCAAGGATTCTTGATCACATATATTGGTCTATAATTATAATTAATGCACTAATGATGCATGATTGTACCACTGTTCACATGAAGCAATATGTCGTCTTTAATGCGTAAATGATGCATGAATGAAGCACTGGCGAGTTAAGCATCATGTCAACCCTATGCCAGGGAAGCAGTACTGTGTACAGGGAGGCGGGGATAATTATCAGCTCGCACCTCGGCTGGTTGGCTGTAGTAGCAATGAATGGCATTACGTTCTGTGTAGGTGTATGTATGTATGCCAGGTATCAAGAGACGTGTGAACAACATCCCACACTCCACAGGAAAGCTGATCGTTCCCCTCACCCATCAGGCCACTTGTGAGTAGGACTCACCTGCCGCGGTTTGTACTGCTATCAAATATGTGGAGGGTGGGGTGTGATCAACATATTACAGCTTGGTACCTGTTGAAAGTTCAGCAGACCGGAATGAGCAGTGCATTCTGGGTGGGAGACGTGTGAACAACATATAGGTTTATTGCAGGTAAGGTCTAATGCGTAAGGGGAACGGCGTATGACGCAGGGTTACGATCACTCTGGCAGAGGGGTGGCGGACTTGCAGTGGTGAAGGGTGGGAGACTATAGAACCTATGTATGTAGGGTGCAAAAAGCAAACGAGCCAATGCTTATCCTATGGACGCGCAGCTGCTGTAGAAACCTTACGGAAAAGTGAACTCCATAACCATGGCCGGGGACTACGTCGCCGGCCAATAACCAAGGCAATGGACAAAATAATACCAAATGCTACCCAACCGACCTTCCATTAATTGATCTAATATCATTATAATTTTAAGTATGTGGCAGTTCCCTCAATATATGGATGTCTTAAAGTAACACATGGCTTCTTCCTAGGACGAAGCCAACGAGGGAGAGTCCCTTAATGACGCTCTTTCCCACCAGATGGCGAGGTAAGCCGGGAGCAACTCGCCCATAGTGGAGCAGCTCACCCAGCATGCCGATACAGGGCGAGCACATACCAACGCCGCTCTACGAGTGGTGCTATATCGGTAACATGTAGAAGAAGTGGCAGTGCTAGTTTAAATTGGATAAATGTGGTGTTAATATTGATGGTGGTGGTGTGTATGGTATGGTTATGTGTTTATATCACTACGTATGATATCGAATTAATGTTTGGGGTGATCAAGTTAAGTTGTTATTTGGTGTACATAGTATTGGTGCAGAGAGAAGGGCCGCGGTACTGCTGCTGCATTGGATATTGGATGGTAAACAATAAAATAATGGAAGGGCTTTATATTATAAAGTGTATTATATATCATAGTTGGTTCTGGTAGTAGTATACAGTAGTGACCGTCCATGGTAATGTATACGGTCTAGTAAAGTATTGTGGTGGATTGACAGTTCAAATTATAGTAGGTTGGTGAGCCGTAGGCGATAGTAGGAAATGTAAGATTCTATAATATTCAATAAGAGTTGTGTGAGTGGCAGTCCCACAGTGCTGGCAGCGAAGGTAGAGAGGGCAGGATATTTCCTCCATACAGTGGGATAATTCACCAGGTTCTATATGCTATAAAGACGTCGCCTCTCTGAATACCTGAATGTCTCCTTCTTCCAAAGAAGACAGCCACCAGCCCAGACAGCCTGCTCTCCCGCTGGCTCTTCACTGATACCACCCAGCTTCCCTTCCCATTGGAACCTCTCCTTATCTCTCCTACCCCCTGCCCTTCCCGACGTCCGCCGGTATTAATAACACTCAGTTGTATCTCCCACAATGCCCCTCGCCAGCGCCGTGTCATCCTTCTTTTGAGTGCCTCTCCCACCCTTTCCCTCCCTCCCACCCTCTCACCAATAATGATGTCACCATGTATTCTACGTGATGGACGCCCGGCCGGTACCGCGCATGCGCACTGCGTAGTCAAAAATGTCGTCTGCTTCATGGATTCCCGCCAATTACTGCGAGAACGAGGCTGATTGCGGCAGAAATTAAACGACAAGAGGAAGACCCACCCCTGCCGAGACCCACCCCCTTTAATCAGCCTCTTATATTCATCCACCCACCCCCTGAATCCGTCCTGAATGATAGTGCAGCTTAAGCTTAGCCAAAAGGGGAAAATTATTTCAGCAGACATATTGACTATACAGGAAAAGCTCGCAGGCGGCTTTGACAAGTGAAAAACATTGTAACGGCACTTGAGAGATTAAACCCAAGCCAGTCATTTTGATGCAGATATTCTGCAGATATTCTGAAGAAAGTTAGAATAGACGTCTGTGTCTTCTGTGTAGTCACAGAAGTATTCCATGTCCATATATATGTATGTCTAGGTATTGTATGGGTTAATCAAGTAGCTATATACAAAACGACAATAGAACTGTAAAATTTAGTCACTATAGGATGACTTGTTTAAATAGTCGCGTAAATGTAGCTCTCATGAATGACTGTCGATGCATGTCCAACATAAATGTATACTAGTTATTACACTAACTAATATTAGCAATATTTGCAGCTGACTAACAACATTAAGTAGAATTTAAGTCACAATATAGTGATGCATGAAATTGGCCAGATTTTCCCAGAGTTTGAATCTGAAGTGACAGACAAAGGTACTCATGACAAGGCAGGGTAGAACTTGGCAAGATAAAATAGGACGATGCCCCCGTGGGCACAAAATTCAGTTCAACATTGAATCACCATTGCATCAACATTGAATAAACATTGACTTTATCAATGTTGATTCAATGTTCTGTGCCCACTGAGGCAGGGCAAATTAAGAAGAGGTGAGGGCAGGGTAGGGAAGAGAAACACAGGCAACCTAGGAATAGAGTAGAACTGCAGGAGAAGGCTGTTATATCAATCAGGGTGGGACATATCCTAGTGAGCGCAAAAGTTAACATTGGATCAACATTGGAGTTAACATTGAATCAACATTGACAATCAGCTATTCATGTTGATTCAATGTGCTATGCCCACTGGGATAGACCTTTACAAAACAGTAAGCTGTGCATTATAGCACGGAAGAAGTGACCATGCATGCATGTGATCTATTTCCATAATGCACAGCGAGCATGGTCATCAACACTCAGGACATTGCGTATAGCAGAGGGTGGATTCTACAATCGTCATATACGAGTATTACCAAGACCATTTTCACCAAGTGGGCACAAAATTCAGTTCAACGTTGCATCAACGTTTAATCGACATTGATTCAACATTGGCAACGACTTATCAGTATTAATTCTTAATGTTCTATGTTCACTGGGTTAAGACGACCTTTGCTGGCATTATTTTGATTGGAGCAGTACATTTTACGCCGGCAGATATAATTCTGTGGGGAATGGATCCGTTATATTGGCTGTGGGATATTGTGGAAGACCTTGTATGGAGCAATGGATAATTCTTTACACCACCAAAATAACAGCATCGCCTAGAAAAAAAAGGGTTATCGCCCACAGAACACATACTAGTGCATACATGTATTTGATGGCAGACAATATGTAGCGAGCTACTTTGAACTTGGCCCGGACAGCCTGGCCATTTCAGAGGACTGTATTTCACTCCAGAGAATGGGATTGTAGCGGCAGGGGAAGGCTGATGCGGCACTCATGTGATTAAACTTAAACCCATAACTCTGATCTGGTATAAATCTTGTGTGAGGGATAAAGGATAGCCACACTCAGGGTCCTCATGGTAGTTCAGCTTGTGCCATGGCGGAGAGGGCCCCTGATGAAGATGACACTGTTCTGCGGATCGTCTGCACAGCCATGGATCATCCACAGTCCCCATCCCACCGCCTCTCTATTATCTTTATTATAATTGATGGTGCCCCCGACCAGAGAGAATGTTTTCAAGTGGGTTGGCATCTCCGCCCTAAGAGGGAGAAATGACGCGAATTTAATTCCTTTACTTCCAGGCAGAATTCTCTGAAAGGGGAAGGCCTGTTTTTGGACCATAACGCCGGCGTTTATCACCAACGCAGGAGCAGACGACATTTTCCCAGTGTTTATTTGAGCGCGAAATCAACGCCCTCTCGTGAGCATTCATTAAACCAAGACCTGATTTCTTTAACCCCTTCTGCACCTATCCTCTGTAGCTCAATATACGTCAAGGTCTGGAACCAGTCCTACACCCTCCTCCCCTCTCCGACTCCTTCCCTTCCTGATTCTTTCGCCTGGGTAATACCTAATGGAGTTTTCTTTGCTTCCTTTTTGACTCTAAAGAATTCCCGGCGTCTAAGCTCCAATTTGGCGGACCCAGTGAGGTGTGGAGGCAGATATCAACGTGTCACCGTGATGAATTGTTATATACGCCTAGCGCATGCCCCGCCGAGCAAGCCATCCACCAGTGGAACTCTCCACAAAAAGAGAAAGTAAAACGCGGCGACGTTCTTCAGAGGCCCGCCAGATGTGGCTGAGTGTGCGTGCGCATGCGCGGACTGTGACATGGGTTTAGCGATACGACGTAAGACGGAGATCAATCGTTAAGCTGGATTACACGGCAAGATCTCACGAGATGTATGGTGAGAGGGAGACATGGAGAGGTGTCGGGGTGGAGAACCAAACATCCAAAGACATTAAAGGGAAGGTAAAGAAATAATGCTGTATAGGAAAATTCCCATTATCACATAACACTAACTTCTAATGTCCCTATAATTATTCTAAACTCTCATTTCCCTCCAAGATATACTGTATATTCCATTCTCCTGATATCTTTTTGTCCATTTGGTTCTCTTCCTACTTCTCGCCCTCTATCTCTGAAGTGTTAGTTTAGAGAGACAGAACGATTATACAGAGAAACAGAGGGAGGGAGAGAGGGAGAGAGAGAAAGGGGGAGAGAGTTGGCAAGAGAAAAACTAAACATACAACTCCCTTAATCGATTCCAGAGGCTCCTACTCCCCCCCCCCCCCGTCCCCCAGCCCCCTATTGTATGTTCATGTAATTCATACCTCCGTCTCTATTGAAGCACGCACGAGTGAGCAACTCGGAAAGGATTCTGCAGAAGCCTTGTCCATGAGCAGCTCACTATGGATAATACTATTCGCTCAGTCACTGAAGGAGGACAATGAAGATTTTGTTATCAAAGAACAAGCGCCCACAGATAGAAAGCAATATTCCAGTACCATCCTGGGCGAGGAAAGAACTATGTATTTAGTCTTTTATCATCAGGCCCCACCCTATGCTAACACCTCATAGGAAATATGGCGGAAGGGACAGGGCGCTACAACAATAGATCCTTTATGTTTCAGCCATACGTTGTAGTTTAGGCATTGTAAAACACAATTGCATGCATGTCCCTTAATCTGATAGCATATATATCGCACACAAAGTGATGAATGAAAAAAAGTTTACATTTTTGCCTCGTATGTTTTGTGACATTTATGCACAGGACGCTAATCGATCTTTCGTGCACCGTGAAAAGGGTGAAAAAATATCATGGCGACAGGCATGAAGAGGTAGATAACCCACGCCTAGGAATCGGCAATTTCCATTAGAGCACGTCGAAAATACAAATGGGGACTCATAGATTAAGATTATCGCTTCATAGACTTAGATTAGCCACGACGCTTGCTCCCCTCCATCATGATAGTGTTCCACTCGGTTGCTGGGAATGGTTGATTCCGTTTGACAAGGCTGTTTTTCACTAGAATTAGCCGACGAACGTAACGTTGCAGATGTGTCGGCACGCTGCTACATAAACTTAGATTATAGACAGTCGCCGGCAGGGGCATGATAAAGAGTCGGGTGGGATTAGATGATGATCGATTTGCTCTGCTATAGAAGGAAATAAAGTGAGATTATCACGCTGACGTAGTGTGGGGTCTGTATCACAATTCACCTCCCCCTGTGCTCTCACACTCTGTCTGTCCTAGTAACTTCCTCTATCCCATCACATTTCTGCCTCTATGTGTTGGCATTACTTGAATTGGCCGTAGGTCACTGTTCGTTTCTATATTCCTCTTTATTGCCTTTCCATATATATCTCTTGAATAAATACCTCTTAAACAGAATGCACAAATTTACTGATTGACCTGCACGTTAAGAGAGTAGTGTATATCAGGCCATTCGTTGTATCTTTTATATTAAATTTAAACCTATAATAAAATAATATATTCTTATCTACCATATATCAGATAACAGATCCAAAAATAACAACACAAGATATGAAAAAGTACCACCATAGAATAGTGTCAATATTCAAGGAAACCAGAACTTCAATATTCCATTGCATTGTAACGCAGCCTTTGGAATAAACGGCCCTGGTTCTTGAGTTAAATCCATGTAATACACCGGGACTGCAACCTACTCAATCGACAATGAAGCAATTTCAAATTTCATGTCGGTTCCTCAGCTATTTATGATAAGTAGTTCTCAGAGCAATTCTTCTGCTCCCGCTCTCGTTGAAAGATCCAAAAAGAAATGGCACCCCTCTTTACTTGACACCAGTGGATTATTGGCCTCACTCTAAAAATGCATCTGGGTAGCTGGCTGGTGCCGTGGTATAAGACCAGGGCTGCCTTGGGAGGGATTGTGATCACGCGGTTGTGCTAATGTGCTCTGTGCATGCGGGGTCCCTGCTGGCTGAGCAGGTCTGAGTTCCTTGAGTCACTTGGTGAGCTGCTCGTGTTCCCAGTGAATGACAAAAAGCGTATTCCCCAGACGGTGAATAACAGAAGGCCTATTCCCCAGATGGCCTCCTTTTCTTTGTTCTGCACGGTCCCTTTGAAGTGACAAGGAGACTAGTCTTTGTTTTCTAGAAGGGGAACCTTTGTGGGCCCCAGAAACACCACAGCAATCAATAGACACAACACTGGGAGCGGCTCGCAGTTGAGCTGCTCAGAACGTTGGCCCAAATCTCCAGCCGATCATTGGTAACCCTCTCCCCCTTATTCCTAATCTCCCCCCAATCGTCATAATCACTCCCTCCCTGTGTTCTGAAATCCCAACGCCAAACTTGCACTGCATCTCTGAGACCCTTCAGAACAGAATACAGATTTTTCCTACCACCTCCAGGTCCCCATCTGCCGCTATTTCTTGAAAACTGACATGGAAATGGTGACAGGCTAATAGTGGCCAAAGTGGGAGAGAATGCAAGGCGATTCGTTGCATTTCAGTCGGTGCTGGGGGTTTATAAAAAGAGCACAACTGAGGCCTTTGTCGGTTGACAGATGGGGCCTGCTCTGACACCTAACATGAAGGCATATTTAGCTTTCTGACACTATTGATGTGAAGCCCTGATGTCTTTACGCCCAGGCTGTGAGCAGGGGAGCACAAGAAGAAGGTGGCAGCTGATTGCTTGGCCCCGTGAATACTGATGCCTGCCCCAAGCTGTCTGCTCCAAATTACATTTACATTTGGGACTGCGCCGATGCCGCTTTTATCTGGCTTAGAGGGCGACAATGACCCCTGCACATACCGTCCACCCTTCCAGACTGACCGCATCCCAACATCTCACAGGGTCGGCAGAGACCCCGTGAGGTCAGCAGACTTGACAGATCCTGTGCTGGCCTGGGAGGATCACCGGGCCGTTGTTACGTATGCAGCGCTGGTGGTTGGACGATGACCTTGCCGCGACCATCAGCCAGGCACTAAGTGCTCTTATGTTCCTTACCAGCGCCAAGGCACCACAAGACACCGCGCTTTCCATTCACCCGCCGCTGTGCCGATAATAAAACGTCTACCACCGCCAGGCACTGGGGAATTAAAGCGCAGCAACAAGAAACCTTGCCCCATTATCACTCATCGACCTCAATAACACTCTCTCATTCACCCCCTTTATCGCTCGCCCTCCTGCAGTCGTGAGTCGGTGAGTCGGTGAGTCGGCCCGGCGCGTTGGGGATATTCTGGTCTGGCAATATAATAAAGATCGATATTTAGAGAGTCTCCCAGCTTCAGAAAAGAGGGGAGGACGTCGGCATGCGGCTGGCTATAGCCCTGCAGCTGTGGACATTGATCGTGTAGCACATCTAGGTTGTGCGTCACAGGATGGGGAGCATGCTTAAGGACGGCGGCCACAGTCCAGAGTGGGAATTGAAGACGTGGTTGGGGAAGGGGGCTAATACAGTACCTCAACTATAGCATGGGAAAGTATCCAACAAAACCGGGAAGTAAACACAGTGCAAGCAGAATCAGTAGAATACATAAATACACACAAATTCACTAGGCCTTGACTGTGGGAAGTAACAAGCTTCCCGAAACGTGTCTTTATAAGGACTGTTCAAGGAAGGGGGGATAATCTAAAATTAAATCAAGTCATTATTTTACTGGTGTCTGAATCCTCCCCCCCCCCCCCATTACAGATCCATTATGATATTATGTTCATTGCATGTTATATATCAATAAAGTAACTGCGTTCCTTGGTGTTATGCAGGTATGCAACGTTCTATGTTGAATAATCCTGATCACGTCCACCTTTGCACAGCTCGGTATAGATTGTTATATTCGGCTGACATATAGGGATTTATAAGTTGACCCCAGGCTGAGCTCCTTTCACTGGCGCCCCTGTCCCTGGGTATTATGAACGCCACCCGGAGCCGAATCTTCGCATATCCCACGTAATTTCTTTTCCATAAATATTCAATAGACCGGGACCCTGCCCGGGGACAGGTTGGGAAGGAGTTCAATTCCGCTGTCATGCTTCAGCCTCAGAGTTTGTCAATAATGCCTTGGGACATTCTTTCTGACAGGCCTTAGAGCTATGGTCGATATTATATGCAATTGTGGTTCGCGTTTGAATGTAAAGCAATACACATGGATAAATGAATAGGGTTTATTATATATTCTCCCTAAAGTATAGGTTCTCAGGATTAGAAAGACAACAGACACTGATGATTATCTATTCATTATCATTTAGCCAGATTTACGAGACTGTGTAGCTGCGACTTTGCGACTCATTACTATGGACCCTCAGGGATGGTTCTATGATAATGTATATCATTGATGGGAGTAGTGGAATCGATTTTCTTTTGTATCTCTGAAGGAACCTAAAGAAAGCAAACGGCTTTGCCTCTGGCGCTTGCTATTATTATGTCAAAGAGCTCTATGGAAGAAGGAATGGCAATAGGAAATATGCACAAATAGTCTACTTCTAGTCACCACTCTAAAGTTGTGTAGATAAGATAAACTATATATAACCAGTTATTATAAACTGTAACCCTAGCGTCCAAATGTCTTCTCAATTGCTGATGCCAATTTTACATGATTGTGCTAAATAGATACAAATATCTTTAAAACACCAATAGATACATATATAATTATATAATACCACATTCGGGAAGCAATCTCCAAGAACTAGAAGGAATATCTCAGATTGCTATATCGTATTGCAAAGCGTGTGCCTATACTCATTTCAAAGAGCACTAATCATTTCAAAGAGCACCTCAGATGACAGTTTCTCCTCATCTGCCCACATGTATAAAACTTTCAAAATGAGAATCATGAATCAGCCAAAGACGGGTTGGCAACTTATACGAAAGGGAACAGATAAGAAACACTCAGAGGTTCACAGAAAGCAGCTAAAGTCTTGCATTTCTGCAAAGACCTGGGTGTCTGAGCCATCCTGCATTTATAAGGGGACATTTGGATGTCCCCTGACGGAAAGCCTTAAGCCCTGACGAGGCCCCGTCAGTGATGGGTTGGACAAAACAGGATGACCAAAGGGACACAGGTGGATGTGGTCGGCAATACCGTTGGGAGCTCCCGCTGTCTAATTTCTGGAGCAGACCTTCATGTCAGGTTAAATAGGTCTGATGCCCTGGGATTTGAAGGTCAGGTGTGAGAGGGTATGGTGTCTGTGAGGGTAGGGGAGGTGGGATGTAGGGTAGAGGGAGGATATAGTCCCTGAGCACTGCCCTCCATCTCCAGTCCCAATACCAGTATTGTGCGCTGCTGCGCGCTGGGCAGCCAAGGGGAAGACCTCTCCGACGTAGTGTCTTAGCCCCAGCAGAGCCACACACAAATAAACTTTTATTACCATGACGGACGGAGCAGCCAGGCAATACACCACCTCGCCTGCCGCCTTTTAGCTGCACACAATACGAGGTGCTGGAGTCAGCCATCCGCACGGCCTTCTTCATACAATCCTCAGTTGGGGCCGTTGGGGGGCAGGCCCTAAATACCAGCGCGTTTTCCCTTTAATGACCACTGTAGCTTTAGAAGGGGTGCCCTCTGAAAGCCACTGCTCGGAAAAGCAGAATGTCAAAGGGTCACCCAAGGAGCCATGGCCAATATAGGCGGCGCCCTGCAGCCGTGGGCGCCCCTATATGAGAGAGCGCGCCCACTTGTCACCTCCGATTAAGCATTTTATGGCCACCGTGTCAGCGCATGTGCACAGGAGGGGTCAAGGCGCCAAGCCAAGATGGGAGTCAAGATGGTCCCGAAGGACTCCCTCAGCCCAATCCCAGCATCTTTGGGGCTTCCTCATGTAGAAGGCCTTTGGGGCTTGGTGAGGCTAGGAAGAGGTGGGGCACTAAATATTCACACTAATACTGCTACAGCTGCAGAGGGGCATGGAGGACATCTCAGGTTGTGTCTTGTATAAACAGCCACCTTAATAGGAAGCAGTAAATGTAAAGTCTGTCCCAAGTAACTTTGGTAATGCCCTTGGAAAGGCTGTCCTATTTCCATACCAACAGTTCATGCCGTCCTACTCACAGAGTTCCTCGTGACCTTTACAATGTACTACTTATAGAGTTCCTTGTGACCTTTGTGATGTACAACCATGGTGGTCTTCCTTTTCACAACAGCACCACATTGAGGGAAAACACAAGATTAATTTATGGTGTCCTCAGAGAATTTTGAAATAGTCTCTAGTTGATCATCACTTGACATGATCATTGCTGTTGCCTCACCCAACTATTCATCGGACATTACTCGTTCAAAAGTATTGCTTGTAATAAAAGTAAGAGTGATAGGCACTTAACATGTGTACAAAGTGTGAGTGTCACAGTGAGTTTCCTCTTTACATTACAAGACCTACTTGGCCTTCATTTTTGAAAAGGTTAACTATGTCAGATGGCAGACCCTTCCTTCTGCAAAGGAGGGACAACGTTTCTTAGTTCACTAAAGAACTGCCGAATAGGGACACAACAAGTCGTTCTAGAGAACTATTATTCTTGAGATATTATAACCAGAACCTTTCCTGCAATAAAGGAATAGAATTCAGCAGTGCTTAGTGGTAAAAACTGCCCGAGTTAAATTCTGTTGTAAACATACTACCTCCCAGTGGGCACAGAACATTGAATCAACATTGAAAATTGGTTTAAAATGTTGATTCAACATAGATTCAATGTTGGTTCAACATTGAACTGAATAATGTGCCCACTGGGCTTAGACTAAGTTAACTATACCTGGACTAGTTTGCCTTTTCCATGTACTACTTAGAAGTATGAATTACATAGAGCAGGTGTAAAGCGGAGGACATTCACCCATAATTATAAGGACAACAGTCGACTTACATCAGCTGGATATGTGAAGTATTGTATTTGTCTCTCGCATCCCACGATAAAAACATAAAGAGACTTGTGTGTGTTTGAGTTGATATCATGACTGTGTTCACCGTACGGACAATGGCACTGGAAATAACTGTATACCGACAATAATAGAAAAAGCATACCACTGACAAGTATTCTGTATTTGTATTCTCATCATCCGATTATAATTCCCTGCATTATCTATTACACTATGACCCCTACTCACCAACTCCACATGCTGTTATTATGTAGGTGACATGTTTTTACCAGTGGACACTGTTTGTAACACTGGATTGGCAAAATATTCTGCATTGCTTAGAGACTCTTCCGTTGTACTTTATGGGTGCGTAGCGGGAGGCTGATAAAGCCGCAGGCCGTGGAGGCCATGGTGCAGAAATGGATGTTATTCAAGTTGGAGGCAGGTGGTATACCACAGTGATACTGCATCACTGCACAGCATCCGGCTGGTTGGTACTGGAGTTACAATGGAGCCTCCACGAGGCACTACTACCACTCTGTAACAAAAAAGGGAGCTTCCGCCATTATCTGCTGGGCTCATAATTGAGAAACAACAGCATGTGGAAACAATTTCAAATAATTACTGATAGAAAACTATGGTAAGGGTGTATGTATATACATGTGCGTTTGCTTTCTAATGTATACACAAAGCAGGATTATGTTACAGCATTATAGGGAAGTAATAACCTAGGGACTCCTATGCATGTTGTACCTATTTCTCTGTCACGTGCAGTAATTGAAATGAGGTTTATTTCCAAGGTGACCAATGTATATTTATTCGAGGGTGTATGATATATATTTGACCACACAAGGGCTACCGATTAGAGTCATGTGGACGGCGGATATCAAAATATAAAGTCCGTAATAATTTACCTACCAAGTATACCATCGTTGATATACACATTTATAAATTGGCCAGCAGTTTTACCAACCTTACCGAATTTACAGAATATAGAGGTATTCTAACTATACCTTCTAGATAATTCTAATATAGCAACTAGCTCAACTGGCAATTCTACAATATTTCTCCGTATGGCATGCCTTTCTTCCCAGAACGGACTACATATGAAGGGGCAATAACCGCCATTTTACTATACTACTCACACTTGCCACATCTTATTTAGCCAGTGTGATGAGACTTGGTGTGTATCATATTGCATCAATGAAACCTTAGGTTTCAACACTGTTCAAATGGGATTAATCAAGCATCTGTATGGACCACACACAAAGATACCTCGGGTACCATGTTGAATTCAACACAGAGTCCGAAACTCATGTTGAGCAACGGGTATCCAAATCAGAACCATTTTAACTTAAGAGCCCACTTTATCTGAGCATTAGATTTTTATGTTTGTTTCAACGCCAAGATGAATTGGTCTACTCTAATGTACGGGTAGATGAAAAATCTCGTCATTATGACGTCAAATGGATACTAATAATTCACACGCTTATCAGAGATCAAGGAGGGAATAAGTATGGTTGGGTGTGCAGCATGTGAGACGGCTTGTGGCTGTGGGTGGTAAAAGTCAACGCAGCTAATCCCTAACGGAGACCATGCAGCAGTGTTTGGGATTAAAGACATAAAACCATGACGCTCACCACCATCTCCCAACCGTCCCTATCGATCAAGCTTAAATTCATTCCTTTCTCATTATGTTTAATGATAATCCATTTTTATTGCTACTTTGCATGGGAACAATTCAGGAATGACTTTCATAAAAACGAGGACATTTGTTCCTCATCCGCCGCTGGCAAAGGAAATCGATTAAAACAAAGCTAAAAAGAGGCCAGAGCCGATGAGAAGGGGTGGGGACGGGAGGTTCGAGGAGAGGTTGTTAATTTTCTCCTCCATGGGGAGGGGAGGTGCAATCGTTGGGTGCTGGTAGGGATATCATATCTCACTTATGGCGGCAGTTTTACAACCAGTATGGAGCTCTAGTTGTCAGCAGGCCAGGGCGCATCGGGACCAGGGATGTATTATAAGGTATACAGGCGGGCCAGGTCCCCCATGCCCGGTTCCATGTCCCATTCCGTGGTATGCTTTCCTGGCAATACCACCAGCACCCTCATCGGTAGAGTGAGGTGGGCTCAGACTCTTGGATTAGCCTGGGGTATGTTTTATAAATCGGCGAGGGGATACAGACACTGTGGTAGGAGGAGAAGGAGGAGGAGCAGGGGGCGTCTAGGGAGTTGCCTGATTTAGGAAGAAGTAGAGGAGAAGAGAGGGGCAAAGGGGGAGCAGAACCAAAGCCCTAATGAGGAAATGATGTATTAAGATGCCCAAAGACGATGTGATTGGGTCCTTTGAATTTGCCACTGTTGGCTCAGGCAGCCAACTAGGCCAATGACAGGGAGAGGGAGGGTTGGGGTAGGGGTAGGGGGCTGGGACGTCATAAGCGGTATTACGAGCCGACGGCCGCGCCGCCCCTTTATCATTGGGCTGATGGAAACGGGCCGACAAACGATCCAAGTTTAATGAAGGCCCACAAAAACCACCATCTTACGCCGTAAATATCCTGAATCGGTGATCCTCACGAAGAAGGCCCAGGGTCGCCAGAAAGGGAGGAGGTGGACCACCACCATCTTTAAAATCACCTCCCATCAAGGCCAACTTTCACCCACACCAAAATCCGTGCCATTGTCTGCACTATATATATGCACTATATCAGTGCGGTTACTCTTCTTATCACCTCCATGTATATCCCCATCAACTATCTTTCACTGACTATAAAAGCCAAAATTCAATATCAGTCGTTGTTCTTTATATCACAAAATATATATGACTTATTATTAGAATTAATATCATCAGATGACTACCATGGCACATGTACAATTGCATGTGTCCCCACATCAGGAGAAGAGAGTGCTCAGTCTCTGCGTCCTACCACCTTCACAGCTCCCTGACCCCCCCCCCCCCCCCCCACCCACCTCCGTCCACAAGCACACAACACACAGCCTATGGCTGGCTGTCAATGAGGCCAGTAGCCGGCGGGAGGTGCGGGCCAGGCAATTTCCTAACATCAAAAGCTCAGTGAACTTTTCAGCTCTAAGGCCTGGGGGTAGGAGATGCTCAGACCCCTGTGTCCTGTGGCCAGTGGACTGCGTATGTGTGGATGTGCGAGTTATCTAGGCGGGTGGGTGTGGGTGGGTGGGGGGTTGAGGAGTACACGGGGAAGGGGGCGTGGCTGAGGCAGTGACCATCTTTCATGTTGAGTTTCTTATTTAGCTGCAGGAGGATGGGGCCTGGGCAGACTAGGCAGGGGAGGAGGAGCAGGAGGAGTAATCAAAGTGTTAGCCGTGCGCGACCAGCAGGGTCTCACGGGGCGGGGCAGGGCTAAGCCGCGCCCGCCGGACACATTATTGATAGAGCGCCGTAAGAGACATACGTAAGGCGATGGTGGAGGGGAAGGTCAGAGGGGAGAAAGAGGAAAGTTGGGAGGAGAATGGTAGGATAGTGGAGGGAAGTACAGCAGGGGGTGGCCAGGGAACGGCCATGGAAGAAAAGAAATAGGCTAGGAAAAGGCGATAGCTGCAGCAGGAGTCAGTGAGAGGGTGGGGCTATACTATTGAGAGAGGGAAGAATCAAACGCTAAATTGTCTCAGGAGGAAGGGAGGTATAAAGCCACCGAAAGTAACATGAAGAAACTAGATGCGGATAAGCATGAATAGGAAATAAGTGGGTATAAACTAGGGCAGGGGGACATGTTATGTAGGAATAATAGAAAGATGAGACCATGCATGATCTAGAGTAATGGGGATAGGGCGCCTATAGAGGAGACTCCGTGAGCAGAGTAAAGTGAGAAGGGTTGAGGCTGCTGTGAAGTTAGAGTATGAGAAGGGGGGGGGGGTGCATGGGGACTGGCCACGTCCTTAGAGCTGAGGCTGGAGCAGGGATTATGGATGGCACCGAGACGGTGGCCATACATCATGAGCACGTGATGGCCCGGCACGACCGGGGGCCGCGACACACAACAATGCCCCCAGGAAAAATTATGTGGCGCGGGCCGAGAGGTATATGTGCGACCTGAGGGAGGGAGGGTGGGAGTGTGGGAGGGAGTTTTGTACAAGCCCCACCCACCCCTTCTTCTCTCCAGGGAGGGAGACCGGACGGTTCCTCTGCCGCCTCCGCGCCGCACGTACAGTGAAAGGCCCCACTAGCAGCAACGCCGTCCACTGATGTCCTCATCACTCATGGGTCACACAACCCACTGGTAGCCAGCACGTCTTTGTAAAGCCATACACTGCAGCTCAAAGCAACCACTGTACTGGCACTCTAAACCAGAGCTCTTACAGCTACTATACAGCTATCTGATTCACAACTATCAAACTTAAGAAGCATTACTACATGTACTATGCACCTGACTAGCACCAGCACCAAAGAGGTTATCACCCCATTTTATCACTATCACTATTACCCCTATTATAACACCATGTAGTACAGTCTACTACACAGGTTATAAATACGAATATTTCTCTACCCAATATTCTATATTATAATCATATAGTCAGAACTACCCCACTTTATGATGATATTCAACATTTTAAAGATCCTGGCAAGAACAATAAATATCCTGTTTTACAGCACTAAAGTCCTTGCCTGCTCCTCCCTCCTCAATCGTGTCCTGTTAACATTTCCAGGAATAGGCCGAGGCGAGTTGGGAGAACACACATTCCAGGGCGGCCCAGGAGGATTCTCTTGCGAGGGTTGTGGAGAAGGGCAGGGCGCCCAAGGTGACCGCTGCTCCTTGAATAATACACAAGCAGACAAGTCCTCACTCTGCCCCACTTCCCTGTCAAAACATAACTATTCTTTGTACTGAGTTGTTCAGTCTTAGCTGACTCTCACCGTGAAGCATTTTGACTTATCTTGTTAGCTTCCACATCCCCCCTCTTCATTATAGTTCTAATATTGCCGTTGTCAAGCGTTTCCTCACTGAATGTGGAGGACTCTCCTTTTATCTTATCCTTGTGCATGCCTTCCCCATTCATAATGAACCCATTACCATTGGACTCCAAATTGTAAACATGTGTATGTATAAAATTATATGCATGTGTGTGTCCCCTTCCCTCCCGACCATCCTTGGGCTACCCCCCCCCCCCCTCTCCTACCTCTATAGTCGAAATCCTACACCTTGTAATGTAAGTCCCTCCTCACACTACTACATTCTACATTCACAGTATTCTTAAAAGCCTTTTCAGTTTCCTCATCCCTCCTTCATCTCACACCAGCCTCCCACCTTCCATCTCCAGTCAGATTTATGAGGCGGGTTGCATTAAAGAAAAGATAAGGCTGGAGAAAAAGTTACATGTGGCCTCGCCGAGATGAAGTCTGTCTTTTTAGGGACCCTTCTTCTCTTCGCGGAGAAATCCTCCGTTAGGACAGTGAAGGCGCATGCGTATTAATCCCCTGTACGTCCCTTCATCATCATCATTATCATCATCCTGCATGTACAAGATGGCGGGGGGAGGGGGATTTCTCAGACAATGCACTTTTTAAGCAGATAGATTACTCCTTATTCCTCGTGCATCATCTCGGTTCAATGACGTTTTTTAAATTTAATTTATCAGTGTACCCTATAAATGCCAAGTCATAAGGTGTTATGGATTTAGTAGATATAATGGCCTGTATGTGCGTTGGTAATTAATTAGAAAAATATGCTATATATTTCTATATTTACGAGTACCAAAATAATAAAGAGAATCTAGAGATGGTTACCCAAGATGGTATACTGGGGAGGCAGATGAATTGGTAGTTTATTTAATGGATGACATTATACGCCTTAGTTATGCATGTGGAGATTTAACAACTAAATCCCCCACCCCTGGTGGTAGGTAGAATGTGTGTGGGCGGGCCTGAAGGGAAGTGGATAGGTGGGTTGAGGCATGGTGAGGTGTGGCGAGGCGAGACAGAGTAAGGGGAGAAAGGAGAGCCCATGAATGTCTTGGTATGATATTGGAATGTGGTGCAGCATTCAATAATATTGCATGTAATCAGACTTGGTATGACGGCTGTGCCATGGGGCATGTCTCTCATATGGACCCCAATTCTCTCAGTGACTATAAGCTGGTCAATAAAGCAGGAATCATGCCTCCACAGTCTGTGGGTATAATGAGGAGACGATGAGGGTGGGAGTCAGCCGGCCATCTAGTCCGACTGTGACAGTTTGGCAATACTTTATGTATAGAGACACACCATGTGTCATCAATATCTGCCGTAGTCACAGAATGAGGACGTAAATTGCATACAGTAGCGCTCATGGTGTTTTGATTGGTAGTGGTGCCACCGTCTGGATAGGATGAAAAACACCAACAATGCCGGAATTATTATATTATAAGTACAATACTTGGATTAAAACTGTCTCATAGTCTGAATCTCCCCGAGAGACTTCCCCGATCCATTCCTAGCGCATGCATATGCCACTCTCTTACACACGTATTCAAATACCTCTATTAGTAGAGATATTCTCTTCAACTTATGATGCCAACCAGGTCTAAACTAAAGCGACACACTCAAAATCATGCCGATATATGCAAATTTAGCTGGTATAAAGCATCATAGCCGAAAGGAGAGATTGGCATGATATTTCATGTTGGAGAACATGACTACATGATTGTATTCTCATGTATATGCATGCAGATTTATGGAGATGGCTGTATACAAATACATGCGGTAGTTTACGCTTCACATGTTATATACTAACACTAAGTTGTATGCATAGAGATAATGGCCTGTGCTCTAATGATTCGTTGCGCCATGAATATAAATCTATTACCTACACATAACATCATTAGCATGGCGTCATCATCCACTAGATGAGACCCTAGAGGATAATCCCTTTATGTTGGTTCAACAAGAGATAGGCCATAGACAGGGACAACTTTACATACATATATACTACTTACACCAGCTCGACGTACCCTATACATGTATAGCGATGTGAAGCTGGACTTTTAATCAGGTACCGGTATCCAAATCCTACTATGGTTTTATTATTGTATAGATATGATAATGGCACACCATATTCAGGAATATAAAGGGATAGGCTGAATAGAAAGGGATAGGCTGACATGAATGTTATAACCAAACAGCTGGTTATTTTCAATTCGGATAGTGGTCGAGCTGTGCTCAAACAAATTATGTATACTGTTTGTTCACTCCTTCCTTCAGTAACCTTCCTTTATTTTAAGGCTAGATGCTGCGGAATTCTTAGAGATGTTTTAAACAGTATGCGAATGTAGCCTTTCGACACAGTTGCACACCCAGATACCATTATATCAGCTTTGATATCTTTCCTCATTGCAGTTTTGGGGGAGATACACCGGATTAACACTGGCAGAAAGAAAGCTTGATGAATGCATTAGCCTCGACTTGGTGCTTACAAATTGACAAAACATGCAGCCACTTGCATGACGCGTAATTTCGAACGGTGATTGTTTCTTGAAAATTCATTACAGAATTATGCCAGTAATGAAAGCTTCGGCACGAGCTACATATCCATAGTAAACACACACCGTCAGTCATAGAGGGCTAATTATTACTTGATTAATTGCCACCACAAAAAGGTTTATATTATGATGTATCAATGCATAGATGGGGTAATGTTACGTCGGGCGTTTAGAATGCGACAGCCTCCCCCTTTAGAGCTACCCCATTACCAAGGCTATATGCCAGGCAATGATTTCAGGGGCTTAAACCAGGCAGGGCTGGAACGCATAACTTGTTTATGTAAAGCAGGATGGATAATGCCATTTTATCATGCGGTCAATGAATACACTAAGCCATCTGAATATGGCAGCGCACATTGGCGAGAGACTTTAACGAAGATTTAGCACCCTACCTCACTAACTGAACTAAATCAGGGCCGGAGTAGGAAAGGAAAAACGACAGAGATGTTGTGCCTTCCAATGGGTGGAGTAAGATATGATCTGCGCACACTTCCAAATGATATTAATCGTTCCCTGCTTTTGACGACAGGCTTCAATGTCGTCTGCTGCAACGGGTCCTTTGTAGGGGCGCCGTGATTATCTTAATCAAATGTAAATAAACAGTTTTGCTACATCTTTCAAATTAATTCCCTGACTTAATTTCCAATTGAGGGCCCTGAAAGACATGCACATGCGCAGACGCCGGAAGCCAGGTGCGTGCGCAAGAGAGGCTCTTAATGCGCAGGCGTAAGGCGAGTGGGCGATAATAAGACAAGAAGCGCCTAGTGTGAAGACAGAGCTTAGATAACCAATAGGGAAATGTGATATTCTTGTCTCTAATTGATTTTCTTACTCGTAATTTTCCTGGTTTGTATGGGTTATCAATATCCTGGGAACAAACCCACACTTTCGACGGAGGGGTTGTACTATGCAATATTTAAGGCATATAGGAAATTAAGCTCGAAGGATACACCAATAGCTCCCAGAAATTACAGTGTGTACCAACATAGGCCTAATATATCATTGTCCTGGTCCCTATACTTAGCCCAATATTTCAGACTGCACTTCTTGAAAAGTGGATTTTCTTCCATAGAGGAAGCCAAACTATCATACTGGATGGCAATTCCATGAGACCTATCTATACAATTTGAGTCTTTCATAGAATATGGCGGATTTGATATTATGGATGTACAATGCGGGCAGAGGTTACTTCGTGCCTGGAATATTCCTGCCACCAACACCATCTCTGCCAACAAACTGCTCTCCTTAGAAACAAGAGTATTTTGCCACAAAGTTGAACACAACATAGTTTCCAATTTGAACTGGAATGACTAAAATACTATTTTATCGGAGTAATGCACAGGTCTGTCCATGTACTAGTTTGATTCATTTCTATTTTATTCTGCTGACAGTTTATGCAGTCTTCTCGCCAAAACTAACCCATATAACCTAGATACACTGTAATTTAGCATAAAATAATAAATATGGTGCTATGTGGACAATATAGGTGTACAGTTAAAAACGGTTTATCGACAAGTATCTATACAATGAGAAAGGCTTAAGGGGGAACCTATCGCTGTCCTCCTTGTTCATCCAGATAATGCCCTTTGCCATAATGTTCTGAGACACGTGTCTTTCTAAGTACTTAGGCCTAGCAGGGACATTGCAGAACAGCACAGACAGGCTAAAGCCATTTTTGATGAGAGATACGCGGCCTTAATCAGTTCTGCTCGCTGGGCATGATCGTCTTTCGCCAAATGACAAAAGCATGGCCCAAACCAAGCATGATGCATCTCCTGGTAGCCTCCTTTATCCAACCTGTCTCAATCTCTCTCGTTTTCAATGGGGGTAGAGAGCTCTGGCTGCCAATGGAAGATGAATATTGATGTGGGAGGGTGTGGGTGTGGAGGGTTGGGGGTCTGTAGGGGAAGGAGTAATATTAACACTGCTTTGTGCTGTATCGTACACAGCCTGCTGCAGGAATCAGCACCTCTTGTCTTTGCCTACTGACCCGACCCCTACCGGCCATCCATCTTTCCACCACCCAACCTGACGCACATGCGCAATATAAACTGACTTGGGATAACAATGGCCGTTTCTTCATTTGTCCAATTTCTAGGACATTGAATGACTTAATGGCGCCCATTCCAGGAAAATGGTTAGCGTATGGAATGTTATTTTGGAAAACATACTTTGGGAATAACTCAAAGACTGTCCCTTGCACATGATATATAACCTGTTACAGATAATGTTCATGTGTATGGCTATAGACCTTATACGCAATACTCCCCTATTGATATTTGAAGTGGACGATGTCATTTTAAATCTATTAAAGAGATGAGTTGTTACATTCTTGCTTAGTACCTGATAATTGCTGATAAGAATACCTTTATTTTGAGATACATCCTCAATACAATAGTAAAACCATCAATATACATGTATGGCATATCGTTATGAGAAGGTAGCTTCACTATTGGTTTATAATAATGCTGGAACTTTTGAAAACTGAGATTTAATACAGGTATGACCAAAGAGTACAAAGTGGAGGTGGTTTAAGCTTGACATATGTCCTTTATTGGTCATGTAAGTTCCCTATAAGGTCACATAGGTATCAGACTGTTAAATGGACAATAGATTCATGGCCTGACTTTCTTCTGAGTAATGCCATGTAAGACGATTGGTAGACAAATAAAATTGTTCATCTCAGACATCATTTGTTGGTCACGCACATTGAGTAGGGTACGGTGTCCAGATGTGTCTCCCCAAAGTCATTTTGCACCATGCCCTATATGTGCAAGGGACTTGTCAATGCAATCCAGTAATGTAGGGAGTAGAGAGTAGTCAGACATGGGTTGGTAGTTTAACGGTTAGCATGCTTATCACCAGTGTGAGAGGTCTGTGGTTCCATTCCTGGCAGATCCAATGACTAGGTTTTCCGTGACCTCTACATATACATGTCAGGTGCAGGGCATCATTTTATTATTATAGTTGACAGAAAACGTTACATGGTAACTCTAGATGGTGTTTCAGTTTTTTTTCAGCAGAGAAATAGGTTTGACCCTGTATAGGTATGGGTCTCGTCATCTTTGAACACTGTACCTCAACATCACATGTTACTAGATCTAGAACCACATAACAAATAGAATGATATGTTGCATGATTATGCAGCATAACACACCGCAATTGCACCCCAAAATGAGGGCATAGTGCATACGTTATAGGGAAGGGCTGCTTACAAATCGAATTTCCCCCATACCCTTCCCTTGCGGTGGGATGTAATTATGCACATTTTGTATGTTAGGGAGGAGGGTAAGGCTATAGGGGCAGTAGAGGGGGTGAGCGCGTGGGCTTTGCAGGGCCGTCACAGCAGTCTTCATTAAGCCTCACTGTGAGGGGTGTATAGCGGGTAATCTAGGGGATCAATGGACGCAGACACGCCATTCCATCACTGGACTGGAGGAGGCAGAGGGCTATCTTCCTGTCCCCCGCCAGAGTCGGTGAAGTTTGTGTGAGGTAGTGGTGCAGTGGGTTGTACCTGGTAGGGGTCGCGGGAGGTGTTTTCTTTATAAGGCGGGATGTGATGGCACCATTCATGTTTTCGATTCATAAGTTGGCAAAGTTGGCTTCCCTTGGGAGATTCTCTTTTCAAGCTGACAATTGCATGTTGTGCTATCTATATCAATAGAGATAAATGGGGAAAATTGTGAAGGCAACACCTGGATTAGGACCTTGTATACAAAGGGGGGGGACGGCAAATATGTTTAAAATTTGGAACATGCACGTCGCCTATGTGTGTATGCTTCCAAAAATATCCTAATGCCATCTCTCTCCACTCCCTCCGCACTGTCCGGGGACTGCTACCCTACTCTTCCTTCTCTAAACCCCCCCCCCCGAGCCACTACATCCCTATATATAAATCCTAATATGATTATAACGATTGAATGGCGCCATCGCTGTCCTGCGTATAAAAATGAATTAGGCCAAGAAAAAGAAAAAGGTGTGTTTCAGGCAACCCGACCCTCGATTAAAAAAAACGGCTCTCTCATTTTTATTTCAATTTTGGAGATTCTTTCCCTTATTTTTAGCAATTAGCAGAAGGCCAAGAATAACAATACCTTAGTCTTAGTCTGACCTCAGTGGCCTAAATAACAGTCCAACAAATGTCTTGATATTTATATACCTTTTTTTTGCCTTAGCAGGAGCACCCATAGCTAAATATAGAACTTATCAGCTAATCTACCAAGTTAGAAAAGGCAAACAAGAAACATACATTTTTGCTCTAACCATCCCAAATGATGTCACTCAATATTTATTGTCTAAGAAACAGGCCCCTTGAGTCTGTGGTAGGTAGCTGTGTCGAAGGAAGGATAGTGGAGGAATAGCTCCCCCATACAACCCCTCCACCTGATCCTACCACTTGGTATTCTACCATCAGTCAGGTTCATTCCTCCTTCCCAACCCCCTCAGCCCCACACTATATAGCAATGACCCGTACAATGTGACATATCCAGTGTCATTCAGAAAGACACATGCATTTGTTTCTACTTGGATTTCCTGCCCTTGTCCACCGCACTGTTGGATATTTCTTTAGAGACTACATTCTGCATGTTAATATCTGCCAATCTAATGAGATTTGAACCCCTCCTACTCTCTTTCCTCTACAGCCCTTAATTCTTCCTGTGCCTAGATAGTCGGCCATCACATCGTTTTCCATCATTATTTCAGTCTACGGAAAATGGTCAAGGAAACCCCTATATTAACTATTACTAGACACTCCAACTTTAGAACGTTTTATTTATGACGTGGTTTCTTCCCAAACAATTGCCTGGGCATGAAAAAGAGTTTTACTCACCCTACCTACTTTGAAGTGTTACTCTCGGAAAAAAACACCCTTTTCCTTATATATCATTGTGCTGAAAATGTGTTTCTGATGGATGCAGTTACCGAAGTATCATTGATAAGAGTCATATTGTTAGAGGGGTATGTTGTTTACCGGAATACAACAAAAATGTGGTGGTCTATATAAATTCCTCACTCAATATTTAAAGAAATGCAATCTAATATATGATTTCAACTGTTGCTCGACAAAAAAACACATTCTCAGAGGAATCACAATAATAATTTGCTATGTCGCACCTTTTTCTAAAAAGAAATAAATCCATTGAGTGACTCCATTATTTGATGTTCCAGTACGTAAGAAGGCAATCGATTGAGAAAAAGAAACCTTCAGAAGATTCTGACTGCGACTGTGGTGCCCGTTCACCCCAATATATATGTCGGTCACTTTATCTAAGATAATTCATGGCAGGTCCCCCTCGGTAGTCAGTTATGAGACACAACCCCTATGGGCATACATTCCATAATAAGCCTTTCTGCCATCGATGCCAAGAGCACCTCTTATATATCTAAAGGTTTAACCATTCGCTTGTTCCTTATTGTCAAAGATATGGTCTCAATAAAATGCCTAGGATAAAGAGAGGGAAAGAAAAATAATAGAAAAAAGATATCGCGTTCACCCCGATTACCTCTGACCATCGCCCATCTACCCTGACGACCGGGCCGGAAATGGAACCATAATGCAGTGCGTGTGAGCGATAATGCGTGCATTTCGGGAGAACATAGAGCGCCGGCCTTAGCAACCACCCATTTCTCTCTCGCGTGTTCTCGACCGCTCTCGCGAGAACTCGGGACCCGCGAGATGCGCAGGAGATGTGAAGGGGCCATGGTGGTGGTTGTGGTGGAGGGGGTGGGTAGTGGAGGATGGCAGTAGGCGGCTAGATGATGTATAGTATGGGGGGAGGGCGACTTAAAACTGTCATGATCGTGACGCGGCTGTTCTGATACATTGAGACCCTGCGAGGCTGCACGAGGCTGATACAAGCCCGCCCTTGGTTCTCTCCCGCCAGCCCCAGCGTCAAGGAAACCACAACTGTCCGATTTATCCCACCCGATATTGCATATAAATGGCACCGTCGGCGACCCAAAGGGGAGCTCTGAAGATACGCAGCAACCCCGGCCGTCTACCCCTTGTGTATAGCGAAGAATGGAAGTGACCGATTGGAAAATGTCCAGGGGGTTCTGTGATAAACCGTAGCTGAAGGCCTTCACTTCAACCGCCATTATAGTCACGCTTATTCAACATAGAGAGCCAGGGTTCCCCTACGGTCCCTTAATACATTATCCCTTCCGGGTTGAAAGGATTGGCCATGTCACTGTCAATAAACTGGGTGCTTTCCTGTATAGTATGTAGCTCAGATGGCCGTGACACCTAAATATTGGCGGAGATAGCTTGGGTCAGTGGCTGCAAATATCGAGGTGAATTCCACAACTTCACGGCCGGCTGTCAGAATCAGCAGATTCCCACAAAGCGGGAGCAGCTCGGATCTAGACATGGTTGGGTGCTGTTTACTGGACTGGTACATTCCTGATGGGGTTCAATGTCATGCATGGGCATATATCGCTATGGGATACAGCGAATAAATAGAACAAGTCGAAAAGGGTAATATAAGAGAGACAGAGAGGCAGAGACAGAGACACACAGAGAGAAGAGAGAGAGAGAGAGAGAGAGAGAGAGAGAGAGAGAGAGAGAGCAGAGAGAGAGAGAGAGAGAGAGAGAGAGAGAAAGAGAGAGAGAGAGAGAGAGAGAGAGAGAGCGGGATAGAGTTTTAGTAGTATATAATATTAGGGGTTTACATCGGGTACCGGGTATGTCATTGGTATCCGAGGTAAAACTAATTATAGGAATCTTCATTTTCTACTTATTGATGAAAGTCTTGAGATTTAGATTGTTAAATATCATTTTCTTTATAGCGGTGAAACTGCTTTCTCCAGTACATGTATTGCCATCGGTGGAATCTCTAAAATGTGGAGAACCTACTCTGACATAGGCCACGCTGGAATTTGATAAAAAAAAGTGCTAGAAGATACAATATTTGCCGAATGTTGTGAAACTACGTCCAAAGTCAATACGGGATTCACTTGTGCCGCGGGCCCATCGGTCAATACTGTGTACCCGAGTTACACACGCCTGGTGTTAGAGTCAAATATTTTACACCGCCATCTTGAAAAGTGTGCTGGCGCCCTCGAGTGGCTTGAATATGGTCACGTGACCGGAAGTAAAGTGTTCACACCTGGCCGACCGTCGCCATCCCTAGTGTTGGACATTGGCAACGACTGGCGGTCAGTTAGGCTTGCCTTCCCTACCCCCATTCCCTTTATACACAACTGCTTCGCACCACCCCCACCCTCCCCACCACCCCCTTCCACTGTCGTTGCTTCCTTCTTTCTACGCCAAGTCCCACACACCCTGTCCAGTGTTAGGACCCAGTCTTGTGGACCAAGGCGAGCTAATCATCCACAATAAGGTTGTCGTGGGAACAGGCCGACCCCGGCCCCATCCCTCCAGTTCGCCCCCTATTCCATCTCCCCAAGCCCCTACCCCCTCCCTTCCCCCTAACCCTCCACCTTGCCCGCCGCGCCCCGTCTATTTACTGGCGGGCTGGCCCCACACCAAGGATCATATAGGGTAGGATGTCCGACTTGGTAGATTCCCATGTTATAGCCCCCCCCCCCCCTCTACCCCCCCATGAAAGTGGGCGACTTTGTGTGCTCACTATTGAAAACTATGGAGAATAGGGAGTTTTATGTGGTTCTTTTGAGTCTTTATTAGAGTGATATCAAATGAAAAGAAGGGGTTTTCTAGACCAAAAAATCCTGCTGAATCCAAATTTTGTGGTCTTGGTTCCCAAAAACTGACCAAATCCACTCAGAAATGATGTTTGATGATGTAAAGTATTAAAGAAATGTACAAAATAATGTTTAAAATGTTTGGGACATTACCTTTATATAAACCTGTCAAGCAAAACCAGTACCTCAATCTACCTATTCAAAGTTGGCCTATCCCTCAATCTGACAGGCTTTCTTCCTATGTATCACTCTACCTATCCTGCACACTGCCTATCCCTCAGCCTACCTATCCCTCATGTTACCTATCTTTTGAATTAGAACCTTCTCTTGGATTAGCTCATCCCTCCTAAAGCTTAAAGGCTAAAGCCTATCCCTCTCCTTGCTACTCCTGCTCACTTTCTGTGCCTACCTATCACTGAGTCTACCTATCCCCAATCTACCTATCACCCAGCCTACCTATCCCTCATTGTGACTATCCCTCACTCTGTCTATTTGTCATGTTTTATCAGCTTTATCCATATTTTTAACTATGTCCATCTGCTAAACATAGCATTCCTCACCATGTCCACTATGATTTGTACCTATCCTCAATTTTACCTATCACCCAGCCTACCTATCCCTCAATGTGACTATCCCTCACTCTGCCTATCCCTCATGTTTCATCTACATTCAATTTATCTAATCCCACATGGAGCTCAACATAACATGTCTACTATTTCTATGTATAACTTAATTCTCTTATCATATAGTCGACCTATTCTTCATTGTGCCTATTCTGGCATATCCCTCATGGTTAACCTACACATCCCTCAGACTCCCTAGCCCCCATGGCATTTACATATCCCCACCTTGCAAGATACTCTCCATTCCTATCTCTCACACTGCTTATTACACACACTACCTATCCCTCTCAGACTTCATTTTGCTGAATACCTATCCCTCGTGTTATGAATAGCCCTTATTCTGCCTATCCCTCATACTCCCTTTTACCTATCTAAGGTCTCCCAGCCTTCCCTTTTCCCAATGTACCTACATTATTCCTTAGTAAACATACACCTAAGGTACCTATCCCACAGTGTACATGCACATGCACCTTCATCTACCTATCACTCATGCTTCATATAATTGAGTCTACCTATATCCTCAGATTGCCTATCCTTCATCCCTTTCATGTTTTTATGTGAAGCCCTTAATGTATCCATCTATACTATATGTTGCATATCCCTGCCCCCAAAATTTCCCCTGTCCTCCTATCACGCATGGCCAATATAGTTATATAGATAGATATGTCCATCGACTACAGGATATGCATCATGGGTAGCAGGTAGATTGTTAGATAAGTAACACAATGGATGATATTCACTGCAGGATAGGTAGCATGGGTGATATAAAAATATAGTTATGCTAGGTAGATATGGGTAAAATGAAGAATGTGTGATATGCAGCATGGGGGATAGGAAGATAGAGAGAGCTAGAGAGCTAGAGTGAGCAAGTAGGATAGATAAAGAGAAAGCTAGGCATCTTCAGGGCAGGCAAGGTCAGGCATAGATCTAGACAAGCACGGATATTTCAGAGGCTATGGGTTATGCACAGAGACATGAGAGATATGCAGGCTGAAGGATAGGCACAGAGGGGGGCAGGCATAATTTATAAGAGGCAGACTGAGAAATAGAAGAGAGAACAGAACACAAGGTGAGGGATATGCATACGACGGGTTAGACACACTGAGGGATATACCGCAACAGCATGAACGATAGGCATCATGAGGGATAGGTAGGCTGAATGATATGAAACTTGAATGATAGGTAGATGGAGGTATATGTGCAAGTAAACTGTAGGATAGATACCTTTGGGGTATGTTGACTAAGGAATGGTCACCATAGGTAACAGTAAGACGTTATAGGGAGCATGAGGGAGAGGCAAAATGAGGGACAGTCATAGAGGGCATGAGGGATAGGTATTCAGGAAGATAAAGTGTGAAAAGAATAGGTAGTATGTGTCTAATAAGTAGTTTGAGAGATAGGTATGGAGAGTATCTTTCAAGGTGGGGATATGTAAAAGCCATGGGGCTAGGGAGTCTGAGGGATGTGTAGTTTAGACATGAGGGATATGTCAGCATAGACATAATGAAGGAGAGGTATACTGGGTGATAGGAAAATTAACTTATCCATAAAAATTGCAGGCCTGTTATCTTTAGTAGATAGGATCAAATAAACAGAAAAATAATGCAAGTTAAACATGAGGGATAGGCAGAGTGAGAGATCGCACGATGAGGGATAGGTAGGCTGGGTGATAGGAAAATTGAGGATAGGTACACATCATAGTGAACATGGTAAGGAATGCTATGTTTAGCAGATGGGCATAGTTGAAAATATAATATGGATAAGGCTGATAAAACATGGCAAATAGGCAGAGTGAGGGATAGTCACAAGAAGGATAGGTAGGTTGGGTGATAGGCAGATTCGGGATAGGTAGACTCAGTGATAGGTAGGCACAGAAAGTGGGCAGGAGTAGCAAGGAGAGGGATAGGCTTTAGCCTTTAAGCTTTTGGAGGGATGGGCTAATCCAAGAGAAGGTTCTAATTCAAGGGATAGGTAACTTGAGGGATAGGTAGGCTGAGGGATAGGCAGTGTGCAGGATAGGTAGAGTGATACATAGGAAGAAAGCCTGTCAGATTGAGGGATAGGCCAACTTTGAATAGGTAGATTGAGGTACTGATTTTGATTGACAGGTTTATATATAGGTAATGTCCCAAACATTTTCAACATTATTTTGTACATTTTCTTAATACTTAGCATCATCAAACATCATTTTTGAGTGGATTTGGTCAGTTTTTGGGAATAGAGACCACAAAATTTGGATTCAGCAGGATTTTCTGGTCTAGAAAACCCCTTCTTTTCATTTGGTATCACTCTAATAAAGACTCAAAAGAACCACATGAAACCCACTATTCTCCATAGTTTTCAATAGTGAGCACACAAGGTCGCCCACTTTCATGGGGGGGTAGATGGGGCTAGAGGGGGGAGGCTTGTCACACTGTGCCCATAGGCGAGGTGCTAAGTCAGACCTCCTACCCTATACACTTCTTGCCCACACGCCAACCGATTGACATTTCCAGCCGAAAGGTTCGCTGCAGATCAGACAGTCGTCGGGGGCCGGGGGCCGTCTTAGACCGGCGCAGATATCGTCTTAGGCAAATAGAGCCCCCTAAAAATAGACTCTCGTGCCCAACCCTAGCCCGCCTGTCGCCAACGGAACTCAGGGCCACAATCTGCATTATATAGCCTTTATCCTGCTCTGTTCTTATATTCTTATCTTAGTCACAAATTATGTATGATCGTGTTTCAGCTTACTCTGACCATTATGGAGATGCCCGGGGCGCGTGGAACCCATGTATGTATAATATCTGCTTAATGACCACAGGAGAAGCCTGATGCTGTGGTATAATGGATTAAGCCGGAACCAAGGTGGTACCGCTTTTTGTACGCTTCACGAAAACTGCGACAGCGGTATTATCAGTTAACTTAATTTATCCCTACACCAAATGTCATCTCTTGATTTCTTGAAAAAAAGTCCGTACCTTTAGTGCTTTAGCTGGTCTTATTCATGATATAATGAGAATGGGGTCAAATCTTTGTTCATAACCTCCTTTACTTGGAAAAAAACATCGCATTGTCAATTACAGATTCTCCCAGGTTAAAAAGGATAATAGTTCTATAGAGGTCGCCGTCGTACAAAGTACGATTACCTCCTCTATGACTATTGTATACTTTCAAGAATCTGATCTACCTTTTTCATATTACATATAATTCTATATTATATATAACAGTGACCTGGATCTTGTAAAAGTCCTTTAAAACTGTATTATAGTGTTTAAGAACTTTTACAACATCCAGATCACTGTCAACGTTCGCCATCTCCCTCTCTCTCTGTCCCTTCTCTCTAGCTTCCCCCCTCTCTCTCTCTCTCTCTGTCTGTCTCTCTCTCTCTCTCTCTCCGTCTCTCTCTCTCTCTCTGTCTCTCCCTCTCTCTCTCTCTCTCTCTCTCTCTCTCTCTCCGTCGTTCTCTCTGTCTCTCTGACTGCCTCTTTATCTCTGTCTTTCGCTCTGCGTGCTTCGATTGATGTTCCACTTCCGGCTGTTGTCGAGAATGTGCATGAGAGTCTGTCTTCAGGTCGCGTTCTCTGCAGAGTGATATGGCCATCGCCTTCCGGTTAACATGTATGCACTGACAGCCGCTCGATGTCGTTCCGCGCCAGAAAGTAGTGCCCATCGACGTGAAATATGTCTGCCGCAGGGGCTTGGAAGGGGTTGGTGTATGCGTGTGTGGGAGGGAGGAATAAGTGGACGGGTTGGTTATATGAATTTCTTTGAAGAGTAAGGGTATGCCTTCGTGTATTGCGAAGGGTAGGGGAGGAAGGTATTTTATTTGATAAGTGCATGCATTGTGGAAGTAAGTTATGTAATTTAGTTTAGCATGCACTTTGTCAGGACAGGTTGAGAATACGCTGTACATGTACTCGGTTTCAGGTGGAGAAATACACTTGCACTTGGGTGAGGAGAGGATATCTTATATTTGGGTAGATGTCGACGTAGATGTAGATGCTGTGAGGTGATAGCTCTAGGTGGCTTCTGCATGTGTAGGAGTTGTTTGCCAGGAAGGCTGAAGGTAATTATCAGGTATCATCATGGTGGGTATCTGGGTGTGGGGGCTGGAGGCTGCTGACCATGGTTGACGGTAGTCTATAGATTGCCCAGCCAACCAAAAAAAACATACGTTATTTTACGTCAAAATAACGTTTTAAACTTTATATAACGTCATACTATAGTAAGAAGCCTTAGAGAAACGTTATATAGAACATAATAAAATGTTGTATAATGTTTTTTTGTTTACTGGGTGGGTACAGGAGGTAATGTTTGCACATTACTGGCTTCAGTGGTGCAGACCCATGTACATGTATATAATGTGGGCCTATGTATTTTATATAGCAACGCATGGAGAAGCGGGGGGGGGGGGTATAATTATGATGTGTGTGTGTGTATGTAGAGCGGGGAGGGGATAAAGGGATGAGTATATAGTGGGGGGTAGGTAGGCTACGGTGTGTCATATTACTGGAAACAGGGACCTTGCGGTAACTGAATAGGGAAATGAGTAGGGGTGTGATAAGGCAAAGGGACAGCTGAGTGGGTGGGAGCGTTTGTGGAGGGGGTTGGGAAGGGAGGGGGACTGGGCGTGCCTCAGGTCTGACATGGTCCTGGCATCTTACGAGCTTACCCCCGGCCCGCCTTTACCATGTCGCTAAAGGCCGGCAGCGGCCGCACTTCCGCCCGTATGCATGTCGGCGACAGGCTGGACCGGGCCGGCAGTATGCCCTCCAAATACAATCTAGTGCATTAATGCTTTGAGGCGGGCCGACATTAAATCTGGGACGCTGACAAAGTCACTCGGGGCTCGGCTGGAGCGGGGACGCCCGATCCGTCACCACGAGGCCGACACTCGCGTGCCGCGTAGGAATACCTAATGAGAACTCACCGCGCACCGGAAACCAGCCACACGTAAAGGGTAAAAAATATATACAACGCCCTGGCAGTCAACTGTTGTAACGGGTATGGCGGGATATGGCTATTGTGGAAAAGGATAGAAAGGTCGGTGAGTGTTTGTTTCTGTCGGAATTGTACATTTAGTGCACAGATGATTGTATATCATCCAAAAATAAGTATGTGAAACCACATGAACCAAGTAACATCAAACTATGGAAACTTAGTTTTGACTGTAACCAGAAATGTGGAGTCGGAAAAGTAAGTTTGATATTGAACTTTTCTTGTTTTCAGAATCAAAACGCAAACACTATGGGGCCCCTGGGTCAGGCAGGCAGGAGGGGTGGGGTGGGGTGAGGGGGAGGGGGGGGTCTATTGAGCCAGGATACATTGGACAGGCTGTGCAGGTCGAGAGGTGGAAAGTGAGACTCCCGTGTATTGATACGGAACATAGGGGGCCCATGACGGAGGAATACCAAACCGGAAGCACGTGACCACGCGTGGCGGTCTCTGATTGGCCAATGCCCTGCACACATGCGCAGTTCGCGACCCCGCAAAGGACGCCGGGATTTACTTTTAGAAAGGGGCTGGTGCCTAATAACTGCGGTCCTTGTGGTGTATTCTACAATCAGAAGGTAGAGCACAGCGTCTGAAGAAGCCTGTGAGAGGCAAAGGGGGAGGAGGAGAAAGTCGCGCGGACTTTATGCCGAGGCGCGGCAATAAACGCTGTCAAAATGAATTATCAACGGGGTAATCGGATGATGGAAGAGGCCTGGTGACAACCGCGGGGCAGCCGCGCTGAAAATGAATTGACGGGTTGCCATGGCAACCGTAATCCAATAGAGAATCACCCTCCCTCCCTCTCTCCCTCCTCCCTCTCTGCCCCATTCCTCCTTACCCACCTCCACTCTCCTTTCCATGGTCCCGACACAAAATCTGAAAACCGTACATGTGTGCTGGTGGTGAGTGCCCTGGCGGTCGGCAATGAAGGGGAGGAGACATGCAAGGGTTGAATCCACAGATTCCTAGCATCACCCCCACCCTACCACAACCCACCTCCTGTCCCTCCCACCCCCTCTTCAGCAACCACCGACCGCTCAACTAGACCGCCCTCCACGACGCTAACTTCTGACAAAATAGAATGAGCGCGCGATTGGCAACACCAGCCATGTTGGCATCTTCTGAGGGCGCGTCGGGGGGATTTAATAAAAGCAGCCCGATGGGGGGAGGTGGGAGACATGGGGGATGGTGAATCCAATTTGGGGACCTCGCTTCAAAAGGAACGGTGGGTGATCCCCTGTCTGCCTTGTTGCCTGGAACCCCCCCATCCCCAAACCCCAACAGTAACTACCCCTCGATTACCCCTTAGTCGCCAATGCTGGTATTTGAATTCCAATACAGCCGGGAACTGGGGGACGGGGAGAGGCCCCGCGGGCACAGTAGCAGACATCGGCAGCCACTTCTCACCAAAGATATCGAGTTGGGTCCACTATGAATCGGTCTTGCTTCCCCTATAGCAACGAGCCTAAATATAGAGCTGTATGCTTACACTCTACTATTCTTGCCTATAGTCTATATGTGATCTCTATCTGTCTATTTCTCCCTTTCCTCCTGCTTCTCCCTCTATCTTCTGTCCACTATACACTGTAAAAAAATTCCGTTAAAATAACAGAGATTCACTGGCAACACCGGGTGCCGGACTTTCACCGTAAAAATAACTGTCGTTTCAAATTCTCCGTAATTATAACGGTGAAAGTCCGGCACCCAGTGGTGCCAGTGAATCACTGTTAATCTAACAAAATACGGAACATCACTGGTATTTTAACACAGTGCCTAAACAATAGTTTTAACAATATTTAACTCATTTATCCCAGTATTTCTCCGTCCATTTATCCACCAATACTTAAGTCTATGCTCAATATGGTTGCATGCCAAATTTGGTACCATGTCCAATCAGCAATAGCATCTTAGTACTTTAGGCCTAATCATTAGGAATCAGTCTATGATAGCCTTATAAAATGCTTCATGACACTTTGTAATGCCAGTCCATGAGAATGAGTCACTCTAGGATGGCTACAGAGCAAACCTTACAGCTTTTTATCTATATATTTTTTCTTATTACCACAAAAATGTTGTTCTTAGCATCCATGAAAATCTCCTCATGAACCAAACTGCCACCTGGTGTGATAAAACTAAACATCAATTAAACGAAGCTTCACCGTAAAATAGATAAACTGTGTTTCACTGTGAAATAAACTGTGTTTCACTGTTCTGAATTACGGATATTCAAAGTAAAATTGATTGATTTTACATTGCCCCACTGTAATAATACATAATGATGATCCATCGTAAAATTTTACATTGATTCTCTGTATATTCAACGGAATATTTTTACAAGACATAGCTTCACCATAAACGAATAAACTGTGTTTCACCGTACTGGATCACAGATATTCACAGTAAAATTGGTTGACTTAACATTGCCTCACCCTAATCACATTTACGATGATCCACCGTAAAGTTTTACATTGATTCTCGGTATATTCAACGGAATATTTTTACAGTGTAGCGCCACATTGCAGTTTTTTACTTGAGGAATATATCTAGGCAAATTCAAAATGTACTTAGGTAATGAAAAACATATTTAAATATTTGTCAGATGTCTCGGACTTGTTGACAACATCAAGACTGATTAAAGGCAGTGAACATTCACTATCAAAGGTAGCCTAACTATACTAAAATGAAGTTTAGCCATCAAGCTTACACAATTCCATGCGCCGGTGATATAAATTAATCTAAGATTTGCCAACCCTCGTTCCACCCCCTTCTCTTCCTCCCTTCCCAGTCCTCTACTATTTCCTCACCCCCTCTGTATGTTTGGTGTCTACCTCATTTTCACCCCCTCTGACAGCCTCCGTCTTGAGCGCTGGTTCTAATCTGATTCGACAATCGCACGACACTCAGGGCCGGCGTAAGGTGGCACCACAAGAAGCCCCCCCCCCTCCCAGGCCACAGAGGTTCCACCTGCCGGTTTCTGCTTACTGATAACACGCCGCTGCAGGACGGCGTGTGTGCAGCCCTTCAAAGACCGCCTAGTGATTTAGTACAGGATGTCCTTCATCGTCAGGATGCATGGACGCAGCCATGGTAAATAACTTGCCAGTGCTGCATTCAAGAATCCTGCCGACCCTAAAGGGTTGATATTAGGGATGTCATTGGTATCGAATTTTATAGGTTATCAGTTATTCACTATTTTAGTCTCGATATATATAATATATCAGTTATTAGGTATTTTTGGTATATAAGAATGACAGATAGTTTTATATAATAAAAAGCATTTTTTGCCTTGAAATAACCTTAAACCAAGAAAAGATATGCAAAGAAAAAAATAAAAAAATAAAAAATAATTCAATTTAAAAAAAAAATTAATTTTTTTCAATTGAAGAATATCCAAAATGGTGGCATATCGATACCCAGAGATTGTCAATTCGGTTATCAGATACATAAAAAATAGCGATATATTGATACTAGTGATACCAATGACATCCCTAGTTGATATCACCCTGAAGGATTAATATGAGGCTTGGATGCAGCTCTGGCGAGCGACTCAACAGGACTGCATTACCGTATCATTACGACAGTGGGATTACTCCATTAAAGCCTCATGGGACCCTTAAAGGGTTGGGGGGGGGGGGGACGCGGCACCTTCTACTTCAAATATCAGACTGACTAGATTTGAGCAGGCAATCCTATATAGGGGACATACTTCCAGGTGATAGCTCTCACGTCACGAATGCTGGGTGCTGAAAGGCCCACACATCCGAGGAGTTTATCGCAGTACCGATTGTTATTTACATATTGCCAGTCTGTTCAGTGGTAAGAATTCCGAGACTATACCTGGGACATATAGAATTATAGAGGTAATTATGGAGTATAATTGGATAGCAAGGCACAGCATCATTTATAATGCAGTTGGCATTTATATTGCAAAGTGTGTACAGATGCAGCATCAATGCCTGTTGTATTAATCTCATAATGCACATTAGTTCTTTATCACATACGGCTGTCTCATTGATTCTACTAAAGGAGACCGTATTTTCCTGTCTTGTTGAATAACCCACGGCAGTATTTCACAGCCTATGACGTCATAAAATCGGCGGTTTGTTTACATTTAAACGGCGCAGAACGAAGCTATTTTAGCTTTGACAATACGACCATCTAGCAAAAACTTCTCAGTGATTTGTATAAGAATAATTGTATGCCGTTTCTTCTAATTAATGGTCTTCATGTACATGAACAAGTGCCTTAGCATAATGACAAACAGTCACGTTAACATACAATCTATGTTTGTACCTGTATGAAAATAAATATGTATGGACTTATGAACAATACTTCTGATTTATTTCTGACATAAAGTCCACCACCTACATGACCAATCCTGATGTAAAATGGAACCTGAATATAATATTGCCTCTCAGACTTCCAATCCTGTTGGGATGAGAGACAGAACTAATGACAATTGACCAATGTGATAAACACGCAAACTTATATCCTCAATACTGTTTTTTTTTAAACATTTTAACTGTGATTCACAAACTCCACTTTAGTGCCTGCTAGTTAGTTTTCAGCAAAATAACACTTCAATCCCCCACTGGTTTTGTAGAGTTGAGCGTCAATCCCCAACTTAAATCGGTCCATCACCTTCATGGCAGTACTGGCCTCTCCTAACTGTGAAATACAAAAGAAAGCCTTTGCAGACAGCCGACTCAGCATTCCCCCACACACAATCACCCCCGTTATCTCATGCCCATCAATCTCCTGTACTCATTGACTGTGACACAAACTTCCCTGTAGACCTTTACCTCAGGAAGTATGGGAGTATGGGGGGAGGGCAGTGGGTTGTGTCAGTGTTTGAGAATGAGCAGCCCATGGAACCACTGCAGGTAGCCAAGGTAAGCAATAGGGGGATTATTGCGTCTTCGTAACTGTTTGTCTGTCCCGACCATTGTATCTTTAGAGACTAATACATCTTCGCATTCCATGATGAAGCTTTGTGGATGGGGTAAAAAAAGGTGTGTTCAGGTAACCTGATTCTAGCTTCCAAAAAAGGGCCGACCCTAGCATTGGGAACACCACATTTAAGCATACATAGATATGGCCTGTACAAGCACCGCACTTTTTAAATTTCAAGTAGCCTTTACTCCGCGCGCTCAAACATGACGGGTCCTGCTTTGAGACATGCAATTATTGCATTAACATTTCACATACCACTCTACCTGCAGTTCTGGTTCAAGACCCGGCACATATTCAAAGACATGGCACTGTAACAGGCCATTGTAGTAGTGTGTTTGAAATAAACACGATATTGTAAGCGATGATTCCAATCTTTTTCGATAGTTTAAAATATCGCATCGCCTACAAATTCGAACCAGAGGAGGTTTTGCGTTAGACATCTTAAAGTCAGACTGAATCTTGTTGCACATATAAAGTACGGTTGAAAGTAGGGCACCGAAACAGGACACTTTCGCCTTTTCATATCACATCCTCTCCGGGCATGATGATTGTACATATTATAGTATTGACCAGGGTGCGATAGTGCGTCGATGCAGGAAAGTGTGCAATGCATCTCGATGAGTTCTGTTACACTGGTAATTATCACACAATATACATGTTCCATATTAACACCAAATCCTCTAGGTGTGAAGCTGTTATACAAACACATAAAACATCCTGTGCAAATAACAGGCTATAGATAGATCAGAGGGGGTTGAGCTGGGCTGAAAGAGGCAGAGACAACATTAAATCTGACACAGGCACCATTAGACGTTGCATAGCTACCATTAGGCGTAACAGATTGCATTTTTAGCGACAACCTAAAACACACACCAGCACTGAAACCTTTTAAAGGGCGGCACTCATGCACTGTTGATTTTCATACATGTTTCCTCTCTCCCTCGAATCAATACTATGGATATCACGATAAAAGGTGGTTTAGTAATTGCAGCAACAACATCCACCATTAAAGGTATATGCCCATCCAAACAGATATAGATAGTTGCAGAGAGCTATGCTCACACACAATGTCACGTTTCTTATTGACAATGACATTATGTACATAGCAGTATAACAGAGTGCTTGTGCATAACTGGGACATTCAGTATGAAATGATATCCTTTAATTCCCCTTGTTTGTTTAAATGGGTCATGTTTCAAAGGATCGGAGGGGTGAGACAGCCTCGAGAGTGTACCTTGTTATCAGGAGCGTGATTTGAGGATACCTGATAATGGATAAGGTCAAAGAGAGGTTGTAGCGGACCATGCATACATCACAATATGCATTTGAAATGCATATACTGATATTTACTCTTTCATAGATGGAACAACATCGAAGCTGGTCCGTATAGGTTTAATATGTATACACATGCAGTAACCTTTACAGCTGAATGCCATCTTAAATGTCATGCACTGGATACGTTAGGCCTATGTGTTATTTTCTTATATTTATACATTGCCCTTGTCCATTTACTGTGACAAGTGAAACTCGATACTTTTCGAGGTAATCATAATGTTAGTCCCAATGTGTTGTGGCAAAAGGTGAGTGTGCTGTATTATTAGATGTACGCCTCACATGGTGATTGGCCTATATCTAGAAAATAAATGGTACTAAATTGTGTCACTAGCGACTCAAGACGATACCTATTCCATGTGACTATGTGTAGGTGTTATACATTTTCAGAAATGCACCAGCTGCAAATCAATTATATTGGTTTATCAGATTCCTAGTAATAAGACCTACGCCCACTTGTGAATATTGATAGAACAATATTCTATTTATATGATGTACCTGTTCAACTTATATCATATACGACAAGTCAATTGCAGAAATGCATGAAACACAGCAATGATAAATGTTATAAGATGGCGACCGTTTATACAGGAATGAACAAATCGAGACCGAAAAGGTAATTGAAAGGGACAAGAGGCGGATCAGAATCCATTGTATTTTAGATGACTTGAATGTCATATAACCTAATGGAACAACCGTTTGTAAGTAATACCTGAGTCTGGCTTTTAAGTGCATGGTTTACTCTTTCTCCCTGATATATTTGCGTCTATCTGCCATTTCAGTACACTACTAACATGTGTGCAGGTTTGTTACAGTGAACTGCGTCTGTCTACCCTTTTCAGTAAACTACTTACATCTGTGCACCTCTGTTACGGTTACCTGCGTCTATCTACCCTTTCAGTATACTACTTACATGGACCATGTACTGATGTGCACCTCTGTTGCGGTAACCTGCGTCTATCTGCCCTTTCAGTATATTACTTACATGGGCCATGTACTGATGTGCACCTCTGTTGCGGTTACCTGTGTCTATGTGCCCTTTCAGTATACTACTTACATGGACCATGTACTGATGTGCACCTCTGTTGCGGTTACCTGTGGCTATCTGCCCTTTCAGTATGCTACTTACATGGACCATGTACTAATGTGCACCTCTGTTGCGGTCACCTGTGTCTATCTGCCCTCTCAGTATACTACTTACATGGACCATGTACTGATGTGCACCTCTGTTACGGTTACCTGTGTCTATCGCCCCTTTCAGTATACTACTTACATTGGTGCACCTCTGTTGCGATTACCTGTATCTATCGCCCCTTTCAGTATACTACTTACATCGGTGCACCTCTGTTACGGTTACCTGTGTCTATCGCCCCTTTCAGTATACTACTTACATTGGTGTACCTCTGTTGCGGTTACTTGTGTCTATCTACCCTTACAGTATACTACTTACATTGGTGCACCTCTGTTGCGGTTTCCTGTGTCTATCTACCCTTTCAGTATACTACTAACATCAATTACATGGACCATGTGCTGATGTGCACCTCTGTTACGGTTACCTGCGTCTATGTGCCCTTTCAGTATACTGCTTATATTGATGCCCTTCTGTTACTGACACTTGAGTCTATCTGCCCTTTCAGTATACGACACTTGAGTCAATCTGCCCTTTCAGTATACTACTTATAAGTATTTACCTCTGTTACTGAGTCTATCTGCCTCTCCTGTATACTATACTTGTGTTGCCCATGCATATTCCACCCACACACTATCTGGGGTGTCCGAGCCATCGGCAACGAATGTTAGTACATGTTCCTGCATAATAAGCTTACTTTGTTGTTCTATGAAAAATAGGAGGAGGAGGAGGAGAGAATACAGTGAGCAATACTATGCATGAGAAGCTGATTCGCCTGTGCAATACATGTGTGTTGCTTGAGATGAGGATGCTGCCGTGGCCAATAAATATTTCCCGCGTTCATTACGACCCAGATTAGCAGAAGAGGCTGGTGAGACGCCCGAGAGTCACTCTGTATGCGCGTTCTGCGCCTGCGTCCCGCCCAATAACGAAGTGGGTCACCAGGGGTCGCTAAGTTGGGTGCCCAACGACACGCGCGCCGCCTACGGCCATCTCGGGAACTTATCATCGTCCATTACCCCATTGCGCATGCGTTACGGCACAGGGTGAAGCAGTATGGGCGGACGTAGGATACTCTATAAGGAATAGAGGCTTAGTAGGGTGTGGATAAGATGCACCAGTTTTAACCCACCCTATAGTGCTTTGCATATAGACTATTCGGAGAGTGTACTACAGCGCTGCCCCCTGGTGGAGAAAATAACTTCAAGGTGGCGGCCACTTCTGTACCACTATCATTTCCAAACTATAGGGCAGTACTTTCAATTGTAAGCGTTTATCTAACAAAGTGAAAATAATTATGTTGGAAAGAATACGTTTTCCTTTCAGTAACATATACATACCCAAAGAAACAGTATAGCGAAGGCCTGACATAGACATCAATATTATTGGTGTGTAAACAAATATTACAGATTTAGTGTGTTTGTTTGTAAAGTGTTCTCTCAAAGGATTGATTGACAACAGCCCACTTGGAAATTAGTGGGGTTCGATCTGCACACGAGGCAGAGTTGATGATTTCTGAGTACTGTGGGCATATGTCCTAGTATAATAAGAACTTACGAAGGATACTTGACCTCTTGATATCCAGGCAGTTTATCTGGTATGAAAGTATACACCAGATTAACATGGGTTTGAAGGTTGTTTACAAATCGCTTGGCATAGACATAAAATGAAATCCTGAAATTCCAAATTGCAAAGAAGCCAAGTTTAATAAAAGTGAAGAATCCCGGTACTTGACCTCTCCAATGTACACTTAACTCGTTATACACTAGGCATCATGATGTCTAGTCAGTCCCGGGAGAGTAACCACCCAGATAACATTTTTGTGAACTCTGCAGTACGTGTAATTATCTCTCCCAGATTGTCTATGTATGTTATGTCGCCATACGTTACTGAGAGACCCCCCAGGGGAGGGGTGGAGAATGGGAAAGGGTTGTCATGTGGACATACGGCGGGTGTGTGTCGTGGAATGTGAATGGTCCGGAGGGGGAGCAGGGACAGACTTTACTGCCGCGGGCTGTCGGTGTGACCGTCAGGGAGACGTAGTGGGGCTGACTGTAGGGCTAATGGAACATGGGGCATCGTGAGAATTATGACCCATCGTCCAGGCCCGCCAGCGTCATGAGAGCCTGGCCAGTCCAGGCAACCAACTCATTATTTCCCTGTGGGTTGTTTTGGTTCTATTTCGGCCATGGTAGACTGGTCCTGGTTAGAGAGCTGCTCGCGGCTGCTCGGGGATGCTCACCGAGCAACTCACTTTCAGTAGGCAGCAATCTCTTATTCCTTGCGTTCCTCTTGTCACATCCTTCTTCATGGCTCCCTCTTATTTACTTTGTACTGTATACGCTGTCATAGATGCATACTGGTACCCACCCCAAATGCCCCTTCTCTCTCCTCTCCTCCCCCCTCATCCTTCCTAGTGGTGACTCACATTCATATATATCTGGCTTGAATGTGTGTACGTGCGTGTGTTCTATGTTTGTGTGTGTGTGGGGGGGGGGGGCTTAATATTTCTGGCTGGTCATGTCTGCTAAGACTACCACCACTTCATTATTAAAAGGTATAGGGCCTAGTCGGGACTGGAGCTGGTTGCGGCCCGCAGCACTGATAAGAGCTGATAAGACTGTTACTAGCCTGTCCCCTGTTTGTCCCCTAATTGTACCCATAGTGGGATGTCTTATCAGTGGGTTTAACAGCAACCAGCGAAATATAAAATGGCGGACCCACAGGGTATAGCTCCAGATTCCTATAGTACTGTAGTTGTCGCTCCGCATGTCTCCTGGTGGGAGAGTAGCTTGTCAGGTTGACCTCCAGGGGACTGTAGTGGACGAGGTGACCAGTATTACCTAATTAACTAGTACATGTCTTGGGTAACCTCGGAGGGGTGATCTGTAACACAAAGATATCTACGATTTCTGTACAAACATTATTCAATTTATAAAGAGATAAAGCTACGTATTTCTTTTGGAAACGTGTATCAACCCGTTAACTGTTCTAATGCATTTGTCAACATGATACATGGATACGGCCTGGTGCTCAACTTGCCAGTGGTGCATTTATGCATCATGCCGACCCTTCGGGAATGTTTGGACCTAATACTCATTGCGTTCATGCATCACGATGATAACAAGTTCACTGTATTAGTTAACTATGTGGCCCTAAATGGTTAAATGACACCTGTATATCATGTGGGTGCCATACACAGAGACGAGGTAAACAGGATGGCTCTCCCATAATCCGCAGTGTGAGGTTATTTTGGTGACAAGAACAAAGGGCAGTAGACACAGACATGAAAAGGTCACTAAAAGGGCATGGTTTTAGTGCCCGTGTGAGGGTTCACAAAACAGGTATTCACAGGTGGTAAACCTTGAAACACGTAATGGTATAGAGTATCTTGGACCAACAGCTTTATGAGATGTACATTACTTTGATGTCTTTGTGATTCTTGACTACTGGTGAAAGCAGACTGTAATAAGGCAATACATTGAATCAAATACAAGGGAATGCATGTTAAATGTATTGGTAGAAAAAAACGACTGTCCAATAGGCTACTGTATGTGAAGCCACCTACAGGGGGTAATCTACCCCCAAAAGGCCTTTGGCACTATGTTTGGTGAATGGTGACATCTGGTATACGATGTGTCACATAGAAGTAGTATTGTATGTATCGGAACGGGACTATAGTTAAGTACTGTTTATTACTCAATCGACCTGCAGCCAATCAGAGGCCTCCCTTTTGGCGGGAAATTCAAAAGCAGCCAATGAGAGGCCTCCCTTTTGGCGGGAAATTCAAATAGGTCACGTGACCGGAAGTGACCTACTTCCGGTCACGTGACCTTTGGGCGGGAAATTCAAATAGGTCACGTGACCGGAAGTGACCTACTTAAGAGGGTCACGTGACCACCATGTTGGCGGGAAATTCAAATAGGTCACGTGACGGGAAGTGACCTACTTAAGGGGGTCACGTGACTACTAGGTTGGCTTTCAAAATAAGTCACTTGAGATTTTGATGGATAAATAAATTTAAAAAAAGAAAAAAAAAGCAAGCTGAAAAAGCTTGCTAAAAAATAATTTAAAAATGCGGCTCTTTTTTTCTAGGAGGGGGGGAGAGGGGCACTCTGGGGGGCACTCTTTAAGATGCATGGGGGGGGAGGGGGGGAGGGGGGGAGGGGGGGAGGGGGGGAGGGGCAGGGTTTTTTAAGAGTGAGACTCGCTTCTCTGCCCTCTCTAAAAGAGAGGGCAGAGAGGCGAGTCTACTTACAATGAAAGGTATCATGATCGCGTTTATGATGATGTGCATCTCTTGCTGGCTAGACTTTCAAGCAAATTTGCTAAAGTCCAGCCCGTTATTGAATGTCCGGCCTAGCCTGACCCTCAGTAGAACAGTCCTTGACCCATCTATTATAGTCTAGCAGCGCCTGACCCTTGTATGAGAGTAGTATTGGCGACATTGGCTGACTCTGATATTTACCTGTGTGTACGGAGAGAGGAGAGGGTTCACAGCCACAGCTCTCTTAAGGCAAAGCTTGCGCTTATAGAGCACTACTAGTGGAGGTCTGGATAAGGAAGCTATGGCGGTTGTCTTCAAAAAAAAAAAAAAATAGCCATGGCACATGTCGATGTCGCTTAATTATGCTCATATCTCATGTCGATTTTAAGAATTGCTCATGTCACCTGTCACTATGTTTTTCAAGCTTCATGTCAAATGTCACTAGACCTCATGTCGAATGTCGATTCTAAGAAACAGATATGTCACCATCTCGAATTTAGCGGTCCACATTGCCGCTGCTGCTGCTGCTGCTGCTGCTGCTGCTGCTGCTGATTTGCTGTTGCTGCTGCTGTCGGTGCTGCTGCTTGTGCTGCTCGTGCAGCTGCTGCAGCTGCTGACAGCTGCTGCTGCTTGTACTGCTCGTGCAGCTGCTGCAGTTGCTGACGATGTCACGGATGCTGTTGACAGATGCTGCTGCTTGTGCTACTCGTGCAGCAGCTGCTGCTGCTGCTGCTGCTGACGATGTCACGGATGCTGCTGACAGATGCTGCTGCTTGTGCTGCTTGTGCAGCTGCTGCAGCAGCTGCTGCTTGTGCTGATCGTGCTGCTGCTGCTGACGATGTCACGGATGCTGCTGACAGATGCTGCTGCTTGTGCTGCACGAGACCGAGTAGCCGCTATTACTAATGCTACTAATACTAGTATGAGAAAATACATTTAGTCAGTCGACTAAATCAAGGAGGTTTTCTGACTTCAGTGGATCGTTTAGCCATCGGCCACAGGCAAAACTTGAAACCATTTTATACATGGGACAATTGGCAGAGTCGAAACATGTTGGTACGATGGGGTCGATCATGTTCATCATCAGTTCAGGCAAAGGAAGTGTGTCGACAGCACGCGAAAACTTCATGTCCGGATGTTTCAACACAACACTTTTTATCACACTCACACAGCTGCTTTGAAGAGTGAATCCTTGACCAAACTTGAGCTTTTCCAACACAGCTTTGGCCTCCTTCTGTGCAGTAAGGGATCTCTCTTTCGGGGTCATCGCAGTGCTGGCTAGCATGTCCTCAAAGTCTTTAACATAATGTTCCAACGGGCTACAAATGATGTACTCCAGATCATCGTCCGCATATGTCGTCTCCTCGCACCATACTTCTTTTGTTTCGAATTCCGTCATTTTCTGAACAATCTCCTCGTGAGTGCGTTGCATATATCGAAGCTTCTTCAAAGACCAGATAACTTGTATGCCGAACGCTGAAAAACCTGAAGGAATTTCACCACTACAGTCACGCCAACTATACGGAGCTAAGAAAAATAGCTCCAACAAAATTTTCTCCCTCTGTCCAAATGAAACTACTTCCGTTCCGATGAAGTTGAAGCATGCTTCTATCCATTGCTCCTTGGTGACGTCCTTCCAATGTTTCTTTACCTCACATGCATCATAGGGCACTGTTTCTCTTCTTGCTTCTAGTGGGAGTTGCTTTTTCTTTCTTGGACTCATTTGGAGAGTTTCGATGCTCTGTAGCGTCGACACTTCGATAAGAAAAGAAGCTGTAAAGGTAGAAATAACCCTCATAACATGCTGAGCGAGCGTGGAGTGGACGATGCTATGATGATGAAGGGCGAGTCGAGAAAGTGTGATGAGTGAGAGCAGCGTTTCACTCCTTATGTACCCTGTCCTAGATAATCCTCTTAAACAGCTGAAAAGACTCTCTCAGTACAGAGTCTCTACTCAATTAAGTGATCTGTTAAGTAAGTTTTCACATGCTACTTGACTACTGCAGGGGGGTTTAGACTTAAGCAGCTTAGTGCACACACGTGTCTGTTAGAAAGCTACCTGCACACCTGCCTTCCTTTTTCACTAGTATTTACCCCTTGCCGACTAATAAGGCACCTATACACGTGTCAGCCTCCTTATATACGTCATTCTTCCTCTCGAGAGGAAGAAGCGTGTCTCTTCGTTTTTTTGTTTAAGAAGTGAGGGTCTTTAAGATCACGTGCCTGGAAGCGACTTGATGAAGCAAGTGACTAGAAGCGACGACGTCACATGCTTTTAATGAGGTGATCAGCTGTGACTGGCGGCGGCGGCGGCGGTGGCAGCGGCGGTGGTGCTGGTGGTGGTGGTAGTAGACGTTACTGTGGTCAAAGGTGATATGGTTTTTTTCCAACAGAAATCAGAGCTTTTATACAGAGGGAGTTTAATCCTATTTCCAACAGCACCCCAGCTGTCCAGCAGCCGCTCCGCTCCGTAAGAGCTTCTTAAGAGCTTAGATGACGAGGGGCGTGTCATCATCATCTTTGGTGGCCAGCTGAAAATGGTGTTTTTTCTTTATCCATTAGCCTTACCTCCTACTCCCTACCTGAGGACGACTCTCTCCCCCTTTAGCATTCATTGTAACAAACGTCAGAGGTCAGGTGAAAATCTGATTTTCATGCACAGCCTTAGTCAGCTGTCACTCCTATTGAACTAGCTAGCCGCCGCCGGCCGGTCTACTCACCCCAGCTGTCCAGCAGCCGCTCCGCTCCGTAAGAGCTTCTTAAGAGCTTAGATGCCGAGGGGTATGTCATCGCCATCTGTGGTGGCCAGCTGAAAATGGTGTTTTTTTTCCTTATCCATTAGCCTTACCTCCTACCCCCTACCTGAGGACAACTCTCTCCCCCTTTGGCATTCATTGTAACAAACGTCAGAGGTCAGGTGAAAATCGGATTTTCATGCACAGCCTTAGTCAGCTGTCACCCCTATTGAACTAGCCGGCCGCCGCCGGCCAGTCTACTCACCATGGCAGGAGGCGGTGATTTTTTTTTGTTTTACACTTAAGTCGCTCACCACATGCACACGACTCTACTCACAGACAGACACCCCCGTCTTAGGGGGTCCTGCTTCACACTACACGCCTCCTGTAGTTTTTTTGTATACACACTCTAAGCTCATGACTGCTTAATCCTTTATACAGCTAATGCGCGTTGAATTAGTACAGTCGGTACACCGCCCGCTCATGGCAGTCCATCTCTCAAAAAAAAAGAGGGAGGGGGGAAAGAGATCCAGCTGAAAACGTCATGACTTATGTCTTTTGTTTCTCTTTGGGAATGTCCGCCGGTCAGCTGGCGGCAGCAACTGCTTAATCCTTTATACAGCTAACGCACGTTGAATTGCTGAACAAGGCAGTAAGTAGCTTAGCTCGTGTCAGTCGATCTCTCAAAGGGGAGGGGGAAAGGGATCCAGCTGAAAACGTCATGCCTTATGACTTTTTGTTTCTCTTTGTGAATGGTCACCGGTCAGCCGGCGGCAGCTGAAGAGAGCTGTAAGTAGCTTAGCTCTAGAAGCGAGAAGGAGTATATAAGAGGCCTGGAAACACCCGTTCACTCACTCAGTCTTTTGCTGCTCTCTACAGGCACCACCATGAGCAAAACACAACAACTACTGTCGTCCAAGGATCTAATCGAGTTCAAGAAGAATACGCAGAACGGTGATCGTTTACTGTCAGCGTCTCCTCTTGCTACTGAAATTGAGACTACCGCCGCAACCGCTTGGTCTTATCACCCTCCCGCTGTAGCGAGCGCACACAGCAGTAGTAGCGACGTTGTTACACTCGCGACGGTTGTTGCTGCTGAGCACGCTGCTGCTGCTACTGCTGCGCCTGCTGCGGCTGCTAGTGATCCTCGTGCTGCTAGTGCTGCTGCTACTGCTGCTGCTGCTGCTGTTGCTGCTGCCGCGCCTGTTACTGCTGTGCCTGCTGCTGCTGCTGCTGCTGCTGCTGCCGCGCCTGTTACTGCTGCGCTTGCTGAGGCGGCTGTGCTTGCTGCTGCTGTGCCTGCTACTGCTGCGCCTGCTACTGCTGCACTTGCTAGCGCTGCGCTTGCTCCTGCTGCTGCTGCTGCTGCTGCTGCTGCTGCTGCTACTGCTGCTGCTGCTACACCTCTTGCTGCGACTACCGCTACTAGTACTGACACGCAGTACGTTGCACAGAACCTCTCCACCGCTTCATCAACCGACGCCATCAACGGTGCTCGCGCTGAGACTTACAGCTATTCGGACACTCAGCCCCAGCAGCGCGTAGTAGACATACATGTCCTAAAGCAACAGGGTGAAACAGAGAACGACGCTGACGACGAGGCGTACGAGGAACCCGAAGGGTCACGGGCGCACAGTCCGTTTTTCGACCTCATTTCCACTGGTAGTGCGTCCGGTCCGTGGCGACTGCCCTCACCAATACCTTACGAAGTCATGTGGTTGCCCTGTTCCGACAACGAGTCGTCTGATACCAGCGCAGACGCTGCTCCTGTTATTGGTTCTGCTGCAGTAGTACCTGTATCATCATACTTCAAAGCAGAGCCGTTAGGATACTTGTCAGACGCTATGCTACTGAAAATAAGTGGTAAGTTGCCGACATCAGATTACATACGGTTAGGTTCATTCCTTGAAGTGAACTTGAAGGATATGGGATATCTCAGTTGTGAGACAAGTGTCATAACTCAAGCTAGAGAAATGTTCACTACTTGGTACCAGAAAAGTTGTACTAGTAGGTGGAAGGACCTAGCCGCCGCCTTGGAAGAATCTTACCGTATGGACCTCATCAAATTCTCACGTGAGTACATGGACAAGCATGACATGTGGGATGGCTTAGAGAGTGGAGACATGGAGTGGAAAGTGCAGAAATATTTCTCTCTTTTAGCTGAGCTCTGCCCTAGAGACTGGAAGACCATAGGGATCTACTTAGGGTTGACTTCTCATGAAGTAACTTCCATCTCTCAACCTGTGCCTTCTGACAGGACTGTGAAGAACCCTGTCTATGAAGTGCTGAAAGCTTGGAAGTACAACGAGACGTCTGAGCCTATGGCTCTGATGAAAGTGTTGGAAGACTACATGGGACGCGGCGACGTCGCAATGTATGTTCAAGGGTTGTATGCAGCTGTACCCAAAGAAATAAAAGTGAGCTGTGACACTCCAGTGTTGACGACTCTCGTCTGATCCCTGCAGTAAGATGGACATCTGTTGAAATCGATCCTACACTACAGACGTCTTTCACTATGCTAATAGCATCGTGTGGTAAGAGGCGTCTAGTATTCGAAGTGATAAACAACGTTTATTTTTTTAATATTTGGTAAATAAGTGAAAAAACAAAAAAAAGAAAAACATGCCGCAGGACGTTTGCGAAAAGTGTTTCAAAATTTTTAAAAGACCGTACAATCACGAGTGACCCGTAGAAAAATGAAGAACGATACCTAAGTTTTGCCCTCTATGCAGCGATGTCGGCTAGCGTCGCATACGACTTTCCGGGGTAGGAGGGGCAGCGTACGTCAGAGAATCCGACGCAGATTCCGACCCCTTGTTAGACCGAGTTTAAAATCACATAAACGAGAACGCCAAAGTCATCGAGAAAGCTGTGCTAGAAGTTTACCGACCAACCTTAGCGAAGTTACATGTAGCGATAGGTGAAGCTCTCCTGCTAGAGGAAGCGACATTCACCCCTTCTCCAGGCGGCTTCGCTGCAGCTCACACCAGACAACCGTTAGTTCAACTGAAGAAGCGGCTTCTGAGATACATCCGTCAAGCTCCAGTCGTACGCTTCAACTCGGAGAGTTACGACTTGAACCTGATCAAAAAATACGCCTTCACTCGTTATTTGCCTCCGGAGACCGAAGAAACCAACAATTCAGCGTCATAAAGAGAAGCAATCAATAGTTGACGTAGTAGTCAACTTTTTTAGCACTTGGTTACAGCTACGCGAATTATTTGCGAGCTTTCACTACAAACGAAGAGAAAGGTTGCTTTACTTACGAATGGATGACGTATACCAAGAAACTAGTAAACAAAAAACCCCTGCCACCGAGATCGACTTTTGACAGCGAACTGACGGGCGTCAAAATGGCCGAAATCCGACTACGCCACATGTCAGAAAGTTTAGTATGACAAGAAGAAGCAAACTATGACAGATTACTTGATCCACTACAACAACGAAGACGTCAAATCTTTCATAGAAGCTTTTTGAAAAAATCACGCTATTTTTTTCCAACATAGCAGCATTGTCATGTTGAAAGACGCCATCTCTCTCGCCAGTTTGACTTTACAAGACCTCTTCCAAAAACCCTATAAGCTGTGTTCACAACGTTCCCTCCGTTCGACGCCGTCCTCCACGCTCTGATCAAAGAAAATGTAGTCAGTGGTCCTTCCATCATCTTCCATAGATTTCACGAGAAAGAGTGTATAGGTGTCTTATAAGTCGGCAGAGGGTGAATACTAGTGAAAAAAGGAAGGCGCGTGTGCAAGTAGCTTTTTCTAACAGACATGTGTGTGAACTAAGCTGCTTAAGTCTAAACCCACCTGCGGTAGAAGCTCTGTACTTAGAGAGTCTTTTCAGCCGTTTAAGAGGCTTATCTAGGACAGGGTACATAAGGAGTGAAACGCCGCTGTCACCAGTCACACTTTCTCCACCCGCCCTTCATCTTCGTAGCATCGTCCACTCTACGCTCGCTCAGCACGTTACGATGGTTAGTTCTGCTATTTTCTTTGTTTATGAAAGTGTTGACGCTACAGAGCATCGAAACCCTCTCGAAATGAGTCCAAGAAAGAAAAAGCAACTCCCACTTGAAGCAAGAAGAGAAACGGTGCCCTATGATGCATGTGAGGTAAAGAAACATTGGAAGGACGTCACCAAGGAGCAATGGATAGAAGCATGCTTCAACTTCATCGGAACAGTAGTTTCATTTGGACAGAGGGAGAAGATTTTGTTAGAGCTATTTTTCTTAGCTCCGTATACTTGGCCTGACTGTGGTGAAATTCCTTCAAGTTTGTCAGTCTTCGCCATACAAGTTATCAACTCCTTGAAGGAGCTTCGATATATGCAAGGCACTCAGGAGGAGATTGTCAGGAAAATGACGGAATTCGAAACAGGCGAAGACACAATATGGTGCGAGGAGACGACATATGCGGACGATGATCTGGAGTCCATCATTTGTAGTCCGTTGGAACATTATGTTAAAGACTTTGAGGACATGCTAGACAGCACTGAGATGAACCCGAAAGAGAGATCCCTTACTGCACAGAAAGAGGCCAAAGCTGTGTTGGAAAAGCACAAGTTTGGTCAAGGATTCACTCTTCAAAGCAGCTGTGTGAGTGTGATAAAAAGTCTTGTGTTGAAACATTCAGACATGAAGTTTTCGCGTGCTGTCGACACACTTCCTTTGCCTGAACTGATGATGAACATGATCGACCCTATGGTACCAACACGTTTCGACTCTGCCAATTGTCCCATGTATAAAATGGTTTCAAGTTTTGCCCGTGGCCGATGGCTAAACGATCCACTGAAGTCAGAAAACCTCCTTGATTTAATCAATTGACTAAATGTATTTTCTCATACTAGTATTAGTAGCATTAGTAATAGCGGCATCCGTGACATCGTCAGCAGCAGCAGCAGCAGCTGCACAAGCAAAAGACAAACGCCGTAGTCTCCTCATCCAGACCTCCGCTAGTAGCGCTCTATAAGCGCAAGCAGTGGCTGTGAACCCCCTCCTCCCGCCGTACACACGGGTAAATATCAGAGTCGGCCAATGTCGCCAATACTACTCTCATACAAGGGTCAGGCGCTGCTGACCTATAATAGATGAGTCAAGGACTATTCTACTGAGGGTCAGGCTACGCCGGAAATTCAATAACAAGCTGGACTTTGGCAAATTTGCTTGAAAGTCTGGCCAGCAAGAGTCCGGCATACTCTCCCAAGAGTTCAGCATTGCCAGACTATGGCATGAGGATTCCGCATGGTCAGACTTTCAAAAGCAAGTTTGCCAAACTCCAGCTTTTTATTGAATGTCCGGCGCAGCCTGACCCTCACTAGAATAGCCCTTGACCCATCTATTATAGGCCAGCCGTGCCTGACCTTTGTCTGAAGGTAGAATTAGCGCTATTGGGTGCCTCTGATGTTTGCCTGTGTGTAGTCAAACCTCGCCTGAGAGAGACATACTTCAGAAAGAAAAGAAAGCGGCGTGAGAAGGTGACGGGATCCCAAGTGTCAACCCTAAGACTTACATTTGCTACGATCAAGTCAGCGGCACCGGTGAAAGAAAATCTCAAAAAAAAGTGTACAGAAGTAGTCGTCTTCTTAAATGTTTTCGAAAACGAAAAACTCTCCTTGCGGTAAATATAAATTTCAAAAGTGGTACGAACCAAAAATGGCCACTTACACCATAGAGAAAGATGACGTGCGCTACTTGTATTATAAGCGTCGCGTGCATTCTAACGGTGTGACAACGAGTCCTTTAAAATATGAAAAAGTGTGTTATTGATTGATTGAGCGCATCTTTTCAAAAATAGAGTGTTATTAGAATTGAAAAAAAATAAAATAAAAAAATAAAATAAAATTATTGTTGTGTTTATTTTCATACGTCTTCTTTTATTAGTAAGTAAAACAAATATAACAATTAACTAGCGTGTCCTCTTAAAGTGACACTTCCTCCGGTCGCTGCTGAATCGTCTAATTAAGGTATGTGTCGTCGTCACTTCTAGTCACGTGACTCATCAGGTCACTTCCGGTCGCGTGATCCTAAAATCGATCACTTCCTAAACAAAATTAAATTAAGAGACACATTTCTTCATGACCCAACCAATCAGAGGTCTCCATTTGACCAGAAGTAGGCCCCTCATTTGCATAAATGGGTCACTTCCGGTGTACCAGCCAATCAGAAGCCTCTAACTAAGTCAAAGTCACTTGACGTCACTTCCGGTATGCCCTTATATGTACATGTGAAGGTCACATGACGTCACTTCCGGTATGCCCTTATATGGGCGTGTGACGTCACATGACGTCACTTCCGGTATGCCCTTATATGGGCGTGTGACGTCACTTCCGGTCAAATGGAAGCCTCTGATTGGCTGAGTCATGACCTTGACCTCTAACTAGGTCAAGGTCACGTGACGTCACTTCCGGTATGCCCTTATATGGGCATGTGACGTCACTTCCGGTCAAATGGAGGCCTCTGATTGGCTGCATGTCGATTGAGTAATAAACAGTACTTAACCATAGTCCCGTTCCGATACATACTATACTACTCATAGACATAGCATTCTCAGCCAGAATTACCCTAGATGGTATCCCTATATATACATGTAGGACCAGTCCCCCCCCCCCCCCCCATACACACACCTTAGTCCTGGTTGTTATTCCAGGCTCCCTACCAGATTCCACGCTATGGCCTGGCCAGCTACACCATCACAAATCACATCCGTGTCAATCGATAGGACGGGGGCTATCTCCAGCAGCGGGTATTTGATATGGAATCATGGGCCCTAATGGGAATCTATGAAAATATCCCAGAAGCCCCCGCGGGGACGCAGCCCCTACATTGGCACGCTGATAGCTCCCCCTCGTGGAGAACCAAGGCATAATTGCGCCAAGCCAGACAAGGCCCGGGCGGAGCTGAATTAATTTGCCAACCTTGGTTTAAACACTACCAGCAAATTATAAAAGCAATCAAGTTCTAATTTCGCCCTAGGGGCGAAGGAGGAGAGTAGTTTACAGAGAGAATGGGGAGAGGGTCGAGGTGTAGGAAGGGGCAAGTGTAACCACCTGCCCTGAACGTATTGATATCGATAAGGCGGGAGGTGCGGGAAGCCGTGTTCAGGAATCCTTTTAAAGTTTGGGTTTACGATTGTGCTTGGTTTATGTAACGCCAATCCTACAATGAACTACACTGTACCTGCACCTGGGCCGACAGATGACATTGTTCATCCAGGGCTACAAGGGACTACCCGGTAAACTCTAATTTTATTAACACAATTCATGTTTAAACAACTTAAGATACATATTTAAAGGGCAGCCTGTGTTTCCTTTCATTTATAAGGACTTTTCTTTTAAGATTTCTAATGTATTTACTTCAATATAATATCCATAAAGGTTTATGTGTCTATAATTGCGCTCCTGGACACACAACATTAACAAGTTAAAGGTTAGTGATAGGCTGTCGTTGTTGTTTTTGTAATTTCTATTTTGGCAAAGTAATCATAACTTGGGGAGCTTCTGACTTTATTGCCAATAATTCAGAGGGTACAACAACAATAAGCCAACGCTGAGAACCAGCTAACAGTTATAAAATTGATCAACTGGTTGTCTACATTGAAGCAATGTTACCATTTCAACGTTGTCAACCAACATCTGTCTTAACATTAGTGAACTGTTGGGATACTAACCTTGAATCCTGTCGTTCCCACTAGATGTTTCCCACCGTTCCATCTACATATGTCTACAAAGTGTACTCCTCAGCTTTCTTTTTCTTTACATGCTACATCTATTTCACTGATTGACAGCTCTACTTTTCTTTAAAAAAAGTCCTTTACTTTCATCGAGTACTTTGGTGTATGCATTTTGTAAACCCTTAGAATGGAATAACAATAACACAAGCAAGATTCTGGTAAGTCCTTTTATGTTGCTAAGAATATTAGCTAAAGCCTTAGTACTGCCATGGTCAGTGTAAAAACGAATGTATGATTGCATGTGTCTCTTGTTTTGTTTCGATCACAACTGGCCATACATGTATAAAGAGATTTGATCCTGGGCAATTCCGGCTGATAATGCTATGCATGTATAACGCATCGGATGCCTAGATATAATATTAGACGTCATTGAAACAGCTGGTCGTTCACTTAATAGATAAGATGAGAAAGTACCATTGCAGCCCTGCTAGAAATATCATTTAATGAAAATATGTCAATTGCGGGAGATTTTACAATGTCACCTGAATGCACACCCATCGTCGAAATGTTATGGTATCTGATATAGCACATTTCAGTAATAAAATACACATATGACTTATTTCTGTTGTTGCAGAGTTTACTTCATATGCTGAACTTTGATCAGTTTATGATGGAAAGGTTTTTCACAATAGAGTGTTGCATTTAGGTTGATAAAACTGAATCTTAAATCATGTCTCAATGGCTATCGGTCAACATTAAATCCATGTAAATTATCTTTTCGTATGTTGATTCATTGTTAATGGTCATTTGTTACTTCAGCACGGCCATATCAGGGTTGAATTCATTATGTTGATGAGTTCAGCAATATCAGCCAAATTACAACCCTGTATCAACCGTTAATATCATGTTACCGCTGATAATAAATCAATATCAACCTTTAATAATAGTGTGCCCACTAGGAAGGCTTCTCCTGTAAAAAAAACTCAGATAAAAAAGATAAGAAAAAATGTAGTCTCTCAAAAGTTCATGGTGTGAGTTCCCATGTTGGTTCAAGTTCTCCAAACCGTATTGAAAATGCTGTAGGTAAATTACACAAATAATTTAATTATTTTCAGAAATTAACAACTTAAGATAAGTGCACTTTTTATAAATTTGCGCGGTGCTCAGTAACTGTAAATTAAGGGTAGTTCATGTCTATGTATGAGCATGAACTAAATCTCCGGAGCGCAAGGTGGCAAGCTCAATGCAGCATCATTACAGGTTTTTAATGCAAGGTCATAATGATGATATCATTTCTAAATGTTCCAATGTGTAGAGCAAAGCTCACAGAAAGAATACGCGCCCTGTGGAGTGTGCTGGATGCAGAGAGCTGCGTTAAGAATGCAGACGACCTTCTGATCATATGAGCGCCCTGTGGAATGGGGCGTCTGCATGCTAATATGAGCGCCCTGTGGAACCTTTGTAGTGCAAAGCTCTAAGAAAACAAAATGATACTAACTTTTCTTCATTTTCCCTCTCTTGGGTTGCTCTAGCACCCTCCATCAATCCAGTCACCAATGTAGGCCTACAGTCTCTTTACTTACCACCCCTTCTCCACCCACCACTGCATACTCAGAAAAGTCAGCGTCATTGTCGCTAAAAGAGAGTGGGTTTAGCGACAATGACGCTGGCTTTTCTGAGTGTGTGCGTCTCTCACAGTTCCTTAGCCCCTGTCTCTCTCCCTTCACTCCCTCCACCTTACTTTTCCCTTGACAGTGGTTGGACATCGGGACGCCCGTCAGCCCGGAGGGGTTAGGAGATACACGTATAGGCTGTTTGCTGGGACGTGGGTGAGGCACTGATCCGTTTTTACAGCATCAGTGAGGCCCCCTCCGTCTGTCCTCTGCCTGTGTATATGGAGGGGTGGGGTAGGGGCAGGTCTCAATGCACACAGTAAGTGTTTTACCACGTTAAGCCAACACGACAGTCAAAGCGCACAGCAGGCGGTGTATTATCTGCATTCAATATGCGTCCCCTTGAAAATCATGCCCGTAGTTCCTATTGCATGAAAACAATCGGACCTAAGGTAGGTGGTATACTAAAGTTTATATAGAATGGAAGACGTTATAACTTGAAGGTTTCATAAACTGATAAAATGTATTTAGGAGTATTATTTAAACCATATTTTCGAGTATTACTAAGAGTATATTTAGGAGGATTTTTTAAATAGCATATACATGTTCATCAATGATCATCATCATCTTTGTACCACATATCTGGTTGCGATCTTCCAAATATAATAAAACAAAAATTGTAGCCCTACATGTATTAGCCCTCTTCTTTCTGACAAAATATGGGCCCCATTTTCCACTTACCCAGAGGCATGCATCTACAACACTGAAATAAAAGCAGTGTTTGTTTCCATAAACCATTTATAAAACAGGGTCCTCTTTTTAACAGTTCCACTGGGCTTTGCAACGGCATTGGACGCTGGCACGGAGGTTTTGACAAATGGGATAATTGTGTTACGGGTCCCCACGCCCATCAAGTTATGCACGACGCGGGCCTATAAAAAAGTCGCGCTCCAAAACTCAACAAAAGCAGAATTATCACCTAGTCGGCGGGGTGCATTTGGTCGACACCTCGGGCCCCATCTTGTAATAAGACCTCTATGAGCCGAATGGGATCTAGTGAGGCGTTTCCGTGCAGCTAGCAATCTGTTCTGGTGACAAGGGTGAGTGAGTGAGTGCTGTAGTAGTGTGTAGGTGTGGCAGAGAGAAAGAGAGGGGAGACAGGGAATGGTATAATAAAGAGTGGGAAGGTAGAGGGGAGAACGACATGGATAGGCGGAGAGGGCGGGAGATAATCAGTAAGACTAAGAGAATACCAAACGAGAGGGAGATAGAAAGAGAGAGAAGGAGAGAGAGAGAGAGAGAGAGAGAGAGAGAGAGAGAGAGAGAGAGAGAGAGAGAGAGGGGGGAAGAGAGAGCTAGATCAGAGAGCGAGAGAGAGAAAGAGACACGAATGGATGAAATCATCCATAGAGATAATTCTTTTCATGCACAACTAGTGTTAGAGATAATCGGGAACTCAAGTATGTACATCAGAGTTGCAAAATTCTAGGGGCCAACACATGGAAGTATCATCATTGTTTCACTTTCTTACAACGCAGCTGTAGTATTCGCTTTCACCAATGTTTTCCCATGGTCCTCTTGCTGTTAATGCCTATAGTACTATCAACACTATAGAAGATGTACTTCCACTATAGTTGTGAGTGGAACCGGTGATAGACTACTCATAGATCAGTGGGTTGTCCATTATATAATCATAATCATATTGCTCATATAACATAGTTATACATACAGTTATATGTATACGTGTATGTGTAGAATGTCATGTATCGACCTGGTAATCCATTGTCACTCGGTAGATCTATATGAGTAGAAAGGCCCCGGAGGAACTTTTACTTATTAAACTTTATGGTCAAACTTTTCACCGCAACGAGCGCCTTTGGTTACCTCTATACTGGGTACACGTTTGGGGCTACATTTCCCTGGGGACCCTTGAGGGCGGCCGCTGATTCTCCTCCTGCCTGAGGCTGGCTTGGACGAGCAGCTCGCAAGCACCTCCTGCGGCCTGAAGGTCAGCCTTGTCTGAGCTACTCCCAGGAAGTGTGTCATCAGAATGAGCCATGGGCTAGAGAAGCTCCTCACAAAAGGTACAGCCAATCAATGTTATAAATCGATGGTAGCGCCCCAGGACGGCAGACTGGGAGCGCATGCGCAAAGAGGAGGAAGACCAAGAGTGGTAGTAGCAGCAGAGGAAGTGGTGGTCGTGGTAAAGGCTGCTGCTGGTGGAGGCCGTCAATGAAACTGTTGTAAAGAAGCACGAGCACAGAACACAAGACTCTCAAACCACCCTTGATCAATGCCTGGTCCTCCTGTGCTTATCTGCAAACACGGACCAGCAGCTCGAGGTAGGACACTGAGTATAGGGAACTGCTCATGGGGCCGCTGGCCAAAGCAATCCAATGACGGCCCACTTGGCACAGATCTCGCTCATCCCTATCCTTCAGGGTTCTTTCTTATTTCCCAAGCCTCACCCAGATATCTTTACCTAGCATTCTTATACCTGACACCTTCCACATAGATCAGTCTATATTCTGACTCCAGTTCGTACGCAGATATTCTCATTTTAACTTTCTTGCCTTCACCTTCCCTTTCCTGTCAAGTTTCTTACCTTTTGCCCCCTTTCCTTCTGCTTACGTCTCCCTTCTGGCCCACCCACGCTGCTTGCATGACCGTCATTTGCGCGACTAGATTTTATCACCTCTCCTCTAATATGTCCAATAGAAACATCGGTGGGTGGGTGATGGTGGGCGCCTCTGAAGTGCCTAGTTATCTACAACCCCGCCAGGGGGAGCGGCTCTGAGCTGCTCATCTCGTAATGAAGCCATCACAAAAGAGAGAGCAGCTCGCTTTTGAAGTCCAGCCGAGTAAGTGTCCCTCTAACGAACCAATAACACCGATCCTCTTTTTAGATAGGGAAGGTAGCTTTGGCCCCCTGACCCCGAGCCTGGCCTCTATTATTTGGCCTTCATTATTCAAATAATTGGATTCCTTTGCTGCTTGGTGGAGGTGGTATCCTCGAGGTTCATGCATGACTGCTCCTGATTCTTATGTGGTGGTTATACATCATCACTTTGTCTCCTGTGTATATGGACAGCGCCTTTGTACACTCATTTTTAAGACTCACAAAGCAATCCCAACATTTGCCGTTATCATTACACCAACATGAAAGCCGCTGACAAAGGCAAAAAGGATTTCCATTGCCTTTAATATAAGGCATAATACTGTTGGAAATGTAGACTTATGGTATCAATCTCCAAAGACCAAATGAGGTAAGATCGGCACCCCCAAGTGATATATTATTGACTTTTATAAAAAAAAATCTCCACGTACTATAATCGGTGACATCTAGACTAGCAAATCGTAGAATCCTGATAGGGGCCTGCTTACGTATAAGGGCAATAATGTAATAGAAGAACGGGGACAGAGGTGATACTATTCTCCTAAAAAACAACAACTGAGTCGACAAAGGATGACACACGGGCTAGATGCACATGAAGTCTCTGCTACTGTAAATCACAGACATGTCTCAATAATTATAGTAAACATGAACTCTCTGGTTCCCCTTTCCCAACACCACTGTGACTATGATAAGCAAAACATACATAAGACATACCGGTAGTTCATTTGGTATTCCTCAAGGTGTTGGTTCTGTTACTGAATTCCTCCACACAGTTCCTTGAGGGTTGAGCTGCCATCTGTTGCCAAATTGAGGAACTGAGTGTAGGAAGACCAGCATAGCAGCTGGTTAGAACTCTTTTGAGATTGTGGCTTCCCTACATCCTTTAAGGTTATGTCTATATCTTATAGGCAATTGTAAACTCAGGGATGGGTAATTATCGTTTAGATGCAATAATGTGTATTAAAAACTATGCCGTGATTATAATGAACATCCATAGAGAGCCTTGCTAGGAACAGAATACATGACTATTTTCATTGCAGTGAGAACTTTAAACAGCGGTTTAATTCCGCTCCTCACATATTGGCTGTTGTAGAGCCACTCTCCTTTGATGACCTCAAATGCCTAATCCAGAAAGTCCATGTCCTTCGTCCACTCTCCCTGTAGCCGTCACTTTCATTACTGTGCTGGACTAGTAGAGGACTGGCGGGTGGGTGGGTGGGCACCAGAAAAGATAAGTGCCAGGGTCAGTCCTGACCGTCCCGTCTTAAGAGCTTAGACGGGGACCAGAGTGTGTGTAAGTGGGAGGGATGGTAGAAATGGTGGAGGTGGATTTTGCAGGTGAGTGTCGGTAATGCCTGCTGGACGCTGGTGGGCGGTTGCAGTAATGGGGTTCTATAGGCTTGTGGGAAACTGTTAATATGCATCTATATATGTGTATAACGTGTATTTTCCTCGAAGAGGAATTGTGAGTTTAAACATGGTTGGTAGGGTTAAGATAGGGTGATAACTTGTGAAAGAAGTTATCGGAAATGATTAACTGCCATGGAAAGATTTTGTTTGGTGTTCTTTTTCGTTTTCCGTTTGTCAGAATATTCAAAAGATTCAAAAGATTCAAAAGATTTTCATCAGTTTTGCCCAACATATTATCATATCATATTTGGTATTGCCGGAACATTTGAAAATAAACTTTCCATATTTTGGAATATATGTTTCTCATCGTTTATTGGTATCGTATTGGTTGCATAGGAGTATCACTGCAATTACCCGGGCCGCCGATGGCCCACTGATAAAACAGCTAAATCCTAGACTGACTAGACATTCCAAAAATCCTTCCTACAAAGCCATTGACACATGGAGCGCACTCCCCCTCACCTGAGGAATACAGTATAGAAAAGAACTGTTTTAAAGCCAGATTAAAATGTTATCTGAATGGTCAATTTCCTCTCATCTTACAGGACTGAAGTGCTCACTTGGTGCTTACTAAGGAGCAGCTCAGTCTACCAAACTTTACACTTTATCCTTTTTGATTTCTCATACACCTGCTATCGTTTATGATAGTCATAGGACACTACATATATGTATTCTAAATGTAGACACACTGTGTAAACATAGGATAGACTGTAGACAAACTTTAGTTATAATAAGCTACTTAAATGTAGGATAGATAGTAGATAAGCTGTAGACAAAGGTCAGTCATAAAGGGCCATGTATCTGTACTGTAGAGTAGGCAATTTCATATTACAGATATTGATACCTATATTCTTACATATGTATATGTTTTCTTAATTTGTTCTGAACCATCCCATCTCATCACATTTCATTTTAAGCCCTAGAGTTATCTTATCTGTGTAGCATTAGTTGTTATTCCATGAAGCACTATATAGGTACAATCCTCGAAGACCAGTTGTAGCATGTTTTACGCATTCGATGTTGCAATGTTAACCACTGAGCATTATGTACCTATTCAGCCCAACTGGTGAACGACGGAAACCAGCGTTTCTTTAGCCAAGATGCTGTATGTACCAGTTTAACAAATCAAATCAAATCAAATCAAATCAAAATTGAGGTTATGAAATAAGTTTGAATGATTATCTTTTTATAATGATTCTGTGCTCATAAATTTCCAATCAAGCACACCAAAGTACAAAGTGCACTTATCCATCATGATAATTAAAATATCCAAGGCTACAAATAAGTAAATGTCCTCTGGTTCACAGTTACAAATATCTTCCAACTATTTCGATCACACATAGCATGACGCATAGTCCTCCAGGGCTATCAGAGCTGCCTGAGTGAGCTCGTAGACTTGGCGCATGGCAGGCAGGAGACAGGTAAAGACTTTAGGGGGTGCGCTAGCCGTCTGTATGACCCCATAATTGACACATTATATTCACAGACCGTGCCAAATCTCTCTGATAGACCCTAGTTCCCGCAGGCTGCAATTGCCTTTCTGGACAGGAACCGTGGCTGGCAGCGAACGCCTCATGACAGCAAATATTGTTGGCCCAGACCTGCCAGCCCCGCCGGCCAGATGGAAGAAGTAGGGGACATTGGAGGGTGGTGGAGGGGCAGTGGGGCTTGGGGAGCAGGGGTGAAGGGGTTAGGGAGGTGATGTGGAATGGGGTTGAGTGAGATGGAAAGGAGGGGTAAGATGGTTGATCGCTGGCGGAAGCCCATATGTGGGATCAGCATTTGTGAGGGGGTTGGGATGGGTTTGGTGCAGGAGTGGTGGTTTGGTAGGCTGGCTCTTGGTGCTTATCTGTGTAGGGGGTGTCACTAGGGAAGGAAACATCGGGCGTTCATCTCTCCTGCTCCTCCAGAGGGTTTCCCTCGGCTTCAGGACCTGAGTCGAGGAGACACATGCACCCAACCCCCAAAACACCATCGTGTTTAACCCTCCTCTGTGTGTTATGTCCTTTTAGTTGAAAAGGCCCAGTGGTACATGGCTATTCGAACTAGCTATAGCTTAATACAAGCTCTATTTGGAAACTGTGCTAATAACAATACACGGAGAAGTGGGAGAGGTGAGGGGGGAGGTGAAAAAATAATAAATTCATGTTATCTGTGAATATGACAGTTATGTGATTGCTTCCATTTCTAGCCAGCCTTCCAATTTTCTAGCGGCTGCACCGCCCGGTCGCCTACCTCCATCTTTCAAGGAGCAAATCGAAAGGGGCAGCGCTGCCCCGACCTCCAGTGGGGTAAAGGAGGCCCACTCTAGTCTGATGGAGAAAGCGGGCTGCTGCTTGCCGACACTCGACAGATGAAGACGAGGCGGCTCCACCCCCTGAAGCCATCTCCTTCGTGCCATTATCTGATAGAACATGGGTTTAAAAGTTAAGAGATTGCACATTTGTGTAAGCATCGAGAAGGAGCTCAGATTAAAGCAAAGATATAGCGCCAGCACATAGTGCAGGAATTCAAAATGGCGACCGGCGGTGTCATCTGCCGGTCACGTGATCATCACGCTGAAGATCACTTCCGGTGATTAACATCCGGGTATCTTCAAAGGTCACACATGCGTGCGCATATATCCCCTCCGGAAACGCTCTAATTCTGCACATGGTGGGAGCCTGGGGCTGGGATATGTATGCACAACATATCTTGACTTTGCATTGGCGTCTGTCGCGAAGCAAACGCTGACATGGCGGAAACTGTCGGCCTTGTCAACAGCAATCTACGGCAACCGAAGAGGGCCCCAGGGGAGCTGCCTTCAACGGATGAGAAACCGAAGATAAACATCCCCGGCCTCACTCTCCACCACCCGCCTCTGGTCCTACCATAGGGACGTGACGGTGTGTCGTGTCGCCTTCTGGTGGAGAAAAGGAGGGCTGTCTCAGAGACCCATTTAGCATAGCTTCAACACCGGCCGTTTCAAGATGGACTGAAGGTAGAATGGCCGGTGTTCAGGTGAAAGCAGTCTTGGTGGCGCCGAGTATAGGGAAATCGGCTTGAAGAGAATTGGGGCCACTTGAAGGGGAGTCCAACTTTCTACTAAAGTTCACATAATAATAAGTTGGCTCTTTAATCCAAGTTCTTGTTGAAAGATACATCCATTTTAAAATTTAATTTCACCCTACATGTGTAAGATGTGCAGCTTACTGTCTTGTTTTATACTACTTCCCCCTAATTATCACATTGATTTCCACTGGCCAGCTATTTGCTGAAAGACTTTCACTCTCTTTTCCCTATCCGCTGTATCCCTGCCTGCATCTCTTCATCCTTCTGGCCTGCCTGCCTGCCTTCGTCCTTCATTACCTCCCTGATCCACACCTACCTACTGGGCCCTCTTACACGCGCCATCAGTTTCCTGAATGACCCTTAGAACTAGCCCAGGTGACTGTCGTTATAAATATCCTCTGCCTGCGTTAGGGGTGTCATCAGTGGAGTTGCTCCCCGACTCCCTGCATAGTTATGAGGTATTTGCAGGCCGTCGAGCAGCTCGGTCCAGGCCTGCCATACCATAGCAGCACATCAGTTTTATAATCTCTGCCCTGAGCTGCTCCCCATGACCTAGTCGGCAAGCATTTCATTAGGAGACGCCTGAGTGAATATCATACTGATGGGAGCTGCTCGCGGGGCCGCTTATATTCCACCATGATTTATTCATGGAGCTACTCCTCTCCCTAGCATCTCAACCCTGACAAACGACACTGGGTCGTTGGGCCATCTACGTGTGGCTACCGTCAGAATTGATACCAATATGTTGTGAATGGTCATCCATCTGCCATCATAACCTTTTATCCGTCATTGTCACCAGATACCTCCCATTTGATACTCGCGCTGACTAAATAATACCCCAACAAATGCATCTTCCCTTGAGTTCTTCTCTCATGTTGCATAATTTTATGTCGCTCATTTGTCCTTGTCTCCTAGAAATAAAAGGAGACAGGCTCTGCATTGTAATGGCTGGAAAGGGGATCCTTCACGGTAGAAAACCATGAACGCAAAATTTATCACCTTTAAACCTATAGAGAAAAATTTAATAAAAGACCGATCTGGCTGGCAACATTTTATAGCAGATCATTTAGAAAACCAAGCTTTGCTGTCCTGAGAAACAATCAACGTTAACCCCGCCCCAGAACTGCATGTCACCTGAAATCACAATCAATCTTCCATAGTAGGGTCCTTATCAATATTGGTATGCTGATTCATCTCTTAGTGATGGAAAACCTCCGCGGACCTGTAGTATTTGCTGTAAAACCTCCGAGGCGTAGCCGAGGAGGTTTTACAGCAAATACTACAGGTCCAAGGAGGTTTTCTAGCTTATACTCCATTCACAGAAATATATGTGCATGAAGATATCAGCATAACAACAGAATAAACACATTTTGTTGGTAAGTGATTAGGGTAGGATACACTGTACCAAATGCATGCAGTCTATGGTCAGGGTTAGCTGGACTGTCACGGCTCGTTGACCCTCTGACTAAAGGGCGCAGTGGCTAACATAAAAACACTGTAGTGCCACAGAGGCCATTTCCCGTTCTACAGCCCATGAATCCACTTATATAGGGAGTTTTTCTTTGCTAAGGCAAACAAAAAGAAAAAAGTTTCAGGTAACCCGACCGACCCTATCAAAACAGGGCCGACCCTACGTTTTTTTATGCAATTTTGAAGAAATTTTCGCTTTTTTACCCTTTTTTGTTCAATTTTAGGGTTTTCAAAAAAGTTGGTTAGTACATTCATGGAAAAAAAAATCAAAAAAAATAATCCGACCTACCGACCCTACATTTTCCTCCCATGTTACCTGAAACAAACCTTTTTTTTTGGCCTAACGTTAAACACCCAGTCCTTAATGTTGTGTCACTAAGCTTCATGTCGCATGCCGATTTTAAGAAATAGCCATGTCAAATGTCCCTTAGGTTGCCATGTCGATTTTAAAAATGCTCATGTCGCCATGTCGAATTTAGGGGTCGACCTTCATATCAAACGGTTGCTATCATATGAGACCTTCTGTGCCCTTGATTAGGTGTTCTACACCTTACCAACTATGTGCAGGCGCCATGGCTGTGTGGTTTAGGTGCTGGCACATGGATCTCAATCACATGGTTTCGAATCCCACTGCAATGCGTCATTTTCCCACATCAATTAGAACCCAAAACCTCCGTTCAGACTCCACAAAACCTCCGGACAGCACTCACAAAACCTCCGGACAGCATCTACAAAACCTCCGGACAGCACTACCAGTCACAAAATCTCCGGACAGCACCTCCAAAACCTCCGCTCAGTGTAGCAGAGGAGGAATATGGAAATAAACCTACAGATGGAACAATAGGCCCATCACCTAGGCGGAGTATAACTGACAGAGATCCTACCGTCACGGATAGCTGACTCTGTATCTAGGCTCAGTCATTTCAGACCTGTAGTTCCATAGTAGGCACTAGATGTCTCCAATGTATATAGGACTAGCATATACATTAATTCTGCAACTAATACTATCCACTATTTCCCTGTGCTCTCTGCAGATCATGGAAAGATCACCCACGGCCACCCCCGGGGGGCACTGTCCTGGAGATCTGATTATAATAATCATACAGGCAGTTACTTGAAGTTGAAGTTGAAGTTTAGAGTTTGAAATTTGTCTTTATTGACCACAATTTTGACACAATTACATTAGAAGCGGATCATGTCTTACACTCAACATGATAATTCCCATGGTTTATGATCTTGTCAATACATATTTGCTGCAGAGCTATATCATTTTATCTATAATAACTTTGTCACAATTACCCTTATGATATCTTGACTATGCTTCACGACATATGATTGTGTTTTGCCTCCATCAGAGGAATACATTTTGTACATGATCCAGTCCAATATTGATGAGAGTTTTTATCTATGTCAATAAAGAAAGGACTCCCAATCAGCAGGCTGATTTACCTGGCTATGTGTCAAATAAGATAAGTGTAGCCTCGTCGAAATAACTGCAGAAACAAGTTACGATGGCAGCACCTTTTTTAAGGTATGACACTGTTCAAAGAAATAAAGCATTGAAATAGCTATCTAGTTCAAAATAGTATCTGACCTATGCAAACTCTCTCGCCCACACCCACCAACAACCTTGACATATAGACCAGGTATAGATCTGTGCCTCACAACCAATTCACCATGGACCATTCACGTAAGAAGAAGGATATCCCTCCTCCAACCCCCGGCACACATGTACAAGCCCCTCCATGGCCACAGTGCCCCTGGTCACCCCTCTAACTGATCCCTGCCTCCTCCCACCCGTCCTCTGCCCCATAAGCTGTCCAGGCGGCTTGTGCCGACAGATCGGGCCGTGATCCATGGTGCGTCGCCGGGCAGGGCGCCGAGAGGCCGGATTACCGCTCCTCTTACATTATGCATCATCCACTTAGACGGAAATGGAAGCAAGTGACATTTGGCCACGGCCTGTCCGGCCCGCAGAGCAAAATACCTCTGATTTTTTCCGCACTAGCCACCTAGAATGGAGGCTAGTCTGGAGGGGACTTATGGCATGGCCTATAAGAAGCCCTGCTTGACTGGAGACTGGGCATATCTGTACGCTCGCCACTGGCCCTTAGCCTCATAGGTAAGACTAGGGGTGGACCAAAGAGGCCATTTACCCCACTCCATGGCCCTCCCATGCACTCACCGGTCAATAGGTGACATAGCCCGTTGATGTAAACGTAATGGCTAATTCCCAGGACACCATGATAAATGACGCGCAGAGGATATTGTTTTTTTACCCGACACCCCTTGCGCCATCAGGTCATGTGACACAACATGGCGGCCGTGCCCTTTCTCCCCATGCCGCATTATACCCAGACTCGGCTTCGTTTGACCTCAGGTTAAGCAACATTAGTTTGATTTACGGTCGTCCCTTGGGGCTAGTCGATTTCAATAGCGCTCCCCGCCTCCCTTGCCTTGGTTGCTTTCTCACTGTTTCTTCCCCTGCTCTCTCACTATCGTGTACTACATGCACTGTGTATGCTTTTAGGACCTCTACCTATGCATACCTTTACCACCTACCCACCTACAAAATATAGCCACAAACCCATATTCACCCACCTACCCATCTACCCACTGTGCACCTAGTATACCTCAGATATGCGCTCTATTAAAACCAGATGTTTTATCGCATCGGTACGGTATATCTATACCTATACCTACCTTTAGATACATACCTATACACCCACACCCCTACTTACCTACTTACCTACCTACCTACCTACCTACCTACCTACCTACATATCTACACTCTAAGAACAGTGTGTTACCGGAACATGCATAGGGAATTCTACACACAAATTTGCAACACACTTTTGAGATCAACACACTTATGGCAAAGAGTGTGTGGTGGGTAGTGTGTTACGCCAAAATGTGTGTTAAAAGTGGCTGCAGAAAAGTGTGTTGATAAGTGTGTAAACGTAACACACTGTTCTTAGAGTGTACCTACCTACCTACCTACCTTCCTACCTAACTACATACCTACTTGCCTACCTACCTCCCTACCTCCCTCCCCCCTACCTACCTACCTCCCTGCCTACCTACCTACCTTCCTACCTACCTATTCACCTGCAGGGGAGACCGGGGCACGTTGACCACCTGGGCACGTTGAGCTGCCCGCTCTCTGTGCTATTCCTTTGGGAATTTTCTGGCAGTATGTCTACCATATTACCCCCTTATATAGACAGTTCAGAACAGCAACATCATGATCATTTTAGGATGATGATGAGAAAGTTAGACAGCATTAAAGATTTATGGCCTTGAAAGTAAAATTTATATTTGCAATTGTTAAATTTTTGTTCTTGTGTCATTAAAAAACCATTGCTGGCCTTATACCTCTATGGAGGTCAAAGTATACATATGAACCCTTGAATAGAACCCAACTTTACTCCTGGGTGTGTTATGTAATTTGAATAACATCAATCTTATCTATAATGGCCAGCATGGAGTACATTGAGTCACAAAAAACGGGGCACCTTGAGCCATGAAATAACAGGAATACACTTAAGCCGGTTTAATTTGACACTGAGAGAAATCTGTAATCTCAGTCACTTTTATAGAAACTATAATTGAGTGACTTTCGTGCGTTAAATATGCAATTTTTACATTCAATCCTATGCAAAAGTAACAATAGCAGCTAATTCCAACAGAAATTTCAATTATTGATTTATATTGATGATTATTTGGATCGTTCAACGAATGTGGTTCAAGGTGCCCCAGTGGGTGTATCAACCTACCCCGGGCATCGGGCACATTGACCCACCCTAAGATTTTATTTTCAAAAATTCAAGACAAATACAAGAAAAGACCACATTTGCCTTGTGATAGGTTCTCTTATATCACAATGATACAAGGTAACTGCTTGATACAAAATCAAAGTTCAGATCCCTTTAACAAGGTCAGGAAAAAAATAGAGGTGTCAAAGCGGTTCAATGTGCCCCGGTCTCCCCTACCTATAACTACCATCACACTTTACCACGTTCCTTTTCTCTCTTTATCCAATTTCCAGTTCCCTCCTTCCATCCCTCTTCTCCTTCTTTCCCAAAACCCATTAACAAATACTTGGATCATTGTCCAACGAGTGACCCCACACACAGGTCGGCTGGTATTGAATCCTATCTGTTAGTTCACATTTACCACACCGAGGGCGCCATATTTCCCGCTCAAAACACTCACCAGGGGCGTGCATGGGTCGGAGCCCCACTTCCCGTCGCAGGCATTCATCATCCGGTTCCGTTAATGGCGACCGACCCCCATAGCGCTACCGGACGTCTTATCGACAAACGTAAATGCCTTATCGTGGTTTATGGTTGATGATGGAGGGGTGGGAGCTGGGTGCTGAAATCAATGCTACATCAGCTGGTTTTATAAGTAGCGATAACGAGAGATAATATCACCCAAGGTCAAAACATGCAACTTCCCTGAAAGGCCGGCGATGCCTGGGTGGGTGGGCATTGCATTTTAGCTTCTCACACGGCATAGCAATAATACGTGGTGTAATTCCTTTTTTTTTTGCTTTACGATTCCGACACGTTAACTACTTGAGATTATGCACGCCAAATATGGTTTGATCATGTCAATGATGGTTTATTATCATCTGACTTGGCCATGAGTGCTACTGTCTTGCATTAACTAGCAAAATGGCTACCAGCAACACTTGACTCAGTATAATGTGTGTCATCTAAACTGAAAGAGATGCTGCTGCGCTACCAAGTCAGCTGCATGTAAATATGTCTGGACTTTGTTTCACCCACCTATCCTATAGCTTATTCTGAATAAATGATTACATTACATCAGTTTGGGGGATCAGCTTTCGCCACAATGTGTACTCATAGAGAGTGTCTTGGCATCCAGTAAAAAAGTGAAACTAACGGGCTCAAACTCACGACTTTGCAACAATTAAAAGTGAAAAAAATGTCAATAAAAAATATTTTCATTCTCATTATTTCTGAATAGCAATGGAAAATATGGGTCTTTGGGAACATGCACATAAAATTTTGTGATATAGCTATAAATATTTCTTACCGTATTGTAGCCATGAAAATACCATGTAAAAACATGATTTTTCATGGTTTCCACAAAATCGGACATTTTTCATACAAAAGGGCTGGTTGCTAAGCAACCATTTGAGATAGAAGAAAATGGATAGCTCCATTGGAATCCTTGACATCGATTTAGGGGGGGTAGGTACTCTTATAATTATTATAAGACAAATATTAACAACGTTATGAGCTGCCATATTATAATATCTTCTGTGCTCAATATGGCTCCATATGGCGCCATATGGCGTAACGGACGCGTAACGGACGCGTAACGGACACCTTAACATGGTCGTTTTGTGACATTGGCTTTAAACAATTGAAAAAAGGTGAAAAAATGCAAATATCCGCATGCAAATGGTGTCTATTAATATCAGAAAAAAAATTCCAATCGTTCTAGCCCATTTTCAATTATGTATCATCATGTTGTATATTTTTAAATATTTATTTAAGAAATAAAATGACAGCATTTTAATGTCTTTGAATTATAATAGATTTTTCTGTGAAACATGGAAAAGCTAAAAGAAATACCACAAAAGTTCGAAAATCACATCCCTGAAAAGGGGAGATCACAAATTTTGTTTGAAGAAATAAATATGTATGATAACTTGAATCATTCTGATAAAATATTGGATGTAAAAAAAAAAATCCACTTTGTGACATCTGGGTAAAGCTATTCTGTGGTATTCTCAAGAGCCTGAGCCAACGGCGCTTCAATGGTTAAACATGGTGTGGCAGGCATAAACAATGATTTGTGCAGAAAATATTCTTTATCTCGATTTGCTGTCAGTTATTGACTTAGATTTCTATCTCTTCTCTCTGAACTAGCTTGGCACATCAACTTTAAGAATATAGAATTGACGTCTACCAAATACTTCAAGCAAGAAGGTAGGACACTAATAAAATGACTACTAACCCTTGAAGGCCATGGGTAACCCAAACATAGTACCACTGAGGGAGAGTCCCCTTCTGTGTAATCTCCACCCCCCACACACGGACAACGGTGATCATGGTGATTATGATAGTGGTGGGGTGCAGCTTATCACCCCTATCTGTCTTATCTGGTCTCACCCTGTTCCGTGAAGGGACGTGCCTGAGGTGGGGCACCATTTCCATATACTACTCACGCCTACTCACTGTCCCCGTAGAATCCTGCCTATAAATGCAGATTATGGTCAAGGTTGGTAGCTCCTATGCAAAACACGCCCACTGCGCCATTTACTGAGCATAATATGTATTTGTAATTCTCCCACCAGGGGCCCATGAGATTTGAATCTCGGTTTTCTCTCAGTGAAAGTACCAGGCAGAATAGTTCAAGCACAACATTTGTACCACGAAGATCACCTTACATTATTTCTATATTCCAATGACCTAAAACTAGGACAGCCAATCCGAAGGAAATCTACCCCCTTGGACTTCTAACTCCTAGGTCGTCTACCACTGCCTCCCTTTTTAACCACTGTCATGACCACATGGAGGGGGTAGATGTCCCAGGGCACAAGAGACCTACGATGTAAAGGGTCATGGGAGTAGATGTCCTGGGGGGGGGGGGTGTCCCAGGGTGTAAAGGTCCATGGGTGCAGATGTCCTAGGAGCTAAAGGTCCTAGGCGGTAAAAGGCCACAGGACCGGATGTCATAGGGGGTAGATCTCCAAGGGAGCAGATTCCTAGGGGGTGGATGGAAAGGGGGTAGATGGCAAGGGGATAGAAGTTAAGGGAGTAGATGTCATAGAACCATTCTAAGAAGGTAACATAGGAATATATAGGACATATGCTGAAGATCTGGTGAAATGCTGTTTCTCTTTGTCCACCGGAGACAAGAAAGGATACTCTACAATCATACTTCCAAAGGCAGGCATAATTATGTTGTGTAATTTTGAGTACAAAACATGAAAATGTTACTGGAGACTATAACTAATGTATCGTCTCAATAGTATAGGGGTGTTTCACTTATTCCCCATGAGATCCCGTTGAATACCCGGACAAAAAAATCAATGACATTTTCAAATGTGAAGACAAATAATAAAAAGAAAACACATCCGATCAAATGCGTTTATGATTTAGTGTCCTCATTTCTACTCGTGCCAGTGATCACGTCCAGAATTCCCACAGGAAGAATCCGGTGGTGTGAGAAATTACATATACGAGTCAAATAATGTATCAACAGGTCAGGAGTGGGCAATTAAATATAGAAGTTTATGACAGCTATAACTGAGGATCCTTATCGGAACGCAACACATTAGATAGTTTCACACCCTAGTAGTAAGGGGTAGGGATTTCCCTGGGTATAAAACTAAAACATTAGTCATGGAATTGATGACTGTGGCGACACATTTACAGTTACTCCCAAGTGTGGCACATCACAAGTAATCACACAGCAGGACACAGGGGCCTCTTTAATGGTAACAAGGTTTACTTACATATACGCATGGTTCATCGAACTATGGTGTATGGTCTGCTTTCCCTGATGTGATAACAGGCCTGCATAGATGGAGGCCTCTTTTCTCATGTGCTTTGGTTGTATGCTTGGGTTGCATTATATTTATAATTACTAAAACAATTCGAAGGGGTTTCGATTCAACTAGATATCAGTATTCTTGTCGTTGATGAAACGAATTTTGCAAAGAAGCTGTATATCAATGCACCCTCATATGAAAAAATAGTTATCAGAATGTTGCTCAAAAAGGTCAATAAATTCAAAAATAATCATTACAATACAAATTCTCCTGTCTGAGTCCATACAATCTAATACATCGATACTATTATATAAATACATCTAGATTGAAGCAGTGTACAGCTGAAGCGTGTTAGGTGGTCGTTGGGTGGGTTGAGGGTGGGGGAGATGGTCGGGATGCATGGTGGGGGTGTTAACGCCTTGTGAGTTGGACAAACTGGAGCCGTTACCAAGCTGGGCGTGTAGGTAATCTGTCAGTGGTGTCACTTAAACAGTCACAATTGGCAAACAGATTAGATGGGCTAATTCCACGCAAAGGCTCCATCGGGTTAACGGCAACTTTCTCGCCTGGATGTCGAATCTGGTTGCTGGGTTCCATCTGCCAAATGAAACGTCCGATGTGGGTAGGCATGGATAGATTGGGGTGATATGGAGAACGATCACCTCCCTTACAATGTCTGAATTGGATGCTTGATGACTAGGGGCTGTATATAAACCTGTTATTGTACAATAACATGGTTTTCTTCTTTTAGCTATTACCATACATGCAATTCATTCCAAGACCAACACCTTTTACTCACACTGTTTTTATCACGCCACTGTTGGCTCCCTGTCGCCTATCAAAGTTGGTATAGATCTACATATCTACATTACAGTATGATACTCTGTTAATTACTTCAATACATTTTACGACCGCCCTTTTCTTACCACTTCAAACATCAGCCCCAGAGCTGACCCGGGGCCAATTTGTATTGTTCAGTAACACAATTGATTTTTTGTTTTGTCAATATAAGTTTGGGTACAACTTTTAAAATCCTTCTGAAGCTTAAAATTGCATGAAACATAATGGTAATACTATGTTAGGAGTCCCTCTTGATGATAGCGACAGTCTCTTGGTTTACATGTTTTTTTGGGGTCATTTTGTGTGATTGGAACATAATAACTGACACCCAAATTAGTTCCTACCCCATCTCTATTATCATATGTCTGTTTAATATAACCAAGCCATTGACATTGTACCACCAGCCACGCTCATCGCATCCCTACACTGTAAAAAAAATTCCGTTAAAATAACAGAGATTCACTGGCAACACCCGGTGCTGGACTTTCACCGTAAAAATAACGGTCACCGTCGTTTCAAATTCTCCGTAATTATAACGGTGAAAGTCTGGCACCCAGTGGTGCCAGTGAATCACCGTTAATCTAACAAAATACGGAACATCACTGTTATTTCAATACAGTGCCTTAACAATAGTTTTAACAATATCAAATTTTAAAAAATTCCGTTAAAATAACAGAGATTCACTGGCAACACCGGGTGCCGGACTTTCACCGTAAAAATAATGGTCACCATCGTTTCAAGTTCTCCGTAATTATAACGGTGAAAGTCTGGCACCCAGTGGTGCCAGTGAATCACCGTTAATCAAACAAAATACGGAACATCACTGTTATTTCAATACAGTGCCTAAACAATAGTTTTAACAATATTAAACTCATTTATCCCAGTATTTTTCCGTCCATTTATCCACCAATACCTAAGTCTATGCTCAATATGGTTGCATGCCAAATTTGGTACCATGTCCAATCAGCAATAGCATCTTAGTGTCAAGACTTCAGGCCTAATCATTAGGAATCAGTCTATGAGAGCCTTATAAAATGCTTCATGACACTTTGTAATGAAGTCACTCTAGGATGGCTACAGAGCAAACCTTACAGCTGTTTATCTATATATTTTTTCTTATTACCACAAAAATGGTGTTCTTAGCTTCCATGAAAATCTCCTCATGAACCAAACTGCCACCTGGTGTGATAAAACTAAACATCAATTAAACAAAGCTTCACTGTAAAATAGATAAACTGTGTTTCACTGTAAAATAAACTGTGTTTCACTGTTCTGAATTACGGATATTCAGAGTAAAATTGATTGATTTTACATTGCCCCACTGTAATAATATATAACGATGATCCACCGTAAAATTTTACATTGATTCTCTGTATATTCAAAGGAATATCTTTACAAGACATAGCTTCACCGTAAATGAATAAACTGTGTTTCACCGTACTGGATTACAGATATTCACAGTAAAATTGGTTGACTTAACATTGCCTCACCGTAATCACATTTATGATAATCCACCGTAAAGTTTTACATTGATTCTCCGTATATTCAACGGAATATTTTTACAGTGTATTCATATCTACGCTTATATCCACACACACAGAAAGGTGAGGGTAGTTTTGGCGACAATGACTCTCACTTTTCTGAGGGTGCAACCCCTTTCTGGGGTACCCATATATCCCCTTGAGTCGGACCCACACTTGGAGACGGACACTTAATTTTGTGGTTATTTAAGCATTACATTTTTAAGCTCTTTATTTGTGAATAATGGCAAAGTGCAAGTGTAATTCTTTCAAAAAGAAAAAGAATTAGAAGTTGTATCGTACATAAATAACTGTCCGTCTCAGGGTATGTGTCCGACTCAAGAATTTACCCTATGTCTAACAAAATGTAACGCTGCATTTCCATGTTACTCCCTGTCAGTGTCAGTCTGCTCACACTCATCATCTCCGCAGGCTCTAAGAAAATGTCTTTTAGCTGAGAATGCTATCTAGGGCTAGACAACCTGCACTGATGGGACTTGCGTGTCCCCCTTGTGGAACACGGTCCAATTTGAGACCACAAAAGGTGGCTATCGGCCCTGTGGCCATTTGTCTTATCTCTCTAGGTTTATTCACTAAGTGTCCCCTGCAATTTCTTACAGCCCCCTTCTCCTCCCCATTCAGCTGATCCTTTATGCCCCTTCCACTCTGCACTATCTTCAAAATGAATGTCAATTCACGTTCTCTCCACTTGCCCCTCTCACGTCCTCCTATTTCAACAGAAGCATTCTTCTCCCCTTCAAGCACATTTCCTTGCTCTTCCCCTCACCCCCCCCCCTCCGCCCAGCCACCCCGATCCTCCACCCCAGGACCCCAGTGGCTGACTTACGCCTGATCCTGACCCCGATTTGTAGTGTAGGGGGAGAGGCCGGGCAGGGTTTGGAGTGTCCCAGAAGCGTCATTAGGAGGCCCGGCGGTCCGATGTGGCCCCGTCCCGACACCGGACGTCACGGCCATGGGCCGCCTCCCTAAGGGGAGATGCATCAGTGCACATTGCCTGATTTATACCCTGCCCCGTCCCCCACCCCTCCCTCTCCACACCCCCAGCCCGGCCTGGGATCACAGGCACCGGCGCCGCTGGTGTCGTTAGGGCCCGATGGATCAGGCCCGCCCCCCGTGCGGGACCAGCGAGCTGCTCGTGAGTTATGGCGGGAGACTGGATTACGTGTAATTAGCTCATGTGTCTTGGTCGACGCGCGCCACCCCGAGCACGTATTTCACCCGTCAGAGTGGCCTCAGTGTCCAACACCAATGTGCCACGACAAGCCAACCACCACCGCCCTATCCCATTGCCAACGCAATGGTCAGGTCCCCAAATAACAGCACAGCGTCGACACACTTCAATAAACCACCAGTGATACACCAACACCATCCCAGATAGCCAGGATATACGATGGGTCAAAGTGCGCACTAGTGTTTGACCAACGTTGTAAGTCTGCTCATTTTAAATGCAGATATTGCATTGTCAGTGCTAAAGAGATAGGGAACGTTTGTGTTTAATGGACTTTGTTGGGTTTGCTGAAGGTCACTATTAGTATTAGTCCAGCTCTGCCCTGACCTTTGACCCAATGCTGGCCAATCATTGGCAAAGCTTATCCTCTCCCAAGTTCAGGCCGATGTTGGGTCAACGTTTTGCTTTAGTTAGTAGTGATAACGGTATATGATATATACTGTACACTGTTAGGAGTAAGTGCTGTAGCTGCACAGTATAAAAGGAGGTACTTTTGGTTTCCAGTAGTTTATACTGTACAGCTACACTACATTAGGTACTGTATCCCCAACAGTACCCATACTGTTCCTGTTTAACCCTTTAAGGCCGACCCAAAAAAATATTTGCTGGTGAAGGAGCCGGGACATTTTTATAGAAACCCTCCCAGGGCCGAGCCTTTGCTAATTCCCATAGAGTTATGATGACTATAGTCGATGCTCGGCCAGCCATGGCATCGACTATAGTCGATGCTTGGCCAGCCATAAAGGGTTAAGGTATTATATACCGTAGGTGTCTACAGTAGCTTATGCCATTATTTTAGACTAGCTATCAGACAAAAGAAGTTAGCACCTACGGGAATCGAACTACCTACCTTCCGATCCAAGGTCCATTGCTCTACTAACTGAGCTAGCGGGGCTGGCTGTATATTCTCATGGTCAGAATAAGCTTTTCGATTCACATGACACCAGGGAGTTGGAGAATGGGGAACCCAGTAGCATGAACATAATTACTTTATTAGAGCCACATGGATTTTGATAATCATAAAGTTAGACCATAGATCTATCTCAAACAATCTCAAAACTAGGGACCTTTAGAAACGATGACATAGTTCATTATACACAGATGTAGTCTATGCTTCTAGCATTGCTAAAGTCTACGTTTAATGAGCCAAGTCAGGTTTGCTAAAGGTCGATCCCTAGCATCTCTTTCCTACCTGCTCCCTCATTCATAGGAATCAGCAGGCTTTTCATCATAGGACCATACAACTGTCCAGCTAGCTCAGATAGCAGAGCATTGGACTGTGGGTCTGAAGGTTGATGGTTCTAATCCCAGTGAAGTTTCTCAAATGTGATGCATTATGTCGAAGGGTGTTGAAACATATTCAGTTTTTTTTATACCTGGTTCATATCAATGCCCTGTGTTATACCACACTGATTGGGTAACAGTAGATCATATTGTGGACTGCAACAGTACTGACTACTGTAGTAAGCCTATGTGTGTGTACAGTAGGTGAGTCTGTTCAGGAACAGTCTGTAATACTGGAAACCAAAAATACCTCCTTTTATACTGTAATTCTACGGTGGATTTAGCTGTGCAGCTACACTAACTTCTGACAGTGTACCTAGCTTATTAAAAAAAAAGTATTGTGTTAGTTCTAATCATCACTGACATTGACTGGAGGTATACTAAGCTTACTGTTATCCTATTGTTATCTCCCCAAACCCATGGCCAACCAGTTGGTCATCCCCATCCCATCCAACTTAGGTTCTAACCATTCAGCTCAGTAATGTGTCTTTGATCTGGTTAAAGTGATCAATGGCCAAGGGCGCTTGTCGTAGCATCCCTATTGTACTTAACCTGTTTCTGAGTAGGATGAGGTATTCTTGTTTGCTTCTCATATTCTCCATTTACTTGAATGCTTGTTGATACGTTCACGACATTCACATCCCATTTGTCTTGGATTGCTATCAGTAGCAACTTGTGTTGGTCTACATCTAGGACAGAAGGGTCGGTGTACGAACGGCAATCATCCGGGGCAGAACCTACACGGAAAGCTGTTATGCACTCTACGCGAGAATATCCGCAAACAAGCACCTCCACCTGGCTCCTAGAATCAAAATTCAAGTCAAGACGATATGTGTAATCATACATAATGTTATAGTATTAATTTAATACTAACAATAGCCCTTTTGTATAGAAATCTAAATCCAGTCTTATCAAATGATAGCTATGTCAAAAATGTACTTGTTCCTACCGGTAATGCCTACATAAGACCGTAGACAGCCATCATTCTAGTTCCAGTGGTTAAGTTGTGGCGACTGCAAGTATGAAGTGATTGCTAGAATTGAAATACCCAGTTTTATATACATGTTAAAGCTTAACTTACCGGTAGTACATGTAGGTCTACTTGGTATCTTAATTTGATTCCTACACATTAATTATTTTCTGGTTTAATATTAGCCACCTACAATATATTTAATATACTTTCTGGCTGTAATTATTTTGAACTTCTCATAAAATAAATGGTTATAATACTAAGTACCGGTAAACGCTAGGCTACAGTGGTCGAATACACAATGTCTGGTGGAGCCACCTGTCGTCTCAAATCTGAAATATACATATTGCTTGACGTGCTAAACTGCACCACATCGTGATACTGAATGATTGTAAAATGTTTCAGCCCTATTGGTACTTGATTTATATTAGTATATTGAAGTTAATACGTGTAAACTGTATCTCTTTGGCGCTGGGAAGGATAGCCAACCTCAGCCTTATAAGGTATGTTAGAGACGGCAGGCCATCAGAGCCGAATGCCTACTCAGGGTAGGGGGGGGGGGTCTAAAATTGTAATTTTGTACCAGATCTGTCTGTAAGTAAATGTGTACAATTGAAGATGGTTTACAGTCAAACTCACATATTTGCTAGAGATAATGGGTGAATGTCCTAATTTTGGTAGGGGTTTCTCTATCGTACATTTAAATGCTAGAAGCATCAGAAACAAAAAAGCTGGTATTAAAACAGAACTTAGTAATAAACAAATTGATGTTCTTCTTTTCTCTGAAACATTTTTAAATGAATCTGATAATGATTTTGACTATTTACTACCCCACTACAGCCTATATCGTCATGACAGAGTCAGCGTACATAGAGGTGGTGGGTTAGTGGCTCACATAGCTGATACGCTCACGTGTTCATCTGAAATGTTTCGTTATTTGAATCGTGGCTCAATAGATATAGAAGTGCAATGGCTCTTTGTACAGAAAGGCAAGTCAAAAAAGACAATCATTTGTAATGTTTACAGGCCGCCAACTGGATCTTTAATTAATTTCTGTAATATTATGAAAGCTTTGTTACTACAAATTCATGCGTCAGATTCATATGATATTATTGCAATTGGTGATTTTAATGTGGATGCGTTGGTAGATGATGATGAAAGATCGCTTTTGTATGAGACTATGTCAGATTTCCATATGGAACAACTTATTAATAGTGTCACTACTACCGCAGGTTTCAATACTGGTATAGATTTGATTTTTACTAATTGTAGAAATATACTGTCATATGGACCACTAAATATACATTTAAGTGATCACCTCCCAATCTTTATGCTAAGAAAACATGATAGTGTTAAACTAGGATACCGTATTTTCACAGGACGCTCTTATAGAAATTTGAATGTTGATGAATTTTGGTATAAATTTAATGGATGATGATGGTACCCCTATTCCCCTAGAAAACACAGCGGAATTTATTAACAATTTTTTTGCCGAAATAGGCCCAAAATTAGCAGCCTCACACACTGATGAATGGTCCTTCCAAGGGTCAGCCTGTGATCATATTATGCCAGATTTTGACGTTACTAATGATGAAATTGTAAAATGTCTACAGGATCTCGATATAACCAAGTCTTCTTCCTTGAACTATATACCGACTAAAATCTTTAAGATTACATGTCTACATTTTATAGAAAGGTTTATAAAAATAATACGCCTGTGTTTTATTCACAATAAAATTCCTGATACCTGGAAGATAGCTATAGTTACTCCTCTACCAAAGAGTGGTGACATGAGCAAGGTTACTAATTTCCGTCCTATAAGTGTATTACCGGTACCAGGTAAAATCCTTGAGCGCCTGATGCATAATAAGTTATCTGATCACCTGTCTTTACATAGTATTCTAGCCCCCCAGCAAGGTGGCTATCAGCAAGGGAAGTCTACTGTTGATACCATTAGTTCATTTGTTGACGATATACTAAAAAATAGAAATAATGGAAACATTACAATGGCTGCCTTTATAGATATCAAAAAGGCTTTTGATTCCGTAAATTTCCAAATTTTACTAGAAAAATTGGGATTTTACGGAATCCGAGGCAAAAATTTGGACTTAATAAAAAATTATTTAAATAACAGAAAACAAGTCACAAATGCTAATAATGTCAAGTCTAATGAGGTTAACTTATCTTGCGGAGTCCCTCAGGGTTCCATATTGGGCCCGTTGTTCTTTTTATTATATATAAATGATTGTATTTTACCCACTGACCAGCATAAGACTATGTTATATGCGGACGACTCTGTCTTGTATGTATCAGGTAAAGATTTTAAGCTCCTAGAACGATCTCTAAACAAGGCCTTAAGCCTATTCGCTAGCTGGTCAAGCAAAAATAAATTATCTGTTAATGAATCGAAAACAAAGGTGATGGTTTTTGCAGCAGCGCCCACTCTAAAGCGCCTGCCCAAGCCTACGGTTAAGTTGAAAGATACTACACTCAAACAGGTCATTTCATATAAATATCTAGGCATCATTCTTGATCAGGAGCTTTATTTTTCCTTGCATATCAAGGATTTAATAAAAGATATCAAGTTTAAGTCACTAATGTTGTATTATCTAAGTAAAATGATGTCTAGTAAAATTCTGTTAAGGGTTTACATTTCGTATGTACTACCTCTTATAGATTATGCCGACATATTATATGGAGCCGCAAACACAGACTTATTAGCCTTGTTACAAAGGAAACAGAATAAATGTTTAAAAACATGCCTGGGTTTGAATTTATTAACCCCTTCAGTAGATGTGCATCGTCTTGCGAAGCTACCTATATTAAGCGAGCGTAGAATTTACCATACTGAGTTGTTAGCTTTTAAGAGAGTCCATAGTGGTGGTCTGTACCTACAGAATATAGTCAGGCCGACTCGTGCGAATGTTGCACCCTTATTAAATTATGTGACGATCCATTCAGCAGCATATGAAAAATGCCCTGAAGTAGTATGCGCTAGGCTTTGGAATGAGCAAATTGCTGATCTTAGGTAATTAAACATCCAATGTGATTATAAAAACAAAGTCAAAGAGGTGATGCTGAATACCATTCCTAAGTAATTTCATAATGTAATACTTATTATGTACCTTAATGTGCTATTTTATTGGGGGTGACACAAGACTTAAAACATGTTATCTTTGTCACATATCCTGTCCTATCGTTACTAAAGAATACGTGTCCTTTATACATGAATCTAGCCCATGGTAAGGGCATAATATTATCTGTTGATAAGCCCTTCCCATAACTTTATTTCTCAATCTAGTTATCACTGAGTACCGGTACATGCGTATGTAATATACACTCCTCATATCGAGTCATCAATACGGAGGAGCACATGTATGTCATACATTGTAATACTTCACTCGGCTCACCACGCCCCTTACTGTGATACCATGATTCACCCCACTTGTTTTTACCCTACATAAATGCATAATTGTAATGTCATATTTCTCAGAAATTACTAGAACTTCTCTCCAACAAATAATGTTCTTTGGTTACCGGTACTATGTTTTTAAATTTATTTATTAGATATATATTTGAAACTGTATATAGACAATAGTCTATTTTTAAGTATACTTTGAAAATTAACTTGTTTTTTGTTCAACAAAATCACATATATGTAATATGGAGCATGTACTCTCAAGCTCTTGTCTAATCAACTGGGTATGAACCGCCATAAGCGCAGAGGTTCAGCACCTAAAATAATTATAAAACAAATAGAAAGGTTGGTGGTGAATGCTTCAATGTATAAAGACACAGTTGTTTTATTGATTTTGACATATTTTTTGTCTAATTTCAAGGCGAGTTGCCAAGACTGATAAATAGTAAGGGTCAAAGTGTTATGCACTTAAACGCTCAAAGTCTAAGGAACAAATTTGACTTAGTAAAGAAAGAACTATCAAGTCAAGATATTGAAGTATTATTATTCTCGGAAACTTGGTTAACTGAGGCTGAATTTGATGGTGATTACACTCTCGATATGTATAACATGTATAGATGGGATAGACTAAGAGATAAGTCAGGTGGAGGTTTGTGTGGCTATGTAAGTGATGATCTAGTATGTGATGCATCTAAGTATGAGAATTTAAATGTTAGTACTGTAGACATTGAGCTACAATGGTTATTAATTACTAAAGGTAAAAGGAAGCAGAAGTTGATTGGAAATGTATATCGGCCACCCGATGGTAGTAAATCTGAATGTGTAAATATTTTAAAAAGTAAATTGTCAAATGTTGAAAATTTGGATCGCCTCGATGTTATTTTAATAGGTGATTTTAACATTGATTATTTGGAAGACAGTCCTGTAAGAGATAAGCTAACAACTGACTTGGCAGACTATGGTCTCAGACAATTGATACACGAGCCCACGAAAACTAAAGGTGGCAAAGCTTGTATCGACCTCATATTTACAAATATTGATAATATTGATACATCGGGTGTAGCCTTTCTAAATTTGAGTGATCATTTTCCTGTTTTCTTAGCAACTAAATGTATACGACAGAAAGTAAATCATCGTCATTTTGTTGGACGATCGTATAAAAATTATGATAAAAACTTGTTTTGTGATAGATTTAAGAATTTGTCTTGGGCTGAATTTGACGAGTCTCAAGATGTTGAAACATGCTGGAAGATATTTAGTGAAAATATTGATAAGATATTGAATGTTCTTTGCCCTATAAAAAACTTCAAGATTAAGTTTAGAGAGGAGCCATGGCTTACCCCAGAACTCATAGCTTTAATAATAGAAAAAAACAAAGCTCTAAAAAAAGCAAAAAAAACTAATAGCGTTTTAGATTGGGATTTGGCACACGATCTGAAAAATGACTGTTGCACCCTTATTAAAAGGGCAAAGCAATCTTTTGTGGTTGATCAACTAGATATAAATAAAAATGATGCAAAGAAGTTCTGGGCGGCCATGAAAAATCTACTCCCCTCTAAGGGCAAAGGTAGCAAAAACATTTTATTAAGAAATGATACTGGTTTACTGATTGATTCTGAAGATGTACCACTGTATATAAACGAGTATTTCGCCAACATAGGTCCTAAGCTGGCAGAGTCTCATGACAAAGAATGGTCTTTTGATGGAACCCCTTGTGAAAATGTGATGCCTGATATTACTTTCTCAGATGACGATGTATTAGGAGCCATAAAAGATATAAATATTAATAAGTCCTCTAGTTTGGACAATATTTCTACTCGTGTATTTAAAGATGCCACTTTATGTGTACCGGTAAGGTTTGCAAAAATCTTACGCTTAGCCATTTTAAATAGCCAAATTCCTATGTCATGGAAGGTTGCCAAGGTTACTCCCCTACCCAAATCAGGTGATCTACATCAAGTATCTAATTATAGACCTATAAGTCAATTGCCAATTCCAGGAAAAATTCTTGAACGTTTGATACATACGCAAATTATGAACTTCTTACAAGAAAATGAAATTCTGACTGAAATTCAAGGGGGGTACCGTAAGGCTCATTCAACTTTAGACACAATAAGTAAACTTACAACTGATATTTTAGAAGAAAGAAATAAAGGAAATGTAACAGTGGCAACCTTCATCGATACGAAAAAGGCTTTCGATTGTGTAAATCATTTTATTTTATTAAAAAAGTTGGAATTTTACGGTATTAAAGGAAAAAATCTAAATTTAATCAGAAATTATTTAACTAATAGGAAGCAGATGGTGGTGGCAAATGATACGATGTCTCCAGCTAGAAATGTTGTGTGCGGCGTTCCACAGGGTAGCATTTGTGGCCCGTTACTGTTTTTATTATATGTTAACGACATTCCGCAAAATATAAACAGGGTTAATGTTCTACTTTATGCTGACGATACAGTTTTATACACGCATGGAAGAGATATAGATAGCATTGTTCCTATTTTACAAACTGGTTTACAGGCGTATGCCACATGGTCTTCAAAAAATAAGTTAACAATGAACGAAGCTAAGACAAAGTGCGTCTGTTTCTCCAGCAAAATTAAATATAAAAGAATAAGATTAAATAATTTTGAAATTATGGTTAATGACAAAAACTTAAAATATGTTCCGACTTTTAAATATTTAGGGGTGACTTTAGATTATGAATTAACTTTTAACAGCCATGTGAAGGATCTAAAAAAGCAATTGGGCTTTAAATCGTCTTTGCTGGGGAGACTGAAACAATTCGTTCCTATAGGTATATTACTGCAAATTTACAAAACTTATGCTACTCCTGTGATAGACTATTGTGACATTTTATACAATGGTGCAAACTCTGATTTATTACATGGCTTACAGAGAATTCAAAATAGATGTCTTAAACACTGTTTGAAACTACCAATTCTAAGTGCCACCGACTATGTACATCAGGAGGCAAAATTGCCTAAACTTATAGATAGGAGGCTGTATCATGCTCGTACATTAGGGTATAAAAGATCTTTAAATAATAATTTTTGTAAGCAAGTAACGAGGCTAACACGTTCAAAAGAATATCCTGTTTTAAAGTATGGTCAAATAAAATCATCGTCATATGAGAAATCCCTTGGGGTGTTCGTAGCCAGGTCATGGAACGAATTAGAAAATGTTCATAAAAATGTTGAATCTTTGTCTGAATTTAAGGTGAAAATGAAGATTTTGTTAGAAAATTCAATCCCGAGAGATCAAGTAAATCGTTTCGTACATGGTTGAATACCGGTAATACCGGTAGGTGCCGGTCATACCGGTATATGAGGTATAGATTGTATGGTTAAACCTTGATGAATTTTTTGAGTTTTTTGAGTGTAATAGCACACCTAAGAAAAGACTAGACACTGTATTTAAGAGTTTAAGTTGTGAAATTCTAAAGTCAACTCGTGTGATAGCTTTTTTCAAAACAGATTTATTTTCAAGCAAAGACATTAAAAAGTGTCGAGTGAAGAAATCTTTTTCACCACCGTAGAAAAGGTTTTATATAAGATGTACTATTTACATAGTGTTATTTCCATCTTGTTGTTATTAACATTTTGAATAATTATCTTGTCTTTATTACTAAAATAAGGGGGAGACATAACATCAGCCACGCTGAAGTCCCTCCTAACTTGTTTGGCACAGTATTTTAAACTTGTCTTCAACTGTAATATTCTTGAAATCTCTCGTCGTATAGGGTAAAAAATTTTGAAAGAAAAATGATTAAACACGGTATTATTTAATGTACAACAAAACATGAATCTTGGAGAATTGTGAACTATACAAATAGGATAAATTATGTAATTACAAGCTAGTGATACAGGATACCCGATAAAATGTTATCGAAGGACTAAATGTAACTGTGATATGAAAAAATGCCAAATAAAGTTGAATTGTTCTAAAAAAATCATATGTGAGAAATAAAGTTGAAATGTTGTTCAAAAAAAAATACCCCTACTACTTCCTCACGGATTACTATATTGAGCACTTGTATACGTAAGGGTTACGTTATACCCCAGATCCGACCTAAACCGTGATTGTATCAATGCATGCTGAACGAATAAAATATTTGCTTAAACCTAAAATCTAAAAACATGATCCTAATTTATGTACCATTTTAAATATTGTTGTGATAATTATTCCTGTTGACTGTCGAATATTAGGGTCAAGGCCACCTTCAAAGCAGCTGCTAAGACCAAGGAGACGCAGCTTTACATGAAAAATGATACAAACATTTACACCCCTTGTAAATGCCTGAGACATTTAATTCGAACCATTACATTGTAGTTGTTCACCGACTCTGTCACGCGCCTTCTGTTACAACCTAAAATTGTTGCTATTACCCAAACACATTTGTATTGTTACACAGTGTAAATTGGTTATTACACACTCATTTATTTCCTGATGTTATATTGCATGAAGTCTGTCTGTCTGCCATGTCATCTCAATATGAACCTGATTGTATGTTGTATGTGTGCCCAATTGCTTTTTACCTTATCTTATTAACTCAAGGGAACGTTTAACAACACACACAGAAAAGTGAGAGTCATTGTCGCTTAAACTACCCTCACGTTACCGCTAGGAGTGGAGGTCTTTTGGTTTGGGAACTGACACCATTTCAAATAATAGCAATTGGGGTGGGCCCTGTGTGAAAATGGTCGAAAAAATCAGCCAATTATTAAGTATAACCATTTCTACACCCACCACCCGATACAACTCATGTTGCCACTGTCCACTTGCTTTTCTGAGGTTCCCTCTACTGGGACGCCGTGTCATCATCTGGCAGACTTTTAAAGCGAGGCTAGGACCCCCTAACGTCCCATAAAGACGACATGACGTCACGGAGTGCGTCATGGACGCCGGCTTTACTGCCCAGGTCCACATGTCGTCATAACCGTAGTGCACCGCCGAGACGTCGCTGGGCTTTTGTCCCGCCCTCTCATGACGTCACTTCCGCCTCTGACGTCACATAAACCACTGAGCATGCGCGCGCAGGCTGTCGGCCGTCTATTAGTTCCGGTCATCTCGCTGTGATGTGGCCCTGGCCGCGGTAGGGGAAGCGTTTTAACGAGCATGACGCGTCGTTATCCATTGACGTATCTTCTTCAGCACATCACTTTCTGTCCCTCTCACACCACCCAGTCAGTCCTTCCCTGCGCCTTATTTCTGCCTTATCTTTGCAGCTATCCTCCATATCCGTAGCGTGCTTTAGGCTACATACACAGGTGCTTTCCCTCCGCTTTCTTATCCTTCATCTGATCCCCTTCTCCTTCCCTCAGCTGCCTCTTGCTCCACCCAGCTATGCATGCACACCTCGCATTGGCATCCCAACTCCAGTCCCCTTGTGAGCTCTTGGCCATCTTTATCCATAATCCCATAGTCTCTATAAATCTGCCCCTCCCCCACCCTCCCCGAGCCGCGCAGCGAGGCGAGCAGAGAACCCTGTCTGCTCATAATATGCAGTCTTCCATACATTTGGTCTGGCATTTTTCTCTATCTGTGGATAGCAAAAGGAAAGGGAGATAAAATATGGACTGTCATGTGGCCTCATTCTCTGCAAGACAGCACACGCAGACTTTCTCTATTAGATGTTCTCTGTGACTCCAATACATTATCTACACTGTACAGTCATGGTTAAAGTATAACTACTACATTATTCATGTTTTCATTTTGTAAGAATATAAATGAGTAATCATATAAGTGTACATTATGTTATTATTTCATGGAAAATATATGATATAAATATATTTAAACGGATATACCAGATACGGTAATGATTATTGCGAGAGGTTTTACAAAATACATTTGTATATATTTGTGGGTAAAATTTTCTTATTAAATTATAGTAACATCATTTTAATGAATAATAAAAGTTAAACTTATCTTTAGGCACTACTGGTAACTCGGTTGAAGAGCAGAACCTGTCTAGCTTGCATTGGGTTCGATTTAATAGAAATACTAAACCTAGTCATATGATTTTAAAACTAACCGCATGAGGCCAAGACCAGGATCGAGTTAACAGTATTGTGTGGGACCGTTTTTATACAGACTGTAGGTCTTTTTGCAGATGAGAACAGCTACCATGCAGTTAGAGGATGGGCACATCTGACTGCTTGTAACGTGCTATCTAGAAGCCCATGAGAAAGGGAAGTATGAGATCTATAGGAGAGTCATTGTACCTTTATGAAATTGGTATAATTTCTAATCACATCTTAAAAGAGCACCATACATTCACATCTAATCTACATACACCGGCACAGCCACTGCCACAATCATGATAATTCCTTTACACGCCATGTGATTACACCCAATCATAGTCTCGGTAATTCTAGCTGAGCAGCTCGACTTTTTGTTTCCCCTTCCCTCTCACCCTTTACAATTACCCACTTTGATAACCGTCCATCGCAAATTATTCCATCAAATATCCATCCCTAACCTGTAATATATCATACTTTCCACCAAAATGGCTCCATCGATTAAGGCTCATCCTCCCATTGTTGCTGTGTTAGCAGCACATCGGGAGGCCGCCTCTGTCTCCATCCCTATCTTTTAGTCTTTAAAGATTCCCATTTTTTTCTCTGGTTCCCCATCCTCTCTGTAAATCCGTAGTAACAAGGGCCTATTACGCGGCGGGCTCCAAGGGCTAACGACCGGGCAGATTCGCAATTTTGTGGGTAAGAGATGAGAATGGATCTCTGCGGGACACATATACAGGAGGGGAATCAATGGTTGCCTTAGAGTTAGGGGCTCCAGGGTGGGAGGGTGGGGGATGGTAGACGGGAGAGGGGGGGGGGAGTTAATGGAACAGTGAGGGGAGGCCTCTTTATCTGCTCCACTGTTCGTCCAGTAGGGCTCCTCTGATAATTACTATGTATACAGGAACCAAGAACTCCATTACCTTCAATAGATGTGGGAAAGATGGGTGGGTGGGATGGGGGGGGGGGGCTGGGTGGGGGAAGGGGCGTGTTGGGGTATGTGTTATCAATGGCGGAAGTGCTAGTAATAGGGGTATCGGGACGTGGGTGTATAGTCTTATCCATGGAGGAATGCGGGTTACAGTTGGATGTAGGAATAGTAGTATGGCAGACATATTATGCTCTGCAGTGGTGTTCGGCGTCTTTAATTTTTAAACGGGAAAACGGTACCCAATTGAGCCCATTTTATCTAAGTCTAATTCGTTTCAAATGCTAGATGTCTAAGAGTAAGAGAGAGGGGGGTAGCTAAGGCATCAAGTTTGATAGAGTAGCAGCCATCGTCCCCTTTGCGACAAGAAACCTAACAATTTGCATTCATATTCATCGACAATAATCACATACTACCGGCATTGCTACTTCCGATGGGGCACCAGTAGACACTGGTTTCAATGCAAAAGTACAGTGCCGGTAAATGTCTGTATAAAATACCATCACTTCATTTCCCCTTCCATACAGCCAGACAGATCTGTCTTCTTCTTTCACCTCGGGGTCCTAAGCAGCATTGAATAATCTGATCGCATCTCAGAATGCAATATCCGTTAAAAGTATAATGGTGAATTAGATAAGCGGAGCCCATTTCACTCATGATGCTTCCTGACTGGAGTTCTTTCACACTATGCCATTACGTCCTGGAGTCCACCCACGCCGACCGTGATAAATATGCACCTCATGCTAACACTTCAAGGGATGCATAGTGATTTCAGGAGGCTCTCCCCTTTAGTGTTATGACGCTCGAATGCAGCCCCGGTGGGTCTACTATCCAGGGCTGCATTCATGTATCATACCAACCATTTTGAGTGTATACATCAATATGGTGGGATCGACGTAATACATGTAATGGAATGCAGCGAGTTACTCGCCAGGGCTATAATCATGTACTATGACGACAGAGGCCATGGCATAATAAAGTACTATGGAACCCTTAAAGGGTAAGACATGGTGGGAGTGGATTGCTTCTCGATGCCCTAAGATCCCCCATCCATCATGTAGTGATTGGCCTTGTTGGCTGCTCCCTACCAAACTCAAATGCCTGCGCTGGTGGCTCTGTTGGTTAGTTGTGCTAGTAACACCCAGGTGGGGCCACTGGAGACTATTCCTAGTGTGCAAGGACGCCAGCAGCTGGCGCCAGCTACTGACGAGAGCCGCTCGTCACCAAATCGAGCACCTTCTGAAAGTCAGGCATTATTGTCGCCAAACGAGCACCTTCTGAAAGTCAATGACTGAGTTTCAGAAGGTGCTTGTTTTGGCGATAATGGCTCTCACATGTTTTTTCTCGGTGTACTGGAGAAAGCCCTCTAGAATATAGCGATATGTTTAGTCGGGTATGATAGTCTTGGTGAATCAATATGCTAATAGTTACCGCTGAAACTCTCAGAATCTGATGGGTCCAGGGCTGTCTGAGAGTTACGGACAGAATGGTCCATTTTCTACTGGTTGTACTTATCTTAACTAATCATGTCGATTTCTACAGCCAATCAAGAAGTCCAGGATTGGCCGTTTATGCTACTAAGGGCCTTAATTGGGTGAACTGAAATGTACAAATTGGTAATTATAATCATGTCTAGACCAATCAATAGTGGAGTTCAAGGGGCTGAAGATTGCCTCTTCCTATACAGACTACCTTCATCAAAAGGCTCAATGTGTTGAAATTAAATACTGCCCATAGTTCAATTTATAAATCATCTATAGAATACATAGATGTATTATACGTAATATGTAAGATACTGCTCATTAATTTACAAGTCTGTATAATCTAAATCAAACTCAGGGGGGTTCGAAGCAACTCGCATTTGTCCATTAATTCAGGCCCTATGTATTATAATATAGTATTGGTGTAATGTGTAGTGAGTTATGAATCTATGCTTTAGATTTCGCCTCTGTGACAACTATAGGTGATATGATATACGTATAATTATGATCCCAGAGTAGATCACTCTGAAATAAAGTAAGTGTGTTCCTGCTGATACCAGGCATTTCATATACTATTCTACTCTCGTTCCCAAAACCTTCCGAAGGAAGGCTTTAGTAACTGCCAAATGTTGGGATTTTGCTGGGTCTGGGCAACCCCTGCTGGTAGCTTGGAACCAGCGAACAGGAACAGGAAATGGAACTAGAAAGGCTGATGGTAAATCTATCTAAAACTACCATCATACATTCTGGTTCCATTTCCTGTTCCTGTTCGCTGGTTCCAGCCTACCAGCAGGGTTGCCCAGACCCAGCAGAATCCAAAGTTCAAGGTCATTTGGCTGTCCCCAGAGCCTTCCTTCGGAAGGATTTGGGAATGAGAGTAATACTATTCACACTCGTCTGGGGACACACACACTGTACCTCACCACCAATCCCCATGGTGGCGCTGTGGTATAAGATACTCTAGTATCGGCCCTTCTCACGAGAGGGAAGTACCAAGCTGCTTAAGCTGTGCGAGTGGGAGAGCTACAATCGGGATTTGGTATGAATCCCTAAATTCAACTTTTCTTCTTTACAGGTGGTATAGGTACCTGGTGGACACGACATGCAGCCCCAGAAAACAATATGAACCTTTCCCGCCAGAGAGGTGCATATTATTGGTTAACCAAGACACCTTCTATCAACACATATTATACAGACGTTTTAGTCATGTATCAAGTGGAGAATCTTCGGTATGGATACAGGCAAATAAAAGGTGCACAAATAAACGAGAAATCACCCCTACTTCTGTTATCAACAGATAGCCTTATAACACGTTATAAATGATATAATACAGAGGTGATCGTTGATGGGTTGAGTACCCGTGATGAGTAGCATTGTCCAATCAGAAACATCATCTGCGGGATGAGTGTCTATACACTGTGCACTATATAAATGGATACACCACGCCTAGCAGTGAGTAAACAACTTTTAACAGCAGAATTGTACCGATTCAAAGGATTTACCCGTACTCTTGCCTTTCTTGCCGTTCCCATTTACGCGGTTCTCATGTTTATCAACTGAGCTAAAGTCGTCCGTCTTTTCATCTTTAATTGATATCTGGCGACTTTGTGTCTGGCTCCTTGATTGGGTACTCCACTTTCTTAATTAGGCACGTCCTGCTCTGAGTGTGTACGCCACCACGTGACTGCCAGTGGTACATTTCATGTCTACTGTTGTTGAATAGGCCTGTAGGATGTATGTCGTTTTACAAGTACATGTCTGTTTCATCACTGCCGATAATTTTTCATAAGGTGAATAGGGTACTTGTACAGGGGTGTGGGTGCGGTCTAGATTGGATAGAGCCATCCTCTGAGCCTTCCTCGACGTTTCTATCAAATCTTGATAGACCACATCCATATCCACATCCCTGTCCCGTACCCTATTCCTTAATTTGAGTCGAGAGATTTGGGTCCCGTCTCACCCATTACTGTATCAGAATCTATTCATATCGAACTTTTACAGTCGTGTTCAACAAATAAACCTAACCCAAACCTAACTCTTATGACATGAGACTTTTCATGTTGACAGTTTACTTGCCATATACTACTCACTAACAGAACGCACTGCCCTGGTATTAAAGTGCAGACACGGCACCACACTAAGATTGGCTCAACTTTTAGCAGTCTACTAGTAACTATGGTAACCCTCTGTGCTTTCTGAATTCTCAACCTCTGATGAGAATATGATAACATGCGGCATCTGCTACTTGCCTGTGCCTATATGACAAGTGACGACCAATAAGAAATGTGACACCCAATCTGATACTCTATGTCATTAGGATATTAACCAGATATTAGTAAAAGCACATCAAACAGCTCCTATATGTCTTAGAGATGTAAATGAATTTAAAGCCTCAGACATAGGTCTGTACATCAACATGTAAATAGTCTCTTTGATATCAAACCTATACACATTCAGGAATATGTTATGGTAATAATTATTAACCCATTGAGGGCGTATTTAGACTATAGTCAACATCCATCCAGGGCCGGATGTAGTCTATTTACTATCACTCTGACATAAATGATTGTGTTCTTGGTCATACCACACATTTCATATACTACTCACACTTGTCACCTGTCGCCAACGAAAAAGTTGTAAAGCAGCAAAGTGCCACCACATGGGCATGATTTCCCATGATTGTCCTCAATACTAGCACTTAAGGTGGGTCGCTACCCTTTGATCAAAGTTAACAGAATGTCTCTATTTTTTTTCTAAAGACAGTCTGAATCATACAGAAACAGAAAATGAAAAGAAAATGGGGGGTCCCGACCTACTTTTTTAAATACAGAATTTTGAAAAATTAAAGTAATTAAATTTTTCTCTAAAAATGAGAAAAAAGTGTGAAAACTTCAATAATTTTTTTAAATTTCAACCAGTATGATCAGAAATGTAAAACTTCACATATGAAATGGCCATATGTTCCACTTTACTGCAAAATGAATTTTACAGTTGTATGCCATGGAATTCTGGGTAAAAATATGATGTTTTGGGGAAGAAAATGAATAAATTGCCATAATTTTGTAGCATTATTGGCTAAAAATGGTATTCAAAATTTACAGAATTTTTTTTAACTTTCTCAGAAAATAGTTCAGATCATTTGTTAACATATGAAAGTGATTTTGATAGGGGGTCCCGGGCATATTTCTAGGTTTTTTGGCCTTTGAAGATAAAAAATATAGCAAAATCGGTCTAAATCTTACATTTAAAGCTAAAAATAAAGTGTAAAGTGGCTAGAATCAGGGTAGAAAATGGCTACAATTGATACCCTTGATTTTTCTAAGTAACTTAATGAGATCTATATCATTCTAGAAAATGATTTATTGGTAAATATTTTCAATGTCCTAACTTTTGATAAAAATAGCAAAAATCATTAGCTTTAAATATATCAACTATGCAAAGTCCAATAAAACGCTCAATTTTGCTCGAAATCTCCCAATTTTTTAACATGGTTTAATCAGCATATGTATGTATCAGATACTGTGATATTAGCTCATTCTGATACATTTAAGCTATATGCGCAGATACCTGCGCAGTGTGTCCATATTCAAGAGGTAGCGACCCACCTTAACCGGTTCACACAAAATACCTTCTTATGTGGACTATCATGAATATCATTATACCCACATTATCGGAATCCCGTGCATTATCATTGTAATTCTACTGGCCAAAGTTTAACGTATAGGTGAAATCCAATGATATATAAAATATAGGGTACAGGTAGACTGGCATACCGATAGATATCAAGCAATAGCAACACAATTTATCATATATACAAATTTATTTTGGAGGTATCTAGTCGAATTATGATGGAGGTATCTAGTCCACAAATGAAAAATTAACTCTACTCCCATTATAAATAGATAGCCATACTAGAGTAAAATGGTTTGGACCCCCGTTGCACACATTACTGTATCAGATTCCATTCATATTTTTAGACACCTTCGTGTCTCAGAGTCTCAGAGGTCTCAGAGATAGTGGACTAACCACATTGATATTTGTCTAGACACAATTATAATGACTCTTCAATCGTTTGTCTGGTAATATACACCAATCTGAGGACCACTCAAAAGGCAATCATCTGCTGACCTAGAACCGGCCGTTCCAGAATACGCGTGGTCCATGGAATTGATAGCGGTACGTCATAACGTCATGACTATTGCTACCCAGCGCATTGGTGCACCCTGCAAACTCTTTGGGAGTGTATCAACCCTATATTGTGTTTAGGTTGACGCATGATATGCCCCATGGAAGGAACTCTATTTTCCCCAAGATAACTTTACATTGAAGCTGCCTACTTTTAAGTTTCACCGACAAGGATCACCAGGAGAAAAAAAGAAGAAAAGGAAGAAAAAACAACAATTTCTGGAGACCCCTTGTCGGCTCCCATATTCAAGGGGCAACTTTATAGGAGACCGTTGACTTCAACATATGACCCTTCCTCATAGATTGATGATGTGGAAATGTTACTTGCTATAGGGTAGACTGACCTAAAGGTTATTGCATCATCCACCTAAGACAATATCAATAACTATTAATGAATTATGGTGTACTCATCATAAGATGAACCAGGAATATTGTTATGATGACCTATAACGTTCATTTAGGATATTGGCCAAATATGAGGAAAGACACATAAGATAGGTCCTATATATGCCCCCCCCCCCACACTAAGAGATGGTGTGTATGATCTTACAGCCTCCGATTCTGAGGTTACTTTTAGCTTCCACAAGTATTTATATAAGTATCATATACACTGATCTAGCCTATATGACTACTTGAACCTTGAACTTCAAGCACAATAACGTGTAACAGCTGCTCACGGTAAATTCAGTGTTTCAGAACAATCCAATGTACATTGAATAAAGATGAATTTCTCTTGAATCATGCACAGACATTCTCCACACTGTATCAGACACAATTGAAGAAGAAAGTGTATTTGATGTGGATGTATCATTGATTAATTACAACATGAGGTAGTATTACGGTAATGTGGAGTCTTACCATGCATCCTCAACTGGAGAGACTAGACTGTGGTATGGTGGTTCAGTAGGTTGCTGGCAGAGGGGGTATGTGAGGTGTCAACACCCCATGCATAGTACTTATACCCAACACAAGATGTCGCCACAATTCAACATGTTGCAGCCAGGTCTGCAATTATTACTCTCGTTCCCAAATCCCTCCGAAAAAAGGCTCCAAGTCACCAGCAGGGGTTGCCCGAACCCATCAAAATCCAAGTTCAAGGCCATAGTGGCTGTCACCAGAGCAGTAGATGTGTGGTCATACAGTCATCCGACCAGTTCCCTCTTTGTATGGATCTCGGATTGATGCTGTGCTATAATGTATACAATTTGTCTGATGATTTGTTGGAAAGATACAACATGCAGTCCCCTTTTTGATATTGCTAAAATATGTGACACGATCTGCGAAAAGAGACCTTAGTGCAGGATGCATTAAGGTCTCTGTTTCCAGTATATGCCACATAAATTGTTTAATATAGGACCTCTCTGTCTGCTTTACGGCACTCTCTGGCTATTTCATTAATACTAAAATCTATTCAGTACAATATAGCCATCAAATTTGAAAAACTGTCATCAATGACCCTTCTATGACTTGAAATCTAGCCATTATAATGATATCCTATAGCTCTCTAACTGGTGTGGACTTGTTCCCGCAGCCACTCTCTATACACTGACACCAGCAATGTCATGAGACCTTGGTTCTGCTTTCGTATTGTAGCCTGTTCCGCAGAAGCGATGGTGTGTGACTGTCTGGTCATTGCTTAAGTCTCACGATAGATTGCGAGCACAGAACTAACATGGCCGCCCATACGGAGAAAACCGAGTCATCACTATAGCCCTATCAACCAGGTGATCAGGAAAACCGAGGGGCTCATCTCACTGATCCTGCAAAAGGCAGACCCAATTATAGGGCATTAGCGAGATGATCAGTGGGCAGCGCCATTTCCACTGGTCCTAGGTCTATTCCCAGTACTCACAGAAACCAGCTTAGCCAAATCTCGTGGCCGAGATTAGGGTACAAACTGGGTGCAGGTATTGTGAATAGGTCATACCTGGACACTCCTTATGTCACCTGTGTCCAGTATAGTGTAGTTGTTAGCACTGTGGACTCATGATGCAGAGTACCTGAGTTCAAATCTCTTCCAGGCAATGCCTGGTAATCAAATTCATAAGTAAAGCAATTTTGGAAACAGAATACATTATTCACAATACTAAAGAAAATTTAGAAATATGTATTTAAAGGACATAGTGTTATTTGGCCTGGTAGGGATTTGAACTTGGGCTCCCAGCATTATGAGTCCACAGTGCTAACCACTACACTATACTGGACACAGGTGACATTAGGAGTGTCCAGGTACAACCTATTCACTATACCTGCACCCTGCCTGCACCCTAATCTCGGCCACGAGATTTGGCTGAGCTGGTCCTTGCAGAGCAAAGGGTTATGATTGGTATCAGTGGTCTACAAGGTGGCGCCACTGTATCTCGCTAATGCGGAATAGAGTGCTGCTCGTGGCTACACCTTGAGGCCACTGCAGTGCCTAGTTGTGGATATGAACCGCGTTTCTAGCGGGTACGCTTCTCGAATTCAAAAATCGCCGAAGGACTTCATATGATAAAAATATTATGTATGCCTAATCTACATGCACGAGTTGCCAGAAGGTTTACAATCATGGATTCGGATTATACTCTACAATATGTGGATACAAACATATTTGCACATGTCCTTTCCTAGAATATCCAATCCCAGCTATTATTTCTTAATATATATTATAATATTGTCTTGGGACTCTGCATAATATCATACTATGCAGGGTTCAAAGATCTGGTAAGTACAGTGAGTATTAATTAGGTTTTCTTTCGAGACGATAATAGCAGAACCTGTATTGTAAAGGCACAATCTCCCTCACTGGTTAAAGGCCCAGCGCCCCTATATAAAGAGCTGAGTACCTGTCCCGACTGCACTCTGACTGTTACTACATGTGCAGTAAGAACTGCGGGTTTAAACCTACCTAATAAGTGCTGGATTCTTTGAGCACCTGGAACTGCCTGGTGTTTGATCCCAGTTGACCCCTGCATATGTCTCCCAAGCACCTACATACATATAGAACGTTTCACTAACTACCAGTGTTGTTGTATCTGTCATGGGTCATTAGGTCATTAATCCTACCCTCCACGGCCAATCCATAGGCACTGGACCATTTAGGCCAGTTAGGGGGGACTACAGAGGTCACGGAGGGGTATGACCATCAGGTATTCGCATTTCGCATTCTGGAAGGGATCAGCATCTAGCCTCTGTGGCAACTATAAATGTGAATTGTAACTACTATTATTGTTGCAATGTGACTGGCAAGTATATCTCACTACTATTACTACTATACATGGATGTAGTTGATCGGTTCTATACATGCAGCTCCAGGATTGGACGAGCTGGAATGTCATTAGACCAGTCAATTACCTGCAAGGGTGTTGAAGAACCATGCTTATGTATGGCCTTCTTCAGCTTTGCACGACCACAAGAATGCCATACATTGGACTCATGGTCTTTACAAATTGGATATAAATACGTGTTAACATACAGGAGTTGCCCCTGCCCCTTCTTCTGTTCAGTCATTATGTCTGACATTTTCATCGGATTATAGGATGATATATTGATCACCCATGGTTACGTCTATTCCTGACTAGTGCCTGGTCCTGGACCAGTGGGATGTGTCAGCTTCTTCGTAATTGCTGCTCTCCGCTGTGTACGTGTACCGTACCAAAGGTAAGTCTTGAATTTTACACTGACCAATATCATGTGGAGTGACCCAGTTTATGTTAGTTACATGTGCCTTGTGTAACACCCGTCTGTACGGCTGTAGTGGCTGCTGATTGAGTGAGTATATAATTATATGTATTGCCTCAACAGATATGCATATATTGAAGCTTATAGAACGGAATCGGTTGTGTTTAATACAAGAAACCCCTTTCCAGATAACAGCCGAGGCTAATGGGTTGATTTTTCAACTGTCGTTACCTGATCACGTACCTGCACGCTAAATATGACTTGCATCATCCTCTGATAGTTGTATATCAGAAAACTATATTATTTGAGGAGTTGTATGCAAAACGAGGTAAACTCCATTTTTGAAAAAAGGAATCTGGGGTAAGGGTGGTTAGATGTACACTGTAAAAAGTTACTGTATTTAAACAGCACAATGTCCTGTACATTTACAGCACTTTTTGATGTAGTTGGTATTACAGCACTATTTGCTGTATAATTACAGCATTATATGTACTGTAAATTGGGTCTTCAGCAATGCTGCTGTACATTTACAGTGCATAGTGCTGTAGATTTCTGCCACTAGGTGGCAGCAGTATACCATTTTTGTAGTAATTACTCCACCCAACCCTTTTCTGAGTCAAATGAAGCCTCACAAAGTCTCAAGACATTTTATAATAAGAATGGATGAGAGAGACTGAATGCAGTTATCATAAGGTGTACTGATATTTGCATAATTGTGTTAAATAATACAAAAAAAACCCAGCAAAAGTATAGAATAGACACCACATTGGAAGGAAAAGTTAAATGCTTAAGTGCCTGGACTGGGAAAAGGCTGGTAACACATACAGTTCAGCTGTATTAATGCAGGATTAAACCATTATATTGTGTAGTGTGTATTATCCTAGATGAAATTGAACTATTATGCAGGAAAGTACTCTCCATGCATGCATATTAATTGATATAAATTGATGACAACAATAATATGAAACCTACAGTTGAAGTTGCTATAACTTTACAGCACCAAGTTGCTGTACATGTACCGCAAAATCTACTGGGACAAAAGTTGCCAGGAACTTTTGTTGTAGATGTACAGTAGAATTTGCTGTAAATCTAAGTAGAAGTTGCTGTAAATTTACAGTAGAATTTGCTGTACATGTACAGCAAGTGAGTTGCTGTACACCTACAGCAAAATCTACTGGAACAAAAGTTACCAGCAACTTTTGCTGTAGGTGTACAGTACTTACTTCTTACAGTGTAATTCTCAAACAAATTTCCCATGGTTTACTATTTTCCAAGTCATATTAAAGGCATGTACCGCTGTTCCTACATCCAAACAATTGTGCCTGGCTTATTGAGTTTATAACACCTCAGTTAAATTTAGAATCGCCCAAGCACAATCCCTTAAATCCAGGCATGTCCTAGCCCTGTAGGATTGTATTCCCTAGCAAAGTACCCAAAAATAAAGGCTCAGGCAACCAGGAAATAGGATGCTGGGTGTTCCCTTCCAGCAGTTCACTGCTGTACATAAGTTGCACTGGTGTGACCAGCAGTTAGAGTATGCCGGTGGTAGTATACAATACTATTGATAGCCACCAGTATAGATTACAACTAGTGTGTCCACAGAAAATGGTGTACCCCCTTGAATATAGACCACATCATATGGATTCAATTTTTAAAAAGCCCACTTAAATACACAAGGATTCCTTTCCGTGTTGTGTATCCCTAGAAGCCTATTTTAATGATTAATTTTAGGAGGTTTCATAGTTTTATCATGGTTTTATAGAATGTTTGATCCCAAGCCAAGCCTGATTCATGGTTCCCCTACCAATTTCACCTGACCAGGCCGGCTCTACTGGCCCAAGGTAACTATAACCACAGGGGTGGCTAGTGAAGATCGAGCCATGTAGACCACTGCTACTAGATGGTGGAATAAGCATGGTGAGAGCTATTCCTCACTACGGAATACCAGTGGAGCCACAGGGTGAGAGTCCATTGAACTAGCAAATCCTGTAAATGAGGGTGCTCAGACTCTGCTTGGAGAGTGGAACCACTGCATGCCCTGCATGCGCCTCTACATGGGTAAAAATCGACACGGGCGACACAGCGACACGGCCCTTTTAGGCCAATTTAAAAATCGACGGACACAGGAAAATCGGGGATAAAAATCGACCCACAGAGATTTTTCTCTAAGTTCTTATATACCTAAAAATCGACACGATGCCACTGCCCTCCTGCTAAAATTCGACACGGCAACATGGTCAAATTTTTGGTACCCATGTAGAGGCACCTGCATGGTAGGACACCTGCACTATGCTTTGTTACCTGTCCAGGGTAGTGCAGTTGTTAGCACATTGGACCCATGACCAAGAGTACCTAAGTTCAAATCCCTCCCAGGATATGTGTAGTGGCCATACCATGCACAAATGAATCTCTTTTATTCATGTTCGAGCAAATATGTCTGCCCCTGTGACCTACCTGTTAGGGAACATGCTTTTGTGTAGGAACATGTATTACATTGGTTACTAAAGGTCCCTATTATAGTTCAAATCCCTGCCAGGTTATGTATTAGTTAAAATATGCATTGCTACCTTTAACCAACCAAAAAAACTATTACATACTTTTAATGAAAAAGGAGGGTACCTTTCTGTTACTTTTGACATGGATCTTCAAATGGTGTGCAGAAAGATTGCACTGACTGGGAATCGTTCCCTGGCCCCTGGCATTGAGTGTGAGGACTCTACCTTTACACCAAATCTACTGACTCTAGGTGGCCAAACGAATGTCATACTTATGATGTGAATGGTGAGGTAAATTACATGTAAACAGTGATATATAATTACAGAATTCAAGAATACCTGCTCCCCTTTTTCAAAAGCCATTAACATAAATAAAATAGATAGATGGTAGATTGTATGGGTACTACACATAGCCTAGCAGGGATTTGAACTTAGGTACTCTTGGTCATGAGTCCAATGTGCTAACCACTGCAGAGCACCTGTCTACAGGATTTGCTGAAGCTAGTAATTCGAACATTAAGGATGTATACTGGGACCAGTCAAACATGGCGCTGTACAGTGGACATCCAGCTAGTGCGGAATACAAATGTACAAATCGATTTGAGAGACTGCTAGTGGCACAGCTAGGAAATACATGGTCCACTCCAGTCTCATATATCGGGCCCTTTAAAGGCATGCGATGGATACACTCTGTTATCAAAATACTATAATTTTTTATAATAATGATGGATTTGTGATGGTACATGCTGTGTGTATCGGCCAGTGGACTCCCTCTCCTATTAAAAAATACAAGTATAGTTTTATGTGGGACCACCAGATGGCCCCAGGTACATCACAGAGACACGGAGTAGTATGGCTCATCAGACTTATTCCATGACTACTTAAAAGGTGGCAGCACTGTCTGCCCGTGGTCTCTCAATCCCCTGCGCACTACATTTTCCAAAGCAATGCAGTGCTGGGTTTCTGAAGGGGAAGCTTTACTTTGGATTAGGGTGGTGTATGCAGGACTAATCTTAATAAACCCTAAGAATGCCAGGGACGGTTTGACACATCCTAACTGGACTCACCAAGATGCGGGGGAACAAAGGAAGACTTTTTGTTAGGAGTGTCTGAATTTTATTGAGAAGGGAAATTTTGATTTTTTTAATAGATAGATCTTCTCTCGACGTATTGTGCCCAGCTCTATAATTAGGTAATATAATTAGGGTTAGTGACACTTGAAGGCCATCATGTCAATTGATTCTTACTGAAATTTCCACTGCAGTGAAAATATCAACTCAGCTCAATGCTTTATGTTCAATTTCTACTTATGGGGTGCATGCCAAAAGTAGTACCCATTGAAAATTCTCCGTAAAATACCCCATGACTGAGCCCTTCCTATAACCAATAACAGTTGCTTGTTCATCATCTACCAGTTATCACAATGTTGTATACAATGTTTGGAAACGAATGACAAACTGTAATTTAGAATTTGGAAGAAATCTGACATAGCAACCTAAAAATATGTTACCGTTATAGCCTAGTACTTTATACCATGCAACTAGCGTCTATCTGCTCTATGGTGTGGGTAGTAAAACTAGCATTTTGCATGATGTCAAGGGTCATATGAGGGAGGGTATGTCAACACTTCATAACTAGCACCTTCCCTTGCTGAGGTAGACTGACAGCATATCAAAGACCTTTTCATCTACCTCTATGTCGATCTATGTAGTGTGAGATGTAAAAGAACCATTACCTCGATAGAAGATTAGGGCCGTAAGTTCCACCTTCACCCACTTCAAAGATTCAATCACTACTTCCACCCTTGAAAATACCTTCCCTATTACCAAGGGTCAAATGCAACCTGGAAAACCAACCAACAATCATGGCAAACATTATTAGTTTAAAGTCGGCTGTCAGAGCATGACTCGAATCCTTGGACATTGACTCCCTGTGAATGGGGGTCCTCTGTGAAGAACAACAGACTCTTCAGACGTCGGACGCGGATACAGGCACTCTAATCATTGATGGGATGTCAGAGAGACGGGGATGTGACAGCCTCCTACCCATAGTAGTAGACATACCTCTTTGATATGACAAGTTGCTACTTGAGGACATTTGGCAGGGATATTACCATTAGGACCACGACAAATAGGACCTACCTTTCGTTGTTTAGGTTTCGCTATCTGCTTTTAGGGAGTAATAGACAATTGTTAATCATCATGCACCAACAGACTAGGAGGTATACATATAGTTAGAAGTACCACGTTTACACTAGTTCATAGCTTGCAGTTTGTTAGACAGGGTGTACCATTTTACTATGAATTAATTTTATAAATGGAATACGGTGGGCAACAAAGGACTACTCTCTGGGATCCCTCAGCGTAACCAACAGACATACAGTGAAAAATAGCATGGATCCCAGATAATACATAACACATGTCTCTCTCCATGTCCATATGTATCATAACGTTGGAGTTATATGAAAAAAGGTCCATGATTGAAATGGAAACAAGCATACGACTTTAGACATCGATTATAATTTGCTAAATGACAAGACTAATCCGCCTACATAATTCTACCATGTGTATGCTTTACATGCTTTTTAACTGTCGTCGTCTTCTGTTGAAAAACTTCACACTTCAAAAAGTAAGTGTAGGTACAGAGTAAAATCGACTGTGATTTTACATCATCTACTGTAGATGCACAGCAGACTCTACTGTGCACCTACAATAAACTCGTTCAACTACAGCAGGCTCTACTGTATACTTACAAAAGAGGAAACAAACTATTTTTACGGTGCAGAAGCGTCCCACTCTTAGCAAAGAGTAACGGATGTTCCAATATTCCCACCATCATTTGCCCACCCATTTATAGATGCCTGTCTCCCACTTAAGCCTCAACACTGCTTTGTCTTTAGGTCAGTCCAGAAGCTGAGGGTTCAATATTTCTAATGGACTCCAGGAGGTAGAACCTTTGGCTATAAGATAATCCCAGCTTACTGTCAGTGATGTGATCTGACCGGGGGTTACCTCCACAACCGTCAGGGCCCTGGTGTGTGGACTCCCTGAGAGGGGTACTTGACATAAGGTTGGACATTATCTGTTCTACCCATATCCGCCTGTTGACTGTCATATTGTTGTGATGACAGTGTGGCTGGCACATCCTTCATACTGGAGGTCTAGGTGGGGTTTGTGCAAGACGGATGGTGAGATTGTGAT